>OU015541.1:4800000-6153750 GCA_907165065.1 Caprimulgus europaeus
ACTTAGAGAATAGGACACCTGAGAATTCACAGTGCCATCTTCATCTTTGTCCACAGCAGTAACTTGGAAAACTGGCTCATCTAGGATGAAGAATTAAGACATTAATAAAAGTGTTTAGTCTTGACATGGAGTTTCTCAGACCTGTCTTCAGGTTCTTGGACACACAAGTCCTACAAACACCTATAAAATCTCCTTTGGCTATGGTTTTCCCTGCATAGACTCTGGCCTCCACCTCATCTGGGTAAAAAATCTGCCTAAAGTACTGTTAGACAACAGAGAGAGTTATCACACTCCTGAATTTAATTTATCAAAAACATTCACTAATTAGTTATGCCAGCTTCTCAGGCAGAGGAGTTGGCACCAAGCCCCCATGTCTACACAACCCAGATTAAGTCTTTGCAATTCTAAAACAGTGTGTCTAACCATCTTCTGCAAAGCAATATGCATGTGCAGGTTCCAGAGCCACGGCTCGGATTAGTCTGTTAAAGTCTTGGCTTGTAGTTAGAAGAAATATCTTAGGAATTTTTTCCAGAATGTCTTCAATATTATGCTAATATACATGGAGGATAATCAGATGAGAAGTTAAGAGGCAGGAAATAGTCCCTAAACCTATGAGTGTTTAAGTACAACCTGGGGAGAAGAACAGATTTAGTAAGAAAGGAAAAAGAAAGACAAAAGAATTAAAAAGACAGCAGTCACACACAAATCAGCAGTATCACTTGTTTGGATGGCACTTACTTCTGCTGTGGTTCTCTCTTATTGTAATGCTGTATTCCTCCTTGGGAAATTCTGGTGCATTGTCATTAATATCTCTAATCTTTATCATGAAAAATAAAGGGCGGTCCAACGGTTCCCCAGTTTTTCTGTACACAATATCGAAACGTATCTAAATGAGTAGCGAGAGACAGCAGAATGGAATGAATAGGATCATTTAGATATCAGAACAGAGCACTAAACTTTCAATTTGGAAGCTGCTTCCATCATATATGGCCAGCATTTGGCTTGGAGTTGCATCAGTAAGTCATTATTTCACCTTTCAAAAGTAGTAGATTCATAATGGTCACCCTGTGCATTAAACTGTATTTAACCAAAAAAAAATCAGTACCTGGAGCTGGATCTGGGTTGTTTGAAATGACTGTCTAATATAAAATACATAAATATCCTTGGGGCCAGACATAAGAATGCTTTCACATGTGCTTCCCAGTTCTGAAGTGTTTGAGTAGTACTTTCAGTTTTTTCCAGCTGCATTTCTATTATGTTTTGGCTTTATACCCATGAATGTGCAGAGGATTGAATTCTGAATGCTGAATTCTCCTTTGCTACACTTATTTCTGTTTTAAAACCAAGTCCAGAGTGTCTGCCCTGGAACAGCCATGTGTCCAGGGAGGGGGAATAGAAAGCTGTCCAAAATTTATCCTTTCACTATGGAGGGCAAGACCTTGCACAGAAAGCCACATGGAACAGTAACTATCCACTGGGTACAGTTAACCCACCGAGACACAAATAGAAATCACCACAGAATAAACATAAGGAGACCACAACTGAAGACTTTTTGCAAGAGGAAAACAAACCCACACTCACATATTTCATTCATACACTTGTTATCACATTTCTTCCATTACACTTATTGCTTATTAACACTTTTCTGCTTTTTAAGGAGAAACATATGCTTACTCTTATGTAAAGTTACTGTAATAACAGCTTTGCAGCTCCTTCAGTATTATCCCTTTTTTTTAACCTTTTTTTTTTTTTTTTTTTTGTAATGCATAACTATTTGTTTCCATTCTCTTGATTAGAAGATTTAGGGTTTATAAATCAGTGTTCTGACCACTATAGCTGAACATGATTTTAATTTTTTGAGATTATGACCAAGGATCATAGCAAATATAAGATAGAAAAGTAGTGCACAGGTATTTGTGGAAGTCCAAACATGCCATGAAGGTTTACAATAGATAGTGATGAGGAAGTTACCCTATTGGCCTCTGCTGAGATAATCATCTTAGCATTCATTTAGAGGTTTTAAATAAGAAAAGGAGGTCATTGAAATACACACTTAAAATTCTTATAGGTATGTCTCATCTTGTAAAGCATTTAGCCATGAGAAAGCAATTAATATTTGCAAGCGGTTTTAATTATTTTTTTAAAGTGCATTACCTGAAAAGTCGGGGTCTTTTCCCTGTCGATGGTTCGATGTACATACACGTGTCCATTTGCATCATCTTCTATAGAAAATAATCCAGTCTCTGGAGGTTGATCTACCCCAGGTCCACTGATTAAATATTTTACTGATGTATTAAATGATTTGTTATTGAACAGCTTTTGAAAAGAGAAGTAGCACAACACAGTGTAAGTAGGGTAGATGGGACAGAAATAAAAATACTTTAGATCAATTTTCTTCCTACCCAACTTTCTTTGCAGATGGGGCCTTGATTGCAGGCTTAGTCTCAGCCAACTCAACATCTTCCTGGGCTGCAGCATCACTACTCTCTGCACAAAGTGCTGGTACACAGCTCTGTGCAATGACTCTCTTACTTCTCCCACCCTGTAGTCTTCTTTTCCCTGAGTATGCCTGCAGCTTCTCCTAGAAAGGAGCAATGTATTCCCCACACCACACAGTTCTACCCAACTCCGTGTAAATAAGACAACTTTAAACAAATAAGTTATTTTTTAAAAGGTGCTGTTTGATGTGCAATTCTTGCCCTCTCCTGCCCTTGGTATTTTATTGCACAACCTGTGGTGATGAATACCTTGCTGAAGTTCTAGAAGAACTTCTACTAAAAGGTTGTTTGTACCTGTCCAGCGTATTTTGGGAATGGTCCTTGGTCCTCCTCTTGGATATCAATGGTGGTGATAACCCAGGTCCTTTTAGTACGCTGTAGAGGACGTAGACTGTCTAACTGATAAGAATCTATCCACTATTGAATAAAAAAGTGTATTTAGTGTCATAGTTTACATAGGAACAGTTGTGTATCTGTTATTATTTAATATTGACTACAAACCTGAGTACTCTTCTTTCGGATGGCTTGTTTTAAAATGGAGTTTTCAATTTTGTGAGAAAAACTGTTGGCAGCAGTAACCTTGTGGAAAAAAAAAAGTGATTGTGAGAAGTGTGGTTAACTAGAAACCATTGATATGTTTTCTAGGAAACACAGAAATCGCCACAGGAATTGGCTTCACAGAAACATATTGATTCAGTTTTGACAGCATTGTATGAAATTGTATCTAACCCTGGAAACTCATCAAATATAATCCATCTCATTCCAAGTGAATTGGCATGAGAGCTAATTTCTCTGGTCAAGTGATGCCAGTCCCAGAAACATACAGACACTGCCTCTAACAGTCCATGGTATTATCTCTATGGCTTTTCCCAAACCAAGTATCTCCAGTTTTTAAAGTATTCACCTCGGTCTCTCTGTGTCTAGTGTTCCTTTGGAAGTTGTATGGTATTGACTAGGACATAAATCTACTACTGGAAAAAGTTACATCTGGGGAGTGTCTCAGGCTCTCAGAAACTCTGTTGTGTGACTCTAAGTGTCCCAAACACAGCTGATTTACCAGAAGATGAACACTGGACCAAAGTCTCTAATCCAGATGAGTAAAATAAATTGTTGAGAATGGTGACTGCACCCTAACTGGCAGGATTTGCCCTTTTATAAGCACAAGCTTGCTGCACTGGCTTCAAACACTGCTTTTTACTTGAAATCTTTCACCACAAAGGAGTATGACAGCACTCAAGTTTCACTCCTGCCGTTAGCTCCCAGGTAACTTGTACACCTTCCTCGTTCCCCCTGCTTTCATTGGAGAGCCTGGGGGTTCATGGCTCGTTCCATCAAGTATCTCCATTGGCATTTAAAAAAAGAAACAGAGCTCTTCCTGCCCAGACTTGTGCAAAGGTCAGGCCTTTACCTAGCGACCTTTTTCTGAAGAAAAACAATTCTTTTCAAATTGACATGATTGTAAACTCGCTGGGCAATGAGGGCTCACCAGTAATGCCTTGGAACTGTTCTGTAAAGCTGCTGTAGGACCTGGGGAAAACCTCTCTGGTGTAGAAACAGCAAGGGAGGCTTTCACTTGGCCCTGGCAGTTACCACCTTTGTTCCAGGTTCAGCTCTGCCAGCTGGGTTTGTCTGTGCTGGACTGCCCGGATGGAGCTGCTTTCCCCTTGGTGTGTATGGGCACTTGTAACTATAGTGGAAGCTTTAACTGTGTATTTTATGGCTTCCATACTCCTCCACGGGCAGCAGTTGCACATCAATGTCTCAGGTCATTGCCATATCGGTTCCAGACATTGTCACTGCTAGAAAGGAACAACCCAGTTCATGCCCACGAGCCCCACAGAAACACTCGTGGAAATGCTGTTGCGTTACGGCGGGAGATCATTAATCCAGTAGAGTCATCATGGGGCACTAGTGCCTCTGCCAGCACCAACACCCCAGTATCCACAGCAGGAGGAGCAGGGGGCTCCCACTCCTGGAAACCCCCGTCCAGGAGCCCTGAGCCCGGGGCCGGGGCACAGAGCAGCCATCCTTTCCCTTGGCACTGTGCGGGGACACACGGGAGCCTCCTCCATGCAGCCCGAGCCCGCGTCCCCGTCCCGCACCCACCTGCAAGAGAAGCAGCGCAGCGAGTAACTCCATGGGGTGAGGGCAGCCGAGCCGAGCTGAGCCAAGCTGAGCCGAGTGGGGCCGCCCAGGGAGCTGCAGCCGCCCAAGTTGTTCCTTGAAAGTTGAGACAATGGCTTGTGACTGTTCAAATTCTTCTCACTCAGTAGTTACCTGCCGTGTCACCGGCAGCTGAGCTGTCCCAGAGGACAAGGGAATACTTCTGCCTCGTCAGACAAAATAATAGTTGTATTGGGTTTGCGTGGCAAGGTTTTTGGTAGCAGTGGGGGAGGGGACATGGGGTGGCTTCTGTGAGAGAAGCTGCCAGAGGCTTCCCCCATGTCCGACCCAACACAGCCAATGCCATCGGCTACAAGAAGGGACCCGCCGCTGGCCAAGGCCGAGCCAATCAGTAACGCCTCTGTGATAACATAATTAAGAAAAAAAAAAGGAAGGGAGAAAAAAAAAGCTGCACACTTTGCAGCTGGAGAGAGGAGTGAGAAGATGTAAGAGAAACAACTCCGCAGACACCAAGGTCAGTGAAGAAGGAGGGGGAGGGAATGGGCTCCAGGCGCCGGAGCAGAGATTCCCCCCCCAAGAGGTGGTGAAAGACCAGGGTGAAGCGGGCTGTCCCCCTGCAGCCCCTGGAGGTCCATGGTGGTGCAGATGACCACCTGTAGCCCGTGGAGGACCCCACGCCGGAGCAGGTGGATGCCGAAGGAGGCTGTGACCCCGCAGGAAGCCCGCGCTGGAGCAGGTTCCTGTCAGGACCTGTAGCCCGTGGAGAGAGGAGCCCACGCCGGAGCAGGTTTGCTGGCAGGACTTGTGACCCCGTGGGGGACCTGCGCTGGAGCAGTCCCTTCCTGAAGGACTGCACACCATGGAATGGACCCAGACTGGAGCAGCTCGTGAAGAGCTGTCAGTCATGGGAAGGACTCACGTTGGAGCAGTTGGTGGAGGACTGTCTCCCGTGAGAGGGACCCCACGCTGGTGCGGGGGAAGGAGACCTCCCCCTGAGGAGGAAGCAGCGGCAGAAACACCGTGTGATGAACTGACCCTAACCCCATTCCCTGTCCCCCTGTGCTGCTGGGGGGAGGAGGTGGAAAATCGGGAAAGAGATTAAGCCCGGGAAGAAGGGAGGGGTGGGGGAGGTGTTTTAAGATTTGGTTTTACTTCTCATTCTCCTCTGATTTTGATTTGTAATAAAGTAAATTTGTTTTTTTTTCCCCCAAGTCGAGTCTGTTTTGCCCGTGCCAGTAATTGGTGAGTGATCTCTCTCCGTCCTTATCTCCACCCACGAGCTTTTCGTTATAATTTTCTCCCCCTGCCCATTTGAGGAGGGGGAGTGATAGAGTGGGCTTTGGTGGGCATCTGGTCTCTAGCCAGGGTCAACCCACCACAATAGTAAAAAAAAAGGGCCTGTTAATTCTGAATAACTGAAATGACTCAAAGCTCAATCCTCCTTTGGTGGTTTTTTTTTTTCAGTCAGCTGGCAGCTGCCACTTCCAGTTTTATGGCAAACAAACGTGCCATTACCTCACTTTTATGACCATTATACAGCCAGTATAAAACACGTGGTCTTCCTTGACTGTTACTTGGAAATGCTATTTCCTAATAATTTCACAGTTGTTTACAAAAATTCAAACATGCAACTTTAACGGCAGCTGATTTTATCTGCCATGCCCAGGAGTGCTACTTCTATAGTACTTCAGACTTTGAACCAAGAACAAGTTCAGTGAAAGCTTACTTGAAACCTGATATAACAACACTACATTGTCCTGTTCAACCCAAAAGCCATCAAGCAAGTATGAAATTGTACACCTGAAGCTGAACTTCCCACTCAGCTTATAAAAAATACATTTTAAATAAAACTACATAAAGAAGCAGGAAATGAAAAATTAAGTCTTGTAAAACCATGTAAAAAGAAGACAGAGTGGCCGAGAGTATGGGGAAGGTTCTGGCTTCTATGAAAACAGCTTTTACAGCATTTTCCATTTTCCTGTATTACTTTTACTGGGCACAAGGAGGTTTATTCTTTTTAAGAACTGGAAAATAATGTATTTAGTGTTCTGGAAGTTGTGAAAGGAAGACTTAGGGAAGAACTGAACTTGTGTTCAGGGGAGGAGAAAAGCAATAGATCATGGTAAACAGGACACAACGTTTTAAATAAAAGTGGGTGTGGGGAGGAAGGCAGGCAGATGATCTGAGATTCACTGTTAAGAGGATAAAAAGTTACAAGTTTAAATGACAGCACAGTATACAGTGGTTCAGGAAAACCTCAAACAGCAAGAAAGTTCTGATCGTAAAATTCTTGTGTGATATCTCGCAGAGGAGTTCTGTAATGCTTAATATAAAGATTACAGAAATGCAAAGCAAAGGGATTTTCAGCAATGGGAAATGCCATGTTATTCTCTTTGAATCTCTCTCCATTTTCCTCTTGATTAGTCTCAGATGAACATATGAACATGCAGTGTGTGAAATTAAGTTAAACATACTTCTCCATGTACACTAGCAACACGAGAATGTGGATCTCTGCAAGCATCTACATACGTGTCTGCTGTTCTCTGGATCATGCTCTAAGTGTTCTGGAGATTATAACAGAAAATGTGAAACTCATCAGTGCTTTTTTTTTTTAAATGTACAAATATGATAAAGTTTTTCCCATTATTTTCACCTATTATGATGCCTTAACACAGCCATTAGATAAATGACTGTCATGTGGAGTAGAAATAATCATACAGCTTTAATTACATAGCTTGGCAGTCAGCAGCAATACAGCTGAGATATGTGGAGCTACAAACTCGGTCCTGCACTGCAGTAAAGAAATTCTTTAGAAGAAAAATTCAGAGATGCCATCTTGTGGCTGATGAAAAAAATACAACTAAGTAACAAATTGGCAGTATTTCACTTTTAATATAGCAAATATACAGGAACTTTGAATTACAAGATCACTTTCCAACGAAATTACTAGCAAAAATATCCACAAAAAGTTCAAATAAATAAGAACATATGGTTATCAACATCAAAAGCTGGGCTGCAAATTCTCAGTTAATCGAGTTCCAGTCTTCCCATATATAGTGGTCCATTTAGTTATTTTTCAGAAGAAAATTCACTAATGCAAATGGGAGCAACAAAGGCTCATTACCTTTAAAATAAGGCAAAAAATAGTACATTATAGGCAATTTCATACTGTAGAAATTTCAACTATATCAGCTCCCAAAAAGGTACCACATACCGACAGAAAAAAACTGTCAAAATATTCTCAGACTTCTAACAAGATCCTTAAATAGCAAATACAAGATAAAAGTTACCTCCAACAAGAAGAAATGAAACATAGAAAGGACACAAGCACTAATGGGATTATGGCATAATTAAACAGTCTGGAGCCAAACAAGACAGTTTAGTCCAATGCAATAGGCACAACCATCCTGTGCAGCTTCACACCCCTCTGCCATCAGCTTGGGCACCAGCAGCACGCAGGAGGTAGGGCTGGGAGCTACGGTCACAGCATCCTGGGACGGGCATCGGTGGGAGATGAGAGCTCCCTACTTCTGGAAATCCCTTTGCTCTAAACTCAACTTTCTCAGAAAGAATAATGCTGAACCTTTTTGCCTCTGTGAGAAGTATTATCACCTCATGACTCTGAATTCATACCAGCAAATGTAATCTCTCATTTGGAAAGAAAAATACAGTCCACTTTATCAGCCTTAACAAGTGGCCACCCCATGATTTAGGATACTGAGCCAGCAGTAGGGATTGATTGGAGTCTTCCTTGCAAGGCTCTTCCACTTGAGGAGGATGTGGAGCCCCTCTTCCCAGAATGGTACACACTGCTCACACAGTGACAACCCCTCACTGGAGTGGAAATTCCGAGTGGGTAACTGCAGACGCTTGGCACCTGCACTGCTCACAGAACGGGGACCTGGAGGCAGCCTGCAGAGACTGCAGAACTGCTGTACACAACTCACCGCTGCCATGAGGTGAGGGGGCTGTAAAACTAACTAACCACAGTATTTCACTGCAGAGATGCAAGTAACGGAGAAAAAAGAAACATGTCAAGAGAAAAACAACATTGTTTTAAAACTCTTCATGTTATGCATTAAAAATACACTATAGCATTACTAAGAAAACTAGTTTATACATATTGAAGTAAAATTCTATTTCTTCATGTCTTTGTAACAGGGTAATTTCAATGAAAACAACAGAGTTCAAAATTTATACTAGTATAGCTGAAGTAGAATCTGGCTATTTATTTAAAATGCAACCTGAGTGTATTTGTTTTGTAGGTAGTACTGCATAACATTAAACCTTTAAATTATCTAGAAAAAAACCAATCACTGTTTAAATATCTCACATCACAGTAAACTTGTTCTTCAAGAAGCATCAATGCTAGGCTTAGACACATATACAATCATACTGCCAAATATAGTGAAAAAATATAAATAGCCACACAAACACTGTGCTGTGGAAGTATTTTAATTCCAAACTGAATTTATTTGATGGAATAAACTTTTCTGCTATATTCAGAAGTGCTTTTAAAGACAATATCCATCAACACAAAATAAAGGAAACATAAACCATAGTCCTCTTCATAAAAGGAACTCTTTTTATCTAGAACATAGTCAAGTTAAAGTGGAAGCAAAAGTGCTGCCGGATAAAATCCAACCCTTGCAGGTCTGCTTACGCCGAGAACTGTTTGCTGAAGCAAACACAGAACTTCTATTTCTGTATGTAACAAAGACAACTGTGCAAAAAGAATCAAATCAATGAACAAAAATTAGCCTTGTGTGATTAACATGCGAGACAAACTTGACCAGATCACACCCAGAGCTTAATGATGAGCAAGTATTCAGACTCATTTTAAGTGGCATCACCATCTCTACTTGCTCAACATTTTAGTTATAAAAGGCCCATCACATTCAGGTCCATCAGATCACAGACACTACACTAAAATTAAACTTTCCGAGGTCTCTGAGAACAAACTTCTCAGTGCCAATTACCTTTGCTCTGGTCAAAGCTGACTGAAACACTATTTATTCTTTAAGAAGTGATCATGCAAAATGTACCTGTATCTGCGTGCCCTCCTTGTAAGCTAGGAAAGCATCAATATAGAGTGACATTTCAGAGGAAAATTTAGCATACACCAATACTCTGTGCTATAACATGCTAAATTAATTACTGCAACTAAAATAATTTTTTTTTAAAAACCTGCTATTCTGATTATTGACTTGATCCCACTCACCTGGTTTTTGGTGCTTACAATAGTACACTGAAACAGTGAACTAAATAGTGTGCTAAAGTGGTGCTTATTGGCAAGAGCACTCCTACAAACTTTCACTACTGTTAACATGAATCAGGAGAATTTGATTAGTGAAGGCTGGTAGAATTTGTTCAGAGCTTGAAATACTAGCACTGGATACAAGAACCTTGCACCTAAATAAAGCTGAAATACTTGATGAGTCTGGAATAAAACAAAAGGATGAAATAGCAACAATAAAATGTGCTGGTCTTCTGCAGTTGCTGGTGTTCACTGCCATCCTCAAAAGTTTCACCACACCTCTGACACAGCCAATTTATTTGATCTTTGAGCATGTCAGATTAAATTTCACTTTAATTGCATAGAGCTGAATGTACATGCAACTACAATTCATTTTAATTGTAACCTCACAAATACTGAATATGGAAATATAATACTGTATATTACATTTGTTTCCCTTATCAATTTAAAATTTCACATTTGGTCTCCAGTAGACTAGGAAAAAAAAACACTAAAAATATTTACTAGACTATTCCTGAGCAATGTTTTTATGTACTGTAAAATACTCTAGTTTATTACTACATTTATTAATATTCTCACATTTTAAACTACGTATAAATCCATGCTTTGAAAATTTACAAAGCTGAAGATCTAGTAGGCACAACGAAAGAGTAGAAACAGCTAAGCATCTTAAAACCAAGATGAGATCAACAAGAGAAGTGCAATTTAATTATATACATAAAGTACTCTTTAGTATTTGCTACTTTTTAATTTTCTATCAGAACATGAAGGATGCACTTGTAAAATCTGGTCCATCAGACCTCAGCATACTTCTCATAAGCAGCTCACTGTGAGTGGTGGCTGATGAAGTTAATGCTGCTCAGTATTTCATTTTAAAATGAAAGTACAAAACATCCTCTAGAACTTCATCTTTAGTAAGATGGTGTCCCCAGCTGCTGTGATTGATTTGAAATTGTTAACACCTGAACTGACACTTGAATAGTCTGTGAACACTCCTTCATATTCGCTTGTATCTTATAGACAGATGAGAAAACAGAGGGTCCAAGGACAAGACCCAACCCTGGTTGTACCATTTCTTTCTGTCAGGTATTCTCCCCTGCCACTTCACTAAACCTTGAAACAAGAAGCCAAGCTAACTGAAGTAGACTGGACCATGGGATAAATAATAGTCATCTCAGGTCATGAAAATAGATTTATTTATTTTTTTAATCAAAATATCTTTCCTTGAACTTACAATAGCCTTTATCATGCCCTAGGAGTCTATTTTTGTGTTTTGAGAGGATACCGGTTCTGTAAATCAGGCCACAGTCTCTAGTAATAACCTTATTTTGCATTAGTTGTAAATATCCATGTGCAATTTGAAATTTAGTCATTTCCTCTAAATGACAAAAAGCATCAAGGCTTTACAAAATGAACTTCAAGGAAAGCTGTCTATAAACACAGTGAAGATTTCTGGGTATAAAAATACGCATCCATTTTCTTAATCTATTGAAGCTGTCTGCTCCCTAATATTTTTTTCTCTTAAAAAGAATCCTTTCTGCATTAAAATATTTCAAAACATTATCTCCATTCTTCTTCTTATCAAAAAATATCTAATTCATCAAAAAAAATCCAATTCATCATCTTCTGTGAAAAATTAGTTTGACTTTGCATAGATAAGCATGCTCCATTATTTTATAGAAACAGTTGAGCCCTTTTCCCTCAGAAAATACCACCATCCAACCTGTCTCACAAAAGAGCATATCTGTTCAAGAAAAAGAGCATGGATCCTGTTCTCTCAAATACACCCAGGTGAGTGGAACAAACACCACAGACTTCAATGGACTTCAACTGGTGCAAACAGGAGGTCGTGTTATAATTATATTTCTCTAAACTTTTATACTCTGCTGTTGTTATCTTCATTGAGCAATTGCAAATATTTTTGAGGAAAGACCAATGGAAGACACTTGCCTTCAGGGAAAAGATTTCCTGCTGGCCTTGCTGGTATAAGATCAAATGTATTGAAATGAACAGTGCTGACCTAGAACCATGCATCAAGAACATATTTTCTCACATCTTCCTATGAAGAAAACATGACCCTTCTGCACTGGCCAAATGCTTTCTATCAGTCAAGAAGCATCAACATTTACTAATGAATTGTTCTTCATTTAAAATTGTGTGATGTTTGCTTTGTGCCACTTGGTTTTATTTTCCTGTCCCCTGCTGGTTTTTTAGAAGGAACACAATTGTTGGCATTACCATTTTTATTTGGATTTGTACACGTGTATGTTTTTAAGCCTTTGATAGGAGCAGCTGAACCATGAAATACTGGGGTTTGTTGAGGGGGTCTGATATTACCAACACTTTGAATTTTAGAACTGTTCTCAGAGGGCTGCATATTGAGAAGCCGTGGCTTTGCAGTTGGTTTCTTTTGCAGTTCACTCCTTACTTCACCAGATTGTCTCTGAGAAGACAGTGCACATCCCATTCTCTCAGAAAGTTTCAAGTGACCTGGATGAGAATGTAACCGGTGACTTTCTTCACAGTATGGATCTCCCCTGTGACCTGGATAGCTTCTAGGCAGCTTTGTCACACTGTCATGGGGAACCACTTGCTTGTTAGGCAAAGGGCTGAGCAATGCTTTGCCTTTGCCAGGGCTTTTTAGGGTACGGATGGAGCCGGGAGCAGTCTGTGGCCTGGCTTTGGCTGCCTTTCCTTTCTCATTCTGCACAGTCTGCATCTGCAGCCACTCCAGCTGCAAAAGGCGATCAATGTATTTCTCTAGAAATCCTGTTGGCTTTGGTCGAAAGTCAGTTTTACCCTCCACATGAACAAAGATGGCCAGTTGCTTCAAGTCCCATGAGTTGAAAGGGGGTGGGAGGAAGTCTGGGTAGTAATATTCTGATTCTTTAAAACCTGTATCAGGGACATGTTCCAAACAAACTGGATCAATTTCTTCAGCTCTAAGAATGAGTTCTGGTGGTGTGCAGGGAGATGGGGGAATGGGAATCCTTTCTGAGTCAGAGAGATCACTGGCACTATCATCTTCAGCATCTTTTTTAATAATTTGTACTGATTCAAAGTCAAGAAACATTTCATCTACAGATGCTTCTTGCCATTTAGAAGAGCATGGACCAGCTTCAGCAACATGTTCGTCATGATTCTCTTCCAACTGTTCTTTTCTACTGCAATAAAAATGTTGCACTGGGACATCTTTAACCCTACAGAAGCTACCTCGTGTGCTGCCCTTTATGCTAGGAGGGATCCTGTGCAGAAAAGATTCATTTTGCCTTCTTTCTGGGAGACTCCTCTTTGGTTCTTGCACTGTGTGCAGTGATGTGTAAACACTCGTGATCCTAAACAAAAAGATAGATCATACCCTGTTAGAATGATTAATGTCTTTGGAACAACAGTTTACAAAGGTCTTGCTCTGTCCTTCAAGGACATGGATCTACATGAATGAAGCTAAAATTGGTGTGGAAACCTAGTAATGAGGTAAAATTAATATTTTTTTGGCAGAGATAAAACTGTCCACTACTGCTTTTTTTTGTTTGTTTTATTTTATTCTGATTTTGCCTGAGAACTCACTGAGTAAGTGAGTTTCCATATTGATAACTTAAATTTGTTGCCCTCATAAATGCTGAATTCTGGGACAGGTTAAGTCAAAGGCAAAACAGAGACACCACGATTTCATCACAAGCATTTTCTATACCAGTTTGAAATGTCTATAAATTAAACAGACAATCTTAACATAAATTTACCTTTTTGATTGAGGATTGTCATTCAGCTGGTTTCTTCCCTTCTTAAAATTACTTGGTTGGTTACCATCTTGAGTGTCATGGGAAGTCTGAAAAGATAGGAAGTATGTGAAGTTATTAAGGAACTGACATAAACGAAGTGCCCCTTTTCTGTAAACAACAACAACAACAAATAATTATTTACCTTTTCAATGGCACTTGATACATTTTTGCCTAATCTTCCAGGAGAAGATTTCACATGAGAAATTGGTTTATTTAGTCCTTTGGTGCTCGGATGGCTTTTTCCATTATGGTAACTAGCAAGAATTAAACAGAATATCACATATAAATAGCAACATATACGATCATCAGAACGATGAATTGTATATATTGAATACAATAGAAGTTTAGAGTGCAATTCAGTTTAAAGAGAGAGAGCTGATTGCAACTATTCTTAGACTTAAAGTTCATCAGAACTGTGTCACAGTCAGTGAATAATTCAACCAGTTTATATAATAATAGAACTTGGCTCTTATATAGAATCCTCTATCAGACGATCCCAAAGTTACTTTGGGGATAATAAATAGTAACTATTAGAGACTACATATTTAACTACTAATTTCTATAGTACCTGGTACATAGTCCTACTGCAATTTAACAAAATTAATTACAAAGTGCAATATGAAGGCCACTGCAAGCCACATTTTGCTTGTCTTTCTCATTTGCATAGTCAACAAAATTTAAAAGTTTATTCCTATTAAGTTAAGGAGTGGAAGTGAGCTGGGAGCAAACAGTCTATCCTGATATTAATACAAAATATTTCACAACAAAAGCACAAACAAAATTCACCATTTCATGTTATACTGGGGTTGTGGAAATATTAGTAGGATAAAAACTCACAAGCAAGCAAAAGGAATGGCATTACTGATCTGGATAGCTTAAAACTAAAATTCATATTTCCTCAATTAAATCAGATACATTTCTGTGTAAGCACACAGAATCATTAAACCAGTGTCTTATGTAAGAATCAGAAAACAGTGTTTGTTCAACAAACATGAAATATTACCAATTTTAAAAAGGAAAGCTTTAAAATGTCATTTTAGAACAGGAATAAGCAAAGCGTGCCCTCCTGGTCTAATTTAGTTTGACTGCAGTTCAGTTAATTTGTCAGGCTGTACATTCTTGGTCACAGTTTTTATGTCAGTATAGTCAGATTTTGTGTTAAAAAAATGATTTCACCAATTCAAGATCTTATGAAAGAATAAAAATGTCTTGTGCCTCCAGCATGGATGCAGTCATCTCCATCACTTTGTGACCTGCACGATCATACTGCACAATCATTTCTGTTGCAGCAGATCAGAGGAGAGGATGAGAATCTGAACAGTACAGCCATGCACTTATTAACTACTCCACAGCACTTAGAGATTTCTGTCACTAGAAAGAGAGAAAATAATTTCCTTACTTTACCATTCCTTTGTGGTTTTCATTGATTTGGCTTTCCTTTTTCTGTGTCTCTCTGTGCAGTAATAAGGGATATTCTTGAATGCCTGGTCCCATTATTACTCTTTTTAAAGGGTATCTGCACCTTTATTTTTACATAATCTTCAAACGACTCCAGTTTTTCGGGTTCGTAAGACACAGCGTATCAAACGCAAACATCACCACGTCCTAGAGATGCAGTAAACAAACACCATGCGATTCCTCCCAACAGGATTTATTTTTAAAGCCGTAAGATAAACATTATCAGCTACCAAATGGTACTGGAAAACACTGTCCCCTCCCCCAGCGCTCGTTTAATGGGAACCAGCATCATTCGCCTTACTCTTGCCGATCCATGCCGAGCTGTCATCGCTCCTGGTGCTGAGAGGAGGAGAGCCCAGCAGTGAGGGCAGCCGTGCTCGCCCTCCCAGGGCACAGCTTGGCCACTGAGGCTGCGGAGCACAGTGGGCCAAATCCAGCCGGGGCAGACTGCTGCAGGCTGTGCTGGGGGAAGCCCTGATTCTGATCCTGCTCCTGCTGCTGCTCCTGCTGCTGCAGCCAGCGGGCACAGCCCGTCCGTCAGCCCCGCTACCGCAGCGGTACCAGGGCAGGCTGTGCCAGCCGCCCCGCACACCACCGAGCTCCTGACGTGTGGTTCAGCAGCCCGTCCCTGCAAAACTGTTGGTAAAATACAGGAAAATACCGGAGGGCACAGCAGCATTAGAAGAGCTACTTCCCATTGTGTAACGTGCTCATCACCGTTTCGTTCCTCCTGCGCAGCATCGCATGTATTGACTGGAGCCAAGTATCACAGTCAAACGGAGGTGGGTGTTCCTGCTCCTAATTTAACAGGAACAGACGATGAACCACCAGCGTTCTGTGCGTGTCGAGTTGTCCTTTTTGTGTCAGAAAATGCACTCTTCCTATATTCATATATGTCAATTTTGTATCAAATAATTTTTCCCTTCTTTCAAAACCAATCTCTCAGTACCCATCAACTCCCACTGAAAACACTCCGAGCAGGATCCGTAGCACTCCTTTATTTCCCAGACACTGCATTCCCAGCGCAGGGGGCACGGACAAGATCTGCAAAAGGTGACACCAGCACCAAAGCCTCTCCTCGCCCACCCGGAGATTTCTTGCAGCGCTATTTATATTCTTATAACCATGTTCATCGCTGTGTCTATTTACATTTGATCCGGACCCATTTCTCAAACGCCTCTCCCTCTCCCCCTCCCCTCCGCGTCCGCGGGGGCTGGGCAGGGGCGGGCGCGGTTCCCAGCGCCGATCGTTTCCCGGCTGACTGGGACGCTGGGGTGCCGGAGCACATTCGCGCGCACGGACGGGGCAGCGCACCCGCTCCACAGAGCCAAGGTAACGCTACAGCGGCCGCCGGCTGCTTTCCTGGTCCCGAGCCCCGGACCGGCTGTGCGGTCAGCGGCCGCCGAGCCGGGCCCCGCTCCGCTCCCTCCCGGGATGCACCAGCCGTTCCCGCTGCTGGCTGCCACCGCACCGCGGATCAGCGACCGGAGGGCAGCTCGTTACTGAACGGACCGCATGCACGCGCTCTCCACCTTTCCGCCCCCTCCAGCCGCTCCGCCCCGCCCGGTACCTGCCTTCGCCTCGGCCGGCACCGGCAACTACGGGCAGCTCGAGGGCAGCGACGTCAGGTGCGCAGTGCGCAGGCGCGCGGCGGCAGCGTGCAGGGGCCATTGGGGTGGCTCGGTGCAGGGAAGGGGCGGGAGGAAGGGGCTCCGCGCATGCGCTGTGGGTGAGGCGGGGTAGGCGGTAGCCGTCTGCGCGGCGGGGCGGGCGGGGCCGGGTCCCGGGCCGGGGGCTGCGGCCGGTGCAGGGACAGGGACAGGCCGGGCCGGGACGGGCGGGTATCGCCTTGCCTTGGCGCGGGGCGGAGGGAGGGCTGCGCGGCTGATGTGGGCTGTAGAGTCCCCAGACGCGGATCCCTCCCCCTCCAGCCACGGTACCGATCCCGCCGCCACAGCCCCGCCCGACAGCCCCCGCCGCGACGGGCCCCGCGCTCCCTCCAGCCTCTGCAGCAGCCCCGGCCTCGGCTCCGGCTCCATCCCGCCCGACAGCCTCCAAGCCTTCCCCGGCCTCAGCAGCCCTTGCGAGTCGCCCAGCATCCAGTGTGACAGCCTGGAGTGCCCCTGCTGCTGCTGCTGGTGCTGCAGGAGCGTGGGGTCGATCGGTGCCTGCGAGGACAGCCTGCAGGCCCCTCTCACCCTGTGTAACGGCCGAGGGTGCTTCGGAGCGCACCACAGCAATCCCCGGGTGTCCAGCGACCTCTCTGACAGCCTGGAGTCCTTTGGGATCCAGCACGACAGCCTCCAGTCGGTCTCCAGCCTGCACGAGAGCTTCAGGTCCTCCAGCATCAAGGGTGACAGCCTTGAATCCCTTTCCAGCCTGAGCAACGGGTCCACCAGCCAGCACAGCGGCCTGGCGTTTACCAGCCCATGAGACTGCCTTCGTCTCCCCGTACAATGCACTGGCCTCTGGTTCACTTCCAGCTACTGTGAGAGCCTCCAGGCTTCTGCCCTTCGTTCAGCAGGCTGCGTTGTTCCAGCTGATTCTTGCTGCATCCAGTGCAATAACCTTAAATACTGCCTGTGGCTGCCCTTGCCGTTACGCACTTCAGAGAGGCAGTGCTCATTATTACTGCAGTGTTAACGCCGATTTTTTTGTCATCAGTTAAGAATGGAGGTACGTGGCCCTCGGAGGAATCCCAGCTACCTCTCTGATCTCTATCAGAACATGTTACGGGCTGAAGAAGCACCAGGACAAGGGCAAAAGCAGACCCCAGCAGTCCCTACAAGTAGCAGCATGACTTCCCCAGCCAAGTGGGGCCCCCAGCCAAATAAGCTGCAGAGTAGCACTTCTTCCAGCTGCGATCCAGCGTTGCGGCCTATCATACGCCGCCGAGCGAGATCTTTGCCCACATCACCTGAGAGAAGGAAGCAGGCAGCAGTGCAGTGTCGAGTTCCTGGATGTCAGAGTCGTATGAACCGGGTGAGATTTGCTGATGCTTTGGGCTTGGAGCTTACTGAAGTGAAAGTCTTCCAGTCAGGGGAGGATCCATCAATCCCCTTGCATGTCCTTTCCAGGCTCTCCATAAACTCAGACCTCTGGTACAGCAACTCAGGCTTGGAATTTACCATGCAGTGCTTGGTCCCTGACTTCCAGCAGCCTGCAGACTGTATGGATTTCTCCTCCCGACTTCAGGAGCAGCAGGTGTGTCTTGAACGAGTAACTAGCTCAGATCTGGGGCTCAATGGCACCATCCAGGTTTGCAATGTTGCTTTTGAGAAGCGAGTATCTGTGCGATACACCTTCAACCAGTGGAAGAGCCTCCACGAAGTGTGTGCTCATTGGCACAGTAGCATCCCTGAGAAAAACAGGCGGGATCACGTTGATGTTTTCACTTTTTTTCTCCCTGTGCCTCCTTTCCTCCTTCAGCTGAGCTCTGTAGTCCAGTTTGCAGCAAGGTACCAAGTCAATGGTCGAGAGTATTGGGATAACAACAGAGGCAAAAACTACAGCCTTACCTGCAGGACTCACCCCCTTAAGATGCCTAGAGAATGTGAGGAGAGCTGGATCCACTTCATCTGAATGAAGAACGTGGATGCAGAGCAGCTTGTCAGTAGTCTCAGCGACACTCTCTTCCTTGGCATGGCTCTCTGCTCCTATGGCAACAGCCTCCTTCTTGAAACCTGCCAGAGTGTTCCAGGGAAGGGCAGGGAAGTAGCCAATGACCCGTACACACTGTGCTAAGCCTCTCAGAAAGAGAAAAGGGCCAAAATGTGATTGAGTTACATCCGTCGAAAGCCCAAGTGATTTCCTGTAGTGTATGAGTCAGTGCAGAATGGTTGCAGGGGATGCTGTCAGACTTCCAGACAGCAAAACAAGACACTTTGTGTTCCTACTAATATTCTAGGTTGCATACAATACTTCTATTTTACCATTTTGTACTGTCTGTTTTCTAAATGGGCAGTGTGGCTTTTCTAGTTTTGTTTCTAATTTTGTTTATATTATCTCACCAAGTCTGGGCACTATTCCATTTATGCATAATTTGGATGGCAGACACTGTAGGGAAGTACTCTATATTTTTATATATTATTGAGACTGTAACCATGTTAAATATTTCCATTAATATTTGGGTTGGAAATGAAATGTTATTATGAGCAAAACTTACATGAAAATGTCCCATCAGCCCCTCTGTTTTCCTTAAGAAAAGACGCTTTTTTGTTGGTTTTATCTCCAGTGTTTGCTGTAGGAATGTTTGTAGCAGGAGTGATTGTTGCCAAAGTTTGTGTAAGGCAGATTTTCTTGGGAAGTTCTCATTTTTTTCAGGGAATGCACAAGTAGGCTTTTTCTCCAGGTGGTGGTAAAGGAATTGTCATTTCCTTGTGCAACTGTTTTTACTAAGGGAAACTAAAGCAATTTTGCACTTGTGTTGCAATTACAGTTGAAGATCTCAAAGCTCTATATGAATGCTAATGATCTTACACTGTTACCTGCAACAGGTAAATTTATAAATCAAGAAATAGATACATACATATTAAAAAAAAAAAAAAGACAATCCAGGGAGCTGGTTACAGAGCCTTGGAGTAGTGCACTGAATCCTGGCTGTGTGTTCCCCAGCATCCCAGTACTGCTTCAGTCGTACCTTTGAATTCTTTAATCAGCTAGTTCTCATAAACCAGGTGAACTCCAGGACTGCATACTTTGCAACACAAAGCAGGAACTTCAAAGCAAATTGATTATTTTATTGGTAAATTGATATTTGCACAGACCCATAAGAAGAATCTCTTCTGCAGCAGGGAGACCACAGTAAACACAAGTCTTCCCATGCTTCTTGCCTCACTACCTTCCATTGTGTGGGTTTAGTGTGGTTTAAGATTGGCAACAGGCTTAAATCTAGTAAGTAACTGATAGTCCATGATTTTTTCATACATGTTCATAACTGCATGGAAGGTTTAGCTTTATATGTGTGGCATAAATTTTCTGAACTGGCTGGGTGGATGTTTTAGAAGAGCTGCTTTTTAGGACAATAGTATGAAAATCAGGCCACTTACTCAGGCATCTTATTCTGGATTTCTGCTTGCTCACCAAAATCACAAGTTGTTTTTAAAATCATCATTGTAAGCAACCCACAGCCAAGTATATATTAGTCCAAAAAGTCTGCTGAGTACTTCTGGAAGTGCAGAAAGCCCAAGGAAATTCATGTGTCTGGCAACTTAATGTTACTACTTGGTTGTGATACCCATTTAGCAAAGCTAGAAATTCGGGTGAAGAAGCTGCCTGGTTCCATTAGTCTTTGGTTTTCAGAGGAACCGAAGAATGAATGATGATTCTGAGCTGCTGAGCACCTCTTGCAGAGTACTGGGAAAACTAAATCCTTTTTGAAACCGTTGAGAATTGACTCTGTTGTTTGCTTTAACTTTGTATTGCAGCACTGTGAGGTTGAACATTTAAGTTTAAATTGTTTTGAAGGAGTTGATGAGGCTGAGGCGCAATTTGCAACTACAGAGAGGAAAGAGTGCTGCCTGCTTTCAAGTCACCTGTGTGATTTTCTGTCTGTGGGTTAGAGCAGTGACCATTACCCATCTGGCAGCAACTCTTGTCTCCTGGAAAAATCCCTGCAGGGAACTGGGAGTGTGGTCTTCCTCATTCACACAAAAAGTGAGAACTCTGTAGGAAGGGGCAGTCTGATTGTAAGGTTTTTTGCCTCCTATGGTGGTCTTCATATGACAACATATGACAATACAGGACATAACACATCTGAACTAGTCAACCTATGCTCTTCATAGTCAATGGAGATATTTTTGCTATATTTAGCAGATTGCCTGTGGTGTGACAAACTGTGTCATCTCTGCTGAATGCAGAGAGAACACTGCGGGACTAGTTCTGCTATACTGAAATTCTCAGCATTAGTGCAGTTGTGCCAAATTATGCCAGAGTCTGTAGATGTCAAGTTAGATGAGCTGAAACATGCCTTCAGTGACTGCAGAAGAATCTTGGCATGAATTGAAATTGCATACCCTTACTTTGGTGAAACTTGCTCACTTACAGAATTCTATTAAAGTTTATACAAGTGGCATTTCATGTAGTTGTCAGTGAAGTACAAAGAAAATGAACACACACACTCACAGAAGCACTTGTGCTGAATGAAAAGCACTATTTTAAAGTATTGTTCCCCTTCTCTTTCCTCCTCCCTCCCAAATTTCTGTATTTCTTCCATCAGCAAAACCACTGAATTGCCTCACAGCACACCAGTAAAAATCCCTCTCTTGAGGCTGGTGTTTGACAGCCGTTAATGGGTGTTGCTGGAGCCCAATGCAATACTTGGCTTACTGGTGGAAAGATGCTGTTGCCATCTTCTGGGAGAGACTCGTTCATGTGCTAGCAAATGTCAAATCTGAGTGTTACTGCAGGCAGGGACAGACTGTGTAAAGCTGAAAGGTGAATGTCACGTATACCACAGGGTCAGAGAGGTGAGAAATCCCTGTCTCAGCAATACGAGTTTGCCTCACATTGTCTTCCTTCCGCAACCTCTCAGGGTGTTTGCGTCTGCAAAATCTTGAGTGCTGAAGTATTTGTTTGTCTTGCACTGCTGGAGAATTGACAGTAGCTGTTACTAAACCAGTTCTCCAGCCTTGCTGAGCGTGAGTTGAGCAGGCCTACCTTACAACAAACTGAGAGTCTCTCTGGATTAAGCTGTTAAGCATTCACATGTGAGTATTGACACCTGCCACATGAAAGATTAAATTTGCACTTACGTTTTCCTGACACATTCAGTAGTGAACATCAAAAGGATCCTAGTTGTCAAAAAAGGGATTAAGCCATTAAGTAGTGGTAATACACACCTGTCATGAAGGTAAATTTATGATCACCTTTATGCATTCTCAGGACAACTTGACTGTTTGCACTGTGTTCAAATTAAGCACTTCCCTTACAATGAGGATTTTGTAAAAGTAAATTCTTCACAAGGGTTATTACCATATAATGCACTTTTTAAAACCTGTATTTATTATAGTCGTACAATAAGTTAATGTCTCGTAGTCCACAGTTTCAAGGTTCTTTGAAGCATGTTTTTTAAAGACACATGAAACCCATGTAAATGAAAAGGGGTTGTCTTTCCTGATTAAATGTCTTGTCCAGAATGAAGTACATTACACAGTGTATCAAAGCACCTGTGCTACACAAAAGGTCTTTTTGTTTTAGTGGAGAGCTGTACAATTGCAAAGTGATTAATTCATTTTTAAAACAATAATAAAAAATGGCTATTATAATACAAAAGATTGTAATAAAAGCTTTTCACAATTTTATGTTGCTTTTGTCAATGACATTCCTGTTAACAGTTAAGAAAATGCATGAGGCAGGTTAGTGCTGAGTTGTCACTTACAAGGCAACACACTTGGGAAAGTAAGGCGAGTTCAAGAGTTGCTAAAAAATGAACTTGGTAAAAATACAGTGATTAGTTCATATAACTGCAAAAGTGACCAGGCTGCTGCTTCTTACATGGAATTTGCTGTCGTTTCACCTCAGTCATGTGCAATGCAGCAATTAAAGGATTAAGATCTGATGCTGGGAAAAGGCACACTGCCTGCCGATTCTAATACAGTTTCATGGAAAAGAAGAGAAAGGGGTTTTCTTCTAATAGCACTTTCCAAATCTGTGCTAGACTCATGAATTAACTCATGAATTTCAGAGTCTCACAGCTGTATTATTCTCTCTTCCATTTGTTCTTTCAGTTTTCATTGCTGCAGTCTTCCTCTCCTCACAAACCATGTTTTTTTCGCTCGCAGGTTTCTTGAAAATGTATCTACACAGGGTATGTTAAGACAGTGTCCATCTCTGCAGCAGCTGATTTATCCTCTAAATGAAATGCATCTCCATCAGTGTCAAGCATTTACTTGATACAGTTCAAGATCTGAATAATCTCTTGCCAGGTTTCTTCTAAAGCAAAACGGAGACATTTAACTTGAAGACATAATTAATAAGGATATCTATTACCACTTTTTAATCAGTGTTAATAACTTCAGCACTGCATTGTCAAAGTTGCTTGGGAAAGATGATTTTGGCAAATCACAGTTTAAATACATGGGAATATCTGTATTATGCTAAGTTGTTTAAGAATGTCAATGTCATTGTCACTTTCTATTACAAAGTGCACAGATTGTGTGTTATAAATATATACATGTAGATGCATAAAGGAGGGTGCTTTTAGAAAGCATGATATTATGATATCTTACCTTTTTTACTGTTGTATTTCCATTTTCATATACTACTGACCTGAATTAGAACTAGCAGTGTCATAACTTTACCCACTAGAATAGAATATTAAGCGAATAAATACGGCAACCACAGCGTCCAGCAAAGGATAAGGACAGTGGTCTTTGATTTTAACAAATTACTTGAAAACAGTGTGAATTTGTTTTAACCTGGGAGGGTGTGTAGGGGTGTGTGTGTAAGAGTAGTTAAGAGAAGGACTAGCTTTTGCTGTGAAAATCCAACCATCACTTTTATCTTATGGGGAATTAGTGTTATTTTTAATATAGATGGGTTTCTTACATTTAGTTTCAAATTCAGTTTCTTTGTAGAAATTTAGACTTGCCGTTCTTCACAGAACAGCAAGTCTAAATCATTAGTCATTTGTCAACAGGAGTCTAATGTTAGTACTGACTTCTTTCCTGATTTGGCTTTCTCCTTATGATCTCAGATCTGCAGCTATTTCAGCTGTCATTTGATATTAAAACTGTTGGCACCAACAGTCCTGACCCTTCTCAGTTCTACATAAAATGGCAGCTGTGCTAAAGCTTGATTCTATTGACCAGTACAATGTTCCAGTACCTGTAATGAAGGTAAATATTCCTGCTACTGTAGTGAAGAAAGGGTATATTGCTACCCTACCCTAAAGACCCTAAAGTTTGGTTCTGTTTTCTCTGACATTAGGTGTAGTTGCAATATCTGTGTCCCAAATAATTTCACTGCTTGTTCCAGACTGTTTAATGTATAGCTTGATGAAAATTCTGCTGTTGACCTCCCTTCTGCTAAACCAAACACAACAGATGTTAAAGAATGAGAAATGAACATACAGCAGAGTCACGTCATTGTACCTAGTGCAGGAGGAAAAGTGTATAATCCACTTCTATACTTTATGGGTCACTTTTCTTTTGTTAAGAGTAAGTATGGCAGTTTTCTTTACAGGATCTGAAAATCTGTGGGTAGTCGAAGCCTGTGTGTGTGTATGCTAATGTCACTGGTAAGGGAAAGCATCAAATGCTTTATTACTTCTGCTTCATATGATAAAAGTAGAATTCAGTTTTTATAGAAAACTTCTGATGCTTCAAGTTCCTCATGCAAAGTTTTATCCCTAATAGATCTGTTTCAGATCACCTGCTGCCTTCTAATAAGGTATCCAACAGCGAGTGTGACAGTGTTAATGCTGCAGTTAATCCCTGTAGCTGAACGTGCCTCCTGCAAAGTGCTCAGCACTACTCACTCCTCCGGGATCAACTCCTCAGTGGAAGTACTCCAATCCTCTTACCACTTGGCATTTTCTTGAATTACAGTGACATCTGGTGGTATTTAAAATACTTTCTGTACAGCTTTTTTTTGCCTTTTATAGGCTTGATATGTTTTTTTTCTCCTTTTAGAAAACCAGTGGTGTTACTGTTTTATTTACAGTTGCTGCAGGTTTATCTGCTGTGAACAGCGATTCTTCTCCTAAATGCTCCACTATTGCTGCTTATTCTAGGTACGAACAGAGATGCTTCCTGATACTCCACAGGAATATGTGAGATTCATGCTAAATTTTATCACCTGTATTTGTGATACAGGTGATAGACAGACCAGTATCACATTAGTACAGGTAAAGCCCCTCTTTGGAACTGTTGGGATTTCATTTAAACACTTTACTCAGTTGCTCTGTATAATAAAGACCACAAATAGAAGCTCTTTATCAACAAGAGGTCTGTATCTGCATTCCTTCAATCTATCCATCTGTTCTACCTACTTGATGGTAGTGAAAATGTTTCTGAATTAAACATACAAATTAATTACAGTGGCTTTGCAAACTCCAGCCCAGTAACACTTGTCTACACTATCCACTGACATGAGTGTTCTAAATACTGGTCATCAATAGAGACAATTTATAAATATAAATAAAGCCAGTCGAACACTGGGGTCCTGTGTAAGCAGGCGCAGTCCTCTGCTAATGTGACTGTACTGCACACCAGTGAAACCACCGCACGGGCCTCTCCTTCCTCCCGCAGTCGCCTCGCCCTAGTGCCGGGACTGCAGCGGTTCCTGCTGCCGGGAACACTCGGCAAACGCTCCCACCAGCACGGTGTGCCGGGAGCCGGCGGGCCGCCAGCCCCGCTCCCGATCGGGGACAGAAATCACGGCGGCGGCAGCTCGGCCACCCTGGGGCAGCTCCGGGCGGGGCGGCCTGAGGCGCGCGGAGGCCGCACCCTCTCCCCGCGGCTGCAGCGCGAGGCCGCCTCACGGTAAGGAAAACCCTCCTCCCGCTCCGAACCTCCGACGGCGATTGGTCCGCGTGCCGCACTCGCAGGCAGTGATTGGCTGGAGACTACCGGCGCTGGGAGTGATTGGCCAGCGGGCAGTGGCGCTTTTTTCTGCTCCGGCGGTGAGGAGGGGCCGCCATGCTGTGAGGGGCTTCTCTGCCGCCCTCAGGACTGCTGCTCGCTGAGGGGGCGGCGGGCACTGCGGGGCGGCTTCCTCTCTGTAATAAAGTTCTTGGGGGAGGTGACAGTGACGACGTGTGTTTCCAGGGGCTAGGTTTCACTCACTCGTCGAGAAAAAGGCACCTGGAAGGGGTTTTTATTTTTTTCTCTGGCTTGTCTGACTAGACAGGAGACAAGAGAGCTGTGAGGTAATGGCACAGTCTTCAACGTAGGCTGTTGCATTCTTGTATTGGAAAAAAATAATTAAAAACCATCCTGTATTTGTTATTTCTGTATTACTTAGCAGTACAGAAATGACTAGCGTGTGTTCCCAGTTGCTTGTTCTATAGGAAGTCATCCCCCGTTTTTAATCATTATTTCCCTTCACTTTGCTTTGTCTAATGCTATGTAATTTCTGGATTGGCGAGACCGAAAATGCGTGTTCTGGATGGGTTGATGTAGAATAATTTATATAAAGCATGAAGGAGTTTGGGGTTTTTACATGTAAGGTCACAAAGAAAATACTTTTGCCTGCTCTTCAGTATTAAGACTGTTTTCAGAAAACTATAATTTTGAGATCTTGTTTTTTGTTGGTAATAGTCATCTAATAGCCCATCACTGTATGTATCATTAAGAAGGCTTTTTCCCTGGGTGCATTTATCACATCTTTCTTAAAAGATTTAATCTACCACTTTGCCATGAGGCCTTTCAGGAGCTCTCCTGTTGACTTGCCTATTCTGAATAACCTGATGTTGACCATATAATTGGCCATCTTCATGCTCTTGTTCTCACTGAGAAGTGTTGAGAGCCCACTGCAGGACCTCCATTGCCAAAGTTGATAATTCCTTCCACTCTTAAGCAATTTTTTATCCATGTGAAGATGTTTACTTATATCCCCAGTTAGTTTAATTTCTTAAACAGTACTGATACTAATGACAAACTTTTGAATTTGTATTTTGACTGAATGCTGATGTGTGTGCAAAACCTATTTGAAGTCAATGTCAATGAATTGTGTTTTGGTTCAGTGATGATTGTTTCCTTCTTTTCCAGCTGGGTAGGTGAATTGCAAAAATGGCAGCCAGGAATGAGATGCAGGTGTGTGCTTATGGACCAGAATATGATTATTGATTGTTTTCGTTACTAGCTTGAAACACTCCTTCTGGTATTTAATTCCAAGCAAAATTTACAGTGTGGCAAAGAATGTGGTAGGAAGAAATTTTCCATTGACGTAGGTTAGTGCTGAGTAGCTGGGTAGAAAGCAAGAAGAATTGGAAATACATACGTGTATCAGTTGGGATGATACTTAAGATGAAAATGTTGATATCTGGTTATAATTGATTTAGAAAGAATAGAGTGGCAAAATAGTTGAGGAAGGCAGTAGTCCTCAAATATATTACTATCTTTTAAAGTCACTGATAGATAACTTAGAAATGCAAAGTATTACATGTATGAAGGAGTATTAACACAATGTGCACTTATGTCAGCATTTGTTTGTAATATGAGGAAAGACAAACTGTTCACTTAAGGAAAACTGGCAAATAATAAAAACTCCATAAGTATTGATTATATAATCAATATAATTAATCTATAATTATCTTAATTATTAATCTTCTTAATCTGTACTTAATGTATTAGATATATAATGTATAGATATATTTTAGATATAATGTTTTGTACTTTAGGCTTTACATTTAATGATTTTGTGATTCAGAATATTTCCTTAGAATGCAGCAGATGATTGTGTAAAACCTTTGTTAAATGTTGTTAAATCAGTATTGGTTTCAAGCATCAGTGATACAGTTGCTCTATTTATTGTTGACAGTTAGAAAAGTTAATTGATGAAGCTACACGAAAAAAAGATTTCCAGTTATTAGAACAATATCTAGCAACAGAAGACTGTGAAAATGTCTCTCACAAATGCAGCAAACAGTTTGTCAACAAATTAGACAAGCTTCTGTGTCAGGTAATGTAATCTTTACATCAGAATCATCTATACTGTCATTGTAACAGTCTGAAAAAGATTTTTTTTTCATTTGGCTTGATTTGAAAACTTAAATAAAATTTAAGAATGAAACCTCTACCTCAAGCTTCAATTAAGGTGACTTTGGAGAGCAAAAGGCGTCTCATTAATTAAATACAGGTTCTTCTAGAACTGTTCACTAAAGCTTATGTTATAATTTCAATTTCAGGAACTTGACAAACAAGAAGTCAAAAACATTTCCACTTTACTAAATTCTATTCAGAAATGTGGGGAAAAAATCAGCATAGCAGGAGAAGATGGGCTCCCAGCAATGATAAAATATGGTCTTATTGGAAAGATAAGTAAAACCATAAAGCATATATGAATGTCTAAAATTTTTTTAAATTAATAAAGCATGCATAAGTAATGCTTCAGTATTCAATTTGGTCCTTGATTGTTTCTGAATTAAAAAAAAAAAAAAGTGGTGATAACTTCAAGCTTATATTCACACCTACAAACCCACTTTTTCAGTCAGCCATTATCCATTTTCAGCTTTTTTGTCTGTGATGGCATTTTAAAAGTAGATTTCTAGTTTTAGTGTTAGAAAGTCAGCTACAGAAATAATTTGCATTAGTTTGAAATCACCTACATTTGTTTAGTGTGAGTGCAAATTTCAGTCTGGGGCGAAAGTACACTCATCAGACTGGTAACATGGTTGCTGTTGTTTTAATCTTTGCATAGTTTACATAATTTTACTTAAGGATAATACAAACTATTGTCCTTTTTCATGCTATTAAAATAAATTTACTTTTATTTTCCCTTTACATGGTTAATTGGTTTGAAAAGATAAAAGGAATTTTGATCCTTGGAGGAAATGAAAAGAATGAAATGCTTACAACTCTGGCTGAAGATTTCTTCAGCACCTTGCTGGTAAAAATATATTGATAATAAAACACATTGTGTGAATTTGTCAAAATAATTATTGCTAGTTTAGCACCAAAAGACTTTAAAATGTGTTTCTATTTAATGTTCTTCCAAAGTTAATGTTACAATGATTTCTGAAATAGATTATAAGTCTTTTTGGATAAATAGTTTGCATGTATTCGTACTCATTTTCTGTTCATCGTGACATAAAATTTACCAACCCAACAATGTAAATGTTCAGTGAACAAAAAAAAAAATTAATCTTGCTCTAATTTTTATTACATAAATTACTGGTAAACTAATCCCAGGACCCCAAGTTTATACTGTCTGTGAGTTTTCTTCTTTTCATAAATTTTTTTGTCATTGGGGAAATAATTTCCATCAATTTAACTGAAACATAATTTTGGGAAACCACAGTTGATATTAGAAATCTGTTGTGTTCTTCATTAATGATGAAGTCATTTTAAAATCTTAAATGCTTTTTGATTACTTGTTTTTTATGCTGTAATATTTACAGTATTAAAATGCCATGTTTTGTTTTTTGTTGTAGGCTATATGTGATAGCAGACCTGAAGGTGAGCTTAAAATGTGTACACTAGCTATGGTAGCTAAAGTGTTCTGCAAGAGGCATTTTAAAGGTATTGGTGTTAAAATAACTCTTACTACTTGTGGAGCCTTCTTGAGGTAAAGTAGTTCTGAGAAGATCATGTATAATGAGGATGGTACAAAGTGTCTTGATCTAATGTAAATATAGCACCAGATCTATATGCTTCAGGCAATAAACTGTAAGAGAGAAGGGTTTATCCTCCAGCGGGCTGTTCTGTGCACAAAGGACTACATTCCTCATCCATGTGAAAAAAGCTTTGAATGTCAGCTGGAACTTTGGTTGTTCAACTTGAGATTCCTCTACTGACAGATTTCCTTCTAACTTGCTGATGTCAGTAATAAAAATGCAGAATAGTCTGGTGGTCTCAGAAATGGCAACTGAACTGAGTTTGCCCTAAAGCGAACATTGTTCTAAGCTGCTGTCACAGCTCAGCGTAGCGCAGGAGTCCTTCTTTATGGACCTTGTTCTCATGCTGCTCTTACCTTTCAGTGGAGCACTAGGTTGGAAGTCACTACAGACCATTATGCTGCCACAATCAGAATGAAAGATTCCTTTCCTTCTCCCTGGGAAGATAAATTCCAGGGTCTGAATTATATCTGAGGGAGCTAAGTTATGGAATTGGTCTGACTGTATTTTAAAAGTAATGACCTCATGCCCTCATAAGGGGACTTATGCAGTGATAACAGGAATAGAAACATAAAGAGCCATATTTACTATAAATTGAAGTAACTGTTCTGTCTTGCATTTAACCGTGAAGCTTAAGTTGTTTATTTTTAAATATCAGTAATCCTATATGTGAAGGAAGGCATAATATATGTTATTTCTAAATGAAAATGAATCTTTTTTTTCCAAATGCTCATGGGGGGCACCCTAATACACTCTTGATAACTCTTTAATTATTTTTTTTTCATGTTCATTAGGTAAAATGCAAATACTAGAAAACTTTGTTCTGAGAACCTGTACCCTCATTGCTGATGTAAGAATTAGTATTTATGTTCAGCAGGAGGTAAACATTCTTCTTTCTAAGCAAGTTTTCTGATTAATGTTTTAACAGACCTTGTGAAGATAGTAATTTAACTGTACAGATGCTACAAAAGAGAATATTGTAGTGCTCTAGTATCAGAAGGATGATTTAATGCTTCTCTGGGAAGGTTTGTTGTTGTTTATATGTTGGGATGGGATTTTTTCAGATTACTGACCTATAATTTTTGGTTTGGACAGTAAATTATAAAACAATGGTCTTAAGATTCTGGTGAAAAAGCTGTGTGAAAGTGTAGGAAATAATATACTCTATTGCAGCTTTAATCAATAGTAGTAAGATTGTTGGTTGTAAATTCTTTAAATACTTGCAGGAAATGTGTATACTTCCTAGTGTACTGCAGTTTCTCCTATTTCTCTTAGTAACCTCGGATTGTCAGGTTTCTTTTCCCCTCTAAAGAAAAGGAAAGTTACAAAAAGTCTTCTGTAGATGCTATATCCCCAAAGGAAAGGCCTTTTAATGCAAATTTAAGGTGCACTTTGGCTCAGCAACCAACTGCAGACAGAACTCTAGCTTTGAAAGTTTTTTTTTCTATATTTAAACCTGCAAAGAAGAGACATAACCCTTTAACAACTGATGTTCACATTAAAGCTAATGGAAAATTGAGGTATTTATATTAAGATAAATACTATCTAAGGTCTGATAGAACTCATTGTCTTTTCTTATTTCGTAATTATTTAAGCATCTTACTTTCTTTAGTGGTATGAAATATTAGAAGGGCCCAAAATAAGAATAACTTAAACTTTACCAACTTGTTTTATATTTAATCTTACTCCCTTTTTTCCACTCTTGGTAGGTAGTAAGAAAACTTAATTTGATGCTTGACAACACGTCTCGAGATGCCAGGAAAAAGATCTTTTCTACAAAGGAAATGTTGCTTGTCATGTAAATAATCTTCAGTATATTTTTTTTATCATTACATTATATACATAGCTGGGAAAGCAGTTTTTACTAAGGCTGTTTATAATGCATGCAGATTGGTCCCTGTTTAACTCACTTTTGCATTTGCTGTTGTGTTGTCAGTGGTAGTGGCTGTGGGCAGGTATTCTCATGGGTTATTCTCCATTACAAGCTTCAATTTATCTCTCTGCTGATCTGGGCTAGGCTTCTTCTCATCCCAGTTGTCTTAAAGTAATTAAACTCTTATTATAAGAATGTGTGTAAGGCACAGGGAGTCAGCAAGTGAAAGGACAAGCTATTCACATTGGGAAATTTTTTTACAGCATTTAAAAAAAAAAAAAAGAATAAAATTTAAATACATCAGGTGATGTATTTAATCACTTCCCCAGTGGTGCTTTCAGATGTGTATCCTTAGCATATCAGACTTACCCTTTGGAAGTCTAATAGCTTAGTGGAATCAGGGTTTTGTCTGATATCTTGAAAGCTTGTAATTAAATAAACTTTTATTCTGTGCTTTGTGTTGCTGTCATATTTTGGTGAAACTTTACTTTTGTTTGGCAGGAGTGACTTAGGGAGGAGAATTCTGGATGCTGGAGGTGAGTGTGGGACTTAATAAACAATTTAGCATTGAACTTTTTAAAAATTACAGGTAGATGGATTAAAAATCCAGAGAAGACATTTCTAAGCTTCAGAATGTTGCAATTACAGTCCTTTGGAAAATACAAACACTGCATGAAAACAGTCTCCAAACTGGAATGTCTCAGATGTATGCAGTGTGTGACTATTTGTAGTTTTCAGTCCTTCTCTAGAATATGTTTTAAAATAACAAAAGCTCATAAGGAAGTCAGTCTTTGAGGATAGTGAACTGCTAGCCATGTTTAGCAGTACTATAGCTTCTCTCAGGGATCACTCTGCTATCCAACAATTTCCCAGTTCAAACAGGTGAAAGTTGAATACTTCTTCTCTCTTGCTTGTGTGTCTAATGTTGCTCAAGACATTCCTTGAAAGTCTGATTGAAATTTAATTTTGAAACATAAGCTGTTTAGTCATCTTTATTCTCTTAGTTCTTTATTTATCTGACCTTTGTGGGTTACATATTTAGGTAGAATATGCTATGTAATATGAAATGTTCAACACTGCTTAAACCAGTTTCCTGCATAATAATATATTTTTTTTCACATCAGTAGTATTTTTAAAACTGCTATCCCTGTAAATGTATTGTGCTGCAGACTATGACGTGCAGGTCGCCATCACGGAAGCTTTATGCAGAATGATGTCAGAGAAACAAAGAGGAGAACTGGCGTGCCAGTGGTTTTCCATGGAGTTTGTGTCCAGTGCATTTAAAGGAATTAAAGATTCTGAGTTTGAAACAGTAAGTCATATGAAAAATATTTCCATGGAGGTAAACTTTCGTTTTACAATTCTTTAAGAAATTTCTGTGTTTTAATAGGATTGCAGAAAATTTCTGAACCAAGTGAATGGCATGCTTGGAGACAAAAGAAGGTAAAAATGAATTTTTTAAAGCTAGTGTATTTTCTTTTTTAGATTCTATGACCATTCATCAGGAGTAACCTTTGTATCACAAAAACTGTTTTTAGGAAACTCTGAATTAAAATAATACAAGGAAATAGGACTAATTGCTGTGGTAGAAGGTCGAGGAACCATATAGAGTTAAGACATTTAAAAAATATTCAATAATAAAGAAATTGAGTAATACCATCCTTTGGCACATTTTCACTGGTGTTATCTTCTCTATCAGGATGATAATTTTATGTAATTCTCATATTTGTAAAAAAGACAAGTATAATGTAAGTTTCAGATTATTAGATGACTGCTTGAAGAAACTGTTCATTAAATAAAGAACATTGATTCGAAAAAATTCTTCAAGAATACAAAGCATATGCTAAACTTCCTTTAAAAATGTTTATAAGGAGCTAGCTTTTGCATGCTAGTTCTGTTGCAAAATCCTGAGATGCTCATTAATAATAAACGTATCATCTAACAATGGCTAGTAATTTGTTGGTATATATTCCTTTATTTATTGGCTTAGGATATTTTCACTGAGATTATGATCAATGAGAATATCTGAGCAATAGGACACCAACAGGAAGGCAAAATATGAGCTTTATTCTTATCTATATGATCACATGCTCTGCATGTTATTTTTATATGCCACAACAGTGAAGAGATTGTCTGGCATGTTTTTATATCAGATGTATATTCAGTTTTAATACCATTCTTAAAATATCAGCAGATAAACTAGAAGTATGAACATGGTGACAGGAGGTCTGAGACCTTTTTATAGTGAGGATATATAAAATTTCATGTTACCTCTTGGGGAAGAAGCGCTGTCCAGTGACTGCTCTTGTGATTGCTGTGGTCTCTTAGTCTCTAAAGCACACAGGTTTTGTGCTGAGAACACAATCCAGTTGCTGTGTTCAGATACACAGAATTTATTCACAGCGTTTTAGGATACTTAACAAAATATCCTTTTCTTACAGGGTTTTTACATATCCATGTTTATCAGCAGCTCTTGATGAATATGAGGTAAGTTACAGGCTTAATCATATATCCACAGATTTGTGCAGCTGGAGAATTTCTTTGCCTTCTAGTTAAGAAAAAATTAGGATCAAGTAAGAACTTAGTATACAGATGTGCATGTATTAAAGTTTGCCAGGCTAACACAAAGCCTGTTAGCTGGTATAAGTCATTGTTCTCAGCTCTTGCCCTTTTATCCTGGTTTTTTTTTTTGTTTTAGCTACAGATACCATTGGATGAAAATCTTGAAGAATTCTGGATTGATTTCAACGTTGGTAGCAGAAGTATATCTTTCTATGTTGCAGCAGATGATGCAGTAAGCTAATTTTTATCTATCATACTAGATTGTTCTGAGGCAGTAGATACACGGGTTTTTTTCAAGCATATCAAATTTGTTTCCCCACATCAGCATGTGGAAGCTTTGTGTGCATCTATAATGTGAACAAGAAAAGAACTATCTAGGTTTGGTGTACATATTTATCTCAAACAATTTCAAAGTAATGACTTTCCAATACTGTTTGAGAACAGTTTAATATATGCAGTTGTGAACAAGAAGCCATTTACAAAATTGCAGTTATGATTTTTGTAGGTGAGACTCAACTGTTTAAATTAATGTCTCCATCAAAGCTCTTCTGAAACATAGTTGGCTGTTACCAGTGAAGCATATGTTCATTGTCACTCCTTGTAACACAGGATTTGAAAACTTGAAAATTTTTCCTTACTGAATAACTTTCTGATCACTGCACTTCAATTAATTGTAACATAATGCTCTTCTAGCTTTAAAAATATGTCTTTTTCATAAAAGGGTCATCAGTGGGAAACAGTCATTATACCAGAAGAAGAGGTAGAGCTGTACAGCCTTGAAGGTATTGGCACTCAAAAACATGACCTTTGTTATGCACTAACTTGGATTTTTCAAATTGATTAATCCTGAAGTACTGACCTGATTCTTAGCAAAGCAAAATTCCCACCTAACATGTAATAGGTACTGTTTTTATCAGGGATAAAATTGCACTGCACTCATGTTTATATTTTAGGCATGCAGGTATGATTTTATTAGAATAATTCTAAAATAATGTCTTAGAATTATTTCAATGCAAATGGCATTTAATAATCTTTCTTTTAAACTCATTAATTTTGTAAATACCTATAATTTGTCTGCAGCTATAGTAAATAACCTTCAAAGAAAATTCTACAGGATAATATACAGAATAAGTATTTCTAAAAGGTTTAATCTTTAATTGTTTCACTAATAAAATTCATTGTAGGTTAGAGGGAATTAAATAAAATATCCTTCTTAGTAGCTGAACTGAAGAATACAAGTTTCATGTATTTACAAACATTATATGAGATGTTAAATTTTAATTAAACTACTTTTCAAATTTTCTTTTTTTCCAGAAAAAGATTCGAAGAAACTATTAACAATAGATCTGAAAAGCCCCATGAATGTGGGTAATCAAGAAGGAGAGAAATTTTTTTTATATTTTGATTCTATCTTGGAAATCAAAGATGTAATTGGAAAGATTTATGGATTTAGTAAATGTAAGGTAAGATTTAAACAGTTTTTTGAATAGCTTTTAATTGATTAAAAAAAAATGTCTCATTGTTATAGCTGTGATTATTGGCATCCTTTTATACTGAGAGTTTCTGAGGAGCTTCACTGCTACAGAGCAGAATTTCTCCCATAATCTGTTAAGCTTTGGTAAAGATGCCTAATTAAGGACAAGAGGAAAAGGCCTCAAGTTGCTCCAGGGGAGGTTCAGGTTGGGTATTAGGAAGAATTTCTTCACTGAAAGGGTTGTCAGGCGTTGGAACAGGCTGCCCAGGGAAGTGGTGGAGTTGCCATCCCTGCAGGTATATTAACAGATGTGTAGATGTGGCGCTTATGGACATGGTAGAGTGGTGGACTCGGCAGTGTTAGGTTTATGGTTGGACTCGATGATCTTAAAGCTCTCTTCCAACCTAAATGGTTCTGTGATTCTAAGATTTAAAATTAATTGTGACAAGAATTAACTGACTGGCAAGGAATCACGATAGCTTAATATCAGGTTTTGCATATATAATTTTCCAGAAACACAAGAACTGGATGCTTATAAAAATGGAAATCTTTCAGAAATTATTTATTAGCTATCTCATTTTGCAGTACACTTACCACTTCTATGAATTTAGTCATTTAGTAAAAAAATATTTGAGTCATTTTGCAGCCCTGGCTTACTGCTTGTAAGAAACTACTTTGCCCTGAACTCTGGGGAACTCGTGAGGAATGAAAGTTCTGTGAGCTTGTAGAATCCATTTTCCCCTATAACTTGATTTCAGACACTTGTGATCTCTGACTTAAATATTTTCTTTTTATTTCTTGTTTAAAGAAGTGAGTGAAGTATATATTTTACATAGATGGTTACTCACTTTGTAGGGCTTTAGTAAGAAGCAGTCTGCATCAGTTGCCAAAACAACTGTACATGTCATCTTTGATGAGAGCGGATCACAGGTATTTTACTTCAGTATGCTGAGATGGCTGTTTTCTTGTTTTCTATATTTAATCTGATAGCTAATTTATGATCATTCACCATAAAAACAGGGACTTTTAAAATGCTGATGAGTAAAGATAACTCTAGAACTGATTAAGTGATTTCCAGTAAATATGTATTGTATATCTAGGGAGATAATAATATTAATATCCAAGTAATAGAATACTTCAGACAGATGTACACAAGAGACATTCTTTTCTGTGAATTGTTGATTAGGTAACCCATCCTTATTAGTGAAAATAACAGTTGGGTTGGATGCTTTTCAAACTAAAAGTATATGAGCTCTGAAGTTTGTCAAAATCTACACTGACGAATGTGTTACTTAGGGTTAAGTAGTTTCTCTGTATGTTTGTATAAATATAAAATATAATAAAATCCAAATATTTAATAAAAAAATAAAAAGCCAAAATACTATATAGGTTCTGGTACCAGAAAGTCAGTTGTCACCATGTTTGGAAGAAAAATGTGAAGAAGAGGAGAAACTCAGTAAGTACAAAACGCAGCAACTTCCTGGAACTTTGAGGACTCTGAATAAAAATAACAATAATGAAGAAAAATGCAGAGATAGTTCCTCCAAGGTAAGCAGGATTATCAAAACAGAAAAAGAGTACATTAAAAATACAAATCAATTTAAATATTTATAGTATTTTGTAATATAAAAACACTGTTATGTTACAGTTGAATATAATTAATACAGGGTTTGATATTTTTTCTTAGGACTTTACACTAAGCTATGTAAATCACTGCAAAAAAATTTCTTAATATTATGTATTTCAAAACTATAATAATTTGACAAAAATAAAAAGTAATTGTTAATGTTCTGTAGACTGTTGTGCTCTGAGAGTTCTCTTTAAAGAAGAATTTTGTCAAAACATGCTTAGATCTCTTACGATATGCAAAAGCCTAGTGTAGCCTCTGGAGATTTACTGACAACCAGCAACAGTAACAGTTGAAATTAGAAACAAGTCCTAATAGGTTTGGCATTCACAAAGGCTGATGATTACAGAGAAGCACGTGGTTGTCAAGATGAATCCTGTGTCCTGGTTATTCAAATCACAATTTCATGGGACTGCTTCTATGCATTGCTGATTCTCTGATTTAAACTGAGGGGAGCTCAGTTCATTAAGCCTAGTGTTTCTTTTGCCCTACAGTCTCTTTAAAGTTATAAACATATTATGGCTATACTAGGACTGCTTACAGGTGTGCTAGGGATGGGGGAAAAGATGAAGTAGTGTCACCGAGTCTTCATTGCAGTGTCACCATGCATTGCCTGTCTTGCTAGCAGTAGTCTAGTAAACCTGTTCCTTGGGCTCTGCTGGTTTATAGCTTATGTGATAGCTTTGCAAAAACACCTGGTAATCATCTTGGTTACTTTGATTGTTAACAAGGGACAGGATTTGTCACTGAATTAATTTAGAAAACAACAATCACTGATTTCAGTTTAAAAACATTAGTTTTCATTATTATATAATTCAGATGTTTTGGAGAACTTTTTCTAAAAAAGGAACTGCATAAGAATTACATTCCATTGATGTGTGCAGCAACAGCAATTGACATTCCAATAATAGAAAGTGTCAAAAGACTTTTGGCAATAGATTTGCTGAAATCTTGTCTTGTCATCCTTAACTCTGTGTATTATGGTCAAGTTTTTTCTGTCCCTCAAGATAACTACATCTTGTAAAAGGAAGGTGTCTGAAGCATCTGTGCTTATTCCTGCAACTACAAGATTTTCCACAAGGAGTCCACTGCTATTTGTTAGGGCATGTAAGTTTACAAATACTTTCATGGTAAAAATATGCTGGTCATGTCTCTGAAATACAAGCATGAACTGTGATTCTTTGCAGAGCTGGAAATGAAAAGTAGACCTTCTAAAATATCCCTAGCAGGTGCTTTAAACTTGAAATTTTTCAAGTAGGCCACTGGCTACTGGTCCAGGCTTTTATAGTGCCTGTGGTGGAAAATCTGCTTTCTCCAGTGTGTACATCTAGATCACTTGCATTTTACTCTTATCTAGAAACTGTGTGTGTTTCTTCAAGGGGCAGTTGATTGTATGGCTAGTGGGTAAGGTGAGATCCACTGCAAGGCTGAGTCACAGGTCCAGCACTACTGATGCTTACATCAAAAGTGTTTCATACAGAGAAAAGGATAAGGAAGAGACTTAATCACAAATAGAGTCATCAGTTTCCTACTAATAGTCTTACTGTAGCAGATATTTAATATTTTCTACAAGGGAGAGATCTGTAATACAAAGACCAGTAGAGGCTGGAGATGCAACTAGTGGCACAACAGCATGACGAATGAAGTTTCATTTTCTTGCTTTAAGTGTCTCAAGTTCATCACTATCCTTAATTATGTATATCCATGTATCACATTAAATAAAGAGTGACAGAGGCTAGAAAAAAAAGCGTTTTCAGATTAGGATGGAACAAGATAGAGAACTTCTGTAACTTTTTTGGTTGGAATTTAACCACACAGTCTATTCCAGCAAAAATATATTACAGTAAAATCTTTAAATAGGTGACCAACTATTTTCTTCCAGAGCCAGGCTGTAAAAAGCATTGCTTGCCTCCAGACATCTGCAGTCTGTGGGCTTATTAACCTCCATGTAAATTAATTGAAATCAATAGAATCAGAAAGGTACATAATGAGTTAATATAAATACTAGACAACTCTTTTTAAAGTTTATGGAATGGATACAGTCATGGGCAAAAGTCTTCATATGTCAGACAATGCAGTAACCATAACAGAAGAAACGTCAGAATTCTGACATACCTCTGGTTTGCTTTCAGCCACTCCTTGTAAGGGACGATTTAAATTACCTTTGGAAATGATGAGCTCTGCTGAAAGGACTAACAATGATGCAATAAAAGAGAGCAGAACAAAGAATGTCTATCAAGAACCGACTGGAGTATGCATGTCATCTGTAGCTAAGTCATTTACTTAGAATAACATTGATTTCTATTCTAATGTGTTCCTAATCCATATTTTAAAGAGCTGAAGTCTTGCAATCAGCAACTCACTTTTACAAAACAATGTGTTTTACTTTATTGCATAATGTTTTATTGTCCTCTAGATTTCAGGTTTAATATGTTTGAAGACTGAATTCTTACAAAATTAGCTGAAATTTGGATTCACTCATCAGTTCTGACCCCAGAGTTAACTTGCTTTTACTAGAACCACAATTCTTTCTCTGTGTGTAATGTGAGAACAGTGTATACGCAGAATCTCAAATTAATTATGCAGTGTAGAAATATTCTTAAAACATTTAAGACATTCAGCTATAGTTCTGAAATGGTAATGTCTTCAGATTATAGAATTTGTAGCACTGGTTTTAGTGCATTTTAGATTAGTCATTCACCTAAATCAAACAAAACTACATAGGTGTCACTGAACTGCAGTTTAAGTGTATGTATTTTTGCTTCTGTTCCAGTTGAACAAAGACTTCAGAGTAACATTTTAATTTTATTTCTAGTTCTAAATGTCTTTCTGGGTCAGATTCAGGTCAAATCTCAGACTGTAGGGTTCTGAAGTATTTTTTGGTATAGCCATGCTTTAGAAAAAAGCTTTAACATATAGAATGTGTAGTTTGTAATAATTCAAGTGTTACTTTCTAGGAGAATTTCACTTCTTTTGCTTTTATGTATTGTAATTATCATTGTTACTTATTGTGCTTTTTAGAGTGGGCAAAGATGTACCGTAGACAATGAATTTTGTGAAACAGAACAGAAGACCAGGAAGACAAATGTCAGAAATGAGGCAAAACTACCTGACAAGGTACTGGAATCAGCAATTCTATTAAATGAAAAAATAATTTCATGTTTTCTTAGAGAAAATACAGGGTTTACAAGATTATACTCTTTATAGTCCTACACTAATATTTTCTTTTGGATATTATCCCACTGCAGCGAATGTGTGCTGAAGAAGATTTAGAAGAGGTACAAGAGGCAGAAATTAAAGCCACACGAAAACAAACTTTAGGCAAGTAATTTTACAAGTATTGATAGTTTTTGCTTTTAAAATTAGTTGAATTTTGTTCATTTCTTTTGTAATAATAATAATAATAATACCAAATTAATGTCTTATTTAGATGAAGCGTTAGATATTGTTCCTGATTCTCAGCCAGTAGGGAGAAGGAATGAACCTTTGTAAGTACTGGAAAAGAATACCAATGTGAAATGCACTGATATCTACCATATAGCACTATTCCTAATTTATGATGCATTTTCATTATAATTAGTACTCAATTTCTGCAATTCACTGATAATAAGATGGTATTATCTTTGTTAGGCTGTCTGGTCTTTTGGAGATGTCTTTTGATAAAACCAAAACATCGAAAAAAAGAGCATGCTCTGTTCCTGAGAAGAACATAATAACCAGTGACAAGCGAAAGCAAAATCCATCACTGGCACCTATGTGCCATCCAGGTATGTCCACATTTTGTTAACTGTTAGTGTTAACAATATTTCAGATGAATTTTTAACCTATAGATGTGCTTTTTTATTTCCCCCACCTATTATTTCTATTGTTAGTGAAAGAGCTGTGAAACAAAAAGCATTTATTCAGTTTTTTGAAGTATCTCTCCAGATAAACAAAGAAATTTAAAAAGAGAAGAAAACCAATAAAATTAAATTGATACCATGAGGGAAGAAAACTGCAAAATACTTAGTGGGCACTGAGGGTGTTAATAATTTGGAACAGAAACTGTTAAGTACAGAAGCAAAAAAATATTTAAACTACTACTGAAACATCATTTAACACATTTCTTTCAGCTAGAGTGTCCGAAACATCTTTGCATTCTGATTTTACAACAGAGGAACCTGATGTTCTCCTTAGAAAAGAGACTGCCAGTCCAAAACAATCAAAGACAGTGAGAGTTTTACCTTCATTTCTTTGACTTGCAATTAAGAGAATTGTCAAGTTTGTAGTGTTTCAAAATTTGTATTTTACTTTTATTTAGTCACAAATTTATTTTTAATTTACTTTCCACTAATACTGAGTGAATTAAGTAATGTCAGCTTCACTGTTTATTTTTTCAGATTTTAAGATTTGTTTAGTCTGAATTTCTTTTTAAAAAACATATTTAAATAAGCACCAGCTTTTGCTTCTAATGCACTTCTTTGTCCACTTTTGATTGTTGTAAAACCCAACATTTAAAAGGAAATATCTGCTAAACTGGGGGTTTATTGCTCACTGTTTGGGCAATGCAAGGGAAAATGGTTTTCAAAGGAGTGTGATTTAGTGCATGTAGAAGACACTTAATGAAATTTAGGTGATTGTTGGGAACCTGTAGTTCTGTTTGCAGCTTTGCCCTTCTGTTGAATGGATTCAAAGTTGAGTCTTAAACTCTATTTTTATAGAAAACAAAGGATAAAGAAAAGACAGATGCAGCAAAATCACTAATCAGTAAAATCAGTGACAGATACAAAGTAAAGACTGATGAGAAAAGCAAAGCAAGAGACTCCTTGAGTTTTAACAGGTATGATGTGAACTATTTACTTGTGTGCTTTTTCTTTTTGTGCATGTGGCTTTGTGAATAAATTTGTCATGTTTGCTAAGGCATTTGTTTATATCAGCAGTGTTATAATACATATATTCTAATTAGCATTTAACAAAATATATCCTTATTTTTTAGGCCACAGTTAAATAAATCCTGTGTCTCTCAGGTAACATTATTGCTTCTGTTGGTAATTTTTTTCATATCAGATATATGTACATATATGGTGGTAGCTAATTGATGTAAAGTGAAAGTTCACAAATATTGCTGAATGTTAAATATCTGTAGATGTTAATTATGCATTGACTGTATATACTTAAAATACTTTTTATATGTTTACTTATGCAGAATAATGTTTTACTGGCAACTATCAGCCAGTAAAACTCAACTTAATTTCTGTTTACGTATTATGCAATTGAATTTGTTCCTTTTGAACATAGCAGTGCTAAATATTTAGAGTAAAAATATTATAGTAAATGAGACTATAAAATCCTTAAATGGGATGGAGCCAGGACACAGAAATTAATCTTAATGCTTGGAGGAAAAAAATTCTGTGGCTTTGTTGATATCCCTAAAGGATAAATTCAAAAAGATTTAGTTTCTACTAGCTCTTGTTCCCTTTTGCTCTATTGTACTCTTGCTAATCAAGTGGAAGTCTGAGCAGCTGCTAGGTTTTTCACATGTTTGTGGTGAAGAGCTTGCTTTTTGAGATGACAGTGTGTATGAATGCATAGTACAGATTTGACATATGAGTTAACTTTTTATTTATGCATAGGAAGCAGTTCAGGATAGAAAACTGAAAACCACTACTTTTCTTAATGTAACTGCTGGTCATATTATGTAAGTAGTTAAAACATTTTCAAACATAATTTCTACTTACTCATACCTAACTTTGTTAAGTGTTCATTAATTTAGTCACAAAATTGATCCCTGTTTCTTTTGACAGGAATGATGTCTACAACTTTAACATCAGTGGGTTAGATGAGCCTACAATAAAGCTTGGAGTAAGAATATAATTGAAACTGGTATCTTATGAATAGAATATGAAGGAGCTCAGTCATTTTAAATTATGTTCACTGAAAGTGTAGTTCACATCTGAAAATTGAAATTATATGACTGAACTAAGTGGGTAAAAAGTTTGCCATGTAAATAATCCATCCCTTTCAGATGTATGATGATATACTTAATCCTAAGGTTCTGGCCATTTTAAGCTGTCAAAATGTTCTCCTGAATTAAGACTAAAATAGTTTGCTAGGAGTATCATTATTTTTAAATTATCCTGTTATCCTGAAAGCATTATTGCCATCCTTCCAATCCCCATTGTAAAGACATCTTTGCCCAGATGCTCAAGTAAAAAGAAAATCTAGCTAAGATAAAAAGCAAAAGACAAACAAAAATAGTTTTTCTTCTTATTGCTCAGAGGAATCTGCTGAATTGGTGAAGGTAGTGAAGCAAGTGGATGGAAACTAATATATTAGTTTGAGATACTGAAAGCTTCAGTCAGTTCCAGTTGGTTTTAACTATCAGCTCTGTTCTTAAATAATTTCCAAGATAAAAATTAATCATTGTAAATTGATTGCTGAGTATAAAAAACTAACAAAAAAGCTCTTAGCTGTTACATTCTGATGGCCTGCTTAATTTTGTTTAAATTGTCTGACAAATGGAAACCTTCATTTGTTTCTTTTATTTATTTACATTTTTAGGTCCAAGAATTGCATGTGACTGAACTGAGTGTTTATACAGATCCAAACAAAAAAGGGTAGGGATGTTATATTGTGTCCTAATCTGCTGGTTGTCATCAAGAATAGTACTGTCTGCACTCTCCAGCATCCCAGTATGAAAATCCAGGGAATGTATGCATGACAATAATGTCTTGACTGTTTTGTTTTCTCAAGCAGTAAATATAGCTGCTGTGGCCTCCTAGGCTATTTTATTATTTTACTTTGGGAAGCTGATGAAAACAAAATAATGTGTTTCATGAAGAAAACAGCTTTATTACTCTTCATGGAATACTACAGGGATATAAACTCCTGAACAGAGGGAAGTAGTTTTTTGTTAATGTTTAGCCTGCAAAGGGATGTATTGTTACTGTGTATTCTTCCTGCTCATTAGCAAATGAGCACATCCTTTAGAGTTTAAGGTGAACAGATATTTCCAAAATGGATGTGAAAACAAAAGTAGGTACGTTTGTTTAAATCCTTCACCCACATATCACATGAATAGCAGAAAGGTTTAGAACAGGTGTTTTAAAATGTATTGTTTAAAGGTGTTTTTTTCTTTTTCTGATTAAGGAACGCAGGTGATGGTAAAACTAGCACTGAAGTGAAAGGAAGAAAAAAAGTAAGGCTCAGGCTTTTGTGATTTTTTTTGTGGACAAGGTATACCTTGTCTTCCTGCCTTTAAATAACAATAAGTGAAAGGTAAATGAAAGTACATCAATAACTTAAGAACTTTTTTGTTTTTTGTAGACTAGAAACAATCAAAACAAGAAACATCTCTTTAGTGACACAGACACAGAATACAGAGGTGATGACAGCAAGACAGACATTAGTTGGCTACAAGAATCAAACAGAAAATCTAAAGCCCAGTTAACTGATTACACTAGAAATAAAATCTTAGGGAAACAAATAAACACAGTCAAACGTAAGAAACTTTTTTCATATTTTTTAAGAATGCTGCAATGTTTGTCCATAGATATTTACTGCACAACATGTAATGTGCTGTGTTGCAGATACAATATGTTTTTGTTGTCTTATTTCCAAGCATAAGGAATTTTCAGATTATTTAATAATTTAATAATTTTATAAATTATTAATAATTTATAAAGGTGAATTTCTAAGAAGTCTTTATTTTAACATGGAAAATTATTGGAGGGTAGGACAGGCAGAGATTGTTGTCAACAGAAAAAACTTTGGCTTTTCAAAAAATAATGTGCTGAAAGCAGTTTACTGAATCAGTAAGATTGTGGACATAAAAGTGATTGTAAGATTTTACAGATAAAACTCTAAATGTCAAACATTTGCATATTTTGCTGATTTTTCTAACTTTATATATTGTAGCAGCAGATAAATTCTCTGAACCTGATTGCCATATAGATAAACCTAAAGGCAAAAAAGAAAATAAGAAAAAGGTAAATATAGATTTGCTATACATGTTCAAAATGTCTCGTCTCACTACAGAAACTGGTTTTAAATAGTTTTTCATAAAAATGTACCATTTCTCTGTGCTTACTTCAAGATCATTTGCTAAATACAGTTTGTTCTTTTCAGGTACCATGTGGTTTTTGTAGTACTTACCTGGTATTTTAGGCATAATGCTAGCTATCAGAATTATTATTATACATTGATGCTTTTCTAAGTTTTATTACTTAAAATTATTGATTATGTCTACTGTTTAATGGCCATCTACTCCATGGAATATTCCATTATCCTTTCAGCAAGGGTTTTCATGTGGCAATGTGCTTAACTGAATTTTAATAACTTTAAGGTTATAATTTCTTTAAATGAATATATGTAACGTAGTGAAACTGAGAAATTAAGTGTTACAGATATTAAGAAAGAATAATAATTGCAATATAATGGAAGCATATTAAAGTTGGGAGTATAATAAATTATAAGTAATTATGAACATGTTAATGGAAAGTGCTTGTAGATGTTTGTAAGCCACAGTTTAAAAAACAAAATAAACAAAAAAAACCCCACCAAAAAACCCCCAAACCTTCCCCTGTGCCCTCCAGCCTATTCCTTGGTCTCTTAGACTGTACAATAGTTATTTAAATCTATTTAATGTTAGTAGCTCAAAGCTACCTACATGCACTCAATGTAAATCATGCATATGAAAATATGATCACCACACATAGGTATTGCTGGTGATGACTAGTCCGTGTAAATCAAAACTGAAGAGGGTTTCAGTTCTGAACAGGGCTTCAAAACTGAGGAGAGTTTCAGTTGCCCAGTGTTGAATGCTTAGTAGACTGATGGTTGGACTCTCTGAGCTTTGATGAAGTTAAACTTTTTTAGTTGTTTTGAAATAATGGACTCTAAGTAATTCAAGTTACCTGCCATTTATTCTTATTTATTTATTTATTTATTAATCATTCTGATATAAACTGAAGATGTTTTTATTCTTCCAAAGATAAACAAATGTGAAAAACAGAATTCAAAAACTAATAAAATGACAGAACAAAGCACCAGACAAAAACGACCTCGAAGAGCTGCATTAGCAAAAAACTACAAAGAGCCTTCCAGTTCAGAGTCAGAGTGTGAAAGGAAATCTCCAGCATGTGCATCTAAGGAGGAGAAATCAAAAGTACAGGTATACAGTTGCACCTTATTCTTAAAAATTTGCTTTTGCAATATTTTCTAAAATAAACTCTGGTCTGCTTTGTACTTAGTACTCCTGAATTTTTTAAGTGCCCAATGTGAGCAAGTTGAACTGAATTTTATATATTATTTCTAGTAGTGCCCTTCTTTAATTATGAGTATTTAGCTGCTAAGAATGTCAGTCCTAAATAAGCTTCTCAGTCATAATAGTATTTCAGTTTGTATTTATTAAATTTATTCTGCTGCAAAAAAACTAGTCTCCTTTATTTTAAAGATATCTTGAAAATATTTATTAAATGGGAGTTTTTGGTGAGCCAAACTTTTGTTCTTTTAGATAATGTGATTTTGATAATGCTATGCCTATTCTGTGTACAACAGAAAATGCTGACTTGATAGAAGGTATGCCAATACATTTGCTGAATGTCCAAATAGGATTTTTAATAAATTAAGCAATGATGTTGGGTGCCAAAACATTTTCATTCTTTTAGCATAAGAGTTCAGTGTATATGTATAGGTCTTTAACTTTGATTAAATCCTGAAGCATTTGTAATTACTTCCAATAGTGAAGAAGTTTGTAAGAATAGAAATTTGGGTGCTGAATTAAACAAATTCAATGCTTATTGATATTAGAACACCTGATATCTTTATGAATTTAAGTACTTCTAATGATGTTCCTTTTTGGACCTTCTGCTTGTTCAGCTGTACATCTAGATAATATGCTCTTCACCTGCATATATACATAGATATATATGGATATATACACACTTCCATATGTTTACAAATAATGTTTATATAAACTTTGTATTTTAACAGAAAAATATGAATGGGAAAAAAAAGGATGATAATCAGCAAAAAGAGTTCCAGAATATTGTATCTGTGGATCCAAAGAGAGTAGCTAACTATGTACAAAAAGCATTTATTAAATCAAAGAAATCTGCAGAACAAAAGGAAACTGAAAGGCCTTCATCTGAGAGTCCTGTATCTCTTGAGATAATGAGATGTAGGTATTTTGACTTTTAATTTATAGCAATAGTGTATCAAAAGTTGGAAGTTAAATGAGGATTATCACAGTAGTACAATTTTACATTTATTTCATGCTATCCCCTAGTTCAGTGTGTACCATATAATTTAAGGAAGTGTATTAATAACTCATTAACGCTTTTATGGGTTGGTACAGTTATTTGACATCAGTGTAATACAGAAGTGCAATACATAAGTGTTAGAATGAATCTGGTATCTGCTAAAATACTGCAGAGAGTGTAAAAAATGCAAGTGTGGCAAGTTGTATGCCAACACTTAAAGCAAAATTCCACACATCTGTGACTTGCAAATACCTAGAGCTGGAACAGTTAGCAATATGGGGATTTAACTTACCTTTTTTTTTTCCTTTCATTCCTCATGCTGACAGTTAAGTAACTGTTTTCTAGGTGCTGAAAGAATATCAGAAGGAGATGTTACTCAGGAGCATATATATAGTGAAAGTTCACCTGATCTTCAGGAGTCAACACTAGAAAAAAGGGAAGTGCTAAACTTTGAGAAAGGAATCTCTCCAAATAATTTCTGTCCACAAAAAAAGAATATTCAAAGTATGCATCTAAACCAGTCCCCTGAAACAACTGTTAAAAAGTTAACATTTGGAAATAAAAGTTTCTCACCAGTTTTAACTGAAGCATCTTTGGTAAGAATACTAAAGTCACTCTACAGTTATTTTAACTGAAATTGTTCTGTTCAGCTGCCAACTGTTTTATGCTTTTGTACATCTCCTTTCTATGATTTTTTTTTTGTTCATGTGTAGCTCAGCTTCACAACATATAAAACAGTCAGTGGAAAACATGCAAAGGGATCTGTATCTGAAACACATAATAATAATAATAATGAAGATTCAAGTTTCAAACATCTCTTACCAGACACGGTTTCTATTAAAGCAAAACTACAAGATACCACTAAACCTATCACCAAAAGTAAAGAAGAGGTATGTTGCTAAATCCTTTGCTCTTCAGGAGAGAGCTGCAGCTTTTAATCTTTTATCTACAGATGGTGAGGTTTAAGGGAAATGCATCTTTCTTAATGTTAAACACTACATATAATGCTTACTTGTGACCTGCTTGGAAAATCCTACTAGTTAATTTTTAAATATTTGAAATAAATTAGGGAATTGTTTATCATGTCATATAAAGAAAGACTTCTGTGCCAACCAGATCAGTTATGTTAATGTCCTAAAAAATAACGGAGTCAATATTTTCTTCTTGACTTTCAATAAAAAATGAAAGATTTTTCACAAATTAAGGAATTGTGACATCTGCATGGAAAAATTCTTGAGGTGAAAAAGTGCTCTCATAGTTTTAGCACCAGTGTCCTACTGAATGCTACAACTAGTGTGGCACTGCCAAACAAATAAGAACTGCTGTGTACCTTCAAGCCAGTTCTCATAAGTACTTGTTGTGGTGAGAAAATCACTAATTACTCCTTTAAGAAGTCATTTTGTTTATGTCCTATTGCAAGAAACAGTTAGACCTTATTGGTCATTTGGCTTACTGCTATCATTAATTATTAACATGGCTAATAACTCAGTGACTTTTCTTTTAGGATTGTGTACGGTCGTCTCCACTGTCAGTTTCCACTGGAAGTAAAGTACAGTCTTGGTGTGAAGAACCTTGTGGCCCCATACATGCATCAGGTACAAACATTTAATTTAAAGCAAAAGACTTTCTATGTGTCTCCATAACGGCTAAGAAAAATGTTTATTTGGCATAAAAATATGGCCCAAGTCTTTTAATCTTGTTTTCTTTTATAGATTTTCAGTATTATCCAATTTTTACTCTTTTTCTCACTTTCTCTGCTGTTTAAATTACCAAAAAAATTCCTGAAAATTTGGCTTCAAAATGCAGTTACTTTAAAATTAGTTACGCTCTTAAAGTTTGGAGCATACCCACTGATATTGGAAGAAAGTGAGGATAATGGTATTATCAGGAAAAGAGGGCTTTGGGTGAATCTCTTTAATGAGCAAAGTTTGCATGGGTCAAAGAATTCTGTGTTCCACTGAAATCCTATTGTTCATTTACATCAAGTTCTCATGTCTACTGAACATGCCCTCCATAAATATAATGCTTGTTAATTTTTATTTAGTTCTCAAGCTTTAAAGCCAAGACACATACTCCTAGAATTTGTATCCAAAGGGTCTATAAACTCATTTATCCTCCCATATCATTGTTCTAGATAGTTCTAAAATTAAGCATTGTTTTGTGTTCATTAAAGGACCAACAATACAGACATTACTCAAACGAAGGTACCACAGTGATACAGAAAGCAATTCTGATGAAGCAGAAACAAGTAAAGAGGAGGAGAAGAAAGGAAACAGAAGAACAAAGTTACAGCCTAGAAAATTATTTAAAGCAGGTGATGCTGTTACTTACAGAGGTTAGTTAAAGTGTGAAAGTTGAATGTAGTTGTGCCAAAGTTTAAAATAATGTAACAAATTAAAATTGTAACTGGAAAAGATAAGATCAATTTAAAATCATTTTACATGTTTAAAAAAGGAATAAAAAGAAATGCTGAGTAGAGACTATATCCATCTTAAAAGTCAGAAAATTGATATGAAAATAGAGTTTTCAGCCATCCAATTGGTGAAATTAATCTATATGTAACAAAAGCTGTTCTAGCTGTAACTTCAGATAGGATAATTTTTCATACTGAATTGTGACGTTATCTTTTTTTCCTTTCTCTTCAGTGTCTGAAAGCATATCTACTCTATCTGTAAATGATCGGTCTGTTTTGGATGGGGAATTCTGGGAACCTGGTTGCTCAGCCATCAGTGTGGGTCAGAAGCTCCAAAAAGAATTTACAAAGAGGATTGAGGCAAGACATTTCATATCCAATATCAGTTGTCTGTGCAGGGACGTGTGCGTGTGCACGACAGCTTGTCTTACACCACAGGACTTGCTTAAAGGGCCGTGAAAGTAGTGATGTGCATAAAACTTCAAGAAATGCCAGAATTCAGTTTCCTTTATGCCTTTTGCAATTCCTTTATGTACCTAACTCTCCAGTGATTTTTCTTCCCCAGGTCTGTTTTATTTTTTATCCTACCTGTTCTTTCAAAACAAGCTTATGTATCTAAAGTGATGAGTGTGCTGCATTTTGATTTTTTCAAGTTCTCAAACCTATGAATGAAATATATTTGCAAAAAGGAAAACATGAGCCTGAATAATGCATTTGTTCATCCAAGACAACTGTGAGCACGCATCATTCATTGCATGTGTATTTTCCCTATGTTGAGGAAATATATTTTTCAAATAATGCACCTCTAATTAAGCTAAGTAGAATTTTATCCAAAATGTAAACCTGTGTTTATTTACATTTTGTTACCAGAAAACTTTTCCTTAAAGGATAGGGGGAGAATGAAGAAAAAAAAAGGTTGTTTTGGTCAGTATGGTCTGTGGTACTAAGCAATTACAGTACTAGACATACTACAGTTTTTCTTTTCCTAAAGTGAAAATAATCTGAATTTAATGTTAAAACATCCTCATAGAGCCGCTCACGGAAAATGGATCATTTTACGAAGCAATCATTAAGAGCTACCCATGAGCATTTGACAACAATGAACTACCAGCTCCATGAATGCAGGTCTGTAAGGAAGGATTTATTTTAAAACACCCTTAAAACGCAATGAATACCTTCTAAAAGTATCTCATTTTGTTTTGGTAGGATCAGGCAGCTAGACAAGTTTCATTTTGTTCTCCTTGAGGAACTTGAGAACTTTGAAAAAGATTCTCAATCCCTGAAAAACATGGAAAAAGAATTCTTGGTTTGTATTTTAATTGCTTGATCATGGAGAAAAGCAAATTGTTATGGAATCCATAGATTATTCATATCATCTTTAACTCTAGGTCATTAATTCTGGTTTTAAAAGCCTTTATCATTTGGCTTCTAAGTTGGGTCAGATTTCAAATAATGAATTTGAGGTGTTAGGATTGGCTCACGCTATGCTCTTAGAATTTCTAGATCACCACTGTATGTTTTTCTTCCTAGAATAAACCACTGCTACTACTTTTAATGGGCTGTTTGCCTCCCTTCGTGAGCCTTTATTGGCAGCTGGCCTGTATTTCAGGAACAGCATGCAGGCATTTGAACCTGATTTGCCGTGTTCTGTGATGTGCCAGTTGACATTATGGGTCTGCTACTTGCTGTAATGGAAAAATAATATACAGACATTTGTATAGACACAAGACTATACTTACTTTTCCCTTTACTCTGAAGGCATAGCTTAAATTATATGGAAAGTCTGATTTAAATGCTATTCATATCCTTTTTCATTGTTTTGAAACTGTAGCATAGAACAGATTTTTGGTGAAACTGCTTCTGTGAGAATAGAATTCTTGAAGTGCCTCATCCTGCTAGCTAAGCTGATTTGTTTTTCCCCCCAAGCTTTTGTGGTGACTGTGAAACTCCTACCCATTCTGTGCTGAGTCTGTGGTTGTAGGTTATTTTACTCATATTAGATAGCAGTCAGTTTTAGTTCAGAAAATATTAGTTCCTACTGATTATTATCTATTAATATCTTTCTTTCCAGACCTTTTGGAAAAAACATACACATGTTTTCAGTACATACATGAAAAATGAGCAGCAGAGGTTAGTGGGCTTCATTAATCCCGGGTGAGGTTTTATGTTCTGTTCATTTGAGGTGTAAGTTAGGCTAGCTACTATTCTCTATACAATTTCTCTCTTCCATAAAATAGAGATAGTAGATGAGATGAGAAAATGAGATTAAACTGCTATGTTACAGGAAAAATGTAATTATTCTCCATGTGAATTTCCTCACATACCTGCTGGACTATTCCAGTGGGTACAATTATGGTAGTATTTATCCATGCTTTTAGGTACAAACAGACTACAAATAACGGGATGTATTCATGATGTGTGTGCAAAGTTCATATGTAGCAAAGCTATTTGAACTGCCTTTTATTTCTTTAGAATTCAGATTCTTAAAACTTCATTTGAAAAGAACATCTACCACTCTGTTGACTATGAAGAACATATTTTTACTTCAGAGGTATGATGAACTTTTGTTTCTTCTTTATTTTAATAATTGTTAATTATTTAATTTTACCAAGTTACCAGTATTGACTTTTTTTCCAAAGTCTTTATCCTCAGCATTGCATTAGTGCCACATAAGTATTTTAGTAGTTTTTTCATCATCCAAAAATATCCTTTAATTTAACAATACTCAGTGGTTTAGGGCTAGATTTCACATCTTAGAAAGTGTGTGCAATTACCTGAAAAACTGCTGCAAGATTTATTCTGTATTCTGTGGCTTTGTTTACAATCCAAGAAAGAAATTTAAAACACACATCCCTTTTCTTAGGCAGGTGGATGCATGTGCATCTGTATCTCTCAGTTCTAAACCACTTAGGGATGTAATTGTCTTCTTGAAAATGCGTTACCAATTTTGAGCAGAGAAGATGCATTCCGTGTCTTTTTATAGATGCACCTGATGAAAGAAGACATAAAAGGACTCGAAGAGAAACTTCTGAAAGAAATGGTAAATGAAGTTACCTTGTCCTGATTTTTATTTATTGTTTAAGTATAGCTGTTTGAATTACTAAAAATTGTAATTTCAAGTCCTCTATGAAAAAGAAAAATTAGTCAGAATCCAAGTATCATGGACATTTTATACTTTAAACCTTATCTGGGTTATAAAAGCAACAGGTAGGTACTGTTTTAATTCTGGATCTTAATATGTTGAATGTTAACACGGAAAAGAAAAGTATCATGTTGGATATGTTAAAAGCAGCATATACTATGCACCAGAATTACAGTACTTGAAAAAAATAAATATTATGTAATGCTTTTTGCACAGCAAGAAGAGGAACTGTGCAACGTTCGCAGAGGATTGCAGACACTGTTTAAATCGGATGACAGAATTCTGAAGTAATGTTTTCTTCCTGAAATTGGAGGTGAACTTAAACCCTCTTTAATAATGTAAAATTTGATGACTTTTTTTTTTTTTACACTCAAGAAAGCTATTGTAATGAAAGCATATTTTCTTTAGTATTAAAATCTTTGTGGATAAGGCTTCTCCTTTTATAGATGAGATTTGGAATTATTTTACTGAATCTGCTAAAATGTGATATGTAAATGTTTGGATTTTTAGCACATGCTATTTTTTAAGAAGTCTTTAACAATTTTTATAGGTTATTTAACTGACTTTCAGAGAAATTACTTAGAATTTCACTTTGAATCTGTGTTTTGGGCCTGTATGTACAGAATACCCCTTTTGTCTCATCCATAATATGTTTAGAGATTATTTAGGAATGAAAATGGCTGTTTTGATCTCAGTCCTATTTGTCTGTGTTGTTAGACTTCAGTAGGAGTTTCTAAGAGAAAACAAAACTGTAAACACTTGTGGTTGAACTAATTTGCAAGTATTTGTATTAAATATTTCAAGGAAAATATATATTGTCTGGGTTTTTTTGTTTGGATTTTTTTACAAAATGATGTCATTACTATTTTGCTTTAAATCACTAATACATATTTGCACAACAGTCAAATAAAACTGCTGTCCAAACATTTAGTGTAAGAAAATAGCAAGAGGGTTTGCTATCTGTAGCTCAGAAACACATCCTACATACTAATACAGTCTATTCCATGTACTTAGAGTTCAGATTTCCCTAGAAAATGACCAGTGAGTCATAACTTATGCATCTCTTTTCTTGCCATGTATCAACTAGAAGGTTTCTTCTGAATATTTATGATGTGCAACTTCTAAGCTAATATTTCTCTTAACTTGCTTTTAAATGAAACAAAAAACTACCTTGCATTTTATAGTTCCTTAACAGCCTTTTAATCTTTTTTTAACTTGCAGTCCTGCGTGTATGTACTGTTAACTTTTCAGGCTCAGAACAATACTTTAATATATTTCATTTAAATTCTCTTAAAAAATGGGGATTATTAACTTGCAGCTGATAAAGAAGTAACAGATGTAGAGAATAACTTACAGAATGTGCATGCCTTGGAGCTTGTCTGCATTACCACGTGCAGAGCTGCCTCTTTACCAGTAACACTCCCAGCATCTCAGGAGCCTGAGCTCGCTCAGTGCAGCACTAACACAACTTCTGGAGCAAGGCTGAAGAGGGCACGTGCTTGTCTGTACCTGATGTTACGACCACAGGGATCTCAAAATAATATATCAGCTAATTTTAGGGTGACAGCTCTTCACAGCTTAATTACTTTATAGCCCTTATTTTACATTCCATTATACCTCTTTTTTTTTTTTTTTTGGTCCTTTAGTTATCTTTAGCATCATACACATCTTTTTTATCCCCTCTACCCTCTGAACTCTTCTGTTTCTCCTCAAGTTCCTCTCTACATTCCTAACATTGCTTTTATTATCAACAGAGAGCTTTACTTACAGTAGTGTGTTTTAATTTTTTCTTATATGTTACTGCAACCACTCAGCCTATCTCTCAAGCTACTTATTTTCATTCCAGGTAGTTCTGAATGCAGCTGTTATGCTGTATTGCTGCTATTATTGTCTAACATTTTTTTAAAAGTCTAATAGACTGGCTTTCAGAATTTTAAGCTGTTTTCTGTTACTTAAGTCTCGAGTTGATTTCCTTCAAACCCACCAATCATTTTTTCAAAATATTTATCCAATAGAAGTGCCCTGCTAAACCTCACCACTATCTGCATCTTTGGGGATACTTAACCAGACTCTTTTTATTAACTCTTTGTTGGCTTTCCCATGCAATCTGTCTGTCCTACAGGTACTTCATATATCTTTGCTTTATCCTTCATTATTCTGACAGTAACCATTTCCTAAACTTTGTTTTTGGAGAGAAAAATGGCATGATTTAAAATTGAATTTTAAGGTAAAGATAGAAAACTCTTTGACAGAGGTCCTCAAAGAAAATGTGAAAATCTATTGATTTGCAAATTACTTCTGTATCTTTATATAATATTGCCTTTATATTAAGGAAAAAAGAGAAGTCCATACTTGGAGACTTTAGGCTGAACTCGGCACTCACTGAGCAACCTACTTTAATTTCAGAGTTGCTTCACTCAGCGTAGGGGTTGGGACCCATGACCTTAAGAAAGGACCTAGGTTCTTACCAGCCTAAATTAATCTATGACTTTATGAAAAAGATTGCTTTTATCCTTATTGAATATACCATCTTAAAAAAAAACAAAAACAAAAACAAACAAAAGCTTCTTAGATCAGAAATGGATGTGATAAATTTATATCCAATGTGCACTGAGAGTAGGATGCAGAGTAATTGGTGTTCTTGCACTTAATTGATGGGAAATGGTTTATTTTAAACAGAAATAGTTGTAAATTAAATATTTTTCTGAGGAATTAATTTTAAAAACACAAGGCTGTGTTGTCTCTGGAAATTATTTTGAAATTGCCAGTAAATAATTTGGGCCACTCATCCCATCTCTGTAAGCATAGTTCATGCTTTTCTGATTTTTCTGAGCCTCTGATTTTTGTGGGGTTTTTTGAGCCTGTGATCACTGTAATCTCCACTAGATGGATCTCTTGAGATGTTAAAGGGTTTTTTTTTTAACTGGTATAATTTAATTTTATCTGTATATAAAACAGTATTTTTCTCTTAACTGTACAAGGTTTTAAAAGTGTGCTGCTAGGCCCAGATTCTTTTCTTAGAGTGAGTACATACTGAAAAAATAATACAACTGCTATTTTTAGTGAGGACTCATGATAAAATGGAATTATGAAATCCTTAGTTAAGATCATCCTTTTGAAGACTCATGTTGATAAAAAAGTTGATATGATCTGGTGCATAATGATCGAAATCTCTTCCCAACTGTCCTGGGGAAAAAAGAGCTTTAGGAAACGTGTTAATTTCCTGCAATAAGTAGTCATTTAATTAAAGAACAAAAGTAACAGGAATCAAAAATGCTTGCAGCTGTGATTCTGTTAGACATTATATAAAAAAGAATGAATTTATAATACATTAAATTAAGCTTTTAGAACATGAACTTAAGTGTTTTACAAACTAACTGTGGTAAGTTCAAAATGTCTTGTCAATGTAATACTGAATGACAGAGTGTCATGTCCATTTATGTCAGAGGCCTTGGAATGGTAAAGCCTGTACATGCACAACATCTCCTTTTCCAAGAGAGACTGCAAAACAGTTTAAAACAAGTGTGAAAGGAGAGTAGTATGTTCTTTCAAGTAGCTTTACTTCAGTCTTTTTCAGCAGATCATCCCACTCCACAGGCCATCTCTCTTCTGACTTCAGAGCGAAGTACATCTCTGGTGTTTCTTTCTGGACACAAGTGCTGCAGAGACTTCATCTGCAGAGTCCTTCTTTCACATAAACATCAAGGTGTCCTGGACTGAACTTTAGGGAAAGACTTACATATTCCCTGATGTGTGTTCAGCAGCAATATCAAAAAGTAAAGACAGATTCTTCTCAGAAGAAAATTTCTATGGCCTGTGAAATCTAGGAGAAATGAGAGACATTTTTCAAACCTCTTTGAAATAAAAAAATAATAATTGTTAAAAATTCTAAGTTAGATTAACAAAAAAGTTGGTTTTTAAAAAAAAAGGTATTCATTCTGCTTAGAGGTAGGGTAACAGTATAGAAGAATATTAGTGACTTGAACTTTATTCTCACTGACACATTTCCATACACGTGCCATGACTGTAGTGCAGTTAGAGTCATCAGGGCCCAATCTCACCAGGTTACAGTTATTTGGGAGTGCAAATGCAAATACAGATATGAAGTTGATCGTGTTTTTTCCTTTTAGGAATTAGGCCACGGTTTGTCACTGGTAGAAATACTCTTTATTTTGCAGTGATCTTATGACTTTGTGAGAGTTAAGCAATGTTGAGCCGATACTTTGGGATGTTGGTTTAATGTATGATAGTCTTAGAAAGTCCGTCTGGAATAAATATACTCTGGCTCTGTAGGCTTGTTCTTTTGTCTGAGATATGTAATTAAAGTCCCAATCATTTGTAATGCTCTAGTCCTAATTTTAAATGGTAAGCTTGTTTACTCGTAATATCCTGAACAAATTTCAAAATATATCATTCTAATCAACTTAAACTCCCCAGGTAGCTTCGATTAGAGAAGGTATATCTCACTGCAGACTTAAACTGCAGCCATCCCATTTTTTCCCCTATATTTTATTCTATCAATGATGTCTTGAATCTGAGTCCTGGATTGTTAAAAGGGACCTAAAAATTGCATGAACATCCTAGAATTATATAAGTACAGCATTTACATCAATGTACACTGCTTTTACAAGTCAAGTGTATTTGCCTAGATCATCTTTTTCACTGAACATCCACAGCTCAGTTAAGCTGGAATTCATTCCGAGTTCAGAACCAAGCATGGAAATGTGGGTGCAGGCCCTGTGGCAGTCAGCCTTCCAGCATGTCAGACTGCACACCACGTTCCTTAGTACAGTGTTATGCAGCTTATTTTAGCAGCAAGCACACCTGAGAGTGCTTACAGACATGGCAAGAGTACACTGTGTTCCCAGCAACTCCTCAAATTGTGTTTAAGAGCAATTGGACTCGCTCAAGAGACCTCACAGAAATTGTAGGAAATAGCTGATTGCTATTTAAATTTTTCTCTAACTAACAGTGGTTGTGGAATCAGCCTCTCACAATTTTTCCCACTTAGAAAAGGGAAATTACTCTTTTCATGCATGTTTAAACATAGTCCCTGTCATCAGTGCTGGCACATGAAGCAAGCACTGGATTGACCAGGTACACACTGGCCCAACGACTCAGACTGACCAGAGTCCAAACCAGTTCTCTCTCCTGACCTCTCTTCTGGACTGTCATTAAGTGTGCTTGGGGGGGTTGCACCCCTTCCAAAAGCAACTGGACTGACATCCAAGGGATATGGAAATCGACAGGCTGAATCCATTAGATCAAGTGTGTTACTTATGGGCATTCTGTGTGTCTTGTTGCGGTGGGTACAATCGTATTTCTTAGTAGAGAAGTTGTAATGTTTGTGATAAAAAGGTTGCACACTCAAGTGCATTTAATTCAGAAACCTTTATATAGTGTATTGTTTGTCTGCTTTAAAAAACCTTATTTTTTTTCTATGTTATACCCTACATTTAATTTTTTGTCCCAGCTTTTGAATCTTCATTGTGAAGAATGCAAGCTGAGTGATGTTCTGAAGGAGGTCTGGGGCTTCTCAGTACGTGCTAATCAAAGTATGCACACACACAAAAAATAAAATCAGAAAAGCCAGGTTCTGAACAGGAAGAGAAATAATTCCATTTTCTTTTAAAATAGAGCTTCCTTTGCATATTATTCTCCCATATAGAATCCCAGACTGGTTTGGGTTGGGAAGGACCTTAAAGCTCATCCAGTTCCAACCCCCCTGCCAGCAGCAGGGGCACCTTCCACTAGACCAGGTTGCTCAAAGCCTCATCCCACCTGGCCGAGAACACTTCCAGGGAGGAGCAGCCACAGCTTCTCTGGGCAACCTGGGCCAGTGTCTGACACCCTCACAAGAAAGAATTTCTTCCTAGTGTCTAATCTAAACCTGCCCTCCACAGCATATAAGAGCAAAAGCTACAGGTTCAGGACTCGAGCAGACTGTTCTGAGCAGGCAATGGAAATAAACAGCTGGCAAACTGACCTTGTCAAATGTTTGCTTGATGCGTGTACCTCCATTTCATTACTTTTGTATTCGTTCAGCTCCTTCCGAATTGCTGCCTAGGAAATGAAAATAGAGGGTGGTTAACAAAGAAGTTTGTATTTATAAGCACTGTAAAATACTGGACTTGCAGAGCAGACCAAAGTTTTCTAAAGTAGAAATAATAGGTATTGGGCATAGGAAAGCATCCTGTGCCAGCAGAGCTGCTGAATATTTAGGTTAGATGGATTGGTGAGAGGGTACTGCTTATCATTCTCTACTGACCACTGACAGGGTCACTTCTGTCTAGAAGCAGTTCTGACAGGAGACTAAAACCACACTGAATAAGATTACAGTTAAAATTTATTAAAGATTAAGAGAAGTTGCTGAGAAATTGATCAGCTGGTCAACTGACTTTTACAGAATTTCAATGTGAGTCACTTTTTTAATAAAAAGCAGACTGTTTGCCTTATCACAACTTGCAAATACCAGTCCAGACCCTGTTATCACCTTTATCCATAGGATTGCACAGTCATAAGAGCAGAAAAATGTAAATTCTTTGGTGCTTAATATAATGACATTCAAGACATTAAAAGTGAGAGCATGCTTTTGTTTAAATGGCAACTGTGACTGAACTGAAACGTATTGGTGCTTTCACAGATTCTTATATATTTGGTACTTTGTAGTTTAGCTACCTAAAATTATGAAGCTTATACCCATGTTCATGTTTTATATTAGAATTTTGGTGGGGTAGAAGCCTTTCTAGTACTAAATATGCATTTTTATAAATAGCTTTTTTTAATGAGACTATGCTTTGTTCAGTGTGGTTTCAGCATAAAAAATAATGGTAACATTTACAGAGATTAAATGTCCCAGAGGTTAAATGTCCTTGCAGAATCTGATATATCATTATAGACAAAGTAAGTAGAAAGCAGTAATGTGTCATTTTAATTAAGTCAATACCTTATCTGCTGCTGATAGTCTTGTCCACGGTTTATCTGCTCGCCTGTCGTAGTCCTGTGCTTTCGCCACTTCTACATAATCACTGAATCGAATCAGGATTTTTCTGTCTCTTAATTCATCAACTGTAGGTCTCTGGTTAAGCTGTATTAAATAGTTTTGTAAAATAAACCCAGTGTTAATAACAAACATTCAATGAAATGCACCACGTTTTCTGCCTCCCATCTTAGCTTAGTGTGCACTTATGTATGTGAAAAAAACCCAACCTTTGGAAATTCCAGGGAAATATTCAACCCTTCAGGGGATTGTTAGGAGAGCAATAATGGTGGTGTGGGCTACAGCACTGGGGTTTTATAATGGACAAAAGAGGAAAATATTTGAACCTGGATATTGATAAGATGTATTTGCCATATATAAAGGAATCATCATGAATCATTGTGATCTCTGTATAATACCAGATGCTGCAGGGGGTTTCCACTACAGTCAGCAGCAGATTCTCTCTCAGGTTTTCAGGGCTGGACCTATTGTAAGAATTTTAATTTGGCTTAACAAGTTATTGGCACGTTTGGCTCATAATTCCAGTTAGGATTCCTAGGAACAGCACAATAACAAGATCTAGTTCTGATTCTGAGAAAACCTTAAATGCAAGGAGAAATTTGTTGTGGGAGCACACCTGGTGCTCAGCGGGGACTCAGCTCTGCTACTGGTGGCTACAAAGAATGATGTCGTCCTTTCCTAATGATATAGTTGCAAAATACACAGTGAGCAAGCAAATACCCATTTTCTGTTTTAAAGTTTATATGTAAATATTCTACTAAGCCTCATGTATCTGAGATGAGGTGGGTATTTTTATAATTCATATTACTAGATACCACTATCTCAGACAGTGCTGAGGAGGATGTGTATTAAGGGAGGCTTTGAGTAATAATGACCTCTATGACTGGTTAATGTTATATTAGCTTTGCTAAATTTCAAAAAACTAATAGGAGGTATTGCAAGATTTTACCTTTCTCGTCAGTCTCTGTTTGATTTCCCTTCTTTCTTCTTGTTCTGTTTGATCATTTCGTTCTGCAGAGAATATATTAAAAAAAAAAAGAAAAAAAAAAAAAAGATTATTTTCTTCATGAGGAGGATTGGTAGTTTCCAAAGTTCCAGGCAACAAAAATTAGAGCACAGAAAAATTAGTAGCTGGTTCTGGTTGTATGTTTTGTTAGGTCAGTACATTTCTCTGGTTCTCCCTTAGAACACAGAGTTACATCTCTGTAAGGCCAATGTACTGATGCCATTGTCAGCTTTTCCTGTGCTCTAAACTCTAGTTCCAAGGAGTTTTAATAAAACAACAGCAGACACACCAACTCACCAATTATGTAAACTTTAGAAGGAAAATCAAAATATTCCATAGTTACTCATAATTTTTTATTCTCCATGTTGCTGGTCCCTTTCATTGCTCTGAGTTGCTGAAAAGACATTGCAGCAGCTTCAGGGAAAGTATGTTTTTTCCTGCATAGCCTTACTCTCAGGCTACATCTTGAGATGGTCACACTGCCACAGTAGTTATCTTTGACTTGCATGCTTTTTCTCTGCTATTCAGGATATGCCACTGACATTAGAACTTCTTTATCCTCGCGGGGTTTTCTTTTGTGGTGTTCCATTCTAACAAAGCCAGCTTGCTTTTGTGTGTTGTGCCTATTAACATTCAGGCCGTGATAACTCCTACACACTGTGTCTAAAAATAGACTGGAGTGCTGTAGCACTGTGTGAAATACATCCTTTGCCTTGGGAAACGAGTTAATGGCGTTTCTATTTCTAGTACTGGCTGTTACTAAATTAAGGCATGAGCCGATAACCTGAACAAAGCTGAAGACCTAGAGAAAAACGTTTAACCGTTGTGGGATTTTTAGATACTACTGTGAAGTTCATTATACTACTTGCATTAGGTATTTCCAGTGTTAAAGCACACGTGTGATTTTTAATATGCCTCAAAAAGACACTAGCACAGCAGATGAGTCTCCAAAATGGTATTTTTAGTAATAAAGAATTCCTCTCCCTTATTTTTACACTCACTAGCTTACACTGAAATGCAATCATAAGTATCTATTTAAAACAACATAGTAGTGCAAAGCCACAACTGGCTATAGTAGAAATGTAAATCAAATGAATCTAAAATGCTATAATGTGCTATATTACAATTCAGTGGCAAGGCACACATTTAAAAGAGAATAGGACAGCTAAAATTAGTGCTGTATCAGGGATTAACAGCTATTTAAGTCTGGAATGTTTAAAAGGAGAACAGGCTTTAAAAAGTAAAATGTATTCTAAGATGTAGAAATACCTGCAAGTACTAAGATGCTTCATTCAGTTTTAATTCACCCCTTTTAGAGCAGATATTCCTATCTATATCTTTTTATTAAAATAAGATAATTTTCTGTGGTGTAGTGCCTTTTAAGATATGACTGTGATGCCCTGAGAGAATTCATAAAGAAAAACCACAAATACACATTTCTGATCAGAAAATGCTTCTCCAAATATACTAAACATGTCTAGTGATCCATTTCTATGAGACAATCACTCAGGTTCAGCTTATGCCCAGCTTCAAGAAATAGAAGAAAGAGTTATTTTAGAAAAAAATAAAACAAGATTTGATAGGAATTACTAATAAGGGCATTGCAAAACTCAGGTGTTATTACAGAGACAAACCAGACGGGTTTTCCCATCAGCATCCCTCTGCCTACGCTCAGATCCATTCATTAGTCAGGGCTGGTTTTGTGAATCCCAGTAGAGAGACGCTCCCAATTACGCAGTGGCATGTGCAGGACTGCAATTCATTTTCTGCTCTCTAAGTTATTCAAGGAACTCTCAGCTGTGCGTGACACTAAAACAATTCCTGGTGTTAAGAATGAACTGGGGATTGTACAGGGTGATTTAAGAGATGCTGCCTCCTTGGACATGAATCTCAGCTTTCTGATGAATATAGAAAGAACACATGGGAACACCTGGGTCGTGATTTTAGTTCATATGCTTTTCAGCTTTGTGGTAAACCAGTCTTTCTAGAGTTAAAGTAAAGGACTTCTTAGAAAATCAACAAAACTATAAGAAAGTGTTGGCTTTGAGTTTGCTTTTTAATTATTACTTTTATCTCATAAACATCTCCCTAAGGGGGGGATGTACAAGTTTGAATTATTAGTCCCTAAAACAGCTTTGGGCGCAGCAATGCTTCCATTAACTGTGTATTATGAACATCAATGATGTTAGAAAACTTACAGCTCAACTGTACAAACCCTTACAACTGTACAAACCCTGGAGGGGGTTGTGGTGATTTCACTGAAGGGCATTTATATGGCTACAGCTTTGCATGTCAGACCCAGTCCAGGTGCTTTTAAAGTCCATAACAAGAATGTCAATATCCCTATTAACAAAAGGAGACTTTACTAATTTCCAAATTCACTCCAAACTGAGACAGGAATTGTTGCATCTGTCCAGCCTTTTACTATTAGAACTGCTGCAGCTAAGTAATGCCCTCAGCTCTTTACAAGATACCTAGCTTTCCATATAATGGGAGAGGTAAATAAAATAGAAGTGGTTCTGATCTCAGCTGAACCTGTATAAAGCCAGAGCAACTGAACTGAAGTCAATAAATTTGTTCCATGCTGGGAGCTCTTTCAATGAGATACAAATCAGGACCAGTACGTTTAGCTGGCATTCAGGAACTATGTTTAATTCTGCTTTATCTTCTTTCTGCTTTATCTCTCTGTAAGCTCATTATATGAATGTATTAAAACTTTTTTATTATTAAAGCTGGTCAGTTTAACCCAGATTAAGGATGTAACCAGCACACTTCAAAAAGCAGACAGAAAGGAACAGATTTTTTCAGTAGAGATCAGCTCTTCCTTAGCCAGACAAAAACCCCAAAGAAACAGATTTTTAGAGATCTTAGGTACTGACTCTAGAAAATTTAGCCCCATATATTTCAGAATCTTGGGTTAATGCTTTTTCTTGTCTCTTGTGGTAGATGACAGGTGAAGTTAGGCCAAGTTCATCCATTCACACTGGCAAAGAATGGATCCTGGTTCTCATTTAGCTATGCACATGTTAGATACATCTAATTTTACCAGGTGCAATGTATGCATTGGAATGGTACTGAAAATACTGATAAATATAAGTTGACTATGGAATTCCTTTGTGTTAAAACTGAAATGAATTCCCCAATAACTTCAATGGCAAGAGCATAAGGTTTTTTTCTATGAACTGCCAAGAAAGTTCTGAGGCACTAAATTTTAGGTAACAAAATGTGGATAGCTTTTTTCCTAGCGAATTACAATCACATTAATAATTAAATATTAATTAAATAGTGTAGGCAGCATTGTTTGTATGACAAACTTATGTGGGTTTATGTTTTATGTTTGTTTAATGAGAAACCATTTTTCACATCACCCTGTTTTTTGTCTTTCAACACTAAATAGACCATGAAAAGCAAAATACATTTCCTCCAAGTTTATGCCTTGTGTTTATTTGAGAGATTTTGAGAACATTCCTCTGTGGCAGCATCTATAACAGGCCTGGAACTAACTCATAACTATAATAGCTCAGAATTATCCTTCTTTGCCTTGTCTTTGGGAAGGTCTCTAATGAGATGAACTTGCTAGGAGAATCACACCTCTGCACGGATGCTTTCTCCATTCCCCTCAGCCTTGGTGGTATTTAGTGCACAGCTTGCCATGACAGTCCTCATCTTGAAAATGACAGTCCAGTTCTCATTGTAGTGTGTGACAAGATTGTGGTCCCCTCTCAGACATCCACAGCAGTGTAATCAGAATGAAAATTATTTCAAAGCTTAAATTTGAACAAGTCATTCTTTTCTGTACTAAATTGCATGTCTTTATCAAAGTGTAAATTCTGATTCCTGCAGTATTTGAAACCCAGGACATGTAAAACATTAAAACTTTTAGGTGCAGAAAGTAATCCCAGTGAATGAATTTGTCTATTTAAAATAACAGGTATTAGAAATGCAATAGCTGGTTTCAATAAACACATATAAAATACATCAGGAAAAAAATACTCACGTTTAAGTATATTTCTTCTTTCTAGCTCCTCGACAGCAGGTCTTTGGCTGAGTCGCCTGCGGAAAAACACCAAAATCACATTTTGTACCATGCCTGTTCTTTGGAAAGTCTGCAGTATTCTGAGTTCTGGTTGGTGTTTTCCTCAGGGAGGGGACTACAAAATCCCTCTCCAGGACTCAGGAAGAAAAAAAGTACAAGAATCCTGGCACCAGAATGCTTTCTTATATTATTTTTCCCAAATGTCAGCAATGCAGGTGGAAGTTTGCTCTGCTGTCAGTGAAACGCCTCCTCAGAACGTGCATCCTTTTCACCATACTTCCCAGTCACTTGGAACCAGTGCTCTCCAACAGTTCAATTCACTCTTGAGAGGGTATTTAAGGTGATTATCAAATGAGTTTCACAATGATCTTCTGTAGCTATCACTGCCTCTGCCTTTTAACCTCACAAAGCAGCGGGCTTTCTTTTTTCTAGTAACACCAGTGGTGCATCCCGACAAAATGCAGACTTGCCAGAAATAAAGCTTTCCTGTGGTTTCCTGACCACACGTCTGACAGACCAATCCAGCAGCCCTCCTCCTGCCTGCTGAATAAAATTCGTGTGCTGCTCACAGCCTCATGCTGTCTGAACGGAGTGTCTCAGGCAGTTTCACCTCCCCTTTTCAGTAGTGCTGCTTCAGGATTGAGTCTTCAAATCATATGATCAGTGCCATAGCGACTTTACTCTGCATACTAAATGAGACTTCCCCACGAGACACTGCTAATATCTGCAGAGAATCTCAGGTAGTTGAAGCCCTCCCCTAGGCAGACACACACACACACATGCTGCATTTGTGAGCTTTCAAGTAATAAACCAGCAAGCAGATCGGAAAGAGTTTATGGTGCTTTCTGGCCTGTGCTCTGGCAACGTTAGGGATTCTCATCGCCTCCTCTCCGGCAGACGTTGCCAAGCCAGAGATGAAGTTACAGAGACAAAGAAATACTCAAAGCAGGGACCACACTGCAATCCAGTGCTGCAGTAGTTATCCCTCTGCTGTGTATAGGAAATAAAGGAATGATCATAATGTGATGCTATAACAAGACCTACATTTTATCAAATAGATAAGAGATGAAAAAATGAAGTAACTGTTAACAGGCTGTAAAAGAACCGGTAAAAGTACCTGATTCTAATTTCTCCTTGTTTTGTAAGCCTTGCAAATATACCTTCAAAATCAGCTCTGTATTCATGTTATGAGACCAACAGCACTAAATATGAATGCAACTCCTTATCCTTTTTTAATTTTCCCCGAGATCACTGGGGAAGCTCTCATCTTTGGCAACAGGAGGGCATCACAACTACAATACCAGATTCTCACCAACATGAAACTTAGATGGTGAGCTCTGGTGCTTAGAAACACATACAGTCTAACTCTTGTTCTTCCTACCTAACATTTCATATCACCTAACATTTTTCCCCTGGTCTCTGGACTTCTCTTTGGAGTAGTACATCAGACTGTGAAATAGAAATGATGCTGAAACACCCTACTAAAGGCTTTAAACATCTATTTTTGATTTCTGTTGCCCTTGGACTCACTCCTCCCTCCTCACTCATTTCCCTGTATGTCTCAAAAATGATACAACTCAGGCTAGGTTTTGTTTGAGAGAGATTAAGGTGCATTTTACAATATAAATCAGGGAAGAGTGATTTACTGAGAGAGCTTATCTGCAAATGAAAGGTCCACCCGACCTGCTGCTCACATGTCTCTCTCAAGCCATTGCAGCCCTTCCATGAGAGATTTATAGATTCTCCCAGAATCTGGACATTAGATTTCAGAGGCTCCTTTTATACTGGGGGATTAAAAGCCTAACAGAAATCATTAAAGTAGCATGAGAATGCATATGTATATGAATGCTCTGTGTATTTTTATAAATATATAGAGAGTTACAAAATGTATGATGGTTAATTATTTAAAAAGCCTGTTTCCCTTTTGGCTTTGATAAATACATTGTAGGTACCCAGAGACAACATATTTCTGTGCACACCCTCAGCTTCACCCACAACAGAAGGAAATGGTGCAGATACACACAAGCATCTATATGTACAAGAGGGCATTGCATTTTTTTTTCCTGAGGTTTTTTTTCAACGATACGGAACATGCTTCTGAGCTTTTTGTCATAGTCACAAAACTAGAAGTGGACTTTTGTTCAAAATAAAATTCTAACATGATTTTGGGAAGCTGGAGATAGAGTGAAAACATCAAATACAGCGAGAGTCATGATCAAACAAGAAGCAGCAACACTACTGACGTTGCTACCAAGGTGTAAGGACATTTTGTTTCTATTATTTTTACGTTCAGAAGAAGCCTCTATCGTGTAAGAACATTTTGTTTCTATTATTTTTATGTTCAGAAGAAGCCTCTGTCTGCCCAGAAACCCCTTCCACTTGCTTCCTCCTCTGTGAGAGCTGTGACACGTGGTGGCTGGGCTCTGGGCGAAGGGGAGATGGTGTGAGCTGGTGAAGGTGAAGGGCTCCAGATGCCCCACCAAGGGCTGCGGATTGTGTGGAGGGGAAGCAGCCGTGAGCACGGCCCAGCCGGTGAGCAAGGGCTGGGGGGGCCACGCGTCTGCACTGAGCTGTGCTGGAGTGAATGGGAACGTGAGACGCTTTCTGCAGGGGGGTCTTTGCTGTGTCCGGACAGGAGTGTGCCTGCTCGCCGTGCCTGATCAGCCGTCATAGCGAGCAAACAGTCACTGCTGCGGGTATTTACTGCGTGAGCAGAGCCCGTCCTGCCTGCGTCACTCGGCTGCTTGGGGAGGATGGCGGAGGGTGCTTCATCCCCCGCCATGGGACTCACAGTTCCCCCTGACACTGCTGCTTCCCTCAAAACCCACCTGCAGCCGGGCTCGGAGCAAGGACAAACACATTGTGGAGGGCTCCTGTCAGGTCAGCGGCTCAGCGTAGCACAGGTTAACCCTGTCAGAAATGCAGGTCCCTCATGAAGGGAGCTTTTAGGTAAGACATGGTTTCAGAGGAGTTTGTGCCTCTGCTTGGGTGAGCTGTTCTCCTGGCGCTGCAGGACTACACGTGCCCTCTGAGCAACACCTGCTCCACTTCCCATGTTTGTATCTAGGATTTTATTTTACTTTTTCTCCCAACCTGTTAAAACATGAAATGCAGCCACTGACAGAACAAGAGAACCCCGGCTTCACGTTGAGCTCGGTGCGTCCCCTCAGAAGGCCTCACAGCCCTGTGGAGAGGCAGTGCTGCGGCCTCGGAAACGCCATCGTCCCTCAGGGAAACCTGGGCCGAGGAAATGGCGGCCAGCTCGCCTCACAGCCTTGTCAGGGAGTACAGACCAAGCAAGCGGGTGCTGAGAGATGAAGGCTCTAGAGAGGGGAATGCTCATATCTCCTATGTTTAAAGGAAATAAACTCCAGCAGAATAACCGTTAATAGCAAACTACATCGCAGCAGGGGAGCTGGTGTGTAATCCCTGAGGACGAAGCAGACACTTGCCATGGAGGACATCTGTGAAAGCTAAAAACTGAACCCTCAGGGGAGCACAGATGATCTCCAAAGCTTTGTGCAGAGAGGATTTTTGTGTTACAGAGCTGCAGGCCATTTTGAGGCAAAATAGAGCCCTGGCTCATTTCCTGTGAGTTCAGCAAAGTACCTGCACCTGAGTGTGGGCGGCTGCAGGACTCCACCTTGGGCCCACCCAGCCACCATGGTGCTCTGCAGCTCTAGTTGTTGGAGCCACTTGGAGGTCTGAGGTGGGTGTGAAGCTCTGGTACTGCTGTGATGCTGATGTGGACATGACTGGGTGAGTTCTGTGTTTTCTATTTTCATTGTTTTTTCATCTGGGGACTCATAGCCCAACATGGGACTCACCTCAGTGAGGTGACTGTAAACTCCCCTGGGAGCACTAACATAGTGCACCATGTCTGTTGTGTCACAGTAATGGTGTCTTTTTAGTTGATTTAAATTTAGATAGCTGTTTCTTGCTTTTGAGAAAATAATCTGATCTAATTAATGTTGTTGTGTTCTTGGGCAATATTAAAATCAGGTTTGGGTATTTTTGTGCTGTGTATTGAGGAAGGAGTGCTCCCTCTGAGTGCCTCCACACAGCCAGGCATTTCTGGGAAGTCCTTGAAAGCTTTCTTGAAAACTCTCAAGCAACTTGCAAGCAAGTCCCATCTCTGTCCATATCCCCCATGGTGTAAATGTATGGACTGTTGATGTTGCCATGGTTTCATGCTAAGAGAGCTCCAGGAATTTGCTTCCCTGTTAGCTTAAACCAAGGGATGCCAAGAGCAGAGGTAAGCAGAGCTGAACCGGCAGTGCCTCAGCTGAGACAACTGCAGCTGTCTCGGGGAAACTGAGCAGAACTGGAAGCACCAATGTTGCTTCCCTGTATGTGATGTTTGGATACAGTTCAGTTTGCTGTACGTGTGTCAGTGATGCTTCAAGTCTAGATAGAGACCAAAATCTGAATATTTTCTTATAATGCTAAAGCAGTTACCATAAGTTGGGGGGAAGGAGCAACACATGGACACACAACACTACATGAACAGCTGTTTCTTAAGTTCAGAAAAATAACAAAGTTTATGTGTTATTGTTCTGTGCAAAGTGAGCATAAACATTCAAGCACCAGGTGCTCTTCAGCTGTTTGAAGTTTGGGGAGTGTTCTGGGGGTATTTTCAGATTACCTTTAGAATGTTTTCTCCAGTAATTTGGGCTTAGAAAGATAACTGGATGAATTTATATATTTCCATCTCTTGGAAGCCAAAGACTTTGCCTGCTCCTGCATCCTCTGCAGTGTTACTCCTGAGGGTGAGAGGAGCAGGTCGGTGCAGGTTAGCTCAGTCACCTGTGGTTCGCGCCCAGAACACCCTGCAGGTATGGCCATGTGGGCTCTTGGTCTCAAAGTACCTTGGGTGCTGAGAATCTGCACATGGCCTCAAGATATTTGTTTTCTCCATGCAATGTGCACATGGGTAATCCTGTGACATTCTGGCGTGGTCCATGCTGCTCTGAGAGGGGCAATGAATCTATGCTTGTCTGGCTGTTTCCCTTGAGGTACATGTGTGGTGTATAATTGTAGTAAACAGGCTGCCCAGGGAGATAATGAGCACTGCCCCTACCAGCCCCATGGGTGGGGAAATCTCTGTTGGCTGGTCTGGTGGAGTGGGCTGCAGCCCTCCAACGCAAGAGCCTGGTTTGAGGTCCTGCTGACTCACGTGTTCAAGACACACACAAGTGCAGACACTGGAGCTGGCTTCAAGAGGAAAACCACTAATTGCTCATCCCCTCTGGAGCAAGGTCACATGCTCATGAGCCCAGTGACTCTTACACGTGCCTGTGACTGCTGATCAATAGAGACTTCACACATATTGTCTCCTTCATATTCAAGGGAAGTAATGTCTTGGGACAAGCATTATACCAGGGTTGATGGTATTGGACTGTTACAGGCGACTCTCAATCCTCAGCAGTCTGAGGATTTGCATGTAACCAGGACCACAGGGTCTGCTATCAGATGGGCAATGCATCAACATGTCCTGCAAGCAGGAGATGCTGCCAAGTTCTCTGTCCTCATAGTTAACCTCAGGGGTGTCTGCTTTGTCCGTTGTGGGAACTGCATCTCAGCAAAGCCAGAGCAAGCTGCGGGCGTGCAAGTATGGGCACAGAATAGCTGATGAGAGACAAACTGGGAACAGGTACAGCCCACCTGTATGCATATGGGGCTATGCTGATTCCCACACCTCATACAGTCCATGTTTTCTAGCTCCTCTTACCACTCTGCAGTCTCAGAGCAAGGATCTCTGCAGACCCTAGCAAGTGTTCAGCAGAATCCACTGCAAAAAAGCTCACGTTCTTGGTTCATGGGGTTTCTTATCTGTACCCAAAATGTGTTTGTTTCCCAACTATATTTCTGCATGGAGTCTGTTGCACAGTATCTCTATGTATGATTGTCATAAAACTGGATTTCTGTCGCATTTATAGCTGAAGCCAAAAGACATACTACTGAATCCTTTTTCTGCTTTTCCTTATGCAAATCCATGTGATTCTGATAATCTTCTAAAAAGGGAGGGGTAGACTGGGTAGACTTGGGCGTGTGCATGTGCCTGTGGACTCTGGAGTAACAAATGAGCAATCAATCCAGGCTTCAGTGAGTGAGCTGTAGCCAGCAGCAACTGCATTGATTGTCTCTTGTGACAGACAGTTTTGCAGATAGAGTTGGGAGGGGTGGTGGTGCAGAGGATCCTTCTCATAGGAGAGCTCCCGCCCAGGCAAAGGGAGGAGAAACAGGAATGCCCTGTGCTTGCTCCTCATGAAGGAGCTTGTGTCTGCTGCCCATCAGGAGGTAAAGGCTCAGCCTCTTCAGTTGGCATCTCTCCTATCAGAACATCATGTTCAATTCAACAAGAAGTTTATTTTCATCCTTCCTCTAAGTAGCTGTGAGGAGGCTGTGTGCCAAGGCTTTGAGTCACCCACACGCTGCACTGTGGCAGTGCAGTACTGCTTGCAGTGTACAATTATGGGTAGTAGTAAATCCTTGGTAGGAGGGACTTGCTTCTTACAGTCTGTACAAAATTAGAAGGCAGACACTGAGACACAAACATGTTTTTACCCCAAGGTGATTCTGAAGCATGTAAAAAGTGGTAGATGAGTGATGTGCTGGCGTTTCCCGTAACAGTGTAAGAGTAGTTGCTGGGAATCTCTGCTATTAGGAGGCTAAAGAGCAGTATGAAAAGGGTGAGTTGGTATGGTAGATTCTGCAAGTTGCATGCAAAAACTTTACTGCTTTCAAATTGCCTAAGATTTGTGTCCGTGTCCCTTCAAAAACTGTTTTTTGCATTCAAATAAGAAAACTACCTTTGGGTGTCCGGTAGAAGATACTGGATAAATGCAGAGACCGTATATATGTTGCCTTAAATTACATATCTTATTCATGTGTTTGGCCTTTAGTTCTGTCTGGCTTTTCAAGTTTGCAAATCGACAAGAGTTCAGTTAATTATGTTGTCTCTCATCTCCCAGGCAATTACAGTTGTCTGTCACTATAATTCCTATAATAGAAGCCCTGCAATGAGGAGTTCAGATTTCAGTTGGAATAAAAACTACATACTTGCCCAGCGTGACCCTTGTACCATAACCCACTGTCCCTGAACGACCTGCATCCTTGTCACAGGTTTGCTATTGCATAGTGTTACGTGGTGATAAGCACTGTGTGGGCTGAAATACACCAACAGAGCCAGTATCTAATGAGGTGAGAGGATTCAGATGGAGAAGGCCTTACAGTTATCACTGTTTTCACCACCTGTGAAAGCCCCGCTGCATTTGGCTTTTGGTTTCATAGTTTTCTCAATGTGTGAGGAAGAATGGCCAGATACAGGGGGAGAGCAGAGCCTGTCTCAGTTCAAAGGCCTGCTGCAAAGTTCAGTGAAGATGCTGAGCATCCTTCCATCACCTCCAGGAGGCTTTTGCTTTCATACTTCTCTCAACATGCAGTTAAGGACTCTTGGGGGATGTTGTGGCACATTCCAGGACCAACATAAGAGTTTTAATTTTCAGTTGAGCTGTTAGTTAATATATAGAACCAACGTATCTGCATTAGGGTGTAAATGTAATAGCTTGTTTCAGAGCAGGAGCTTTCTCCTCTCCCTTCCATCTGCTCCCCTACTCTGTGGTTTAACAGAGCTGCTAGACAGTGGATCTGTCCTGCCTGTAATAGAATTACAATATTTAGTCATTAGTGTGACAAAAGTACAACTGATTATTCAGCCAAAGACATGCTTCAAGGCTGTGCTTTGATGAATATTTCTTTTGGTAGCAATGTCGGCGTGAGCTGCGCTACCACTTGCTTCTGCTTCTGCTTTGCCTTGCAGCTGGGCAGGGAACTGGTTTGGGAAATACATTCAAGCTAAAAATAGCTCAACAAGAAAAACTGCTGAAAGAACACGCTCTTCAAATAACAGTGCAAGTAGTGCAGACTCCCAGTGCAACTCCCTGCTGAAGGCTGATGAGGGCTCAAGGCTGTGTATTAAAATGTATGTTGAAGGGTCTTCCAACTGAAACCACATGCTGGTTATGACCCAGGTCACACTGTGCAGGTCACTGAAAATTGCGAATAATGTTTCATTGCAAAGCAATATATCCCACACACGCACACAAAAAAAAGCAATAAAGCAATGTTACATATCTCAGATTCGGGCAAATTGAGAACATTGTGGGTTTGATGCTTCAGGACAAGCAAAAAATGGAATTACATAAATCCCAGGGGTTTAGTACTATCCCATTACGTATGTATTACCATTATATTATTTTAAATAAAGACAGCTGCTACTGCTAAAGTGATACTAAAACCAGCTCTGAGAGCAAGTCCTTGAGCAAGGCCTTGCAAGTCAACCTCTAGTAGAGCAGAAGCAAATCTTAGTCCAGTGGTATGGACTGACACTTTACTAAGACTTTCCAAATCTCATGGAACAGTTGCATACTCCTGGGTGCTTAGTGGGTAATCATATGTATGAAAAGAAACAAAGAAACAAACAAAAAGTTAGGTTTTAACTTCACTGTGTAAATGATCCTTAATACAATGCTTGTGCTTAGTCTCCTCCAGGGAGACTGAGGCTGGGTTGCCGGCTGTTGCACAGCCTGTGTTAAGAACTGCAGTGCTGTCCGTTTAACCTATAAACAGTTGTCCCTACCAACAAATGCCACTACGATGTACAACTGTGAGATGTGGGTCACTGGAAGAAACCACAGCTGGATTTTCAGAGAGCAGACAAAGAAGTATTGGTATGCATAGCTTGTCAGCCTGCCTCTGCTGACTGTATGTAAATTTCTCCTCCACCCCCTCATTTAATGCCAAATAACTTGAGAATGACCATTCTTGCCATGGATACGAGCTGCTGAGAACTTCCTCGTGCAGTGTGAGTTCTGGAGAATACAGTTCTCTGTTCACTGAAACCTGTATTTGTATATAAAGGACTCCTTGGTGATCTGCAAAATCTGTGAAGTGCCAAGTGTCCACAGGTATATTTGCTGTTGCAAGGTGTTGGATAAAGCAACAGTAAGGATTTACCCCAGAGCTGGTGGTACCGAGCTGTGTGAGCCCACTGACCCAGCAGCCTCAAACCCAAACAGGAAAGGGCATGCCGTTGCAAACTGGTTGTAAAGTCAGGCTTTATGCCAAAGGAGAGCTTTCTTAATCACTGGAGTAATTCAAGGAAAATGGAGCACTCTCTTGGTTTTGTGTAATCCCTAAAGAAAAAAAAAATAAATGATAGTGATTCCTAAAGTTGCAAATGTTTCTGGGACAGACAGTCCCTGCTGGCACCGTTTGTATGACTGCACACCTGCTACCAAATTGCTGGGATCTCTCTGGGAACACTCTCCCTGGCAACACAAGTACTTTCTAGTTCTCTCCTGCCACTCACCCACGCAGCATCTCCAAAAGGATGGGATATCCCTGCCTTCACATAGCACAGCACCATCTGTTGTACTGTTTTCCGTTTCTCTCACGCACGCTATTGTTAGCCCAGCATTTTTCAGCACAGAGCTAGACCAGCAGCTTGCCCTCATGCTGTCACTGGCCAGGGCCACACAGCCTTTGCCCACAGCGTGCTCTGAATCCTGCTGCTTTACTGCATTCTCATTTATTTTATTTTAATATTTTGCTTTTTTCAAAATGCCTCTTGAGGTTATCTGTTGATTTTTTTCAGTGCAAAGAGTGTTCCTGCTATCAGTGTGCAGAGTGAAATAAGAAATTCCATTGACAGCTCAAAGATGTGGCCCAAGCACTCTGTAGGAGTGTGATTCTCCTTGTCACAATGACAGGAATAATAATCTATTGTGTAGTTATTTCACCAGCAGATCTCGCAGTGCTCTGCAAAGCTGGTCTGTATGGTTATCTCTATTGTACAGCACAGGAAAATGTGGCAAAGTGTCTTGTCTGGAAAACCAGACTTGCAGACGCTCCAGGGTTTTATTCACTTCCCACTGCAAATGGTATTTTAGTGATTCTGGTTCACTTTGGTTTAAAATTGGGCTGTGTGAGGAGTATGACTCGTCACTTCATGCCACAAAGCATGGCACTGAGCATTACAGATAGGCTAACTTACATGAGGATTTGAATTTAAAAATGCCATCCTTATATTCTGTCTGGTTTTCCCCAAAGCTTTTTGGGACCTTCCTTAGTTCTGTTTAGGATCCTGTGTTTAGTTATGGTGATGTAAATCCAAATACAGGTTGCTGGCAAATTTCAGTCAGGACAGCAAATTCTCAGCTTTTGAAATCTGGGTTCCTCAACTGAATAAAATGTAGGAATTTTATTATGTAACATTTCCTATTGACCTGAGCATTTAGTTTTGACATTATCACTGTGATTTGTTGTGGTACAACATACATTGTCTTTTACTGTCAAAGTGCCAGGCTGTGACTGAAAACCTTTGTGAAGTCTCAGTCTTCTTGGGAAAGAAAGGATCCAATCTTGCCACATCCATGTCTCCTTAGAGTGGCTTTCTGCCTGCTGAGTGACCACCAGGATAGGGGAGAGCTAAGCAGAGCAATGTAAAGTGGCAGTGACTTCATCAAAGCTACACCAGGCCTTTTCTCTCTGCAAATGATCTCCATCATACGCTGGTTTCCTCGGCTTTGCAGCATGTTTTTTCACTGCAGCTGATGTACAAGTCTCAGGCAATGCTGCATTTGAGTGCTGGGCCTCTGCTCCACCAGAAAGTCCCTGCTAACCCTGAGCTTCCTGCTCCAATCACCCCTGTAGACCTAAGCGTGGTGTTTCTGCACACCTATCATTCTCTGGTGACTTCTTCCTTTATGTTGTAAACAGGCTGCAAAAAGATATCTTTAATAATTGCATGATGCCTATAAATATGACTTTCCTTACCACATTAGTACTGGTTTGTTTAACCTTTTCTTGAGAAGGAGAATTTTTCCCATCTTGGGTGGTAATTGGAAGTACTGCAGCCGCTCCCTGTGATAATTATAATAACAAGGCTGCAGTGCAGCCTGGTCAGAATGTGGCTTTTGCAGACACCCTCAAATTAGCCTGATCTCTTTGCAATAGACCAGCTGCTATCTGGAGAGACTGTTGTGAGATTCTGGCTCTTTCTTTCTTTTTTTTTTTTTTAAACATGATTTCTGAAAAACTAATGAAGTATTAATTCATTCAGAATTTAATTTGCTTACTGAATATGATCATCTCAAGCGAATGACAATGGCTGTTCATCTGTGAGCAACGTAGTCTTGATTTTGAGGGCTTTTTTTCAGCAATGTAGCACTCATTTTTATTCTGGTGTTTGTCTCTTGGCTGAGTGGTATTTTGTATAGTTTTAACAAAACAAAATAACTGTCACATCTTTGTACAACAATGGACTAACTAGACTGAGGTAACCTATTTCTAATGGGATTTAAGACTCAGATTTTACCACCATGCTGGTTCTTCAAGCAGGTGTGTTTCCTGGTTGCTTGATACAGTCCTCTGCATAAGTGGACTTTCAACAGGAGGTCCTCAACCTCCAAAGATGTTGTCTGTTTCTTTTTCATTTTGCTGGATAAATACTTCATCATGGATTGATAAATCTAGGAGTCCTTTTTTTTGTCTTTTGGTGTGTTATATGCAACAGATAAAAATGATAGTGCTTTCCAGGAAAAAAACACTCTCCAGAGTCTGGAGAGGTCAAGGAAGTGCGCTGGCCACTTGGATGACTTAATTATCTTGAAAAACAGGTACCAAAAGAAACTGGCAGTGCTCTGTTTGACCCAAGAAACCCCCACATTACACAAATAAACAGAAAAACCCCTGCAAGTCCTGATTATGCAGCTGCAGCATGTGTGATGGGCACAGGCAATGGAATAAAAAAGATTTACCTAGAACTACATTTTAATAATTGATACGACTCTACAATATTTATTAAGTAGTGTTTGAGTAAATGCAATGACCTTCTGTTGTGACCTGTTTTCTCTCCTTCCCTGCTCCCTATTTTCTAAATATTTATTTCCTTAATTTTTCACCCCCCTCACCTTCTCTAAAGTTATTTTAAAAGGGTAGAAGCTGTGCTAGACTGACCCAGTTTTTCTATATGAAAGTGGCAAGCACAAGCTTCTGACTCCTGGGAGGAATGAAGATCTTGAATGAACCAGGCGATGGAAGTTGTGCTCAGAGCCACAGGAGGAGGAATATGTAGTAACTCTGTCAGTATTTCCAGGGCCAACTGCACTGTAGTAACTGCAGTTTCTTGGATCACATATGGTGAGCCAGTTCTTGGAAGAGAGTCCAAAAATATGCTCGAGTTCTTCATGCAAAGGTGCAGATGACTCATCTGACAACACTACCCCATAAATCAGGGATAACACACTGCTGTGATGTGAGCCATATGCCCTCCAGGTATGGTGAGTGCAAATGTGACACCTCACAATAAGAAAGCTTTGTCTCTTCCCTTCTCCAAACTAAAAGCCACACTACAAATTTTGTGGGAGAAGTGAATTCTATCTGCTTAGGTATTCTGCAGACAATTCACAGCAACAGTTATGGTGATAATCATTTATATCCAGTCTGCATATATATTTGGTTAGGTTTAAAAGGAGGCTGGAGGAGAGAACCATCACAACACTAAAACTTCCCCTCTCTCTTTTGTTCTTACATGCTTTCAAGTGGCAAGTATGGAGTACATTAAACTGAAAAACACGCAGCCAAACCCCCTTCTGGCTGAGATTTTGCTTATACCAGTTCATGGTCTTTCAGATATGCACTGTCCCTCCTGCCTTGCTTCTGTTCAATCACAGGTAAGTCAGTGCTTGGCTTTCAAGTACATAAAATATTTCTCCTGAATTTCATGAACAGATTTAAAACAAAAAAATCTAATCCTAAATAATCTCAGTTACACAGCAGCCATCCCCACAAATGGTGAGCGCTGCCGCTGTGAGTGCATGAATCCCTGCTCAGCCCCTGGTTTATCAGTCGCTCACAACTGCTACAGCACCTTGTCCTGCTCAGGTTTTTGTCATAAAGCAGCACAAATGGCTGTGACAAGCAGAGCAGCTTACTTTGGTCCCTATCGATTAAGCTCTGCAAATTAAATTAAAAGTAATTTCTTTCTGTAATTACTGTGCTGCAGAACCAAACTACCTGAAGGACCTGAATCATAATCCAGTGTAAGGTGAAGCATTACAGAGCATTACTGGCTCTCTGCAGATATCCTTTTTTTGTTGTTTTTTATGATCACTGGTCACTTTACAGGGCTAGGGCCCAGCTCTTCAGGCACGTGTCGATGCCTCATTTCTGAGAGAGGGTCTGAGCATGAACACTGCTATTTGTAGGCAGTTTGGCAGGGCAAAACAAGTGCACTAATTTCTTCCCTAAAATGTTTTTCCTTATTTAATTACACTTGCTTTAGCAATTTTCCTGCAAGCTTATTTACATAATTATGTTCCCTTGTGATAAACTACAGCTCTCTGAACCCTGGTTTTTTTATTTCTCGTTTCACCTGTGCCACTTATGCCAGAAGATCTATTTGAGGAATTGACTCTGTGTCCCAGAAAAGGCCCTGGATATTCCTTTCTGTGTGTACACCTGCTGCCCTGTTCTTTCCTTTCCTGCTGTGCATTGACCTGCTGCCCTTGCCTCCCCTGTGTCATGGAAAACCTGTTTGATTATGATTTCCCAGCACTGGAGCCAAGGCAGTAGAACAGAGCAGTGTAAGGAGTTGGTGTCTTCCCAGAAGACAATCTGTCACCAGCCATCCCCTGGACACGTGAAGCTTTTTCTTGTCTGTGAGCAGAAGTGGCTGCCCTGTACGATGACACTTCCCTGTGTTTGCACAAAGCAATTACCCAACATTTTCAACAGGAGGTGGGTGCTGTAATACAAACCTGCACTGAGAGCAGCTTTGAGTTGTGTGCATGTTGTTCAAATCAAAAACTGACACACGGGACTAAATCTTCTCTGTTGCAGCCCTTTATAAATGAATTAATATGTTCAAAAATTCTTGCCAAAAAAGCTGCGGGCTGGTCTGAGGCAGCAAATTGCTCTTTCTGGTTCAGCTGCAGATCATGTCTCTTGCCCAGAGCTGATAGGGTGCTCCATAATTAATTGTGCCTGCGCTGTGCTTCGTTACTGAAGCACCCAAGTACCTCTGGTTAAAGAGCTTCTGTCCAGAGGGTCCGATATGATCACACACTCATGGTGGTTAGGTTTGTTACTTGCTGACCAGGGATTCACATTAATGAAGTTCATTCTATTTTTGCAAGTGTAATACCTGGAAGGGAACAAAGGCTACCTTTCTCAAGAGCTCTTCAGCCTTTAAGAGAAAGGGACAGGGTAGTCAAGGGTATGGCATGTACAGATGTACTTGAACCTCTTCTAAAACGTGTATTTGAGCTGCACTGCAGCTCCCTTGGACCTGAAAAGCCCTGTAAACAGGAGGCTAAACTCCATTGTTTGGAGATGTTAAAACATGAGCTTTCTCCCTTTCCTCCTGATTTTTATCCTTGAAGGCTGTCTCGGAGTAATTCTGGCAGCAGACACTAAACCTCAGCCCCCTTGACTGTGAGGCCAGTGCTGTCTGTCTTGGGGTATGTAACAGGGTTTCCAAATGTGGGTCACTGCCTGACACCAAGCAAGGGCATGGGGAATAGTAATGCCTATGGGATCCAGACATCTAAATCCTGGAGGCAGCTCCAAAAAATCTCAGCTATCATTTGCACCTCCCTCATTCTTCCAAACCTTCCCCCCCAGCCCCATAACATTTTTCTTTTCTGTAGCCTGAAAAGCTGAGCCTGTCATACAAAAGGAACAAAACATGAAAAAAATCCCAAATCCTCACACAAGCACCAGGTTTAAGAAGCACTCGGGCACTGTGCAAGCTGTTAATATACTGCAGCCACATGCCAATCTCCAACAGCAACCCCCGAGCCGGTCCCGGCTGCCAGCATCTTGTCTTGGTGTCTAGTGCAGAGGGAGGAGAACGGGAGACTCCCTCGGCTTATACACATGCCCACAGAATTAAACTGCAGTTCTATATATATCTCCCCTCTCATGCAAGGAGCTGGGGCTTTCATAGACGCCCACGCTGCGCTCGCTGGGTTTATTTTTAGCATCAGTGACAAGGTTACGTGGATGATTCCTGCCAAATCAGGATGAAATGCATTACATTGTACACAGCTAATTAGTGGTGACAGCTGATCTTTTCTTTGTGCCTGCCCCTGCCTTTCTGTTTCTGGAATAAATCTATGTCAAGTCTTCCCAGCCTCCTGAAATCAGGGCAGTTCCCCGATTTCTATTTCAGCAAGTGAGAATTTGAGCACAGTCAGAGCTTCATTTAAAAAAACCCAAACAACCCTTTATAATCTCAAGGTGAATTTAGGCTTGTCTCTAAACTCAGTTCAGTATCTACTTAATACTCTTCTCCAATAGAGCTAGTAGTAGTTTTTAACCCCTCCCTTGGTCAATATTCCCCAGTGCTCTGTGTATTCACCCCAGTCTCCCACTGAATCTCTGGAGGATCGATGCCTTTTCAGTGAGCAAAGTTGCACTGAGATGTTTCTGTGAGGAAGTGGCACTGGATGTGCCTTTCTTGGGAAATGGGGCACAGCTTTTGTTTCATCAATAGGTAAAATTCCCCTTTATGATTGTTCTCTGTTGAACTGTCACGCTCTGTGCTTTTAGGCTGCAAATCTGAAGTGCTGTTTGCTTGGTATTCTCTCTCCAGCAGCACTGTGAACTTCACGCCCTGTTAGATGAGGCTGACATACAAACCAGAGTCTAATCTGGGTGTGCATTTAGCTACATCTGCAGTTTCTGGGCAAGTCAACTTGAAAATGCCTTTTCAAGCACCTCAGGGCAGCACTAGAACCACAGATTTCCAGATGTGGTGAAGTACTGAATAAAGATACCTCCTTTTCACTTTACACTGCCAAGAAACCTTGCCCCAGCGTGATCCACTTACCCGTGCCAAGATTTTCAATGTGGTGAAGATCAGTTTTAGGTGCTCAAGTTTTGGTTCCGCTCTGTGTCCACAAAACCATCATTCTTCCTGCCTGACTCCTTTGATGCCCACGTTTCTGTATCTGAATTCCTATCTCCGTTCTCTTTTAAGTGCCGCTTAATGTATCAAGTCTACTTATGCAAATATCCAAGGAGGTGAAACAGAATATGAAATGAAAATTACAAGTATAATCTTTCCTGGGAATTCATATTTTCATTGAAACATTAAGTAATAATGGAGTGTCTTTAACTGTGGTTATACAAGGCATACTTGAGAAGTACCAGCCACCCAGGCAGTTCAAACATTAACTTTCTAAACAGGCAGATATCAAATTTAATTAAACAACCTTTTCCTGCATGAGTCTTCAGTCCAGCAACTGTTTTACTGCTCTAGGTTTCAGCTTAAACCCTTTCTAGAACAAAGTGGGTCTATAAGACAGAAAGCAGTTATTGCAAATAATCGTACTTGCAAATGTCTTTTCTGTCTCTTGACACAAAGAGCTCTCAATTCGCTGGATGCCATGGAGGGCTCGTTATCTGCGCTCTGAACACATGCTAATGGGAGCCAAGACCTGTTGGGAGCCCTGTTGCTGAATGCAGGGTACAATATTGCATGTGCACACCATGGCCTGGGGCTCTGGGGACACATGGATTAGTAAGAGAAAACACTACTGGAAAGGGAAAATGGAATCCTGCCATTGTGGATGGAGGAGGAGGGAGATGTGCATGTTTCCATGGCAACAAGTGGTAGACTAAATTGGCTGGGAGCATGAAATATGGGAAATACACTTTTAAAAAGCAGCCATGGACATAAAGGAATACTTGAATCTGTACTTGTGCTGCTGTCAGTCAATAATAAACCTGAAGTCAATGGACTTACACAGCTGTAATAGTGGAATCTGGCCCAAAAGATAAGACAGAATTCCTCAATCTCTCTTTTGAGATGGAATGAGTGGGAAAGTGAAGAAAAATAGGGTTTGTAGCTTTGACTGTATAAACACTCATCAGCGTGATAGCTCAGAGCTGGTTTTCTCAGCAGGTTCACAACTACTGTTGAAATGTATTACAACCAGAACCATTTAAAAAATACAGCTGTTTTGAGAAAATGTTATACTTTTGTCTCTCCATTTTTGAAGTTACATAGACACTATTATTCAGTATTTTTGGCACATTATATATGTCAGCACAGCTTTCCTTCTAGAGTACAGAGCTAGGCTGTGTTAACTGTGGGACTGAGGCAATTTGCTAGACAGCTATAGACTTTCAAATCCCTACAAATGTGTTGAAAAATATTGATCTTGGAAACAACTGCCTGTTTACTTGCCATTCTTATACAGACAGCCACATAAATACTGAGTCATCTGCCCATATATTATTCTTTTGTGCTTAAGTACAGGTCTACAGCCTGATGGTACATGTGGATTCATAGCTGAGCTGGCAAGTCTCATTGCTGTTATGAAAGTGTTACTAGTACAGCAGCAACGTGCTCTTATCTGCATAGGTACTGGCAAAATCGTACAGAGAACAGATATTTTTGTTGGATCCCATTCTCCAGTCAGTGCTTCACACCTGAACGTTTAGCAGTGTGTTCCTTAGCTATAAACTTCCAAGTTGTCACAAAGAGACAATGCTGCACAAATACCAGTAAAAGGAATGGTACTCAAAACCTCAGGCAAGATTTTCACTCTGCCCAGTGTGGTTACATTTCCATGCTGCTGCCAGGTTGTGCTCAGAGTTGTGGACTCTGGGGTTGTCTGGGTTTTGTGGGGTGAGAACTAGTCAGCCCTAGTCAGAAGCTCCGGAGGGATGTCTCTAGGGCTTTGACTCTTTGGCTGTACCAGTACCCATTTTTACTTTTTTTTTTTTTTGGACATGTACTTTTATTTCCTGGTGTAAATATTTTCCTGCATGCATCCACCATCTGAGCTTGTTTGCATGATCATGTTCTATTCTGGTGGATGAGTTAAGAGCTGAGCTGAGCTCTCCCAGTGAACATATGTGCTGGAAGTTGTGTGGGAGATTGCTTCCAATCTGTTTTGCCATTCCAGGCTATTCCAACAATCTCTGCACCGTCTGTTCCCCGAGACGTGCTGAATCTTCCACGTTCCAGGAGGAAGGAGCTGAATGAAAGCCTGTCTTCTAGCACTTGGAACAAAGATGGCTTGTAGCCATCCTCTAGACATTGCCAATGAGGCTAATAGCCTGCACCACAGATTGCTCCATAGGACCACAGCAGATAGGATGGAGGCTTCCTTCACTGCATTTACCTATAGACAGTATTTTCTAGCTACCTGTAATGACCAGCCTTTTTCTTCACCAGGAGAGCAGTTTCCTTTGTAAGCCCCTGTACTGACACTTGATGTTAGGTATGCCTCCTTTTAAAATAATTCTTTAGCCTCATTATTAAGCAAACTAAATGGTAAATGAAAAGAAAGGGATAAAGTCTGTAGTTATACCACCTGAAGCTGCAATTCCATTAGACCTTTCACAAGGTATTGAAAAGAGATGTGACCTTCTAGGCATTTCAGCAATCTGTGGTGTGGCTGGATAGGAGATAATCTTCTCCATGAATACTCTCTGATGGTCCAGCTTGGTTTTAGGGATGCAGTGGGATGGAAATATTTTTTTTTTTGTATTTTAAAGCCATAAAATGAGGCTTCTAACCTATGAAGACATTTCACAAACAGTTGACTGGCCAAAATACTGGAATTAACCATATCAGAGTGCAACTTGAAATATTTCCCTGAAATTAATACAAAAGGCTTGCAAGGTCAAGATGATCAAGGCCATGGTCAAGGTCCCTGACACTTTCCTTCCTAAGATAATGGGTATTAATGTGGCACATCTATGACTTGCTCTGCCTATAACTCTTGGAACTTCATGTAAATTGTAATGTGATGTTTTCTAATTGTCTGGGATGTACTCCTGTGGGTGTAAAGTGCTACCATGCTACAATCAGTGAGATTGGAAGAAGGTAGATCATTCCATCTCAAACACTGCAGGGGCATCATGAAGTGCACCCAGAATCTCATCTCTTTTCATTCAGCAGCTCATTTCTTAGCTGAGGGCACGCTTGCCCTCAGCTAAGGTGATGGCAGTGATGTTTTCCTCCATAAACCCTGGTCCATCAGGGTGCTCTGATCCAGCGCGTGCTTCTCATTCCCTGTCCCCTGAGGTAAAGTTTAATCAAATGCACACACATGATTGAGCTAGCCTAAATATCAATAAATGTTTCTTTCAGGAGAGGCTTGAGATATTTAATATTTAATATGCCTTGGAAATTAACTTCTGTTTCTCAATTTGATTCCAGGCACTTTGGCGGCGAGCAGTGCTCACTGTCCCAGTGTGGGCAGGCACAACACAGATTATTTAACAATCCACTTTGTCTCATCTAAAATATTCATGTTCACAGGCATCCGAATGTAGCTCTTAAAAAAACACGCACAAAAACCAAATGGTGCAATCTGAGCTTCACAGTTACCTTAAATCTCTGCTTTAGGCTACATGCCACAGTAATGCCATTTCCCTCATAGCTCTACCCTGTTGCCCTGGTTACTGGTCTAGATGAGAACATCCCTGCCATCCCTGCAGCTGGACTTCCACAAACACCTCACCCACCTGAGGGCAACGCTGCTGAAGTTGCTTGCTTGTTAAAGTAGAAATACAGCCACCAACACATCCAGCAGCTTGCCCTTGTTCAAGTAAATATGCAGCTATAACAATTGCCTTTATCCTCAAATTCAGCTTTGAGGATAATTTCTATAATTGTATTATATAAATAAATAATTTTATTATTGTTTTTGTTAAAGCACTAGCCTTTCTGGAGGACCACAAAATCTTGATTACATCAGTGGAGCTTTAGGTAGATTTGGCAGAATTTTGTCTCCCACGTTGACTTCTGTCTTGTTTTCTATTGAAAACAAGGGAATTCTGATAGAAGAGGGAGTTAAGATTTTTTTTTTTTTTCTGTGACCAATTGATAGCTGGAAACATGCTAGATTACTTTGTGTGTGATTCACTGCAGGAAACGGACTTGGTGCATGACAGTGTCTCATCTGACAGCACTCAGAGGATGCTCCATTGTAAAGGGAGGGTCCTCCTTGTTCTTAGATAGACTTACTTTGAGAGTTTCATTTCAATTTGCTGACGGATTTCCTGTCTTTCCTCATCTGTCCTCCTTGGGAAAATATTCCTGTCTTCCAGCTCCTGCTTACTTGGTCTGTTTCGTAGTTTTACTGCCAGCAGCTCTTTCTTGCATTTCCTTGGCAAAGTACCTGGGACATGCATGGAAAAGAAAGTTACTAGAAAGACAGTTCCTGGAGATGAAACATGAACACAGGGCAAGTGGGAAACTTAGAGAGTGACAATGATCAAGTGACAAAGATATGTTAGTGTGCAATGAGCAGTTGTACACATAAGGAGCACTACAGTTATGTGGAGCTCAGACACAAAACTGCTTACAAATGCAGAGGGATCGTATTCCTCTGTTATCTTGTTATCCATCACAAGTAAGCAGTGCTCTGCAAAATTATTTGCAGCTGAGACATGATTCACGTCGGGAGTTTAGAAGTCAAAGGCTGTGTATCTTGCCTCAGGCCTCTGAGCTTCCCTGTAACCCAGAACAAGCCCTATTTCCTGAACCAGTTAGAGGTTCCTTTGCAGAAGGACCGGATCTCTGTGACAGGAGTGGCTGGGACACGTGCACCTTCTTCTTTGGCTCACCAGGACTAACCAGGAATAGAATGGAAACTGAAACAATGGAAGTGGTTGCTTAGCATGTGTGTATATATGCACACACACACACACATACATACATATATATAAGTATATAAAGTGTCATTCTGGTTTTCTGGCATTAGAAACTAGAAAATCAGAATTGTGAGCAGACACCATGTGTAACTAACACTAAATGTCAGCCATTATGTATGTCTGCATCCTGTCCAGTGTGACAGTGTCAAAACAGAACTCCATTTAGCAATCAATACTATACTGTTGACATTAGGTTTTTCCTCTGAAGAGAGCTGTAAGAGAAGGCCAGGTTTTATGATGATATGCAGAATGCTGGCAACTTAATTGGGCATTCAGGCAATAAGAGAGACAAATACTTACTGTGATTGCATCACCTGTTGTGCTTATTGTACAAATATGATAACACATTTTCCATCAAACCAGACAACTAAAACATTGCCATTACAAAAGAACTATTCATAGGAGAACATGCAGCAAGTGTTTTGAGTAGGAGTCTACTGCTCTTTAGTGTGCTGGATGTTAAGTCCTTGATGCTGCCCCTCTGATGACACTAGAAACATCCTTTCACTCTTACTGAAGGGAAGTGTGTTTGAGCTTAGGTGTTCTGTACCTCTGGTGTTATCTCCTTAGACTTCAGCGGGCTAAACAAATGAAAATTTGACTCCTGAGATTATGAAACCATTTTGCCACGTGTTTGGAAAGGTATGCAATCGAATAGCTGTAAAGTAGAAAGCCGTCTCTATTTTTAAATGCAGCTTGAAAGTCTGAGGTGAAGCCTGTATTTGATGAGAGGCAGCTTGCTTATGATGGGGTGGGGAAAGAAGAGGCAAGTGCTGTTAAAACCAGTGAGCTGCTGAGTTATACTGGTAGGGCTGCAGTCTTCCAGCAATGATGTCACAGGTATATTGTAAGCAAGTAAATTTGCACCAGATCCCTGCACACCAATACTGTGCTGTACTGGCCCTTCTGGTGTCCAGTCCAGGACTTCACCGGAGTCTGAAAATTGTCACTGCAGAGTAACACCGGTCAGGTGGAGTTTGGAGTATTTTCAGGGTATGCAGGAACTACAGTTAAATCTTTGTATTTCCTTCAGCTTGGGAGCGTGGTGTGTAATAGGCTATTTTGTTTTGGTTTCTTTTTACTTTAAAGGTTTTGGTTTTTTTAATTTAATGCTTCACCTTTTCTAGAAAAGGTCACCTCATTTTTGAAGAAAATGACATTTAATTGGTATTTTTGTTTGGCATTTGAGATAGGATTAAAGTCTGGTTTTTAAAGGATGCTCTGGAGGTTGGCAAGGTACTAAATCCTAAATAGATTCTCATTCCCAAATACTGGGGTTTTATTTGCTAGGGATCTGTGGGCCTACATTTTTATTACCACTATGATCTCAAATTTCTTTATGCAGAGAGGAGGAGTCTGTCTCATATCCACATATACATGTTGAGTAGACCGGGGCAGCGAATAGTTATGGTCTCCTTGTGTGAGCAGGGACAAGTCTCTTGATAGTTGCAGTGATCTAAAATTAAACATTTAGAAACCATAATCAGCTCAAAACCCCACTTAGACTCTAAAGCTGTGCCCTGGTTTAGCACTTTCCTCCTAATGCTTTCAAAGTCTGTTGCAAACATTAATTAAATTAAACCACGCAGACCTCTGAAGTAGTAGGTATACATTTAACAGATGGGTAAAGAAGAGAAATTGTTTGGCTGCTGCCACACAGAGCCTTCTGCTCACTGAATATATGACTCCACCAGAAACATTTGGCTCATGAAGCCACAGGCTTGGGACTCTTTCAAGGTTTTTCAAGCCTTCACCTCTCTGGGAGTGGGTGCAGAGTGGGTGTTTGAAGTGCTTGATCCATACAGCACAGGAACCAACTGAATTCCTTCTGGAAACAATCTGAAGCATGTTTGGGGCTAGAAAACTCCTGGGTATCCCTGAGCACCTTCTCATTTTCACCTGGCAATTTTAAACAGGCAGAAAGAGGAATTTGGTCATGTCAGAAGGTTGCTGCAGAGACTGCACGTGCACGTTAAGCCCAACGTCCCCAGAACGTGGCAGGCCCATGTGCTGGCCATCTGCACAGTGTGTTTGCGGGCAGTTCAGTGCATTCTGGGTGCACTGAAAGCAACACATGTACACACTGTACAGCACATGCATACCTCTCTGCCCAGAACTGCTTTGAAGGAAACAAGGGAGCTCTACATATGGAGTCAACATCTTTTTTTTTTTTTTTTTGGAGATGAGTTATTCTCCCATTCATCAGTGACAGCTAAGGTATGAGCATGCAGGGCTATCCTTCCTCCCTGCAGGCTGTTATAAAACTACTTGCCATACCAACCTATACTTGAGCTTTGATCTGTGGGAGGACATGGGCTAGAATCACAGTGATGTCATCTCATTGAAGGTCATCTGAAACCGATGCTCTGCAGGTAAAAGACTGGACTTTTTTGCAAGAAGTCCAGGCAAAACCTTTTTGCAAGGTTTTGAAGATGGTGTGGAAACATTGGCTTAAGCTAGCTCAGTGTATACCCTAGAGGCTTGTATTTCAAAGTGAGACAGAACAATGCAGTATTTTGCTTGAAACAAAGTAAAATGAAGCTGCCTTGAATACTCCGAGGCTGCTCTGATGCACACCTAGAAAGAGTCTACTACTTTGTGAAATTAAAAACACCAATCATATCTGAAAAATCTCAACTTTAACCCAAATCCTGCTGTCTTATTAGAGGAGTAGAGAGCATGTAACCCACTCAGGATAAGCTGTGCTTACTTCATCCAGATGTCTGGATTTCTAAAAGGCTTATGCTACAGCCACTCCCATGGTCCATATGCACTGTGCACTGATTAATCTTTAGGGTGTTTCACCAAATAAAAATGCAAGAGATGAGATAAGCTGATCTGCTAGTCTAAGGAGCTGTTCTCCATGCCTGACCAATTAAGTTAATTCCTGAAAAATAATACCTGCCTGACAAAGTGAAAAGAGGGAGATGATGTTACCCCATTCAGGGAGACATGCTGGGAAGCAGTGTGTAATTCACCTGGTTTCATCTGGACTCGCCCACTGATGGCCAGTTCTGTTACTCTACCTGCTGCAGAAACCTGTATCTGATGTTTCAGAAATAATAAACAAATAAAGAAAACAAAACCAGAGAACAAAGAGGAAGTAAAGCCCTAAACTTGTTTTCCCACATCCATTTTCAGCACCCTAAGGCAAATTCCTTCCTGATAACTACCTCAGTGGAAAGTGAACCTGCAAATACCCTTATTTAAGCGTTTTCTTCCTAAGGGTTGTTTTTCCTGGTCAATAAAGCACGTTCAGTGACAGTTTGCCCCACAACCAAGCTATCTCAGGTGGGATCTTGGCTGTGTCTTTTTTCATGATTTATGGCAGCTCAGCTAGGTCAACTATAAATGCTTTGAAAATTCACACCCTTTTCATGCTTGATTTGCAAGTTCCTGACAAAAGTTCCTGGTTTAATTCAGTTGAATAATGACATTTAATTTCCTGTATGTTTTCTGTTCTTTCTTTCAAGCAAAAGGCAAATCCTAGCACTCATGGTGCTGGAAAGACCTTCCTTGCACTGGTTATCAGTTGTGTGCTATGTGCTATTTAGGTTATTTTTTAAATTCATGCACAAGACTACTGTCTTGCCTTGTGGTTTTGGAGGTTTCAAAGTATGATTTATTGAGTGGGGTGCTAATGGAAAGGCAAGGTAGAATTCCTTGCTTTTTCCAGAGCTATCTGTGACCTGTACCAACCTCCCTGTAAGCATGGGGCTGTTGCATTGATGCACTGTTCTGTGTTGCAGTGGCAATGGCAAAGTTGGTGATGTGTTAAGGCAGTACACTAACTGTAAGGCAATTTTAGGTTAATGGATATTTTTACCTCCTGACTCGCAAACCAGCCTAGATATTAAATAATTGCTCAAGATTATGCAATGCATTCCTCACATGCCTCAAGAAAAGGTAAAATGAACCAAATGGAGAAGCAACTTTCTCCTTCAAGATATTTTCTCTGGATGTTTGTCCTTCCTAGATTCATTGATTGCTTCCAATTTTCACTCTATTGGAATAATAGTTCTAAAATGAGATGTTTCCAAAACATCTGCAGCATTGGCACCAGGTACACAGGAAGCTGTGCCTGTGGACAGGATGTGTCTGCACGTGCTGCCGTTCGGACGTGGCAGTACTGAAGGTATGTCAGTAACCGAAAGGGTAAAGCACACTGGTGTGTTGGCTTATCAACAGAACTTTAAACATCGTCCTAGCATGTAGTACCTACCAAGACAAGCATGATCACAATCACTATGACTCAAATTTAACTTTAGCTTTTCAGCAGGATTCCTTGAAAAAATTGATGTGACAATAGGGGAATTTCTACTGCTCAGTCCTTTCTGTTGCATGCTGCCTTGTTTAGAGCATTCCATTAGGCTATGGTAGTGTATCTTTATAATATAAGTGACTTTCCTTACCAGAAATAATGGAGTCATTCAAAACTTCTTCATCCTGATAAAAAACAGAGTCTTCCTTGAGCTCCGAGTTCATGATCATGTTTTCTTTGTTCTCATCTGATTCTTTAACCGAGTTCCGCTTATTTTCTGAATCACTGCTGTAGCTCAGGGCGTTCTCCTTTTCTTTGTTGCGCTCAATGCTAGATGTTCTGGATGGACGGACATCCACTCTTTTTTTTGGAGAGCCTTTGCTTTCTCTTCCATGGAAGCTGTGGGTGGAAGATGCACAGCCCAGTTTTTACAAGAGACTGTTTTATTGCCACAGTAGGATCTTATTGTTATATGAGAATGAGCAGAATGTCCTGTAGCTCATAAAGGCTGGGGCAGAGAGTTCAACATGGGACAACACGGGATGGCATTCTCAAGGCTGTGTTGAGAATAGCTAATGCAGATCTACTTTCCTGTCTCTGTCATAAAAATAAGGTACAGAAGGGTAGTGACTAATGTATTTCTTTGATATATAGCCACATGCTATACTGTAGTGATTTAAAAAACCCACACGGCACATCCTTCTAATGTAAAACATACATGGAGTGAAATATTACCATTCTGATATTTTATGATCATGAGAAAGGTTTAACAGGGCCTGGAAATAATATCGTACGAATCTATTCCCCATGACAATAGCTGATGGAATTGAGAAATGTTACCAGCTTAACTGCAAAGCTCTCTGATGGAAAAGGTTATCTCTTTCCTCCTCTAACACACAGGAGAGCTTGTAATGAAAACCAAAGTACCCAATGTACTCCCACACAAGCATTGTATTAAAATTGGATATCATACATGCTTATGTATAAGCCAAGAGACATACACCGAAATAACGGCATTTCTCATACATAAAGTTCTGTTATCTAGAGCAGGATGTGCCTTAGGTACTCTAACTTGGTATCATGTGGGGAGATTTTCTTTTGCAATAGGTCAAGGATTATCAAATGATTCTACCTGTTTGAAAACCTACTTCCATGTCACAGTAGCCTCCTTACAAAGGAAGAACATAATTTAAAGTAACTGCCAAATTAAGCAGTTTAACCAGGGATGGATGTTCGAAGTAGTGACATCAAGAGGAAGGCAAACCCAAGCTGCAGGAGTAGATAAAATGCTAATAACAGGGTAAGGGACATTTACTAAGAAAAATGATTGAGTGAAATAACTGTCCTCATGCAGCCGTATCGGCCAGAGGCTGTAGGTACCTGTCCTGCCGGTGTTTGGTGGCCAGAGCCCTGTGGAGTTCTTCAATGACTCTGCTGGGAGGTAAAGGCAGATGGACGGCAGCCAGGTGAGGGGAGCCAGTTGGCGTTGTTACCTGTCCTCTGACATGGGGATCTGAACTTTTCTGGCCAGAGGGATGGAAGAGGGCAGCTTGTCCTGAGATTTGGGAGGAACCAACAATGACATAATTCTTCAGGATGGTGGAAGGAGGAGATTTCATGGCTGGGTCATCTATTTCACTTCCCCCTGTCAAAATACAAGAGGGTAAGAGGTTGTGCAATGCTGCTTATTTTGTTGCACACAGTGTCTGCACTGAAATTAATTTGTTGTGTTGAACAGAGGCAAATGGTGAAGTTTTATTCTTGCTAGGAGGTAACTGGTTAAGCTGAGTAACTGTATGAATTCAGAAGGTTCATACTACACAGATCCAGATCTTTGGTCTGGAAAAATAGATGCCTCCCCCATTTCCCCTCTTTCCCACAGCATCACATGCTCCTTTTTGTAGCCCACCAATGCATTCTTGATTGCCAGTCCTCTTCCTCCTAAGCACCGATGGCTTGTACTGTGGTGGCTTTCCAGTCTAGCACTTTCTCTGCTGGACTCTGACAGACTGTATTAAAATTTATGCACTGTGGTTCTCAGTCAGGACAAAATGTACCAGTGTCTGTTACCTGCTCCTCTGTGACTGCTGCACAACTTAGACCTCTGTCTTTCAGATGCCAGTTGAGGAAATGCCAAAATCATTAGAATCTGAGGATAACGTTTGCATAACAAAACTTGCCAGATGAAATCAAAATGAAAGATGTGGTATTGAGAAAAAAAAAGAATGGGGCAATCCAATCCTTTTTATCCCCAGATTCAGGTATTTTTTTATGCCATGTAAGAATTTCATTGGAAATTAGGCTTTAATAAACACATTTATTACCCGAGTCCAAACAGAGCGGACATTTCCCTGGTTGTAAATTTCGTAGTTTCACACTCTTAAGATAACTGAACATCTGGCCTGAAAGAGATGCTGATTGATTTTTCTGTTCTCAGTTCTCTTCCCCTTTCCCTTATATCTCTGTCCCAAACCTCTGGCATATGGCATTGTTTACACCAATAGCTCAGTCTGGATGTAAGAAGGCAACTCAAGTGCCTCATACAGAGTATTTCTTTCCTCTTGTTGCCACCTAGTGTTTTAAAGAGGAATTTAAACTGACAGCTTGTACAGCTTTTGTACAAACTTGTTTTCACTGATAATTTTTACTTTCTTCACTTAGTTTTGAGATAAATCCTTCAGTTCATAGCAGAGAAAAACTTCTGCTCAAGCCAGGATTACCCTGAAATACCCATGTAGGACTTGGTTCTGATTAGCAGGGTAACTTTACTAAAAAACTGGAGAGGACAAAGTAGACTTGAATATTAACTTCATTTATTAAATATTTCCTCTGAGATCCAACATCCTGCATAATGGTTACCAACTACATTCCTTTCCTTAAGTTCACTGCTGGAAATCTGGAACAGCGCCATAAGGGTCGCACAGAGCTGGGCAGCTGAAGGTTGGAGGGCAGAATTACTGAGGACAACAGCAGAAGCACAAAAAGGAAGGATTGCTCCTGTAGCCATAACCAAGGTCATACATCAAAAATTTGAGAATGATAATGCGAAACATGGTCTCTCTTTCACATCTGTGGGGTGAGGAGGAGGGCATCCTTCAAGGAGGAGAGTTGCATCCATATTACAATCTTCTCATTCTAAGAAAGATCTAACTTACGGGGTTTTTTTCGTTTTTAGAAGGCATCTTTGCACATTTCTCTCCCTCCAACCCAGAACCCTAACCAATGGCCAGAGCTTTTTTGATCTCTATGCATCCAGGAAACAGAGGTCAAGCTAGTGCAAAAGTTACCTATTCAAAATTAGAACATGTCAGAAAGCACAGGGGCATTTCTTCAGCTGTTTAGGTGCCCGGTGTGCAGTGTCTTGGCGATGACACCTGCCCACCTCGAAGCTCCTCCTGCGCTGATCATGATGGTTGCTGCAGCCAGGACGTAGCCAACCTCTGCTAAGCAAAGATGTGCATTTTGGCACTCAAGGGGATTTTGACTATGTGCTACTGTGGAGATGCACAGAGGACATTTATGATTGATCATTGCTCATTGAATCATGGCCTGAGGGGCTGAAAAAATCACCCCTTGAGTCACTCTATACCACTGCACAGTGAGAGAAGGTGTTGGTGTTTTCTCAGAGCAAGAACCCTGGGTGCAGCTCAACCTTAAAGCAGTGAGAGAGGAGACTTTGTTTTATCTTTATACTTGTTTGTTCCTGGAACAGGTCAATTTTGTCCTCATTGCAGCTTGGGCCAATATTGAGAGTTGAGTGTTTCCTTAGATCACACCTTATTTGTCCTGATGATGGCTGTTCAGTGAATAATCTTGCAAAGTGATGTCTTGGCACCTTGCCCTGTTCCCCCTCTCTCTGTGATTAATTGGTGCTTGGCTTATTCCTCACTCTTCTGCTAACAGTGTCTCTTAACATTGTTAAAGAGGAAAAAAACTAAACACAAAAGAGCTTTGTCTTTTTTTTCTTTCATAATCACTCTTTGTTTCTTTCTCCCCATACATTTGTATTTCCTTTCACTCACTGACAGTGTTTATTTAGTCTCCACTTACCACTGCCTCCACATCCACACAAAAATAAACAAATGTATAATCGCTGTTGAAAAAGGATCTGTAGTTATTTGAGTCATTGAGAAAACTAAGAGTTGTTCTTTGTGGAAAATTTAGATGAGAATGAAATACCAAAACTCAGACTGTCTTGGATGTCAGAGGAAATACTTTGGTTAAGTAGCAAAATACCTAGACTCAAAATGCTGTTAAGTGCCTGGTGGAGCTGTAATCTCATGACCTTCTATGGGTCAGGTTTTCCAAATAGCCTCCATCTCACACAAAGCTTGAACTTCTCATCAATTGAGCAAAGTCAAAGGGGTGTCCTGGTTGTGCCTGTTCATGTTGCAAGGTGGAAGGGGCAGGCTAGAGCTTGGCTCATAGCAGAGAATGTTGACACAATCAGAACAGCAGCTTCCAAGAAGCATTATGATACCATTTTGAATCTAGCTGCTACTTAAAGTCTTAGGGCCTTTAAGCATGGACAAAATATGGATATTTTCCATGTGAAACAAATACTTGTAATTTTCCTCAAAAAGACTGAAGATCCCAGTATTTTCTATGATGAACCCCAGTGGTGAGATCACAATGCCCCTCTGATATTTTGTTTCCTGATGACTTTGGAAACCCTATTCTTTGTGCCAGTAGATGAGTGTGGATGTTAACTGGGGCTGAGATAATGGCTGTCACTTAAAAGTTTAAATATCCAACAAGTTTGACACTTAGATGTCAGGACTTGATTCTAATTTGCAATAAGGCCTTTTTAACTGCTTTTACCATATGCAGGGGCCCTAAAATTGGAACAAATTAAAATCATATTCACTTTAACACTCTTTCTGTAGTGCCAGAACATTGGAAAATGTAAAAACATTGGCAATACATTAGAAAATCAAGCCCAGAGAAATTGCTCTTGAAACATTCAATGAAGCCTGGCACAGAGGATTGCTTTGTGGGAGCCAGGTGTATCACTTATGTGTGCTCTGTGTAACTAAACCACATTTCATAGCTCTAGTTTAGACCTACCCTAGAGTGCAAATCCTTCAGCCTGAAACCTCTACAGAACCTATTGACTTGAACTTGGGTTTGGCTGTTGTACTGTTACCCAGAGGGAGCCTAGGCAATGAAAACATTGAAATCTTCCTTGTGTTTTATGAGATACCAATGTGAGCATCTGATTCAGCAGTTGCTTTTGTTTGTTTTACATGTGTTTAGTGCAACAGACTCGCAACAAATAATCCTCTGGGAGATTCAGATAAATACTTGAAGTACAAAGATCAGTGCGTTGTTATCAGGCAACCGGACCGCTCTGTTCGTGGCAATCGTTAGCATTCTGGTCACTCAGTATCACTGCCCTGATTCACAGCAGCTTGGGGCAATGGGCTTTAAAAAGAACGTAAGGAAAAAATGACACACTGTGCTGTGTAGGTGAACAATGTGTAGGGGAGGGGCAAGTCTTTACTGACCAGCAATGACTGACCTGTGACGCTCTTTGTGATTTTGGAGATTGCCTTAGGTGCTGGAGCTGGGAGCAGTGGAGGGCTGGGAAGCTGTGCTGGGTTTCTTTCTGTCTGTTTCTGGGGGGAGTCTGTGGATTCAGATACTTGTAAGGCTTGTGGACTGTCTTCAGATGCTGGCAGGCTGGCATCTTCTAATTCTTCTGTGGGTGCTGAAGGTTTCTTGGCTAGTAGGAAAAGGAGTAAAATCAATGGAACATGAGGTTAATAATAATGATAGGCCAGGGGACAATGCCAGGAACATTCAGAAAAACAGAACACATGGCACACAGCTAGAAGCACTTTTCCATGGTGAAAATAATTATTGTCTGAAATACCCAAACAACCAAGGCAGGTAAAGCCTTTTTCCTTTGTTGTTGTTGTTGTTTTGTTTTTAATAATGAAAACAGAAAGGCAAACCAACTTTTGAGAACTGCAACAAATTTTCCTACAGCCTGCAGCTGCCGTGGCACAGTTAGGGCAAAGAGTATCGAACCAGTAATACTGCATGAAAGCTGACCTTCCAGTTGTTTGTTGTATGTATTTATTTTCACAATTTAATTTTTATCTTATTTAATACATGACTTCAACTTGCATCCCAAGTCTTCTCTTACTGCACCTGACTCCAGAACTGTTGAGTCTTTCTTGAGGTTAAAGTTGATAACCAAGAAAAGCCTGCCATAAAAATATTTACTGGTGGATCTCAGCAACTCATGCAGAACAGAGAATGGATGAAGTACTTAAGAAAAACTTCAGTCACCAAAGCCTTAATCTGAGGTGGTGTAGCAGTGCTCATTTCAGGGTAAATGGCAAAAGCACTTAGCTCTTAAAGTTAGTGCAGGCTGGATCACTGGCAGTTTCATCACATTGACCTGGCTGTGATGAGGGCACAGGGGAATAGATCCAGAAAGGCATGAAGCTGAAACAGGAGATAGGTGGAATTTCAGTGATGAAGTCCAAAATTAACATCCTTGAATCCTGCTTAGACACCAGCTGACTCTGGCAGTGCTTGGACTGGCACAGCGCCTTGCTGTTTGACTTTCACACTCTGTTACATGTCCTCATCTCTGCCTTGGCACACACGGGCACCCACAGAGAGGCTTGAGCCTGACTCTGATCCAAGACCCCAGCCAGGGCCAAGCTCTCTCCAAACTGCATTTCCAGCCACTGCAAGCTCAGTAGTAGCCATGAGGGTTACTTTTCCTACCCTGGCAGGTGAAGCACTCGCCCAAATGGAGAGATCAGTGTTTAAGTCTCTCCTCAGCATGAGAGAGGTCCAAACTGCTTGGGCTGGATAAATGGCAAATCTCAGTCCTTGAAGCATTCTGGATTGTCTGAACCAAGTACCCTCCCCTCCACCCAGTCTAGGACATCTCCTAAAAACTCACAGCACTGGGCACCCGCAGCTGCCACGTTGCAAATCTTTTCTTGGCTCACTTTTATATCTTATTTTCAATATCAATTTGCTGTATTAATGAACATTCAGCATCCTCGTTCAGAGTGCATGGGGAGGCACCAGAGCACTTAGGCAGTTGGAAACAATAGCATTGGCAAGATAATGGCATTTAATTTGTTGACAAACAGATTAATGAGTATGCCTAGAAGAGGAGGAATGAGTGTTTATCATTCAAAAAAGAGAGGAAAGTAGAATAAATACACATTTTTAAGAGGAATTCTTGTGAAATTTGGCTAGATAGGAAAGCTGCCATATGTGATAGTTGCCTGAATCATAGAAAGAAATTATTTTAAATATACTTTTAGGGAAATGCTTTGTTTCAGGCTGATATCACTTTGTATTTTTGTGCCTATTGCATAGAAGACAAAATGTGGAATAGAGGAAGAGAAAAATAAAGTCACTAATGGGTTACAAAACAAAAAGATCAAGAGCTCCAGTAGTTGTTAGTAGCTTGATAGGAGAATTAGTCAGATTTGAGTGCATTCCCCTGAGTGGAGCGATACTTTCTTCTGGCAGTAACTTCACTGAAGTCAGTAGAGCTCCTGTGACGTGAAGTGCTGTTTGGCACAGATGCAGAGGAGCAGCCACAGTGGGACCTTTCCTGTAGAGAAGGTGAATCCAAAACACACCTGGCCTCAGTCAAACATCTTTTTGTTTCTGAACTCCCTTGTGTTCTGAGTAGCACCACAAAAGCAAACTGCCATCGTGCGCTGTTGTCTCAAGAATGCCCATTTTACATTCCCTGCAAAGAACAGTTTGCTTCTGTTCTGTGGTTGTTTCTGGTAACAACAGTACACGTTTGACTCGGTCTGAAAGCAGACCTGAGTCTTGAGTACACAAACCTATTAACAGATTTCATATTGCAGAGTGGATGTTATCGTGCTGAAAATACTCCAAGTGCTCAGCACTAGACTCTGCCAGGGTACCTAATTATTCATGGAGTGCCACTTGTTGAAATGCCATCTCACTGCTAGGTAGAAATCCTCTCCTTGGGACTGCCCCCAAGGCCTTTGGCTAGGCTAGGGGGGCAGGAACTGCTCTCTTTCTGCCTAGGCTGTTCATTTTCTGTGTCTTAACCAAACATGAAGTCTACAAAAATTTCCTTTTGTTCCTTCCTCTTCCCCTCCCTGGCCTTCACCCCACATCCTCAGGATGAAATGCAACATATAGAGTATAAAGCAAATATATCCATTTTGTTTCTAACTGGTCAAATATTGTATGAATTTGTGGAAAGACACCTACTGTACTGGGCCTGGATTGAGCCCAAGGACAAACATTACAATAAACTCAGCATAAGAGAGCAGAGCCATAAGGTTAAATACATGGTACATTATTAGTGCCATCTTTCTGGGATAGCCTTTCCCAGTGATAAGAATTAGCAAGTTCAGAGATAAATTTCCTTAGTGATATGGAACACACTCTAGAAAAGTGTGTTATTGCTAATAATAGCAGTGCCTGAAGGATTCTGGTCAAGATGTTGATCTAGTTGTTCCAAGAACAGGGAGATGAATGGGTTTTGTCTCAATTAATTTGTAGGGTGATACAAAAGCAAACATAGCCATAAAGGATAGAGTTTGAAGAGAAAGGAAAAGCATTAAGGGTATGTATTAATGGAAGCTGTCTATGTCAAATTCTCTACTTTGTCTCTATTTTAAGAGACAAAAAAGAGAGAGTATAAATCTTTAGAAGCCCACAGACAGTGTTTTGGGATGTTTCTTGATGAAATAACACATGTAGTTGAAATGAAGAAGGTGATGGGTGATGGCAAGGTGTTGTGAAACTTAAAAAAAAAAAAAAATCTTTGTGATGAGCAAACATGACAAGAGATACTTTTTGGGAGACAGAAGAGCTTCTGTTGTCAAAACAATTAAGAGTGGAGTGGAGCTAGAAATGAGCCAGAAGAGCAATATTATATAAAGGTAAAACAGCAAAAGGGAACAAAATTGCATGAGTCATGGGGATGGAAAGGACAGGAGGAAAAGGAAGTGGGAAAGGATAAAGCCAAGAAATGGAAAACCCCTCAGAATGATTTCCATTCTGAGCTGCTGAAGCAGGGTAAGAGCAGAAGCAGGCAGCGTTGCTCAGTAAACCACAGCAGGTAGGAGTGGGCTTGGTGAAAGTGGCTGGGGGCTGGGACCTCAGATAGGACACAGGGCATGAGGGGGTGGGTGGAGAACAAAAGGCAACCAGAGCAGATGGGGAAGGTGTAAAGATTGACTAGAAAGAATGGGTAGGAAGATCTGTAATCGCTGCATGGCGCTCCCCACAAACTAGGATAAAGCATTATCTCTACAGCTCTGCATTTCTTGATTGTCAGGCAGTAAATGTAAACCCTCCAGCTGCTAGGCTGTGCCTGGCTGCTCTGGTCCCACGGAACTGCTGTCACGAATGTGCTCTGCTAGAGCACAGTTGCACGAAAGGAGCTTGGGTTAGCTTATCTGTGCTCCTGGTATTGAACTTCACTTGTATTTGCAGCATGTTGTAGACAAAGTGATGATAGAGACAGTGTGGGCTGTGTATTGACATTGTTCTCCTGAGCCAGGACAAGCAATTTCAGGCTTGGCACAGAAGTTTAAGAAATGTTTTTAAGAGATCTTCACAGCAGTCAGTGCTAATACCAAAGGGGCACTATGCCAAGATTGGATCATCTCATAATCCAACTAATCCCATTATGCCAAGCTTTCTGTGGTCCCTCAGTTTGGTAGCAGTCTCAAAAAATCACTGGTTTAGTACTGATTGTTAACCTAGTATGGGCTGAGCTGAACAAGGTGCTCTGACCCTTTAATGCAGTGACAAATTTGACTCCTCATGAAGCAGCTCAGTAGGAATATTTTTTAACATTTTATAATTAAAAAACCAAAACAAAACCAAAAAACATTTTATATCCAATACCTGCATCTTCTTTCAGCTCATCCAAATGCAGATCCTCACCCAGCGAGGTTGCATTCGTTGTGGCTGCTGTTGTACTCTCTTGCTGCACCTCTTCTGAGGCAAGTGCTTGGCACACAGGAGCTGGTGGGTCACTCTGCGTTGCTCTCGTGGCATCGTCACCAGTGCAGGCTTTGCCTTCATTATCTGAAACACCAAATCATTGAATCTTAACTAAACCATGAGCAGTGGAAGCTGAAACTCCCTGCTATCCTCTTGAGAAGAATGAGTCTCAAAACTGCCAGTGCTCAGGGGACTGAGATTTGTCTTAGAGTAGCACGTGATTTCGAACAGTGCTGAGCATCTGTAATGCAAAACTTGTGGAGATTGGCCCATCTGGATACTCCTGATCACCCAGTTTTCTCAAGGGGGCTCCTTTTCCTGTGGACACCCCGCAGGCTGGGCAAATGGCCATTGTGCATGTACAGGAAGGCCACTGTCCTCTGTAAGCACCTGCTATGGGGAAGATGAGCACAAGCGTGAGAAATCAGAGGTCTCTGGGAGAAGGCAGTTCCTTCCACGAGCAGAGCTCCTGGTGCAGCACGTGCACAGGTTGGTCTGACACGTCTGAGTTGTGCCAGGCTCTGTGCACAGCACGCTGCCATCCGGCTGCCCCAGCAGTACCGCCGCAGCCCTACTGGAGATAAGGCTGCTGGTATTCCCTACCAAACTGTAGGTTTTGAGCTTAGTTTTAGTTACTCAGCTTTGAAAAGTGTGTCCTGTGTGACTGAGCTGATCAGAAATTCAAATCCCTCTTCATGCAGACCTAGAAACTGCTCCCTGTGCTTACTCTGAAAGATTTTTGTGTCAGCGATCCCTGCAGCTGTATGCATCTTGATGACTGAAGCTTTTCTGGTATTCTCCTATTCAGGGACGAGTCCTCAGAATACAAACTACCCTTTTACTTCACGACTGTCTTAGAATTTACAAGATCTACATCACTGTTGCAAACCAAAGCAATTACTTCCCGCTGTAGCCAGCAGTCCCTGCTGATGAACATGTCTGCTGTCCACCCCTGACCACCTAACTTGTATTTCTGAGCCCCTCGTGACAGGGCTTATGATATCATGACAAGTTTCTTGAACATTGATTTTAAATCAATGCTAGCATTCACAGCTACTCCTTTTTAATACTGTTTGGACAATCTGCAGAGGAATTTATTGCCCTTTTGGGTAAGGGTATCAGCTTTTGGCCCAGAGATGCTGCGGAAGGGATGCAGTATTTTTGTACGCTGAGCTCACTCAGTCTGCCTCATAATCACGTTTGGTGAAAAGTTACTGTTCTTAAAATAGCCCCTGCAGTAGCACAGTTGCTATGATACAAGGAAGGGGAGGGGGAAAAAGTTCATTGCCTACATTTCAGCTCATTGTGAAGGCAGCCTATAGATAATGATCGGTGTATTAACAGCTGGCTGCAGTATTTGACAGGCAGCCCTTTATCTCTCTCTGCTGTAAGTACAGGTACATCTGATCAGTTTTGTGCTCAAAATAGGGAGAAATATTGGGGGAAGCTCCCTAAATGTTCTCAAGGTAACTCTGCTTTGCACGTTCGTCACACCCTTCAGGAAGGCAAGCAGCTGACAGCTGTGCCACCATGAAACAGCAGTCAGAGAGACATGAGTTCCTTCAGATCCCAGCCGATGGCAAGTGCAATGACTAACGAAGTAATGACAAGCAGAAGACAGAATTTCTGCTGAGAAGTGTCTGAGACTCACAACAGTGATGTTCCTGGTCAGAAATGATCAGCTCATGCTTAAATCAAAGTAGGTGTGCTGCTTTGATTGGCAGTGGGTCCCAATGCTGTATTTTAGAGATAGTCGGGGGACAGGAGGAAGCACAGATGTTAGATCCACTGGTAAGGAAAGCAGCAGGACAGTTGTGAGTATTGCAAAGTAATCAGAAGAAGGAGGGCTGTAATTTATATTGGGAATGAATCCCACTGTACGCCAGCTTCAAATACTGAAGCTGTATTTGCCCTCTGTGAGCAGAGCTGGAGAGGAGACAGAAGGGGCCCAGGCTGTGCAACCTTGTCTGCGCAGTATGTCTGGGCAGCTGGGTTTTGGGGTTGTGTGAGGAGAAAGAGTGACATAACCTGTTAGGATGAGTCATCACCAAAGCAAGGACGGTGCAATTTCACCCTAGGCTGCTCACAGATTGATGCAGATTCTGTGCTCACTTTGTGGTTCGCTCTGAGCCAAACAGTCCAGTTCAAAATGCTGCTGAGAAACCTTGTGCTACGAAACCGGAGTGTGACACAGCTACTGCAGATGCATGAAGCGGATCTGGAGATTTCTCAGACCTTAGCTTCATCCCAGTTTGGGCTATTTATGAAAGAGAGCAGGAATTGGGTCTCTGGGAATGGAGTAGAGCCTGATGAAATAGAAGGATTTTAGGATTTACTCTAGTCTTTCAGCACAGTCTTGCTGCTTTGACAGTTGCAACTTACTGCATAAACGAGGACTTAGCCTTGAAACTGCTGCTGCTTCAGCTCAGTCCAAGTAGGGCACTAATCATTTACTGAGAATTATTTGGGTCAATTTTTGATTCCAGTTAATAAGCTGCTTCTCCTAATAATATAATAAAATAACCCTGGAGATTCACAACACTCTGTAAAGAAAAATAACTTGCAGGCAGCTGCAGTGTCCTTCAGCTGACTGTCAGCCATTCTTTCCCTCCTGGGCAGCAGGGCGGCACTGAGAATCTGTTTGATTATTACAGGACTCTGCACCTTTACTGCAGACAGGTGAGCAGCCTGTTTGCAGCGGCCTTTTTGAAAGCACAGCTTGTCATCACTTCTTACTGGACTACATGTATTTATTTAAACTATTTTAATTTTGTTAAAATGATCTTCAATTTAGTATCATCTGTTTTCCTCCCAGCCAGTTCTTTATGCATGCAAGAGGTTTATTGATTCATTGTTATTATCTTTTAATGTACTCTACAGAAGTTTTATTTTACTGTGCATTTGTAAAGCTATAGATACCCATATCTTCAAATTCATGTTTACTGGGGAACTTCCATGCTCCTAGCAGAAATGGGGTGTATTTTTCTATCCCATAGTGCAAATAGGCTAACTAATTATCAAGAATTATGAGACACAGAGTTCAATGGACAGAATTAAAAATGAGCTTTCTAAAAACTTCCATTTTAGAACAGATTAGTGGTTTGATAGATTTCTTTTTACTTGAGCATAAAACTCATTAAAATATATCCAATAAAATAGTATGAAAATAGCTTTACTGAAAAAAAAAAAACCAAAAAAACTATTTTAAATGCTTTTTTTTCCTGACTCTTCAGTTGCTCGGTTACACTCCAGCACAGCATTAGTGAGTATTGTCCCACAGACTATTTATAGGCATGGCATTTGTTTTATACAAAGAAACTCAATTCTTAGTTTCAAAGAACATAAATTCTATCTATCAGATTGGTCAAACTCAAAAGGCCAATCTTTTTCATGACAGTATTTTCTGCTATAAAGTTTTCAAAGTAAAGATGGATTTATTTATTTTTTATCTCTGTTTAGATGGAAATGGCATTGGGATGTTGTCCATAACTCTGGGAGCTCACTTGATCTCGCAGAGTAGTCATCCAGATCTCTGTCTCTCTTGAGGGCTTTGGAGCAGGGATATACAGAACCACCGTCCTTTGTGCGTGTTTCTGACACTTTATCAGCTTTCATTCAGTGATTTCTGCTGAACCAGGAAAGCTTTAAAATGACACTACCAAATGCTTCACTTTTCCATGAGAATGAAAAACAGGCAGAATGGTAATAGGCTTTGTCAGGAACTTGGTTTACCGGAAAGACAGCTGAAAACATCAGATTAGTATCATTTGATGAGATTTGGATTCACGGGTTGTACATGTTAGCTGAATGTTTAAGTTTATATTTATACTAGCTTTAGCTGACTTTCTTGGCAGTAGGATTTAGCTAGGTTTACAGCAATTGCATAAAAGATATGTACCAGCTCAGACTGAACCATATAGAAATCAAGTGAAGATGGAGTTGCATTCAAGATGGCAAAACATCAAAAATTAGAACTCCACGAATTGATTTCAGCAGGGAGGAATTTGAAGAAAGATGTGGTTAATTCACATACTGAATTTTCCTCTCTGTTTAGATTGAAGGTTTTCCTTTTTATTAATTTGATTGTTAGGTTTCTTCTTTTCCAATTATGTGTTTCCACCTATTTGCCTGAAAAAGGCTCTGATAAAAAAGATGAAGAATTTTTACTTACCTTGTTCCATCATCTCCAGAAGGCCTTTCTTAATGAGTTCATCCCGACCTTGTCGTGCAGTCATCTTCTTCTCCAGCACTGTATGAAGTAATAGCATAACCCAGCCCCAATTAACAAGAGAATATTCATATAATGGAGTGAACAAGATGCAATGTGGAAATTCCCTCTCATCTCAACTACTGTGTGTTTGGGAAGGATCTTCTTTTGGGGAGCAGGGACTGGTCAGCCTGTTTATGCCTTTTCCTTTGTTAAAATAACTGCAAAGTCAGCCACATGTGGGGCTGAGATTTGTGATCTAACCTAGTGTCTGATCACACTGAGTGCAGATCTTGGAGCCTTCATGCTGTTTCATACAGCACATTGGAGCTGCCTCAGGAAGCAGCATCCTTTACTGTGACACTCCATAGGATATTGGGGCAAGTGGAGGGAACTGCAGCATCCTTGTCTTAGGAAAAGGCAAGTGAGTTTGTCCTCTTAGTGATCTCCTGGGTCATCCCTGGAGACTAGCAGAGAGCATGCAGTGCTTTGTGCTGGGCTCCTTCACTGAAGAGACAGATACTTGAGGGAAGGCATTTTACATGCTGCAGCTCCCTCCTGTCACCTTTCATAATGTTACTGTGACTTATATAATCTTCACCCCAAATAAAAGGGGTGATGATACTTGAGGCCAAAAATGTAGCATATTTTGGAGAAGGGACAGCCCATGAAAAGCAGTCTGTGTCAAGGCTCGTGCTTCACACTCATATTTTGACCTTTTCTTCTAAATGTATGTTATATTATAATCTTATATATGAAGTCAATCTATATGTCTCTTCCTAGCCTTAAACATTATTCATCTGTCACATGCTGAAATCTCTGAATGAGGTTTAGATCAGGTTGCCATTAACATTTCCTTTGTAAGCAAATTTCACCCAAGCTAAGCTTTGCTGTGTGCAGCTTCACTCTATTGTTCTCATCCTACCTGCAGATGTCTGCTTTAGCTTCTCATTTTTCTTTTTCCGCCACTTCCATGGTTTGAAGATCCTGCCCAGTGTCGCCAGTTTGCTGTTCCTCCTCACTGGCGGAGTTCGAATCCCTGAGACCAAGTAGTCAGAACGCATTGCAGGGGACTGCTCCATCTCATCTGGGAGGGGAAGAGGGAGGAAAGCCAGCTGTTAGACAAAATGCTTCAGCTTGGACTTAAAAAGGGGAGGCAAACGGAGGCTAACAAGCATTCAGTCTAGTCACTGAGGTAAGCAGTGTGAGACTTTGAAAGAGAGTCTCTGCATTGCTGGAGCTGTTGGTCAAGCTGAGGGACACCAGCAAGAGATGTTCAACCTTACTGGGCCAGCCGGGTGCTTCCTACCAGCAGCTCTCCTGACTCTGGTCTTGCACAGTACTCGTCTGGATGCCAAATATTTTGGTATGTCCACTGCTGCCATTCCTTATGGGCTGTCAGGCCCACAGAGAGGGGAATGTGCTGAATTTGTACACTCCATGCTTTGTTCCATCGCTTTCCTGCCTTTGTCTGTGCCTGGTACTCACCAAAGTAATGGTGTTACTCTCCCTCCCGAGGGCTGTGTGTAACTGCATTACAGCCGTCTGAAACGTGGAGAGCTGGAAGCTCCCAATAGCTTTAATCGGAGCAGTAGAAATTTAACACATCTGTCAATGAGGCCCATGCGGCCTCCGGTTAATCACGTAAACGTAATGTTCATTTAGAAAAATTTAGACCTCTGTGAAAAGCTAAGAGGAAGTGAGAGAAAGCTCAGGTCCCTTCTGAATTCCCAGCTTCAGCTCTGTTCTCAGGCCACAGGATGTTGCTGCCTTTTAAATGAACTCTTTTCACATAAGCTAACGCAGAACACACTGACTTGTGTGAGCTCATGCAAATCTTTTCTATAAGAATAGTTTGTTTGATATGTGCTACGTAAGTAAAATCTTAGAACTATTGTGGAAATTTATTCCTTGAGGAAGCTAAGGGGAAAATTCTTTGCCTTTTGTCCAGCCAAGCCACAGGAATTCAGAGATAAAGCTTCAGCTGGAAAAGCAATTTAGGTATTTTTAATATTTTGTCTTGAAAATACACTGTAAGTTTTGCTCATAGACAAGTCTTGCACAAAACAATACATACTGACTATTCACAGTTGTGTGCCAGCCAGTACCATGAAAGAAAGTAGCACAGTTCCATAAATGGGGTTATTGATGCCTTTACTGAGATTTCTATTTGAGAACCAGCACGGTGATTGTTAAAGAAGAAGCTGCCATCAGTCATCAGACATGTTACATAAATAAAAACTGAATGACAACTTGTATTTTTTTTTCAACAATCAGTTATTATTTAAATGAGCAATGTAGAGCTATAAACGTGTGTACATTTCTCTCTGGAACAACAACATTTATCATAAATTGCTTTATGACTGCAAGATAAAAACGATACAGCATCTTCTAGGCTTCGTTTTTAAGTCAACAGGGTGAAAATGCTTAAATCACAGCATGGAGGTGGGGATTTCCAAGTAAACAGGAAACAATTTTTGGAATATTATTAAACACAGCAGGGGAATCAACACATTCCTCCTCTTCCATTTAATTTTGAAAATACTGGTAATAGAGATGAATCATCCAGTGGAGACAAACTAAAAACTTAGCCATGTGAACTATCAGAACAGAGAATTCTGTAACAATTCTGTTGCCCGTTGTGCACACCCAGTGAATTTCTCTTTCTGCAAACTGAATTTAGAGCATATTTGTCTCATTCCACAGAGTTTATCTTGAGGTTTAATTTAGAAGAGATTTTAAATGTAGGTAAAAAATCAATTTTTGCCTTTGAAAGAATGGTGTCTACCAAGGTGATATTTATGATTTACAGACTGGAGGTCAATACTGAGAGCAGAAACTAGCAATGAGCCTAGCACAGTAGGAGGGCAGTAGCCTACAGACCACAGCTGGAGTGCCAAGATATCATGCTTCTTTCCTAATTGCTTATTCAAAAATGAGAAGTATCATAAAAATAAGCTTTGAAGAAGTAGAGCTGCTCCTGATTATAGAGGTGGCAATGAGAATGGAAAATGGCAGAGTAGATATGCTATTAATTTGCTATTATAATTATTTTAAAGCTGTAATAGAAGCCTCAGAAAATAGTATTTGGTCATTTCTTGTGACATCCCTTGAGTGGGAATGGAAATGTTCACAAAATTAGCTCATCTCAAAAGAGCTGTAGATCAGACTGTAAATCAGACCCTTGTCCCTGGAAGCTACAGTGGAGTAGGAAAGGCTCAGCTCAGCCATCCCTGGTCCTAGCTTGTGAGACTGCTCTGCTGCTCAAACAGTTCCTACCATTCCAGGAAATTCTCAAGCATGTAAGTGAAGATTAAATAAGAAGCTGATTTAAAGCAGTACCTTGGCAAGTTACTGATCCTACTGCATTTCATTCAGGATGTCGGTGTCTGCAAAGTGTTTTAGGCATCATCCACATGTTTTGTTTAACACTGGTAGCATGAGATCATTTTGGCTTTTTGGCCAAAGAGCAGGGGATGTAGACAGAACCAGGAAGACATTCAAACCCAAACCTGTGTGTCTTCAGCAATGTTTATTATCCCAGATACTCTCCTGAGAAAGAAAATGGGGAGATACTGCACAAGCACTAAGAATTCCTGAAGTGCCCTGTAGTGATCAGTGCTTCTGTGGTTTCTTCCATCCCCTTCTGCCTCCTTGGTTGTGGAAATGTATGGATTTTATGCCTTAGACTTTGGTTACAGATGAAGTACAGATAGAAATCAAATGTCAAAGAAGGAATAGTAGCTAAAATGAGTGTTCCAGTGGAGGTTTTCGTGGGCTTTTTTTTTATTAATGCTTCTCATATGGTACAGACAGTTCTTAAGCAAATGGTTTTATCACCTGGTACATTCTCACCATATGCAGTTCCTACAATGTGCATTGGAGAGATGGACACAAATAAAAATAGATAGAGACACAGTAAAACAGATGTCCTGAAGTCATAAATAACAAGGAAATGGTCTTACTGCCAATAAGAATCACAAGAAAGCCCTTGGAGCTCCTCATTTCCAGTCAGCTCATTTTTTCTTGGTTGTGGGTTGGCTGCTTGCAAGATAAGAAGTTGACAGCACAAAAAGCAGTTCCCACGTACAGCAACGGATTCTGAAGGAGAAAGCATGCCTAAATATCAGCAAGTTCCTGCAGCCAGCAAGCTGCCAAGACTTGCCAACCCTCCAACCACTCTGTGAAGTATTCAGCACATTTTTTTAATCTGCAGTCAATATTTTAATTATGCTAACTGTTCTGTGGAATAATGTGGTTATTTCTCCCAGAGCCTGACAGCCTGGGGCCAGGCCATGCAATTACATAGAGGATGTCTGCAAAATATAAACAGCCAAGAGCCAAATCAAGACTCTCCAAAGCAGGAGGGAGAAATGAGCAGCAGCTTACCTAGCTGTGTAATGTAGAAGGATGAGAGATAGTCGTTATACAGGGTCAAGTGAGCACAAGCTGAACCCACAGCACAGCAACCTCACCCTACCCAACACAGGGAGGCCAGGCTCTGCTTGGCCCTCGCTGCTGCGACAGACCAACTGGTCCCATGCTGTCCCACAAGAAGACAGTCATCAGCCCTGTGGGGCCAGAGGATTTTGCTCTGACTGAAACTTGTTGGCTGTTTATATCAAAATTACTTTCAAGTCCCTGCTGTACCCTGTTGAGGGCAAAGGCTTCTGTGTTGGAACTCCAGATCCAAACCAAAGTCCTCATAAATCGCACAGTTGTTATCTGCTCTGTGTGTGTCCAAGGGGTGGAAATGAATGTGCCTGTGCCCCTGCTGATGATGCTGAGCAAGTGCTTCTTACAGTGCTAGCTGGGGTAATTTTTAGAGCTCCTAATAGTGGTCAGGTGTGTGAATGGTTGATGTCTGAGACAAATCAGATGAGGCGAGAGGTTCTGATCTGACAGGTATTGCTGTGCAGTACCACTCTGGGCTGCAGAATAAACCAGGCAACAGAGAAGGAAACAAACCGTAATATTCATGATATTTGGCTGCAGGGTCTGACCTCTCAGAAAGTCTGAGCATCTGCAGCTTCTGTTTACATCAGCAGCAGTTGTGATGATCAGTGTTACTGAAAAATGCCCCATTGATTTCTTCTTTAAAATACCGTGGAGATGTGAGTAGACTACTCTTCCTGTCAGCCCCTTCTCTGTAGGAATTGTGCGTGCATTGTGCCATTTCTCTGCACATAGAGGCTCTCCTCTTTACAGATGTCAAGTCCTGACTCTATCTCATCCAGCCTCCCACAGAAGTGGGGCAGGTTTGCTGGGAGTACTGTGAGGTTTGTGTCCTGGATGTGTGATGGAAGAGTGCCCTATGCCTGCACACAGCCTTCATTTGTAGAGCAGGTGGTCTAGGTGACAAGATAATCATCTCTGGGTAAGGAGTGTTGTGAAATTGAGCACTGGGTTCAGTCAGTTGGGTCTGTCTTGGGTTTTTCGTGATGTACCAAAGAGTCTGTAGCTTGATGCCTGGGTTGCTGATGATAGTAGCTGCAGGCTGCACTCTGCAGACTGATGTATGGCAGTTGGGAACAACAGGAATGCAGAGCCAAGTTACACTGACCTTGTCACAGGGAGAGGCTTAAGAGACATGGGATGCCCTCTCGTGAATACACAAATTATACCAAGTAGTTTATGGGAAGATGAAGGATGCTGAATTTTAATGTACTGGGAATTTTGGTGGCTTAACTTCATGGTAATGGAAGTTGTGCCTTGTTAAATCCTCTGTGTGCACTGCTAGGAGAAAGACTACTGAAAAATCTGCAACCTGCAGGCAGTTTAAAAATAACACAGCAGACAAGAGCTGCAGGCAAATTTTTAAGGCAGGCGTGCTCTGTTTTCTGATTAATTGGTTTGTAATGCAGCTCTGCATGTTTTCGCCTTTATTGTCATTGCAACTCATATACAGAGTTAAAAAAGGAAAAAAGGTTCCCTTTGGTCCACTCCAGAGGTAGAAACAGTGAGTGGAATCAAAATGACCTATTTGGCTTTTGAGATAGAGGTCTCTTTACCACTACTAACTTTTAATGCTGCCCAGAATTAGTGTCTACCTCTAAGAAGGATAAGGAGGATGTCACTGGGAGAGTTGAGCTTTTAAAAGGTTCATGTCTACAACTGCTCAGTCCTGACTCATGCAAGCCAGACACTTGTGGGGTCAGCCAAGAAACAGCACTTCTCTACATAGGGTGCTCTGTACCAAGGGTACTTTTTATCTAGTGAGAGAAACCTGGAGGGGAAAGGAGGCAGAAAGGTTGTCTTGGCTTTAGAGTAAGGACTATCCTGAGCTTTGGGAAAGAGAATTAGCAGCAGGAACAAACCCCTTTTTCCTTAATTAGGCATCCTAAAAGAGGAAGAACTGATCACAATGATTGAATCTGCAGAACAGGGGTCAATTGTTTGTGTCTAGGAGCCTTTGAACACTTCTGTTATGTTCCAGAGATGCAGAATGCAAACTGAAGAGTTTTTTCATTGCACTAGTTAGATGTTTCCTGTGATGGAGCTCTTCCTCGTTCTAAAACTGTTTTGTCACCTGCATTTCTGCAGACATGCTCTCTTTCTTGACTCTGAAAGAGAACTGCAGTGTAATGTTCCAGTTTGAAGTTTCCAATTTTTTTTTTAACATATAGTGTTTTGATTTTTCCAATTTTGACTGACTTTTAGAAATTAGAAATTAAAATTAGAAATGAGAAAAAAGCTTTTGATGCACCTGAAATTTATTTAAATTTTGAAGGATTTGAAGCTGTGAATATTTCAATATTGGTTTGGGTTGGTTTGGAAAAGTTTACACAGAATCCTTTGTAAAACAGAAAACCTAGTTCTGAAGAGTTAGTTACATAGAAAAGGCAAGGTACCTGTAGGACATTATTAAATGTAATCATAAGCTAATTTTAGATGCACAGATGCTGACATGACATAGATTGTTGCTTTGCCACATCAGAAGAATATTGAAACAAAGTAGGGAAAATTACAGGGCTGAGGTGCAAATTCAGGCATTTACCTATCCAAATTTTTAGGTTCTGTATGGTCAACAGTGTAGGTAAAACTGGCTTGAATTCTTATCTCTCTGTTCTCAAAATTGTAATCCTTTATGTTCATTATTTCCTGCCTTGGATTTAATCTCACTCAATGGTTTAATCTCATAAGGAAGCAGATGGATAGTGGCCAGGTTCATCCACATGATAACTACGTCATTCATTCAGTTACCTTGGGGGAAAAATCTGGCACAGTAAATTTGTGCAGACTTCAGACTCATGGAGATACATGAAGGCAGAGTAAAAATATGAAGATAAATGGCAGAATGACAAAGGGAAATAGAGTCCTTTATGAGCACCATACTCAACCCAGCTCTGGGTTCAGCTTCCACTGAGCACAGGCTGTTCTCAGGCTGTATCACCTTTCTTTTAGCTGGGTGCTATGAATCCTGATTAGGTTTTATACTTCTCTGCATGAAAATGCAAGTTACTGTGCTTTCCTTTCTACCTTTTGTGTGGTTTCCAGAGTTTGAGCTTCCATTTTTACTTCATACTCAAATGTTTGCCATGTATCCTTTTTTTATAATTCTATTGCTTTTTAGTATGTTAAATTATGATTTAACTTTTTTTTTTAATTGAAGGAGGAAAAAAAACCCCAAAACATAATTTGAGGGTGGTAGGAGGGGGCTGTGCTTGCCAGTGAAGTTTATTTCCGTTCTGTCATGCTGAGCCTCCCTTCAAAGTATTTGTAGTTTAAAACCAGCTGTAGCTGAAATGAACAGGGAAACAGATTATACTTATCAAAGGAAAGAGAGCAGAGAAGTAGCAACTGCAGCTAAATCTCTTAGGTAAAAATACACTTTATATGCTTGAGATTTGTGATTCCTTCCAGAAAATGTTCCTTCGGGAAGTTGACATATCACCTAACAGCATTACTGCCATATGAGCCAAGGTGCCAGGAAATTAATCAGGAACCTTTCATGCTTTTGGATCATTGTGTCAAGTCCCAACAGCAGTTCCTGTGATTTACAATGCGCAGTGTGACATTAGCAATTCATTAACAAAATAAGTTTGTCAGTGTTTGCGTAAAGGAACCCACAACATGCTTTACCTGGATAAGGAAGAACTAAATGACAGTAAGAAAATGAGACTAATGAGGGATGCATAATCATAGTTAATTCAGTTACCCAAGCCTGTGCAGTATCTTCTATTGAGAGGGGAAACTTGGCGTTTGCATGCCTCTCCCCCAGTGAGAGCTTGCTCAGGCAGCAGACAGAGCTGCATCTTCTGACACTCCAAAAAAATCTATTCACATGAAGTCAAATGAGCACTAGGTCTGCAGAGGGCCAAGAGACAGCCTGTGCACCAAGCCTTGTCTACCCTACATCTGCAAAGGGTTTTGTACCACACACATGTTACAAATTGCCAGGACTGGGCAGTCTCCCCAAGCCTCCTGGAGAGCTGCTGTTCTGCAGGACACAGGGAGGCCAAGCCCAAGGAATGGCTTGAATTAGGCTTTCCATGCACTCACGGGAGCCAAGCTGTTGTCTGCACTGCAGGACCAGTGTTTCATCACCTGCAGTTGTTTAATTAGCTGTAGCCTTGCTGCAAACCTGTTGAAAGGATGTTTTTTATAGCTTCCTCTGGGAGTCTGCAGACTGAAACACACCCTGTGCTATCTCCAAGAGGCACCTTCAAATCCCTTTCACTGCAGCTTACCCCTGACAGCAGTTATGTTTAGAGGGATGTGTAACACCCCGGGAAGGCAGCGGTGTAGGAGCACCATGCTTGCTAACAGGGAACTATCCATTGCTTTTTTCCAGGATTCATGCTCCAGAATTGACCTGTTTAGAGGTTTTTTTTCTGTTTATGGGAGTCTTATGTCTGTCAGACTTGCAATCAGCTGTCACTTTCTATCCATCCCAAACTTATATGTTAGAGAAATAATCAAATCCTCATGTCCTAGGCACTTTTATGCCCTTGCAATTTAATGCATAATTTCCTTCTTCCCTTGAATGCACCACAGCTCTCTGTTGGTGCTCTGTCACTGTTCAACGCCGCTACTGCAGATAGAAAACATTCTTTCTGCTTTGTGAAATGCAAGAGCATCTGCTTTTCTTTTTTCCCTTTATCACTCCTGCTGTTTTGCACTTTCACTTTCCTTACAGCCATTGGCAACAAACACACATTAGTTGACAGTCTCTGGTGCATACTCCAGGCCTGCTACGCAGAGTAAGACAGAGATTTGCAGGAAAAGTACTTAGACAACAAAAATACAACATAAACCAGAACAGCTACAGAGAAAGTTAGATCGAAAACAGGCGCAGGGACTGAACTCAACTTTTGTCTAAAGGTTACACATCCAATTTGGCTCCTTGTAAAACTGTTATAAAGCTGCCAGTGATTTCTGCATTTCATTAGTATGTAAATTGTGATGAAACCTTCCCTAGGAGGTCATATCACCTGAATGAATGGTTAAACACTCTTTAGAGATGGCATGGTGTGCTGCACATAACATTCTGTAAATATGAGACACATGTAGGAAATACTTTGAAGGGAGCATTATTTTTAAAGATCCATTTATCCCACTGTTTACTGGTATTTTCAGAAGAGGCAGTTACAATAAATACTCATCAGTCTTCAAAAGACAGCGAGGTACCACAAACCCTCTGTTGTCCTCCCCATCCTTGAAGAGACACACAGACGTGCATACACACAGAGCAGAAGGTCGGACAGTACCAAGTCTCCGTGGGCAATGGCACTTCTTGCCCGTTAAATCTCGTGTTAAAGTTACCATGACCTGCTCCTTACCATGGCACTGTCTCAAGGCTCAGATAAGGGCTTTAAAGCACTGATCTAACAAAACTGCAACATGCTTAACTGTAGTCATCTGAGTATCTTTAAAAATTGATGAATTCCTGGGAGGTCCATAATCTAAAAATTCAGATTCTGCTTCCAGATAGATAGGCTCTGGGTAACAATCTTTTAAAGTGCTAATAAAGCAATATGCCTTCTAAAATGAAATTATTTATTGGTCAATGGCCAAGAGAAATAATTGCTTATCAAATTTACTGTAGTGATTATCACTGTTTGTCTGAAACGAGACCACAGTCTGTTCCTAATGCGAGTGGCAGGATCTTGGAAATTCCTCAAAATATCTGAAGCTGTCCCTCTGCACCCCTTGCAGTGATTCCATTCCACACTGTTTTCTTCTTGCATTATAGGAGCCAGGAAAAATAAACTACGTAGTTGTAATCCTTGCCCTGTGTAAGAAATAGAACCAGAGAGCGACAATGTCCCTCATGGCAACAACAAAATGAGAATTTGGCAGGAGAACAGCAATCTTTGCCCATTAACTCTCTATGTCACCCAGGATTCAAGCAGGGAGAACAACTATGACAGTAACTGCTCCTCTTTTTGCTAGTGCAGTATATCGGCTGTGTCTGCATTAGCAAGTAGTGCAGCCTGTTAGGAGTGGGTCTGTGAAAGCTGCTCCTGAGGACTCAACATCTTCCGGCATGCATTTATTCAATACTGTGATCTTGTGACTCTAACTTGACAGAGAACGAGCTCTCTCCTTACAAAGTGCAAAGGAAACAAGATTCTTCTTCAAAATAAAAATACCAACCAAGCTAAACAACCACCCTTCCAAAAATGAACTAAGAATTCCTGTATTTTCTTTCCATTATTTCTCTTAATAAACTACAAGATTCAAAAGCCCCTAAACACACATGCAAATTCCTATGAGTTGTTGGTACTGAAAGTCACTGACTTTCATCAAGACTTTGGCTCTTAAATTTTTGGTAAAGTGAAAATTCACTTGTGTTTTAGCCTATATTACAACTTATCTGAAATGCCCATACACTACACGTGTCTGTCACATATCCATATGTCCAGAATGGCATATATCTTACTGGAGCCCTTCAGCAAGTCACTTTAGCATCAGTGAAATTGCTCTGCATAAATTAACAAGCCAGATATAATGACAATTTCAAACTTGCTAGAATGATGCTATGGTTGTAACAGAAAAAAAAACAAATTTACTCTAATGCACAGATGGACAAATTTATTTTAGCTTGTTCTTTTCTAAGGTTTATAGTGCACTGAATTTAGTGGAGAAAGGCCTTTGCAATTAATCAGAGTTCTACTGATTTCATTAATTGGAGTGAGTCTTTATGTAGTTCAGTGCAAGAACTGAGCTTTGTATTAATTTTTTACTTCATAAAATATTCTTTCCACAGAAACTAGATGATTGCTGCTAAAACCAAGTCAGAAAATGCATCATAATAATTTCTTGAAATGGTTACATTTAAAAGAAGGGGAGAAAAAAGTCTTTTTAATATTCATGTTCTTTTCAAGGAGAAACTTTGTGGGCTGGTTAGGTTGGACTGCTTACAACAACTGCAAAGGTCATATAATAAACCTCAACAATATGTTTGCAGATGGTTACTGTCTCTAGGAATATTAGGCAATATTACATACAAGCATGAGGCTTAATGACTACAGTGCTTATACCATCGTGGAAAGAACTACCTTAAGCTGAAATAAACAGAGGAGCATACAAACATATTCAAAGTAGGTACAAAGAATACCATGAGCTAAACTAAAATATAAATGGTAGCTGCTGAGAAATGGCTTTTTTGATATTTTAAAAGCCTACTGGCAGCACTGGCATTTAAAAGGCTATAGCAGCATCTGCCTTTAGGTGCCTGGCAGGTTTCCATGAGTGTCACCATGTGGCTGATGCACAAGGCATTGTCCTGCTCACCCTAGATCAGCCTGCAGATGAAACAGGAGAGGCTGTAGCAACTCTGGGTTGCACAAGATTTTTTCCTACTAGTAGATTTTCCCATGGCTTGGTCAAGGCAACTTAGTGGTCAGGTCCAGGATGGTGGATGTGGAGCAGCTTAAATCTGCCGAGGTATTGTTTCACATACATCCAGAAATTGCTGATCAAAATCCTGTTCTGCACATTTTGTCTGAACAAGTAGGATTGCCCCAGTTCTGCACTTACAAACTTAATTTATAACATAATAGTATTAAAAAAAAAAAAAAAAAAACCCAAAACATAAAATTATTAAATTCTATGATATTGAGAAATGTCTAGGGAATACATGAACACGTGATTACACTTCTATTCTGCTGGTCACTGCTTATGCAAAAGAACAAAACGTAACTACTGTTTTCAAAACTAAAAGCATGTCAGGATGCTCTGTACAGACAAGTTTCATTAATTTTAGTGGCAACAGGTTTTAAATTCACTTTTTTTTTTAAGACTGACAATCCCAGGTAGTTCTTTGGGCTCCAGCTCCTGATTTTAATTTGGGTCCCATTTTTGAGAAGGAATCATCTAATGAATGTTTTTCTAACATTTATTTGCCTTTCATCAGCAAGAATATTTGGACTTTTTCCTCTTGTTTCCTTCTCTTTTTTTTTTTAATTTTATTGGGGTTTTTTATGGAAAAGGAATAACCAGATCTGTGACAAAACTTTCATTTTAAAACCATGTGATAGAGTATGAACTGAATTTCTATTTCAATGCATGAGGTTTTTATTAAACAAGTAAATAATAGTCCTGTTCATTTCAACCATATCCTGGGACTGTTTTCATAAGTCTCCCCCCAGATAGCATGGAAGGAAAACCAGCATGGAATATTTTTACCCTGTATGACCTAAATTAATGTATTTTTTAGTTCTTCCAAGAGAAAGAGAAGTGGAATAACTACTCCCTCTTCTCAGTTTCTTTTCAGCTTTCATATTTTAACTGTGTTCTCAGCTGCTTGCATGAGTCATGGAGAGCTGGAAATAAGACACCCCTCTCCCCAATATTATAATAACTGCTTCCTCATGAGGGAAACCTATGTGTGATTTGGGGTGTACCACTGAAAAGCCACAAAAATGTCCTGCAAGCTTCTTTGTGCCAGAAACCTACATGGGATCTAATAGAGGAAGTGACAGTGTCTTAGCTGCAAAAACTAAGTATGCAAAGTTAGCTAGCTAATGATTTCCATATCACTCTGTCTTGAAATTCATGCCATTTTTCTTTGGCATTTGCAGAGATTTCAGACTGCTGTTGACTTTGTGGATTGTTTTGTGTAATGATGGTATCGAATTTCACTGGTCTAAGCATAATTTGGTTTTGATGCTGTGATGTTCCGAGAAACTCTAAAATCCCCAGGCTTTTATGAGAACTGGAAGGGTGTTGAGTGCTTACCAGGCTGATCCATGCTATTCCAAGCTAAGATGTTCATCACTGCCTGCTCCTTCCTATACAGTGTAAGGTATGCCCCAACTAAATCTCTGTTTGAAGTTACCTATAACATTATATTTAGGAACAACAGGGGAAGCCCATGGCAGAAAACCTTTCTTCACTCGGAAACTCCTAACTTTGCTCAGAATAAGCCAGATCTCTCATACTTTGGCTCATGTCTAGACTGAGAAGAGCATAGCAAACCACGTCAAGGATTTTATGCAGTAAGAGAGGAAAAAGAAAGAAAGGTCAACTTAATCATAAGCAAAGTTAATTGGCAGGTCAAATGGACTCATACAGCAAACAAAACAGTAAAAAGAAGTTGTGAAACACATTAACAGAAGATATTGGTACCGAATGTGCCTGTCAGCTCTATTGCATTTATAGGCATGTACTGTTATGCCTTCTACTGCTCTGTTTCAATCATGTTAGCTTGAGCTTATCTGCCTCTAACATAGAGCTTTAGTCCTAAATTCCTGAACATAAGGTCAGACAAGGAGTTTGTCACACTGAAATTACATCTCCCCATCAGAAACTATCCCTTTTCTTGCTGGCTACCCTTCCTTTTCTCTCTACACATTCTGCTTTTACACCCAACTCTGGTTTTTGCTATTGTTTCACCATTTGTACAGACCTGACTACTTATCCTGCAGGCAGCCTTCTCTTCCTGCTCAGTACAGTTTACTGATCCTCTGGACAATAACAGTCTGACTTTAATCAACACTATGCAGGAAAAGTCTTTCTTCTCAGAGAAAGCTTTTAGATGTTACAAGTAGTCAGAATTCATTTACCACACAGGGTAATGAAGCAGAGCTAAAAATACCATATGTTCCTTCGACATTGCCCATTCATTACAATAAATTACTGAAATTTCTGTGACTGCAGAACAAAACATGTTTTATGTTTTTGCTTTTAAGTGAAGCTGTGTATAAAGCTCTTTGCCACTTGGAATATCCTCCTAGTGTTTTACATAAAAGGATAACAAAGTTTATTTGGAAAGTGCAGAGAAGCCTACGGCTTGTTTTTCTCTCATTTTCTTAAATGAATGAGGAGAAATCTTAGAATGTGAGATCATAGAGGTGTAACTGGCCAAATTTTCTCCATTATGAGAAAATACAGGGAGGAAATTTGTTGAGACTGCCCTTCAGAACATCACCTCTTATTGGCAATTCACTGCACCGGATAAGCAGAAGTCCTTTCAATCATCTTCAAGCCTCCCATGCAATCTGTGTAACTCTGTTTCGACAACTGAGATGAGACTATCAAAGCATGAGAAAGAACTGACACATAGGACCAGATTGTTTGAATATGTTTATTTTAAGCCATTTCATATAATCTCATTCACTATTTTTGTTTTTTGAACTCAGAGAAAGAGAGATTTTTTTTTCTCCAGTAATTAAAACTCTGAAGGCAGATGCTTTTGCCTGCACAATAAAAGAATTTACAGTATTTTAAAAAGTATTTTTAAAAACCCATAAAAAACTCAATTAATTTCTTCCTTTCAAGTGCTGAAATGATCTAATGCTATTAATAGAAGATTCTTCCTCTGTGGAAAATTTATTCTTCTATTTAAAGATACTGGGGAAAAGCTTGAAAGAACAAAAAATTCTGATTCTGAAATCTGGTTATTGGCATAGCCTTTGGACAATGAGTTCAGATAGTGGCTCTAAAATAAATATGTTTATTTGGAAATAAGGCAGAATGACTGACAAGACATCTTTTCTCCACACAGTTGGGTGCAGTGGATGCATACTTGCTGGAAATCCACCCAGCTTGTCCCTTAGTGCTGAGGGAGGCAAATTTGAGGATACCAGATTGACAGCCCTGACAAACACAGATTGTTCTTCATGCACAGAAACAGGCACAGCTATCGAAGCACTGTAACTTCCCCACGCTGCTGCTCAGTGGAGCCTGACCCTGACCTGTATGGCCCATGATTAGCAGAGCAGGTGTTGGTCTGTCCCCCTGATCTTCCTGGAGAGGTATGAAATTGATACTGGCTGTGATGACATTTTGTGTGGGCACAGGACTAAGAATTCCTGCCACAATAAATCAGCAAACAGAATACCTCCCCAGGAGTTTAAAGAGGACATTTTATACCGACTAGCTCATATCCTGCTTCCAGGCACCTGATCCATTAGGCTTTACTTCTCTGACATGTGCTGGTGCTGGGTGATTTTGTTCACATGCTGACCACACAGCCCAGGTGCTGCTCTAGCAATTTACTCCAGGGTTATGTATGTGTCTCGAGCATTCCTGGTGGGATCACTCAGAGATCACATTTGCAAAAACACATGGGTACTTTACCCAAAACATGTGATTCACAATAAAACCACCAAAACCAGAACAGAATGCTTAAAACTGAAAATAAAACACATAATGATTTTGTTCCTTCATTTAATAAGGAAATGGAAACAAGATATTTGTAAAATGTCGAGTGTAGCATGATACGAGAGATGTCCGAGTAACTAAAACAAGCCAGGGTGCTTAAATATCACTGCAGCACCTCTATAGCTGAGCTCTGAAAGGGAGGGCTAAGTAGCACTGTCAGTTAGCAGGGTGCTGGGTGGAAGGAGTTAATAATTCCATGATCAGTGCATGGCATTGAATTAGATACAGCAGCTCAGATTCCCTAATGCAGCTTCTCTTCCACCCAGAAGATAAACCCTTAGGAGATACAGACATGAACAAAAGTAGGCCTTGGCTTACAAAGTCTTGGGCTGGTATCCAATAAATCTAGTTTTAGGGCATTTAGTATGAGATCAGAACTATCATGGTCTCAATGACACAAAGTGCAGATCCAGTAGAAATTCATTCTCCTCTCTCAAATGTGTTCAAAAAATGTTGATCAGTCAACTTTGTTCCTGCAAGCTTTTTGCTGGATCAGGTATCATTTGTCTGCGCCATTTGCACTTTATGCCACATCAAGCCACGTCTGTCTTCCCACAGTTGGCATCAATCTGGCATAAAAGCACAGAGCTGGCATAAACTGTGTCACAGCTCAGGCTGGTTTGACAGAAATATGATCATTTGCCCATGCCTGATCTGGATGAAACCTGGACTGCCATTAAAAACAGTCTTGTGCAGATCTGGTGTTAACATCAGCCTCTTGTACGATGGCAGAGCCTGTCAGTGCCAGAAGGTGACGTGAAACTAATGGAACGTCTCTGCCAGCTGCCCCAGCACAGGTCTGGGTAGCAAGAAGCAAAATGAGACATCTCATGGTGGCTCTAGCCTTCGTACAGATCACTTCTGCTCACTGACTTGAGCTTTCAACAGCAGCTTATGTGCTACTTGAACAGCAAGGAGAGTATTTTCACAGGGTGTGAGCCTGTGCTGTGCAGTTGCATCCAGCAAGGCAGCAGGGATGCAGAACAGCTCAGTTTTCAGAGCAAGGTACACCACCCTTTTCCTCAGGTTTGCTTTTCTTTGGTTTTGGCTTTGGGCTTTTTGCTTATGCACGACAAACGCGTGCGTGCTCCACCCTCCCCAAATTCGGCAGATATTCTGGAGGATGTCTGTATCTACATAGTGTATCTATACACTATACATGTGTGCATGCAATATTAAACATTATATTCCATAATTGCACATTTAAAAACCTAAAAAAAAAAAAAATCAAGGAATCTGCTGGTAATATGGATTTGATTATAAAATAGCTACTTCTCATGTGGGTCAGAGTGAGAGAGTGTTCAGGAGCTTGAGTCAGCATCAGAGATCTTGTAAATCCAACTGAGCAGATGTGCCCTAGCAGAACCCAGAGCAAAGTTTGACTAGCTCAGCCTTGCTGTTTCTTACCCATTCTCAGTAATGCACCTAATTCATCCTAGTAGCTTGTATGATAACTTTCAAATAAAACAAGATAAGGTACAAGTCAGAAGTTAGATTTGGCATCTATTACAGTGCTGTCTTGAATGTTCGTATTTATAATGCTTGAGTGCCTAAATGTCCAGTGAAAGGACTGTGAACAGAGTTGAACTGCAGTTCCCATTAAAGGGTTCTTCAGTTCTCACCTCTCCTGGTATTTTTTTCCTTTATTTTTTTCCTCTGATTTTTGTGTTTTCTCTTTTTTTTTTTTTTTTTTCTTTTTTTTTCCCCCTCCCCTGGAGTTGGCAGAAGGGCAAAGGGAGAAGGCCGGTGCTACTTATTACTTAGTCAACATTAAAAGTAAAAAGCTTTGACAGTTAAGCATCTCCCAGGCCAAAAGTAGCAAAGCCAGCTGAAAAAACACAAATGTTCCTGTTTCAAATTGCAAACTTTTCTTATTTGTTGAAAATGGTCCAGGGTGGTTGCAGGGTACACTGAGCCTGCCTAAAGGCAGGTTTAACTTGACCATTTAAGAAGGAAAACAATTCTCTTCTTCCACAATGCACTTTGGCTCTCAGCAAATAAATTTTACCATGGCAACTGTAAAGCCACTTGAGACATACAAACTCTCCAGTGAAGTGGTCCTCAGCATCTTGTTCTACAAACTAACCTGGATACTCTATGGTCATTAAAAGTTATAAAAAGCCCCACATGAAATAGCTCGGTATCATACATGAGTATCATGTTTCCCAATTGTTATGTTCATACAATAGCTGAGTCTGACATAATGGCTTTTGTAAGTACCTACCCAAGTGCTTTACTAAGGAGGGAAGCTGAAACACAACGTGTAGTGTGACCTGTCCCAGGCTGAACCAGTGCTGGAAAGAGAACCTTCATCTCTGAATATTGGTCCAGCACTCTACCTTTTAGCTGCTTTAGCTAAATCCTGCAGCCCAGCAGATTCTGACTCCAGTCACAGGCCCAGGAAGTTCCACAGAGTTGCCTAGTGGCATGGTATCTCATATCTTGCTATGCACATGGAAGAATTCAGAAGCTGTGAGGTCAGTACTAGCTGGAGTGAGTGCAAGCTGAATATGCACAATGGATAACATACCTGTTTTTTTTTAAACAGACCCAAATGGTGTGTAGAATGACTGCACTGAGAGTCACAGAAAAATATTTTCAACGATTCTAGTGTGCAGCTGTACATGAAGTTTGTGCATATTTAGACTTAATTTGATATATAGTTGCCACAGCTGTATGTATGAATCATATAATGGCTGTGTTTGTGGCTGGTTCCAACCACGTCCACGTAACCACTCAGTTACACAAGCAAAACCAAGGACTGCCAATATATGCCTTTTTGCAGACTCATTTAATCATCTCTTTGACGTTGTGCCCTTAGTTTCAGTGCAAACAGAAGGACAACTTCACAGTTCTCACAATCTGCAGAATGAGACCTTGCTATACAAGCATAATTTCTTGCCATTATTTTTCTCAAAATAGATTAATCTTTGTAGAAAATGAGAGCAGAGGCTAATGAGGGTTGAGGCACAGATGGGATGGCACCAGTAGCTACTTCATAACAACACAGCAAAGTAATAGTTTCTAGCATGACATTTAATAAAACCAAGCCCTACTAGCACGCACAGCTACAGGGGAATTTATTTTGAAGTCAAGTTTGCTGCTGCCTGGCTGTCTTCAGTGGAAACACATAACACATGGTCTATCTTATCTCACCTTCTTCAATTTAATCACACTTTTAATGAACAGAAACATAAAAAGTAAACAGTTCCATTCTCTTCTACAATACTACTGATTTTCTTTCTACACTGTTTCCTTTGAATAACCAGAGTTCATTTTTAGACCCCTGTTCAATATTCCATTCAAAGACCTTCACAAGCATCTTCCAAATGCTATTTTGAAGCTTCAGCAATGTTCATTTGTGTACTGATAAGCAATGCAAATTTCCTGGGATTTTCTGCCCTCTCAAACAGGGCTCTGTCTTTCAGGGCAGGGAGAAGGGTTGGTTCTTGGTTTGCTTATGAATGGAGCTCCATTCCCAATTGAGAGAAAAGCCAGAGCTGTGTAGACCAGAATACAGTGGCACCATGGGGAATTGATGTATTAGCCCAATATTTACAGATGGTCCCTAAAATCTAAATGTTGTTCAGGGATGTGTTGCCTCCTATGATGAACACTGAAAAAAAAAAGAAGTAGCTCAGTGGGAAAAGCATCAAACTGTGTTTTAGGAGTTATGGAATGACAGATATTTGTTTGCATTTTAATACCTGTGCTAATAACAGTAACTGGCATTTGTGATGTTGACATTCCTAAGTTGCCATGCTATTGGATGCTTGGAAGAAAATAACACGGTGTGTCTTATGGCAAAAATTGCCCTCTGAATAATCACAGAAGTGCATATCCACAATAAACACCTGTGCTAAGGAAGGCCAAACTCAGTTTCTTCACCTCAAACTATTTAAAATCATGAGTCAGAGATCCAGGAACACAAGATTGATTGGCTGATGGATTGACTTTGAATTTTATTTTGCCTTCAAGGACTCCCTAGCCTAATGGCTGCCTCTTCATCTCTTGTCTGCAGCGGGAAGATTAAAATAATGGTCTGCTTTTTACATAAAAAATGAAGATTCTTTACAACATCCTGATTCCAGAATTTTTAAATTTTAGAATCCTAAATGCTAAATGTCATAATCACTATAAAATTACACTAGTTGACAGATCCAAAGGTTTTTTACCAGCAAAAGCTAGAGCTGGAGAAAATATTCTGGATACACCTTTGAGTTGTAGTGTATCCTTATCCTCCACTACCAAAAAAAATCTGATTAATATTTTTGATATGAAACTATTTGTTTCAACTTCCTTTGATTTATGAAACTATGAAATGCTGAATATTTTCTTCAAATGGAAATTTTTAAAATACTTTTTCAGAACTGCCAACATAGTAAAATATCAGTTATTCACACAGCTCCAAGGATCTTTGGATTTGCAGATTGTTGCAGTTTGCTGTCTCATTTTATTCATTATAACTGGGTTTCACTGTGCTAATCTCTGGAGTAAAGCATTTATCGCCTTCCAGATGACTGTTAAATGCTGTACTGAAAGGGGATTATCACCTATCTTCCATCTTCCTGAGAGGAAGAAGAAAAACTGGGAGAAGTTGTCCTTATCTGGGATAATGGGAGAGCTGAGAGGCTCCAGCTGTCGTTCTCTGCTTTGTGCAGCTGCTTGTAGCTGATTTCCAGGGGCAGTGCCCAAGTAACACAACAGTTACCATCAACACAGGGCATCGTCCCTCCGCCACAGACCCACACAAATAGGCTCTGTCCTATTTCTCTGGCTCTGAAAATGAGGGAGAAGACTTTTGGGTTGCTGATACAGGGAGAGAAAGAGTCCTTTGCCTGTATTACTATTGCTAGGTGTCTGAACTGTAACATTTGTTTTGAAAATTGCAGCCTGCCCCTCCCCTGGTTTTTTAGAGTAGGAGAGGGGCAAGGGTAAAGGAGAAAGTCCTGGGATCTCCTTGGCTGTCTGGCTTTTGAACTATTAGAGTGCATGTGGATTAAAGTTTCAATTTATTTCAAATCATTCTTTATTATTAAAATTTCTGATACTTGAATGTATTTGTTCATCTTCCAAAGTGTTGTCGTGGAGTCTCCTTCTCTGGAGACATTCAAGACCCACCTGGACGCCTTCCTGTGTGATCTCATCTAGGTGTTCCTGCTCTGGCGGGGGGATTGGACTAAATGATCTTTCGAGGTCCCTTCCAACCCCCAACATTCTGTGATTCTGTGATGATTGTGCCTGGATAATCTTGCAATTGAGATCTACTTTTAGAGGAAAATGTAGTGCTGCAAAAATGGGTCTGATAGTTCCATTTCCAGAGAGCGACGGAGCTTATTTCTCCTTGAAGAACATTAATAAATTTTGCAAGTAGACAATAGAAATAAATTAATTTTCTGTCCCACTTGGTTATTCAGAAGAGCTTGGTAAAGTGAGTCATAAAGGCTCAGTAACCCACGGTTTAATTTAAGTTACATGACTTCTAAAAAAAATCACAAGATTTTCTGAGGAGGGAGGTGAACTTTCTGTAGAAAGAATTAAAGAACAGAGAAGAACTGGGGAAGCAAATCTGAAGGATTTTAGTGCCCAAAATCTGGAGAAAGCCAGCACAAGCAGCCTCAAGGGAAGATGGGACAGCAGTGACCTGTGCTTTGTATCTGAATCCTGTCCTTTGTTTTAGTTTTAAACTAATATTTGGCAGTAAAGTTATAAATAAATAGATTAACCAGAAGCAGAAGGTTGAGAGGAGGCTGGCTGCATTAAATATTACAAGTAACTGTCACATTAGTCACATGTGGCATTTTCCTCTTCAACCACTGCACAACGGGTGAAGCTGAGCATTTGTTGTACAATTAACAAGACATGGGATATTTAAACAAATCACTACTTTAATCGGGTCAAGTTTCTACCATTTCATTCCATTACTTTTACAGTTGACTCTGATTTGATGTTGGAGGCCTCTATATTCCCTGAAATACATTCCTCTGCGTATGTGGAGCATGAAAAATTAATTCCATTAACAGGTATTCTTTAGCTGAGTCTCTAGAGTTCTGTGAGCCTGAATTATGCTGCATTTTCCAATATCTTGTTAATTTTGCATGTTCTAGATAAAAAACAGTTTCCTTTAAAAATCACTGCCCTCTTCTCTGTAATGGTGACAAGAGGGGAAGAGAATATTGAAAAGTTCCTCATCAGCATAAATAAATTAAAATCCCCACTTCACAGAAGCCAAGAGGAATGGAGCTGCTATTAAATGTTTTAAGAGGAAGCTACAGGCAGAGATGACCAGAATGAAGCTCTGCAGTCTAAATATATTAACAACTCTCTCCACATTTGTATTTTTGAATGTCAGATAATCTATTAAAACTGAAACATCTTTGAAGGCAGTGTGGCTGGAGAAGGGATTGTGATACCATGTAATTAAATAATGGGAGATCACATTTGCAGTTCTCTATTTGCAGGGTAGAATTCAGCTTTCTGTCCATAAGGCCAGTCTCATATTTCTATCGGAACTGTCTCTCCTCAGGCCCCTCCTCTCTTTGTCAGCTCTTTCTGTACTTGTCTGATGATTTCTCGTTTTGTGGGGGTTTCAAAGGTTTGTGAAAATTTCACAGCAGTAATCCCGTGTCATCTAGTGAGGGAGATCTATGTACGCTATTTATAAACTCACACAGTTCTACTCGCTGCATAACAGCAAATCCATGTTTAATTAGATATTTTTGTTTTTTCATTATCCAGCTTGCATGCATAATTGTTCTAACTGTGCCCATGGGGTAGTTTCACAGCTGTATACACAAACTGGACTGAGGCATCTGCTCACACAGCTTTTCTGTAAATCTGGAGCTGGATAGAGAAGAGCAAGTGCATTACAGAAAACCTTCATAGGTGTGATAAAGCATCATGTGCACCTACACTGCAGAATGGAGAGCAAGGATTCCTCTGCTCTGGTCCCATTAGGAGCTGAGTGATGTTGAGTAGGAGAAGACAAGTGACAACCCAAGGCAAAAACAAAGAGAAGGGAGCTGCTGTGGGACAAGGTAAATGGATTCCCCTTCTCAAAGCTTAGTGGTTTTGCATTGCATAAGAGGTAGAAAGGATGTGGTAAAACTGCCCCTGATCTTTCAGTGACTTCTCATCCTAGGAAGTGCCAGCAGTACAGCTCCCCTGGCCTGCATGGCTTAGTGGTGACCAGCAGGGAAATAGCTAGTTAGGGTGGGGAACAGCTATGGTGACATCTTCACCAGCAACCTGCTTCCCCAAGCAGCTTGGCTATCCGATGGGCGGTGTGGCAAGCCAGAGAGATTGTGTGGGAAGACAAACCTGTAACACAGGCAGTTGAAATCCTAAGTGTGTGTCAGGGACCTGTGTAGACTGTACTGCCCTGCCCGCTTGTCCTGCTGGGGAATGGCACGTTGTTCTCAGCTGGTGTGCAGAGCTTCCCCTTGGGCTTTTGGTCTAGTAACATTTATAGTTCATTATTTTATTGGGGAATTAACAATGTTTTCTTTGCTGGGTGCTGTTACACTATTAGGTTTGTGTTGTTCCTTTGGCTTTTGGTAAGGAAAAGCTCTCTGACCAAGTTAATAATCTTTCCAGCACATTCTGGGCTGGAAGCTGCTCTATTTATGATGGTCCCCAACGACAGCTTGTGGCACCTTCATCCAGGCTGGGTCACCTGCTGACCAGGTGAAATTATTCTAGCAACTCCTCATTCACACTTCCCTTACTTCTCACTTCAAAGATACATTATTTATTTGTAATGACATGTGGCACCACAGTTGATAAATACTTAGCAAAGTTTTTCTTAAAAAAGAATTATGGCATTGCTATGACTGAGAGTGGTTCATATCCACTGGCTTTGGTGGATATATCAGGAAAAATTGTTGCTAAGGGGCATCTTACTTGTTTTTCTGTAAATCCTTATCAGGAAAGATTAAATATTCTTCTAATACATCCAGCATTGCCAGCTCAGGATTCTACCCCAAGTTTTATTGTATTTGCACTTCAACTTGTTTTCAGACAATTATCCATAAGTTGGACACCATTTACATTTCTTGCCTCACTTTTCATAAAGACCATTTGTGTGCATGGGCCAAGATATCCCAACCCTGGGAGTGCTGTTGACTTTTTATTTATCTTTTGTTTTAGTGCAGTCCTGCCACTGACTAGTCTGGTGGCCTTGAGCAACCTGTTCCCTCCCTCTGGGCTTCATTTATCCTCTTTGAGTAAAAGGGATACAAGTAATTAATTTACTGTGAGAGGTGTGACTATCGTTTGCAATGTCCATTGGAATCTTAAGATAATGGATGGGGTCTGTGGTAGAGAGGACACTGCTGGCAGCTGCTTTGGCAGGAGGATGCCATTTTAGCACCATTTTAGGCAATGAGAAATCTGATGGCTTTAGAGCCATGCAGTGCTAGTGAGGAGGAAATGAGAAAGATGCACAGTGTTTCTAAGGTGATCCTGTTCTCCTCTTTTGTGCAAACTTTGATTTTTGAATTGCCTACCTTTTCTCTGCAGTGTCTCCTTAACTTTTCCATGACCATCCATAGTATTTTAGCACAGCTTTATCCTGAGTTATGGGCATATATTTCACCTGGGATTCAAACATAGTGTATTTTTACCAACTTAAAGGCATCCTGTAAGCATCTTGCTTTTTGGAATGTCTGTTTCAGGGTTTCCTTTTATACCTAATCACCTCATTTTTATGTAGTCCCTTTTCAAGAAATTAAGTACCTGTATGCTGGATGCACTGGGCCTCCTATTCCCCTACAACTGTGTTTTGGCTGTTACCCACTTAAACCCTTTTGAACTCAGCCCTGAGCCTAACTCAAGATGAAATTCAGAATTATATCTTTTCTTGTGGGTTCTAAGATTTGCTGTTTGATGAAGCAGTCATTTACTGTGTCAAAAATTATTTATTCCTACATCTATGCCCAAAGAGGTAGTGATCCAGCCTAAATGAAGGGAGTTAAAATCTTCTTCTATTGATATTTGTCTGTAATTTACAGCTTTTCCTTAAAATTTCAGCTTCCAAAGTCTTGCAAGTTTTTTTTTCCTTAAAAATTGAAATTTCTGGAGTCACATTTAAAGTCTATTTTATTCACTTGACATATTTTTTAATTGAGATGGTTATGCAAATATTAACAACCTCTGTAAACAAGAACAAACCACACAGGAGAAACACCTCCTTCACCTGGGCCCTGAAGAGCCATTGGGAACAAATGGCTGTGTGCATAATACAGTTTTTTTTCTAATTAGCATCTCTGGCAATAAGCCACTTGGATATATTTGATATACTTTTAAGATTAAATTTACATTTGCTGCTAGGAAGCTCTGACATCTTCATTCTTGTTTTAGATCTCTGTCATAAAATGATTATTGTGTGATCACAAGTTGCAGCAAACCAGCCCCTATCTGTAAGTGGCTCAGGCTTATCTACAGCGATGGGTTCCACAATCATATCAATTAAGGAAGGTATCATCTTTTTTGCAACTTGCCTCTTAGAATTCAAAAATTATTGTTGTAAAAGTTGCAGGGCAATTTTTGTTTGATTTTTTTTTTTTGTGGGGGATGTATAATTACTCCAAGATATAAGCTGTAAGTAGAACCAAGAAAATAACTGATAAATAAGAGTGTTTTACTGAAAAAAATGCAATTTAAATACTTTTTTAAAAGAGTTATTTAAACTTTACAAGATAGACTGAGGCACGGATTTTAATAATTTTTCCAAAGTTTTGAAGAACTGGATATAGAACAGATCCTTTACTGAGTCCAGTATTGTAACCACAAAACTTTTTCCTACCACAGAGAAGTAAGCACTTTCAAAAATAATTTTTCAAGGGTAGATTCACAATCAGTGTTAGAAATTGTTACAGCTCTTAGGAATTCACTTGATCTATGATTGATTATATCAACTGATGATCTGCCACAGGACTCTCCAGTAAAAAATAAGTAAAATCAAATGAAAGTGCTTTCATAAACATTAGAAATATAATGTAACAGGATTTCTTGTGCCATGAAAAATTCCATAATTTTCAATTTTTTTCTGTTAAAATAGAAATTGTTTTTTCAATTCTTGGAAACAATAAGAAAATTCTGCCAGGTCACAGTAGGAACTGTTGTCTAAATCAGGTCAGTCATTCATCTAATTCAGTTAAAGCATTCTCAGCATTAGGTTCCTTACCAGCTGCTTTACTGAAAAGTGATTTTTTATTATAAAGTTCAAAAAAGGCTGGAAAATGTCATACCATTGCAAAGTTACCTCTCATAGACATCGTTTTCAGAGATTAGAAATAGAAAAAGCAAATTGCAATAATAAGGTAAAATGACTGCTACAAATCAAGCAATCTAATTCAGTTCACCACATGGGCCTTTGGGATTTTCACACCTTATGTGCTTAATAAGATCTCACATGATGTCCATTCATTAAGAAAACCATTTCTTTTTCCCCATGTTAGTACATTTCTTCCTCCAAACAGCTTTGTACTCCAGTCTCTCTCTCTACCACAAGAGCCTGTTAAGTGTTTAGGTCAAAACCACAGAACAGGAAAATACTAATGCAAAATTGGAAATCTTTTACCCACTCTCAGCTGAGATTTGTTCACCTCTAACATCACAAGGAGAGTGAGGAAAAGTGTTCCAGTCACACAAGTCTGAAGTTGCATTGGGCAGTTGTCACTGTGACAGGACCATTCTTAAGTGTATATACTACCATGCTCCCCGTACGAGGTCTACTATAAATCAACTCCTTTTCAACCCCCCAAAAACTACATAAATCACATTCTGTTAACTTAGAGTCACTTTATAATTGCAAAATAGTCCCAGATTTCCAGCAGAAACAAGCAGTTAGTGGTGGACAAAATATTTCCACACATCTGAGATCCATAAATTAATCAAGTATAATTTATCAGCTCGTAATATCAATAATAATATAGCATTCATGGCATGCTCTTGTGTATAACATTTAATGCTTGCAACATAGCCACTTCAGATTATAACCCATGTCATAGATTCAATCTGTTGACTAACACTATAAATCCAATGGCAAAAAACATATTGTTCATTTAAAGGTAGATTAAAATATTTTATCTAGGTTTACTTAAAAAAAGATGTAACCCTCAAGAGTCACTGAAAGTCTCCTTAACCCTTTAATGTGTATAATTTAACTTATTTTTTTAAAGGGTGCCCTTAACCTGGGTTATTTCAGTGCTACACTTCACAACATTGCCTCAGAAACCATTTAACGGGCAAAAATGAAAGACAAGCAGCTGAGTGCAGGATGATAAACTGCATGTGGGAATGGAAACAAATAGCTAAAGGCAGAACAACTTCTTAATTGGCTTTGCCTTCAAAGAACATGTCCTAAAACTCTGTCCCAGGCTTAGATTTAAGAGAAGAAAAACTGTGCCTGGGAATTGTGAAGTGTAGGATTAGAAATATGAAAGAGAAAAAGATCTGGAGCCAAAATTTCAATAGAAACAAAGCTCAGCTGGAAAGATTTAAAGGGAAAGACAAAAGTTAAACTCAAAGCACACTGTCATCTAAAGCCTCAAATGGAATCCAAGATTTTGGACCACTCTTTCTCTATTAGAAAATACCTGATGGGTGCTGGTAAAGGTTTCATCTTCATTCCTATCTGCTGGTTCAGGTCAGTTACCCTGTTATTCTCTGCAGTGGATCTACTGGCTCAAATCCTGCTGATGAAACAATGATGTTGACCTGTGTGGCAGAAGGTCTGGGGTTATTTTAATTTGTATTCTGAAGTTTTCACCAGAACTCATACGTGCATGGCTACATAATCTTAATGCACTGTTCCATAGGCATTCACTGAGAAATTGTATGATGGATTTGCTGCAAAAGTTGTGAATGGGTCAGGGAAGCGTGGGGAAGAGTATGGAGAAGGCTTTGGAGAACTGGACTCCCTCCTACCCCTGCCAAAACTGCTTGTTGAAATAAGTCATTTAAACATGGTGCTTATCTTGAAACTACGGTTGACATGCAAATCTTCAGATAGGTAAGAATCCACAACAGAATTTAGCAGACATTATTCTCTAAGCATATAAAATGCTGACTTTTGGAATGGTTCTGGAAATCATAGCACACGTGTCTCAAGTGAGGCAGTCAAAATTATTGTTTTTAAATCTCTCTCTGGTGCTCTGCACACTCCTCAACTATGTAAGGTGGACACACCAGCCCCACACTACTTAGGGCTTTTGTGGAGCACATACTGTAGTGACAGGCACTACAAAAATGCTTCTGAATATATTGCCACTTCTGCCTTCATAGATTACTGGAGAAAGATGTGTGTGATCCTGCACTTAAAGGCTGCATCATAATGTATATGCACAAGGAACCAAATGAAGGTTGCATAGGCAACCTTAATTCTGGCATTTCCTGAGATTTTAGTGCTTGCCTTTAAAATCTTAATAATGTGCTCTTAAAATAGTGGCTTTCTGGTATATAACATGTAATTACCTGAAACTATATATGTGATGCTTTCTCAGTATCTGGAGAACATTTTGTTTTGTGCTTTAAAAAGATCCTGAAGAATAATCCTTATTTAACTTAAACATCTTTGGCTTTGCCTTTGTGTGGAAGCCACAGAACAGCTTTTCACATACCAGATGAATAATGTGTAGGAAGAGTGAGAGAGGAAGGGAATTGATGACTTTTTTTTTTTTAAGTATGTGAATTTAATTTCACCAGGCACTTTATTTTCATCATAATGCGCATCTAAATTTATATTATAAAAAAGATCTCCTTCCGACTGCTTCAATATATTCTTTTATATGTTATTGAAAAAGTTCATCTTTTACAAAATAATACATTTCTTTTCAAATGCTTTTTTTAATTGTAGGTTGAAAATGAAAATGAAGATACATAAATGTCTTAAGTATTAGGTAGCATAAAAATGTCCTGCATCTTCAAACTATACAGCTAAATGCAATCATATGCATGCTGGACAACTGTTAAGATTACCTGACCAGAGTTAAAGGTCTCATAGAAATAAACTTTCTTAGACTGTTGGATTTTTTAGAGAAACTCTTTTTCTCATCAGTGCCAGGAGAAAAGAGACCAGCTATCCAGTACATGTCTGAACTAAAAAGCGTTGTGACACTTGCAGTGGGAAAAAAATCCCCATTCCCTGCCCCCCTCAACTTTTCTGCAACATACCTGTAGACATAAATCCCTCTCCCTATTGAGAAAGTCTATATATCAATATTGAAACAAAGCACATGTAATAGTTATGCAATTCATCTGCCAGCACCATCACTGGTTCCTAGTTTTGGAGGAATACATTCATGCTTATGAAATGTATGTTTTTCAGAGCACAAAGTATGAAAGAACAATCCTACTTCTTCAGCTAAAAGATAGCCAATGGGATTTTTTTCCTCCATTCCTAATGAACACACAGATAACACATTCTTGCATATTGTATCAGAAGCAAAATATCATAAGAGCCCTAATTTCTTAAAGTTAAAAGCTAGCTGCATACTCTCAATGCAAAATCTCAGAAATATTTAAAAACACCCAAAGCTTTAGGGTGCATAATGTCCACTCACCTCAGTTAAAACTCCAAGTCAATCTGATAGATCAATTTAACAAATCAAGGCATCAGCAGCAGGAAGTAAGCATTTATCCAGTTTTTTATTCCTTTCTTCTATTCCTTGCTACTTACCTCCGAGTGCTGCTGTTGCTCGGAGCACACAGAATGCAGCAGCTCAATCCAAGGAAGAAAACAGTTATTTCCTTTCACCCTGTTACTGTTCTCCCTTGAAATTCCTTTTTTCTTTTCAGGTTGCATAGGAATACAAGGATGGACCCTTTGGGCTCTATCCAGGTCTGTTTATATTATGTAAAACAGACGAATGCAATTCCTATTTTAACCATGAAAATCATGTCTTCACTGACAGGCGCCTGGATCATTAATAGAATACTGTATGCAACTGTGAAAACCCACGTACTGCTCAGAACTGGGCTCACTTTGCTAAATGAAGAACCAGATGAAAATCTGCAAATCAACTTCCCTTTGTTCCAAAAGTTTCTCTTTTTCTCTCCTGTAGAAGAAGCTGGAAGTCACTGTTTAACCAATACAGATTTTTCATTGGAAATGCTGGAGGAGACTTCTAGACTTGGTTTAACATCAGAAACACACTGGAGATGTTTTGGTCATTAAAGTGCCTCTAACCCCACTGTAACTTTTGGTCAGCTACCACATCAAACCTGTGATTCCTTTCTCCCAAGGCAATTTGGTCTTACAGCACTGTCAGCAAACTGCTTCAGCACTGTTTGAAAAGATTCCAGCTAAAATTACAGTAGTGAAAGCCTGTTCTGGGCTTTTCCCCGACTAGTTTGTCTAGAATATTTAAATTTCATATTATTCCCCACCCAGTCTTAACCATAGTTCCCAGAATGCAGGAAAAACAATCTTTCCTTCCTGCAATCCTGAATGCCTTCATTAGGGAGACTTAACATTGAAGTGTTTTGGAAAGGCAGATGCTCTAGGTTTAAAAGAAACAAGAGAGGACTCTCGGTGAACAGCTGCTTTGCTCTCAGCTTCCAGCGGGCTGTACCTCAGAATGGTTTTGTACATTATTTTGTCACTGGGAACATATTATTACCATCTAAATTTAAAAACTCTGGCTTTCTTGCATGAAGGCAGAAACAGACTTAAAACCACAATGACTGTTCTGTTTGAGTATTCTGTGCCGATGATGCAGAAAATAAGGTCAAAGTGAGAAACAGTTCTTGTTTGAGAAGATCTTTGCTTGCAGGATGTCTGTACAGAACTGGACAAAAACACAGGTACAGGAATTCTTGTACACTTCAAATATAATCACTGTTCACAATTCATTGTCAAAATCTCATTCTGCAGCTGCTTCAGCTCTTTGTTAAGTGCTCAGAAATACCTTGTCCCTACTATCAAGCAGTATTGTTTTACATCTGCTAGTAGATTGAAATGTTGGACATTAAACCCATGTTCCAAAGTTACAATTTTTCAGTTTTAAAGGAAAATACTTTTAAAATAAACTGAGTACTGTCTGCTTCTGTAGATATTAGGTCATGTAATTCTTGAAATAGTGTTCTGGCAAACAGTTCCACCTCGGAGCACTGAGCATACCTCTTGCTCTTAAAATGTCTAGTGAACTTCTAAAATCCAGGGAGAAAATCTAAACAATTGTTTTTTAAAAATCTTATTAATATAAACTAAATACAGTCTTTTTTGACCTGTGAAATACATAAAATCAATTTTTTCTCTTATTGAGTCTTCTATAGCCACCCACATTTATTTTCCAGAATAGTTTAGTCAGTGACTGAATGATCCATTGCAACTCAGGTAAGTTGCTTGTTCTGAAAAAAGTGCACTAGTCGTATGGATAATAGAAGATTGATTATTTTAATTCAATGAACATATGTAAAACAGAGGCATAGACTTTCAGTCATAAACAAGACTTCAATGGACAGCCTGTTACTTATTCCCTGAGAGATACTTTAAGAAACAAGTTGAACAAAGTAGTTTCAATGACTAGTCACATTGTTTGGTGTCTTTTAATTAATGCCAATGGCATAACTTAGGTTAAAAATTTGTATACATATAGATATATATATGTATACGTATATATATATATACATATAAAAAATATATTCTAGCTAAGGACTTCCTTACATTTTCTGAGTATAATTTTTGCATTTCAGAATCACCAGATTCTCTCTAGAGGGGAAGCCAGCCCAGAAATTAGGGAACTTTGTTTTCTGATAAATCCGGGTTTCCAGATTGTTTTTCTGTACTTACATCTGTAATGTGGCAAGAGATTAACTATCTTAGAGAATTAAGTGCAATGACAAGTTGAAAAAAAAAATCCCCATTTTTCATTTAGTACTTAGTAGAAGTTTGCTAGTGTGCATTATCCTGACCCAACAGTCAGTATCTGGCCATTAATCTAATTGTTATCCAGTAAGTTCTTCCTATTATAATCTCAGGCATGTTCTGCAAAGTCTAATGATTTTTCTGTGTTGTATCATGGGAGAAAGAAGGACAGTGAGTCATCTTGTAAGTCTCTTCACCACGTTGTTGGCAAGGTTAGCCTTTTCTGAATGATTCCTGAATGGAGAAATGCTAAAATTGGGCAAGTAGGTAAGGCTCCTATCAGAACACTGGACAGCTGGGTAAAGTAGGGAAAGACAAAGTTGAACAAAGAAAAGAACAAACATCCTTGTATCTAAAAGTGTGCTTCCTAGCTTGTATTGAGTCTTTAGTTAATTGGGAAAAAAAGAAAAAAAAAAAAAAAGACAATTACTATCTCACCATTCTGTGTACAGAATTCATCCCTTCTGCTTACTGAAGTTCTGGGAAAAGCTATGATAACCAAAAGCTTAGCTTTCAAATGAAACTAAAGAATATTAAGCAAAAACTCCATAAAAATTAAAGAGACTGACCCAGCAAAGTTCCCAAACACGCTTAAATTTAAGTACATAGTCTTACCAAGGTTAATAGGATTCATCTGTCAGCGAGATGCCTTCTGCGCAAACATGCTGCTTTGAGTTTTAAAACCACATTTGCTAAGCTTCTAAATACTTGAAATTTAGGCACACAAGTTTGAAAATCTGGCAAAAGCTTCTGAAATGTTTTGCTGCAAAACAAAAAAGATCTTTTCTGGTTTAAAAGTTTAGATGAAGCATTACTCTTTAGGCCAACAGAACATGTTGTTAAACAATAGGACAGGTGTGTCATGGCCACCCAGGTTATGTTGGAGGGCATGTGAGGCTGACTGCAGCAACCAAGGCAAGTTGAAACCTTTGATACGGAACTAAGCTAACAAATAAATTAACATATTGAGAAAAATGATGTTTTGTGCTCTTGCTGATGGGCAGAATTCCCCAAAAGCTTGGAATGGTTTGACTTCAGACTCAGATTTTCCATTGCCATGAATAAAATAGAACTTTTCCTTCTTAACAGGACCTGGTCTTTAATCTTGCCTTTTTGCATGAGACTCAGAACTCTCATTTTCACAATACTACATATAAAGCACCTCTGGCAACTTACACTGCAGGAATCAGTAATCTCTACAGTGAATTCATGCCTTTTAAAAATACCTCTTTAAGAATCTGAACTCCTTTCCTTTGGTTTTCTCCTGTGTTTTTGTTAAGCTTTTCTTAGCAAACATACTTCAAGTATGTGAATTTTGTAAAGCATCCTAAATGTTTCATGTAAAACTGTGTGCATGTGGTAATAGTTTTAGATGTAATATTCTACATTTCAGCTGTCAATGTATTTCTGTGTTAGAATACATACATTTATTTATGAGATCATAGATCTTCTTTAGATTACAGCTAAAATAGAAGATACTCTTTGCTGGTACCAAATGGCGACCCCTTTCATTAAAGATGGGCAACATTCCATCTTCCTCTGTTTTATTGTGCAGTTTGTTTAAAAGTCTTTCAATAAAAAAAGATTAATAAAGTTACCAGATAATGACTTGAGCAATTGACATAGCACAAACTTGACACACAATACCCTATATGGATACTGAAAAGCTTGTTTCCCCACTGAGGAAGCTGTAAGGGAGGGAAAATTGGCTGGGTTAACTCTTGAAAATTCAAGGTGTTTTATTTCAAATTCCTGTTTTTCAAGAAAAAATTATAATATGAAAATTTGTCTGTGTATCAGCATGCTAAGTGCTAATTTTAGAACGCTTCAAATAGAATCAGTAGACTCTTTGAAACACACTGAAGGAAAACTGGCATTTGAGGAATCTCTCTTAAACAGGTTTTAAATTAGTTGAAATTAGGACTATAACTTATTCAGTGTTTCCTAAATACTCATAAATTGTGTTTGGACTCAATTTTGAGACTTTCTTCTGTCAGATTTAATGAATATCTATAGAAGAGGCATATTCATACAAATTGGAAATAACTACTTTTTAAACCAGAAACTATGAAATTAGATTTAGAAAGACGGTAGAATAAAACATTTGTTCTCCTATTGTCATGAACCTGAAGAATTCCCTCTTATTTTAAAGCCTCTTTCATTTGAATACATTTAACATGCTTGGAGTACTGTTGCTACTTCAATAATTAACATTTGTAAGCTTTTCTGATTTGTAATTAATGTTATAATTAGTAGAAAAAGAGAGAATAGATAATCCAGTAAATTTCTGGAAGTATCTTTAAAAATGTCCTAAAAAGTATTTTCAAAAGCTACAAAATTCATATGCCACTATCCCTGTATCCCTTGACCAGCCTTAATTAGGATATTTTTGGTTTTTAAATGTGGTAATGAGTTCCTTTTGTTTTCTCAATAAGGCCTTTTGTCATTTTTTATTTTTATCACCTGTCATAAAAATTTGTTGTATGTGTAAGCAATTTAATGGTTCACTGAAAGGTTGTTATGCAACTGAATTGTATAAAATCCTGTCCAGGCTTAGAAATTACTGTAAGGTGGAAACAGCAAAATAGTGAAAAGCTGAGAATTTAAATACATTTTCTGTTTGTATTTACATCTTTTATACGTGATTTTGTATAGGTACTCTCTTTGTAGCCCTGTGAGTGTAAGAGGGAAGGGAAGGTTAGATACCTCATGTTGAGAGGTGAGGAATAGAGAGCTGCTTATTCCCAGCACAGGCAAGACTCTAGAGTCAGAACTTGGCCAGTGGGGAATATGTAGTGCCATATCTGTTTTACATAGGTCTAAAATTATTATTTCAACCATATACCATTGTTAGCTCCATTTCATTGTTAGTTTTTCAAACAGAAGCCACTCAGTGTAATGTTGAGCTATTATTAAAATCATTAAGCCTGGTCTTAACAGCGTAGGCGAGGATTGATAAATGCAGTATTCCCACTGCACTAATGGCAGAACTCAAGGGCTTTCTGTCAATACTCATTATAAGCCTGTAAATGAGTACAGTGGATGGGAAATATTATCAACTGGTAAAGCTGCCATTGATACAGCTTATTAGCTACTGTGACAGTCGATAGGGCTGTTCTGAGTGTGAAGATCAGGGTGCAATTAATGCAAAGGGCAGATTCAGCCAATGTCACTCACTCACGTCATTAACTCACATTTCTGTTGACTATTGGTGCGATTATCTACACAGCAAAGCATTACTGCGTGAATGAAAGCTGGATAATTTGACTCTAAACTGTTCATACATAAGTACTACTCCAAAAGAAGTAAAAAATCTAATGTTGCATATTTTATTTCATTGACACTGATTTCCAAAGGAATAAGAGCTCATCTTAAGATATTTGTCAGAATAAAGAAATGCAATAATGCTATAAAATTATTTCTGCAAACACAAGATATAACTTCATAATTCAGTTTATTTTCTAATCGTAGCATCCTCTGAGAAACTAGAAACTCTTCCTTGCAAAGAGGCTTTGTATTGGACAAGGTGATCTCCTGCAATTCCTTCCAACCTGAATTACACTGTGATCCGTTTATGTAACCCTCACAAATAAAATCCACGTCCACATCCATCAGTTATTTACCCGTATTTTTACAGATGTCCCAAATGTATGCTTTTGATCTTCAGGCAGAAACACTGAAGAAAATTCCACTTGGCCATAGTTGGAAAAGCTTAGAAAGCTACAAATTATCCACTGTTCTAGGCTGCTAGAGTAACTTTAGTACAACAAGAAATAGTAACTCAGGTTCATTTTGGCCCAATAAAAAAAAAATACAACCAGTAGAAGTGGAACAGTTGTTGACAACAAACGACTGGTATTGTTTAATATCCTAGGATGAATTTTTGTATTTTCAATTGAAATTGCTAGTTTGAGCCCCAAATTTTTGAGGGAAGCTTTACAGATACTACCTAATATCACACACAATATGTATTTTTCTTTTCACCTGTTAAAATAAGATCCTTGTAACTTCTAACATCCATCACCACAGAGTATATCACTTGAATCATGGATGACTGTTTTTTCACCAGCCAACATAAAAAGCAAGTGAAAAGAGCAGTGTCAAAAAGCGGTAACACAGAACTGTAACTCCCTTTAAGAATTTGTCCTATCTCTTCTCACATTATATGAGCCTTAATTAACAATCTTCTTTGCCTTTTGATTTGAAATTGTGATGATTTTTCACGAGAATAGTCAATGAGAAGGCAATTTGCACACTGTGTAAAAGTGCACAATTTGTCTGCAGTTGGTTCTGAGGACAGAAGTCCATGTTTCAGATACAGGATAACTCATTAAACAACTGACCATAAGCATCCTGTATGTTGCACAGGCCATAGCCTTGAAACTGTATTTTCATTGCTCTGTGGACTAAAACTGGCTAATATGTTAATGCATTTTATAGGTCCAAATTAGCATGTCAGGAATTGTTGCATTTTTGTCTAATAATGCTTTCATGAACTGCTGTTTGGGGCTTCTCTTCATCACCTTCCCTCAAAAATTGCCATAAGAATTTGAGACTGGCTCTAATCAGCTGATAAGAGTAAGATATAGCAACATGATACATCTCCTCATAAATATACATCTATCTCTAGAACTGGGAGTACCAGTGAGACGTTAACATGTCCCACAGAGCGCTCCACTGTTCAGCACCAAGGTCAGCTCAGGACTACACAGGACCTGCTGAAAAGGCCCCAGACTCATTAAAAAGTCAAAACTCCCATCAAAAATATAGAACAATCTTGAATTAATAAAACACATGTTGGAAATAAGCAATCCTGACAGAGAAGATTAAATTTAAGGCTTGGGGGGGGGGGAGGGGGAAGGGTTTTGTTTGGGTTTTATTTAATTCATTAACTATATTCTTTATAGAACATTCTATATGGAATATAATGCAAATGGTTAGATGTGAGATACAGTTTGTAGCATTATTTACTCTCAGTAATGCACAATGCAGCTTCCTGTGCGTGTGGTAGAAGAAAAGCCAGATGAATTGTGCACTCGCATCTATTTTACTTTGAATTGCCTATGTACAAAATATGGGCTAAATCGTGCCTTTAGGCACAGTCTTGAACAAGGATCATAAACTGCTCAATCTCAGAAGACATGATATTGTAGCACAGCTCTCTCTTTGCTTCATGATAGGCCAGCCACAAATTAACTTTTTCAGAAGCAGTCTGCAGCGTGTCTGCGGTGTCTCGGATGCACTCACTAACCAGGGCATTGCGTCGTTACAACAAAAGCCTATTTCTCTTTCCACTTCTCTTTGTCTACACCTCAACTTCATCTTCTGAGAAGGAAGATGTCATGGGTAACAGATTGCATGGATGCCCCGTTGTATGCAGACTGCGACAGACAAACATTTTCACTCCCCTAAACAGATGTGTGTAGTCTTTCATGAACCTAGAGGGTTTTTTGTGTAGGTTTAACTGACTTACATTTCCTTTGAGTGTGAACCTGAAACAGAAATGCATTGAACAGATTGAGATTAATCTATTCCTGACCTTGAATTTATCTAGATGCATGTGAAATGCTAACTCAGAAGGTTTCTATATATTTTATACATGTAAAAAGGCGAGGCAAATGGGGTCCTACTGAATTCATTATGCATCAAGCTAAAGAGTGCTTTCATTTTTAGAGAACATATTGTCATGGGTTCTGAACAAGACTTTGGCAATCCACCAGTGAAAACAAAGCTACACTGACAGTATAAAACTTCTAAAACTTCAAATCTACTTCAAATGTAGATTATTGTGTTGGGGTAGTAAACAATTCTGGTACATAGTCCAAAAAAAACAAAACTGCAGTAAGGTTAGAAAATGTTCCCAATGCAGTAGCCTGGAATATGTAGTACCACTAGAAAGAGCATGGCAATAATACATATGGGAAATGCCAAAACAAAGAGAAAAGTCAATCACTATACATTTACTGAAGTAATCAGACTGATATAGTACTGCACACAAAGACATTTCAGCCTAAAAGTTGTGCTTTAAGTGAATCTGAGGGCTTTTTTACAGAGAAATGCTTACAAAACCTAATCCAAATTACTTAACTGTCTGTGCTTGGAGTAGCTTAATTAAACCACACTATATTTGCATGAATACTCTCTCTTAGAATTAAAGTAATCTTAATTCAATTTAGGTTCATTTACTTTAGAAAAGAACAAAGCTAAATTAAACCGAGCTCACTTGAGTTCTGGACATGAGTGTCCATGTAGATTTTAATATTAATTATTCCATTGTACTTTCAGAAGTTAAACTGACTGCATGGAGTTTCATAGTCCATGTTTATGTAAACAAGCTCTGAACACACTCTTATGTTATTTCAAGACTGTTCTATTTTCTATTACACTCCATATGGGCTAATATAACAGTCATTAGGAGAAGCCAAGTATCAGCGGATTGTTCCTAACTGGAACTGTATTTTCCATCACTGTATATAAAATACTTTTATGTATTCTCTGAATTACAGACCTTAATGTAGCCCCTTGGGCCTTAAAGTCTACTGATGGTAAACAAAAGCAGCTAGATATGATTCTTTATGAAAAGTGTATTTATTTAAATTTGAAATTTAAAAATGATATGCTTAAGGATGTTTCTTTGCAAAATAGCTTATATCATAAGAATTGGATTTTCTAGATAACAGATGTGCCAAAACCACAATTTGAAACAATTTCTGGACTGTGTCCCAGCACAAATCAATCTTATGGATTCTGAAAATGCTAAGACACATCTTGAAATGGTAATTAATTTGATATAATTATTTTGATCAAAGAAAAAACTCTGATTTATAACTGTTAAGGCTCTAGCTCAATGATTATAAACAATAGTTTTTTTAACTTTCACTGTTCCCAAACTTGTTGGGTCCCCTCATTAGTTTCAATTTTTAAAATATTCTTCTGTTCATGGGGCGAGAAACTCTATCTTTGGCTGGAATTCTGTTCACATCACAGCTTGTTAGGCATGGCTCATGTTAACTGTGATTTCAGTTGGCTGGGCACTAGATTAGCTGTTGACATCAAGCCAACATTTAATTTTGTTTTCTTGAGTCATCTGTTGCCAGTTCCTATGGCAACTGATCTTCTAGCCTTCAGATTTACTAGAGAGAGCCATTAAAATGGCCAGGAGTACATACAGGGATTCTTTGAACTAGATGGAAGTTCAACTCTTTTCTTCAATGGAAACTAAAAGATCTTTTCAGCTTATACTTTAGCAGCACGTGACTTCTGTTCATGAAAACACAGATGTTCTTGTATTAAAAAAAAACCAAAAACCAAAACCAGAGTGAATGGTAGTTTTTAACAAGAAATCTGTTTTAGCATCTTTCTACTATACCTACAGAATGAAGGTCTTTGTCTCTAAAATCATGTGATGCAGAGGACAGGCAAAAATATTTTTCTGTTCTCACTTGCATAGCCGTAATAAAAGATGAAATTTAAGATATGGATTCTTTTGATCTTCACTAGAGTCCCTGTACTATACAATTTCTTATTTCACAAATGTGTCACTTAAGTAAAAGAAGTATCTCAGTAAGACATCATTAGTACAATAAGTCAACCCAGAATTTGTAACAGATCAGAATCGGAATGCTATGGGAGCTTCTTAAAGGAAAAATACCTTTGGCTAAAAATAGTAGTCAGTGTGTATAAAATATGTAAAACCCATATAACCACCGGTTATGAAAGCATAAGAAAAAATTAAATAGCATATTTAATTTAATATCACAAGCAGTCCTTCTAGTAGAATGTTAATATACAGTGGGTATTTCTAAGACCATCTCCTGTTGTGTTTCCTAGGACTCTGTGCAGGAGTTTCCAAAGTCTGAGTTGCACATTCCTCTCATGCAGTGGGTTTGAAACCTTGAGAAGCACTGAGCACCCCAGATCTCTTTGAAATAAATAGAAGCACAAATATAACAGAAAAAGTTGCACAACTGGTTTAAATGTCATTAGAGACTTCAGGAAAACAACAGGCTGTCCCTGTACCTCTTCCTTAGGTGAACATTTGCCTCTAGAAAGAAAATAAGCAGCTAGAGAACTTTGTCATTTGATGTGGGGATTCCCCACTGCCCAGGAGCTTGGACTAACAAGCATTGTGTGCAGGAGGATGTCCTATTACCCCAGGCCTCCACAGAAAGCGCAGCAGCCGTTGCAGTGCTTGCAAACTCAGGTGGGGACACAATACTCGTGTTCTAAGAATTAATGGCCATCTGCAAAGGCAGTAGACTAAAGGCTTTTATGCCCCATTCAGTTTATGTTTCATTATGCATATTTGGATGACTTTTCCAGGCTGGTTCTTCAACAGCAATTCAAGATTGCTTTCCTAAATGCGAGGGTGAATAGGCCTATCATCTCAATTAAGAAAGAGAATAAGGCAATTACTCTGACAAGAAGCTACCCTGCTTCTCTTCTCCTCCTCTGCCCACTAGAAGCAGTTAAAACATTTTAAAGATAATGGAGGTGTATGTGGGAGAAAGTGACAGATAAGAAAAGAGAACACACCAGTTCCTCAGCTTGAGTTAACTACCCCGACTCCAGTGACGACAGCTATTTTCCACCAGCCGAAAATCTAACCCAGTAGCAATCACAGGCGGTCAGGTACGTTTGGTACCTGTCACACTGCACGGAACGAGGTGGCTTCTCCTTACAACAACGTTCCCCCATTTGAGTATGAAGCCACCCTTTGTACCAGACTGCTGTGACTGGTAAAAACTGGTGTGAACTAATGCCAAAATGAAGCACTGTGGCTGGGATGTGTGGTTGCCATCTTTCCATACTAGAGTGGAGATTAAACAATTGCATACGTTAACTCTGGCAGGTGCTGCTGTAGTGGCTCAGGCTCTGTGTGATTGTTTTAGAATGCAGTTGGCTCACAAATGTCGTTGATGCAGACGCTGGCATACATTCAAAATGCTGTGTTTCATGTTTTACTTTTATCTTTAAATATATTTGAGTAGGTTTTTCTCCCTTATAAAACAGCTCACATAATAGGTAAAACTAAAAATGATCTAATAGTTTCAATGCCTTAGAGCTACTGCCATGCATGAAATTCAAACTGTGACTATAAAAAGTAGTAAGGAGAGCTTTCTCTCTAATTCTCTTTTTTAGCTATTTCTATACTTTTGAGAAGGGTAGAACTTGTTCATGTTTCAAGTCAGCATCAGTTAAATAAAATGCAATCTGTAAGTTATTACAGATCATCTGAGGAACTGGAGGCAAAAGTCTGGGGCTTTGACTAATTGAGAAGTTAGTAAGTTTAGGAAGATTAGTGGCTGCTAATTAAGGTTATAGAGTGACCCAGACTTTTTTTTTACAGCCTTTACTGTTTTAGTTAGATTCAATGATATCCATTATAGCTGACAAATAATTCCTGATGAGTAAGATATTTGTACCTTCTTATTTTCTATCTGCATATTCCCTTTGATTGTATTACAGTTATCCTGACACCATCATTAGCTTGCACTTGCTTGATTATTTCTGCAGTGTTCAAAATGTATACTGTATGAGTTCAGCAGCCAAACACAAGTGGCATTACTCAGTTCTGGTCCAATACCTTATGTCACTTCACTCTATGACTGAGTGCAACTCATTTAATTAAGTTTATTTGCATGTCTGCAAAACATATGCTTGGTTATCCGAACCTTGCTTTGTACAGATGTTGCCTAATTTTATTAAATGTGAGAGATGACTGTAACTTAGGATAAATTAGCCAAATTAGAATAGATTGAACCATTTGAGTGTGTTCCCAGACTAACATGACCATTTAGTACCTTGCTTGTGAGAATTTAAATATTTTATCTATTTGCAAATTCTCTGAAATAAGAATTTGTGATTTTAATAAACATGGAATGTTATTGGGGTTTACTACATGCTTCATTCCAGCACAGGCTGACTTAGTGTGTTCCAAGACATATTGACACTCCTGGAGAGTGATTTTAGGTTGAAATATAACCATTATGCCTTTGGACAAGAGCACTGAGGATGCACACTGTGGGTAGCTGCTCTGTCCACTAAAGCACGCTTTAATTATGTCACCAGAGCCTTGGGTCATACTGCAAAGACATAGACTATGTTGTATCCCCTAAACCTGTTCTGTCAATTCAGACATTTAATGAGAGACTGATATATTTATTATGAATAAAAGGAACAGGAGGATACTAAGAATTTCTTCAGAGAGGCTTAATTGATAGTGCATTAGGTAATGAATGATTAATTAATAAAATGAAAGCAGAATATAATGGATTTGTACTTTGTTTGTACACAAAAGGCATCATTAGAACTCTTCAACCATCATTAGCTCTGTCTCCTCTGCAGTGACTCATTCTGCTCCCTGAAAAAAGTCTAGCTGCACTAGAAAACTGCCAAACCCTACAGCTGATACAGCTAAAAGTTGTTGAATTGTCCTTCTATGCAAGCTGGATCTCTGAATTTAAGGGATTCTTTCCCATTTCTTTTTTTCCACTTCACAGTGAAATGGTTTATGCAGATACCTCAAGGCTAATCTCAGCAGAATTTTCCAAAAGTGAAGATATACAGAGAAAAACCCTCTACCCTACCAAACAGCCACATGAGGTTTCTTGGGGGACTCTATCTGGCTTACTCTGGAAAGGAACTGGCACATCTTAGGTGTGGAGAAACCAGGAGTGAGTGAACGTGGATAAGCTTAACAACAGCTCCTGTGTTTCTGATTCTGGGTGCTACTCAAACTAAAATTTGTCCCTTTGTAAATGGGAGTGAGAAGACTTTGCTCTCTTCTGCTTCTGAGGAGATGATCACACCTGGAGGTATGCACCTCCAGAATGAGTTCTCCCTGTCTTAACCAACGCGCAAGAACCTCTTTACCAATTCAGAATTGTGCGTTTGCCACATTTAAAACCCTTGTGACAAGATTAAATAAAGTGACTTGCTGAGAAACTGAAAACAGAACTTAAAGAGCAAAGGTAGGGTAAACACTTAGTAGCATGACTTATTCAGTCTTAAATTTAAAAAAAAAAAAGAATTAAAAAAATAAAGAAGGAACATTGAAGTGATGAAGCAAAACCAAAGGAAGAAAAGGAGTGTGGCAAATTCTGGCCCCTGTGCTCTGAACTCTTTAGTAAGTAGGTTCTTCCACAGGTAGATTCTCAAGAAAGGCTCCAAAGACACATAAAGGGATTTTTTCCAAAGTTCAGTTACAAAACCATGTTTCTAAAATTTGTGCATTTCTAGTAAATACAACAGTTCTTGATCTACCAGAGAACCAGACAAATACATAAGAACCAGTCTTTGATTAAAAAAAAAAGGGCATTATTCATCTGATCTGGTTAAGTAGTCAGTCAATTACAATCATTTGGTTGAAATACATATCAGTGGTAATTGTGTACTTCAGTGCTTGGAATGTTTAGTATAATATATTGTGCAAAATGAAATAGGCATGGCAACAACATATAAAAGAGAGTTCCTTCACATACAATGAAGAAAATTTGTAAAATCAGATGCTGAAATATACAAATCATTTGTATGCACAAAAATCCCATGAGAGCATATGCAAACCATTTAATTATGCCTGTTAGTTATTGTAATTGCCATTAACATGTGCAATTACTTGCTCTGCAACACGATTCTAGGTGAATGGTTGAATCAGCTACAAAATTATGAATAGCTGAAAAATTCTATTTCAGTCCCTAAGCCATTTCATTAAATCTCTTATTGTATAGTAAACAAAGTGCATATCATGAACTAACAAATTGCAAACTGTATTTTTTCCTGAAGTGACTGCAGTATTTCCAGAAGAACTGAGGTTCTGTTGTTTATAGAACAAGACTTCCACATGCAATAGCAGTGAAGTTGTCCTTCCCATTCTTCCTGTCAGGTCTTAGTCACATCACCAGGACAGGTTACTCGGCCCCTGCAGATCTTTCCATGTTGTGTTTGAGCTGGTAGATACTTTTTTTATGCTGCCAGTGGTCCAAGTATTTGAGCACTTTCTGCATAAAACCATTAGCACTAACTCAGTTACTTACTTAATTGCCTGGCTCTTCTTTTTTTTGAGAGACCAGACTTTGGTTGGGGTTGGGTTTTCTGGAGTCTTTTTCAAGGAGGGGACGATAGGAGTATTCTGGAAATAGAATGGCTGTTACAACTGTAAATGTAAATTTTGGTGGAAAAAAAAATGGAAAATGAGGATGGTTACATAATATTTCTTAAGGACTATCAGACTAGATTTGCCCAAGTGGTTCTACAAGACTGTTCCACAGCTCTTGAGTCTAAAAGCTTTGTTCTCATCTCTTATGATGGCCAAATGGCTTCATCATTGACTCTGCATTCTAAATTGTTTTAGAGAAATAGCTCTTACAGCACTACTTCATTGGCTGAAATTTAGTCCTAAATATAGTCCTAAATGTAGAAGTTTGAACAACCTCTTGTATATGGATATTAGGGCCAAAGTCGGTGCTCTACGTTGGCCTCTCCTAAGCTCACTCAGAGCTAGTTTGAGGATGTGACTGCAGGCTTGATGGATTTTTAGTGACATAAGCCATGAAGAAAGGAAATGTGGGAAATCCAGAGTACCCTTTGGGCTGTGTTTTTCACCTAATATCTTGACAAGAAAACACATCAAAATATAAAGGTAAACAGGTGACAGCTCCCATCCCCTCCTTACCTCTCTTTTTTCCAACCTCCCTCCACCAATAAAGGCTGCAACTGAAAAATCAATAAAACCAGATGGCTGCCCTCCCTCATCCTGGAGCTTATCCTAGAGCTTGGCTGTAAGTGCAGTGCTGAAAAATCTAGCTACACACTTTTAAAATTCAGGTTCAAGCAAGACCACCACGAACAACAAAACCCTAAATCCCTTTCTCTTGCACCAGGACCTGGACCACATGTGGACTGTAATTACCAGAGTTACTGCTGAGGAGAGACCATACAGAATGCAATTATGCTATCAGGACACGGTAATCAGAATAGCTTGCTTCTTAGAGAAAACCATATCCTTGCCCTACGCTATTATTTTCTTTTATATAAAATAGCCTTCTTAGGAGATACTACAATTAAACAGTAATTATACATATCAAATCAATTTTTAATAGATATGGTTTATATGATAGCACAAGACCTGTGAGAGAATCAGAGCTTAGTGTCCATGTATTTAAATAGCACAAATAGTTTTGCAGCAGTGCATTGGTTTAGATGTGCAACTGTGAGTTTCCATTATCCTCAGTCAAACAAACTGATGGACAGTGATATCAAAAACAGATATTAAATGCTCATTAAAAATGTACTGTTAAAACTGTTACATTTCAGAAAAAAACTCTAAAAAGAATAATATAATTACTATTGAAACATCACTGTTATTGCAATCTGATGTTGGAGCCACTTTGCATTCACAGATTTACAGATAAATGGATGGGGCTAAACAAATACACCATGATACTTGTGATCCCAGAGCTGCCAGCAATTTATGAAAATGACACTATGTACATCTTTGGTAAACAATTGCTGTAAACAACCCATCTGTCATGAGAAATAACCCTAAAAAGCAAGGTCGTTACCTCAAGTAGACTTAGATGGCAGTGGTATTGATGAAGCCTTCACATCTCGGAAGGCAGAGTGTGTTATGGGCAGAACAACAATGAAATAAAGCAGCTACTTAAAACCACTCCAGAGATACTGTTTTCGAACGGCTGCTTTGAAGCTATACCTTCTGAAAGCTATCTGAATGCCAAGATGAGAGCAGGAGCACTGGGTCAGTCAGCCTTGTTGCAATGGTAAAATGCCTACAAAGGAATCTCAGTGCTACTTCTGGAGGACACAAAGCATCCGAGTTTTCAATGATTTTGTTTTGTGCACAGGTGTATTTACATGGGAAATGAGGGAAGAAAAAAATGATTTTGAGAAGGTATAATTAAAATTTTCACAATAATAGTCATGATTTTAAGGTTGGGAACATGACTTGGATGTTTAATGAAGTGGTATGACTTCAGCATTTTAGTGGCCCCTCTGAAGATGGGATTACTGATCTGTGGTATCAAGTGACCATAGGATCAGACTTGGAAGCTGTAAGCCAGGAAATACAATACTGCCATTAGCAACACATACAGGACAGATTTTGCAGATTTCAGCATGTAGTATTTGTTATTCTCAGAAGAATCTTCTAATACCAGTTTTTGACCTGTTCTACACAACTTCCTTTTAGCTGTAAGATCTGAGCATGGTTGAACTTTGGCCATCTAGCACTTGCCCTTGCATATCCCCTTGCAGGGAGACTCCCAGCTCTGATTCAGCAAGAGACACGAGCCCATGGAGCACTTACCCAACATTTTCATGACAGTTCCAACCCCTGTAGAGCTAATACAGACTCCTTGGAAAAGTCCTTGAGAGTTGTATAATGGAAGAGCAGGATTTATGTGGAAAAACAGCTTCCAGAAAGTTGCCAACCACAGCAATGTGGAGAAAAAAAAGCAGTCACTTTAGCTATACAGACCTTGCCTAGAGCTGTTCTTTCAACAGTTTATATATGCAATTACACATCTATTCACCATCATTGCAGGTGCAAGCTGAGCAACAGCACGTGTATAAATGTGTGTGGGTGTGCAAATGCTTCATTATGGTGATTTGTTAGCAGTGAGGGAAGCATTGTGTCCAATGAATGTGTAAATTAGGTGCTTAGATTACTACAGTGAAAAACAGTTCACTTTGCCTCCTCAGCCCATCCCTCTCAACAACACTGGGAAAGACAGTGGGTAGATAGTTCCATTCCCTGACAAAGTAGCAGCTTCCATCTAAAATCTAATCCTGCCTTTCTCATGCTGTCCTCTGGTTTCTAACAAGGAAGAGAAGTGAATCTTGATGAATTAATCGTGTTGAATGATATCTTAATCATATGCATTCTATGCTCTTATGTAGCATTAGAATAAGAGGTGTCATATGTTGTGTTGTCATTTCTGGGACAGAAAACTGGGGCTGTTCACTAGCTGTAAATCATTTCTGGCATTAACAGGATTCTGACCAGAGACTCTCTTTCATGTTCAGGATATGCACTGCATTCTTTTCTATTATATCACAATACATTGCAAAGGAACAGCTAAGTTACCAAAACTAATCTTTTAAGTCTTTCTTTCTTTACAGTGTCAGGCAAAATAAGACTATGCCATATTTCCGTAATCTCTCTTGTATTATGAGAATATTATGATCTATAACAACAACAAAATCCCTACACTGCATGCACTCCTGTTGGCTTTGATATGCTTGGACTTGTCTGTTTCCATCAGAAAAATATATTTCTAAGTCTGTATGATTTTGTTTTAACAGACACTACCAGGCTAAAAGTCAGATCATTAACATAAAGCAGGAAAAAAAAGGTTTTCTGGTGTTTAAAAAATAGTCTTTCTGAAAAGACATGTAATACCTGAGGTTCTCTTTCTTCAATAAACTACCTAAAATGAAAGTAAATTTTGAAGAGCTAGGGTACCTACTTCCACCTTTTTTCTACTTGGATATGTATATTTAGATTAATCTGTTCAAAAGTACTTTTTGTTCTCAGACAACTTTGCATCAGTTACCAAGATCTAAAAAATATTTCTGCAACACTGTGATGGCAAATTGCAGGGGATTTTCTTGAGGGAGGGTGGGAGGGGAATTTGAATTAAAAACTAATTAATTAAACCCACCAGAAGTAGCCTTCAATTTCTTTTAATAGGATGAGGGGGGAAAAAAAAAAAAAAAAAGAAAAAATTCTATATAAAGGTGTATTCTCCTTCTGAGAGATTTGTCCTTTTGGATAGAGTGAAAACATCATCCTTTACACACCTATTCAAAATTTAGGGTGTTTTTCTCTGCTGATATTTTCACGATGTCTGAGCTGCTAGGAGCATATTCAGTAACTTATTTCATTTAAAATCATTTCACTAGAGCAGCCAAACAAACCATGATCTCAAAATGCATAAGGCATAAGGCATAAGCTCTTGGCAGTGTGGTTTTTGTTTGGGGTGGGGGGTGTTTTTGGAGATTTTTGTTGGTTTGTTGGGTTTTCTTTTTAATAGGTTATTGTGAAGCATGTCTAAAATGCTCAAGAGAGAAATAGAGGAGTAGATAAATAGTACATTCCAGGTTGGGAAGTGGAATTAATTTTCTCCAGGTGCAGGACACGAGAGCTGATTATATAAAACACCATCAGCCAAATAAGATAGATGAGTAATGTCTCAGGCCATAGTGCAGGTTTTTTTCGAAGAGGTTGGTAGAACTAGAGACCTTTGATGTGTTGGAATAAAGCCTAAACACATCCTAGAAGTGTGTTATGAGAGCAAGAGTGACAGAAATATAAATGGAACAGCAAGTTACTGAAAACAGCTTCTCCTATTTTTTGCTCCCAGGTTCTTCTTTCAGAAACAAGGGTTATTTAATCACTTTTCATCTCATATCACCCACAATAACACTGGAGCTTCCTGGCAACTTTCAACAAAGGATATAGTTCCTGAAAAAAGACACTAGTGACCCTGCTGAGGGTTACATGTAGGAAAAGCCTTCGTGTGAGGTCAGTTTTAGGCACCAAAGCATCCACACAGGAGAGACGCTCTGAGTGCCCTAAGGGAATAGTTTTCAGTCAGACTGACACTTCATTAGACAACAGAGGATCCAGTCTTAACTCATAAATCATAAACTGGATTTTTAACAGTTTAAGATCAAACTGAGGGCTGAAAATGCTGAAACTTATAGGAAAGCAGGCTTTGTTATCTTCTCTGTTGTTACAGTAGTAACACTCATTCTATTTCCAGAAGGATTAATTTGTGAGAAAGGCATCTGGCTCCTGCATTTGCTAAGGCAGAAGAACAGTGCTAGCTAACAGAGTGAACTCAGACTAGATGGCAGAAAAGTGAAAAAACTGTAGAGAAAACAGACTGAAAAGTTAAAAAAAAAAGTTGCAACAAGCTCTACTCTCTCACAAGAGAATGTAGGAAAGCACCAGCTCAGTGAGACAGGAGGAATGCCAGTTTTCCCAATCAGCCTGTGTTGTCTTCAAAGATACTTTCCTGGGCTAAAGAAGAGAGATACAGGATACATTTCTATTATGAGTTATGGCCCCTTCTTAAAACATTTTCATTCACACACAATATTCTAGATTTTTGAAGGATGCTTTTACTCGTTAAAATTATCTCTTTTACTTGGCTTCCTTTCAGTTTATTCTTCTGGTTGAATTACAGCAGAAAATGTACACCGTAACTAAGATGTCTATTCGCTATCTATCTTGACAGCTGCTGTTCACATACCCTATGTTTGCCTTAAGAAAATACACATCTGATCATGTCATCTGTTAAGTTAACCACTACTGCGAGGGTTCAAGTAAACTAGCCCAAGGCATTGGCTGATATTTGCTCCCATTTCAGATCTAGCAGAGTCAAGGTTTTAGTGGGGATGTAATTTTCTTGTATCACACCATTCAATTCTGAATTAGTATCAGGAGTTTACAGTAAAGTTGTGTGCTCTTCAGGACCTCTGTTGTGCTCCTAAATGTAGGGGATCCCCAGATGACAGTAAGTCCACTGATGTTCCTCACTTGCAGGAAGAAGTGTTACAGGTTGCTGGGTTCTCTAATCTCGTATGTGAAATCTGAAGTGATCTGTGTAATTTATCTGAGTTCTGATTTTTCCATTCATTTTCTTGAGGTAAACAAGAAACTAGACATTTAAAACTCATGGTGAACAAGTGGAGAATTTGTAGAGTGAAATGCTAGGCTCCATTTTCTTTTTTCTAAAGCTTTCCCTGCATAGTTAGTGTTCTGCTAGGAGTGCTTACTCTCTGCTTCTAGGCATTGTAACATAGAGCAAAGTCAAATGAGCAACGGTTATGGAAGCAAACATTAAGTTAAGCTGAACGGCTTTATCTGAAAACAAAATGCTTTTCTCCTTGAAACCTCTGAAATCCCAGAAAGCTGCTACACACTCTACATAGTTGCTATTTATTTTTTTTAAATACCCATCATAGGTAACTGAAAGCATTTTAACTCAGGAGGCTGAGGTATTCTGGCTTAGACAGTTACTTCTTGCAAAGCCATCTCATCACATCTTTTACATGGCAAGACCTGGAAATAGGGAAGTGCATAATTCTTTTGTAAGATAGTAGCGAACCTTTCTGTTGAGAATGTTCACTCTGTCTAGATATTCCACACAGATTCATACAATTCATGATGAAAGAATTAAAAAGTACTTGCAGGAGCCAAGAAACTCTCTTGGAGACTGATTTCTACTAATGTTTTGCCCGAGTTCCCCCAAGAAAGCAGGGCTGGTTCTAGATGCTGAGCAAACTGGGCCAAAGCACCAACACTTGTGTATGTTATTTGAAGTCAGACAGAAGATTGACCCTGAATATTTTATTTGATGTTCACATGTGTTCATTCAACCACTCTTTGCTTTGCTTCCAGCCTGTCTCAAGCTTCAAGGCTGGGCAAGTACGCTCTCCCTAAATAGCATCTTCTGCTGTCCCTGTCAGGCACACTGTCCTAGACTAGATGGACCACAGTTCTGACCCAGTAGAGCATTTCTTATGTTCTTGTAAGGATAAAAAACAAACCTTGGTGCAGGCTGTTTTGTTAAGAGGTAGGATGCAGAATTCTGAATGAAACGTGACAGACATTCACAACAGATCAATATGGGCAAGGCATAGGAAGACTGCATGGCCCGAGGGACGCAGCAGCCCTCAAAGGTTGAAGGCTTCACTGGTTTGATGTAATGCAGTGATCTATGTCCAGTTGCTGATTATGCAGCAACACAACAGTTTAAGTATGTTAAAAAAAAATTAGGATGAGGAAGTTAACACATGAACTGTCTCTTCATTGTATGCAACAAGCATGAAGGGCTTTATGCATAAGGACATGCCTGCTTTAGTTGTAATCACAGGTCCACATGCATGAACCATGTGTGGTTACAGCATATTACTGTACTACAGAGAGCAAGATAAGATACCCTTTGATTAAGATCATCTTACTGAAATATTTATGCAGACTCAAGCATGAAACTATTGACCCACATCAAGTAGTTATATGATGTGCTCTCTAGGGCATGTATAAATTGTGTATACATTAGACCATAAATCAACTTGAATTTCAAACAAAAGCGTGGAGTGGGATTTAATGGGCAAAAAGAATCCATTGTATTAGTATACAAACTCTAGCTACATTTAGAAGCAAAATAAAGGTATCACATTTAGCTTTACTTATTCTGTGGTATTTATAGGTCTGACCTGCTTAGAGAACCCAAGGTAATTAATTCTATGTATTAAATTTTAAAAATACAAACCCACAAATTTTGTTTAAAATGCCATAATATTATAAATAAATAAATAGTGCAGCCCATTTGTTACAGCACAAATTGGGCAGTCTTGAAATAGAGTTCCAAAACTAAAGATTGTGAAAGATTAATACTGTTACTTAACTACTCACTAAAATAAGCAGTTAGGTTTCCAGATAAACATGACTCCAAGCTTTATGTAACTCATTACATTTTCAAAATGTGGTGCAAACATTAATTGACTGAATAATCTTAAACCACCTTCATTCATAGCTAAAGTCAGAAGGTTTTTTATTATTTGACAGACATACGAGTTTATCTTAATTGCACAGAGAAGCAACTCAGTGTGCACAAATTATTAGGTGTGCAAAGCCCGAGTTCTTGTACTTAATGTATGTAATCAAATTTGGAGTTTACTTTTGTTTTAAAATAAAGCCTGTTACATTAAAGAGCAAGATAAGGCAGGGTTTCAGTACTCCTTAGACTAGACACATTTCCATTCTGTTCAAGTGCCCATTCTGTCTAACTACTGATCTCTCTTCTCTTTTCTTTTTTTTCTTTCTTTAAATTCTACTGTTACTGAAACTGGTGTATATTTACCTGCCTGAAGCTGGGCAGGAAGGTGTGAACTAATAGATAATTTTTTTATTTAACTTTTCTCTGTCAAGTTCCAACTACCTCCACTTCATATCAAAAAAGGTCATTAGAAGGTAAATTAATTGCAAAGAGGAAGAAGTACTAAAAGGTAATTAGAAATCCCTGTCCATCTTTCATAAAAAACCCCGTGGTTTCCCTTTTTTTCCTATTAGCTGAAACAATATTCAGCATACAGTCTGAATCTCTGAAGATTTTTAACCGATAAAAATTATTGTTCTAAATCTCCAAGCGAGAGACCAGACTTGCCTGTGATCTTAAATCAACTGTCCCAGTGTAACATTATGCAAAGAGCAGAGTTTCAGAATATTTTTTCCCTTAATTCACCAAGTTTCCAACGTGTAGTTGCCTAACCTGTTTTCTCCATTATTAGTAACATGAAACACTGGAAGCTGTGGAACAAGAAACTGCAGCTACATTTTTTAAAATAAATAAATAAATTGAAGTTCTCTAACCTTACAATGAGAACAGATCTCCTTTCTATACAGAATGTATTTTCTCCTCCTTTCCAATTTTTTCCATGAGTGGACTAGCAGACTCTGACACACCTGGAACACAGGCAGCACTGATCCCAGGAGCAGTACTGCTGTGAACAATTTCTGGGGATAAGATACGGGACTGAGCCGTACAAAATCCAGAGACAACTTCCACTGGTGCCACTGGCTTCTGACAAAAACTCAGGCAAGGCAGTTGATTACAGCTCAATTCCCCTTATGTAAAATATAAGAAACACTTCAGTTTTTCGCTCTTTTCTGTCTTTTTCAAATTAGATTGCAAACTACTTAAAGTGGGAGCAGTTTCTCTTTACATGCTGCACAGCAAGTGGCACAATCATGCATTATTTCAGATACAGCCCATAGGTATTTCTCAGAGTAGACATCTGTGTTTGGAGAATCTGAGCTTGAATCTTTTTTGTAATCCGTGATAATTCTTTTACAGTGCATGAAAACATCTGAAGAGTTAAGGAGGGAAATAGAAATGCCCTTTGTAGAGAGTATAAGACCTGTAGTATTTCTCTGTGTGATGTAGGAGATAATGTAATTCTGAAAAAGACCTTTTTTCACTCATATAGTTTGCTTTGATGATTGTATATCTAAGACCTAACTATTTCTTAAATAAGATGTAAATGCATTATTTAGATATCAATATAATTTTTTTAAAAAAAATCAATCCTGCAACGTTTGCACAGTGTGCAATGTCATCTCTGCTGCTTTTAATGCCAAAGTATAGCTGCTACAACCAACATAAGTGTGAAGAAAGGACTTGTGTGCACATAATTAGGTTCTTTCTGGTGCATGAAAGAGGATTCCTAGGAACTTGGGGAGATATAATATCCAGGACATTCTAGAACTAATAAATTAATTCTGATTCAACAAGGGATAATAGAAACTGTTGGATCAGTTAACTAGTGAAAAAGCTTTTCACTGACAAGTGATAGACTACCTACTCTAACCCTGACATCCAAGTTTAGACCCAATCCTTTATGTGTCCCAAGGGTTTTGCTAGTAGCACTGAGAATAAGAAACCATCTGGAATATCAGAGCAGCGGTGCATTGGGGCTCTGTAACACAGGAGCAGGGTGCACATTCGCACTGTGTGACATCCCTCCTGCATTTCCAAGTGAGATTCTATCCAATCTTGCCTCTCAGAAGAAAATTACCTTAAAGCTAGGAGGAAAACAGGACCTTCAGTTATTACTCAAAGATGCAGAAGTGATTACAGATGCAAAAAGGTTCATAAAACAACACCAAGTATTTCCAATATTATGACCTCACTCTTATAAATCCAGTCTAGGTTATGATGGTGTATAATCAGTATTTCCAATTCTTGGATAAAGAAGATAAAATGGTTTAAGTATCTTTTCAGCAACATTCAGACTACCTGCCAACTTGGGATTTAGGAGAAAAGAGAACCGTAAAACACTTTTTCCCACCATTAAAGGTTTCCATTTCATTTACAGAACTCTAATATTTGGCTAAATACAAGTCTCCAAACACTGGGAATAGTCAAACCTTGGAAAAGCCTAAAATCATGAATAGCATATTTATTAACTGATCTCATTTAACTGCTTCAGAGGTAACATTAAAACATAACTTCACCAAACTCTCTCTCTTGAGTCACAAAAATTAACCTAAATAGTTTCAGCAAGTAAAATACCGAGGCAACCAGCATAAAGCAGTTTGTGTTCAGCGTGTATCTCGTTGAGTAACCTGCAACATAACGGTACTACACCATTGTCACAAATCTAAACACGTGCAGTACCAAAGCCACGCATACACAGCAGTAGCATCTACATCTAGTAAGCCCCACTGAAGCAGCTTGCCCGGGTGCACTGTGTCCATTCTCCTCTCCAGAAGTGGAGAGGTTCCTCTGCCCTCCTGGAAAATGCTGAAGAGCTGCCATGCCCACGAGACGAGTCATACACCAGGGAGGAGGGCTGCTGGGGTAGGAAGAGATTCTCCACTGTCAGACAGAGGGGACAAAGGCAGTTGTGTGCATCCAGTGAAGTTTCTGTGCATCACAGGGACTTGGGGTCCAATTAGATCAAACCAGCAAGGGACTGGGGATTTGAGAAAGAAAAAGCCCTTCCCAAAGGCACAGTGGCCCATTTGTTAAAGAATAACATTGCAGTCCTTGGTAATATGCTGATGGTTTTTCTGGTGCTATGTGATTAAAATAAATAAATAAATAAATCTAACTGTACCTTCCCACAAATAACAAATGTTTTGGGGAGCCTTATAGGGCTGAAATTTGGATTTTGGTGTAAAAGGAAACGGGCTGTTAAGTTGGAATGTAAATTAATATCCTGCATGTTTCTAGTCTCTACTGAGTATTCCTGCATACGCTCCCCATGGTATCATACATACAAGGGACTAAATACATGTGGAACAGTAAGTTTCTGCTGGGAGCCCTTTGGTTTGGCTTAGAACTGAAACATTATGACTTTCAGTGAGAGAACTTACAATATCACAAAGCTTCATATATATGCAAAAATAGAGTTAAGCCATAAACTGGGGCAAAAGCACTTACTAGCTTATTTGATTTTGGTGATAAATTAATAGCCTTGGGAAAGGATGTAGGAGACCTGGTACACTTGTTTCAGAGTAATGTGATGCAGGGCAAACAAACTGTTAATGAAACAGAACAAGAAAATGAAATGGAAACCAAAATCTTTCTGGTGAAAAAAAAAAAACAAACCAACAACAAAAACATTTAATAGGTGGCCTGGCTGAAGTATTAGTATCAAATCTGAAAATTTATGCAACTAAAGGCATCACAGATAAGCCTAGAAGTCTCTGATTTAAGTTGCAGTGATCTAAATGACTGCAAGAGAATGAGAGCACCAGCCAACTCAAAGGCAGGGCATCAAGAGCATCTTTTTCTGTCCTGGCGCTCACTCTGCTATCAATTTCCTTGTCTCTTAAGCACATGTTTTAAGTTAAGCACACAGTTACAAGATTTTCTGAATTATGGGCCTGGAATGAATAGATTTGCAGCAAAAATAACCAGAGCAGATTCAGAAAGCTGGCACCAATTTATCTGCACTCCAATTGTACCCCTCCATCTTTGCCTTCTCTTTGTTCTTTACAAGCACCTGCAGCCCAAACCTACTATACTCTACATTTAACATGCTTTTGAGTTCTCAGACCTCCCCTGCCAGTAGCTTCCAACATCATGCAGTTCACCAGCATAGTGTCCTGATGGCTCAGGAGGAGCACAGCTTTCCAATCCCTAACAAGCCTACTAACACTATGCACAAGAGTCAAACTGCACAAACTAGTTGAAGGAACAAGTAAGTCAGCAACAAGTGTTAATTAAAATCTTTAGCAGCATAAATCAACCCTAAACAGTTATGAGAAATCAATGGTAGGCATATGAAGGGAGTGGCACAGTCTGTTCAGGCTAGGTCACAGCTTTAAAAAAGCCCTAGTATAGAGTATTCCTACACTTGTTTTGTTGTATTATGACTTTCCCTAAGCATTACTTAGGTGGCTGATGTCCTTATATTGCCTGAGAGGCTCTGCTGGGTTACAGGTCACCCTTCAGCCCAGAGGGACAGTGTAAAAGGAACATAACACTGCAGTTCTCTTCTTAGCATCCTAGAATACTTACTAGAATGCTTCCTGCTACCAAACTTTTGAATTATGATAACTAGAAACAGTGGTGAAGGAGCATTAAGTTTGATGCAGTTGTTCTTTCCTTGAGTTAATTCAGTGAACAGTGCTGCTGATTACACATGGTATTAAAATTTCTTGAGCTATTTCCAGTATTCCCTACACGACAAATAGGAACTATATGTACCATTTAAATGCTGGAGGAAATTAGCTATTTGTCAGCAGAGCCTGCACAGATAACTCAAGTCCATATTTTCTTCTGAGTCCATGACTGTGATGTCTTAATTCATCACTGTGAAGAGCTGATATTTAATTAAAGTTGCATGTGAAGGATCTAAATCAGTGAATTTGTACCTCTGGTTTAGAATAAAAAGCCATTAACTGCCTTTAGTCTAGTTTACTGAAAACCTTGTTTATCTTATTTCCTACAGGAACATTTAATAAGATCATAGTGGCATGTGTTAATTTTTTTAAGTTTTTTTACCTGTGATAAAATTCACTGTAGTCTGCAAAGATTACATCTGTTTTAGTAAATCAAGGTTATAAAATAGCTTTTCATTTCAACACTGAATGCTTTGTGAGGAAAAGCACACTAGATAAGAAGCTTTATCATGAAGCCCTGATTGTTCAAAGCTTGGAGTAATTGCAGCTTCTGCGGGCATCAGTCAGGATTGCGAGCATCCAGAATGTCTCAAAAATCAACATCTAAGGCTACTTGAACCAGCCAGTTACTCAGTTATTCTGTGCTCTTGCTGGAAGAGGGAGTCCTCTCTAAAAAAAGGCAACAAACAAACAACAAAAAAGCAAACAAACAATCAAAAGCCCAAAAAACAAACTTCAGCTTTGTTCTCACATGGGAAACTCACTTTGAGATTTGACCTCAAGCAATAGTTCATCAAAAAAGAAGTGAATACTTGCTATCTGCAATCTGTTCATCCTGAGTTCCTTGCATGTGATGTTTACATTATTCAGTATCAGTTAAAAAGAGATTATATGATCCAGTCATAAAATAGTTATGACTAGTTAATAGTTCCACCAGTTTGGAACTTATGCAAGACAGCCAGCAAGTCTTGTAACCATACAGTGCATAGTCAATACTACTCTTAAGCTGATGTTTCAAGAGAGAAAGGAAAATGAAGCACTGCATCACATCATTTTCTTAGGTAAATACATGAAAAGCTATATGCTGCCACCTCTACGGTTTTGGCTACATCACTGAAATTTCCTCTATAAAGCTGGGCTGAAAAACAAAAAACCCACTGTAACTGTAAAGGTCAAGAAAAGGAATATAAATTATGTCTTTAAACAAACCCATATTAACACTAGAAAAATCTTTAGAATATAGGCTGGCTTCATCTATTAGATTTTCTACCCTGATATACTTTCCTACATGGCCAAATGAATCGGTGCAGGATAATCCTTGACCACATCATGCATTCAAGAAAATGTTGCCAAACAAGTGTGCGTCTGCAGTAGGAATCTCGTATCCTTCAAATGCCACATCAAAGTAGGAATGTTTTTGTAGTGATCCTTCAATTATATCCATAAATTGTTATTGGTTTATTTGTCTGTAAAATTTAAATGCATGACTTAAATGTTAATGGAAATTAATTTAGGTTTTAAATTAAGAATCCTACATGTTCAAACTTACTTCTCTACATGGTTTGTCTGCGAGCAGGGCTGGGATGTACACACAAACTTTGTATCATTTAGTGCTCCTAAGGCTTTCTTTTCACTTAGAGTCCATAGATGGCTATGTTGGTATCATAATGATAAAATTATTTCCCACAATAACAATGTAAGATAAATTACAATTATGTCATCTAGCATACATAATTCTTACAATTGTATTTCTGTCTTTTGAGTAGCCATCGTATGAAGTTGCTCATAGTAAGCGATGACTTACAACACTGAAGGGTAATTAAGTCATTTATGTTCATTGTATTATCATTTTGAAGCATACAGATGTTCAACACTATTTGATAAACAAATTTATAAACCTGAAATGCTTACCATATGTGCTAACTCTATTACAAACTATTTATACCTACCTGGACAAAAACCATATGTATTTATCACCTTTTGTTTCTCCCCACATATTGTATGTATTACACAATACTATAAAATACATCTTTTCTTCCGTATCAGTATAGCTTCTGCCATGCAATGGGACACTGTCCCATCTGATGAAGTCTGTATTAGGGGGAAAAAATGCTACTTAGTATTGACAGTTCTTCCTCCTTACAAAAAGCATAATAATGTTTATCTTTGTCTTGATGTCAGACATGTTGTGTACTTTCTTTGTCGTATATTTCACAAAGGTCAAAATCATTAATTAGCAGAAAATGATATAGAGGAATTAAAACTGAGATTGCATATGCCTTCTTTTCATTAGCCACTTCTGCTTCCAGAAATCAAATGGCAGAAACATACATTCCTCTTTCCGTCGAGATTGCCCCTTTGGGAGTGAGTCGAGCAGTTCATGTTAGAAGAGTCCTTTGTTCCCTTCACTCAGGGTACTGGAACAGTTGGGCATCAGAGATAAATCATCTACTGTTTGCCTTAATTTAATTTGTATTTCACTCCAGAGCAAGGTGCTTAGAATTGCTTGATAAGACAAATAAATAGAACTTAAAATAGTTACAAATATTAATATCCTCATTGGCTCGAAGGAAGCGATATAGCAGGTGTATGAAAAGAGCCTGGGATATTTTATTTACTCAGTAATCTGAAAAAGGATGGAACTAAAGTTCAATCCAAAACTGCATTCAGGAACTGTCTCTTCCAGGCTGATAGTGCCTGACCCAAAACCCAAACCCATTTCTAGGTTTAGAACTCAGTGTAATGACCAACACCCCATTCATTGTCTTACACCGTTTTGATTACTCCTTTTCTCATAAAGAAACCTTCCAGTTCTTGTCTGACCATTTATTCAGGTAAACTGAGTGTAAACTGGCTCTTAGCCTTTGCTTCCAGCTTGTTGTGCCTTTCTGTGCAATCACATCACATCAAAGTGATGGAGCTATTGGCTGCTTTTTTTTTTTTTTCCTGTCTAAAGGGGTCATCATTGTTTAGATTCTGACAACCTGAAATTACTGAGTCACCCCCAACACGCATTTAGAATTATTCCTCAAAGGGAAGTTAAGCTGAAAACATCATTAGCCATTGTTAAAGGAAAAAAAAAATCTAATTACAATATTCTATTTATATTCTAGCGATCCGGCTGTGTCCCCCCAACACCACCCTCTGTGCCTACACTTCATAAGAAGATTACGCTTCGCCCTATGAAGTGAAAATTACCTTCTGGTGGGCAGAAAGCGTTTAATTATGCCTCTGCTTCCCCCAGTCTCCATGGTGATGCCATGCAAACAGCCTGCTTTATCAGACCTTATTTCCCCCCGCCCCACGAAAGTAATAAATGAATGAGCTCCGGGCGAGCATCAGTCGCCGCGCTAAGCGCTGCCCCGGCGGAGCGCGGCCCTGGGGCGGGGGCACCCACCACCTGCCCGTGGGCAGCCCCGGTCCTCCCCCGCCCGCTGCCCAGCGCCGGCCGCGCCCCCCGCACGCTCAGTGTGCGAGCGAACGGGGCGCTAGCCAAGGCGCGGGCAGAGCTCCGCTGGAATCCCGCGTGGAGCTGAGCCGCGGTATCGCCTCGGCACTTGCTGCAGAAAATGCGTTCCCGGTTCCCCGCCCGACACGCGTGAGACAAACTGGCGGAGGATCCCGGTGCGCCCCTGCCCGCCCCGCCGAGCGCTGCCAGGGGTTACCTGGGTGCTCCCCGGCGCCGGGGCCCGCGGCGTCGGTGAGGATGCTGGGGTCACTCTGCGACCTGCCTCGCGGGGGAAAGCAGCCGGTCCCTTCTTCCGATGCAGCCATGGGGTGGAGGGCGGGAAGCTCAGAGGCGGCGGGGGGGCGAGGAGGAGGCGCTCATGGAGCCGGAGGCAGCCGGGGGACAATGGGGATGGGGGTGCGGCGGCGGCGGGGCATCAGCCGGGCAGGACCAGCCGCGGCAGCATCTTCCCCGGCGCCGTCGGCAGGCTGCGGCGGGGCGCTCCGCCGGCACCGGGCACTCAGGGGGCGGCTGCGGGCGCCTCATGGGGGTGGGCCATGCTGCCTGGCGGGGTGGGTCCCCCGCCGCCCCCTCCCGGGACGCCCCCCCGAGCGCCGCTCCCGCAGTCGCCTCAAGCTGCCGCGCTGCTGAGCGCATCCGTTGGAAAACATCGGGATTCTCCCATGATGCCCCGCGAGCGGCCGCGTGACGTCACGGCGGGGGCTGGGCTGCACCTGCTCTGCACAAAGGCGGGGCCGCCGCAGGTGCGCGCGGCGTTGGGGTTCCGCCCCGCCCGCGGGGTGCGGACCCCGGCGGTACCGACCGCACCTCCGCGACCCTCGAGCACGGGGCAGCCGCTCGGCGCCCGTCGTCTGTCTCCGCCGGGGGCTGAAAGAAGGTGTCCCGCGGGGCGGGGGGAGCTTCTTCCAGCGGCAGAAGCGCGGAGGTCGCGGCTGTCCGGTCCCGCCCCGCTGGGACATCCGCGCATCTCGACGCGGAACCAGCAGGTCCCCGCTGGGTGCGACGGGGCGCGCCCGGTGACGCCCCTTCGCCGGGGGTCGTGTCGTGGCAAAGGCGATGTCTCACGGTGACCCCAGGGACAGGGAGTATTTCGACTCCGACTCAACAGTTTCGTTTGGGAATTTGTTGAAAGGGATTAACTGTTTTTAGGGAATTTTTCCTTCAATGAAAGGTGTCTCCTGCCCGTGTAGCGGTGGTGCCAGCAGAGGGGTTCTTGTGTGTCCCTAGTGCTCCAGGTCCCTCTTGCAGTTCAGACCTGTAGAAACCAGGGGCGCTTTTTGATCGCTCCCCAGTGCAGTCCTGTGCAATGCCCGCTCAGCGCCTCTGCGGATCGTGTGGGTTCTCTCCTCGTTCACTGGCGCGGGGTGGTGCTGAGTGCATTAAACGTTGCTTTTGTCTTTGTATGGAACCAGCGTTAAGGAATACGCATGCCTGCGAGCAGATTTCCTAGGCAGACTCAGGAGCAGCGGTTTTACATGAAGCTGACTGAGTTCCTATTGTAAGACAGGAATAAGTTTGCCAGATTTTAGGAAGGAAACTTCTTGTGTCAGAAAATTTTCAATTACAGTGGTGATTTGTTCATGTACATGTTTTTACAGAAGTATATGGAAAACATTTTGCATCTCTTGTGTAAAGCAAATGTGTTTTAGCCATTTCTGAAAGCAGGACCGAATGAAGCAGTTCTGTGGGGTTGTGTCTTTGTTATATTTTTGGAATTTTTAACCCAAAATTCATCGCATCAGTCACATGGAGAAGTGTATTTGTCTCTTTTCTTGAAGCAGGGGATTCAAAGTTAACCACCTGCACACATCTCATTTGGGAGTCACCTTTCGGCTATGTATTGTATGCCTGAGGTTTGCTCAACTTTGTGACCTTTTAAGGGGCGGGGGGGGAAGTTTGTGGGCCTGCATTTATTGTAGGGCTTGATAAGAAAATTCTTCCAAGACTCCATTTGAACACAGCCTGAGCGTGGCTGCTGGGGTAGTGCCTGCCCATGGCTGGGGTGAGCTGCTGCATCCAACAGCGGGTTTGAATATCGTCACAAGAACAGAAATGGAACAGCGGGTTTAAAGCAAAGCATCAAAGAGCTCCTCGTTCAGTGGGTGCTCTCCCTTCTCCCTGCGAGTGAGGTAGATCCTAAGGACAAAGTAGCATGTGGTAGCGTAATCGAAGCTGCATCATAATGCAATGGAATAAATTAAGGTAGCAAGGGCATTCTGTAAATTGTTTTTTCTGAGAGCTTAACACTGACATCTCGACACATTTCCACTATCAGGTTTTGTAATTTCTTCTAAGCCTTGCTGGTCAAACAACTCATCATCATTCCAAAAAGACAGCCAAATGAGGCATTTTTATCATGCTATAAAACATTCCCAAGGAAACAAACAAATAAATCCAAAGCACTTATTGAAGAGATGCTTTAGAGAGATCGGGATGGGTTTTGTACTCCTTTCCCCCTTTAGCCAAGCTTTTGAGTTGCCGTGACTCAACTTTGAACGGGAGTCATGAATTCTAAAATCTTATTTATTATTTTTTTCTGTGCATACAGATAGCACAGTCTGAAGTAGATACAGGACCCACTTTTCAAGTAAGAAATCTCCCCTTTATAATGAAATCTAAAAAATCTGGGTTTAGTCCTAAAAAGAGAGGAAGTAGCAACTTTCAAATGGTTTTTCTCTATATAGTTTTTAGGTCATTCTAGAAAATGCTTGATGGTTTCTAGTGAATTCTGTGAAAGTCTGTTTGTACTAATTGATAAACCTGCCTTCTGCAATGAAGAATGATACAGATTTCATGTATAAAATATATAGTTGAAAATTTCCATAACAGATTTAAGCATTCATACAAGATTGAATATATTGAAATATTTTCAACCCAAGAAGGAATATCTCCAAGACAGCTTGAGTACCCTATAGAAGCACACGCAATGAGGCCGATGTATTTTTAACCAACTCACATATGGATCGCTGCTATAGAGGACACGAGATGAGGCTGACGTATTTCTAACCAAGTCACATATGGATTGCCTCCATAGAGGACACTTTGTAGGGTTTCTTCAGATCCTGAAACATTGTCCGATAGAAATCAGTTAAACAAGGTTGAAAGCTGCTTTGCTGTTTTAACTTAGTTAAAATATTTCCTTTTCTTTCGTTCTTGCCAAGTGAAGCATCAAGAGACGCAGTCTGGGAATAAATCCTAGGTGCTGCGTGTGCCAGCTGACAGGGCTGCCCCTGGGCTGCCTTGCTATTTCTGAATGAAGCAGCATCGTGTTTGGGGGAGGGAGTCTGAGGAAAAAAAAAGTCTAAATTGTTTAAACCTATGTTGCTAAATAATGTCTCTCTGGTAAAAAAGTATGATTACCTGCACGTCTTTGACTTTCAAATTTCATGTATAATGATGATGGTGTAGCTATTTGAACTTTTCATTTCCTTACCTTAAGGCAGGCTCTGCATTCCTTCTGAGGGCAAAGCTTTTGACAGGAAAAATAAATGTGAGGCAAAGTCTTTTCTTCATGTTGAAGGGCCAGTGCCAAAAGGAGCAGAGCCTTTTCACAGACATAAATAGAAGTTGATGGAGCATGCACCAACCAACATATTGTAAGTACGTTGATTTGTAAATCCCTCTGAAACTGAAATGAAACTAAACCTGGTTCTAGTTGTGGGTACTAAGCACTTGAAAAATTGTCCTTAAGTTCCCTTTTACTACTTGATATAATTTTGGAAATGTCATAAACAAAAACATTTGCAGGATCAGAATGACTATTAGTAGAAACATGATTCTCCTTTTATTTGGTTTATTCTCTCACTATAGCAATCTTCTGGTAAATAAGTTTGCAACATTTTCACAGAAAGTACAATGATGTGATATGTTTATTTCTCTCAGAGGATTTCTAGCCTTTGATATTTACAATGAAGTGTTATGATGAGATTTTTCTAGCTTAGTGGCAGCTATTTATGCAATTGGAATCCATTCAGTTGCAGAAAAATGAAATATCCATGAAAGAAACGCAAAAGAGAAAATAAAATTTATTTAGCTTGATGCATATTCCACAACCAGACCAGTGCATGTCCATTTGATAAATAAAAGTTTTTGAAAATGCCATTATAGAAATGGTATGCATGGTTTGATTAATTTGCTTCCTGTTTGATAGACAGCTGAACTCCTGCTTCATGATCTAGTTATATAAAGAGAAATCCTCACTTGTGTTAGGAGGAGTAATTCTCTGAGGAGAAAGAGAAGAGATGAGTCACGTCACTGCTGTTTTTCTCGAATCAGCAGAACATTAAACAGCTTCATTTTCATTAATCTGAAGCCTACATGTGATATCTGAGCATAACTCTGATCTTCCTTTCTGTGCTGTTATTTAGGAAAATGCGTTCAGGATACATCTGGATTGACAATATCAGTTTTCATGTTAAATTGTTTTGATGACCGAGGGACACATAGCCTTGCTCAGAGCAGTTTTCTTCGATGCAGCAACAGAAAGCATTTGTTCTGTTGCTTGTGATTCTTAACCTGATTTTTTTTGATTTTAAGCCAATTTGTAGTTCAGTATGCTTACAGTAGCAATAAAGATGAGCATTCCAGTGCTTAAAAGGCTCTTGTCTCTATTTACTTTGTGTTTGTGGGGGTTTTTTTCCCCTCAGCTTCCCTCAAATGCTTTCTTGGTAAAGAGGACAGGGCCTATTTTGAGCCTTTATTTGTCAAGAAGGTAAATGCATGTCACTGAGAAGAGATACAACTTTCATTCAGCAGTCACAACTTTGTAAGTACAAAGGCTTGAAAGATGTCTTCTCCAAAGCATGATGATGTAGTTGCTACCATGGAAGGCAAATAAAAAATGAATAAGCATCAGGGACTTGTTTGTTGGTGGCTTTGTGTAAACGTTCACATTTAACATCTCTGATACTCAAGAGCTGTTCTAGGAGTCGCCAATCCGATTTTCATGTTTGTTTTATCTCACAGCTCTAGTGCTCGCTCTGTCACCTTGTAAGTGAAGGAATAGGAAAGGAAGAGACAGGGATAAATGTGAGGGAAGACAGCTCAGCTGCCTGCCTTCTTGACAAACACTTCTACTCGCATAAGTCCTTCTAGGTAGCAGTGCAATGACAACGGGAAGGTGAACATCTACTCTTACTCCAAGCCATGCACCTTGTAATAGTAACAGCAAAGTATCAGTTTATGGGGAGGGAACTCATTCCTGTGACATGCCAAGGTGAACAGAGTTACAGGGGTGTGATTACTGTGCATAGTAATTGTGTGTAAGAGGCAAGGAAGAAAGAGGCAGTTGTGTGTGGAAGACAGTGGAGGACGACTGCAATGCTGTCAAAGCCAGCGGGGCTACAGGTGATGGGCCATGTTCATGCCAATTTAAAGTCTGAAGGGATGAATCTGATTTTCTTCTCGATATTTTTGTTCCCCTTAGACTTCAGTATGTCTGAGGAAAAGGGGTGTGTATACAACTCCCATAGCAGGTCACAATATGAACATGCAGTAAGATTATTGCTGTGGAGGTTGTGCTTCTGCTCTTTTGCAGATGTAGTCAGTCCTTTTGAGAAATCGTTCTTCAGCAAAAACTGAGGTAACTTTTTTTTACTTTTAAAGTTTGGGGGTTTTTATGACAGTTGTGCATGTTTCCATGAGAGCAAGCAATCTTTAAACAATCTGCTCATCTACTGTATTGCAGTTCAATGTGCTCTTTCTAAATGGTGCAGATGCCATCTTGCTGCAAATTTTGGAAGGGCAAAGCTCGGTAGCAATCGGAACCCAGCAGCCACTAGAGAGCACTACGGGATTGTATCTTTTCCAAAGTAGGGCGTGGTAGCCAAACACAGAGCTACAAAGTAAAGTTAAATATTAAAAGTTTTTTTCACGACATTTCTAAAGAATCTTCTTGTGTTTTGGACAAAACAGAGTATATTAAGACAAGATTTTAGCACCTCTGGCATTTAGTTTTACACCATTATTACTCTTGGTGAGGACTTCTTACATCAACATTTAATTCTTGCTCAGTAGTTTCACAGGGATCTATAGTGTAGCCAGGAAAAGTCCACTGTAGTAAGTAATGTCTGGGCTATTGTTGTATGGTAACTGAATGATGGTGCTTCGATGCATGCTGTATAGATAATCTTTAAATCTAGTTCCATTTTAGCTTAGTTCTTAGGAAAACTTTTACCTCAAATCATTATGATTCAAAGACTACGAATGGAGCATGTCTAAGTAAAACACATAAACTCTTATAAGTGTTGATTTAAAGGGAAAATGCTGCATGAATGAATCTGCTCCTTTCTTCCTGGGCCTTATCTGATCAACGCTCTATTTTTGTAGATCTCATGTGGCCCATCTCCCATATTCATCTAGAAAAGATAATTGCATTATTCTTCTCTTTTGAAGTACCTGGGCCTCGAGGTCTTTCTCCTCTCTTTTCATAGTGCCTTCTGAAATCAGTCAGAGACCTTGGTATATTTATGCATTGTTCTTTTAAAGCTCTTCTGTGCCTTTTGCAAGGACTTCGGCAGTGAAGTCATTGGTATCTTTCAGTTTATTGTACAAGCAGAAGGTGGAAAGGCTGTAGCTTAAAAATTGGCAGTAATTGTGGAATAAAGCATATTCTCACAAGATAAGAAGCAGCCCAGAAGCCCAAAGTTTTCATCATCAGGTCTGCAGTTCTATTTGCAGCAAGTGATTAGTGCAGCTGAGGCCAGCAAAGAGGGATTGATGCAGAATGGTGTTTCCTTACTTAATAAATTGTTGCTGAGAGGCAGAGCCACTTACTATATCAAAGTGAAATTTTACTACTTCTGCCAGCATTATCAAGTCAGAGCAGCTGTAGGGAAGTAAACTGGATTCTGAAGAGATTAAATGTTAGAGCCAGCTGTGTAAATGGAACACGTGGTGATGTGAAAGACCCTATCCATGACAATGGTGTTTATCACAGAAGAACCTAAATAGACCAGACTAAAAAAAAACCTGCCTTGAGCTGCAGATCTCTGACTTAGTTTGCCAACCTGTTTATGTCAGTGTTAAACTTAAAAACTTAACTAGCAGGTTTGAAGTACTTGGTGACAAAGACCACATTGCTTCTATGACAGTTGAATCATACTGTTAAAAGAAAAAATCACAGGTGTCCCTATGTACTCATTTGTTCTTTTTTGTAGTTGTTCTCCACCAGTTATGAAGAAACTTCCTAAGAGAGACTATATTTCTATTTCCTTTTACAGCACCAGAATGCTTAGCTAGGAAGTCATTTGGCCATATGGAAGCTGTTACTGGCTTTAAATCAAGTGATGAAATGTAAAAATTACTCAATTTGTTGAAGCGAATTAGAATAAACAGCATTCAGATTGCAATCTAAATAACTGAGGAAGTGTGAATAGTTTATTAAAATCCACGACCTCTCACAGAAGTTACTAAATCTGCAAAGATCTGAGGGTCACACCTTCAGAAGGGAGCTTTTATATATTCCCTAGTAATTCTAGTGTATACTTAGGTGATTGATTTGCACATTTGCATTGATTTGCATGCAAATTAACCAAAGTTTGTGTTTAACTCTTCATTCTTTATCTTCTGGCTTATCTTCAGTAGGAAAAAAAATCAGTGCCTATACACCTCACATAATTACTTTTTGATTGAGCCATTTGTGTGTTCAGAAGTATCAGACAATACTGAAATTGTGATCTGTTTGAGGATTTATAATTAATGAATCTTTATCACTCTTAAAACACCTAGGTGAAATTAATGGAGCTTTTTATGTTTTAAGGTATGCAGGCAAGTATATGAAAATTCATTAATATAGAAAAGTCTTTTAAAAAGTAAAATGTGGCCTTAATTCCTCAAGGAAGTAGCTATCCAAATTGTGTCCAATGGATTTGGTAGGTGATGCTCTGTCACCCACAGGGCCAGGAAAGAAACACTTTCCCATCCTCTGAAAATTGCTGAGGACCCTAGAGGTTTTTTGCTCAACCTGAGTTATTTCCAAATCTTTAAAAAGCTTGCAGTGTGGGGTTAAGGGAAGAAATGATGGTCAATTTAAATATTTTTTATTGCATTTAGATTACTTTCTGTTAATTTTCCCACCTGCTTTCTAGGACTTAGCACCGGTACTGTCTAGGAATTTCACAGCTTTCTGTGAACTTTACATGATGCTTTCTGGGAATTTCTCTGATGTGTTTTAGAAATGCCTCCAAGTGCCTTCTAGGAATTCCCCTTGTGAAGCTTCCAGGAGTTTCCCCAAAGCTTTCTAGGAATTTTTGGGTGCTCTCTGGGAATGTCCTTATGCTCTTTAGGAATTTTTCATGTGGCTTCCAGGAATTTTCCCTGTACTCTTTTGCAATTTCTAGGAAATTCTGGAATTTTATGGGAATTTCCTGGGGCATTTTCATACCTGGAATGCAGACAATCTCTCGAGAACTGCCTGCTAGTTTCTTCTCTTTGTGACTGAAGACAGAATTTTTGACCGCATTCTCATAATCTGCCTGCATCTGACTGCATCGTGCCCTTTCAAAATGCATCTGAAAACTGCAGGATGCCATTCTTGTTGGCCTGCTGGTATTGGACTGAAGGGCTATTATTGCCTGGAGCCAGTGATTAAAGAGTATTTATCAGTCTTTGAATTCATGACACTGAGTACAGTGTTTAGTCAGAAATGAGAAAAGGTTACATACAGCTAAGAATTCAAATTATAGCAAATTTTTTATTTTTGAAAAAAACAAATCATTGAGAAGGAGGGAAAGATGCACATTTTTAAAGCTGTGCAACAAGGTAGTGAAAAATCTTGCTGATAGAATCTTCATTTCTTCTGTACAGTAGCCAAACAGAACATCTAGAAAACTCTAGATATCCTGTAAGCATGCCAAAACTTATCACAAAATATGTAATGAGTGATCTGGAAACTGGATCATTATTTTTGTGTCAGAGAATTATTTAGTTGACTGATGTAAGGAAACATTTGGTTTATCATGGATTAAAAATATGTGATCCTCTTATTCTTCTCTTTTTAGTTTTGCAAAAGGCCGTTTTCTGTCCATCTTGGTGGTGTGGATACAGAGTTTTTTGTTCTTTCTCATCATTTAGCACAGATCTGGATCAAGTTCAAAGATACAGTCTTCAAGTCTTTTAATTCACAAATTGATTAATTTGAAAATATTGAGAGAATCCTATGTAAGTTCTCCTATTATTGCTGTGGTTTGGGGTGAACTGATGGTCCTACCTGAGCTCACAGCCTCTTTCCTAGAAGGGAGAAGTCCAGATCCCCAGCTTGAATAAGCTGGGTTAGTTCACATTTGCTTGGATTTGCCTTTGGATGCACTGAAGTAATTTATAGGCATTTAACATAGTTACTGCTTGAGAGCTGGTGTGTTCACAGTTTTTAGCATGTGGACGTTTGTAGCTGACGAGGTTTTACAGTGATTTTACTGCAAGAGGAAGGAACTGAAGAGCATTTTCCAGGAAGGGTTTGAAGCACCTTGTCTTGTGCTTAGCGTACTGAACCGAAGCTGTCAGAGGACATGATGGTGTCTGTGGAAACACAGGGACACGTACAAAAGAAGGGTTATAACAACACTGAAAAAATCAAGTTCAAGTACAAAACTGAGCAAAAACTTTATTTCTTTTTTAATACTAGTATGTTGCTGCAGCAAAAGGTGACAAACTTTATGACTAAGTCTTTTCCAGTCCTCTCTTTTACAGCTTCTTGGCAGCATCAAGTAAGGCTTACATCAGTTAATGAAGCTGTAACAATGCCCCTAGAGAATGCCACAGCAAAATGGTCTCTGGTGTGATGATGAGGATTCTTGAAATGTCCTGAGCAGAGTTTATAAAATTTCTTAAAAACAAATTGAAAATAACAAATGTTAGTTATATTATCTTCTGGGAAAGCTGTTAGAAAATGAATTGTCACATGATACTGATGAACTGTGTAAAATGCTTTTAAAACTGGGATATTTGGCCCCATGTAGTGAAGAATCATTCAGCTAGCTGCAGGGTATAGGGCACATGCACCATTCTGTCTTGGCTTTGTCACTGACCTTGGGCAAGTCTCTTTGATTAGGGACAGATAAACAAGTTACTTCAGAGGAAAACTGCTGTGTGAACTTGAAATACATCAGCTTCTCAGCAGCATTGCCAAGCAGACATTCTTACCCCAGGACAAGAAGATAATCCACCTCACAGTTACCTCTTGAGGTAAAACAAGAATTTTTCCTCTTTTGAAATAATTCCTTTTTAGGATCAGGATGTGCTTGTGTCTATTTCTGATGGAATAACTGAAGCTCAACTTTATACCCTTGCTTGTGCTGCAGAAACTTCTTTGTGTATTCCTGTCCTCTGCATCTTTCTTTGTGTGCATAAAGAAGGAATAGTATTTGTAATAGTCTGCTAGAGTAGTATAAGATCTCCAGATAACAGCAGAGTAGGTGTAATAATTCCTTTTTTACATATAAGATATAAATGATATGGCAATGGATTGGGAATCAGAACAGCATACTATGTTGGCTTGTTTCTAGTCTTGGTTTGTTGTAACTAAAGCTGTGGGAAAAACTTTTTTTTTCTGGTTTTCTAGTTGAATGGAAAGATTATAAATTAAAAGTACCTTGTTTCCACTTTGCTCAAATTAAAAGCCTTTATATTTTTTCCCATAAATTGCTATGCTAATTAACTTCTAAAGGTAATTAAAAAAAAATTCCATAGCACTTTAAAAAATATTTTTTCCTTTACATAATTTCCTCAAATTAATGCAGATTCTTCAATAATTCGGTGAACCTAACTTGATTTTATTTCTTTCTATTCTATGTCATTTCATTTGTGAGTTTGCACCCTGGATGAGAAAAAAAGTTGTGGATTAAAAATTTCACCCCAAAAATAGTTGCACCAGCAACCACTGAAGTAATCCTGATTCTGCTCTTGCCCTTTTCCTTGTACAAGTGAAGGTGTTTGTTTGTATGCTTAGTTCAGGGAATTCAACTGAAAGCAGGGGGTTTTGTAGGATTATTTTTCTGGTTTAGCTTCCTGCACAGTCTTGCTGCAGTATTAAGTAAAAGTCATAACCCATACAAGAGAAATAGCAGAGTGCAGCTGGTGTGAAGGTGAAGATCAGTTTGGCTGAAACAAGGTGTTCAGATGACATAGCAGCATCATGGAACTGCACCTTCAGTTTCTCCATTTGAGGGGATAAATATATTTTTTAAAATCTCAGATTCCTTTTATGAAGCATATTTGTTGACTAAATACTTTTTACACATTCTATCCCAAGCATAGACACCATTTACAAATAAGAGAGTACAGATGTATAGTAAGACCTAAACATTTGGGTTTCTAACTCTGTATGAAAGCTGAATATTGCCCACTTCTCCAACTGCTAAGATGCCAGGCTGGCTTGCAAAACTCTATATGCAAAACATCCTGGTGCAGGCAATTAGTATAGCCACATACATCCATCTAGCTAACTCTTTCTGTGTCTTTATTGGTATTTGCTTTATCTGTGCTCTCAGAGAGCATTTGCTGGTTTGGTGCTGCCATTTGGTTGAATTGCTAGAGAAAATTTTAATGAAAGATATTAGAAGTCATCCCCATTTATATCGAGGGGAAAGAAGAGCTCGAGTTCATCATCCTTCAGCATCACTAGCCTGGAGCCTGGCAGAGCTCTGCAGCCCTCAGGTCTGAGTGCCCGTACACAGTCGGACCAGTCGCGTGTCTCATCCACGGAAATCAGGGCGTCTTTTGAGCACAAGTTCCATGCCTGGCACTTGCAAATTTTGCAGCTGCATTAAAACAGCCTTCTGCACTGGGTTTGCATTTTCCATATATGTAAATGTAAGATAAAATATAAAGTAAAATGACTTGGCAATGTTTGGATACCACTGAGATTTATGGTCTGCATAGTCCCACCAGAAGCAGGTTACCTCTTCCTCCCTGGGTGAAATAACACATTTAAGCTTCCAGATAGTAAGTTTTTATCCTTTCCAAGTCTGCATATTAAGGGTGGAAAATGTATTTCCAGTGGGGTAGAGCTGTTGACCAGCTCAGATTTCATTTTACACCTGACCACTGATTGCTTGGCAAAAGAGGCATGTATAATATGTCAGCCTGCTTGACCTTTTCAGCTTTTTTCCTTCTTCCCTACGTTTTCCAGGGAGAGAGGGTTATGTTCCTGAGGAAAGCAGTGGAAGAGCCTGGTCAGTATTCTGCACTGATCCTAACTGGTTATTTTTTACAGAAGAGAGAAGCCACGAAGCAGAAAATCAGTCAGTGGAAACTTCTAAAGCAGTGCTAAAGCCATAAATCTGCCTTGATTGCCTGGCTTGCTTTTAAAGAAATGTAAATTCCCACTGGTGTAGACTGATGCAGCTTACCCAGGGATCTTACAGAAAACCTAGTTCCTGAAGTTTCTTTCCTCTCCCAGTTTTTTCAGCCACATCCTATGTCCAAAGAGGATTTAGTGATAGCCCTCAAGAGCATTATGGACAAATGGTGGCTTTGTTGTTTCTGCTGGTTCTAGTGTAGTAGCAGGAAAACAATTTCAGCTGTGCAGGCAATCCAAAGCCTGAGGGCATAACTAATTACCCCTGGAGGGTGGGGCTTGCTTGGGTAGCCTGAGTAAGTTGTGGTGCTGAAAGACAATGGGGAAAAAAAAAGGCTACTTCTCTTTCTTCCTTCCTCCCATCCCCAGTCATTGCCACCCAGTGTGATCTGATCCTTTCCTCAGTGACAAAAGGTGCCGTCCAGGTTCTGCAGGAATCTAGCACAAGTGGGACACAGTCCCTGGCAAGGCCTGGTTTGCTGTCAGCAGTCTGCTGTCTCAGGCAGGACATTGTTCCTATACCGACAGCCATTCCGGGCAAGATTGCATGGACATTGTAAATGATGAGGAACTGGCAAACCTATGTCAGAAAAACAAGTTGGCAGGGAAAGGTTTTGCTTAAGCCTGCCATAGCAAGGCTGCTTTTAATTCTTAAGGCACAGAGGGGGAGAACAAGCAGTTTCCTAATAATACAGTCTTACAGCAGTGCTTCCTCACCAAGCTCAACACTGTTTTCACAATATAAAGGATTTGGGGTGATTTTTGTGAAAACAGAAGTGTGAATGCCATAATTTCATCTAAATGCTTCACTAAATGCTAAAAAAATTGAAATCCTAAATGTAAGGCAGGGTTGGGATCATTTGTCACTGTGATTTTAAATAAAAATCCCACTGGTTTTGTAACTCCGTTGTGAATGTGACCACCTGTATTTCTTCCTGCAATCAACTGATTTGGTTCAAGTGGCACCTGGATCCAGCAATTAAGTCTTCATTCTGTGCACCTGGGCATATGATGCATGTGTAAAGAGAAAACAGGAGGAGGAGATGAAAATAGTGTCCTGCAAAGCTTGAAAATACGTTGAAAATGAACTCTGGAAAAAGCTAGTAAAAAGCATAAGACAAGTGTGCTGATGGTGAGAGTGTGGTGGTTCTGCTGCCAGAAGAGCCTGCACAGAGCAGGGTTCTTCTGGGCTGGCCTGGTGCATGCCATTGAGTATTCTTTTTTACAGGTAAGCTTCAAAATGAGTTTATGTGAGGACCAACTAAGTTGCACACAAAGCCTGGAAAAGAATTTGAGGTATGGTAATTTTTTTTTTTAGTATGTTTTGACTTCATTGTTGTTGATATTTTTGCTCTGGTCTTTTGATTGTGTGCACAATTAAGCATCTAAGTGCTTGCTGTCTTTGTGGGGGGTTTTGTCCATTTTAGGTTTATTTTGTGTTTGTTTGGCTTTTATCTCTATTTGGACCAAGTGAAAGTTAGTAATTATATGTTTGTATATAACTTGGTTAAGACTTAAAACCAAAAAAGGAGGTTGTTTTTTTTTTTTTAACCTAGGTCTTTTAATAAACCTTATTTTTGTATTATAAATTCTCAGCACTTTCTTGTCATCTGGAGGCTTTAATATGGTAAAGTTGACTGCCCAGAAACAAACCTACCTATGCAGAAGCACAGTTTGGCACAATCAGTCTTTTCCAGTTATTGTTAAAAGATGTATCTCTGTAGAAGTATGAAACTGGTAACTTCTGCTAAACTTAGAAGAAAAAGAGGATGAACACAGTTCATCCTATTGTTTTGATCCAGCCTTATTATCTTTGTTCCTGTCTACGTTTTCAAGTCTTCACTGCTGTGACTGAAAGAGTAAAGGCAGCAGAAATCATGCATAAATCAAATTGTCTTTCTAGGGAAAATAAGAATTAAATCTACTGGATATTCTTAAAGTGACTGGTTGCAATGAAACCCTGTTGTCAGTTTAAAATTATTGAAACCCATCTGTTCTATTCTTGATTCTTCCGGTATTCATCTTCACAAAACAGAGGTCATTGTGTTTAGCTGGACTTTCTTATGAGTAAGATGAAAAGCTATTTACAATTTGTAGGATTATGTTTGCATTTTTTCAAGGGATATTTTTAGCATTACCGACTAAATTTTAAAGAACAGGAATGACTTTTTTAGTTTTAATCGTATCTCAAGATTTTTTTAATGTAGTCTTACTCTCTTTATAAATATTTTAAAATATGGTCTGTTAGTGTCTAAAGTTAAGCTGTTTCTCTTTTTTTTTTTAACTGTAGAGTGTATTGAAGTGTTTGTTGTGAGAGGGACTGCAGCTTGAAATACAGAATTGGAATGTATACTGGATGGCAGTGAAAACTGAATTTGCTTCAACTGCTTTAAACAAGTTGCCTACATTCTACTTAGTTGTTTGTTGACTAGAGAAGGTTTATGAAATTCAATGATCATTTCTTCAGATGTTTTTTTATTTGAAGGCCTCTTTATGTAGATGACCCAATAATGCCATGCAACTTACATTGGAAGAGCTTCCTAAAGCCATGGCTTATTTTGGTGAAGAAATAGTTCTTAGTAAATGCCTAGTAGAAGCAAAAAGGAAAAAAATACATGTTCTATCTCAATTTCTCAAATTCTGTGTGGAACTAGGTTTCTGAGACCATCTTTAGGTGACTAAATAAGTGGCCTAGTTTTCAAATATTCTGAATACTCTAGACAACATACAAAAATGTAAAAATAATTTCTGGCAATAATTTTTGAGGTTACGCAGAATCTTAGAATAATCGAGGTTGGAAGAAACCTCTGGACACCATCTGGTCCAAACCCCTGCTCAAAGCTGTCTGGAAGTTAGATTCAACTTCAGATTTAGTTTAGGTACATCAGGGCCTTGTCCTGTCACATAGTCTTATCAGATGTTTTTATTTGGACTTATCTTGACACTTATGTGAGCTTTCTGAGTGCTTGGTTTGTAGGCAGCTGCATATAGCAATTGCTGAGATCAAAAAGGGATTTAAAAGTTCCCTAATACTTTGGAAATTGGATATTAATTAGGGATTCATTGGTTCAAGGAATGTTGCAAGCTGTTCATTATTGGCTGACCTATAAAACTTGTTTATTTCTTCAGAATATAAACCAAGGGCTGTTAATTGTTTTGCAAATGAGAATAACATTTTACAGAGACCCAATGCCCACGTGTTTGTTTTTCTAGCTTTGTGCTGATTGTTTTTTCAGAGCTTGGCATTCCTGCTTTTTGCACGCTCAAGGATACTTGTATATTCTCAGCATTTTAAGCTGATGATATCTGTAGAATTTCAGATTTTTTTGTTTCCTTCTGCTTTATTGTCAAGAAATTTGGATCAGAAAGACTGTCAACCTGACTGCAAATGAAAGGATTTAACTCAAAAATATTCAAAGAAATCCCAAGACAGTAAAATAATTTCTTATCTGTTTCCTTTGGGGACAACTTCACTGTCTGGGGGTGAGGAGGAGGAAAGAGCTCTTTTGGTACGCTGTCGGAGAATTAAGTTGCAGCCTGTGCTGTTCATAGGCATCGGAAGTGATTATTATGTTTGAGAGAAATACGCTGACTTGTTAAGTGTTTGAAACTGTCTCAAATATAATGGAGATATAAGCCAGCAAAGAGGTTATTGTTCTAGTCTACGTAGCCATGGCATTTCAGCTTGTTTCACAAACTCTTTAGTTACTCTCTGAGGAGGGCTTCTGTTCATGATTTTTAAATTTGATTTTACAATAAAACTGGCAGTTTAGGTTGTGTTTTGTAAATTGCTATTGGCAAGGTTATGTTCTTGTTACCATCCTTAAGTGGAAATATTTTTAGAAGAAACATTAATCAGTGTTCTTCCTTCCCTTGGTGTCTGTAACTATCCTCTGATACATGTGGAATTCTTCCTTCTCTGTATCTTTTTCCTTGAGTTATGTCTTCCAGCTTCTTCAATAAGATTTCCTTGCCCGACTGGTGGTCTCGTTCTTTGCGGTTCTCGTCTGTCTGTATCTGTTCTTCTTAAAACAAAACTCTCACTGTGAAACATTTTCTGTTTGAAGTGGGATGGCAGCATTCCTTTTTAATGTCTGTTCTCTCTGTCCCAACACCACTTGCCTCTGGCTGGAGTTCTGACATGTCTCCAAGGATATTACTAATCCACTTTGGAAGAGAATGGAAAATGTGTTTTACAAAGGTTTTAAGCATTTTAAACTGATTTTGTTCCAAAATGAGTCCACTCCTTCCAAACTTAAATTCTTTTCTTGAAAGAAAATCCTTTTGTTTTTCACTCTTATAGGAAAAAACTACAAATAAAAATCCATATTGGTGAATAACAGTGAAATTCTTAATTATTTTTGAATGAAACAAGATTTTTTGCGTAGTATTGGAATTATTAGTAGGATTATTTTTTCCCTACTTGGAAAAGAGATGAGAGAAGTCAGTAACATTTTGTCTAGTACTTTAAATTTAGCAAAATTACAGCGAGTACTAAAGAATTAATCCACATGGGTTACTTAACCTTGGTCTGGTTACCTAACTCTTTTTTTCATTTATTATCCAGTTATATACTTGCAGTGTTATTCTACTTCCTTCCAACCCAGTCTAAGCCTACTTTATTGAGTCTTTTTTCAAAGCATACAAATTTTCTTATGTGTTCCAGTATAACTAGAATTTCTAGCCTTTTTCTATTTGGTTGAGAAATGCTCTTCTTTTTTTTTTCTGGCTATGAAAACTTTATAGATTGGATCCTAGCCCTGAGGGAAAACATTCCAGATACTTCCTTCCAGGTATGCCTGTCACTGGTTCATCTGCCTTATCTTAGAAATAAATGCCTTGGAGGATAAAAAAAAATACATCAAAATAATTCTTCAGTTGTGCAACTACACTAATCTGTTATTGGCTAATGATCTGTTTCCAAATGTGTGGTATGAATCTGCCCTTTCCCTTTCAGTCTTGGGATATTAAACTCACTTTATTTTGGGGCAATTGAAGCTTATTCTTCTTACTTAAATGCACATGTGTATCAGTGTACTGACATTTATTTCTTTTTCATAATATCCCTACTTCATTTTTTCAAAAGAATGTTCCCTCTTCCCATTTAAGTAGAGATAGACATCTCTCTATTTGCAATAACTTTCTATTGATTGGTCTTAATTACCTTTTGAGATTATTCCCATGGAGCACTGAGGTCTAGATCTTTGCAAGGCCTAGCCCAGCAGGCTCTGCACGGCGGGCAGGAGTGTTCAGACTGTTTGTGCTTTCTCAGTCCTTCCACTGAACACACCGGTCGGCAGCAGGGCAGTTCTTGGGGTTTCTTCCCCGTAGTAACTATGTAGAGATTCCCATAATTTGGTATGATATGGAGGTGAATCATACTTCCATTATCTCCTCTACACAAATGAGAAGGAATTAGAGACTGAGCTGCTGAAAATAGAGGACGGAAATCCTGACCCTGCTGGAGTCAATGCCTGAAGTTCATCCCGATTTCAGTACAGCAAGGATTTCACCCTGTCTTAAGGGAACACCTGGCACGTTACATACTGGTACATGTTCTTTCTTTATAGCTGAGCCTGGACATGTTGATTGTCCCTAATTAAAGTAATCTAGGAAATTTAAGCAACTGATCTTTAAAATTAACTTTGAATGTTTGTACCGTTGTATGCATATAGTAAATCTCTTGTAATACTTAAACATTTAGGTATTTGCCAGGAGTGCTGGCTGAAGTTGTTTGAGGAACATAGTCCCTTAAGACCATGAATTTTCTTTTCATGTTAGTAGAGTTTCCAAGCAAGGTACAGCCAAGGTACATGCAGGTTGTTAACTGAGGTGATGTATTCATTTGATCTCAGAAGACTTATCCTTCATCCAGCCCTTCCAAATGAAATTAAAAACTTCCAGTAGGAGATAAAGGTCAAAACACTCGATATCTGCTAGTTAAATAGGTGGCTGAAGCTTATGTTAGCAAATTTCAGCCCAAGACAGTGTAGAAAATGTGGCAAAGAACTGACACTATCTGTTTCACTAGCTTAGTGATAGTGTGGAAAATAATCTAAAATATGTGGTTAAAAAAAAAAAAAGAAAAGAAAAAAGACATTATAAAGACAGTAACAGCGTTATTTTTTCCACTCTTGAATGTGTTATAAATTATAGTACAGAAAGCAGTTAATATTTTGTAACAGCATTAAATTGTATCATGCAGGTGTCATCAAATGCAATAATTAAACCTCAGCAGAGTAGTTTAAACATGCTGTTACTGGTGTGGCTAGTTAGTGCTGTGAATGATGAGGAAGAGAGTCTGATTAGGGAGCCCGTAGGCAACTGGGGATAAAAGACCAATGTCAGCAGCATCTTAACTAGCTGAGAAAAGTCTTTGTGCCCAACATGCTGCTGCTTGTGCTTTAATAACTAGTCATCACCTGATACTTTTCATTTTGACAACCAAGTGTGTATAAAGGTGATAAAAATGTGAACTGTGACCAACGTACTTCAGCCACAATTTGTGAGGCTTCTTCCTCGTGCTTTTAAAGACTGTTTATACAATAATAGCTAGATCACATGAGTTCCAGAGGAATGGTATGGACCCCTTGTGCAAGAATGTTGGTTTTATGAGAAATAGTTTGACATGTATTCCTGTTATGTAGTGAATATCCAAAAATAGTTATTCAAGAAAGCTGGGCAACCAACTCAAAAAGATGAAAAACCCGAAGAGGACAGAGTTCAGCTTTATTGGAATGAGTCTTATCTTAAAATCAGTAGCAACACGAATTTGAATAAAGAGAGTATGTGTGAATGCTGGGACAGGATTGTGGACTTCTGATACCGGAGATGGGCAAAGGTAGTATTAGGACACCTGAAGGTTCAAATTGATACTGGATATCAAGGACTTGCCTTAAGAATTTGTCAACCATCAGTTCTAGATATGAAAGACTGAACTTTGCTCTTTAAAGACTTATTTAATTTTATTTTACACAGTCTTCCAGAATGAATCCATTTTCCAATTATTATTAATTTAGCTAGAGAATGGGAAAATAGAAACAAATAACCTCAAAACATAAATAATCTCGAAGTAAATGGCTGCTGGATAGAGGATGAGAAACTGAAAAATGTTTTCTTTTGAATTGGCAAGGGAATTTATAGGTTATGCCAGGTACTTGTATCTTCTCTCATGAGATGAGTTAAGACTAGGAGAGTAGATGATGAGAGAGCCCTTAGGACGGACTGGAATATGGAGAGCAAGGCAGCTGGGAATTTCAGAGGATTTTTGTTCCAGGTAAAAGGTGTTGTCTCGAAAATGCAAGTGAAGACTCATGATGAGGGAGGTAGCGAACATCTGGCAGAGCACAGCATTCTAAACATGCAAAATTAGAAGACAGGCTCAAGATGACTACTGGGAAACTCCTCTAAGCCTCTGCAGAATTGCTCTTTTCTTTTGGGAGAAAATGCCATCATCTGTTTTGTGACACTAGGAGAAAATACCTTCTGCATGTAAGTAGCAAGATTTGGATTTAGCTTTGTAATGTGTGAATGTGTCAGTGCTGTTTGGAAAATACTTGGGCCAATTGAGTTCTAACTGGAAATCTAGTTTAGTGAGAGCTGATGTGAAACTGCAAAATTATTTCTGTGGAAGAGTTGGAAACAAAGATGCTTGTGATAAAGCAAAATTGTGGTCATGATATTCTGAGTAGGGAGCTTGGAAATTTTAAAATCAAATAGTGAGGGTTTATTTGAAAACTACTGGCTTGGGGAAGCAAAAATGTACCTATTTCAACGCAATTGCACTAACAATGAGTCATGTCTCTGTCAGAAACTTGCCTGGTTATCTTGTAGGGTGCTAAAAATTGTATATTTTCAGTATTTGTGGCTTATTGGCAAGAACAATGTAAATATTCTACAATCCTTTTTTCAAAACTGGAGTGGAAGTGCAAATAATCCCATTTTAAGTGAAGTCTCATGGGACCTGCTGGATCCCTGCCATGTGTTTCAAGGACTGATAAATTTGATAGGCCTGGCACCTTTGGGTTGAAGTGGGGATGTTGGGGTTTTATGCTCCCTGATAACACTTGCCCTAACTTTAAGAGGACTTTGTAGAATGTCCTTATCATTTCTGGAGCAGCTGAGGCTATTCATAGAATTGGGACTGGCACCTGTAGTTCCTTGGGCTTAGGGCAAGTGGCTGCCTTGTTTTATTAAAAAACAAAACCAAAAAAAACCCACCCAACCTATTTAAAATATTTGGATATTTTGGAAACTGTGTTGCTCATGCTGGATTTTTTTACTTTAAAGTATGTGTGTGGGTGTCCTATTCTGTCTCAGAGATTATGCCGCTGATTCAGATTTCCTTCGTAATGGAAATTACAAAATTATCCAGCATTCCTGGCTACCAAGATAGTATTGTGCATCTAAAGCTAATAGGTTTCCTCAAAGCTCCAAACAACCAATGCCACCTTCTAGTGCTTCTTATTCTCAAGACAAAACAAGAGACAAAGCATTGATATTCTGTAATAACGTAAGGGCAAGTGCAGAAACATTGCTAAATATATCCTAGTAGAGCTTGCTTTGGTTTACGTTAAGGTAGTAACCTAGTACGCTATTTGTTGTGACTACTAATGCTTTACAAGAACAGTGTGTGCTCCTACCTATTGTATTAATTAGGTTGTTTTCCAGCTGCTGCTTTTGTTTAAAATATCTGTTCAATCATCTCCAACACTGCTCCTTTTTATAACATAACTGCAATATGAGGTATTCTTTTGATTACATTTGGTCGTTATAGGGATAGTTGACAGGCTGATATCTCATCCAATAATACTTAAATAAACCTATTTTTCTCCCATCAGTTTCTCATAAATCCTATACATATTTTGTATAACCACAGGAGTCCTTTTGAACTTTGCATTTGTTATTTTAAAATGTAAGTGAATGTTTTATTGGGGACAATGATATCTTCTTAAATAATGTTGGCTTAATTGATTTCATGCAACAGTCATGGGATCTAAATATGCAAACAGACAAGTTTTCTAGGTTGAAGTCCTGTAGAACTGAAATACAGGAGGGCAAACTTTAGATGGTGAAACTGAGTAGCTGTTTTCTTTTTATGTTGTTTAATACAAGTGATTATAGGTTGTTGATTCAGTGACCTCTGTAAAAATCACAGAACAAAAATCTTTTGGCTTATGAATTGCCATGCAAATGTGATTATGTAGATGTAATGCATTGTGGGGTTTTTTCCCTAGTTCATTAAATGAACATTAGTCTGTGTTAGACTTTGGGCTAGGTTATTGGCTTTATATTCAGTTGGTTTGGTCTTTCTTTCCTGTGCAATAATATGTAATTCAGCATTTAGTAAGGTTTTATGTGCTATGGCATCCTTCTACAGTCAAGCTTCATTTGTGATTGTTGTTAATGATGAAGTATAGTTGTACAATAAGTTAATTGTGATTTGATACAAAAATGCTGCTAGGAAAAAAAAAAAATGCAAACATCTACTGACCCCTTCAATCTCTCTTTTCTTCTAAGACTATCTAAGACAGGAGGGAATCAAAAAGCCAAATTCTCTTCATGCCAGTTGCAGTACAAGTTGACAAAATATTTAGACAGCTTGTTCCTAAGCAAATACATCTGCTAGAAAATCAGATTAACATTTTGATGGATCTGATAATGAATACAAATTAAGACCACAAATTGCTGAAGGTGGCCAAACTGTCCTACCAATTTTCTTTAATTTGTAACCTAACCTTAGAAATAGTCAGACATTTAAGATCTTGACAATATATCAAGAGACTGATGCTGTATAACATATAATTCATATAATTAAATTATAAATCCATAATGATACAACTGAAAGTGAAATTTGGTTCAAGCTTCTCATGGTTCAACTAAATCAGATTTATTTCTGTATTTTATGAATCTTGCTGAAATGTGCTGAAAAACCTCATAAAGCTTTTCCATCGAACTGACAGAACTTAGAATAAATCAGAAACTTGTAACTTAGTGATTTAGACACATGATTCTTTTAAATGAACCTCCCTTAAGGTTATGAGCTAGAGTCCTTCAAGGACCTCACTGTCCTGTTGTACATGTATGAAAGCAATAATTCATTTCAATGGCAGACCTTAAGAGGTAGAAACATTCTGTCACCTGCAGAGAGCCTCGTGCAGCTCCAGTTTAGAGTGGAAGTGTTACAGTTCAGTCCCTCGATAGTTTGTTCCCTTTCATCTTCTGCAGTTTGGGATTGTTTTGATTATATCAGCAGCTTCATTTTGTTGTACATTTCTGCAGGATGCTTTCAGAGTTATTAGTGCCAGTTATAATCTCATAGTCCTGTAATTTATGGAGATACTTTCTGATTGTTTTTCCTTCCTGCCCTGTTTTTTTTTTTTCTTTTTTTAAGTGAGTTTCTAAATTCATTTAAGTCAGAGGAGATTTTGATGGCAATTTCAATGTCAACAAGGTGTGACCTATGCAACTTTTTTTTTTTTAAGAGTGGCAAAAGTACTTTCATTTCTAAGATTTAAGTTTTATTTATGCTTGGGCATAAAGAAGAAAGTGTCTTCAAGTCATGTTGTCTTTTTCTATTTCTATTGTAAAAACTTGAGCTTGGATGTAACTGACATTGGCTGGAAAACTCAGTTTACTTTATTTTTGCCAGAACATAATCTTCAGGTTTTCATTGTGCCCTTTTGTGTTCCTTCCTGGCCATCATTGATACCTTGTGTAAGTAGAGAAAATAGCATAACATTGCACTTGGAAGTACAATAGGTACCTTTACAAGGTAAATTCATAATCTGTTTCTATTCTGAGTTAGGACTGTCTAATGAAGCTAAATGGACTTGCATCTTTCAGTTCTATAAAGAAGACAACCCTAAATTTTAAGATCTGGGATCAAATACTTTGGCATTTAACTTCAGTCTACTCAGACATGGAATGCTGTATTTATGAAGCACAGTAACTGAGGTTCATTCAGAAACGCTTTTGGCTTGTGATGTTCACCTTCATGGTTTGCGGCTCCACGACAAAAACTGTTTCTGCTTCTGGATTCTGGTTGTCTGATATAGCATGAGAACTGTTTGTGGTGTTTTGGAAGCATTTGGTGTTATGGCTTCTTCTCAAATCTTTTAATATTTAGTCTAGTCTTGAGTCAGATGTGAAGCTAATTAATTGAGATTGTATTTTCAGTGTCAAAGTGTGAGAAGGGCTGTATTAAACTCTGAAAAAAAATGATCAAGCTGTTTCTGAATGCAGGCATTGCTTTGCCTCTAGGCCTCTGCTGGATGTTTCTTTTTCTCTGTTCCTTAGTGGGATACTCCAGACTAGTTGAGTTGAGCTCAGCTGTTCCTTGTCACTTTAATTACTGTAATCAAATGGCTCAACTCCTTGTGTGTTTGAGAAGAGGAAAAGTTTTAATATCCTGTTTAACCTTTCACTGGTTTTAATATTTCCATGAATGGAAGTTAAGTGAAGGCATCTGGCGTGTTTAGTCTCAGTAAATAATGGAACTTCTCTGTGACACGTTAATTATACTGATATCGTGACTACTATAAAACTTAAACAAACTTGGGACCTGATCTTGGGAACTCAGGTGTGCACAAGTAACATTTCACTCATTTGGAAACAAACTAAAATTCACAAGTGAAGTTTTATCTGTTGAGCCAAAAAAGAGAAATATCAGCAACCCTGCAGCTGTAGGTTTTGGGATTTTTTTTCCTTGTGCAAACAGCAGTTAGCATAAGAGTGGGCTGTGCCATGCTACTACGCTCAGCATATAATTCCAGCAGGATGTGTGTAACAAAGACCTTACAGTCATTCTTCTGAGGTCTTGAAATCAAAACCCAGTGGCTTTCTTTGACTTCAGCAAATGGCATAGAACGTGCTTTGGCTTGGACAGGGCAGTGCAGTGCTGGCACTGTGGTGGCTCACTCTAAGCAAGGTAGTTACTGTGCACAGCACGTCGCTGATGTGCCTACAGTAGGTACAGAGCTAGCTCTCTTCACCTAGCTCAAGCATCTCAGAATGTATTGCTGTTTAACTGCTCTCAAGGGATAGTTTTACCTGCAATCTACATTTCCATGTTCAATCCAGCAGTCTTCTAAAAGCCTAAGTACGCTCACTGCCTCAACAGAAGTTTTGGCCATGTAAGGGCAAATGGACTAAAGGAGGCCTACAGAGCAAAAGATCCTGAGCTCAAGTTTATGCTGTGGCTGGTGTAGGTGTTTTTCTCTGCCAAGCTTACAAACAGTAACGTGTTCTGAAAGCACATAAGATCAAGAAGATCGAGTTGCACAAATCTGCTCTTGAGTTTACATTTTCTATTACAGTAAAGACAATCTTTGTGTCTTAGTCCCTCATCTGCAGAATCCAAAATACTCTGCATAATACCTTAAACTGCTGTATTCTTTGAACAAAGTGAACATGTTAAATATTTGAAGAACATGCATAGTAATTTTCAAGGCAGACATTTGGGTGATCTACAAAAGATATACATCTGAGAACATGTTCCATATGCTTTATTTCCCAAATTTGGGGAAAATAGTTGGTTTATTGTCCTAGAGATTGCTTTATGAATCCTGTAAGTTTGACTTTATTTATGAAGAAAAACTGTTAGAATGTAGAAGAAATTATCTCAAAGAACTGTATATGGCCAAAAGGCAGTAAATAATGTTTCTTACCTGCAAACTGACAATTCAGTGGAATCATAAAATAGTTACTTGTCAAAGTTTTGGCATTTCCCAGAATTACGAATATCTTGAACAGCTTGAAAATATCTTGGAATTTTATGCACAAGACCAATTTACCCAACCTTGAGGCAGTGCTGGGAGTCCTTGTAGTCACTTGATGACATCAAAACAGTTTTTGTTGCCAGCTGCCTATTTCTAACCATGGAGTGCCAACTTTGGCAAGTTGCCTTAGGCTGCAAGTGTGGAAGTGAGGAAGCTCCCTCGTGTCAGCTCTGTTCTCCCATCTCCTTTGTGAGGTGTTTTGTTGTTTGGTTTTTTTCCACATGCACTGAGCAATGAAGCAACTAACCAGCTTCAGAAGGGAAGTTTGTCAATATTGAATCTTATTCCATTGTTTTCATTACCATCAATGTAAGAATTTTGAAGTAAGCCTATTTTCTTCACTAGTAAAATGCAATTCAATTTCCTTTGGGGAGACAAAGATAAATGAGAGAAGTGAATCAGAGAAGGTAGAGATAAGAAATAGGGTTAAAAATAATACAAGGGGGAATATGTTGCTAGAATTATCTGGGGCTTTATGCTGTGAGTCAGTCATAAAATGTGAGTTGGCTATTGCCCTCCCTCTAGAAGTGCTCCAAAGATCAAAGGAAGACCTCCTACATCTGCACAGAAAAGCCCAAAGGGGTTGCAGAGTATTACCAAGGTGAATTCTCTAGGGAGTAATGAAATTGGAATTGCTTTAGCCACAGTTTAAAGGTTAATGTTCTTGTGATGATTTATATGACAGCATATAAATTATACTCTGCCCAGTTCTCAGTATTGGGTTTTTTATTGCCTAAATTGGCCAACCAGCTGCTTTTTTTTTTTTTAATTTGTTCCCTGACATGATGAAATGCAGGACTGCCCGGATCTCTGTGTTGTCAGGTTGTCATGTGTATTTTAAAAAAACAACCAAAACCACCAAACAAAAAACCAAAACACAAATCACAAAACTGTGTAATGAAAAGCAGGAAAATACTGATGTATTCTATAAATTTGCAAGGGTAAGGTTTAATTTACTGGGCTATGGACAGGATAAACTGTGTACTAAAGAGAAAACAGTTAAAGGTAGTAAGCTTACTTTGTAAAACTTGGGATTTATTTGCTAAAGTTGCACTCTAAGGAGATCTGGAAGGCCATCTTATCGATCAGTAATCTTAATTTCTCTCACAGATCTTCAGTTCTGTGTAGTAGACTTCCTGCCTGTAAAATTAATTTTCCTTGTTCTGTTGACATTTATCCAATTTGCAGTCCAACTCACAACAGGATAAACACGAGCAGCAAATTGCTCTAAAAACAGTGGAACTACTACAGTCTAACTCCATGGCCATAGTAAGTGTATTAATATCATTACCCAGCTCCCTGGCCTCTCGTTATCAAATGCTTTTCACATTAGTGGCTAAAACCCTTCTTATTTTCTTTGCTTACCCACAGAATATCCCCACTGCATCCACAACTCCCTCTGAGTCCCTGAACCAGCAGATGGGCAGTAAGCACATAGTGCTCTGGTTCATTCCACACTGCCTATATCCTGACTGACCTACAGATACTGAAGCGTTCCCCTTTACACAAGGACTAATTTCTGGCACCTATGACCAGAAACTGTTTTCCCAAACCTCTAGAAACAATTGGGGAAAAAAAAAAAAATCTCTACCACTTTGTTAATTGTAGTTAAGTTGACCAGAAAAATCAAAGGTGATTTGAGAGTGAGAGATATGGACAGCATGATTATGTACACTTTTTTTCCTTATTTATTTTTAGATCGGAAATAAAAAGATGTAAAGATACTTTACAAAACACAATTTCTTCTTTAAAATTTAATAGATATACTTGCCTTAAAATTATAGGATTTTAGAATAATAAATATTAAGTTTTGTCTTAAAGGTATCTATCTTTCTGCAGTTCAAATGCTAGAAATTTTAGTCATATCTGTCAGCACTGCAGTGTTAAAACCCAAATAATAATTTATTTTAAAAAAAAAAATCTTACTCAACTGAGTCTGTTGAAGAGTAACTTCAAGTTTCTTTCATTGTTTTATATTTAGACTTTAAAACAGTGGCTGGCAATGAGCACCCTTTGATAAAGAATCTTATCAGTGTTGTGGGTTTTTGAGTTAACAGAATGATGTTTCATCATTTGCCTTCCCAGTACTCCATGTTTTAGCTCTGACATTCCCTGCTGTGCTCTCTACTATTACGTATTTATCCCCTTCTCGACTCATAGGATGGAATATCCCCAGTCTGCTTGGCCTGCCAGGAGGCATCTGAGAGGTGACAGTGGCTTTGTGAAATACATTTCACTGGTACTTGACATTCTGTTCATTGTTTCCTTCTGTGAAGTGAGAAAGGAGTCCCAGGAATAAACTGATAGGAATTCTGACTTTTAGCACAAATAACTCTCTCAAGAGTTATGAGACATTTGGCTGTAAGTGTTTATATATCCAGTTATCTGGAATGTTTATCTACAAGGCTAAGCTTAAAGATTTTTATAGGTGTTTTTGTTTTGCTTTAGTCTTTTGGTTATCACAGATGATGCAGAAAGTTTCCAATAATCTGGATGTGTTACACTATACTGTTAAATTACCATGCTAATTTCTTGTCCTAGAATGAAGAAACATTTGTAGTGATTTTTGGCACAGTAACCATCCAAATCGCACTAATTTCCTGTGTTACATACCAGCAATAACCCTCCACGTTCTGATTACCTAACCACAGCTACTTACTGCATGCAGAGAAAACAGTGTTAGTTTAGGAACTAAAGTGTAATAAAAATAAACCTGTTAAACTAATGAGTTTTCTGTAGATCAGTCTCAGCAAGTCGTTGACCTGATGAATATAAACACTTTAAATGGACCGATGATAAACGAGTTTAGCTTTTAGACAAAGTAAGAATTTATGTAGAAAACAGCAACACATGAGCATGTTAATAATGAAAAAAATCCTCTAAATTTGCCATCAGAAATTGAACTTGAGTAATTTTTAATTATGAAGAAACCTAACACACTGATAGTTTCTGCTTTCATGTAGCACTTTACTCATACATTGTGCCCTTTTGCCCAGAAGACTCTTAGGAAAAGGTAGAGAACAGAAATAAACATTCTGCAGGTTTTCTATATGTAATTTGAATCAAATTGTTCCATCGTTAGTGCAAAAGAAAAATAAGATAATTAATCCACAATACAACTTGCATCCCTGGTGTATGCAATACCTCCATCATCCTGGTTATAATAGATGGAATATACTGTTCTCTTCATGCCCAGATTATAAAATAACTCGTATATGGCCAAGAACCTCTGTGTTGGTCTATCCTGGCAGAACCAGTTGTGCTGAAACAATGTTCTTGCCTGTATATTGAACTGCAAGAACATCCTCCTTCTCTAAAAAGACATTAAGCCAATGCTTTTAAAAAATAGCATCAGTTATACGAAGGAAGGGTTAAGAGGACAGTAGTTCTTGTCCCTCTGAATCATAAGTGGGGTTCACTCACTCCCTAGTTCGTGATAGGGGAGTTCCCAGTCAGCATTCCACCCAGCTGAGGTTTACTTTTGGTCCTGGTGTTTTGTTCCTGAAGGTGATCCACTGAACTCCAACAGTTCTAGGGAGTTGGGCAGCCAGATTACCAAGCGAGTTCTTAACTGAGTGTCATGGTAGTTCTGCATATTGAGTGTGTTCTGCTCTGGTTTTACCTTATTTAGTCCTTAGAAGCTTTATCCTTTGTAAATTTTAGGCTATCGACATGATCTGCTGGGATGTTCCACCAGAAAGAGACAGAATGAAGGTCCAAAGAAAGGTGTTCTTTTGTTACTTGTTCTTAAAATAGTTTAATACACTGTGTTCTGAAAGAATTTCAGTGATTATTTGCCTATAAAGAAGTATGTTTGGTCATTCTAAGTTCACATACAGTGAAGGGCTGGATGTTTTAATTGGCTCTTAGTAGTCCTCTGAAATGTAAAAGCAGCAATGTTAGGATTGCATTTCAAGGATATCTTGTATATGTATTTTTGTTTAAATTTAATCCTTCTTTAGAAATCACAGAACCCTAAAAACATTTAGGCTGGAAGGGATTTGGGGAGGTTATCCAGGCCATGAGCTTCATGCTCAAAGCAGGGCCATTTTATAAATTAAATCAAGTTACTCGCACATTTTCTTGGGATAGCTTTTTTTTTTAATTTCAAGTCTCTTACTAATCAAAGTTATCCATCAAGCATTAGAGGCAGTTCCTGATTTGATGTGGATTTTGTGGGGGGTTTTCTAGTGCAAAGGACATATGGATTAGTATGAGTTTAGTTTTCTTATTTTTATGTACTGTACTATGAATATAAAAGCATCAGTAATAATAAAATAAAAGCAAATGTTATTAATATCCTATTAGCTTTAACAAATGAAAACAATCTTTTTACTAACAGATGGGGCTCAGGCTCTCTGCATTAAGTATTTTTAAAGTAGCTTGACATTTGAACAGCAAATGGATCAAGCAGATCACTTCAAAAAATACACAAAAGAAATGAGGGCTTCAAGCATAACAATATTTTCTGTCCTAAATAGCTTTTCAGTCTGATACACAACTAATGTATCTTCAATCCATCCTTAGTGAATTAATAAATAAAAATACCCACCAATTAGGAGATGTCCTACATAGGTCTCAAAACATTTTATCATGTTTTTGTATTTTATTGTGTTGTCAATCCATTTTTTCTGGAATACTGTGGTCTGGTGATGTGAAGGAACCTTCTCAAGGTTGCCCAGCAGGCCGGTGGCTGAGCAGTTTATTGCCACAGGGCTGGACAATGTAGAGTTTGAGCTTCTGCAGTATAATTAAATAATTGTTCTGAAATGTATAGTACTGAGTAGAATTGTCATGCAGTTGATGCTAGCTAGATAAAATTGATGTGTTAATTGCATTCACTTTTCATCTATTTAGAAATGAACGTAAATGAATGCATCTGAAGCAATTAGTATCCTAATATAAGAACTCTCAAAATACCATGAAAAAATACTGATAAATATAAGCCAGCAGGATACTTATGGGTGCTAAAAGTGGATGCAGTCCTCTGTCCCTGTTTTTCATTATTTTAAAAAACAAAAACAACCAAACAAAAAAAAACACCCACATAAAACAAAACCCCTCGCATTTTTCTGTTTACTCCCAAAACAGAGATCCAGTTCTCTCTGGTAAAAAGTTCAGTCTTCAGCAAAAATCCTTTGCTGATTTTGAACTGAGTTTATTTATACTTGTTTTATACATGTTTGTCCTCGGGGTGAGCCCATCACTGATGAGAATTCCAGACTCTGTGGAACAAAATGCGAAGGAAGCATTTCATAACTGGAGAAAGCAAAGCCGGGAGAAGGTGCTATTCCATGCGGTTTGAAGCGCCCTAGGACGCAGACACTCAAAGCCCCTGGGATCTGTAATGTATTTATCATCTTTAGTGTTAAGCCCTCCATTCCGAGGTCATAACGCTGTGTATAACTGAAATGAGTCCACTGGGTTATTTGTGAGACTTCACCAATATGGGCTTGAAGCCTAAAAGGAGAAATGAGTTTGTGTTCTCGGGCTTGGTACAGCTCCAAACGGCTTCTGCAGGAATTGCATGCTCGTACCTGAAGCTAAAACCAGGTTTCCTTTATTCACTGTAATTATCTCGTGGAAATTTCTGATGTTCATTTCCCGACTTTTCAGCCTGTAAAACCAGAACCTGAAGGTTTTGCTGGGACGTTTCTCAGTGCGCGGGAGCCGGGCTGGCCCGAGGAGCCACCTCCGGGCCGCTAGGTGGCGGTGTTGGGCAGGCGGTGACAGGAGCGCGGGAGCGGATTTGGCTCCGGTGAGACTCGGTTACAAAGGGCGCGCAGGTGAGCGGCGCCATTAAACAGCGTTCTCTCGATGCACTGCTGTTGTGGTTTCGCTACTCCATTGCTGGCAGCTTTGCGTATCTTCTTGAGAGGCAGCTTGCTTTTACCAGATCTGCTAAATCACAGAGTCCCAGCATGGTGGAAGGGACCTCAGGAGATCATCCAGTCCAACTCCACCTGCTAAAGCAGGTACATCTAGAGCAGGTTACACAGGAAGGCGTCCAGGTGGGTTTGGAATCTCTGCAGAGAAGGAGACTCCACACCCTCTCTGGGCAACCTGTCCCAGTGCTCTGGCACCCTCATAAAGAAGTGTTTCCTCATGTTTAAGAGGAACCTCCTGTGCTTCAGCTTTTGCCCGTTGCCCCTTGTCCCATCACTGGTCACCACTGAAAACAGTCTGTCCCCATCCTCTTGATACCCGCCCTTGAGATATTTATAAACATTGATAAGGTCCCCTCTCAGTCTTCTCTTCTCCGGGCTAAACAGACCCAGCTCTCTGTCTTTTATCTTAAGAAAGGTGCTCCAGCCCCTTAATCATCTTTGTAGCCTCTGCTGGACTCTCTCCAGATGTTCCCTGTCTCTTTGGAACTGGGGAGCCCAGAACTGGACACAATATTCCAGATGCAGCCTCACCAGGGCAGGGTAGAGGGGGAGCATCACCTTCCTTGACCTTCTGGTCACACTCTTCTGAATGCACCCCAGGAGACCATTGGCCTTCTTCGCCATAAAGACACACTGCTGGCCCATGGTCAACGGGTCATCCACCAGTCGTTCCAGGTCCTTCTCTGCAGGGCTGCTTTCCACCAGATCAACCCCCAGCCTGTCCTGGTGCCTGGGGTTATTCCTCCTCAGGGGCAGGACCCTACACTTGCCCTTATTGAACTTCATCAGTTTCCTCTGCACCCAACTCCCCAGCCTATCCAGATATTGATCTAAATTACCCCATATATTTTGATTACTTAAGTCTACAAAAGCTGCCTCATTCTTTGAGATCATGCCACTTAATTTAAAAGAATAACGTTGTTAGACTATAATTTCTCAATATTAAAATAAATATTAAAACCTCTTAAAAAGAAAATAAGGAATACCATGGATTTAAGAACACTTTCTACAACTGCCTGAATGGAGGTTGTAGCGAGGTGGGTGTGGGTCTCTTTTTCCAAGTGAGAAGTGATAGGATGAGAGAAAATGGCCTCAAGTTGTGCTAGGACAGGTTTAGGTTGGATATTAGGAAAAACTTCTTCATTGAAAGGGTTGTCAGGCACTGGAACAGGCTGCCCAGGGAAGTGGTTGAGTCGCCATCCTTGGAGGGATTTAAAAGATGTGCAGATGTGGTGCTTAGGGACATGGTGTAGAGGGACTTAGCAGTGTTAGGTTAATAGTTGGACTGTATCTTAAAGGTCTTTTCCAACCAAAATGACTCTGTGATAGTCTTATGTCTAATTTTTGTCTTGTGTTTCCTTGAAATCTAAACAGCACGGATTATATTTGTACACTGATAACACTTGCATTCAGATGCACTGCCCTGCACTTTCCAGTTGCAGGTCTCTGTAGTCTTGCCAGCATGGCAGTTCCTTGTTACATGAAGTTCCTTTAGGGAACGTTGTATGAAAACCAAGGAATATGTAAATGGCAGCAGAAGAGTACAAATGGCTAAAATTACGCTGTTCTTTGTTTATATGTAAAGAATTAGTAACAGCCATATGAATTGGTGTGTTTAACAGAATACAAATTGTGATTTATGAAGTGGAATCAGATGTGTTTTTAGGTCAACACCAAGAGTCATAGAGTATGAAGAAATATCATTCCGTGCTCGTGTTGAAAATGGGAGAAAACAGCAAATCTCTGACAGAACTCTCACTTCAGGACGCCTAGCTGAGGGGTAGGGGGAAGAGGAGCAGTGAGGAACTGGGATCTGAGGAAGCACTTAAGTTTGTGCAAGGTCTTGGATTTTGAGTTTCTCAGTTCACAAATAAATTATGGTGCTTTTTGATTGTAAAGACTACCAGAAATGCTAGAGACAGAGCAAGACTGCTTTATGACTTTTCTGATGTTTCTTTGGTTGAAATTCAACCATACACAGCTGATTAGGAGGAAGCTATCTGGGACCAATCATTTAACTTCCAACCTTCTACTGGGGGATCTAGATCATGAATAAAATTTAACCTATGCCTTAGTTCAAACATTAATTTCACTGTCTGTAAATTACTTGATGTAACCAATCTATAGATTTATCTATTTCTTTAGAATTCTTTCTAGGTCTGAAGATCTTAAAATATCATTTAGCCATATGTCATCAATAACATTTAATCAGCAATGTATTGGAAAGAATTTGGGTCTATCTTCTTTGAACCCCTAAACTTTTCTCCAATAGCTTTCCTGAAAGCAGGCCCGCAGCATTGTCAGGAATTTGTATTTCTGTAGTTATCTCTAATTTAAACCAACAAATTCTGCAAATTGCTGCTTGCCCTCCCATCTCTTTCAGATAGTAGATGATGTCATTCTTGTTGACTTTACTACTCAACCTGGATCAGTCTTCAGTTTTACAAAAAATGAGTCGCAAAGTTGCATTAGAAGTGTCTGAATGTTTTCCTGAGCTTCCTCCTGCCCTGTCCACGGTTCAGCCTGGTGGGTGGTCTGTCAGCGGCTGAAGTGGATCATGGAGCCTTAGACAAAGCAGTGTGAGAGTTCACATCGTGTAGCGGCTGCAGAGCTCTTTAGTATGTACTCATTACACAATATTCAAGCTGCTTCTGGTATCTTTTCATTCCTTTCTAGCAGCACAGGCTAGCATGACTTCTAGTTCACCAAGGTCACCTTAGATGTTTGCTGTAAATGGTGGAACTTCTCCTGTGAAAGCTAAACTTAAACTTTAAATGTTATCCTGAATTGAGACACCAGTCCTAGTCTAAGCTGTTATGAAGTCATCCATTGATTTAATTGGGTTTGGGCTAGTTCCTTTATTTTGTGGCAGCTATTAGGGTGCATGCTGGATAAAAAAAAAAACAAACCACCACATGCAAACACCAATAAAACTCTTAAAAACTTGTATTTGTATTACTTTACCACCCCTGGAAACTTTCAGGGCTTGCCTGCCATAGATTTTTGCATGCTACAATATAGAGTTGTCGCAGCACGTTTTCCCAGAGAGCTCTCTTTCCGTTTTGCATGTCTTAAGAGGTTTTCTTTTCTTTGAATATGTCAACTTTGAGCAATATTGATGATGATAATAAAACTGAGAAGTATTGCTGCAGGTGCATTTATATTTTCAATCACACTTGACTCCTGCCTCTGTGCACCTACTTGGCAAGCAGAAGCTCATTTTCAGGAGACACTGATGGCTGAGTACAGAGTTCTTCCCATGGCCACAGAGCAGCAGTTGAAGACTGCTTTGTTTCAGAGCGCTGCAGGTAATTGCTTGGTGACAGGCAGAGCTTAATGTGTTTGAACTGCCTAGAGGGATGAGCTGACTCTGAAGAACTGCAAAAATTACAGAATTCAATAAGCAGACAGGGCCTGGCCTCAAGCCTGCATTTCAGTGAGGCTGTGTGACCTACCAGCTACTGCTAGGATGCAGCATGGGAATCCTGATATTATACAAGGGACAAAATGAGGAAAGCACTTTCACATCCAGTGCGGATACCCAGAGGGCACACGTATATTACAGAAAACTTATCTAACATGTCATGAAAATATGGGGGAAAAAAAAAAAACACGAAAACAACTGGCTGCTTTCCTGGACGCCTGGCAGCCAGGAGTTTGGAAAGGTGGGCACTCATCTAATGGCTAATGTGTTCTGTGTCTGTTAAAAATATGCACATGGTACCTTTGCTCAGTGCCTGAGTCTGTGTGGCACACGTGCAGCGTCTGTCCAGATGAACACATTGTACCTGAGGGTGATGCAAAGTCACTGGCCACTTGCAGGTTTTATTTGCCAGGTGCTACAGAGCCCTCAGTGCCCTGTTCAAGGTATCCAGACTTTGGGAAATGGCCACATTCATTCATTGTACAAGTCCATTGGAGTGAGAAGAATGATATTTCAGGAAGGAAATGGGCCTGGAGAAAGTAAGCAAGAGGGGTTGTCGTTAAAACTAGGGGAGGAGGATTTCATAATAAGTATCAGAATGCTCTGGAAATGCATTTCCCAGAGCAACAAGCTTTGTAGGCCAACTTACACAAGCCCCTGCCCCCAGCTACTGTTTCTGTGATGCATGCCCAGTCTTCTCTAGGTAAATTTCTTACAGCTATGCATTGCCAAAGGTATAACAGCAGGAATATTCCCAGCGCTGGCATAGCTTAGAGCGCTTACTTTCAAAGAAAATATTTTATTCAGATGTCAGAAATCTCCTGATCTGAGAGGGGGAAGGAGGGAGAGGGGAGTTCAGGCTAATGAGCTGTGAATATTTCATTAGTGATGAAGCATTTTTCTTGAGAAGGCTTTCTAAAGGAAAAAAAAGTGAGGAAAAAATCAAAATCTAAACACAAAAGAAGATAATGCAATTAACAGGCTTGGCCAAAATAATTAAAGATCTTAAGCATGTAGAAAATCCCTTTTCCAGACTTGCTCCACCACAAAAAAAAAAGATAAATTTTCTCTAAAAGCTAGGTATGAGACCTAAGAAAGGAGAAGCAACTGTTAGGACTTGGTTGGAATGATAGCTTAATTTTTTATTTTTATAATTGCTACCCTCACAAAAGATTGAAGCAAAGCTAAAAATAAAAAAAGAAGTTGATTTAAGCTAAACACAACTAAACCCAACTAATTTTCTCCTTCCTTTCTACCTCTAAATCCTACTGGAGGATTGTTTGGGCAAAGCACTTTATCCAATTTCACGTTCTCAAAACCAAAGCATTTTTTTTGAATTCTCCAGTTTTTTTTATTGTGGCTCAGAAGTTAAAGTTCTGTTTAATGTTGTATAGACATTACTCCATTTCTGATTAAGGTGAGGCTATACATCAAAGCTTCTCAGAGATATTGATGAGCTAATTTATTTATCTAGCACTGATTCTGACTTCTCACAGTTCTAATCAAATTTCTCTGGTAAGTTACTTCTCCTTGACTCAGTCTGCCAAGCATTAGCCTGTCCGTCATTAATAAATGTTCCCACAGCATAAAACAAACCCATTCTGTTTAAATGCAAATAAGTCACGGGATTTCATTACATAACAAATTTTGCCTTAGGTTATGTGTAGTCTTTGAAAGTGACTGTAATGTATTCCAAGCTTTTAATATTCCTGTCTAGTGTTTCTTTTTATTATTATTATTCTCTTTTTGTTTGTCTGAAGTGGAAGAGATTATCTGTACTCTAGCGGAAGCCTTCAGAATATCCCACTATACCCAGGTTATGGGACTGAGCCTTTTTTTTTTTCCACAGAATAAATAAGTTTTGAACAAAAGGCTTCACTATATTAGTCAGATTCTTTTACTTGCCTCGCACTGCTGTTAAGCTGAAATGGATAACATTACCTTCAGTAGTCAGAGAGAAGGCAGCAGGTTGAGATGCAGCCAAAAATATCAGAATTAAGAAAATAAGATGTGTGCAGTTAGCCAAGGAAATTATTTTCTTGTAGCAGTGGGAACAGCAGCTCTCGCAGAGAAACTTATCCCAAACCTTTGGCAAAATCAGGGTTCTGAAAGCAGTTAGAGAGCAGTTTCCAACAGCAACGTGACTCAGGATTCCTGTAAGGATGGAAGGTCTGTTTAAATGTGGCAGCCTAATAAAAGGACTTTTTGGTTTTGATCTCCCAATAAATTTAGTGATAAACTCCTTGAGTGTTTGTTTAGACCCACCTGTAAAAATAACTTAATTGGGATAGAGTCTACTTTACAGCATTCTTTTTTTTTTCTTGATCTATTATAATTTTCTGACCCTAATTTCCTGCTGCCTCATTTGGTTTGAATTGGACCAGTTCATGATAAAAGTCTTTCCCATAAGGCGTAAATTCTGTCTAGGGGAGAAATCTTTGTAGATATTTGTTCTGTGAATTGGAATAATAAACTGTTATAATACTGCTATGGATTTGAAAGCTACTTTAGCCAATTGCAGCAAGTCTGAAACTTATTTAATTATCATTCATTTTTCAGTTGATTCCACTGTGCAATTTGAGATAAGCTTTTTGCTTTGGTCTTCCCTTTGGCAAAAATGCAAAACCCTTGTCCACCAAATGCACACAGGTACTATGGACTTGTGTTACTGACATGTCTGTACTTTAATTGAAGCTCTGAATGAATGTTTTAAATAACACATCACAAATATTTTTCACAGAGTATTTCATAAATGTATTTAGAAATTATAATGCAGATTATTCTCAGTCTTGAATCAGTGATGTGAAGTGCCTTACGTTCCTAACGTGGAAGACTCGGTGGTACTGAATTCAGTACGGCTATTCTTTGGTCGCGTCCGTGCAGGTTGTCACTGGTGCTGTTGGCTGTAGATGTTAATACTCTGTCACATCTTATTCTGAGGGTTTGTATTTACTTTTGATTTTTTTTTTCTTGTCAGTTTGACATCTCTAGCACAAGAGCATGTTCTTTCAAAATCCAAACTTTTAATGTGGTTTACTTTATCATAAACTTTCTGAAATCCTTTGCAACATTTTTTTTAACAGTTTTTCAATTTGCAGCTTTAAGGTTATGACTAAATAACATAATGTAATCACTTTAAATTGTTTTGAATGCTGATTTGATTATCTTTTACACAGATCAGTAGTAATTGTGTTGGGCAATATATGTGCACATTTTTTTGACACTCCCAGTTAAATAAATGAACAGGTATTGTATATATTTAAAAAAAAAAAAATCTAACTGCAGTTGCTCTTGTGACACAGCAGGTTTTTAAGGCTCCCTTCAAAGGTGCTGCTGGAGGACTTCTAGGCTCTCCCTTATTTATGATGTTAACGTTGTGGTAACACTGGCTTCAGGGGAGGGACTCTTCAAAGCTTCCAGCTGCTTAACAGCACAAGGAATTTGTGCTGCCAAGTGCCTTAGCTACTTTTGAAAATCACATTGTGTGTATGAACCTAACTGTAAGGACAGATATTTGCTTGGACCATCATTTGGATTAGGTGGATGCCTCTAGTGCAAAAGAAGACAGAAAAATACAGAAACTATCTGGAATTAAAGTTAAAACATTGACTGAGATCTGTAAATATACATGGGTATTTGTTGCAGATGGAAGTGGAAGGACTTAAGGTTGCTTAAAGAATCAGTGTCAAAGATATCAGAGAAAGGCAATTTTAATATGACTTTGTAGACGAAACATGACTTAAGAGTTGGATGGCAAGGTTCACTCTACTACCTATTACACCAAAAGCGTACAAAAGAGGAGTGTATGATTATGTGTTTTGTGTGACTTTGAGGTAGCAGCAATCTGAGGTTAAAATAGCAGCAATTTGAGGTTCATTAAAGCTATTATAATAAATCACCAGATTGGATTATATGATTTTCGAACAAACTTGATTCATTGGTAATCAACAATCAATTGATTCTTAAAGTTTCTTAAATCATGTGCAGACACACACAGGGATATAGATATATGTATAAAATGTATAAATATAAAGGGATATCTATTAAAAATTCCCCCTGAGTTCAGTGAAATACATCAATGCTTTAGCATTCCTCAGTGGTTGAAGGGTTGAGTCTGGAGGGGTTTGCTATGGTCCTCCAGTTTCGCAGCTGAAGTTCATGAGCCCTGAGAGGCATCCCACTCAGAGGGAGCTGCTGGTCGCAGCCCACTGCAGTCCAGGAGAGCTCAAAGGGTCTCACTTCAAACTGTGGTTTGTAGGGTTGGGAGATGGTTGGCTTTAGTCATTGCCCTCTCTTTTGCTTTGGCCACAACTTGCTTTATGTAGTTCTGGTACTCCAACAATTCCAGTATTTTCCAGATTGTACAGTTCTGGTACCTGGCAAATCAGTACAATCCAGGCAGCAAGTGCTTTGGGCACCGTTAGGGGATGCCTGTCCCACTCACTGCACCTGTAACTGAGGCAGGGACACAATGTTGGCCTTTCCTGTGGTTGCACAGTGGCCCAGGGGGCTGCGCTATCTCAGTACCTCCACAGGAAAATCTTTGTGGATCGGGGTGGAAATTGCATATCAAAATAATTAAAATAGTGACTAAAGCGTGAATTTTCAGGAAGAGAATAATTTAGTTTTCAGGTTCTGATCTGAAGCCTACTGAAATAAAAGGAACTTTGACTTTGCAGAGTGTAATGCTTGGGGTAGTTTTTGAGAGCCTTTCCTTCATTGAATAGTACAAGGAGTCTCCATGAAGTCTGTAAGATATTAGACATCTTGTGCCTCTTAGGGATACGGTGGTGATTAACAGTGAAAAGCATCCTGATAAAGTAAACTAAATAAAATAATAATTGTGTCTTGAGTGATTAACAGAGTGTATTGTTGGATAGAATCTTTTGGAGGGAATTTTATAAGACATTGGGATCCTTTCCTGCAAAATTAGTCATAGCCAGTCAAAACACTTTTGTACCAAGTACCAAGCTAGCTTTTCTCATGTGCTTATGCTTGTTGCTTGATTCTCAGTAGACTAATCTGAAATCGGATCTTAAGTATGAAAGAGCAAGACCTTGCATTTTACGTATTCTACAGCATCAGGCATTGGAAAAATAATAAAACCATTTTTAACAAACTTGTTAGATTGTTCTATAAGCCGGTACTTTTTCATCATTACACTATATTACATCTAATCTTCTGTAAGTGTTCCTGCTTATTGCTTTTTTAATGAATACATTTCTCAGTTCTGAGTTATGGCTAGTCCTATGGTTTTAGGAGGGGCAGGTATTGTTACAAACACAGGTGGTTTTGGTTCATTTCCAAAGTAAAAATTATTAACTAAGTGTTGGCAGCTGCATCTTCCATTTTATATATATTTAAATCTATTTTATGTTAAGAGTTCTTTGTTCTAGATATAAGGGTGGGAAGTGCATCTATACCCTGTGACCTAATCAACCTTTCAGAGTTCCCAGTGGCAGTCAAGCCCTGGAAAGAACATTTTGATAACAAGGCTGTTGAAGAGTTCTCCAAAGTCCTGTTAGAATGATGGCTTGGAATTGATATAATGCCAATACCTGTGACAAGTGTGTAAAACTCAAAAGTAACCTTACTGTTGTGTTTATAGTGCTTTGTTGGTTTTCCATAAAGCTGCTTTACATGGCCCATAAAGGCAGACTGTGCAGGGCAGTCTCCTGTCGTGCTTTTGCACTGACAGTGTGCTGATCACAAGGCAGAAGAATGTTCAGAAGTGATGTTACACTTTAGAGACTTTGAATTGCCAAACTAGCGGCAAGTCTACTCTACCCCCTGATGAACATTGGTCAATACTGTGACAATTCCTAAATAAATTGCCTCACTGACCCTGCTCATGGTTTTCTTCAGGGTGCCCCATTTAAGCCTGCAGCCATCACCTTTCTTGGTGTCGAGTTCCATAGTGTGCTCAGTCCAATCTGAGGCCTTAGGCTCTAAACTTCTGTTGTTCATTTCGATCTCCTTCAACAGGTCAGGTCAACACCTGCAGCTCCATTCTCTGCAGCATTATAACACACATTTTGTTGCTGAAAAGCAATATGTTACTTAAACTGAAACACTTCAGATAAAGCAATTTTCAAAAAAAGCACTCTGACGTGTCTCCACGTCCGCCTTTCTCAACTCACTGTTCTCCCTCTGCAAATGTAAAGTCCTGTGCTGTGTCAGGTGTTGTGAACAGTGAAAACACTTTTTCAACTCTCCTGATTGGGGGTGAAATCCAGAAAGACTGATCTCCTATTTTATTGTTGTTACCTTGCTTTAAATATCTCAAATGTCTTCATTTCCTGAAGGATTCTTTCTTTCACTATTTGGAAAACAAATAAAAATACAATGCATGTTGTTGTAATGTTCTCAGAAACTTCTTGTCCCTGAGGGGAAGGATGTGGCTTTAAGGTCTTCCTATGCCCTTAAATTTTACTTAATTTTACACAGATATCTGAAAGATACTTCTTCTTTATTCAAGGTGCTAGTACCCTTGAATGTTTAAAAAAATAAAGAAAAAGAGAGATCATTTAATAGCAAAAAAATCAGTAAATGCTATGTCCCTGATTTCTTTGAAGCTGTATGAGTTTTATCACTATCATAAATTCTGAATGAATGTCTTCCAACCTGTAGAAATCCGTTGACAATATGACCTGTTAATTGGTTCTAAAATTGTCTTGACAAATTGTAATCTCACAGAGATTTTCTGTTTACCTTGAGGCTTGTTCCAAACAGAATTGCTTCTGCTTTCCACTTCTAAAAGCTTGCACTTATTTTCTTAAGTCATTCTTCACTTTGTGATAAAGACATGTTACAGAGATGTTCTTAACTATCCTTAGTTATGCCTTTAAAAATTGACAAGAATACTACTGTGAGTTAATACATCTGATGATTCCTTCTAAATAAAAAAAGGGGGGGAAAAAAGTCCCTATCTGAACATGAAAGTATGTAATGTTTGCAAGGTTCTGTGTTATGCCAGGAAAAAATCCATAAAGAAAGTGCAACTGAATGGTGAAATTGGAGACAGTTTCTTTGGGTGGAAGGGGGAGGTTCCCTCACATGTGAAGAGGCTCAACTTTTGAACAGCTTAACTCCACACTTCTCCTATTTTTGTTGGTATAAAGTTAATCTCAAACTTTTAACAGTTTTGCAGATGTAGTCTTAGATGAACGATCATGTGACTATGAAATGTGGTATAGAGATGACCAAATCAGTTTACATTCATCAGCTTGGTAACAGCAGTTTTAGACGCAGTAGTGTGTCACACCATGGAAGCTAATTCACTGTTCAAAAAAAGTAGTTTTATCTGCCTGTGGGTGTATGCAAGGTAAATTGGCTGAAATGGAGTTGCTGTGGTTAAACCACTTTCAGTACTTGAGCTAGGTAACTTTAAATTAATTTTGAGGTTAATTCATCCATCCCTAGACTGAAGAGCAGACAGCACTGTAAGCAAACTGTAAGTAAAGAACTTAAAACCAGAGATAATATACTGAATAATTAAATGTCTACTCTAAAGAGAGTCTGCCCTGCTGCTGGGTGTTGAAAGTGATCATGAACACACATCAACCGTCTAGGGCTGTCTCTGGATTTTCTTTGTGTGTTTGCTTAGCTTGGTTTAGTTTCTGAAATTTTTAATTTATTTTATTTCTATAAAATCATTTGTGGTGATGGTGATCCTTGGCTTTGCTCATAAATGTGCTGTGGTAGCTCCTTGCTGCGCTTGAGCCGTCCATGGTTGCTTAGTAGATGCTATGATGTTCTGGGAAATTTCTGTGGGCAGAACAAAGAGATGGCATGAGCCTTTCTGAGGTCCTTCCCTCAGTTCCAGTTGTCTCTACAGTGGAATATTCTGTAGAGACAGAGGTGATGGGAGTCCTTCCAGATGGATGACTGACTCAGGTTCCAGTGCAGGTAATGTGTTTAATTTTCAATAAAACTTAGCACCAGAGAAAGACTGCATGGTATAAAAACAAATTGTCATCGCTGTAACTGGAGTTTTTTCTTTAAACAACTTTTGAAGTGCCTGTCACTTCAAGATGCTTCTCTTTTTCCTCAAAAGGTATATGATGATGCTTCAGAAAATTAGGAACCTTCCAGTGGCTTTAGAGCTAAAAAAGATTCACAGACATCTTCAGTGGGTTACACTTATCACCTTTCCAATCTCTCTTCAAGATGAAAGATGAAACAGTCTGACTTGAAACAAAGACATAAACCCTATCTTGTCTTTGAACTGTTTGCCAAGGAAGTAATGGGCTTATGGGGTTTACCTGTGCAGTGCTGACTCTTGCTGAGAACAGCAGCTTTTAATGAAGCATAGAAAATATTTGAAATTTAGATATATTTTGGTAAGGGGGGAAAGGATTTTTGTTTGAACAAACTGTAATTCTGAAATGCTTCTAAGTAGTCACCTAACAATTCTGTTAATATCCCAGAGCTGTTTTCTGCATAGCTGTGGACATCTATATACTTCAATTTCAACTGAGCCTTGTATTCTAGAAGTCAGTGCTTATATTTTTAAAATTAAAATAATTGTAATAGCCCTAAAATACGGCTTTAATTTCTTCAAAGAAGCCGTGTGTGGATTTTAACTTCTTCCTTCTGGGCAACTTGAATCTTTGAGGATTTGTTTTCCAAATACGCAGGCTGGTGCATAACTTCCTATGTGAAGCTATTCCTATTGACTTCAACAGGACTGTTCATATGGAGAAAGTGTGTACATGGATGTTTGTAGAATCAAAGTACTATGAAAAAAACAGAAAAGGAAGATAAATGTCTTTACAGCCAAGATTGTCCAGGAGTTCTGTGCTGGTATATTTCTACTCATTGATTTTATGCATCTTATTAATGCATATAAAGAAGATTTACTAAAAATATGTATTCAGAAAAGATGAGAACAATCCCAGAAAATCTCAAGGCATCATATAGTAGGGACTTATAATAAGAAATACAGATTATTTTGCTGTAGAGCCTTCAGCTGTACAGTAGACTATCTTCCTGTACTGAATACATATAATAAACAGATGGCCATGGAAGGATAAAATGTCAGATTAGATGAGCAAAATGTCAGATTAGATAGACAAACTGGGAGCACAAGTAGATCACAAAGATTGAGAAGCACTAAAGTCTAAGTTCTTAACCAAGGAAGCTTCTTAAGAAGTGAAAAATTCTGCTAGGTCTCATGCTGAAGCAGAAATGTAGAGAAGTGTTTGAAGTAGATTACCGATAAGGGGAGAGGCATTCATGTAGCCAGGATCCATGAAGTGAAGTTACTTACCTAAAAATTATTCCAAAACTAGTACTTAAAAAACACACAGTAATTAAGTTTTAATGAAATATTTATATGTACAGGAAACTGCATGTGTTCATCATACAGAAAGCCCTAAAAAGTTACTTTTTGGGTTCTCCTGTACTTAAACAATCAGATGACCAAAGAGCATGCAGAATTAACGATGCAAACAGAAACCTATGTCTGCTCTACCAAGCAAGGGTCTTTTAAGGGGAAAAAGAGCCTCCACACTTGGCATTTAGGATCCTTAAACCATACTGAAAGCTGCTCTCTCCTGCTCTTCAGTGAGGTGCTGTTCTTTATTCTTGCAGATGTTCCGCTAACACGTCGCTCTGATACGTAGCAGATACTGAGCCGTTATTTCAGGTGTTCCATTAGGCACTCTGTTTCTCCATTTCAGTCCCCTACAGTCACACTTGAGTCACTCCACAGCTGATGTGATCCAGAAGTCTAGACAAAGGCCTTTTTAATCATATCAGTTCTAATTAATTCTCCAGTTTACAATCAAATCTGCTTACAACAGGTAACTTTAGTACTGTATGACTCATTGCTAAGTCATCTTACTTTCTTTTTATGGAGTACTGTTGAGATTTCTCAAAATCCTAGACTAAGCTGCTTTGTGATTAACAAATCTGCTGTGGTTAGTCAAAGTCTGAAATCTTTGTTCCCTTCCCATTTTTGAACTCACAGGCTTCAAGCAAGAGGGAAGCACAACAATATGGATTTCTTCAGTTCTTGTAATACAATTCAAAAATCTTGTGAATGAAAAACTAATCTGATGGGGTGTGACAAGCAGTGTAACATATGGTGGCCACATTAGTTTTTCAGACCCAGAAGCAGCACAGCAGAGTGAAGCTGGACCAAAAAGAGTATTTCTTAAAGCATCATTGTGATTCTGTTGTCTTCATCCTCCTAAGACTCATCTTTCTTGATCACTTGCTTATTGGCATTCAGGTTCATGAGAAGAGAGAAGCCTTGAAATAATATTCTACTTGAATAACGTTTGTTGTCATTTAAGACCATCCAAGTAGCCAACATGGAAAAGAATTACTGCCTTTCTTTTTGCAGTAGCTTAAACATAGCTGAGGACTGTTTCTGTGTGTGTCCTCCTCTGATCATCTTTGTACTAAACCAGATTTTCTCTGCCTGCGGACAGTTTGTGAAATAATTGCGTAGACAATACTTTTTTAACCAGGTATGCACATGTTCATATGCATGCAAGCAAAGCATGAGAGGAACAAACTTAAATTAATGAAAGGTTAGTCTCATTTTTATTTGATTGAAAGTGGAGACTAGTATGGGAACACTGCACAACTTGCACAACAAATCCAAGAAACTATGTATAAGGATTAGCTGATTCTTGGACTGGAATATATGTAAGAACACAGGCAGAACACTTCCAGATTTTCACTCTGCAGTTACACACATGTTTGCAAAGATCTTTTGACCATCTTTGTTATTATTCTGGGCTCATTCTTTACTTACTGAGAGGTCTTTTTAGACACAGTACTGTGGAAGAGGAGGGATTAGTTTGTGCATCTTTCAAGCAATGCTATTATCCAAAGCTATCAATGCTGTCGTTGTTTAGGTGTTAGTGTGATATTGTCTATCCCAGGTTCAGTTTGTGACCAGGTACAGTCCCAGACTCTCCACTGTAGTATGTCAACATGCCCAATTATTTCCCACCTTATGAGGTGGTAGCAACACAAAGAGCTGTAGAAATCCATTCTATCCCCTCTACAGTGTTTTCATGTGCCTAGGGAAAACTTCACCCCCTTTTGGGGAAGCAGGATTTGTGGTAAAGCAAAGACCAATGGTTCACTTTGACATGTTTTGTTCAAAGCAGCTATAAAGTACTTTTTTGCTTTGGCACATCTTGTTCTGAGTTACACATTCATGCAGATAAGCCCTAGGGCATGCAGGATTTGGCCCTAGTGAGGATTTGAATGAATGCTAGGTAAAGTCAGGAAAGATTCTGTTATCTTTCAATAAGTTTTGAATTAAGTCTTAATGAAAACTTAGATTCTAGGCATCCCTACACATCTGAATTTTACTGCTTCTTCATTTCTGTCAATGCAGATGAAGGATGTCTGCGTGCAGAAAGCTGCCATAGGGCCAAGGAATTGTTTTTTCCCCCCTGTATTCGCACTTGTAAGATCACATCTGGGCTTGAGTGGGATCCCAAGCTCAAGAAAGATGCTGATGAACTCCTACAGAAGGACAGCTCCTGCTTGGGGACCTAAAGTACTGAACATACCAACAGAGCCTGAGAGAGCTGGGTTTGTTCAGCCTGGAGCTGAGGCTGGAGGGGCTGTCTTAGTGACCCCTTGGGTGGTTATGCAGAAAACAGACCATGATTCTTCTTGGAGGCGCACAAATGACCAGCAACAGACACAGGCTACAGGAGGGAAAATTATGACTAGATAGAAGGAGAAAATTCTTCCAAGTTGAGAGTGTTCAATCACTGGAATAGAGCCTGAGTTGTGGAAAATTTGAGATTTTTAAAATTCAGCTGGACAAGGTCCTGAACAACCTGACCTAAACTTGAAATTTTCTCTACTTTTGAAGTTAGCCGTGAAATTGGACCAGATGCTCTTCAGATGTTTCCTGTAAAATGTGTATTATTTTATAATTCTAACATGAACAATGCACGATACAGCATCTTTAGAAAGATTTTCCTTCTACGAATCTGGTTCACCATGTGATCCCACAAATGGCATGCGTGAGGACAGCTGTAGGGGCAGTAAATTGTGACATGAAAAAAAAGGTCAGGATGTAAAGGGAGAAAAGTAGCAGTCAAAGAAAGCCTCCTAGGTAGGTTTCCATGCTGGGCATATCAAAAGTGGGAATTTGTCACGAGGCATTCCTGGTATTTGTCCTCAACTTTTGTTTTATGCCAAGGGCACCACCCCACCACTAACTTTGTGGATCACTTTCTTAATGGACACCACATGGGAACAAGAGATCAGACAAAGATCATCCTGTGCTGTACTAATTGCTTAAATCTGGATAGCATCTAGGGACTGAGAGCTCTACATGGAAAGTCAAGAATGGAGTGATAGATCAGTGCTGTGTAGAGAGGCCAGGTTGATCAGCACCAAAAGTCCATGTCCCAGCTTTGGTAAAAAAAAAATAAGATTTCAAAATATTCATCTTGACTACTGATAAATGCTTCCTTGCCATGATTCTGCCAATCACATCAGTACCTACACCTTAATTGAATGTGCAGCAATGTGTAATCCTATAGCTCTGTATTTGAAAGACAGAGAGAGAAAAAAATACTGCAGTAATTACATTTGAGAAGAGAAGAGAAGCACATATGGAATGCACATGTAGGTAAGTATGTGAAGAGGCTTGTTGAAATTCTTGCAGAAATAACTGAAAAAACTTGTAATTACTAAAAGCTAGCAATTCCCAATATGAATCCTAATTTATTTTTTTTAAGTAATAAATCAAACAATGTCTCTTCAGCCTTTAGGTCATTCTTGGACTTTAATGAGCTGGAGTTCAATATAGGACATGTGGAGCCTTCTTGTAAATAATAATGGAACTGACTAAAAAGACCGCACTGTAACTCAAAATCATAATTTCTAAACTATTATATTCCAGATGTCTTTCCTGTACTGTCTCCACTGTCGTAGACTGAACACAGTCTACGATAAACTGATGCTGGGATGTTGTCTGCCTGTACTTTTGTCTGTTATGGTAGCAAATGTTTACATCTGGACAAAAGTCTGCTCTACTGCTGTACCTTATAGAGGAAAGCAGAATTTCTCCTAGTTTGTGCCCTTACTTGGGAGAACTTAATTGAGATGAATGAAAAAAGTAGTCCCATTGATGTCAGATCAGTGCTAGGAGTATTGAAAGTTGTTGCAGCTAAATGCAGTGAGGTGAAAGCCGTCCTCAGGAGTCCATTTCTTTTGTCAGTGTAGAAGTTTGTTCATTTTAGCACTTAGCACAGGTGGAAGCTCAAAACCAGAGTTTTGATCATAAGTTTATTTTTAAATTAAATCAACATAGAAAAGAGAGATTCTAAGTGTTTTTTTGATGCAGTCCTATTAAAATCTGTGAAGTTATTTTAACTTTATAGCAAAATAAATTAAAAGCAGAATACAATCCCCAGCATCATGCCATGACTTTCTATTTTAGATGAGATTCAGTAGTAGATTGAATGGCTGCGATAGCTAAAAGCTCTGTTGCAAGGTTCCCTGTGGTTGATCATTTTTAAAAGTTGTGAAAAAATTTGTCAGTCTTAAGTGAAACAGTTTATAGTCATTCTTAAGTGTATGATTAACACTTTTTTCATCCTCTTCCCCATTTTTCTCATCCCTGTCTCATTGTTACAGTTGAAGAAAGGCCAAAAAGAGAGAGTGGCTCAGAAGAGCAGATGAAGTAGCCAGTTCTTGAGGGTGTGGGGTTGTTTGGGGTGTTTTTCTCTCTTTCAAAAAAAACCCCCACAGAGAACTGGCAGTGGCAGGTCTGGGGATGTCAAGCTTTGGAGTGGAATAACTACTTTATTGCACTAGAACACTGAGATAAAACTGGTGTGGACTTGGTAGCTCTTCCTATCATCTGTGATTTTGGGTTTTGGTGCTTTCTGTCCCTTATACCATCACAGCACTTTCTTTTCTTCTGTAGTATCTAAACTCTTTTTCTTGAATGTGTTTGCCCTCAGGACTTCTTACAGTGCACAAAGCTGACATCATCAGGCTCCAGCTAAAGGTTTTCATAAGCAACACATATGTGGAAGTTTTTCCAGTTAGTACTACACAGTTGGTTCTCTATGCAAACATATTTTAAATCAATTTTCTACTATTTATACCAAGTCAACTATTAACTTTATTAGAAGCATTTATAATTGTTACATCAAGAACTACTTCTGTCCCATTAGTGCACTGCTTTGGTCACTGTGAATAAATAAATAGCCATTTTATTTCTGTTTTGGCACAACACAATTGAGTGCTGTATTTCAGTTCAAAATCTGGACAAGGGTTACATGAAAATATTTAAGGAGAACTTTTAATTTCCTTACCTACACAAAAGTGTTCATTTAATTCATTCTTGTTATTCAAGTGTCACTCCATATATGGGCATTGGTGTGGGGTTTTTTTAATGAGATAATCTTTCTGCTTTATTTTTTGTTGCTGAAGAACTGTTTTATGATTTGGAAATTGGTTTAAGCAAGCATCAAGAATCAACCAAAGCTGCTAAAAACATTGTCTGAAACTATGAATGTACATAGCCTTGAATTGCAGAAACAACTCAGAATCACCTGCAAAGTCTGTGGCTGAGGAGGAAAATTAATTCTAGTCTCGTGAAGCACAGGCCCAGCCATTCAATTGTTTCTTAAGGTAGAAATATACCTCTTGCAGTTCATACTTACCCCTTTGTGACAGCAGCACCGTGTAAGAATTACAGATAATCTGTTCAAGTTTAGTGCAATTTTGGAATTTCCGAGCCAAATTCCAGTGACTAAAGATTATTCAGAATAAATGAAAACTACTTAGGAAATAAGAACATGATTTTAAAAACTGACCTCAAATCTGAATTCCAAAAACCTTAATTATGGTGTTAGAGATTTAATTGCAGTTGTGAAATTATATTCAACTTCACATCCCTCCAAACTATACAATGGGATTCTGTGCTACTGCAGGAGTTGAGTGGGATAGTATAATTGGCTTGGTTATCTTTCTCAACATCCTTTGCAGAGTTAATGTGAAATAGAGCTCCCTTTCTGTTTACTCATAAGTTTTCTCTCTAAAGCTTCTGCCCAAGAGTGAGTACTGTTTTGCTAATGTTTTGCTCTTTGTTCTGAGCAACTCTAATCCCAGTCTGGGTGGAAGTGCTGTAGGTACAGTGCCACACTAGTTGTATGTTGGAGAAATATTCACAGGCATAATGTTCTGCTCTAGGAGCTAACAGAACTGTTGGGGACAGCTATTTCCCTTTGCCTTTGTCCACTGCTTTTGCAGATGAGTAATTACATGCTGCTGTTTATTTTTCTGAAAATGTGCTTCTCGGGAGCAGCATTTTCCCATGCTTTGGTACTATTTGTGGAGTACGCCGTCTCCTAGCTGTGTGCAAGAGGGTCTGTGTAAATACAGAAGTATTTGCAAAGTGAACTTGAATTCTGCAAGATATTACATAATAAAAAAAACCCAGAAAGATGGATCTGATACCTAGAACACTGAAATAGCCTCACAGATTGAGAGGTGAACAGAGATCTAGATGTGGGAGACAATGCAGGTAGCAATGTTGGGGTACCAAAACTTTGTCACATAACATCAATGCTTAGAAGTACTGAGAAGCTATTATTACCAGACAGCTACAGACCATGACCTGCCTAGCTCAGGTATTATAGTCTGAAATCTAACTGAATTTTTATTCTTTTTGGTGCTCTTTTCTTTTCTTTTTTTTTCATGCAGAAATTGTAACAGAATGTGTGAAGTGGTATGTAACAGCATGTGAGAGTAACTCGCCCAGGCACTTGGATAGCTGTGCAGATACTCTTGGACCAACCTCTAAATCGATTACGTCCAGAGTAGATAATTCATGACCACAAATCATTCCCATATGAGGACTTCTCCATGAGTACAATAAATAAATCTCCATAATCAAAACCAGGACTGCTGCTAGCCTGTAGTGGTGGTGTCAGAGGAAAGGGACAATGGAGTACAGAAATTAAACTGTATTCATGTGAATTTTTCTTTCAAAAGAAACACTTTGGAACAGCAAAGACACCCTGCAACATTTCTGCTATTGCTGCCACATAGAGGAATTTTTGTTGTCAATGAGGCAACTCTCACAGGCTTCTCTCACTTCATTTAACCGTGGTGGGGAACTTTGCCTGCCTTGCAATATGGAAAATGTCAGACTGTAGATGCTTCAGCTGTAGGAAGGTGTAGAGTGAGAATGCCAAGACATAGACGGTCAAACAGTGAAAGTGACATGTCTTATTTATGGGCAATTACAAGAGTGAAGTCTCTGGATGCCTGCTGCTTCAAGAGAGTATTAGAGAAAAAACATTTATCTTGGATTTTTTTTTTTTTTGACAGTGTCTCTCAACCACAAACTTCCTCCTTTATGTTTATTGAGCTGCCATTTTCCATTAAATTGTAACTGAAATGAATTTTTTTATTATAGTTTTCAGATACACTTACTATTTTTAGGAGGGAAGGACTGCATAAAAAGCTATTTAGTTAGATAATATGCCATATTTTTATTTTATATATACTTATATTTAGTTTGTCACAATTGTGAAATCAAGCATTTTAGCTTGCTTCCTATAAAAGGAAGTTTTGGGATTTTAACTTTTGACTTTTAGGTAAATGCTGTGAGTGTTTGAACCTTTCAAACTTTCTGCTGCTTACAACCACTTTTGACAGATGGCTGGCTGAGTTAATAATCTTAGATATAGGTAAATGCCTAGAAGTTCTGTATAAGCAGGTCACCAGGCAATGGAAAGTTCATTCACAAGTTTGTCCTTAATGACCCATCCACCAACGTTTGTACTGACACAGGCAGGCAGCCCTGAATGTACCAAAATCCTATGAAGAATCAGGGGGTTTTAGGGAGAAAAAGGACAGAGTTAGATAGATACGTGAGGAATTAACAGAACAATTGTGTACAATTAAATTTAAAAGTTTATTTAAAACTGCAAATCCATAAGATGTCAGCCTTCTTTTTATCTATTTTCATAGAATGAATGGTTTAGTGTTCATACTGCTGTAATGCATAAACTGAGTGATTTCCTCCCCACCTTAATTCTCTGTAGGGCATTTTTAGTGCTGCTTAGCCTGTATTTGAACAAGGCCTCTCTTTGCCTGTAGAGAAGTGAGCATGATACAGCAGTGGGCAGTCAGCAGAATTGGTTTTGTCTGTATAGTTTAGAAAAGAATGGTTTGTGTTTGAGCAACTGGAACAATAACTGGTTTGCAATACCATTCTTGTGATGCTAGTAACAGAAAACATGAATAAATAAATATGAATAATGTCTTTCTAATGAGTCTGCATCTATAACAGTTTATTATTTAAAAGTATACATTTCAAGTGCTAACAACGTATGGAGTGAGGTTCCTCAGTAAGGTATATATATATATATATCACAAGGGATTGAACTGATATGCATGCTGTATAAAATACAAAGCAGTATGAGGAGGGTGGTAAGGATCTTTGAGGAACAAACAGAATTTTAAGAGCAGCCTTTTGTGGATGGGCACAGATTAGTAAATATGCATGTTTGACAGAGAAATGAAAAATTTCCAGAGGAATTTTTCAAGAAAGTGATGTGATGTTTTGTACAACATACAATGTTCCTATGGCTTTCAAGTGAAAACCAAGCTTGATAAACATCTTAAGGCTGTTTTCCATAAATGAAATCTGCAAACAGTGGAATCTGCAGTAAGAGAAACAGATGAAGCACAAAAAGTAGTGTGAGAACTATTTTGTGTACAAACAGAACACTTGAAAAATAAAAGCTGACTAACTTAGGAACTTTCTCGATGGCTAGTGTTCCCATCTGTACTGCTAGACAGCCCTGCTATAAAAGTGCTATTAAAAAGGCTGTTTAAAAAAAAAAAAAAAAATAATAATACCTTATTCAGGCCACATGAGAAAAAAAACACACTTATCAAAAATGTTGGCAGTTGTGCAGACAAGAAGTTGTTGAAAGACTGTACTGAGCTTATTCTTGCTGCAGCAGAGGCAACAGATGCCGGAGGCCTCTCTGTTCCAGATACTGTGGCTGTGCTGGGTTCTTTCTTTACCAGCATTTCTTGAAAATTAGGAAAGGGGAGTTCAGAACTTTTGTTTCTTCCACCAGACAGTGTTTGTTTTGAAGCTGATACTTTTCACACAATGAGGCAGGCACAGGAGGAGTTTGGAAATGGGCACTGCCTTTTTGGGGGGGGGGGGGGGGGGGAAATTACTGATAGTGCTGTGTATGTGGAAAGAAAGGTTTTGAGAACTATTTATGAAGACTATGATTGGCAAACCCTGTTTACTCAGATATTTGTGAGAATCCATTTGCAACATCAAAGAAATAACCAATTGTTGCAGTAAAATGCCCCCCTCGAGAATCCTTTGCTTGGGTGGCACAGTTTTGTATCGTGAGACAGAAGGTCCAGTGCCCACACTGTCATCTTCTCAAAACACATGGTGGAACAGCTTGCCCTGTGCTACACTGCATGCTGCCTTTAAGAATATGTACAAGATCATACACTAAGTTGTGCCTCAGGGGTTGGACGGGGGCAACTAGGATGTGCATTTTAATATTACTGGTACTAGCACAAGATGTTGTAATACTGAGACGTTTCTGAGCACATCAGCATGGTGATGCTGGGTACATTAGGTTACTCTCTGGGACTCTTTTTCCACATGATTCTTGCACGGAATGTAAATCACTGGTGAGTTGCTAATCAAATACCTCATGCCCCTTGATTAGTTTTCTTTAGCTTTCTACCTAATACTAAAGTTTCTCAGTTTAGTTAATGGTAATAACATGTCGTCTTTCTCTTAAAAATGTTTTTAATGGTTGAAAGCATGCAGGGGGACTGGAACCAACCAGCCAAAGCAGTCTCAACATTGTTTCAGGAAAACCGATATATACCTGAATGAACAGGCAGCCATAACCAAAGGAAAGAGCTATTCAGACTTTCTATATGCCTTAGTTGTGCTCTGAATCACCACTGGAACCAAACACTCGGGTTCATGTGTGCGTGCTACTCTAGGTACAGTGTGGTAATGTTTTCTAGATACGTTCTTTTTTGGTTTGTTTTCTGGTAGGCAACAGGTGACCAACTCCTTGAAAATCTTCAAAGAGGTACAGTGACAGTTCCACCTAAAGACACTGATCCTTCACGTGTTCTCTAACAAGACCAAAGCATTTATGAGTAAAATTGTTATTTGGAGAGAAACATGGCTTAGGGCTGGGCCCATAGGGATCTTAACAGGGGCCCTGCCTTCCGTCCTGCTCACGTGTTGGAGCATGCAACAAGAGCCTAAGTGATTTACCAAAGACCTCATAATGAGAGAGTAGCAGGATCAGACTTAGGCCTGGGGGGTTTCCAAACTCTAATGCAGAATTTCCTCTCCATAAACTTTCTTTTTTTCTTTTGTGCTCCTCCAAATACAGTTAAATTATCCAATCTCTTTGGAACCCTGCTTAAAGAAAGAGTGTGAATCAATGACAAACCTCAGGATCTGGCACAGGTGTTTTGAATGTTTTAATTCATGATCAGATTTGTATAAAGAAAGATTTTATGTTTAAGAATTCAAATGCTAAGGATCAATCTGGTTCTTAATTGTAGTGACTTAAAAATGCTGAAAACATGACCCTTAGCTGACCCATGACTATCCAAATTGACACCAGAAGGAGCTGTAAACTGCCTTCATTGTGAAATTAATAGAATTCTCTTCTGTGATAGATACAGGAAAACAAAGTACAGGTTTAAAATACATCTATTTTAGGAACTGCATCTTAATGGTATCAGAATTGCACAAATATATGCATATTTCCAGGAACCTCTGGGCTTTGATTTTTACATCTGCTTTATTCAGGTTATGTAGTTCACCTAATCCACTAGCCATTCAACATATATTTTATATTGCTACAATGGTTTGCACATTTATTGTTTTTAATGACAAAAGGCTCCAACCGTCTTCACATCTGCACTGAAAGGATTTGCACAGCTAAGGGCCCGCACTAGTAAGTGAAGGCAGCTCACCTCTTGAGCAATATAGATTGCTAGACCTGAAACACCAAAGTGAAACATCGTGAGACTGAAGTATTTCCAAATTGTTTAGTCAGTTCTTTGTGGGGGAGTGAGAGGAGTAATTCTAAAAATAAGACAGCTCAATCAAAATGAACTGTGAAAATAAAAATTAAAATTATTTAACTGATTGCAGTAGAACAAATAATTCCTGGATAAGTACAACAAAATTACTATTGATTTAAAAATATTCATGGGAAAGATGGAGTTTCAATGTCAAAGAATTGTAATCAACTTATTATTAAGGGGATAGAACTTCAGCTCTTGCAAGGCAATACAATTCCATTTTTGTTGGTAGACACATCTGCAGGAAGTTTGAGTCAAGGTATCTGTTTACTGATGGCACATGGTAAAGATGATTAGATGCCTAAAGAAACAGAGGTGCAGGAGGAGTTTTTAGTCTTGCATATCTCCCTAATTTCTGAAAGTGGTGCTCCCAGGAAATGACTAGCAACCTGGTCTGTTATAAAATGGATAAGGATCATATTGAAATAAAATGAGAACTCAAGTAGGAGACCTAGATATGGGGAGGGGTGTTCAATGTGGATACTGGTGTGACTCTAGGCTAACACCCAGTAAGAGCTCAAAGATTCAGTGAGGTGTTTCCCATGGCTGAGACCCGAACCCCATCCCAAACCTCTGAAGTTCAGCTGTGCTACTATCAGCATGGGTCACTCAGCTACAGAGAGCTCTGGAGTGCAAATCAAGGCATGTCTGTCTTCCAAAGCACTTCTGAAAATCCTAGAAGTCAAAATACTTTTTAAAAAGTGCTTTTAAACGAAGTTTGGCAAGATACTACTGCAAGGTAAACAGAAAGTTCAATATGCTTTGTTTAACGCGCTTAATGTACTTCAAGTCTTTTAATCCTGACATTTCTTTGTAGCATAAAGCTCTCCAGATCAAGTTATATCTTTCCCACTGTAAAACTCTAGTAGTGAAAACAGACGTTGTTTCCAATCTCATCTGTTTACAATTTTGCTTGATTACTATTCCAGTAGATTTCAAGCTGTGGATTTAAAGATTTAATGTTCATATGGCTAGAACTTGTTCCTTTTCTAACAATAACTTTATACAGTCTTACTTATTTTAGCCTGCATTTTACTTTTATTAAGACACACAACCTTGTCATCTTAAATCACCTTGAACCAAATTGTCATGATTGTCCTGGGCAGTCTTTCACGTCAGAGTTCTTTTTGCCTAGCTGTTCTGAAAACCAGCTCCTAAAGGCAACATCTTGAGTATGTGTGAAAGATGCTAGATGCTGCCCACAGGAACATCTCTCAGGCTAGGTATCTAAAAGCATTCGAGGTAGATCTGGTAAGAATGCATCTCACAATTGTGGTGAACATTTATTTTGGGCATTACAAACAGATCTCTAGTGCATGGAACACTTGCATTCTTTTCTTGTAGCCAAGAGAAATTCTTACAAGCTCTTTTTGCTCAGCTGTGTTTTGTGAGAGAGAAAGGCTTAGATGTCAAACTTGGGGATTTTAAAACTATCAAAAGCATTTCATTCAGTTTCTGCTGGCACATCATGCCAGCAGTTTCATGTTTTATTATGCAGAAAAAACAATTTAGTTCTGCTGTATTTAATAAATAGTTGGATGATATAGTAAGTATAATTTAGCACATTTTTAAAGCAGATGAGGAATGATTCAAGTCATCACAGTTTAGCCAAGAGAAAATTACTTCTGCCTGTATGAGAAAATAACACTAAAAATGTGTCACCTTCTCCCACTCGTGTATCTGGTAGACTTCAGTGTGTTACAAAAAAAAACCTTAATAAGGGTGAAGATAATTAAATTAATAAATCAAGGGTCTATTTTAATTTGTGTAGAATTCTTTATAAAAATGAGACCTCCTTCCTGGAGAAGTCAACTAAAAATCAGTTTCTCTTCCTCCTACATACGTTATTTTGTCATCCCTATATTGAAATAACAGGAGAAGGATCTACAGAAGAACTTGAGTCCCAGATTTTACAAGCTTTTTATAATGTATGGAAAGAATGAGAAGCAAAAGAATGGTATCCCCAAAAGCCAGCACAGCAAGCAAGCAGCCATTTATTTTAATGCAAAGGAAACAAGACATGAGCTCTGCTCAGGGAATACTCATCTCATTGTGGGAAGACACAGGTATCCCCTTTTGCACTCACAGCTTTGACTGCCCCCAGACCCCCACAGCAAAGCCTGTTCCTTTCACGAGGCGCAGCCAAGGAGCAAGAGGTGGAGGTGGTGATGGAGACCATTGTCTTCACAGCACTGAACCATTCTTTCTGGTGTTTGCTGTAATGTAACCCCCCTGCTTCCTTCTGGGAACACCGGGAACAAAATACTGCTTGGCTCTGTCACAGCCCTGTGCGTTTGATGACTGCATTCACATCTCCTCTCTTCCTTCTCCTCTGTAGGCTAAAAAACTGAAATTCTTCCAAACTTCCCTTCTTCTTTGTTTTCTAGATTTTGGATAATTTATTGTTCTTATTGCTATTAACAACTGAAAACTGAACTTTTATTAATGGGAACTAGAATGAGAGCTATGCAACTCTGGCAGAATTAGTGCAGAGTTATATATAAACAGTTTTGCATGGAATAGAGTAAGAACTGGAACTAATTTATTGTTACAAAAGTAAACACAAATGTCCTCGAAATAATATCCCAGACCAAGAATAACTCTGCAGTACACCTAACTGTGCTAATGTTACATGCTGAAAGAACATCTATTTCTAACTTCTCCAAAGAATCATTTTATGATTTATCAGATTTTAAGAGTTGCTTCTTAGTTTAAAACATTTGTTAGTTGTATATGAAATTAATTTTGTGCATAATTTTTAAAGAATAAGATTTCAAATTAGCTTAGCATCTTTTAGTTAGAAATTAAAAATAGGTAAACTGAGTCCCTAAGGGCTGAGGAATATCAATGGTGACATTTTCTATAAACATGAAATTAGGTAAAAACAATCTCATGGCCATTAATTATTCCCAGAAAGAGTAATGGTAGTTCAACTCCAGAACCCAGCACATCTAATTTTCAGGTATATGCTGTGGTTTACAGTTTTATTTGTAGATACCTACAGCAAACTTTAGATTTTCCTTCTTCTAGGTTTGATATAACAGTTATTTCTCATTTTCTTTCTTCTGCTGTACTCACGACAGACTGATTTTTACCTTAACTGTTAGCAGTGCACTGGCACAATGTTTTTGGCTACTGTGCAGAGTCCCAAGACCAAACCACTTGAAAGTGGAATTCACATAGGAAAAAAGTTGGATTTTGCTTTCTTGAGGAAAAGGCACAACAATAGCAACCCACAGCCCACTACTCAAGGGCTAATTCTATCTGCATGCCAAAGAAAGAACCCAATTTGATTTATTTTTTCCTGTGAATGTTTAAAATAGAGTGAAAGCATGTCAGACTGGGGAAGGCGTGACTCCTACCTTCAAAGGCAACATTTAAATTGAATTAATGTAGGAGAAGACAGTAGAAATCCAAACATCTACTGAGCAGCTCATCTAAAAGTTGAATTTTTCAGTCACGGAGGCATTGACAGCCCTGTCAGCCCTGAGATGTGTTTTCAGTAATATATTTACTGAAGCTGAAGTTGGTGACCAGTGTTTGCAAGAAGAACTCGCAGTCCAAATGACAGTTGCCTCCTCGTTTGTCCCAGGATACAAACCAGGTCAGATGAGGGATATATTTATAGCAAAAGGGACACAAAATTTAAATGTAACTTTTTATGCATAATTATTAGCAAATAATTTTTTATTGTTTTCATACTCAGTTCTCAAACTGTTAGGAGAACTATCAGTCTCTCAAAGGCAGCAAGTTGTTGTATGACCTGGGCATATGCATTCAGGGGAAAAAAAATTCCAGTTGGTGACTAGAAATGAACAGTAAGCAACCTTCATAACAATGCTCAATTCTTTTTTTTAAAAAAAAAACCCTCAAAACTATACAGTGTCTTAAAAATTATGGGGAAAAAGTGAAGTGTTTCTATACAATAAATAATCTTTTTCTATAAATGTACAAAATCATTTGTACAGCAAGTAAGAAACTAATACAAATGCAATAACTGAAAGATATATTTACTTTTATAACTATAATAATTTATTTATGAAATATATCCACATATATATAAAATATATCATATATATTTTGGCAAAGACCTCCCTTTCTTGTTTTAAACAAAGTCTATTACCACCATTTTAAGCCTATATAACCATTTTTACTGTTAATTTATTTTCATTTTTCTTTTGGTCTCTATCTTTCTTCTGATAAAATATCATTTAATGTCATTGGGTTACAGTTTAGCCTATGTGAAGGTCAGTCAAACCAAAATAATATCTGTAATGTCACAAGTAAGGGATTTCCTCTCTTTCTTTTTAAATAATATAGAACAGGATTTGCAAAAGTTACTCTTTTTCCTAGCTTACTCTTGCATCCTCCGATCAAAAACAAAACCAAGTCCATCATTTCTGAAGAAATCATTTACACTGAAAAATGTCCAGGGTTGGATATAATCCTTATTGCCAAGTTTCCAAGTTATTCAGTGATGATGTTTCAATGAAGAGATAAAAATGTGATTTCTAATACTAGCAAAGACAAATGTACTGTGGATGATAATGTATGTAGGGGCTTAGAATAGCAAATGGTTTAGTACAGTGAGTTGTTATGACTGCATGAAGTTTCATTTGAAGATCCACAGTCCTACCCTTTCATCTTTAGGAAATTCTTTGGGATGAATAATTGGAGTTCTGTTCATCAACTACAGTGCATCCTTAAATAATCACTGTAAATGTTTTTGAATGGAACTTTGAAGTGCAGGAATAATTTTTGCCTAAATTAGGTAATCTATTGAATATTCAACGTATACTCTTAACTTGCTATAGTTTATAATAATATTTATATTAGCCATTCATATTTATTCTGCATAGATACTGTCATTTAAACATCTGCCACGAAGTTACAATATGATGATTCAGGCTTGCATACATTAACAAGAGAAATACTTTGTTTATTCTTAATGAGAACTCATGTATAGGCAATCTCTCTCTAACTCATCACATTCTCCAATTACAGGTGCCTGCATGAAGCTAGGGATGGTTCTTCAGACATACAGCGAGCAGTAAGTGGAACAGTATGTTTCTATTGTCCTTTTTTAAAATCACATAGAAAAATATGTTCTGAAACTTTGTGTTGCTGAAGTTTGGATCTGCCTGTGAATTTTTCTTCAATAGTGATACATTCCCTGCCAGGTTACATGATAAAGATTATCCTTTACTGAGATTCACAAGGGGAGCATGGGAGGAGGCTTCTTCATATAGGTTCACGAGCCCTTAAAGTGGCATTTTTGAAATGAGTGTTGCATACTGCTGAATTCTCCACTGGCATCAGGCTGAAGCATCAAGTTTGTCCATCTCAGGGGAGAGTTGTAGTTTAAGTTCTTGCTTCTGAGCTTCAGCAAATAAATGTTAAAGCTTTAAAAACAAAACAAAAAACAAACAAACCAAACTCTTAATTATTCAGAACTAACTCCCTGTTACCTGACAGAACTATGGTTCATCTCCTTGATTATGTATACACTGGGTGTACACACTGAATGCCACCCAGTTGTCTAATTAGCTCTGATCAAATAATCACAGCAATAAATCCAGCTTGGGGACTTCTAATCTAAGCACTTCCACTCATAGTGAAAAATTTTATGTAATGGTGTGACTCTTTTCTTTTTTGTTTAAACTTTTTTCTAGTTCTAATGGCTGTTTCATCTTCCCCAGAGCTACAAGTATTTGCTTCTCCTGACATCATCTGTATTTCATATGTAGCAATAGTAGTAAGGGTAGATTTGCAACTGGAACTTTTTGAAACTGGCTACTAGGTCACAGTAACCTCTTCATATCTGACATCTAAAGTAGATTTATTTTTCCCTCCAAATGCTTTTTCCACAAAGTTTGTTCTGTTTCTTTACCTTGAGAATTTAAGTTTTAGTGAAGCCCTGCACTGGGACATGTAGCTTAAGTTGTTGCAGTGCTAAATGAGCAAAAAGATGATAGACAGGAACAGCCCTTGCCCTAAGAATAAAGGAGGGACTGTTGCCAAAATATGTATTGGCTTATAGCCAAAGAATCCAGCTCTTTGAAAGAGCTATATCAGCACGAGGAAGGTTGTAGTAGTTCTGTGTATACTAAAGGTTATTTAAAAAAATAAATTTAAAAACCAAACAAACAACTCATGGGCCAAATTCTGCCCTTCTTTAGCAAGAAGTGATAATATTCATTTAAAATAACTTAGAGTTCTGCAATTGCAAAGAAAATTTATGAAAAATTAGTATTTCTTTTCAACACCAAACATCTGTAGCATACCTGACTTTTCAGAATCCTCCAAACTCTCTGTGCTACTGAATGAAAGTGTGTTCCTCTTCCCTGCGTTGCTCTTTCTCCTCTCTCCTTTTCATTGATCCATGATTTCTGGGGAAGAGAGATTTTTTTTTAAGTTTGTCACTGTGTTCTCATCAATTACCCTTACAGAGCCATTCATAAAATGACAATGTCATACTCTTCATTAGACTAAATAAAACTTAAAACATCCTAAAATCATGCAATATTAAGCATGCCCCTAACTGGACAGGAGACCTGCTGCTTCAAAAATACCACATCATAAAAAGAAACAGCAAAAGAAAATTCAAAGCAGCACGGTGCTGGGTCTGGCCTCTTTCCTTCATGTATTAAACCTTCCTGATTGTAACACATGAGTCTTCTTACTTTTGTTCTTTACATTCATTGCCTCATCCCACTTAAGGGAGAAGTGAACAAGTGGCTCTGTAAGTGCCTGGCTTCTGGCCAGGGCTCACCCACCACAAATGGAGATGAGAATTTTATTTAAAATCGATATATTGGTTAATCAGTTTCATTTCATATGAGCAACTTGATTAATTAATCTTCATGAAATAGCCAAATCATGTAGAGAGTTTGCAATATTAAGAAAAGATACTTACCTTCTTCTGTCTTGCACTCTTCTGCAAAACTGCATACACTGTTTGTCATGAGCATCCAAACAAGAACAGCGAAATGAAGACTGGAAAGTACTTTGAATCTGCCCTGTAGACCTTTTGCCTCTAAAACTGCCTCTGTAGTTAGACAGGCCATATGGCACAGTCCTCCTGTTGTGAGAATCACAAACATTGTATATTTTAGGAGCCAATTAAAATTATTTTCCATATCTTTTGTTTTAGAAAACAGATCTATTGATGCAAAGCAATAAATAGTGTCACAAAAATCAAACTCTCTGCTTATGTAAGTTCTCCCTACAACAAATTGCAACTTCTGCTCAATCAACTCAGGCTTTAACAAAATTATAAAGTAGCAGACAATCAGCTCAACTGGCTGAATTAATTAGCAACTACACTGGCTATCTAAAAAAAATTGTATTAACTAACAGATGATACAAATACATCCCCAGGTTACTGTTTATTTTACTGTGTATTTCTTTACTGTGTTGGCTACCCCCTAAAAATGCACAAAACTTGTATTTCCACCAGGTAAGAAATATCATGTCATTGCTGTCACCTTCATGATTCAGAGCCTGATTTGCCATTAATTTTATCATTGGGAAATGAAGAAAACTGTCAGTGTGATTCGTTTACTGCATCATGTTTGGAGAATGACTCAGGGAGTTATAAATGTGAGAAACAGCTAGATAACCTTCCTCAGATGTATCTGCTAGTACTTTTCTACAAGAGATCATATTCTGTACCACAGCACACCAAGAAATACCATGAGGTAGTTTTCTTTATGTTCTTGTGGTCTGGCATGCTTTGATCTTTCATGGGTTATAGTCAATATTATTATCAGAAAAGGACATGCTTCATCACTGCCTGCTAACATCCCCAAAAAGCGCTGGATAGTTCAGACTGATGTCGTAAACCATTTTCCTACAAGTTGTTAAAGAATCTCAATAGCAGGTGTACAGCACATGGAGCTTCTAGAGACCCATAAATGTTCCTGTGTACTTGAGGGATGGGCTAAGCAACTTAAAAATCCACAAACACTAAAAATCTGAAAAGAATCTCATGTTTAAAAGCAATAGAGAAGAGTGGAGGGAAAACAAAAAAGGAGAGGAGAGGAAGCAGGAATAGATCTAGAGGGGTTACAGAAAGGTTACAGAACAAAGCCTGAATAATCAGTTTGGAACCACTAACTTCAAATAGTTGTACTTCCTTCATTTGCTTTCATAAAAACATCATTAGGCTATTAACTGGAAAGCTGCAATTTTTCCATTTTCCCACACTCACGGTGGGCTGAAAGGTTCAGAAACATTATTTTCCTAATCTCTGCAATAATTTTTGATCTAGTATCAGTACAGTTGATGCAAATAATTTATTCAAGCCTTTGCACTTATAGTACATATGAGCTTTTAACAGTGCATCTCATCTTTCACAGCCTGAACCAGAGCACACCTATCATATATAGATTTATTGTAAAATCATACTGAGAGATAGAAAATCAAAAGCAGTATTTCTATGTGTCAGAGACCATGAGACAGTCTTTCTCCAGCAGATGCTGGTCTGCCTCACCTATATGCAGAAACTGTAGCATATTTTCACTACTTCCTTCATTTTATGGCTATGTCTAGACACTGGGAGAGACCATAGTAGTCCTAAAAGAAATTAGGACCTGATTTTGTCCTTCCTTCTCAAGCAGTCATTTGAAAAGCTTTTTGTTGTCTTCAGGATTAGAGGTGAGTCCCATTTTATAACTGAAGAGTATTAATCACAGACTGGTTTGGGTTGGAAGGGACCCTAAAGATCATCTAGTTCCAATCCTATGGCCGTGGGCACCTTTCACTAGACCACTATATTCCAAAATGTGATACTGTTTTTTCTGACTCTAATTCTCTAAATCAGAATCTCAGTGGGACTGAGCTGCAGTGTGCCTTGTGTCAGGTTCTGCCCGAATAGCCACAGGGGAAAAAGGGCACGTGCCTTATTCCTTAGCTGCTGCAGTTTGCAAATTAAGGGACCAACCAGAATTGTCATAAACTTCCATTTTATGTTAATATATCAGTATGTGAACTGCAGTGATTGAGGAATGTGCCCATTACCAGACTGCTGTCTTTCCTAAGAGACAGTAACTTCCAGCAAACAGGCAGGGGTGGAGAATGTATAATTACAAGTGATAAGAACCATGAATCACAGCCCTAAGCAAAGGAGGAGACTGATATCGTAGATACTGCTTCTGATCTTTCTAATGAAGTGCCTTATGTTCTCTGAAACTCACACCGCTTACAGAGCATGCTTCACAGCTTGGAAAATGTATTCACGACCACTTCGTCCTCAGTGATCCAGAAACAGATGCCAATGCAGTGACATTTTCAAGTGTAAGAATTTTAACTAGAACGCCCAAGCAAAAATTTTTATGTAAGCTCATGTGCAGTTTTGTCAATCAGAGATGGAAATATCAGAATTCTCACAATATGCCTAGCTTTGATTTCTAATCTAAAAATTCAAACCCAAAACAGATAAACAATAGCAACCCAGAGTCCTTCCAACAGAATTCAAGAAGAGCTAAAAGTATAGTAGATGTTTTCTTGCCTGTCAGTTACTCTGATGCAATTCATAAATTGCAAGATTTAAGCAAATGTTAGTGTGTGTATGGTTATCATTCCAGCACCTGAAAATGTCAGTATTTCAAGTTAGTTCATGCCTCTTTCTCAGCACTTCAGAAGTGAGAGGAGATGCCAAAGAGATTCAGTTGAACAGGTATCAGAAGCATTTGCCTAGCAGCATGGTTCATCTTAGATTGTTATATGTGATTAACAAATGCTGCTTTTTATTATTTTTTATTATTATTACTATATTTTATGGTGCTGCAATGCTCAGGTTCAAAATTAGTAAATAGAATCATAATTTCTACGTGCTGAATGGGAATTATTGTCAACATGTAATTGTCACCAAGCATTTGTGTTGTTAAGAAGTCACTTTGCTTTCCATTTCAGGTGAGGCATCTGTTTTCCTTAGTCAAAGCTTGAAGACTTTAGTACACATAGGGCAGTTTGTGTCTCCACAGTGAAGATGAGCAACAGCAAAACTAGGCAGAGGCAGATTTGTTGGCTAGCCATCTGCTAGGCTTCTGGGAATCCTGAACAACCAGTTCCCTTACACCGTTCCCTGCGGTTATGACGGGGTCCCTGGACAAAGTACTAGCTATGAGCCATTTACAAACTCTTTGGAAATTTCTATCCAAAATCCACAGGTTTAAAAATTTTTTTTAACATTTACATTTCACAAGAAATTTTGAATTTCTGACCTTTCACTCAGTATGCATCATTTCTTCCTTTAGGAGAACAAAATTCTCCTGAAGCAGTGAGATGGGTTTCCATGTATTTAAGAGCTAATATGTCCTGTGTGTGCTTTATGCCTTTCTTTTCTGCAAAGTGGAGAAGTGAACCTATGCAATTCTGGATCAGCCTTTCCAAGGTGCTACTTTGAACTGGTACCTGTGTGGCAACATGCAAACCTGAGATTTAGGGGGAAGTGACCCTCTTTTGTATAGTTCAGTTATCAGTGTGATTACTATAGCCAGGGAGCGGGTGCATAAAAGCCTGCATGCTCAGTTTTAATGCACTTTCTGAATTACAGAAGGTCTGAGTTTAAGGAAACAGTTTGGTTTTTAGTATAAGCTATTTGCTGTTTATTCTGTATGCAAAAAAAAAAAAAAAAAAAATGATGCTAACACAACTCTCCAGTACCTGGAATTATTCCCTATTATGAAATTATGATTATTCAATGCAACAGATCTGTTATCTGCAGATAATTCCATGTATAATATAGAGCAGTGCAAAGCTAATCAAAGCACAGTGTGCTTTTGTCACTTGAAACATACTTTTGATTTCTGCAATGGAAGGTGCACACAACAATCTTTAGGTCAGCCAATGTTTCTCCTAGAATTTTAAAGGAAAAAAAAAAAAATGTACAGATCTGCAGACTAAATACCAAGATGCTGAAATAACTTAGATCATTTATTTACTTTGTGTCCACAAAACACAATCATAAAAGTTCTCCCCTTAAGTCGGCTACCTCTTGAAGCAACCCTTTGCCATTAAATTAACAGAAATAGGCATTTGTTTGTTGAAAAAGACAAAAGTACTGAGTAGTGAAACAGCCATTCTGGACCAGTGATAGCAGTGAAATTTCACACAGAAAAAACTGCCCACTGAACAGCTACACCTTCAGGTCTAATTGGGAGCATGATTTGCCCAAGTCCTGCTGTCCCTCATTTATATTTTAGTGAATGTTCAGAATTCAGGCAGACAAACCCAGTTTGTTTATTTAATTTTTATAACATACAGCTGAGTTTCTCATGCTATGTTATAATTGACCTATGAGCTGCTATTATTATCTACTTTCCCAGCCACTTAAACACAGTAGATACCTCCAGGGCATTTGAGAGTTTCAGCCAAAACAAAGGGATGAGGGGGTTGCAGCAATCATCTTAGATGCTGTGATTTCAGTATTCAGCAATATATTCTCTGGCATGCATCCAGGCCAGCAAGGCTCCCAGCAGTCTCCAGTGTTTTCAGACACTCTTAAAATGTATGAGATCCCTGTAAGGACTACTGAGAACAAAGAATGTGGAAAGGAAACAAAATTTAACATCCTCCAAGTGCAACAAAATGTCTCCAGAATGAAAGATGCTTGGAGGAAATAACAGATACTTCTCTGTATACTTTCATATAAAGCTACTGCAGCAATACTGTGTAGCTCTGGAGATGAAGAGATCACTGCATGCTCTGAAATCTGGCTCCAGCTCTTTCTGTAACAGGCATATTTTTAACAGAGTAGTTCACAATAGGTGAACCTCCCACATTATCCCCTCCTTCCTGAAGAAGTAAAACACCTTCTCCAAAGACATGCCTGGCTCGTTGGTCTTCTGTCACCTTAATCACATGCTCCATTCACGGGTGTACTTTTTCTGAATGGCTTTTTGCAGTTAAAATTATTTTCAGAGGTAACAAACTTTTATCTTTTATAGCCACACCTTTATTTTCCACATCCTCAATTTAGTCAGTGCTCCTAGATACCTAATAGGCTACTGTTACCCAAAAAGATGTACCTACACCATTTTGCTAGATTTGGTTTAACCTTCACTTTTTTAAAGTCTTATTCTTTAAGTAATACTTGCTAATTTATGAGGATCCCAAATTAGTTATAGTTAGTTATAGCTAACATAGTCATCACTAACTAGTCATCCTCTTCCTGTAGCTGTCAAAAGGATGTTACATGTTTTCTGTTTTGAATATTATTGGAAAAATACCTGAGTTGTTGAGTAAAAACCTGGGTCTGTTTCTTGAGGTAAGCACTATGGGGCAAGCAGGGGCAGGGAGCAGGTGGGTGTATTTTGTCATTAACACCCCAAATACCCAGAGGCTGGGTAAAGCTCACCCGACCTCATCAACTGAGCCCTTGTTTCACAGAAATACCTCTCTCAAAACAACACTGCTTGTATCCTTCAGTACCTCATACCAATCCCAATCTGCTCCCTGTTTTGTGGCAAGATAGATGATTGTTAGTTTAAATAAATAAGTAAAATCCCGTGCAGCATTTTCTGGCTGTGAGGCCCAAATGCCCATAATTCCTTTTTCTTCCTCTGACTGGCAGGGAGTATTATTAGTAAGTGGGCTGGTTCTAATGCAGATACACTGAGGTAAATCCCAAAAGGCAGAACAGCTGGAAAATATATATGAAAGGAATAAAATTAAGTGTCAAATGGTAGCTTTTTCAAACTAAAATTCGGAGTACTTACTGCTAGTTTCTGAAGCCAACCTACCCAGTGCACGCAAAGAACACACTCTCTAATGTGTGTTTCTATCAGTCTCCACAGTGTTTATAGTTCAAAATCCACTGCTGGTTTAAAAACAAATAAAACAAAAACCTGGGGGAAAATAAACTCATGGTGTTAAAATGTAAGACTGATGAAAGTGACTGTGGTTTGACAGCCCTCAAGACTGTTTATTCTTAGAATTAGACCAACATGAGCAGCAGTAGTGAAATTTCAAGGCACTAGCTACTAATGTGTCTCATCCCTGACCCCATCTTCTGCTGGGCCAGCTCCTGCAGTGACATGGGATTTAAGTCTGCAAGCCAAATCACTTCAAGTCTTTCTGAGAATACTGCTGGTAAAACATTAATACTGTGAGTACTGTAAATAGGCTTTACAGGAAGACTAAGAGGATATATTCTACTTTTAGACTGTGGAGGGCATGCGAGCTGTGCATATTTCAGATAGTAATAAGATACCGTAAGTGTGAAGTCAGTACATGATTTAAATATGAAAGAAAAATAACTCTGTTTGAATAACAGGCCTAAAAATCAAATCAGTATGTGATAAAACATAACAATAACAGGAGAAGCCTGTTACTACCTTCAGTAAATGCATTTGAAATACTCTGTTTGATGTGAAGATTTGTGCAGCTTTTTAACACCAAAGATCCTCTGTTTTTTAGGATTAGAGATATTTACAATCTGTATTTAAATTTTCACAAAAAATTGTAACTAAAAAAAGGGGGAAAAGTTAATCTTCCTTATCTCCATCAATTCATTTTATCTGCTTTATACTTGATGTTTTTCTAACAGTGAGTATGACCATAGAATGCATAGCTTCAGTTATTTCAATTGTTATTGGCTTGTTAAGGTTTTTCTCTTCATCCTTCAACACTCAGGCTACATTAGAACATACAGTGCAAGTGCATAGTCTAATCTTGGTAGCATCCTCACACGTAAGACAAATGGATTTCAGTGAAGATATGGGGAGGAAAGTCTAAAAAATGCAGGGCAAATTTCATTCAGAAATATAAAATCAACTCATCAGAAGGTTCATCACTTCACTTTTGGCACTTGGTTCTGATGGTTAACCATCTGCAGTGTTTAACCGACAGATCAGCTTCCTTATTTGAACTACCTGGCTTGCAGCCACTGTGTTATCATCATGCCTTTGGCTAGCAGGTATTTTCAGTCTGATCTATTAAGATTATAAGCACATGCTTAATTGTTTTGCTGAACAAGAGATCTTTAGCTGTGTACTTTTACTTGCAGTAATATACGGGACACCATCTATACTTATCTAATGATGAAGATAATTCTCACAGGGTAACTGTAACACTTTATAGGGCCACTTAATATCCATAAGGATGATAAGCATTTAAAATTACATCATGTGGGCTTCCATTCAACAAAACTCAATCATCAATGAGATGCATGTAACAATAAGATGTTATGAAGGAAAAGTTAGCCAGCAGAGCACACAGTTAGAATAAGAGTATCCAAAGGGCTGTCTTAAGTCTCCTCTTTCGTATCAACACCCCAAAATATCACTTTCTCTCTATATATGAGCAAAACTGTGAGTCAAGTGATGATAGAGTATAAATTGTTTCCATTTTAAGTTGACTTTCTGATGATGACCTAATCTAGTAGTAAGCAAAGATCATTAACTTATAACTGTTAGAGAGCTGATTGTTTGTGGAATCAGCTGCTGTTGTCTGTTTAGCTTCTGCCTTAGCCCTGGACCCCTAACAGACCCATTTGTCAGCACTTTCAGGAAAGACCAAAAAAAGGAAAGCATATGAAAAGACTTTCTCACCCCAGGGTGGTCACATTAGGAAAACAGATTTCTACAGGAGATCTAGCTGGAGTCAACCTAGTGCTAAATTTTGATGACTACTTAGGAATATCTGACCTGCATTGTCCTTCCACTGAGGAAGCAGAACCTGTGTAAGTAGAGAGGATCAGAGCTGCAAACACAAAGATGTTAGATCAAATTCCTCCTTTCACTTTGTCCATCCAATTCTACTGATCCAGAAATTCATGTGACTGGCAGACAGAACTCCTAGATCACCATGGAAGCTGGTCTTTATAACATGATCACAGAATTTTATTCAATTACTCCTCTTTTAAGCATAATAGCTAATACTGAAATAAGACACATCATCTAGGGAAAAAAAAAACCAAACAAAAAAAACCAAACAAAACTTTTGCTTTGATTTAGACACTTCAAGAAAGGATTCTTTTTGGTCCTTAGTTCGATTGGGGAAATTAACTTTAACATTGTGGATCTATGCTAATTCTCCTTTGAAAGTGTCTGGATTATTGCCAGAAATTCTCATTATATTTTTATTTCAGAATTAAAGACTGCTTGAGTATCTGACATTGTGTCCTCATGATAGTATCACTTCTTATAGTTGACACCTTTTAATCTTTTACTAATCATTCTAAGCATCTCTAAAGCTTCACACAGCAACATTGTCATTAATTGAACCACATTCTGCCATTGGATGCACAAGCTCAGTTCATATTGAAAAAGTGCAGATCTAAAAGAAGTCTTGCCTGTATTTTCTTCTTTAATTTACAGAATTAAGCATCAAGTTGGGGCTGTATTACATCAGTGGGTACTGCTTAAAAGACAATTCTTTCTTCTTTAAAATGTGTTTGTAGCTATAGATCAAGATAAGCATAATTAATCACTTGACAAAAAATACATTGCAACCTAATTCCTGAGTAATCAATCTTATCAGTGAGAACAATTTACCAGCTTCTAATTATCTTTGTTATGCAACCTTTGTCTGCACCACATAATTGCTTTATTCTGTTCTGACTTACCTGACTTTCTTTAGGTCTTCTTTTCCACTTAAGGCTCTCACTGTTCATAGTACAAAAGACTCACTGTGTCAAAATAACACTGGTGCACTTAGTGGTATGGACTAACAGCAGTGGTTCACAGAGAAGTAAAAAGCAATACTTGTGTGTGCAGAGATAATTTCTCATTTAATTGGCAATAACTGCAGAGAGTCAGAGGCTGCACATTCTCCAGTTTTGTGCTTTTCTATAACTGTCACCCTGCTGCTCTGAATGGTTTCTCAGCAAGGATAGCAATAGACCCTCTATCATCACTCTGCCTCCAACAGTTTCAATAAAAACTTTAACCACTTTTCCAGAAAAGGAAGAGAGGCCACGACCAAGATTTGTTTTGAATATATTACAACAATGTTTAACAGCATCTTCTGTTGGGAAAAGCAGGGGGGAGAAACCAGAGGAGGAAGTCAAGTTTGTCTTTGAACTATGGAGGAGAGAATAACCTGGAAACAGAAAATATTCAGCAATTTGTCACAGGCATAAGAAATTATAAAGCAAAGGACATAAACTAGGGAAAATAAGAAAGAAAAAAATAATTAAAAGCAATTGTAGTGTTTGATGTAGGAAATAAAACCAAAAAAGATGTGATAAGTAACTAAGCAGGAAAAAGATTAAAATCAACATGTCAGGAAAACTTCTCCAGTCTTTAACACCATCTTTCTGGCTTCCCCTTGTGTGTATGGTCCTCAAAGTTGCATTTGAGCCAAGTTCTTAATAAATATAAAAACTTTCAACAACATGCATACAACAGCAATGTAAAAGCCCCATTTACAAGCAGCCAGTCTGTACAGATCCAGTGGTTCCTTCCATTTAAAAGTAGTGGTGTAACTTTCTTGGGATATTATATTGCACAAGCAGGCTTGATTACTCTCATTCACATCCAGAAGTACCTTTCAACTTACTGAGCCATTGTTGCAGGCAGGACACCAGGCCAGAATTAGTACCTGTTCATTCAGACCTGTGACATGAAATCCTAATCCTGCTTCTGCTCCACTGATCGTGGTCCAAAACATCTAACATCTCCATACATCCTTATTTCAGTGACTACCTCTGCTCTCATATATAGAAGCATTCCTAGGGAGAATTCCGGGATTTTTGAAAATTGAGACTGCATTATTTCAGCTTAGAGGGAGATTTGTACATCCACCTCGCCTGTAAACAGCTTTTTCTTTCATTGCTCAGGCAAATCTTGAGAAACAGATAGAGGAGCAGGAGAGCAAGGCAGCCCAGTTCAGCCACCTGGCTCTCCCAGCAGAAGTGTCCCACTCTCTGGACACTGCAGCCAGCTGACTTTGAGGACCTCCTTCCTCCAATTCTAATGAGCACTTAGAGATTCCAGAGAATTCAGTTCCTACTGGACTAGTTCCCTTGGTTTCCACCATTATCCACTCACTATTTATCAACCCCAGAGGGCCCCCAGCATCCCCATTAACCTAGTTCTAACAGTGGTGTTAGGTTATACAGGTTCATGTCTTTGGAGCACAGTAGCTAGAATGTATCAATCTATATGAATATTTAATATTCAAATTGAATACTGAAATGGAATATATTCATTCTGTAGCTTGCATAGAAAGCTGCAGTCAAATGGCATAAAAATTGCGTGATAAGAATCAGAACCTCCTAGAACTCACGTCAAATTGTCGCAGGCTAACCTATACACTGGACAGTGAGGTACACTTTATGTATCTGAGAGATTTGCTGCTATTTTATGTACAACTTCTGTTAAGAAAGCAGAGACTTACAGCCCCAACTGTTTAATATATGGATTATTTTATGTACTTCATTGCTAATGCTCTAGCTATCATGAAAATGTTATATATCTCTATTCTTCTGTTCTTTGGTGATGTTCACATAAAACTTTCAGGTAGGAAAACATTCTCCACATCACTGAATTAATGCACACTGCTAATGCATGTGAAATACTTTTCCCACTGGAATTAAGTGAATTATAATTCCTGTAGACTTAAAACAGGATATCCTAAAAAAAAAAAAGTGTTTAAAATTAGCAGAATTCTATGTATTCAGTGTGTAGATGAAAAGGAATGTCATTCCTCCATTTTCACCGATGAGCTCTGACTTAAATATACTGAGTCATAAATATTTGGCTAAAATAAATCTAAGTAATCCTGGGGTGGGTTAGTGCACGTATGGAACTCAAAGAATTGAATGACTGGTGTGATTTGTGAATACATGATACTTACAGGTTGGTAGAAGTTCAAAAGCCTTGTCATCAGACATGGCCTCTAGCCAGGACACACAGGTGAATTTACAAACTAAGTGCCCTAAACCCCATTTGACTTCACCTATTTTACTACTACTTTTATTTTTCTATTCCTTTCGTTATTTTATTATAATTAAAAGCTTTGCAATTGATTCAAAGGCAGATCCAAGTTAGTACAAATGTTCCCAAAATGTTGTCAGTGGAATACTTGATGGTGCGTGTGGAAGTTCAGTCATAATGTCCCAAGATCTTTAATTCTTGAAGTTCATCTAAAATCTGGTTTTAGATTCATCTGATCTCCTGATTATTTTTGAAAGAACTGGTTGCTATGGGACTGAAACCTATGAAAATCTTTACAAATGCTTAAGACTGTTTTAGTTACTCAGAGACACAGGAAATGTACAGTGGTTTAGGAAAAGGAGGCCTCTAACCTTTAGGATGTAGGCAAAGTGTCACTCTTCCCTGATGATTTCTTTTTATTAAGCACTGTTAGTACCAGACCCTGCTTTTCTGCATACATGACCTGTGTGAAACTCAGAATTTCCAATTCACGGGAAATGTTATGTTTTCAAAAATTGTTTTTATTATGAGTTGAAACAAAAACTTATGTTTGCCGTTCCCACAAAACATAATTGTAAAATATGTTCTTTTGTAACATCTTAAATCTGGTATATTGCTGTTTTCAAAAAAATCATTATTTTAACGTCAAAGTATTTTTCCACATGAATTTTTATCCAAAACAGTACAGTTGCACACACACTATTCTTCCTTTCCCAATGAGTGTTTTATTAGAAACAGATTTCTCCTACAAAATAACTACTTTTTTTCCCCGTGACTAATTTCACTCAGACTACGTGCAGCACACACAGGCTGCGGGCACCAAGGTACGTCCCCGTGTGTGCAGGTACCGGGAATTTACCGCACGGAGGCGGCCGGGGCTGCAGGCATTTGCCCCCAGGGTCTCTCTGGCCCCTCGGCACCCCCGTGCCCTCCGGCCGGGCCACCCAGCGAAGCCCGGCAGGTGTCAAGACGGCGAGGGAGCGGCCCGCCCCGCCCCGCCGCCGGGCTCGCTCCGCTCCCCGGGGGCTCGGCAGGCCCTGCCAGCAGAGCCTGTCCCGGCAGAGCCCGCCCCGACAGCGGAGCCCGGGCGACCTGGGGGGCACGGCCGCCTCTTCTCGTCCCTCCCTGACCCCGGCGGGGGACGGCTCCGCCTCCAGCGGGGCCCGCGGCGCCCCCGCCCGGGCTCTCCCTCGGGGGTCCCCCAGGGGCGGGCAGGGAACCCCCACCCGTTACCGCCCTCCCCGGCAGGGGCCCGGCCGCCACACTCGTCCCGGGGCGGCCCCTTGCCTCCCCGTGCCCGCGGGGGTCGCACCCCTCGCAGCCCGGCCCGCCATTTCGCGCCCCACCGCCCGCCCGCACTCACTCGGGGGTGTTGATCCAGATGATGTCGAGGTGGCAGTAGTAGACGCACTCCTTGTCCTTGTAGGTGTAGCAAGTGCAGCGCCGGGCTCGCCGCCGCAGCGCCCCGCCGTCTACCTTGGCCCGGCCGCTGGCCGGCAGCGCCGCCGCGTCGCTCTCCTCCCGCTCCTTCTGCCCCAGCGCCGCCGAGCGCGGCTCACCGCCGGCCGGTAGCGGCGGGGAGCGGGGCCGGGGCAGCGCGGACCCTGCACGGCAAAAGCAGCGCTCAGCTCCCCCTGAGCCATCCCCCCGCCCGGGGAGCGGCCCCCTCCCCCGCTGCCTTATGGGCCCCTTCGGTAACGGGACCCCAACCGCCGCCAGGCGCTGGGAAGTTTCGGGGCTGTTAGAAGCACCGTTATGTGTCCGTCTGCTGCAGCCTGGTGGGGTGCACCCCTACCCGCGCAGGCTTGGGGTGCATCGCTAGCGAGTGTTTGTGTTCTAAACCCACGGACGGCCAAATGATGTCTTTGGCGGGTAGTTTAGTTACCACGCGTCGGAGTGGGCTATTGCTTACAGCCTTTTGGGAGAAGAACAAAACCACTCCAGCCTTTCTTTGTGTGCATGCATGGAAGTGGGAAAGAAAGAAAGAAATTAACGTTACCTGCAGTCGACGTAATTGTAAGTCCAAAGAGGAACAATAAACCCAGCTCCATTAAACCCAAATTGCACGCTTGTTAACTGCGGGCAAAGGTGAACTGCAGGGGCGACTGAACCCTCCCAGGAGGAATCACTTCAGGTTGGAGGCAGGGAATATCCTGGGGCGGGCGGCACACGCTGCTCCCCGGAGTCAGTTCCCACACGGAGGTGTGATTAGTGGTTCTCTCTCGCAGTTATTTTCCTCCAGTGCAGACTTAGTCCTGAAGGGGAGAGTGTTGTCAAAAACAGGGAAGATCCATCGCTCGAGCTTTTCCCACACACACCTCCCACCCCACCCCCAAATCCGATCAGAAACCGGAGCTGCTGTTCTCCAGCTGCAGACGCCTCCCACCCGCGGACCAGCTGCCGCCGCTGCCTCCCCGGGGCGCGGGCCGGGGGCGGGCACGGCCGCGCTCCCCGCCCCTGGCCGCCCCCCGCTCTCCACCGCGGCAGGTAAAAGGCAGGGAGAGAGCAGCACATCCTCCCGGGAAAGGGGAGGTACAGCCCTTTTGTTACTGCTTACGCTCATCTTCGTTCATCACTTTCAAGTGATCTTGATCCTGTTGTCCGATGCGTAATTCCAGGAGGACAGAGGATTCGTGCGGCAAAAGCGCAAAGTTTTGACTCAGACCTGGAATTTGTTTGAGGCTTTTTCCCACCCCGGGACTCTGCCAGTTATTTTCCAGGTGAAATTCAGTCACTAATTCATTAATACTTTCTTTTTCACCAGTTAAGGATGAACATCTCTGGACAAACATTCCTAGAGTGCAAAATTTAAGGTAAAAGGAGATTTTGTATGGTGTGAAATACCTGACACTTATGCTTAGAAAAACACTCCTGCGTGTGGCCCCATTTGCTATCATATCATCTATTAAGTGATAATAGGTAAGGTTTTAAGGGTTAAGGGAATTGGCTATATCTTTTCTTACAGTAGTATGTCTAATTTATCTTGTTACAGGAAACATATGTCGTAGACAGCACATGGAGAAAGGTTAGCAAATTTAATTGTGCATACTTTAAATCAAAACATGATGTTTTATTTAAGAATGTTTGAGTACTAACAGAAAGAGCTGCAGCCAAAATTGCTTTTGTGTATCATGCCAATTTGACATATTCACTGAAATCTGCTTTGTGAGTAGAAAACTAGTTGCAGGATCACTCAGGTTATGTTATCCAAAGGAAGAATGCTGTTCTTTATCACATCACATTCTTCTCCAGCCCTGCCTCGATTCCAGCTTCTGGTGTGGACTATTCAGTACAAAAAAAATCTCATTAAGATGTCATGTTTTGTCAGTTTGTCAAACCTTGCCTTTTGTCAGTTTCCAAAGATTCCATATTCCCAGCTAGTAACAAAAGCACAATGGTCATCAAAGACAGGGCAATAGCTAAAAAGTTCCTTTTTCTCAAATTTTGCCGAGACTTCAGCTCTCTGGAAACTTAAATTGCTTTTGTTTCACACAATTTGTGCAAATTACAAGACTTTGCAATATAGAATTGAAGTGTCACAAGCATTAATCATGCCCTATCTCCAAAACCCAATTAGAAAAGAAATAGTAAGTTTCTAAGTTTTGTATCCCCTGCAATGAGTGCAGTTCACAAGGACATAGCTGCAAGGAGTTTGCTCAGTGTTGACAACATTCAGGTACTGAAACAGAACTGTGGAAGTACCTTGTTGATTTTAGTTCTGCTAATTTTAGATAGTTTCACTGCAGTCACTAATGTTCTCATAACTAATATGGGGAGGAAGAATAGATCCCTTATAAATCACTGAACTTAGTGTTATAGTGAAGTTCATGCTTGGTCTAGGAAAGGAAGTGCTTACTTACCTTTAAGGATGAGTAACTGCAGTGACCTGAATGTTTATACAGTTTGCTTTGCTGGATTGTGGGTTTGTGTGTATTGAAGTCATGCTCTCCAGGCAGCAGCAGAGTTACAGTTAGGCTTCAGAGTTGTAGAGCTGCTGCTATTTTGAAAAATTTCATGATAAAACATCTCTGAAAAAAATGTTTTTGAAGCTATTTCTATTTCTTATATAAGTAGAAAAGTTATTTGCTTCAAATCAGGAAGCTCTAGATATTGTACTCTGATAATGTTGGATACAGGATTGATTTCGACAGTTGCTTATGATTCATTTTAACTTATCTGAAAAAGGAAAAAAGTAGAGATTTATTGTGTAGTTAGCATTTAGCAGAACTCTTCACTGCAATGAGTAGCAAGTACTGGTTATGTGTTGCTGGTGTGATAAGTACCAATGACATGAGGCCAAATTCTGATTTATGAATTTCATTTTCTTCATTGCAACTTTTTTTTTGTTAATAATGATGTAAAATTATCATAGTCACAAAAAGTTTAAAATGAGTAATATATAACTGTTTCATATGTATAGGTTTGTTATGACAAAAAAGGGTCATATTGTGTTGTTAATTGACTTAACCACATTTTCCTAAAAAATATTGTTCTATTTCTTTAAATAATATTTTGAAGGCCTCTCCTATGTTGCTGTACTTTTTCTTCCGTGTGCTGTTAAATCTCTGAAAAGCCAGGGGAGGCTATATCAGCACTGATACTGGGTGCTGTGTAAACAAAAGAAGTAATAAAATATATTCTGAAATTAGCTATCAGGGTTCAGAAATTAAGAAGGGCAGGGTTTTGGTCAAATGACCTCATGTAAGCATTAAAAGAAGATAAGACATAGATTCTACAGGAAGAAAGAGACTCTCATCAAAGGAATTAACACTTCTGGAAGTTGTGGACCTGATTCTCATTTGCATTGATTATCAAGTTATTTGTGTCACATTCTACCTCATGACTTGAGACCTTTTTATTTAATAAGTATAGCAGTCACAAAACAAGAATGCTCATTAAGCAAATAGCAACAAAGACATTTTAAAAATTCAGGGTTCATTTTGCACTGGGGTAGTAATGAATGATGCCTGGATATCAGTGTCAGTGATATTAACATGAGATGCAAAATGGTTTTGTAAATGTATTTAAGGATTATCTTTTCATTCAGTTAAAAAAAATAAAGAGTAGCAGCTGCTGAGGTAGCTGGCATAGATTGGAATCCAAGAGATCCAATTCGTATTATTTTACAGCATTTCCTTTAAAATTGTTTTAAATTTGTTGGTTCCTTTTTCTATTTCAATTTCAGGATCTTGAGGGTGCTACTTCGGAGTACTTTGCAAAAATCTTGAGAGCCCTGGACTAAACGTGAGTTAATCCTTCGCTTTATACCTTCTAATCTTCCCACCTCCAACATCACTCCCGCCTGCCCTTGTGCAGGAGCAGCACAGCAGTGCTGGAGGAGCCAGCTATACTCTCCACACACAATGGGAATTCCCCCGTGCTAGGACACTTCCTCATTCTTAGGGCCACCCAAGCAGCTTAAGGAAGACAATCAGCAGATCTACCCTGTTGCCGGGTGTAAATATTGTATATTTGAGAACTTCTAATTGACTGAAGGGAGAATATATCTTAGAGATGAGGTCAAGGCTGAAGGAGTCCTGGAATGTGGAGCAGCTGAAACAGATGATGTTAAGAAAAGTAAGCTCAGATTCCAGATTTTATATTTGAAAACCCTGGACTGCCATGTCAATTAGGAACATAATCTTGGTTTTGTTTAGTACTTCTCTGCCCCTTGTATCCCTGCTTTATAAATACACTCATGTGATTGTGAGGCAATCAGAGACCCTAGCAGTAATTTCACAGCATTTAACCTTCATCATACAGGTGACTACACAAATAGTTATGAGCTATAAAGAAGTTCCAGATGTGTTTCAATAAGGTTGGTTACTGAGAGAAACCACTTTAAAAAGCTAACCTTCTAGGATATATTTACATTAGTAATAAAGCCTCTATTTAAAAGCTACAGTAGGTTTTTGGCAGCAGTGGAGAACTTTTTGGCACTGATCTCTATTCTTACAGCTTCACAGCAGGCCAAGAGGAAAGCCTGATCAATACAGATATGATGCTACAGCAACAAATCTATTTATTACATTTATAACCCATTTGTATCTCTCTTCCCACTCTCTAGCTTCATTCTTAATCACAATGTTCTTTAGCGTTACTGACATAAAAGATCCCATTAAGCTGCACACTCTGCATCACTCGCACAAAGCAAGCAACTTAATAGATGGTAGCTGATGTTTGAAAAAATGTGCTGAAATCAGTAGGTTCTCAAGAAAACCTTATCTTCTGATTATTATTGGTTACTTCTTGCTTGGGTTCTATAGCCAGGAAGCTGAAGTTAATCTTGTCTCCCCTCCTGTTACAGACAGCCGTATTCAGAGCCCTTTGATGTCAGTGCAAAGAATCCCATTTTTAGTGGCCTTTGAACCAGATGTAGTAAAAGGGCAACTGAGCATTTTGTAGGGGTTGCAATTGGGTAACTTGCTTAAAGGAGGAGAGTTCTATTACCTATTTCTGTTTTCCCATTCTTTTTGTTATTTTTAATCTTTATATACCATTAAAAGTAATGTAGATACTTGATAAACAGTGAAGAGGGCAAATACCTCTGCTCTGACCATATTACAACTTAGTTAGAGAAAAGCAAAGTAAAGAAGGAACCATATAGCTGTTTTTCAGCCTTCACAGCAGTAGAGCAATAGCACACAAATTTAATGATTCCTGCTTGTTTCAGCTATTGTGAAATTTAGGAAGGAGTTTGCATAAGATAACATAGCCTGCTGTTGTAATGTACTGGAGACAGGGCTCAGATCTCCGGATAAGGAATGCTGCAAAAATCCTAAGTGTTGTTATTATCACTACACACCACTCTCCCCAGGATCTGAACCTGACCTCATTTCCTGGATCCAAACAATCTCTGTATTTGTGAAAATAACAGGATTTTACAGGAAGAGAATTTTCTATAATTATCACGTGAAACAGTTCTTTTCCTTCACATTTACTCAGGTTTGGGCATGTTACTGAACAAAGATAATTCCATATCAAAGTATGATCAATCTGAACACTTCTTGTGTTTGTAAAGAATGGACGGAGAGCTGCCAGAAATAAGAAGCTAGAGGCAGAAAACTGAGGTGGCTATCTTGCCAAAAGAACTTAGCACATTTAAAAATTAATAAGGCAGAGAGGCAGACCACTTGGGAGGGACAGCTTGTTTCTGGAGGGGCACTGGCGGGAGGAAGAAAACCTGAGTACCAAAGCAGATCAGTTTGGGTAGAAGCCAGTCTGGAGGGTGATGAGAAGAGGGAGGGAGGAGTGTGCACATGTAAGGATTTGGGTTCTGGCCTGGTTTTCCTTTCTCAGCGGCCTGGTAGGAAGCTTGCGGTCAGTTGTTTGTAGTGTGAGTGTAGTGGGAAGTCTGTAGTCCTGGGGGGAAAGGAAGGTGTAAAGATAAACTGGAGGAAGGTGGCTAGAGACTAGGCATGTCCTGAAGACTATGGCTGGCCCTCAGGCTATTATAAAAAAAGTGAAATTCATGTGTTTCTCTAACAGCCCTTCCTTGAGAGCTCCCCTTCTTGGAGTGCACTGAGCTCAAGCCCGCCTGTGTGCCTTTGAAGAGAGCATTTTTTGCATTTGTTGGAAAGCCAAAGGACCAGAAACTCTGAATCAACTGTTTGGAGCAGAATCTGCAGGGAGGGATGCACAAGACTACTGGAGCGGTGAGTGCCTGCCATTGCCATTGCTGTGCTCCTAGGAGCTGGATGGAGCAACAACATGAAGTGTACTGGGGCACTGCAATGATGCTGCTTTTTACAGCTCCCTTTGCCCAGAGATGCAGCAGCTTAGGCAGAATAATAGCCTAAAGCTTGTGTTGCAAATGATGTGGTTTGTAGCCCTTCTGTCTGTGAAAGGAGCTTTACATGTGCTGGATTTTAATTAAGAGCATGGATTTTGCAGAAATGGTTGGCCTCGTTGTGTGGTGACAATTCCTCTTTGCCTAGTTAAGCAGTTTTGGGGCTTTTTTTCCTGGTGTGGCTTCATGATGTGAAATGCAGAAGTTTAAAAACCCCTGTGTTGGACCACTGATACGCAGGAACATCTTTTTACACATCTGTAGATGAGATAGGTGTCTTCTAACAGCCAGTCTTGTTACATAATAAAGGCAGTCTGAAGCCAAGCTTAATAAAATGTGCACATCAATAACAAAAATCTAATTTATTTTATATAATGTGCCCAGGTGGACAAGACTGTTAATATACATGCAGCAGTCAGTGTAGTGTGTGATAATAATTTATTCATTTATGTGAAAACCACACAGGCTGGTCATAACTACTTTTATTCTGTGGCAAATTTCTTCTTCAAATTTGTACTTAACAACAGTAGTAAGAGATAAATGTTTCTGGTGCTGCCTTGTAGGATAGTATAAATAAAAGTTCTGCTACAATTACCAGCTACTAATGAAGTTAGCATCTCCTTATTGCAACTTCTTTGTAAATCCAACTTTAAAGACAAGTGCAGGTCTGACCATTTCTTTTTGTGAAGGATCCACAGCTGAGACTCATCAGTCTGGCAACAACCTTGACACTGTGTTTGAATATATAACCTTTCCTCTCCCCAAGTAACTTATCTCTCACTAAGAAAAGACTTTCAGAGAGAAATAAACAAGTGTCTGCCTGTATGAACTAGTAAAGGAAAAATAAAATGAAAAATGAACCTATATTATTTAAACAGTGTGACATGACAAACTGCGAGTGCTGCTCACACCTAGCCCTCTGAGAGCAGCTTGCTTTGTTGATAAGCTCTGATTGAACCTGAACCTCTAGTTACTGAACCTAGCTTTGTGAGTACTTTACATTTTACAATGGCATGATGTTATAATCCTCCAGATTTTCCTCAGACCATTTGTTGGGATGAAATCACACAAATGTCTGAACACAAAGACAAGGCCAAGCTGGGCATCAATGTTCTAAGTGATCTGACTCAGTCCTCTGGGAGTATTCAAGTCTGGTGCAGAGGCTGAGTAGGTTAAGGCATTCTAGTACCTAGAAAGACTGTGTGTGTGGGCATCAAGGGGCTGTAGCATGAAGTCTGGGGTAACAACTGTGGTCCATCTGTACGGGTTGCATGGCGTAGGGCTGGTGCAGGTTGAACTAAATGAGGTGAAGGAAGATCATTGCCGAAGTACATACGCTGTGCTCTAACCCTTTCTGCAGTGCATATGCAGTACACAGCTAATTTTGTGCATTCTTAAAATTCATTTAGCCTAGCACATCTCATGGAAAAGAGATATTTGCCATCCAGATCCAGATTACCAGGTTGTTTTCAGCTTGAGATGCTGTTGGTAAATAACAGATGGCACAGATATCCAAGGTAGTCCTAGTTAGGAAATTCATGTCTGTGGCTATGTTGTGTTTAGTCTGATTTGTTGGAAGAACAAGAGTTGGCAGCATCCTTCTTGGTGGTTCAAAAGGAACAGCTCGTTCCAGAAGAGGCAGAAGTCTGCAAAATAAACAGACTTACAAGATGAACACAAGCCTAATGTAACGTGGCAATTCTTGATGTATTTAGCTGTTCTCATTGACGTGATTGTCCTTACTCTGGAGGGCCTCAACCTCACATTCAGTTCAATAAATAAACCTGGGAATAGTAGCAATGCTGTGCTTTAGACATGGCAGAAGTTCTGTACATTTTGTGCATCTAAATACCTGCATTATCTTCTCTGTGATTGAAACATTAGGATAGGAAGAAAGGTAGAGAAAGAGTTAGTGCACCATATAACCTGCATGTAAGTTTTGAATGCAGCTGATAGAGCTTTTCCCTTTCTCACATTTTCCACAACTGCATTTCACCCTACCTTATCAGGCTCAGTAAAGCAAGTGCTAGGAAATCAGTTTATAAGAAAACAGTGGGCCAAAAGAATGTTCTTCCCTAGCTGCTAGGGAAGAATACTGGGGCATTAACGAAAATAGAATAGGGATGGTAGCAGTGTTTTATGGGAAAATAGGAAAGATAATTTTCACAGGAGCAGCTTTTCTGCATAAAGACAAAAAAAAGGAAAAAGGAGGAGGAATAAACAAAAGTAAAAAAAATACAGTAGGAGACTTAATGGGACAAGTGGAGAAAAGGAAAAAAGAACCAGGGTAGAGGAAGAAAATGAGATGCTAATCTCTTTCCATGGGTCAAGTATATCCCTCTAACAGTTAGCATGGCTAGGATTTTGCTTCTGTTTTTTGCCTCTGAGTGCTTCTTTAAAGCAAATAGCTAACCAGGCACCAGACTGTTTAGATTAGTTGATTGTCATTTGAGCTTCCTAGGTATTATGCTTCTTCCCTGGTGAAAATTCTTCAGCTGCAAACATTTTCAGGCCATGGTTGTGTTGTTAAGGGCATAGAGAAAAGAAACAGTCTGAGATAATTTCTTACTACAGTGTTCCTTTTTGTATATTTTAGAAGACACATTGTGGTAAGCATTGAAAAGAATATTGAGGCAAACTAGAACAAAAGACAAGTTCAAAAAGCTGTTTTATTGATTGAAGGACTTGATGAGGGAGGGAATGAAGGAGGACTGGAATTTGTACAACTCTGTTAACAGTTTAGCTGCATTCCTTTGTCAGTATTTTTATTGACTTTCACTTCCAAAGAAGCAATGATGCTTCAAGCTCTTCTCTGAAGTCTGGATATACCTTGCTGAACTAGTGAGACAGAATGCATCACAGCTGTTGGCAAGAGTTGCATGTGTACACACACATTTGTACTAGAAGAACAAAAGAGTTGTGATCATACTTTTCTCACTCTGAAGTGCAATTATTTCCATGCCTTTTGAGTTTTGAATAACAGTGCCTCACACATTAGAATGGCCATAGTGTAATTTATTATGCCTGGGTCTGAAATAATTTATGGTTATTTTGACATTTTTCTCTTTTACTGTTTTATCTTTCCTCTGACGAGGAATAGAGACTAGGAGGCAGACTTTCTGCTTTTGATGTTTGCAATTTTGCAAGCAAAGACTGAGCTAATGTCTATACTAGTTAAAGTTAGACTGGTAGTGACTATCTGGTGTAATGATACATAACTGAAGAGGTCACAGGACTCATATTCATTTTGTGATGAATCAGAATCTAGGGGCGAGGATTTTATATGTCCATCATTGTCATAATACTGAGAGGCAGAAATTCACTGTCTTACTATAAGGTAGCTGCAAAAAGGATGATGAGGATTATTACAGGTTCCAGTTAAATAGCATAAAATATTAATTGAGTAATGGATGTCAGTTTTTCACTGAATCCGATAGATGTCTGATCAGATAGAGATTCATACAAATAGTTTTATTTGCTTTTAGTTGCTCAGTAAAAAGGTGCATGAGTTATTAATAAGTTGTAAATAACTATTGCTTTAATGTAATTGCTTCAAATAGTTTATATTTGGGGTTCTGAAAGTGCACTGGGACCTTAACATTTGCAGAATATAATAAAAATGCTAAAAAGGATTGGCATTGAGAATTAAAGAGATGTGAACAAGATAGTTGTACTGCTGGAAACTGGCCACCCAAGAAGATCTGGCAGAGAAAGTAAAGTATTAATAGCATTATTAATCTATCGAGTTTTACTGCCAGTAGAAGAAGTAGAGAAAGCAAGATCAAGGAGGAAAAGTTATGAGGCAGGAACACAAATAATGGAACAAATTTACAGTTGTCAGAGGTATTATGTTTGTGGTTCCTGTTACCAAACTGTGAGCATACACAAGGGCAGCAGCTATGCCAAATGTCCAGATATTGCAGTTGGCAGTGAGATAAAGGGCATAACACTGTTTAAACTCAGTATGCTTCTCCTATGTAATAAATCTACAGTGGTTGTTTATTCCAACAATCAGAAGCCATTTTTCATGGGTTTGGGGTGAAGAGTTTGAATGCTGAGTTACTTGAATGCATTTCTTCTGCTCTTACTCTGCAGAGTTCTGGCACCGTGGCACTGTGCCATTGTTACTCTTGTGTATTTTTCCAAAAATTGGAAGTTGTTTTCCTGATATTCTGGATAGATTTTTTCCAGACAAACAGTTCTTGTAATTTCAGAATGTCTCAACCCATTGAAACTGTCATTTATGAAAAGTTGGGCCCACAGTTCAAATTGTTTCTAAAAAGCTGCTTCTTTCCAATCCAGCACCACTCAAGGCAATGCCACATCAGGGCATTGGAAACCTCCATTGTACTTTCTGCATGTATTCACATCAATGCTTTGGCAGGAACATGTTAAGCTTTAATTAATGGGTATGTTTTATTTCTAATGCATAAGGAAAATTCTGTGGTTTTCTACTAAGGTTCAGATTTAGTTGCCAGTTTTCAGTGAACACTTTTCTTTTATTGACTGTTTTATTTTGTTGCTCTTGCCTTCCTGACATGCACCGTGACTTCACAGCTACATAATGATCAGGGTAAATTTTTCAGTATATACTTTTCAGAGTTAAAGAACAGACTGTCAGAGCATTTGGCTACACAGGCCTCCCTGAAAATAACATGAAGCTATTTTAATTTTTATTTTATTTTAATGTTTGGTTTGTAGCATCAACTTAAGGGCCAAGACAGAAGGCAGCTATGATTGCTAGAATCACTGCATGTGCATAAAAAGCAGTTCCTGCCTCTTCCATCCTAATTGTTCCCAGTCAAGACAGTAGGTTTGCACAACTGGAAAACTGAAGGCAATGATAGGTCAGATGATTTAGAGAAGATTGACTAAAAAAAGAAAATACTGGCAAACACCTTGGCCTAAAATCAGATAGCATAAATAACTGACAGTAACTTTTTTATACAGAATGTGTTCGATATGAGCAGTCTCTAGCAGTCCCTCTTTATTACACAAAGAATGATGAAGCCCAGTGCAATTAGATCCAGAAACTGATCTATCCACTAGAAAATACAGTCTTTCCAGGATATGGCCCAGGCTATTCCATATTACCTGGTCTAGAAGAGGAGGGAGAAAAAAAACCTAACATATTGGTGATTTCAGATCTTATCATAGATATATTAGGGCTCCTATAGATGGGTTAAAAATGGATGCAGATTCCAGGCAAAAGGCCCAAGTAAATGAAATATCTGGAACAATAACTTAAACACAGAAGACACTAATGAAAAATTGTATCTGTGGGGAAAAAAACCCATATATTTTTAGATAAACAGATGAGACCGATCAACAAAGTCACATGTAGCTAGAATTTCCTAGAAACCTGAAAAGCAGAATAGGAAAAATTTATTTGGAAAAAGAGAATTATAACAGATCAGCAGAAAAATTGAAACTTAGTACATTAGCTGTCAGAGAACCATCATTCACTTTTTGATTCCTCAGAAGCAGAGGAGGACGCAGTGCTTTCTTCTGTTGCTTCAACTTCTTTCCTCTCAGTAAAAATCTGTTGTTTAGTTTGAAAATTCACATCTGTGTTATACAAACTGCATGAGTATTTTAAACTCCAGCTATGAATGCTGTTAAGACATAATTTGCTGCTCACAGGATGGTTTATAATTGGGATCACGTACTCCCTTCTTGAATCAGGAACTGAAGCCAGGATTCCCTGTCTTGATAATGATCTCAGAAATCAGTGACAAACTGAGTCTGATCATCTGCAATCCGGGCTCTATCAAGGGTGAACGACTGCTGGTTCCTACCAGTCACTACCTTAGCTCAGGAGCAAGAGGAATGTTCTGGGAATCCGAAGGTACCAGCCTCTAGAGAGAGGGGAGGCTTTGGCATAACAGATTTTTTTTTTTTTTTTAACTTGTCTGTTTGTAACTCATTTGTTTGTTTTCAAAATCTTCCTTACTTCCCTTTCCCCAAACTAAATTACACTCAAGCAAGCATCCTGTTTAAAAGTAAATAAATAAACAAAAAACCTAGCTATGTAATCAAATCTCAAGTGTGATGCTTATGCAAGTGATCTGAACTAAGTCAGCATGAAAAATCCAGAGTTCTGGTATTTCGGCTCCTTAAAATCTAGGTTTTGTGTTTTAAAAGGTCTCTTTTTTTTGGTTTGTTTTAGACACCTGTGAAAGACAGTTGCTTTACAGATATAATGCCTTTTGAGGTTTATTTTCTAACCTTCCACCAATTCTGCAGTTGTCTTCTGTCTTTGGGCTGTGTACTAGCCATATGCTTTTTTCTCTTTCTTTCTGTTTCTCAGGATTATTCATAATCTCTTGGGTCTATAAAGCATGTCCAGGTTGCTTTGCCACTCAGAACCTGAAGATAGCACAATATAGGAAGCTGAAATAAACCTTTTATTTTTAATTCCAATAGAATTTTTCCATTATGATCTAGGAAGTCACCATCTCTTTCTGGTAGTGTCTCACAAGCTGGGTAAGTGGTGTTCTTCAGGCCTATTTAGGTTATAAGCCGTTGGAGGCAAATTCTCCTTGTCTTTTGTGTGAATACTGCCTTGGTGTTTGCATTTTGACTCCAAGTACAACTGAAATATAAAATATATAATGGCAAGTCACTCTAGTAAGCTCCAACTTTGATTCATAACTACCACTAAAGATATTCTGATTATTCTGCATCTTAAAGGGCCATATCTTAAGTAAGCAAAAAAGCTGAATCTTGCACAAGCTTTGGTACTCTGTTTCAGTGATATTTTGAAAGCTGAATGTTTTGTTTGAGATGGATATTTGGAGTTAAAATTCAGTGGTCTTAACAGAATAAAGGCTCTATATTTGGAGCATTTGAAATTTGTGGTTGGTTTTATTTTCCTCTTAATTTTTGTATGCTGGCTGTATTTACATTTTATGCCCAGATGGTTTTCTTTAACGTCTTAGTATAACTTACATGTAACATCTTGCACCACCGTTGTTTTCTTGATTTATGCCTCTGTGTTTGAATAGTTTGAAAACTTTGTTAGGGCACCTAATGGGGAAACTACTTTTTAACACTGGGGATAGCTGTTCTCTATCAAGAGAAAACTGGAAACTCGTGGTTTGTGTGTGAATTGTCAGAGTATTATAGTCATGTCATGCCAGAGTTTTTTATTTTATCCTTTAAGGAAGGATAAAACCTTTATCCCCAGTTGAAAGAACACTCCTTCTTAGCACATTAACAGCTCTTAAGGATTAATTAAGGATTAAGTGAGTAATTTATATTTTTCATTATATTTTTCATGTTCTTCTCATGTAATAAAATGCCATAGACGATGATAAGGCCTGTGTGACTAAGGTAAAGATGAAACTTATGAGCTGATACATGACATGAACTATTAATGGAAGGAAAAACCAGTGTTAGGTAGAAATAGAAATGCTCATTGAGTAGATTAAAAGCCTGCAAATACTGCTGGCTATAATCATTATGTGTACAGCATTATCTGAAAGAGATATTTATAGAAAATTTTAAAATCACTCTGCAACCTGATATGCAAGTCAGATGTTCTGCATTGTAGCAGATAATTGTCTCCTATGGGTGAAAGAACCTGCTTTGCACAGGCAGCCTGAAAAAAAAGATGTCTAGAAATCCGTACCATGTTAGCTTGAACTAGCAATTCTCAAAACAAAGTAACACAGGCTTCCTTTTTTCTGCATCTGAGGAGGGCCTGAGGGCTTTTGAGATTACTTAAAAGATGAAGTTTAATTGTGAATGAAATTATGCAGCTGGCATAAGCAATTGATTTCTTATCACTTTTGACTAGGCCAGTTATAAGGTGGGTTAGGTGCAATGACTGACAAGTATTTCTGCTCCACTGTTGAGCAAAATAGGCTGGTAATATCCACAAACAGTGGAGCTTCCATTTTGTCTTGGAATGTGCTGTTGCCAGAGTTCCATTTCATCCCCATTTGGGTGGAAAAAGAGTAGAAAAGCATCTTGGTTTTGTATAATGTGAATGTAATAGAAATTAGGCAGAGTACATCAAATTTACTGTAAATGTGCCACCTGAACTGGTGAACCCTAAGTGACACCAGTAAGATGAAGATATTGGTTATACCTTGCCAACACATTCAGGTCTTTTCAGGGAGGTAGGACTTCTGTGCAATCCTGAAGAGATGAGATCTGATAAAGTAATTATTGGTCACACAGAAAAGTACATCCTTTCTGTCCAAAAACCTTTCCATTTATGTTTGTTTGCATCTCATACCCCCTCAGACAGTGCTTAGAGGAAAATATTATGCTAAATTCACTATTGGCAAAATGTAATTAGAAAACTTGAAAACAGCAGTTTTCATTAAATCATGATTTGCAAGTAATGTTCAATTCTGTATGCCTGCACTCTACATTCAGACTCATTTTCACCTAAAATATACCAGAAAATATCAATTCTGCAACCAACATGAAGCATGATCAGCTCTGTAGCTTTGAGTGGAAGAACAAGTCTTATTTTCATTGACTACAACATGTATGTATAGCAGGGTCACACCATCCTGCAGACCATCATTGGCAAAGTACAAATTGTTCTGAATTAATCTTATGATTTGATTGATTTAGTGGAAGAATTTAAATCTGTTTAGTCTGATAAAGGACTGTTAGAATTTCATTGCTTTTAGGACTTTTTTATATGTCTGCTTTTTTGCAGAATAGCTAGTGATCTCTTACAAAAAGAGAGACTTGCAGGCTTAGGAGCCCTTGGAGCAATTTATTGCTTTCTGGTTTGCGGGGTTTTTTGTGGTGTTGAGTGTGTTTAATGCAAACTTGTGGTCTGTTTTAAGTTGTGCTATTCTGTGAAGCCTTTGTCTCCCAACTGATGTTAATTCTGTCTGCATTGCATAATTTTGATTTCTCACTTGGTGGAGGAAGGGAAAGTACCTGTGAATACATTTCAGTTCTGTAAGCCTCCTCTTAGGTGCTGCACACAAATGGCTACTAAAATGGCACTGGGTTCTCTGGGAGACAGAGGGAGGTCTTATCTTCTTGGTCTGGTATCGCTGTGGTGCTCTGAAGTTTCCTCCTGACACTGCTCGTGCTGCCACTGAGAGAGAGGCTTCACAAGCCTACACTTTCCCATGTGTCTGGGCAACATTTTTGCTAATTCATGTTCATTGCTTTCATTTATTTATTTATTTCCTGATCTCACTCCCATGCCCATTTTTCAGGCTGTTATCTCTGTTGGTTTCAGCACCCTCTCATCAGCTAATCCCCTGAGCCTCTGCCACCTTTCATAGCAAAGGAAAGCACCAGAGGTCTCTGTTCTCTGCCCTAAAAATGTAACTCTTCAGCATTAACTCCCTAAACTATATTCTATGGCAGAAGCTTTTCTGTCTGAACTTTGCTCTGAAGCCACATCCAGTCTCCCTTCAGCATCCTATTGCTGTCACATTCTTGTGCTTCATTTCCTGTCCTGAATTCCTGTACTCCAGAACCTTGCTTCCTCTCTTTGGTTGCTTGAATAGCAGAGTTGTCTTCTGGCAGATGGCTGTTGCTATCCTTCCTCTTGTATTTGTTCCATAATGACCCACAGCCTAGCCATTTCCCTTCTCAATCATTTGAATTTGGAAATAAAGAACTAACAAAAGAATTAAAACTCTACCTGACTGGGTCCCCTTGCTGCTTTTTCTTCAATTCTCTCAAGTACGTTAACTTGGCAAGTTAAGATGGACTTGGTGAATTAGAGATTTTGTGAGTACACTGGAAATGCCTCAGGCTTGAAATGTTGCATTGAAACCATTCTTCAAGGATATGTTGGAAGTAATTTGATGACACAGCTATTCATTAAATGCTTTGCAATTCCTTTTTTTATCTCTTGTGGAAGTTCAAGGGCTTCTCAACAGGGCTCATTGATTTAGGTGTAGCTCCCTGTAAGCATGACTAGACTGAATTGGTTTACTTCAAGCCAGTTTGACATGTCTGTTCTGATCTTCCATGTTTCCAGTATTAACCCAAGTTAAGAGAGTTTGAACAGAGCCAGTTTAGTTCTTTCTGAGCCCAAAAGCCTGTAGGAATGCCCACCCAGCATGAAGGAAACCAGCACGTCAATGGAGCCAAGGAAAATGAGAACCATGGGATGAAGTGGAAAGACACGTGGTAGTAAGAAATCAGCATGTTCCTGAAAAGCTCTCCCAGAAGAGGCAGTACTTGCTGTGAACAGACTAGTTGAGAAAAAGTTGCTAAGTTTTATGTTGTTTTTTAGCAATAAATGTTTTGGCTGTCTCAAATGAAACTACTTTATTAAAATATCAAATTGCAGATTTTGGAGTAGTAGAATGCATATAGTGAGACAAAATAAGAGCAAGCTATAAACATATTCTACCCCTATTGTACTTATATTAAAAAGGCTTTTTTTGATTTTGTTTTGGGGGGGGGGTTTTAACCAAAAATCAGGCACTAGTTAAAATAACTATTCCATGTAACTGCCTTTTTTGACTTTCATTTCAGAAGGTGTTTGAAACAAGGCATGTGGCTTGCTACTGTGTTATCATTTATGTAGATTATGGGAAGTAACTGAAAGATGCATTCATGGATAATTTAAACATATTATTTTTTTTCAAGAAAATTATCTGACACACTTAAAAAGAGAGAATTGAAAATCCAAGTTAACTCTCTGTTGGAACGCTAGCCCTCAGCCTTCCCAGAAGAATGTCGAATGAATTTAACTTTTCAAGGGGCAAAGATATTTAAAGCAATACAAGCTATGTAAAGAGCTTAGGGATAGTCAACTAAATAGTTTTCTGTTGACTCAAGCACTCTTATTGTCACGCAGCATGGGATCAAGGGTGGTGGAAATATGCATGTGAGGAAGCGCGAAGAAATGGCTCTGTCTCTTTGTATATCTTAGTGGCTTTTTTAGACTTGGCCTTACTGCAACATAGTTACTGTTGCTAACAGTCCAATCTGGAATCTTTCCATCAGAAATGCTATTTTGAGTACTGACTCCTGAATGTTTCATATCTCATTGTTCTGAAATTTGTCACGTCTAGAGCTTGGGAGGCAAATTACATCTCATTTAATTTTAGATGGATTCTTTGCTATGCTAAAGACCAGATTTGGTTTTGTTACCTCTTTGTTTTGAGATTTCTATTGAGTTCTGAAACCAGAAGCAATATAGAGTTGCAGAGTTGGGTAGCACAGTCATCTGAATGGCTCAAGTAACTTGACATGGGATGTGTGCTTCGTGTGTAGAATAAGATATGTAGTTTTTTAAAAAGTTTTGTATTAGTCTGACTTTCTTTCATCTGAGTTGAATTAAAAGTACCCTGAACACCACACTTCAGGAATTCCTATTCATACAAATTGGAGGGAGCAGTCAATACACATGAGGGTAGTGTTGCTATTTAGAATGGCCTAGTTAGCCTGGGGGAATGGACCAACCAGAACCTCATGAAGTTCAGCAAGGACAGATGCCAAGTCCTGCACCTGGAGTGGACTGTCCTCATTCAATGGATGACAGGCTGGCTAGCAGCTCTTCTGAACAGGATGAGAAGTTCTGGGGGGCTAAATATGAGACAGCAGGATCCTGGGCTGTGTCAACATGAGCATAACCAGGAGATTGAGGGAAATGGTTATCCCTCTTTACCCAACACTCATTAGACCCCATCCTCATTACTGTGTCCAGATTTAGGCTCCCCAATACAAGAAAGATAGCAAACTTGAGCAAGTTCAGTGCAGGGCCACCCAGGTGATCTGGAGGCTGGAGCATGTGATCAGTGAGGTGAGGCTGAGACAATGTTCACCCTGCAGAAGAGAAGTTGTCTCTGGGTTTGGACACCAGCATGCCAATAGCTCTGAGGCAGTTACCAACTAGATGGAAGCAGACTCTTTACTGAGCTCCATGTTGGGAGAATGAGACACAGTAGTCATAAGCTGAAACAGGAGATTCCAGCTGCATATAAAAGGTGTGGGGGGAATCATTCTGAGGATAATTAGACACGAGAATGAATTTCTCAGAGAGATTCTTGAATCTCCATTCATAGCAGTTTTCAAAATCTGACTGGACAAAGCCTTTGGGTGCCTTCTAACCTGAGTGATTCTGTGAAATAACATCTAAGCAAATTAAAGTAATTCAGTCCACTTGTCTCCTCATTGAGGCTTTCATTCTGCCTACAGAAACTACCAACAGGCTGTGGATCTTGAATGTTCATCCACAAAGAAATGTAGTGAGACACATTTGCTTTGTGAGTTTCATCACATTAGTGTAGATTTAACTTGGTCACTCTGTCTAAAAGCTGTCATCTATACACAGAGATTTTAGTTTTAAAGGCTGAAGGAAGGAATCTTCAGGGGAAGATCTGGAAGTTAGAAGAGGACGAATACAGTCAAGAACAGAGTCGCACGTCTGAGCTGTGACTGATTGATTTCAGAGATTTGGCAGATACTTTTAATCATGAACAACAGGTTTAATGGTTGCTGCCAGGGTACTTTTTACAAGACTGAATTTCCAGTTGTTAACCCTGAACATGATAGTAATACAAATGTTTGCAAACATCTTTCTGCCTTCTGTGTTTCGAGCTGCATTCCCACTTGCAGAACTTTGATGCATTTTGGGCATAAGTGCACGTGCTCTGAATTTCTTTGTCTGGTGCTCAGTAAATTGAAATACTGGCAAGCATTTCCGTTGCTTGCAAAAGCCAAATACTATCAAATGCACGTATTTGCAGATCTGTCTTGGAAGCTCTCTCTTGATCATACTATCCAGGAGGCAAGGGAATTTTTTTTTTTGAGGAGCTCTTCTTACACAGTGTGTTCTTGAGGAATACAAAATGAAACCTCTGATAGCCTCAGTACATAAAGGCAATGCAATTACATTTTAGTAACTGATCCAGCTTTGATAAATTTTCATAATTCATTAGTCACTATTATGTGAATTAAGGTGGAGAGAACTAATGGATGGCATAGAAAAAATTAATGTAGACATTGTGTCTGATGCTATGAATGAGGGATGTATCTAAGAGAACTGCTTGATTGCTTTCTCTGGTGACCTCTTGTGTAAAATTATTTTGTATGGTGAGTGGCTGTGTTCTAGCTTCACATTAAATATCTCAGAGGAGGTATTTAGTAGATATAACTGCAGTGGAACATTCTCTGGCTGCATTTTTCTTCTTTTCAGTTTCAATTTTATTACAGGACCTATTGTTTTCCTAAATATTTTACCAATTCCTTCCCTTCCTAAACAGAATTTTTCTTCTGAGCATTTCTCAGCAAATTCTTTGTATCTTATGTTTCAGTCAAGCTTTTCTCCTGGTTATATTGGTACATTGTCACTGAATTTAATTGGATGACATTGGTGTAGTTGAGAGCAGAAGATTGGTTCCTTTAATCTTTCTGCATAACTAATCTATTTCCCCAATCAGTTGGGTTTGGTTTTTTTTTCCCCCCTGCTTGGAATTTCTTCAAATTTGTCAACATCTTCAGGGTAAGGAGGTTCTCCCAGTTCTAATATCACCTGAACTCTTTTTGAAGCACAGAACATGTTTCCGCAGGCATGTTATTAATTATGGATATTTCCCTAATTCCACTTCTCTGACTATTGTCCAACAGTTCACATCTGCCTATCCACATCTGGTACAAATAAAAAGATTTTGCGTTTTTCATATCAGACATGTAATAATGACCATTTTGCTTTTGTTCTTATTTTTAAATCAAAGTTTGTAAATCCTCTTTATATAATCTCTTAAGCTTTATAATATTGCACAGGATGAGGCAGCTTTTTTATGCTTTACTTAGCTTTATTTACTTTCTTGCTTTTGGACAACTAGTGATTTGAGGTCTGAGACCTTTGTATCATTTCCCTTTTGAATATTTGCTCCATTTGGAGCTAGCATATCCCATAACTAGAATCAACAAAGTTATGCAAAGCTTCTTCATAAGAGGGATGAGCTGGAATAAAAACCACTCATGGGCTGCAGAGGCTGTGGTGGTGTGTTTTGTACCTGCATCACCTTCCATTTGAGGAGCTTGATGCAAATTATTCTCCGTAAGCAATGGGAACATTAAGAGGCATTGTAGAGTTAATGGTCAAATTACTTTTTAAGAGGTTTAATTTTGCCTGTTCCTCCTTCCAGCCAACAACCTAAACGTGTATGTGCACATAGCTATCTCAATTGCTAGCTGTGCCAATCCCCTAATTGCCTTTGTACGTACAGGTTTTGAGATTGGAGCTATTATACCCCTGGCTTAGCTTCCCAATGAAGTATTCCTGTTCTCAGACTGTGGTTTCCTCACATAGGTAGGAACAACCCTGGCTCCCTTTCCCCCATTTAGTTGCTAACCTCGGTTTCTGCCAAAGCATGCTACAGAAATAAATTCTGTTCTTTTCTTTTTGCATGAACCATGCTGACAGAGAGGAGGAAGTTTCTGAAATGGCTCCTTTTTCCAGAGGAGAGAGCACAACAGCAGGTCATCTCAGTGACCCTGCCATACTCCCAGCTGTGTATTGGAGACAAAATGTTTCATTTGGGAACATACAATGAAATTAGAACGTTTTAAAGAGAAAGCTGAGCATGATATGTATAGTAAAGAATGGTAAATCATACAAAGGTTTTTAGATACAAATACTGACTATAGCTCTATCAGTGTAAAAAGAGCGGGGAGGGCTGTTGATGTGACCTTAATTTTGCTCTGTGAATACCTCTGTAATGTGTAAGAGGCTTTGCTGTGCAGAGGTTAATTGTAATTCAGAAAATACATGGAAGCCTGACTCCATAAAGGCTCAGCTGTCTACGTTTGTCTAGAATGATTGACCTCATCAGCAGTACTACTGAACCTAAGTAGCATTCAAAGACATCTGGAAAACAAGACCACAGTAGGTTATGAAACACAGCTCCCATGGCTTTCATCCAATTGCTCGTTTTCTTAATGGCATAAGGATCTTTGAAAAGAATCAGTCTGTAATACATTTGAACTAGCTCCCTCTGAAACACTTCCAGTCATTGCTGAATTAAGTACATACTCCTAATATTATATGCAATGTTGTACTTAAATTGCTTGTTTTGTTAGTCAGTGAAACAAAAACATGCTACAAATGCATATACACAAACCCTGTGATGCTTAAAAACTGGATTATGGATTCATTAATTGACTGTATTAGAATCACCTTGTTTTGGTTTGGTTTTTAAACCCTAACAATCATTAAGGACTGATAATGAGACTTATATAGTGGGTTTTTTAAAAGCCAAAATAGTCCATACACCCCTGGCACAAGAATCCTTTTTGACTGCTTTGCAAAGCACCCACAAATATGTTCAAGTGAATCCATCCCTTGTTTAACTGGCTTTTGTAGTTCTAAACTCAAGCAATACATAAATACAGAACATATTCAGGCAGTTGTGAGTAGTCAATAGTAGTCTCATTGGCTTTGACCATGAGAAAGAAAACCACTTTTTTATATTCAAGTACTGCTTAAATTTAAGAGACTGGCCTATAACCAAACTGTGGTAACATTACAGTTCCTGGAAGACACAGCTTTTAAGTTATGTGTTTCTATGGGGAATTTATCTGGTTCCACCAGGACACTTTAAATGTGCTATAAAAATCTCACAGTATTTTAAAATAAAAAAAAATAAAAAAAAATTATATTGACCTTTTCATCCACTTGACTTTTGTGGAATGCTGATAGTAAATGAAAAATACAAGCCAGGAGTCTTAATCTGCAGCTGTAATTCCACACAAATCCTTAAGGTAAAATTAATGGTTTAGCAAAGCTGCTTAACTACATTAAAATTATTATAATACAAATACTCATGAATGGGAACAAATTTGGTTGTGTAAATAAAACACAGGCAACATACAAAACCAGATATAAATTGCAAGTAACGCAAAATAAGTGTGTTTAGGTACCACCCTCTCTCTGTACCAGAGGGGCATGTACAGCCATTGAAGTACTATTTTAGACATTGTGTTTTGGGGAAGCTACTGGCAAACAAGATTTATGAATACAAAATAGAACTGGAAAGAAAGTCTGTTCCAGCTCTAAATAATATCATAACCTATAATAAGAAAAGCTTGTCTTAACTGTTACTGGAGCTCCCAAGTGATGAGGAGTCCATAGTCTCCCTGTTACGTGCTTACTTGCTCCTTAAATAGGAAGCGTTTCTTAATATCTAATCTATATGCTGCAAATGAAGACATCATCTCATATCCTCCCAGGATGGATGAGGAAGGCAGATGATTGTGATAGCCTTCCCACATTCTCCTACTGAACTTTTTTGTGCATATTCTCTTAATTTTCTCTTCTGACAGCCAGCCAGCTCGTTATCTTTTCTCATAAGCTATGGATTCAAGGTATATCTTTATATTTGTTGGTGATCTCTGGGCTTGCTGCTCTGGTTGGTTTGGACCCCTCTCATCCACACTCATGTATGAGTTGGGTTTTGCCAGGCAGATCAGTGAAGTATCAATAATATCTAATATAAAAGTTTGAAACAGTAAGGAATAGTTTGTTCACATCTAATAATGGGAAAATCTGAAACATCCAGTTATTTACAGTCTATTTGAGTAGATGTAGGTGTTGAATATAGGCCTTATCTGTGATCAGCATTCCTTATTAATTTGCTTCCTTCTATGGAAGAAGGAAAAAGTTGATGAGATGCATTCATGTGCAAAGGAATTTCAGATTCACTTATAGCAAAGCAATGATCTATCAGAAGTGCTGCTGACTTTGAAGGATAAAGAAACACAGATTTTTCCCTGTGCATGGTGCCCTCATGTGGCTTTGATGTTCAGCTTCTTGCAAATTAATTAAATACATCACTGCATGGCTGACACTGGTGCTGTGTAAAATGTAGAGAATAATTTGCCTGTACAGCTCTGTCTGTTCTGTGAATACAGCATCCTGGAAAGCTAAAATCCAGTTTGCCATATGGCCAGTTGGATTTGGATGTGCATACACAGACTCCTTGAGTTCCCTTACTTAACCCAAGAACGTTTCTCACAGTCTTCACACTTTGATGGATGTGATTCAGACCTGACTCCTGCAAGGGTTGTTATGGCTAAAAAATTTGTGCCAGAGTCACTCCCTCTTTGGTGACACTGTTAAAAATGCCACCATAGATCTACTGGTGCTTTTAAAGAACTACATTTTTTTTTGTTTTCAACTCCAATGTTAGGTCACATTTTTATACTGTATACTGAGATAAAATGTCAAGGATTGCTTCTGTCAAGAAATAGAGTTTGAAATGTACTTTCTCAGCTAACTTAAAATTGTTCCATTTTTTTTCCAGCTACAGCTGCAGTATGACAAATAAATTTCTATATTTAATGCTGTAAAATATACACAGGATAAGTATTTCTCTGCACAGCACTTCTGAGTCTGTCATTAGAATATTTCTAAATTACTGATCTAGAAATTCCACTTTAAAACACATCATTTAGCCACGAGCATTATGCAAAAAACTTTATATGACATATTCATTGCATGTCCATAAATTATAATAATAAAACTCTTGCACAGGCAAGAGGTGACTGTAGTTGCTGTGGAGCCTGCTGCTGTGGTTTGATGCAATGGCTTTCTTGTCCTGTGCTTTCTAAAAGTGCTTATCAAAACTTTTCTTTACAGCTGGATCAGATAGATTTAATAGGTATGGAAATTTTCCATTAGCTCTAAAAGAATATACATTTTTAAGAGACTGCAGAACTGTGAAACATTTGACATTTTACTTTGTCAAATTTTTGGATGGAATGGCACAGAATTTAAAATTCTGATTAAAAGTTGAAAAAAAACCCCACTTTCTTGTCAACCATACTGCTATTAAGAGAGATACATAGGGAGTTTGAAAATGAAGATGGAAAAGGTTCTGAAGCTAGAACAGCTGAAATCAGGCATATGCTTGTTAGTATAATTATCTAATGAACTTATTCATGCAAGTACCTGCGTGACAGCGGTCTCATAGCCTTGAATAAAGCTTGGCCAACAGTGCTACTGGGAGCGCTGGGGCTTGGGTATCTCTGCAAGCATTGCTTTGCTTTTTCTCCTGCTTTTTCTGCAGATTTGGAATCCAGCTGTAACTTTGAGGAATTCCATCAGAAAAAAAAGTGCCAAAACTTTGAATGCTTCAATATTTTGGCAATACTGATGGCATCTCCTCCACTTCCCTCTTCTTTTCCCCTTTTTCTCCCAAATTTGAGTTATATTAATATACTACTTTGAATCCACACTACTTAAATTCTTCACACCTGGAATTCACCCAAATGTCTCTCCAGTTTGTCTTGGAGCACAAATACTGAACAGAGCAAGTAAGATTTCAAGACATTTTTTTCTTTGATCTTTCTTGTCCGTGTAATACCAAACCTAGCAAAACTAGTCACATTCGTGACATTATCAACATTTTTCTTGCTGATAATCTCACTCAGAAGTTTTCTGAGTAACTTGTTAGTTCTTCTGGTAAGATTGGAGGTAGACTGAGAAATTTAGCATAGTTGCTACTAAAAATGATCTATATAATCTTACCTGTGCACACAATTCCAAAAATCCCATGTAGACTAATCCACAAAACCCAGTGTATGATTCACACTATAAGTATGGCAGATGTTTAAGCACAGAATTTGACTCTAATGTAGAAGTGGAATGTTTTTAATGTTTAGCAGTTTAACCAAGCAAGTGAAGACACTTGGTCAGATTAAAATATCTAATTCTTTATTCACATAGAAACCCATAAATTTTAGGGTTTGTAGCACAAAACTTTTTGATAAAAAAAGAAAACAAGCTATGCCATATAGCTTCTTCACTCTCAATAAAATAGCATCATTGCAGTTAAACCTAAGATTGCAATAAAAATGAAACATTCCAGATTACATCAGTTGGAGCACAATGTGATTACTATAATGAGAAAATCCTTGTCAGAGATTTTACCACAAGGAAATATCAATAGCTAACACCCATATTCTCCAACTAGAAATCAACAATATTGGAGTAGATCTCGGCATAAAAGGCACAAAACACAAAGCAAACCATGCTTGTGTCATTTGGCACAAAGAAGCATCGACATTTGTGCAACATGGAAAAAGATCAGCATTTTTCCAGACTTTTCCAGTACCACAGATACTTAAGGAACAGATCTTCCCCTTGATGCCAGTGTAACAGTATGCCAGTACATGTGGCAGTGACTACAAGAAAAGAGGAATATATAGAAGAGAATACATCTGTACCCTTCCAGGAAATCTGAGCTCATATATGGAGGAAGCTGCTGCTATAGTACTGTTAGTAGTAAATAAATACACTGCAGCCTTTTAATAATACAGCCACTGGCAGCTAGCACTTGTGGGAGTGGTAAGAATGTCAACAATGCTGGAACCCCTCGTAGATACAGGTTTACCACTTGTATTTAAGTACCTGATGCCAGCTCCCTCTTTGCTTCAAATAAGCTTTTTCAAAAAAGTTTGAGTCCTTGAAAGAAAATACTTTTTTCAGAAGGGAATGCTGCCTATTGCACAGGCAAATGGCTTTTCTGTTTTTAAGGTGCTTCAGAAATGAGGATCAAACATCCATGGTATTTCCTTCTGTCATCATACAAGCATCTTGTTAGCAGCCTATGTGCTATATTTCTATAACGAGCCTATCTTCATCATCACTGCTAGTGTCATCGTACTCAACTCTGGTCTGCTTCCTCATCATCTCTAAACCTCTCTTTTTGAATGTCTTGGAAGATGTTACCGAGTAAGTCTTGAACTCAGGGGACCGGAGGGTGATTGGGGGGTTTTTAAAGGTAGTAGTAGCTGTTTCGTGTGGCCTTCTATAGCTGTTTGACTGCAGGTGGGTTCCATTCTTGTCTGCACTCCCATAAAGGTCAAGGTTTTTTTGAGGGAAGTTTGCCTGCTCTGTGTTTTCTGCACTGGGTAATTTAGCCTTTGTGCCTGACTCGAGAAGAGACTCCTCTTTTGATCCAAATAAACGTGAACATCCAGGCTGGGAACTGGGAGTTGAGTTGTCTTTTGGAGATGAATATTTGTTTTCCTCAACTGGAGGTTTCTCTCTTCCTGAGGCCTGGATCACTGGGTCTGATGTACCAAATCTTTGACTTTCTGACTCCACATTCAGTAGGTTTTCCTGGCTTGCTTCTAGATGTAAGGAAAGAGGACCAGTAGTCTCTGAGTTTGTGCTGTCAGGTTGGTCACCTGTGCCTGTATTTGCAAAATCAGAAGGGCAAGACCGAAAAGAAGATGCCATAGAGCGGCTCTGAATGTTTGGCTGCGACTGCCCCGGGAGTGGTCGCTGAAGCACAAGTGGTTGTGTCACTACACAGCAGATTTCCACATCGCTGCTGACTTGCTGGGTGGTTGTATTAAGTGTGGATGAAAAGCAGTGAGCTGTCATAGATATTTCCAGAGGAGCTGTAATGCTTGGAAAAGAGAAGTTTGTTCTTGTATGTTCCCTGATTTGCCCAGAAATGTCCTGTAGAAATTGGGGGGGAAAGAAATTTACATTTAAATTTTCAGTCTAGAGCAATTCCATCCTTTATAAAAGTGCAATGATAACGAGATTGACTATATCAGTAGAAAATATTTACCTCTGCTATATAGCAACTGAGTAATTAAGCATGTTAACCTTTACTTATACAACCGTGATTATATTTGCACTTTTTTTTTTTCCTTACTTCAGACCAAGTTGCTCATCCATCTTTTGAGAAGAAAACTTTTTTTTTCTCCCAGAGTGTGTGGGAGGTGTAGTAAAGGATGTATTTTTTCCTTAGGTTTTTTTTCTTGGGACAGATCATCCTGATTTATGGATGATGGGAGTTAGAGGTTTCAGGCTGCATTCTTATGTACTCTCTAGGATAATGTTCTTTTCATTAAGATATTTTAATATACGTATTGCAATGATGTTTGTGCAGTGTAGGGGGGAAGGTTTGTGATGAGTCTGTAAAAAATATTACAATGTCTCAGGTGGTGAAATACATGTAGGAAAGAAGATTGCTTAGGAAAAAAAAAGCATTTTAAGGATTAAGTTCCTAAGTATGAGATTGCTTATGCTACAGGAAGAACCAGTGCTCAGTGCTCATGCTACAATACAGCAGCCTGGCTCAGTAGCTTTTGTTTTCAAGTGTGGCCAGCAGAAATCTAGGGAAAAGGATGAGATTTAGGATAAGCACAGAATACTCCCAGAAGCTGTGCTGACACTGCACACAACAGCACTGTCTGCAGCACGTGCAGATGTGTCTAAGCCTCCTTCTGGCTGATGCAGCTGTCGGCAGCATTGAAACCACAGCAGCACTGGCTCCCACAAAGGAAATTCAGTGGGGAGGCTGGATGCACCTTGTTTGCGCCGTTACCACCCTCCCTGCGTTTCTAGTTTCAAGCTTTCTCTCTCAGGATACTCTGCACTACATCTATTGGCACCTCCAACATCAGTGCTAGTCAATCCTCTGGCAGCAAGCATGAGAAATACCATTTTTAATTGATGCAAGTTTAATTGTTCTTTAAAAAAAAAAAAAAAAAGACTAACTTTTCATTATATTTTAACCCCCAAAACACCTTTAACACATTTTTAATCAAAATCTATGATACAAGGTAGTCTCAACTGGAACTTTAAAACAGCTGAATATAATTCAATTTCAATTGCTAATACCTTCTTTTTTTCTTTTAATCAAAAGTAATACATGAATTGCGGTACAATACCTACTTTTTTATCCATTTTGCCTTTTTGTTTAACATGGTTTAGATTTTCAGTATGGGAAGATATTCCTGAGTTATTCTTTCCTTCTTTTTTCCTCCTGCAAAGTGGCTTGTCTGAGGTGGAACAAGATGTGTCTTTTTGCTGGTGTAGGTAATTTTCTGTTGAAAAGAAGTTGAAGAAACTTTTACTTTGTTTTTTATTCCCCCAAATGCTAGAGTTTACTAAATTTCTTATCATATCACTGAACTAATTTCTATGTTTTTAATATTTTCTGACAGTTTTTATTCCAAGCCAGATACATTTTCTCATTTACTGTATATGTGTTTTGGGTTTGTTTTTTTTCTGTTGACCATTACTGTCCTGCAAAGTAATAGCTATTCATATCTGCTATGAATGAACACAAGGTATTATCCCTGCTTCCAAGATGGTGGTGGCATAAACATCATTTGCATTAATACCACTAATTAAATGGGAGCCTGGTAATTGAAACACAGAAAACAAGTCAACACTCCAGACACACTTCACACTGCAAACATACAATCTTGCTTCAGAAACTGATAAAGATCCATCCTAAAACTGATTAGGCTTCTAGTAGAAGGTTATTTTGAGCTATTTCTTTTTAAAATAGTCTCCTAATTGTCAAATTGACATATGTAAGTAAGTGTATGAAAATCATTGTGCGTTTGGCTCTGAAAATGTGTGAGATGTTTGCATTTTTACTCGCAGAGCACACTGAAGAACAGCAGCGGGTTTGCATTTCCATGTGGAACAGGTGCATACTCTGCCAACATTCATTCTCTTAAAAAATAAACATTCAATACATTAAAAAATATTCAAAATACTTACCTTGTACCTTTGATTGAGAAGAATGGCACTTCTTATACTTATTGAATGTACTGGGTTGTGATGAATAGCCCTTTTTCAAAGCATCCAGTGTTCTGTTTGGAAAACAGTGCCGCTTGCTTAGTCGGTTCAGCTGAGCGTACCCGTGTACGAGCCTCCCTCTGCACCTGCATTGCCAGTGAAAGGGGAAACAAATACCTGCTATTGAAAAGCAGCCACAGTAGAATAATACTGCATCATCAGGTAAATGAAAGTCTAACAGCAATTTAGAGAAGTTTGTTTATATCAACTCAAACAAACAAACAAACCAAACAACAGGATTTTAGGCAAGAGACCCACAATTATTTCATTAAATTTTTCCTCAGTAGGATTCAGTAAATCCTTGGTTTGCTAAGAGAAAAGAAAAGGATTCATGAATAACAGAACCTTCTTCCTATATCTGGAATTTTAAAACAACATACTTCATAAAGATCTGAATCATACAGGAGTCACCTGAGGCTGCATAGTTGTTGGCTTTTTCCCTTTTCATTTCACTATGTGCTACCGATTCATCATCGCTGATCAACAACAAGTATTTCAGTTATTTAGAAAACTCACGCTGAATAATCCAACTCTGCTTTGTTTTCTGCTCTAGCTAGATCTTTCAGTAACTCTTAACGAGTGAGATTGAAGTACCTTGGAAGGTTCTGTTCCTCTATCGACAGAATCAGTCACTATACACAGAGTAGTAAGTAAATCTAAGGTGAAGTGCTTATTCAGTGTGTTTTGGTTTGGTGTATTAGAAAAATATATTACATTTAATGATTAATAGTTTGGTCAGTTACCTTCTAGTACGGATGACCTGAGCTTTCAGGACCCTGTACTTAATTGATATAGCCAAATAAATAAACTCTGAGATAAGCAGGAAAAACAAACCAAAACCAAAAAAAACTGCCCAAAAAACAGACCTTAAAAGAGTCCTAGAAGAATGTCACCAGACTGGAAAACAGTCTTCTATTTTTGTTCTTACAATCCTTCAAAATTGCAGTGCTCTTTGCCAAACTAGACACGGTGATTAAGTTACTGGCATTGATATGTCCACAGGGGAGTCACTCTGTCTGATTTTGGTCATGAAACAAAATAAGAGGGATGTATGCACACAATATGTGTTTCTTATTGAAGCAATTCATCAGACCTTCTGCTACCCCGCACTCTTGAAAGACTAGAGGCTAAATCTTCCACTGATATGAACTCCCATTAAATACAGAGAAACTGCTGCTTGATACAGCGTGCCTCTGATAGTTTTATACTCAAATTCTTCTGTATTCTCTCGTGAATACAAGTGCAGGATATAGATCTTCTGAGGACAAAAGGGTCTCTCTCGCACACTGCTTTTAGCTGTAACAGGATTGAAAGCTGAACTATGTTGGTTCCCTTCAAACAAAAGCAGATGGTGACAATTTTGAGAGATAAGAATCATATTCTAAAGCATGATGAGAGTCAACTGACCAGTCATCGTGTTTCTTTGGTATTTGTCTGTTTTGCTTAGAAAAGTCTGTTCCTGATAGTAAACAACATATTGGTATTTTTTATAGTTTACCTTTGTGGAACTGCTGCAATGTGGGAATAGCTTGTTCAAAGAGATTTATTTTTTCCCCTGATTTTGACAAGGTTGAATTTTGGGGATGACACCCCAAATTACATCTGTAGTAGGAAATCTGAAAACTATATTCCTTACCATTTTGGGGTACCTTTAATCTTCTTCTGTTTGTGGCTCCTCTTGAGTTTATTTGTTGAGAGTTTTTCCTTTTTGCAAACTACTGTTTTCTTCTTTTGCTCTGAAATATTTCTGAAAGCACCACCAGGAGCTGCTGAGCTTAACTGTTGAGAATATTGGAAAATGAAGTACATTAAAAGTGTGAATTACCTTAACAGGGAGATAGAAATCTGTGCTCTTTTTAAATAGCACTAAATAGCATAGGAATTGAGTAGCACAACTCTGAATTTTTCCTAGAATTTTTGTGTTAGCTTTTTCTAGTCACTTTGTCCATCTACTCTTATAAAATGAAACCACTCACTGCTTTTGTGGCTTTTCTTTCATATGTGTATGTACTTTTGTATTATTATTCCAATATAAAAATTAAGCTTAGTCTTGCAGAGCTGTTCTAGGATCTGTAGAGATAGACTGGTCTGTCTTCACTTACCTGAAAAATAAAAGCCTTCAAGCCTTAAACACTTCACAGGGTACAAATGCAGTTTGGTTTTGTTGACATTTCAGTGTATCTAAATGATGAGAGATCTAGTACACAGTCTGTCTTTGACTCCAAGTATCTCCAAGTATAATGAAGTCTTGACATTAATAGTCTACTTAAGTCCTAATTAATTTTAAATTAATTTTTTGATTTAAAATTAAAACAGTGAACTACATATGCTGTTACAGAAGAATATAAAATATTCATAAAGGGAAAAATCAAGAACTAGAAACACACTCTTCTCACTAGACAGCATTCTTCCTGAAATTCCTCAGTGAAAGACACTTAAATATTCACACAAAAGTGTATTTTTCATGCATCAAATGTATATGTAACTTAGCTAAAAAACCCCATTAACTGTAAATTCTGTATTGACAAATGCCTGTAAATGTCCATAAATACATTTGTGATAATTGTTTTATTTTTCTAGTAAGAGTGGAGAGGGTTCAGCCGATTACACGCTCTTGAGAAAAGAAACAGGATTATTATTACCTCTTGCATCTGTTGTCCTTTAGAAAAGGATGAAACCAATGTTTTTAAGCTCCTGTTTGTTAAGCCATATGCCACAGTCTTGCTAATATTTTTCATTTTGAAAAGAGAAATGTCGTATTTTGACAGTGTGCGTTCATTGCTAGATTCCTTGTCACAGGTGTGCATGGAGGAATAAGCAGAGTCCAGGTTCCCCTTCTGCTCAGCAGGCAGAGGGAGGCTTCTTGTTAAACAACACCAGGTTAATTGAGGTTCAGCATTTAGTGATGGGAAGGTGCTCTTCGTGCTTGACGCTGTTAAACTGCCAGAGTAACAAGTCAAATTATTGTGGGGTAGCGCTGGGAATTCTTTACAGGGAGTGGTGAGAGTGTGGCAACACAAAGTGCCAAAAGAATGGCAAAAATTAGTGGGGTTGTCTGTGGAGCTCCGAGAATGCTGCGTAGCCTGCAGTGCTGGTGAAATATCCTTAACAATGCCTGGACTTCCACCTCCGTCCCATCCTGTGGTTGCTGGCTCTGCACCCCTGCTAGAGGCTGACGTCATTATCAAAGAGTCACTTCCTGAGCAAAGATGATGTAAAACCTTCCTCTCTTCTTTGATGTCAGCTGATATGAAAACACCATTTGTATACATGGAAGTAAAGCATATTTTCTTCTTTGGGGTCTGTGTAGAGGAAGTAGTTACGCTCATCCACTTCTCTTCTGTTTGCCTTTGATAATTTAATTTATTTTTGTTCTGTTTGTTTTTCCAGGCATCTCTTATAATATCCTGCTGCCTGAAGTTTTGGTTATAAAACGTGTTATCTGCTGTGGTTAAGATATTTGCTGTTTCTGAATTGATTGGTGAACAAAATACTGGAGTTTTCCAGTTTGCATGTACGTTGCATTGGAACTCTCCTTCGCCAGCCTTTTGTCTTACTTGAAATTTGAATGGGGAACAAAGCAGATCTTTAGAATGAGAACTGGGTGATGTGCTGTTGGAAGAGCAGGAGGGGTTGGTCCAGGTGTCTGTCACAGAGGTGCAAGGTGTAACCTTCTGTTCTGACCTAAGCAAAAGTGACAGATCTGAGGCTCTCTTGTCTTGCGGCAATTTAAGGATATATTTTGGAGGAAAGGCATTTTGTTGTGGGACTAAAGTTAAATGTCCAGATTGCAGATGGATTTTAGAAGACACATCAACAGCATTGTCAGTGAAAAGTGGCACTTTTGCTCCTGTTTTCACACCACATGATTTGACATCTTTATCTGCTGCATTGTGCAAGGCAAAAGAATTGCAATCGCTTTCCTTTAACTCAGGCCCTAAAAATCCCACGAACGAAGCTTTCGAGATACCTGCTGAATGTGAAAGAAGGTTGGCATCACTGTAATTAAGAGCTTTTGTGGGGAGCTTGATTGTTTTCATGTACTCCACATTCTCAGTACCTCCAGTGGGTTCATTAATTCCTGTGCTCAACTTTTGCTCCTCTGCTTTACTGAAGAGTTTCACTGGTGCTGTGGAAAGACACTGAGTGCTACTGCAATAGACTCTCTCTGCTTCATTTGCTGCGTTGTTTTCACTGCTGGGACTAGGGCAGGACTTTGAAATAATGTTTTGTGTCTTCTCCACTTCAAATTTCAGCTTTTTTCTTTCTGATGGTAAATTCTGGGGTTTCCCTGCAGCTCCTCTGTTGTTGTTGCAATGGACCCACAGGGCCGTCAGGGCATGCTGGCCAGTTTCCTTACTCCTGCTATGGTTTTCATAACTGTTTGAAGTGCTTTTACAATCTGATTCAAATGTGCTGGATTCTTTCCCAGGGCTTGGTTTTTCCCATTTGCTACTCTGTACTGGCAAGCAGTCATCATTCCTTCTGTTAGTGTTCAGCTGACACCGAGTATTTTGAAGCCTGAGCTCACAGCTGCTCGGAGCTAGTAATGCGCTGTTGCCACCTGTGTATTTATCTGTGTCACTGCCACTGAGGTCTGGGGAAGCTTTGCTCATGGCAGTGTGTGCACCAGCCTTCACTGAATGGCATGTCTCCATCACGTAGGCTACACTGCCTGCAGGCTCCTCACAGGACACGTTCTGTAGAATACGATTGCCATTAGTACAGGTTTCTGATTTACCAGTGTTCAAACCTGTTGTCACAGGAGAGGAAAGACTGGCTCTTACAGAGCTGCCATCTCTTTCCTCAGTAATTTCAGTACTGCTGACTGATTCCTTTGAATCAGGAGTGAAGGTTGTCATATCTGTAATCTTATTCCCCCTTTGTTTAATTTTCTTGGCATTTTGACTGCTTTTCATTTTTTGGTAGATTTTCTTAAATGTTTCATCTCCATACATTTGCCATTTTTCTTGAGAGAACATCTTTAACTTCTTCTGGTTGTGTTTCTTATTTTTAGCACTGATTACTTCTCCAGGCCCAAGCTTTTTACTCCCTTGAAACTCCTCTGACGGAGGAGGATGATCGACCACGTTATTTAGTGGCAAATCATCCACTGCTGTTTGTCTGACTAGAGCTCGGGGATGGCTATTAGGAAAATCCACTGAATTTGCAGCAAGATTGTTGCTAGGCAGCAAACTAGCAGTGCCTGTATTTACAGACTGCTTAGTAAGAGAAGGGGGTTGTGAGCAACCTGCTTTGTCATGTACCACTCTCGTGCCCTCCACAAAGGGCAAAGAGTTGCTCCGTGTGACAGGAACAGTATCTACCATTGTGGAGAACTGGGTGGGAACTGAATGAAAAAACACTGGCTTGGATTTTTCTAGGGGTGCAAAGGTAGATTTTGCTGAACTAAGGGAAAGATTCTTTTTCCTATTTACATCAGAAGTTTTGATGTCAAAATGGAAAGAGTCTTTGTATGTATAAGGCATTGGCAGATCAATACTTCCCTGTTTAGAAAGGACAGTTTTTCTGGGCCTCACATTGTCTAACTGAGTATCATCCACCACACTTTTGTTATGAGAAATAAGTTTTGAAATGTGTTCTTCCAGCCTCTTCTTCTCTAGCATCAGGGCTGTAGCTTTCTCAGCTGCCTCTAGCTTTGCAGTGCTTCCGGAGGCACACCTTAAGCTGCTGAAGGCAGTTTCATTTTCCAGTTCTGTGCTGTGTTCAGAGAGACTGTGCAACGGGCTGGATGGTGCCACCTGTTGCTCTGTGCTATCGGAGCGTGACAGATACCCTGAGTCAGTGCTCTCACACTTCTTTAGCTTGCACTCAAATGGCTTATAATCCCACTGCTTTTCTGAAGAGGTTGCTTGCTGCCTTTGCAACTGAATATGCTTATTGGCAGTTGGAGTTCTTTGCTCCTGTATCTTCTTTCTCTGGCACTGACCGTTTGGCAAAGCTCCTGGAGATGATGAACTTTGAGGTTCTCTTTCAGGAACCCCCTGATTAGCCTTTGAACTAACAGACTGATTTGCTGCTTCTTGATTTTCTGAAGCAAATGATGAATTGCTTGTTGCTGGCAGTGAAAGGTCGTTAAGTTTCTTAGTGTCTGTTACAGCCCTGGTCTCTGAACTCATTTGTTTCTTCTGTACCCCCTTGTCTTCACAGGTGCTACCAAGTAGTTTGCTGCCTTGATGTGATGAGATGCTCTCTGTTGATTTCCCATTTTGCTCCAGTGTGCCACTGTTGTCAGAGTCCGAGGGCAGTCGGGTGTTGTTGACATGTGTTTGAGTTCTTCTGTGTTTATACAAGTTGCTTTGAGTTTTAAATGCAATACCACAAGTGGTGCATGGAAAAGGCCTCTCTCCTGTGTGAGAGCGAATGTGTTTCTCAAGGACACTTGGCTTCGAACAATCTCGTCCACAGTGTTTGCAGATATATTTCCCAGCTTTTTTTGATTTTCCTGGGCTTCCAATAGGTGCATTTATGCAAGAATTTGGTGATGATAAAACTGGTAAAGTGCTCACTATGTTCAGTGTTAGAGTTTGCCCAAGCTGTTTCTGGAAAACTGACCGAGGCTGATCTGTGCCTTCTGACGGAACAAGAGGGTTCAGGATCAGGGGTACGTTACTGCTGTCGAGATGGACACAGCTCCTGCCAGGCACTAACTGGCTGCTTGGCTGAAAGCATCCTGCCTGCACGGGCTGATACAGTGGTATGGTGAGGGCTTTCAGATACACGGGTTGAGACAGTGCTTGCTCCTGTTGAGGAATCACACTGCCTTGGCTGAGATCTGAAGAACCCTGTGCAGGCTGAAGAGAAGAGGTTGGGACTGGTCGATCTGGTAGTGCAGCTGTAAAACCAGGCTGCTTCTGTGCCTCCATTTCACAGGTTATCTGCCATATGCTCATGTATCTGTAAGGGAGGGGAAACAAAACAAGTAGGACTCTTCAGATAGCAAAATAAAATAAACACTTTCAACTGCTGGACTGGAAAAGTTAGCAATTAAGAATATCACAAATCTTATATACAGGCATTATACAGACAATAATTACTTCACCTTCCAATTAGATTGGTTCATCTTTAATTTCTTAGCTAGGAATTAAAGTTCAGTACAGTGTAAAGAACATTGAACATTGCACTTAAAACTGACAATAAGTACCCAAAGTACTAGAAATAAATCTGAGTATCAGATTTGCAAACAGAGGCTCTCAGCACCCCAGAAATAACACAATTTTCATTTTCTGTAACCATATTCTCATTATATATTTGTACCATGTTTTTAAATTTAAGAATTTACATTAATAATTGCTAATATAGAAACACAGAACAATTAAGGTTAGAAGGGACCTCAGGAGGTCTCTAGTCCAAACACCTGCTCAAAGCAGAGTTAGCACTGGGGTCAGATGAGGTTGCTCAGGGGGTTATCCAGTCTGGTTTTGAAAACCTCTGAGGATAAAACTGCACAACTTCTTTGGGCAGCCTGTTCCAAACACAGGACATTAACCATGGCTGCACAGTGTCTGTGTTTACCCAACTTCAGTGAGGTAAAGCTAAACACATTGCAACAAGTGATGCAAAATGAAAATATGTGGAAAAAAATGAAATGGGTGTCCTGTTACACAAGTGAGATTTACATAAATATGTACAAAGTAGAAAAGACAGTATCATAGGAAAATAGTGGGACAAATTAAAGCTGTCTTTTGGGTAGCCCAAATTAATTTTCTCTAACTAGAGGAGATGTTATACTGCTTATTTTTAGGTGCTTTCAATGCCAGATGAAAACATTTTGTAGACAGTTTTTGGAAAAAGTGAACCTATTCTTATGAAATCTGTCCAGATATATTCAGGGTTGGTGCTGGTGCAGATTCCTTTTTTTGGAAAAAAAATTGCTTGTCTTTTTTCTTTGTTAGAAACAAACTAGGAAAATATCAAAATAAGCTAGTTGAAAATTATTTTTGGAAGTGCTGATAGAGGCATCAGTATAACCTCCTGTAATTATAGTTTGGGGTGATCTGTGAATGTTTATTCAGATTCTTGTTCAGCCACGCTCACAGCTCTGTGTCCATTGCCTGTTAGGAATAATAGGCTGTTCTTGTGGAAACAGGCATCAAACCCCATTTGAAACAACATAATCAGTGGCTAAATGCAAAATCTGCAATTTGTTGCCTTATTCCATAATCTGCACTGGTGTTTCTGTACCCTTCCTGGATCATTTTAATAGGTAATCATTACTGGGAAACAGTAAAAAAAAATTACTCAAAAATGGTGTTTGAAATCTGGACTGGTTCCATATCACACACACACACTGTTACCTTTATTCAAAACAAACTCTCTGCTGCATGTGTTCCTGAGAACTTTGCAGATAGCTCACGGAAAGAAGAAATGGCAAACTCAATGCAATTGGTTTTGAGTTTTCCTCAGTTGCTGTTAGAGCAGTTAATAGAGCTGGGAAGTTGATATAAAACTGGATGGAGATCCAAGAGAAGTTCTGATACTTCACAGTTTAAAATGATAGCATCTCATTCATGTCACATGAAAAAATGGGAAAACAACTTTCTATTAATGATCAAATGGAACAAGTTAAGGTTAATGAGTTAGGTGCTCCGTAATAAATGTAATTAGCATATTAATAAATAAAGTAGGAATTCAGGTAGTTTCATATGAAATGTATGCACCATTGAAATGGAAAGATAAAGCAACCCTCTTGGTTATGTCTTCTGCAAAGGAAAAGGTTTTGCATCTTAGGATATTGCCTTTAATCATGGAATTATAGAATCCCAGACTGGTTTAGGCTGGAAGGGACCTTAAAGCTCACCCAGTTCCAACCCCCCTGCCAGCAGCAGGGACACCTTCCACTAGACCAGGTTGCTCAAAGCCTCATCCAACCTGGCCTTGAACATTTCCAGGGAGGAGCAGCCACAGCTTCTCTGGGCAGCCTGGGCCAGTGTCTGACACCCTCACACCAAAGAATTTCTTCCCAATATCTCATCTCAATCTCCCCTCTTCCAGTTTAAAGCCATCACCCCTTGTTCTATCACTACCTGCCCTTGGAAAAAGTCCCTCCCCAGCCTTCCTGTAGCCCTTTCAGGTACTAGAAGGCCACTGTAAGATCTCCCCTAAGCCTTCTCTTTTCCAGGCTGAACAGCCCCAACTCTCTCAGCCTGATTATTTCACTCATTATTTCATCCCTATATGTAGCTCACAGTGCAACTGTAAGTACTTGTCTCCCTGAGCAACAGAAATCTAATATACCAAGACCTTTTACTCTGCACTCCTCAATCTGCACCACTTCTGGAAGTTCTGGTGCTGGCTGGCAACTTAGGATTCACAGCCAAGGCTTCTTCCAGCTTCTCTCTGATCTGCTTTGCTTATTGCAAGAATTGGAAAAGTTGAGTAAAAACCAGCAATGCAGTCCCTGGGATTTGTTCTCTGACTTTCCTCCTGGTCACAAGCAAGGCCTTTAGCTTCTCTGCACACCTTACATGCATCAGCACAACAGCCAATGCGCCACTGAAGTAACTGAGAAGCTTGCTACCAACTGCAGTGGGCTCAGAGTTAAACCACTTATGGGAAAGGTACCAGTGCCTGATGGGACACTCTGTCTTCACTCAAAGATTTTAGTGTAATAAAAATCTCAGAAAACAACTTGTAAAATCCAATGTGTTCCTCTTTTCTATATATTTTTTCCTTAATTCCAAATATATTTTATAAAATTTGCTTCATTTTATCAGCACTGTTATAAGTGTCTAATGTTGGATTAGACAACCAAAATATTTTTATCTTCTGTATGGCACATGTAAATGCACCATCAACTGCCCATTGTTATTAGTAAAATGATTAAATAAACATGTAACTACTTATTTCCTGCACTTACATATAATTTTTTAGCACACCATTGAGAGGAGCATCATAGTCTTTTAGCAGATGCAGTGTTCAATCTGCTGGCTTGGTCTACAGATATAATCTGCAGACATGATAGAGTTAGTTTATTTTTGTAACCACACAGAAGCAGCTTTTCAACATTCTGAACGTACATAATATACTATATTATACTGGAAGTCTTTGCCTTTTTTGAAAGCTTTTGGTGATCTCTACCATAAATAAAATACCAGAGACTATAGAGAATTGGAATCCTCTTTAGTCTGTAAATAATTTTAGTTTACATACCTTTTATTGAGCCAGGGCCAGGCATTTCAGCAGAAGAAGCCTCATTTCTGTCAATACTTGATGCAAGCAGAGAGAAACAAGGACAAAGACTTGAAACAGACTAGAAGTAGGAAGTTGGTTTTTTCTTTTTTTTTTTTACATTGGTGTCACAGTAAGAACCTTAGAAAACAGGAAGAGATGAAACGGAAGAAAATGAAGGAGCATTTCAATCTCTTTGTATCCTGTATCATTATTCGTGTGGGAACCTATAAACAACATCAGATGTCTTTGTCTTACACAGGCATTTCGTACAGTGCATCCAAGTGTATCCTTCAGTGAAATACACTGGCACAAGGTAGAATTTTTTTCTTTATACCCCTGGAGGTAATTTGCTTATAACTTTACAGTAGAGATATCTCTTAAAATGTGTTGGGAAAGAAAAGAATGGTGGAGAGAAGACACTGGCTACGTACAGAATGCTAAACTCTCCCAGTGTGGGTGTTGCCCACCTGCCTCTAATGGTGCCCTGTGGTAGGATAGAAAGTGGTAACGGGGAGGGAAAATACTGGAAGAATGTTAAAAGTGTTTGCGTCATGCTCAACACACCTCCCTAAAATTTGTGAAAAGCTGTAGGGAAAACAGGGTAGGGGACAGTCAAGAGAAGTGAAAAGATCATTCTAAGAGTTTAGATTTCGTTTGTGGGTTGACCTCAGCTAAAGCAGTCAGCAGAGCCAGGGTGCCCTGTTTGGGGCACAGCTGCTCTTTATGCAAACGCCTGTTTGAAATACAGGCTGGAACAGTTACCTCCTCCACTGCTGTTAGACTAAGTAAACCCCAAACTGGAAGATGCTGTCCCTATAATATTACAAATTCAGCCTATCTGGCCTGTAAGAATTCCCTAGGAACACTGTATTTTGGAAGATGTAGCTTTTGACGTGGTTATCACTTACTGCCCAGTTCAGATAGCTGCAGCCTGTGAGTTGGATAGTGGTGAAACTGTAAAATTATGATTGTTTATCCAATCCCCACTTCAGTGCAAGCTCTTTCTTTGAGTAATTCAGATGATAGACTAATGATGAGGTGTCAAGGGATTCTCATTCTACACAACTTTATTGATCTTGCACAGTTTTGCCTTTTGTTTGGATTGCTTTCAGTTTCTTTCTGAACCCTATTTTAGTAGGTCTCTATTTTTGGATATGGAGAAAAATTTCTGTCTTATTCTTCCTGTCCTTCTTGCGTGTCATTTAGTTATTCAGAGGGCAGAAAAGCTCTTAACAGGGCCTAGTATTCTTGCTTAAAATCCTTCTAGTTTCTATTATACCCTGAAATGCTCCCAGTAATTGGTAATGGCACTACACACGCTCAAAATCAGTGAATCTAGAAAACTACTTGACATTGTGAACTGCTTTACAATGACTCATGCTTCTGATCTACAGACTCATTCTGTCCATATGGATACAACTACATGCAGCAACTAGTTTCAGCTCTACTGGGAGACACTTTCCTAAGGGAATGGATTCTCACATATACATGAGATATTCTGGAGGATTTTTTCATGCTACAGTCAACAAACTAACAGAGAAAGAAAGAGGCACATCTTAGAATAGAATACAAAAAGATTATTATGGGCATTTTACCTACCCAATCAGAATTAGTTTCTCTTCAATTTTATCACATATCTGAAGTCCATTATATTTTATTCCATTTTGAGACTGACTATTATTATTTTAAGTTAAGAAGAACTTACTTAAAAGATACATTGATTTTAAAAAGTACTAATAATTCCAGCAGTATGCTGGAACCAGTAACAACTCTAAAACTTATATAAACTTTTAAAATTAATTATTTAGAACACTCAGTAACATATCGAATTCTAAATGCTAAAACTGCAAAGTTCTTATCCTGAGAGGCTTAAAGAAGCAATAATTAAATAAAGCAAGTTACAAGTAAGGCAAGTGACTGCATGGATGTCTGCTACTATCACACAGGTTTCAGGGCTTAGCAGAATCTTTTGAAGCTTGAACTATAACCTCTAAATCTTGAATTCAGGTGGCTCTAGAATCAGACTGACTCCACAGCATCCTATGAATCTTCCCATTTATATGGATGAATGTATTGCTATGATGGCTGGAAGTAATTTGAACTGTACACTTAATACAGAGAACCAGCATTACACTGCATTGGTTCTATTTGAAATTAAGTTATTTTTGTTTCCTTTTTTACCCAATCTATTTTTGGGTGTCACTTCCTAAGCTGGAATCTCTATGCAAGATTATTGAAATTCATTTAAGTTTAAAACATTATCCTGCTCAGAGAAACCCAGTTAACTTCAGTTGGCTCAATATACAGCAAAATATCCATTTTAACTATGTATAAATATAAACTACTGCCAGGTACTACACAGTGGGGAGTATGTGGTGCTATACTGCATTTCACCCTCAATTCATGGCTTAATCAGGAGATAAACCCACATACCATTGGTATGCATTTCTAGGTTGCAAGAATCTGTGGAAAGGGTCCTTCCCAGGTGTCTAAAACCCTGTATCCTTCAAAGATCCCTATTGGGTTTTAGTCAAAGATGTGATCAAGTAGCAATAACCATGCTTCATATACTAATAAGGAAATAGATTTCAAAGATCCTATCAAGTACATGTTTTAAAGTACTTCACAAAATGAAATGAAAATAAATTTCTTATAGGATTGTTAACTGTTATTTTTTTCTTACGATGACAATGATGCTGAGAACAGCACTCAATATCTTACTGTCAGCAGAAGGTACAGACACTGGTATTATCATTTCCAGTTGCTAGTCTACCACTGACAGCTAGCACAAGGTGCCAATGTTTATGAAGAACTCCCTTGATTGACTGGACAAAACTTCTACCTAAATATTAGTGCAATAAAGTAAGTGACAGAGGATCTGAAATAAATTTTGTGCAGGTACTTTAAACACTGCTTGTTTGATGGGAAAGAAAAGTTTATGAGTGTACCCTAATTCTGGTGCTTTCTAGACCTCATTTCAAACTAGCAAAATGGAACTGATACATTTCCAGAAATTACTGTTAATCTTGTGTTACTTAAAAACTGTGTCTGCCTTTGCTCTTTTCTCAGTTTGACCTCATACCTTGAAATGTCTCATAACCGAAGTACTGACTTCACCTTTTCACTTGTTGTTAAGGGGTGTCTCTGATCTTACAAGACTACAAGTTCCACCTGCAGTGTGCAGACTTTTTAACAAAGTTGAGAGCTTCAGTCCCCTGCAGAATTAGGCTGAAAATGTGTAATTCCCTAATCTTCTGAAACCCTCATAATCTTTCAATTATAACATCTCTTGCTCAAATTCAGACTTTGGGAAATCTTGCTTCTCATTAGAAATCATTGTTCCTCAAGCTTTGCCCCACTTCCTATGTTATAGAAGTACAAAGCAACTAGAAAACACAGTGACTGAACTTTGAAGTTCTTGAACCATATCCTGAGGACAAATATTTTTGACACTGTACTTGCACGATTGTGTAACATCAGTGAAATTGTTTTATTTTTTTATTTTTGTAAACACTGTACAAGAATACAGTGTTAAAAACTTTTGAGAAGAATGGAATCTGTAATCCCTTTCCTTCATTCTAGAAAAGCACCGTTCTATCATTACTAAATATGCAGCTTTCTATCTTTTTGATTCTCCTTTTCTTGACTATCCATAAACTAAAACATTCAAAAGGCTTTAATCAGTAAGAACGTTGTCAGCTAAAATATATTTTAGTATGTAAGCAAACATTGTATTAACCCTTTTGATCTCGTCATGCAATTTGTATCAGAAAATATTTCCTATTCTACTTATTATGCTGCTACTTTTCTCAGCTCCAGTCATAAGAAATGCTTTCTAGTTTATTATATGTTTTATTTAAAATATACACCACATCTTTCTAAAAAAGGAACATATCTAACACATCTGATGGTTTTGTAACAATTTTGGTGGCTTCACAATGAAAAAAATAGGATTTTTAGTGCTTTAAAAAAATCTAAAAACCTCAAAGGATTTCCATTCTTTTGTCCTTTCATCAAATTTGCTCTTATGCATTTCCCTTGTTAGGAAAGAGTTAACAACCTCCAGCCAGCAGTCTGTAATCAACAGGTTGCTCTAACAGAAAAAATAATAACCCTAATCCATCTTTTAAAGTTTAGGAGGTTGGACTAAAATGATGAAAAAATACTGATTAAAGCCCTCTTAAAAACAGAAGTGGGGCCAGTACTAAAATGCTTTGTGTTTTAGGAAAAAATCTTTCTCATTGCTAAGTGAAAGAACCATCACATTCAAAAAAATTATAACTTTAAAATTTCAGTCTTACCATCTAGAATTTAATTATATCTCTGTCTATATAAAATGATAACAAAACACTTGCTAACCTTTAGGTGGCCAATTCACAGGCAGGTGGAGAGGTTCAGGTCTCTGGAATAGCGTTGAAACAAAAGAAGCATCCTGTTTTCTTTTTTCAGTGTCTTTCTCTTCTCTTTTTTTTTAAGCATTTGAAAATTGAAGTGTGGGTGGTGAGGTGTGTGCAAAGAGAGGAGGGGGTGAAGTCAGCCCACGCTTGGTGTAGGAAGAGTTTTAATGGCCGATGCTGGTAATATGGTTTGCCTGCTACAGTGTCTGCACTACTGCAGCTCTGTGTGTGGGCGTAAAGAAATGACACGACTGGGTTTCAAACCATTACACTGAAGATTTGCAAACAGTTAAAAAAAAAAAAAACACAGCCCCATCAAGCACAAATGAAAAATTATTACTTTTTTTTTCCTTTTATCTTTTTCTAAGGTTTGGTTTTTGTTTTGTGTTTTGTTGGAGGTTTTTTTAACTTAACAGATGTAATCCAGTCAAGTTTCTTCCTCAGCCTCTAAATTAAAAAAGGTAAATTAAGTATTTAGGAAGGTTTTTGATTTTACATAGTGTAAACATTTTGTTATGATTTCTGCTCCTATTTTTTAATTAACCTACAAGAGCTTGTATTCCAAAAGGCATCCAGATTTCCACAGTAAAAGTCTTCAGAGGACACCTGTATTTCTGCCTTTGAACACAATAAATAGGTACCCACATCCTGGTAGCACCAAGTAGCTTGGTACGATAGACATAGCAGCCACTCCACAACTGGCCAGGGGGGAAATCTGAGCCCATGACTATTCCCTTGAATATTCCACAAAACACAGACAAGAAAAAAGGGGCATCCTGGCAGCCCATTTTTCTTCAGTAGTCTGGCAATGCATCAGGCTTACTGATCCACATCGGACAGAAAACAGGCTGGAATATTTCTTGTAACTACTGGATATAAAGGAGATCAACAGGAGTGAGACAAAGGGGCTGTTCTCTATAATATCATAGGGAATGAGAGGAAAATGCTATTTAAGCTAAAATATAATTGCTGGCACAAGAGAAGGTGAGTATAAATGATTATGAATACGCTGTTGTTGGGAGGGTCAGGTGGAAGTTTTTTGTCAGACAAGTGAGAACACTTCTCAAACCTAGTTTTGACCTCAAAGAGTGAAACAGAGACAAAACAGGTTTTGAAAGGAGCTTGAAAACTTCAAGGAACCTTTATGACTTGGCTGTTCCATGTTAGTAAGGGACTTGTTAAATGCATATCTTCATGTGTGTATGAGAGAAGACATCCAGCTTGAAAATCATGTGCTTGGACGCCAGGCATGGGCATTCTTGAGTGTAATGGTTTAGGTGTGTATTTTTTCAAATATCCAAATAAGCCCCAGATCAAACAGGATTTCTATTGCTTTTGGTATTCTGCTGACAACAAAAAGCAGGACAACTCCCTAGGCAAAGGGACATGGGAAAGAAAGGAGACACTTCATGTTGCCCATATTGCTATTTAGTGCATATCATGGGCTGTCCTTCACCCCATCTCCTGACCTCGGTGTGAAGCAAGTGGCTGAGAGCTCCCAGCATGGAGGATCCAGAGCTGAATGCCACACCAGCAGAATTGAGTGTGTGAGTAAAAACAGCAAGACTGGACTTGGGGGCTTCAGACTCCTAATCCCAACCTTTAAGAAAGAATCTGATAGAGGGAGCTAAACAATGAATCGCCCTGCAGCGAATGAAGAAGGATCTTCAGTTCTGTATCTGTCTGGTAAAACTGTCAAAGGGATATCACCACTCATACACAGAGTCCAGGCTGACTTGGCATTAAGCAGGGTCTGGCTACTGGCCACAGTAGAAACTTAAATGCTTCTTTCATGTGTAAAGTAACAGCTGAGGTCAGGTCCAGGGAAATTTTGCCCAATGTCTGTGGCTTTAGCTGATATAGAAAAGTGCATGTTTAGAGACAAAAGAAAGATAGTTCCCAGCAGAGTTACAGTCACGCAGACTGACTGCAATTGTGCAACATGATGTCGATTGCAAACTGAAATTGCTTAAATCAATTCAGTAAAACAGGTAATTTTCCTAGCATTGTAACTTTTTGATGTGTTTAGAAGTAAAAAAGACAGATTTTTACCTTTTTTATTACTTTGTCTTTCTCTAAACTCTAAATTAATCTTTGTGTACTGTCTGCTCAATGAAGACACTTTTTTCCCCAGTTAAACACTGTGCACTATTTATGAGTATTATCATTTGAATTTTTTACTATAATTTGTATTTTTAAAAAAATACTCATTATAATTTTCTTAACCCAGTTTGTAAAGTGTAGTAACAAAATACATAACCTGAAGCAGTAACTCTGAAAGGTACATACTGCTCATTTTTGTCTCAGCTGTCATGGACAACTATGTATAGTGACTCTGTAGTGGCCATATTCTCAAGTCATTGTAGCATTCATCATTTCTGCCATGGTATTGGCCACTTTTCTGCAGATAAAGTAACATCTGGAATGTCTAAATGCACCTAATCCTCCTCTGAGAACTAATGCCCTTGAAGAATCATGACATAATATGGCTCTCGGTTATCACACATATTTCTTTTATAGATGTGAACTCTTAAGTTTGAATGTACAGAAATCACAGTTGCCTACATTCAAATGGCACTCCTGTATGTTTTGTCAAGACAGGAAGAAGCACCACCCTAAAGAGGAGTGTAACCCTCACATACTGGTCAGGCCATACCAAAAAAAAGTCCAAGAGAAAAGACCTTAAAGACAAAAATGTGCTTGAACAGCAAAAGGGAGAGACACACAGCTCTATTAGAAGCAAAAATGGGTCTATTTGCCAAAGAAAAGCCAGTACAAGAAAAAAACCTAAAACACAAGGCAAAAGTAATAGATCCCATAGGGCAAGGGCTCAAGGGCTGCTGAGAAAATGCCAAGGCAATCACAAAAATGAAAAGGTTCAGCTGGTTGTGCATACAACCTAAATGTTTCACTAAGAATTGAACTTTCTTAATGTGCTTGGGTTATTTTCACACCCCAACAGCAGGGCTGTACATGTAGACACTCACACAAAGGGGAAAAAAAAAAAGCTAGCCTCAAACCATCTTCCATTAAAATCCCACACACCTTTTTTCCAAATTTAGATTTAATATGTTTTAGGTAAGGTTCTAAATGCTGAATCATCATACAGTGTTGATTTGGGATTTTATTTGGTTTTGGTTTTTAGTATTAATTCAGCATAAGCAAGTGTGGTGAAGGAGTGTTTTATGGATTAATTCATAAGGATCATCTACAATGCAAGAAAAAACTCAGACATCTGAGAGAAAAAGCAGATGTGTGAGTCTGTCTTTGCTTATAAAGTACCAGGTGACAGGGTGGTAATGTAGAGAGCTCCAATTACTCCTCCTCGCACAAGTCATGCTTTTGCTGACAGTTAAAAGGTTAAAAAGTGGAGGACATTATGGTGCTTCTTCTACAAAAAGATGTTTTGGAGGAGGAATATCAAGGGTCTTTCCAGATCTTTTAGATTGTTGGAGTAATGAGCTATAGTATTTTCAGGCATATCACATCATAAATATGAGTAATTACAATTATGATGCACTTAAAAGCAATGTAGCTTTCAGAGAACAGTTGCTGCAACTCAAAGAGTCAGCGAGGTTAGCTGTCTTTCACACATGCACAAACTAGGGTAGAGTCATACTAATTTTTCCATCTGTTTCTTCTTTGTCATAGAAAAATAGATAACTTCAGAACTCCTAATAGTCTTCAGAAATGTTCTAAAACCACCAGCCACACTAACTTCAGTGTACTCTGCAGAAAATGAGACTAGAATTTGACAGGGTCATTGACCCATCTGAACCAACTTTCAGATCAATGTCAAAAACAGTAGAAGGAAGCATCAATAACCAGAACTGTAGAAACAGCATTCCCATCACCACACCCCCAGACCAGTACCTGTCACATCGGTTCCACACCATTTAGCCAACTCAACTCTATTTTTCTTTTTTTTCATTTTCTCCATAAGCTTTTATGTAGTTGTGGTTTTTTCTCAACATGTTGTCAAGGAAACCCTACATTCTTGTAGCTTGATATCCAGCTCTTTATTGCTATAGACACAAAGCAATTTAGGATTTTGAACCGATTGATATACTTTCCCACTATGAAGGGATGCTCTTAATACCATCACGTGGATGGAGTTGAAGGAAGACCTTTTTTTGAAGATTCAGTTCTTCCAAAATGCCTATGGGAAATTTTTCAATTAACTCTTCTATTTATGAATTTTATTAAATTATTTTATATATATCAATATTCTGTTATGCTGTATGCTATCCACTGGAAAATAGCCCTGTACTCTCACAGGTGTCCTCTTATTTACATCTATCACAATTCCTCTCTTATTTTATTGTCTTTGAACAATATTGAGTTCCTCTGACAAAATTATTTTTGGACTGTGTGAGAGCTGCCAGCTACATTTTGAGTGATAATAATTAAAGTTGCACACTCCTTGTATCCCTTCTGTGTCATAATCTCACCTAATTTTTCACTGGGAAAAGAGGTACTATAGGTATACGTACACAGAATTTATGATGCACTCCAGGGAACTACTGCTCTTGAAGACCTGGGTGTGAAATAGCAGTGTCCACTCTGCCCACAGTTGGCTCTCTGTAGAGCGCACTGGTCACATCCACACTGCAAAGCACCAGCCAGTCTGCAGGCTGGCACCTCTGGTTTACATCTCGCGCCTGGTGTCTGAGAAGTTCTCAGCGTGCTGTACCCAGCACTGCTCCAGGCATGCCCACAGAAGCGTTCCTGTTCTTAGCACAGGCTTTAACATGCCATTGTAATTCCTACCCTCCTGAAGATGATCAGTGAAACACAGAGGATGCCTCATGCTGCTGGATAACTTCAACACAAAACTGGGACGTGGTCGTGTGAAAGAGTACTCGCAGCTCCCTGGCAGAGTGAGGGATGTGATTGCACTGGACTTGTGTTTCAGTTGTATGTCAGGGTAAAAGGCATTTCTGTCATTCTGTCCTTTGGGTTTCATGGAGCTGTGCTTTTATCTGTTGTCAAGGAAACACCGGGGGTTTTTTCCCCCTTGCTCATTAGTGTCTGCATTTTTGTTTCCATAGCTACTAAGGAACCTTAGTGTTTTAAAATAGCAGTAATTGGATTACCACGACTTTTTGTAATTTATTGTCACCATTAATGGCTCCGATTTTCAAGAGCAGACACCAAAACTGTATCAGCAGTTTTTCAGCTATTAACATTTGTTATCTCCTTGTCCTGAAACACTGGGTACATGCTCAGAGACATCTTCAGCATCCCAACACTGCACCCAGCCTCAGACTCTACACATGGAGTTCTTGACAGGAATGGGCAATCTGTTGTTATATTTAAAAGTGGTTTCCCATCCATGCTCATAACATATATGCAAAACTGTGGAGATTTAGCCTGTTTGTTTTTCTGTTACAAGTTACTAAGGATTCCTTAAATAACCACAGTGAAATATGACAGTTAACTTTGAATTGGAAGTTTCCCTGACCATGCTTTGCTACTGAAGCACCGAGTGAGAGGGCGGTAATGAAGAGAGCTCCAATTGCTCTGAACTGAATGAGCATCTCTTTGGCACAAGCTGAATTTGCAACACCTGGCCCAAAATGCTTTAATCTTGGCACAAAATATGAGCTGAAATTACTGAAAATAGTCTGCTTTTTAGTTGCATTACTTTTAATTTCTGATGGGCACCTACAAGGAAGTGCAGAGGTTCTATGGTGAATCTGCTAGTAGATTCTTGTCTACTGAGTCCCAGTCAGTCGACATATACCAGTCCCACAGTCTGACTGGATTGAAATTGACCAAGTTTAAAAGGTTGTATCAAGAGGACAGACAGAATAACTAGATAGCAACTATTTCTTTAGAAAAACAAGCTGGAAAGTTACCAACCAAAAAAGTTTCCAATCTAGGTACAAGAAAAAGGTGACAACAAGTGGTTAGACACAGGTAAGTATAAACAAGGAAGTGCCTTTAATCTAAAATATTAGTTCCTACTTTTCATAATGAATTTCTGTGCATCCTTGAGGCTAAGACATTCTATTACCATAGAAACAGCATCATTGTGGACTTTGCTGTAGATGTTTGCTGTTATGGAAACAGTCATCTTAACAGTCGTCCTCATGTTATATATTTCAGTTACTGTGTTTGTAAAGATCCATTACCAAACTATCCTTTCAGGATTCATTTTAATAAAAACTAAGTCTCTGAAGTATTTAGCAATTTAATAAACACCTCAAGATTGCTCCAAATTAAAAATACAGCACTAGAACAAAATGTCTATTAAAATTACCTTTCAATAATTACCCACCTTTCCAAATTTCTAGTATCTGTAAAGGTTTGGGGAAAAACACAGTCCATCAGCCCCAGCAATCACTAGTAAAACTACTTCAGGAAAGCAATTTTTTAAGCCATATGTTAAGTGCAAGAACTTTGCACACACATGCTTTGTGCATGCATGCATGGAAATGAAAGAAGAAACGTAAGAAGGTTCAGTGAGAAAATGTGGCTGAGCTGACTGAACTGGGAACTGTGAATTCTTAGATTTTAATCCAAGAGGAACCATTCTTTTGTCTTGGAAAAGCCATCTAAAACAGATCTTGAAAAAGATACATGTGAGTTGGAAGCTCAACTCCCACTATTTTTTCCTGGGAACAGAGTCCTTAGCTGATCCTAAAGCTTTGAGAAAATCTCCTCAACGTTTTCATATTTGTAACATCTGAGATACTACTACTTATTATTTCACTGGAGTTCTGTGGGCATGAGTATTTCTTAATTTTCTTGAATAAAGCCATTGAAGAATCTGTGACACAATTATAAGGTTTTATTTGAGTCAGTGGTCATTTATCACTTAACCTCTCAGATGTAAATAGTTTCCTGTCTAATTATATTGATTATACTATTTAGTTGCTACAATTTAAGACTCTAAATGCACACTTTTTAACTTTATATTTTATCTCTTTATCTTTTTTTTTTTTAACCAAAATAATCCATACCAAGAAGGTTATATCCTACCTCTTTATTCCTACAGAAAATATTCATTATTACAGCTTGTAATGGGGACATTTCCTAACACTGAAAATCTGAAAAGATATCAACTCAGATAGCATTTTAACATGTATAAAAAAACCATCCAAACATAATGAACTCATTGGCAAAATTCAAGTACCTCCACTGAGCTTCAGGGAAGCAGGAAAACAAAAACTACTCAGAAACATGTCACCCAGCTAATTTCCCCTCATAAGGCCAGGCAATACCTCAGCAATATTCTTATCATCATTTAAAAGGAGTAACGTTTTTGTTATGTCCTTCTAATTTAGCCTTGAATTTGACTGCTTAGACACTTTTTCTTTCCTAAACCAAACTACTGAGGACCATGTCCTTGAATTCAGCTTGCAAAAACATTAGAAATTAGTGCACTGATTCTCCATCCCCCAAAATAAGGTTTTCAAAGTAGAACTCACTCTGCTGTGGGCAGAGACGTGACTGTCTGCAGTCTGAGAGCCCAGTCACAGAAATGAGGAGCTGGCGGGGCCAGTGCAGCTCGTAGGGCAAAACTCACAGGAGAACTCTCAGTCAGTGGAAATTTGTTGGCATTCCACTTTTGGGATATATAATGGGCAAATTAAGATGTCAACACAGATTTTTTTTTTCCTTCAAAATATTTACAGCCTCTCTAATATTAGTAAATAAATGTGCCAAAACCTGGAAAATGTTTAAGTAGATTTAAGTCAGGCAAAAAGGAATGTCAGTTATTTTCAGGACAAGCAATTGCCACGTACTTTCACATTTTTCCCTTGGAAAATCAATACAGCAAAAATAAAGTTCCGTCTGGTTTGGAGTTTTTTTAACATTCTCTTTAACTGTTTAGATTCTGCAAGCTTTGTTGTTTGGAATATGTGTCATAATTTATTTTGTTCTTATATTCACAGCTGCTAAAGGGAAGAATTTGTTATCCAGACTGTTACCTGTGAAAGATTCCATCTTTGCAGTGCTGGTATTCCCCACTGGCTTAGTAAGTAGTCTCTATGAACTGTCAGAGCTCAGTGCTTTCTCATATTATTTCTGGAAAGACAGAATAAATTTATGTGCTCAATTTAACTACCAAAGCTGACAGGTATAATCCCATTTTGTTCATCTTCCAAAAAGTTGTGTGTTTTAGTGAGGCTAACAGATGTTCTCCTTCTCTACATTTATAGCCATGTTTTTCAGAAAACAGATTCTCCCATCCTTATTTTTTAGTATTGCAGGTTTTGGAATGCATGCCCGTGCTGACTAAATTCTCTAAGAGGCAACAACAAAATATAGCAATTAAAAAACAGATGACATGCCATACTCGCCATATAGGCCTTAAAAAAGCCTACAATGAGGTAGGAATTACTTATTGAAGAAAGTCTTTTCTAAGTAAGCACAGAAGAGATTCAACATCCGAGTTGCCCAAGTGCTAACTCTGCAGACCTTTTTTTCGTGTTTTTGATCCTCACAATTATTTCTACAATCAGGTGAATAATTATGGAACCGAAAAGAATATTCACCATCACTTTTCTAAGGAAGGATCTTTCTTACAGGTGGTTGTAGTTAACTTTTTTTAAAATCCATGCACATCCCTTGTATGATTGTTCAGATGGCTTTGAAAGTGCTCCTCTAATTTTCAGTATATCAGCAAGGATTAAGATCTATGTGACACACTGAAATACACAGTTATAAAAGGAACAAACACTGATTTTGGAATAACCAAATGAAATAAGTTTTAGTTGCTTCTGATATTGGGTTGTCTCCCAAGTTCTGTGTTTAATGAAGCTTTGTGGAGGTTTTTTGTTAATATCATGGTTTTACTTACAACCCACCCTGCCTGCTGCTTTCATTGCTAATGGGTCTGGCAGCATCAGTCCCTGTGTGAGTCCATATGCTCAGAGGAGTGCTCAGCTGCTCAGACAGTATTTGTTTTTTCTGTTCCTATGATACTCATACCACTGTACATTTGGGAGCCCCTTACTTAGAAGATACATAGTATGCATATCTTGATTAAAAAGAAAAGTTGCTGTAGCTCCTATACTTATCAACTTACCTTTTTATAGACCTTGATTTCTAATAATTCCTGATTTATAGTATTTTATGTATTTCAGAGAGCTGCTGCATGCTTGGAATTTGTCACCAGTAGAAAGTATACATAGAAGCTATTCTTATTTCTGAGCATGAAAACCATACATTGGTATTAACCAAGAAGGTCAAACTCCAATTTTGCCATCTTACTAGTCACAAACCTGCCAGAAAAGCAATGACTGTCGTATTGACTTAGTGCAGTAGAACTGATAGAAATATTATTTACTTGTGCATCACCTTGAAGTAGTCCTTAAATGACTCAAGTTTAGAGAAAAAAATAAATTGAGGCAGCTAGTAAGAAAGTACTTTAATGTACACTATGCAAGAACCAGGTATGAAAAATTACATTTTAAATGGTTGTTTTGTGAGAAGACTAGTCATTGTTAAAACTACTTTTTGTAAATATTTATTCCTTTTTAAAATAGTTTTAACTTCAGTTTGTGGCTGTTATGTTTTGGACTCTATACACGTATAACAGAGAATGTATTTATATCCTGAAGAGATGGGTGGCATAAATCCAAGTTGGCTTAATTGTACTATGGTAAGTTTGATGCTTTTTTAGTGCTTTGAATTTAACTTTTTTTTTTCATTTATACATGTTGTTTATTCCTTTAATTATTGCTTTTGCTGAAACACTCAGTTGCAGAGAACAGCTTAGTTTCAGCATCGCATTAAGTGTAGGTAGTACAACGATGATAAAGCTTTTGTCTCCCAAAGTGCTCTCTAACTAATCATCACTAATGAAACTGCACAAATTAATAACAATAATGGGGGTGAAGGAAGGCTGAGAAGAGTCCAAGTTTCCACAGCTAAATTCCATATCTCAGACCTGTTGAGTGCACTGAGCACTTTCTTTCCGTGGTACAGAGTAAGATGTAACCGTATGGAGAAAAGCAAGTGTGTGATGTTGCAGGTGTGTTGCACACACAGGTAGGAGTGAAGGCTGCGGTGACATTAACTTGGTATTCTTCACAAAGTGCAACGCTTCAAGTACTGTTCTGTAAATGTCTTTTTACATTTTTTTTACATTTTACATTTTTACATTTTACATTTTTTACAGAGCTCATAAGTTCTTGTAATATTTACTGAATGCTTAGATCCTCTCTCAGTTGTTGCATAAATTTTACTCAAATTTTCTTACTCTGTATGCACCAGGCTTGTAAAAGCCTGCTAAGGGTGTTTGGCTTTGGATTAGGACAGTTCCAGAGAATGTAGTGGAGTTCTTTCACAGGACTGCCAAGCTTGTAAGTTTTCCCACATATTCCTTGGACTTACAAGATTATATGTTTCCCTACATATTCCTTTAAGCTTCCTTAAGTGCTATAACATAAGTATCTAACACAACACCCATGGCCTGTAGTGCCAGATAGTGGTTACAGTACAGGGCAGATTCAGGCATTTTATCTAGCTGGATTCTGCCACTTAATTTTGGTCACACCATCTCTTTGCCTTCGATTTTTATTTTTCCTAAATGGAAATCTATTTTTTTCACAGTAATGGGGATTTTATTGGATCTGTTTATTGGTTTAAAATGTTTATTAGAAAATACCATGAAAGAAAATACTTTTGTCCTAACCATACCTGAAGAGTATTCTATTACTTTATTTGCATAGAAGATACTTGTATTATGTTTCCATCTTAAACTCTCCTATTTGATTAATATTTTTAAATTTGTTTTTCATTTATATTTTATTGCTTAGGTTGGATGAAATAAACTCATTTGAAACCCTCAGAAGCCTACTTGGAAAAGATAATGTGTTCTTGGTGAACTGCAAACAGGAAACTACCACTGGCCTGATAAGATATCAAAACTTTTGAACTGTTGGAGTGCCTCATGCCCAGAAGAAGGGCCATTTTCTAGGGCAATTTTTGACTTTCAGGCCAGCTGTTTCTCTGTGGATTGTCAGTTCCATCCAAACACCAGAATGTCTTCTCAGCTTGGAGTTGGGAATTCCTGCTGTCAAGCCCAGCTGAGAAGGTTGGAACTGAACCCCGAGTTGCGGTTACTATTAAAGATCCAAGGACTGTAGTCCCAGAGATGAGGTCTTGTGCTCTTGATTGCTGAGACTGGATCCTCCCCCTCCCAAAGAGATGGCACATACAATCCCAGCACTAAGGACGGCATAAATAGACTCATATCCAGGATCTGCCTGTTCTCTGGTCCACAAAACTGAACAGAAATTATTTAATGGCTTGCTTTAATCATAGCTCTGTGGTCAGCCACTGACAGATGCAAGCTCGAGGTGTCTCAAGACTGATTTATAATTGATCTGATAATTGTCTCTGTGATCATTAAGATGTCAGCACTGATGACTAAGTCGCCACTTTCATGCAGTAGTTTGTGTATGAAGAATTCTTAACTTTTATTTCCAGGTTGCGGTTTCTTTAAGCCATGTCAAAAGGTAGCTGATGGAGTACTGGATTTCTGAAACAAAGAGCTTTATATAAGTTTTGGATGCAGGAGCAGGGCTTGAAGACCATGAGCTGTGTTTGTGATTTCACATGTAATACGTTATGACCACTATGTGTCATCGCTGATTCTTCAAGGTTTAGCATTAGAAAATTGCGTTCAACCAATGTTTGAGAGCATGGTGTGTTTTTATAAGAAATGTTGTTGTCTTTAGAATTAAACAAGGATCAGATGTAGGGGAGAAGCATGGTTATTTCCAAACAACACAAAATCACCAGCAATTTCAAAGTACTTCAAAATACGTGGATTTGTCTTTAATTGTACTGTTACTGTGCTTGCTCATGAGTTGTGGGTAACAACATGTGATTATCATCTGCCTACTTGATCACATGCACATTTGTGATGCTTGCAAGAAAAAACATTATCTGGCTGGTAACTGTCATATTATGCAGAGTTTAAGAGACTGTTTCCCAGACAACAGAAGAGTCATATTGCATCCATGTATCTGCACTTAAGTCAAACACTCGGTGGCAGCTGCTGCTCCCACTAATGACATGGACAAGATGGAACTGTTTGTACAGCCATAATCAAACTCCCTGAACTATGGAAGTCAGGGAAATTGCACAATATAAAAATTAAAAAAAAAAAAAAAATTCAAAATTCACAGTTCTAATGAGTCACAGCACATCTCTTGTTACAAATTTTGAGTCAGTTTTTAAACTTTAAATTGCAACCAAATCATTCAGTAGCCACAAGTCATTCAAGGGCCAGGTACTACCTGTTTAAGACCTCTGCTGTAAAACATAAATACAAGTGCACCTGTATAATGCAGTGAATCGTTTCACTGGGGCAATCTGAGCACATTAAAACAACACGCCACAGATAGCAGGTGGAGGACTGAACCTTAGGAGTAGCCACTGTGCTCATGATGAGGTGGTGACACGGACAGCTGTGTGTGACTGTCTGTGCTTTTATTTTTTATATTTTATATGTTGCCAGGTGGAGGAGAAAGCTGATAAGAAAAATAATTATTTGCATTCAAATTATATAAGCAGCATTAGAGTCCAGTTAGTGCAGGCAGTGTTGGACAGGATGTTTCACAACTGCAGTAGATGTATCACATTCTTGATAAGAAAGGTATTTGGCCAGTTTTGCATATGAGGCAACAGTACTCTGAACGTGTGCAGCTTTAAGCCTCTCAGGACATTTTATGGCAGAAGAATAAAATAAAAGGGATCTGAAAATCAAATGTCTGTTCCAGGGCAGCTAGTGCCAGATCATTCTATTAAATGCACATTTTTAATATACCCTAACTTAAACTAAATGTTCTGAAGCAAAGATAATGGCTAGGCTTTTTTTTTTGAGGGGGTGGGTGGTGGTAGCAGGAGGGCGTTGGTGGAGTTTGGGGGTTTTTTCAAGGTGTGGGGGTTATTTGGGGAAGTGAGAGACATTAAATCATAAGTAACAAAAACTCAATCTCTATTTGATGTTCTTAGCTTCAATTAGCTAAAAATGAGTGTGCTTTAGCAGCAGTGCAGCAGTATCATCAAATACCAGTCCATATACCATGCTACTATTTCCCAGTCAGATGGCACAGGTTTATGAAGACATTACCACAATTTTTTTCATTTTTTACTTGTTATGAATGACTTCAAGTGTGAGTGGAATAGTAAATGAATTTGCTTACTGATCCTGTGACATTCAGTCAAGATATCCTGTAAATTTAAAAGGGGGTTCTCTGGAGTGTGTCGTTCCCCCTGTGGGCAGTATGGGAGATCCAGAGTAGAACCTGATGGAAGATTTATCATCTTCTATACGTCTCTTTCATATATAGTTTCTGACTGCAACTCTGCTTTTCAGAGCTCCTCCAAAGTTAACTCCATGATCAAGACGAAGAGGCCATTCTCTCTTCAACCAAAGACTACTCTAAATCTTTTTGAACTATGCATCACCTGTTAAGAGCTTACTGAGTTACATTCTGTGAATGCTATCCTGGGCACAGTTCCCTATTTCCATAGCTAAAGTACCAAACGCTCTTCTCTGACATCCAGTGCACAGGTCTCGTGCAGTGCACTATAGTAGAAGCTGGCACTCAGGATTTTTATCAGGTTTTTCCATCTCTAAATCTCGCTCTGCCTTTACCTGAGACATTGTACATGCTTCATTTAAATGACATTACTGACAGTTATGTAGTAGAATTGCACATGTGGTAACAAGTACCTGCAAAGGAAAGAAAAGCTACTTCATCCTAGATGTGGACTTCTGAAAACTGAAATCTAAAAGACTGTTCAGAGACAACACATGTAACCCAGCATACTCCACTGACTGTGAGTGGTGTTTATTTTAGCTTAAGACAGTCCTTTGGTGCAGGAATCAGATGCTTATGAATAGACATATAATGTCAGTTTCTTTAAAAACAATTATCAAACAATGCATTCGAGTTGAGTGCTTCAGAAATATTGTTTAAAAAGTATCACCTTGGTAGCACCAGCTCTTTTTTGACTGGATAGAGAAGGTTCAGATATCTGTTCAAATGAAAAGGCAAAATGGTTTTGCCTGCTTTTCAGCAGTGGATGAGGCCAAGCCTCATGCTAAACAAAGCTGGATATTATTTTAGCTTTATGATTACAAAGAACAAAAAGATAATTCAATAGAGAGAAAAAAGCTGCATTTTTTAGCTATGATTACCATCCTAATCAATAAGATGCTCTGAATGCTTTTTAGCATGGATAATGTAAGAGCATTGATACTACACAGTCACTGAAATCATTTCAACTTTCCACCTCATTAGATTTTCAGAAAGCTTTTTGAAGTACTGCTATGTTATCAGTTATTCTAAAGTCCCCTCTTCCTGGTAGCTACATACTTACCAAATACATTTTTAAAGCTAAGTTTTACAAACGATTTCTTAAAAATAACCCCTCTGTTAATTTTTAGGAATTTATTATATATTTGTCATAGCAGGTTCTTGACACCTAAATTTGCATGAATGCATATTTATGACTTCATCAAATGTGATTTTTACGCCTCTTAGGGGTTTTTTGTGTATGTAATTCTTTGTGTAGCTGGTGAGCAGAGAGCAAATGTGTGTGCATGTGAAAACTGAGCAAAGTGTGTATGACTTAATTCTAAACTTGGCCTTTTCTGTAGGGCAGGTACCTACCCAAAATGGAGATGATAAAAAGTTGACAGAGCGCTCTGCAGCCTTGTGAGAGGACGTGCTGTTGCTCTGTTGGTTTGCTGTCACCCTGACAGAGGGATTCATTGACTCTCACCAAAACGTGAACAAACCACATTTGCTATAATTGTCCAGTGTCCAAGGAATTTATTTGTGCAACCTGGTAAATAATGTTGATGAGTTAGTAATGTGACTGCCTTATTGAATAAGTGGAAACACTAGTATGGACACCTCCTTCCCACAAATCAGATGGCTTTCAAAAGATCATATGTTATTTTAGAGCTTAGAAATGATTTTGGGAGCCAGACTGTTTTAAATGTGTCTGGGAAGGAAATGAGCATAATTTTGAAACAGGAAATAGGTTTGCAATAGAATTGTTAAGAAATTACATCCCTTCTCTTTTTAGCTCCCTGTATCACCATGCTAGAGAACAGCAGCACTTTTTGACTACAGCCTTTGTAAAACAGTTGTGTGTATATATATATATATATATATATATATATATGAAAGATTTATGTGGTATAAAAATAATATATATTAAGAAATTCCAGGAAAAACCCTTTTATGCAATCAGTATTGGAAAACAAATTCTAAATGTGCATATAAATCTGTGGAAAAGAGTTAGTACCTTATTGAAGGAAGAAAGGCTATCTTCCCCCTTTTATGATAAAGGAATAGAATATGGCAGCTGAGAATGGATAATTAAACACTCTACCTTTTGTGTCATCTTTTTTTCCAAAAAAAAAAAAAAAGCTGTCTGAGACAAATTTCTGTGTTGTGGTTTGCAGTCACTGCATTTCCTTTCTGCAATAAGACATGTACGTGAGCAATAGTACATAGAATTAAATTGTCTGAGTCTGGGTTTGATATTGCCCCATGAGTAACTGACTTCTCTGTCCTTTGTTTCCATTCCATCGGTTTACATGTGATTTAAATTCCTGGCATTAAAAAGTGGTTTGGAAACTTTCTGGCCAGGCAACCAGATGTTCTGAATCTTTAGAGCCTCACAGGATTCCTGCTGCCAGTATTTCACTTGTTCTTGTGATGAAGGCAAATGTTCAAGGTGAGCAAACAAAGATGTGAGGAGATTTATATACATGTTATATCAAAACTTCTGGGTTTTTTCAGTCCTTTTGGGAAGGCACTGGCAGAAGCAATGGTTTTCTGGACGCATATGTTTATTGTTCATTGTAAGTTACCTATATCAGAGATCAGATTGCCATTTAGAGTCCCTTTTATCCTTTCACTAACAGAAGATGAGCACAGATCACTAGCATGTTGGAGGGGCAGCACTTTCCTGTGCTGTAAAATACGATGGTGCACATGTGCATGGCCACTTGGGCTATACCTTCAGAAATGATTCCAGCTGATCTAGGATCACGTTGTTGTCAAAAGGCCATACGTTCCTGTCTCCATTTTTCTGCTGCTGAAGTCATGCAGCTGAGCAGCCAGTAATGTCAGTAAACTGGTCCAGCAGTAAATCAGGTCTTTTTTATAGGTTTAAGTTTCTGCCAAATTAACCAGGCTTAACTAGAGGACATAAAAGGGACTTATTATTATTATTATTATTATTATTATTATTATTATTATTATTATTATTATTATTATTATTATTATTATTATTATTATGGGATGCTTCATTGCTTTTATGTTGAGTTTTCATTAACAGTTTTGAAGTACTGGGAAAGAGGGCCTGAATGTATCTTTCTGATTTGTTTCCAGGAAGGAATTTCTGTCTAGATCACATTTTAACATGGAAGCAGGGGAACAATTTATTTCTGCAGAAAAATATGCTCTGGATTTAGGGGTGGGTAGCCCTTTGTGAGTGGTTGCTGCTGGGACGCAAAATCAGAGTAGGGATCTTGTCCTCTTCCATACGGAAATGCCTAGCGATGTGGGTACTTCGGGGTGAGCTTACTTGTGAGCTGGTGAGTACAGAGCCCTGACCTCTGATGGAATAACAAGCAACAGGTCTTCACGTGGAGAGCCTCATGGAAATCTAGCCCCCTCTTGTGGTTTTTGCACACAGAAGGCATGAATCGATTGAACCTTCTTTCTGAGGATAAACATACGTACCTGCAACTGTTCTCTGCAAGCTGATACGGTTACTGCTGTCTCATCTCTTCTCAGGGAACGACAGGTATTAGTCGCAGGATAGAAAATTATAAATTGTAAAATATTTTATTTGCCTTCCATGTGCAACTTGACAGCCATTTTCACCAGAAATGGGGGATTAGTCCTCAGACTGAGGAAAAGCTCCCAATACTAATGGGTTAAAAAAAGAGACTCTCCCGGTTGACTGACATAGAAACAAACACAGGCATCTAGTTGTCTTACAGTGATCTGTGTTTTATAGGAAGCAAACTTCATGATACTAACAAATACCAAGTCAGTGTTTGTCAGAGGATAAAGAACAAATGCACTGAACTTGGAAAGCTGTTGAATGAAGCATCTGAATGCTAATCCATGATGTGGTTTGAGTTCTGTCCTGACCTGGTGAATGTATCATTATGTAAACCCACTAACACCATATGTTCAGGATGTGATGCATTGTGTAGTGGTGGCATTTCCCCATTAGTGGCTCCTTTTGATACTAATCAGAACTCTAGAATGGTCAAAATTACTTGAACAAAATTCCTACTAAATATGAGCAAAAAGTAGAGGACTTGGTATTGCTGTCCTACACTGAGATATTGTTGTGCTTTCTTTCTGAAAAGAAGGGTATTTGCCTATTAAAAGTACAATTCGAGATGATCTTTTCATACAGAGATGTATAATGACTTGGAAAGTGTTAAAAAGCTGATTCTGGAACCACTGAAAAGACAGCTTTGCTATCGAACAAAGCTTTTGAAGATGTACACAGAAGAAAATACAGCCAAGATGTTAACAAACAGCCTCATATACTGAATTGACTGCCGATGGTGAAATAGTGTTTATAGCTGGGGCAGCCATTAAGAATTGTATAATGAAAGTCATTGAAGAGGTATGTCTGGAAAAGAAAACATCAATAATGTCAGTTTCCTACCAGTACAACTGCCAGACTGATAAAAGGGAGGGAGAACTTGTTTTTCCAGCTCAAGAAAAGAGCAAGACCTTTGAATGGTTTTCATTAATACTGTGTGCAAATACCAGTATTTCAAACACATCAAAACTTTTAATTTCAGATCAAGGAACTGGTGCAGCATTATTGTACTGTTAGCTATATTTCAGACTATGACAGGAAAAAAAAACACTACCAAATACACTTTTCTTAAGTGTATGAAATACTAAACTTGCCCCTTGTAATCTGAAAACTGTGAGGTGTTGTGATACATGAGGCAGGTAAGCAACCAGAGCCCATACCCTGCCTGTTGCGAGGAAGTGAAGCAGTTAAATACGGAACTTTCCCCACTTACTCTTCACTGCATTGACCACCTGCAATCGACACTGTAGAACTTGGTTGTGGTGATCCCTCACGAGTGCCACTTCTGACCTGCGTTCATGTCATTCAGAAGTGCAGTTTGAATCACTGCCATTGTCACCAAACCCTTTTCAGTTTAGACTTCAGTGACATTGTGTACTGCGGAGTGGTCTAGTTGATCTCTGGGATTAGGGATTTGTCCTGGGTTTTAGCTGACCTAGTTCTGTCTCAGCTAAAAACCAGGACAGGATTAGAACCAGGATGGTGTTTGCTTTTCTAAGTGTGAGACAACACCTGTATTTTTCTTACAGAAAGCTAAAACCGTAAAGCCTGAGAGGGTTTGACAGTCTGGGGGTTTGGTAGCCATTATGGAGTGCACGAATGGTCTGGACCCAACGCTGGAGACAAAGTGACTTTTGGTTTGTGAGCTATTTCCTGACATTTATGCTTTTCAGTCACAATTACACATATTTTATGAGGCTGCTTAAAGGGGACAACTCACACCTCCCTGCTGGCAAACATGGCTCTGAAAATACAAAATCATAATGCCTTGTTCTGCAAATAAATTCAGTGGAACCTCAGAGCATTTTCATGCAGAGTCAGGAAAAATAAGGTCAAGATAGGTCTCTCCAGCAAAAATGTGTTCTCTTAACAGCTCGCACTTAAGTATTTTCTATTGACTAAATCTGGTAGTTTTATCATTAAATAGTAGCTTCTCTGTATTTGATGTAGAGTGCGAACAAGGAGAATGCATGGGGACATTCACTGAACCCGAGTCCTCGCACAGACTGGCTGGGATTTCTGGCACTACAGAAAGATGCTAGAAATTGTTCTGTGTGAAGTAACCTGTTTCTGGGAAATTTCCCTTTCGACGTTTTCCAGTGAGGCCATTACTGTGTGTTACGAGTACATAACAGTCACTCACTGCTTGAGAGCTGTGCCCATGAAATGCTGTCCTGTTGTCTCCCTGCTTGAAAAGGATACAATTTCTACACAACTCACGGCATGTTCAACATTATCTTGAGAATCTGAGAAGAAAATGCTTGATGATGTGCCATGCAATACATGTGGGTTTGCTATAACGGATTTCTTAACTGCTTTATTAAGCTTGTAAATCACTTCTGTTTTATTCCAAAGATGAGTAAGAGAAACACTTGAGGACAGTTAGTTGAAACCTTTCCACCCTGGAACAGCCTGCCTGTTACAGAAGGTGCTTCTTAACGTGGAAAATAATAAAAAGGCTGTTTTGTAACTGTTATAAAACAACTTCCAGGCAGTGTACTTACAAAACAAGTTGGCTCAGGACAGCAGTAAGCTGGCCTGGGTGGGGCATTGCTATGACTGCTCATGCATCCGTTAAGTAACATTGTTCCGTGTCCCGTCCTTCCGGCCAGCACAAGCCCCCGTCACACCGGGGAGACCCGGCGGATCTCTGCGCCCTCTGGGGACCGGCACCGTGTCGAGGGTCACAGGGCACCAGGGCGACCCTGGTACCCGCCAGCCATGACCTGGGCCCGTTCTACCCGGGGCAGCACGAGAGGGGCTCCTGCAGCTCTGGATTAGTGGGAAACGCACCAGAGTCCCAGCTCCGGCTGAGCTCACACGAGCCAACCGGTCACACTTGTGAGATCGGCGTCTGGGAACACACGGGCGTCAGTCGGAACGTTTCCAACGGCGCCAACGCTCAGTGCAGCTCCCGGGGCAGGAACTGGGGGAGGTGAAAGGTGACACCGGCCGCGCTGGGAGAGGCGCCCTCGGCAGCGGCCCCGGCAGCGGCCCCGCCCCGCGCCTCCAGCACCGCCCCGCGCAGGCGCAGTGAGCGCGGCCGTGCCGGGCCACCGGGCAGGCACGTGACGACCTCCGCGGCTCGCGCAGGGCGGCCGCGGCGTGACTGTCACGCCGCACGTGACCCCTGACGCCACCGCGGCGCCGCGCGGGGATTGGAGGCCGGAGTCCCGCGCCCTAAGGCACGGCCGCGGCTCGCTCCCCCGTGCGCAGGCGCAGCGGTTGCCGGCGGCAGTGGGAGGACCCGCGGGTGTCGGATCGGCGAGGGGTGAGGAGAGCGCGGTACCCGCAGCCCCAGTCCCAGCCCCGTGTCCGCCGCCGCCGCCATGAAGATCTGGACCTCGGAGCACGTTTTCGAGTAAGTGCAGCGCGGAGGGCGTGAGGGGAGCGGCAGGGCTGGGCTCGGGCAGCCGCAGGGCTGGGCTCGGGGAGCGCGACCGCTCCTCCGGCGGACTGAAGGGGCTTCGCCGCCTCTGGGCCGTCTGCCCCCCGTGCCGGCTCGGCGCCGCAGCCCCGCTCCCGCCGCGGCGGCTCGCTCGCCTCCGTTGACCTTCCCCCTGCGCGTCCTTGCCGCCCCGGGGTCACTTGGCCTGGGGAACCGCTCGGCGGGTGGCGGGGCATCGGGCGCAGCACCGAGCCCGGCTGCCGGCTCTGAGGCCGCTGCCGCCGGCGGGGTGGGCAGTGTGTGCGGGTAACGGCCGACAGCTGGGCGGCTCCTGAGGGGATGCGACCGGAGGGGCGATGGAAGCCACGTACCTGCCAAAGCCGGAGACGTGCCGGGGTAGCGCGGATCCAGCTGCGGGGTGGGCCGTGTCAGGGGTTGTCTTTGTGCTGCCCTCGCCTTGCAGGTCTAGGACTGACCAAAGAGTTATGAGTCGCTTCATGTTGTCAGGGCTCAAGTGCTCCAAAACGCCTACGTTGAAAAATAATCCAAAGGAAATATTTGTTAGAGAAAAGTAACAGCTTAATAAATTTCTCTAGTATTACCTACACCTGACAAAAAATGCAGTTGCTCAGCATTATGTCACAGGGAAAATGTCCTTATCAACTTATGAGCCAGAAGGTAATTGAACTCAGGAGTCCTGACTAATCAGGCATATTCTGTGCTTCACTTGCACGTACCACTGCCCAACCCACGAAACAAGGGAAGGGGAAGGATATTTGTAGGGTTGAGAACTGGAAAATGAACTGCTTTAAAAATAGAATCCGATTGATGTGTTGTGTTCAGCTTTAATAGAAATCCCGTTAAAAAGTGAGGGTGTACAACTCTGTATCTTGATTCTGTTTTGGCAGCCACCCCTGGGAAACGGTGACGACAGCTGCCATGCAGAAATACCCGAACCCCATGAACCCCAGCGTGGTTGGAGTCGATGTTCTGGACAGACACGTGGACCGCAGTGGGAAGTTGCACAGCCACAGGCTCCTCAGTACGGAGTGGGGAATACCCTCCATTGTGAAATCGGTAGGTGTGGCACTGCAGAGCTTGAAAAGGGTGCCGGAGGGAGGGGAAGCTTGTGAGGCAGGTGTGGTAATGGACATGTATCATTTCATAACTTTAATGGTTTAAAAATGCAACCATTTGTGTGTCAGGAAAGCTCAGCAGCAGTACACACAGTAGCTTCCTGATAGCCAAATATTGCCTAGATCTTGGATTGCTTGCATCTTGACAATGAGATCTACCTCAATTGAATAGCTTTATTTTAAACTAAACCTTAATTCTGTTGTCTACAATAACCACTACTTAGCCATTTAAAGGTACTAAAAAGATTGCAGTTGGTTAGCACAATTAATTCTGGATATGTTTGCCTGTCTTCTAGCTCATTGGCACGTGCAGAACAAAGACATATGTTCAGGAGCACTCTGTTGTTGACCCAGTGGAAAAAACAATGGAGCTTAAATCCAGTAATGTAAGTAGCTGTGTTTATGCAATTGAAGTAGATTACAGTTTATAATAATTCCTTGTAAATTTGAAAAGGAAAATAATCTTGAAAATTACTTGAAAATCACATTAGAGCTGTACAAGTTAAAGGTGTAAAGACTGGTTCTATTTTTCAGAAAGGAGCTACTAGGTTTTTGGGACTTATCAGCACTGAAGCATCTGGACATACTCGTTTTGGGGTGGGGAGGTCTTAGGAAAACATTTTTAAAAGCTATTTGCTGTACACTGTCACCATTTCCTAATCATGTAACATTTTGCTCCTTGTACTACTCCATCTGCCTGATCCCACTGTTGAAGTGTTCTCATAAATGTGGCAGTGTATATCAGTAAATGATCCACAAACTTGAGGAAAGAGAACTAGCTCAGCAAATGCTCAACTTGGAGACTTCTCTATCTTGTTCTACATACTTGCAGGAAAAGTATAATGTTTAGATCGGATACATTGATTTTGAATCTGCAATTTTATTTACTACACTCTAATATTTTTCTCAAGGGATAATCTTGTTTTATATTCTACAGATTTCATTTACAAACCTAGTGTCAGTAGATGAGAGGCTTGTCTATAAACCACACCCTCACGAACCAGACAAGTAAGTACCTCTGTTCTGATGCTGTCCTGAAGTAGTGCAGACTTTGGCTTTGAGAATTCCCAGGGCTTCCCTTGAACACAAGATGAGATTTACATCACCTTTGTTATGGCAACTTGTCTAAAAAAGAATTAAAAGGACTCTGTTGTTTAGTGACATTGCTTCTGCAGAGCACTACTGGGAATCCTAACTGTCGTGCTATGACAGAGTCCAATTCAGATCAGCTTTTCAGGGAGCTGTCCTGTGTCCTGTCTGTAACTGAGTTTGTATAAGTTTTCGGTTATCAGCTCCTTATTTCTGATCTCTTTATCAGAACCTGCACTAGAGGCACATTTATCTGCCTTTAGTCTACAATTTTGGAAGTTTGGGTTTTAGTGTTTGGTTGTTTGGTTGGTAGGTTTTTTTTAAGGCTGAGTCTGTACTCCTGGAACTAGTGATAATTCTGAAGGATCTTTCTAGGGATTTTAACATAAGAGGTTTTTTCTCTCTCATGACAGTCAGAAACGTTAAGTCTGTATTGTTGAAGGAGATATACCTTCACTCCACATCTGCTGTTCCTACTCTTAACTGGCTGCTGCTAAAGATGGAAATAGTTGGGCGCCACAAAGGGACACTTGGACTTAGTGGGGACTCCTGGTTTTTATTTTATGAGTAGAAGCAGTTAAGCAAGAAGTTCTGTGTTACACTGCAAAGCTGATAAAGGAATGTACTTGTTGGAGAGGAGCAAGTTTCTATCAGCAATGCTTTCTTTTTTAAGGTACTCAGAATAATTCAGTTTCTTGGTCTCTTTTTCAGAACCATTTTGACACAAGAAGCAATAATAACTGTAAAAGGTGTCAGTCTCAGCAGTTACCTAGAAGGGCTAATGGCAAACACAATTTCTTCCAATGCTAATAAAGTAAGTATGACCCTTGTGTACAATGCGTGACCACTGGCTAGATGACAAAGAGAATAAAAATCTCTATTTTGCTTTTTGGCTTTGCCAGTGATCTTGGGAAGGGTCTGCACAGTTCCACTCTTTACTGTAGAGACTGAATGCTCAGCTTGCTGAACTTCCTCCTTTTTTTCCTCTTGTGAATGGAGATAATAAATAGTTACTGGCAAAGCTCTCTGAATCTCCACTGGAAAAAACATCTCCACTCACTGAACAGTCTGGTGCTGTCACTCTTTTGCTGCTTTCTTGATGCCGTCTATTAGTTTTTGCTGTTGAAAAAGTGTATCTATATCCAGACAGATCTGAAGTAGTGGGAGTAATGGGAGTTGTGTTTTAGTTGAGAGTCTGTCCTCTTGGAATCCAAAGTTGTCTTGAGTTCAGCCTCAAGAATGATAAAACAATCTGGTTAAAAAGTTTTTTGTGGTTCATAACACGAGCACTGGCGACATAAAGAATATTTTCATGAATTGTAAGGCAGTACAGATTCCTGCAGTACTCTGGTTATTGAAGTAAAAACTGTCAGACAGGGGTGTATTTCTGTACCCTTTTTTCTCTTTTCAACTATTGTGCCTTTAGTCATTTTCAGTAAGACAGAGTTTAACCTATTTACTTATTTGCTAAGATTTATACACTAATGAACTTTTCTTTAACTGTAGGGCCGTGAAGCACTGGAATGGGTAATTAACAGACTGAATGCTGAAATTGAAGAGTTCACAGCTTCAGCAAGAGGAACTATGAGGAATTCGATGGCAGCAGCAGCATTTGTAGAGAAATGATAGTAATATACCCTTATTACTAACCAGGCTTAACAATCTGAAGCCTCTCTCCAAAATAAATACATGTATCCTTTGTTATTTAAAGGTACACCTGTGTATTAGGTATGTTCCAAATTTAATTTGGAGAAAAGCAGAATTCTTACTAATGAGGCTGGTGCACAAAGCCTAGCCAATATATTGGTTCAGCTGGGCCGAATTTCGGTTACAGATGAAGAAATAATTTTCAAGTATAGTTCCTGTATTTACATGAACACTAACTTATAATATTTTCAGATATGAAATAGCCTTATTTAGCAATGAGGCTGCATATGGTGGAGATGACTAGCATGTTAGGTTAACTTCTGTAGTATTTTTATTTTTGTGTGACTTACAGACTACCTCTTTTGGGACCAAGCCCAAAATTAAGCAGAATGGTTTGTTCCAGCATTGTTCTGTTAATTTTTGGTAGTTGTGTGATACAACTTGGTTTAATAGAAAGTTTATTACTTGATGCTTGAAACACAAAAGAATGTACAAAATATTTTTGATAAGTTTTTTTAACTTGTCTGACTGGTTGAGCTAACATGGTACTCAAATTGTTTTTCAGTTAATATAGGTAAAACATACAAAGTGTCTCTTATTTACCAAGACCTAAATTCTATTCCTAAATGCAACATTAATGAGCTGAGTGTGAAGTAACTTAAAATAAAATTTTATCTTAAACTTCTAGAATAAGTATCTTCATTTCTAAAACCTCATTACATAAAGGGGTACAATAAGCATCGAGCCTTCAAACCTTGCCAGCTGCTAGGGCACCTAAATATAGTAGGTGTTCTCTTTAAAATTTCAGAGAACCACTTAAAGGACTAAAAAAACTTTGTGAAGGTGGCTAAAGAGACACCTAAACATAAGAGGAAGTGATATTAAAGAATGTTAACAATACACTCATTAACTTGCTCATGCTCCAAAAATAACCTGTTGCATCAACTGAATATTACGTTGTCCTTTAATTTAAACATACTGTCCTAAGTTCCAGAAAGTCCTTTACCTTTTCAACTACTTTGCTCACAATACAAGGCTCTTTAAATGAAAACCTTGAGAATAAAAGGGTTTTTTCAGTTTGTTTGTTTCTTGATACTCGCTGTAGATTCTTGGTACTGTCACCAGTCATTAGGTCTGGGACCTTAGAGGTCAGACCTTGACCTCCTTCCTTACATGGTGCACCAGGCTGCTGGTAGTCCTGTTCTCTTGAGCAGAGACTGTCTCTGCCATGAGGCTCCTTCAGCATGAAGGAAGAATTGAAAGACACAGCCCTGAATTAGCTGATGCTTGTATTTTGGTGCCAGAGGCTTTTCCTGGAGTTTTTATTCTGAGCTTACAAGGAATTTCAAGACTCCCTCATAGCCTTTAAGAAATGTAATGTCACCTGTTCCAGCACGTTTTATGTTGCATGCCATTTCTGTTATATCAGAATTGCCTATTGAGTAGTGTCTGCTATATAGAAAAACAGAGCTTATTTTAAGGGGTAAATACATGGGAGCACAATCTTCTGTAAGATTTGTGTAGGGGGAAAAAACAGGTGTATTTATATGTGTGTGTGTGTATATATATATGTAACTTCTAAAAATGTAATTATTCTAAATATTTTTCTAAAAAGAAATTGTTTGAAACTACCTTAATAAATTGAAATCATTAAGGTTTGCTATGCTTTTACAGGAGGTTATTACAACTGACATAGCATTTCAATTTTAAAAGTCTATGTGAAACTTATGCAAAACTGTACCATCACTTCTGATAAAAATGCAATGCTTGAAATTTTAAATATTTATTTAGCTGTTAGCATCATTTGGCATTTTAAAGTCTATTTTTTCTTCTAATTTTTCTGCACTAAGGGCTGTACAGTATGAACTCACAGTTTGCCCTTGCACTGAAAAAACCTTTAATTCTTGCACGCATTCAACAGCTTCTTGAAAGATTATTGTTTTCTTTGTTCTGTTTTATTTATGTGCCTGCATTCTCATTTTGTCAGGGAGTATGGCTTTCTGTATGTGGTGCTTTTTAAATAAAATTTTTTCTGAGTTCTGTCTAGTTCCTGGAACTTTCTGATCTATTTGGGTTTTTTTTAACTGCTTGATGAGTAACCTAAAATGAGGACAGTGAAGGTTGAGAAATACTGAGTTGATGATAGCTTCCTTTATTGAAGTGCATATCCTAAAGTGCACATCCACAGGTGCTGTGGTCTTTTTTGCTCCTTAAAAACTGCTTTTCTGCAAATCTGACACATTAACTAGTGACCAGCTTTCCTAGTTTGCTAGATCCTGTGGAAAGATTTTTCCATCTGCTTGGACTGAGATTTGTATGCTACAATTCACCTGTTAAGGAATGTGTCTCTGCACATGGGATCTCATGTTCACTGGTGGTAAGAGCAGAAGAGAACAAAATGTTTGGTCTGTACATTCATGTAAGAGCTCGCCTGTTTACCCACAATTCTCACAGTGGGAAACTGCACCTACAGAGACTTTGCTTGATGGCAAGTGGGGGACTCTCATTAATTACAGTTAATTTAAAACCAGAAGTTTAAATTGCAGCAGCTGGAAGTTTGAGGTCTCAGCAAGCTGAATGCCCTCTTCTGTTGAGATGGAACACTTGCATGTCTGCTGGTTCTAACAGAAACACAGTGCTCTGGAATCCTCAGATATTTGCATGGACACAGCCATATGTCTATAGAAAGATTCTGTTGAGTGAAGCTGCTTACCTGATTTGTATCTGAAAACTTAAACAAGGAATGCAAAAATCACTTTTCCTCAGGTATGGTATAAGAATTAGGAATTGGCCATACCAGTGGTGGGATTTTGGTGTTAACTTAGTAAAGGTTTTTTTACTGTAAATTGTACTGACTTTGTCCTTCATACAGGCTTAGGATGGTAAAGTAGCAGTATAATGGATTAACTTGTTTTATTTTCACTGCAAGGCATTGTAAGAAGAACAGATCTATAGGGTTTTAGATTTTTTTTTCAGTTGTGTGTAGTTTTCCAGCTTCCATGTACCCACCTGCACTATAAACTTTTTAAAGAATTGTGTTTGTACACTTTGCTAATTGCCTGCTGCTTTTGTGTTCTGCAAGGTACTGATTTTGACAATCTGAAATTATTAAAGCTGCTACCATGGAAGAAAGCAAAATCCTAAATTTACAGTGACGCTGAAATGACTTGTGTCGATATAAACATTAAAATAATACCACTTTCTTCAGTCAGTAATAGAAATTAAGTACTTTTTAAAAGGCTAATTTACTTGAGAAGTATTTCTTCTTGCTGACAATGGGTGTCAGCATCTGTTCAGTCATATAGCAGTGAACTGTAAATGTAAAACAGTTTGTTTTGGAAAAAAACTTCAACAGCCATTTCCTACAACACTGCTGATCTGTCTGTTGTGGTCTATATCTGCAGTTAAACTGCACAGTCTAGCGTAGTTCTAATAAATGTTGTATACAGTAAAACAGTGTCGAGTAGTTCAGCCTTTCAAAGCCCCCTGGTATTGACAGGTACGGGCTGGTTCAAATGAAAGATCAGCGTCCTGTTGAGGTTCATGTTTATAGAACTGAAGAGTGCCCATAAAGAGAGGTTGTGTGAAAGCTCTGAGTTGTTTTAGAATCCTTCCATTTCTCAGGGTGAAGGTTGTTCTTCCACTTGCACAGGACCTGTTCATTTATTTCTCAAATATTGATAGCTTTGCTTTATATGTTGCCTTAAAATTGAATTATTCTAAAGCTGAGGTTACCAAGCTGAACTAATTGCTTACCTTCAGTGAAAGGGAACAGTCCTGTGTCTGTCCCTTGTGACTGGTTGTGCTGTCCTACTTCTTGCACTGAAGATGATAGTGGTCTTCACACCCTTTGTTGAGCCAAGACAACTTCCTGAGCCAAAAAAACGGGGATATGAGAAGTGACATAATCTCTATGGAGCCAGCAACAAGGTGAGACACACTGAAGGAGGCGAAATGGAGGATCTCCTTATCTAGAGGGAGCTATTAGGTGAGCTGAAATTATATTGCCTCTGCAATGTGTATTACAATAATTTCATATTGCATCTACTAGAAAAAGTATTTGATGCTGTAAGCAAAGTATGTTATTATAACAGAAACACTTACAGTTTTGTAAAACATCAACATTGTTAAGTTAAAGTCCTTTTTCTCAGACCCATGTATCACAAGAAGTTGAACACAAGATGGCTTTGTTACATTTTATTTTTCTCCAGAACAGTTTAACATTCCTTTTATCAAAAAGTTTAAAAAGACTGAACTAAAAAAAAAAGTATCAGCTAAATAATATATATATTAAAAAATTAGCTGTATATATCAGCTAGAATATAATAAAATTAACAATGTATGTAGTAAATATTTTCCTAATCATGTACCAAATCCTTTTTACACCAAATTAAATGAAATAATTGCCCTTGCTGTGAACTTCAGTATTCCTGGAGCCTGTTCAACTTTGTGGATACTTTGGTAAGAAATCTCTCATAATATGGCAAGTAGCATCATTTGGGTTAGTATTTGTTAACGGGTTTTTGGGGACCATGTAGATTCTATTTACCTGTGAGATAACTGCTTTGGTTTATCTAGATTCAAACAATTTATGGCAGCTGCAACAAAATCTAGTAGATATGTTGTGAAACTGGAAGTGGGAAAGTGTGTATTGGAACCCATACTTGGAATTTATTTATATTTTATAGTCATGTCACATTCCAAATGATCTAGCTGAAGGACTAGAAGCACTTAAACTTCTTAGCCTGCCATTCTATACAGTTTTAATTTCTCTGTTTCTAATTGCCAGTTTTGAGGGACATTCAGCAAGCTATGCAATTGCCCTGCTTTTCCTGTGAAAGAAGAGATGCAACAAACAGAAGCAGGGTGCTACTGCACAGATGATGTTATTTCTCTGTCTGCAAAGTGAGATGCAATAATGGCCCCTATTTACCCGAGATCCTAAGCCTCCCTTGGTTTTCAGAGAAGCATAAGCACCTATGAGATGTAAAAATGTCTGAAAGCAGGCTCCAGCCATTGATGTCACCTAGGTCTTTTTAAAACTTTTATTCAATATTAACATCAACTGTGGACAAAAGGTTTTATGTTATCATGCTATTTTATCTTAACAACATTTTTTAAAGTAACATAGCTAATAGAAGTTATTAAACACATTAAATTAAGAAGTAATGCACAAGATTCTTAAACCTTGAGTGTACCTGAATTCTGCTCTGCAGATCCTGGGTCTCTCCAGAGACCATTTATGCCAGATTTTGTAGAACAGACAGCTGAGAACTTGGATGACACTGCAAAATTATTTTCACTTTGAATCCAGGTGTCCAAAAGTTAAAAATTAATGTCTCCATCTGCTTCATCAACTAACTTTCAAAATGTTCTCCTGTAATAGGAAACAACACAGACCTATAACTTTATTTTAAGATCAGAGCTGAGTTCAGCATGTGTTTTGTGCTGGTGCTCTGTGCTAAGTGCTGTACTTAGACAAGAGGAGGTTTAACAGGAGTCTTGTCATCAGCATGGCATGATATTCAGAAGCTGTAGAGCAGATTAGGGTCAGCAGCAGAGAGAACAGCAGAGCTTTACCAGCACAGCCCAACACGGCTTACACAGGCAGAGAAAGGAGATAAATCCAGAGCTATCAAAGGTAGGAAGCATTATTACAGACCTGTACATTTTATACAATAGTGGCCATAATTCCATGTTTCTTGACAGTGTTATTTCATAGGAAAATGTGCAATAACTTTGCCATTTTAAATTAAGGCAGAAGGAACACAGTGAAAGGACGATGGAATTTACAGTCTATTGGAAATCACTGGCTTTTTATGGTATTGTGATTTGCCTTTTGAATAATTGTTTGTTCTCCCTTGTACAATGCACTTGAGAATCCCTTAAGAAAGATAAAGTCAGTCACAAAATGATAGGGTTGTTAGATAGCAAGGGTGGGTTGGTTGTTTTTTTAAAGGGGTTAATTATTTTTGTTGTTTTATTAAGAATACAGGTCAGCAAGCAAACTTGTAATTTCATCATATTTGTTTTGCCTTTTGATCTATAAACATTGTACTTTTGATAGAGTTACAGCTGTGTTGCATGAGCTAACATTACAGATGCTTTATGAATAGATATTAAGTGCATTCAATAACTATTTCAGGTCTCGTCACTGGTACATAAGCAGCTTTTTTGAGTCTGGTAATTTTTGTGTTGTGCTAAAACCCCAACATTTTAATATTTGCATAGTAAGATATAATTCCTGTCAACTTCAGCCCATGTTCAGCAGATGTGTGCTTCAGTTAAGAGGTGACCTCAGTGGCAGTTCTACCCATGGTGATTATGTTAAATCCATTATATGCAAATCCGGACATCAGTTGTGTAACAACCCAGGCAAAGCTTGGGTGTATTCACCTGAGAAGCTGCAGCCTCCTGTAGGTGTGTATCTTTCATTTTCTTGGACCATAAAATACTTTTGTGATGACTCTCTGAAAAACTTTACGTGCACTCCTGTGTCTGTGTCTGGAAGGACAACAGCAGGTTGCGACTACACTCTGCTCTGCAGCACAGTCTTGAGATAAGACAAGGCCGCTGTAGATCAGCCTCTCGATCTACTCATACTATAATTAGATGCACCTTGACGAACTGAAATATAAGCTGTTCTGTTCCTTTTTCAATTAGATGTCTGCCTTCTATCAGAACTTCTCTTTAGTATATTTTATTAAACAATTCAAACTAACCACAAATTTAAAATTACTATTATTACAGTACAGGTTTTATGTCCAGAGGTACAAAATAAAAGTAATAAAATAAGACCTCTCTCCATGTGAAAAAACAAGAACTGATGTTGCTGAAATGTGTGTTTCTTAGTGACAGAATCAGTTTAGCATACTGTTAGCTTCCAAAAATAAATCCTGCACATGCTGCAGAAAAAAATACTGTTTTCTTTGGCATTTTGGTTAGCATCATCAGGAAGATCCAATTTTTTTAGTTAGCTGTTATGAATCAAAAGGAAATAACCCCTCATACCTTTACAGTCAGAGGCTCGGTTTGACTTGTAGTTGCCATTTACCACTGTGTATTTTTTTCACATTTCTCTCCATAACCAGTAAGCAGCCTCCTATCTGGATAGCCTATGGTATCTGGAAAAGGAGAACAAAACCTTTTTCATTTCCATTTTATTACATAACTATCATTTTATTCCAGACATTCAGGACAGGGAGATGGCATTTGACAAGCAGGTATTCTTTGTCAGGCTATCATAGATGAGAAAATCTGTTTGGACAAGGAGACACATGCCAGGACAGAAGAATGTCTGCTACTCCACATATTATGCTGTAATTGCATTTCTCTACTGGTCTTCTCTGAAGGAGCAATATTCTGATTAAGTCTGTGAGCATTTAGTACTGGAGTTTTCAGCACTGTAAGACAAACCCCTGAGAGACATAAAGATTAAAACTGTATGCTTAGTTATTTTCAAAAGTAGTATTATTTGGGTTCATTATGTCTTGTTGTTTTGTTTTGGCATGTTATTAGAGGTCTTTAGTTTGAAATACTTCTGATTTAACACCAGTCATGTTGTGGATTTACTTGGCTTTTCAGTGTCACCTCTTCAATGTACCTGGATCTGCTTGGTCTCACTTTTTTGGCCTCCCTGGACCCCTCCAGTGTAAAGACTTCAGCCTCCTTGGGACTCTTTAAAATCCCCTTTTCAGATTCTTTGGATTTATCCAGTCTGAGCTCTTCAACATCTGTGGACTTCTCCAGTCTCACTTCTTCATCTTCTCTGGAACTTTCAAGTCTCACGTCTTCAGCCTCCTCAGACTTCTCTTCAATCTCCTTAGAGCTCTCCAGTCTCACCTCTTCAGATTCCTGGGAGCGCTCCAGTTTCACCTCTTCGAGTTCACTGGACCTATCAAGTCTCACTTCATCAGGCTCTCTGGATCTCTCTGGTGACAGTTCTTCAATCTCCTTAGATCTCGCAAGTCTCACCTCTCTACCCTCCCCAGATTTCTCCAGTCCTACTTCTTCACCCTCTCTAGACCTCTCCAGTCTCACTTCTTCATCCTCCCTAGAAGTTTCCAGTCACACCTCCTCAGCTTCCTGGGACATTTCCTGTGCCATCTCTCCATCCTCACTAGGTGTCTCAGAGCACATCTCCTCAGCCTCTTCACCATCACTAGATCTCACCGATTTAAACTACTTCATATTTCAAGGCTCCTCTGAATTATCCTCATCGACCTCTGAGGATGTTTCTAATCTAATCTCTACGCCCTTTCTGGATGTCTCCAATCTCACCTTTCCGGATGCTTCTTCCCTCACTTCCTCAGTTTCTTTGGACATTTCTAATCTCACATCTTTAGTTTCCCCAGACCTCTCCACTCTCACATTTCTGGATGTTGCTAATCGCACCGCTTCAGCTTCTCTTGATCTCTGCATCTGACCCTCTCAACGTACGCCCTTCCTGTTCTCTCTGCAGCCTTGCTACACCTTTCTAAACCTTCCTCCTTTATGTGCTCTTTCCTAAGTTCTGTTTCTGAAAGTTCTTATCTGAGGAAAGTTTAGTGCTTTACAAATATATCCCAGCATCTAAACAGAACTGGGCATGAAAACAGGTCAAGCAAATCTATAATGGTGCCTTGTTTACAGCTCACAAACACCAACATATATTCTGGAATTTGTGTAGATCACCGTTTCTGCCATCAATCTAATTTTGATTCTGTCTCAGCATGGTACCTCTCCCAGAGCTTTACCTTTTTTAATTCATGCTGAATGTTTATCTTTTAAGACCAACAAATAGTAAATAGAGCTAAACGTGCAAATAATTGCATCCAAGTTGTGTGTCTCCTTTATGGGTTTGAATCTGAGTCCATTGCACAGAAGTGCTGGCAGAGGCTTTTCACATGGAAGTACAGAGAGAGACGTGGTGGGAAAAGAAAACTGGGAGAAAAGAGAGCAGGTGAGAGACGGGGTAGAGAGAGAAATCAGAGGAGGTGTATGGTGGGAATAGAGGGACATAGGAGTGGAAGAAAGATGTCCACATCTGCTAGCACAATTTTTTCCTGTCAAGCCATATTTGTGGCTTGGACGGCCAATGAAGCTTTAAATAATCTTATTGATAATTATTTTACATATCAAATCATCAGATATTACCACTAAACCAGCATTTGTATATAACATCCCCCTATCGATATATGTAAGTAGTGCAGTTGTATGTGTCATATCAAATATGTTGCATAGGTAGTAGAGAGTAGAGAGGGGCTTCCTTAAATCTTTGATGCTTCCTTGTGTCTTTTTCTTATCATTCTTGTAGAAGGGTTTTTAGAAAACAAGCATGTTTTGTTGCAATATTGTACCACTGGTACCCTTTCTGTGTTAAAAACACTGCCTATCATAACATTTTAAAATTGTTTTAATTTTTGCAACTTGGAAAGCTTTGCTCCAATATGCCATGTATGTCTCAAAATCAGGACAAAAATGGCTTATACAAAAAATAAATAAGAAAATAAATGCATTAAATAAGAATTATTTTCTGCCTCATTTATACTAGTTATTATTTTTAATTAAGTAGGAAAGACTGTAATACATGGATTTTAGAAATGAGCCCAAAATTCAATAGAGGCAAAGAAATTTAGCAGTTATTAAAAAAAAAAAAAAATCATAACCGTTGGTCCAGATGGAAGGAACCAGTGTCATGCACCAAAGTGTCCACTTTCAAAATGTCATCACAACTGCCACTAATTAGAATTTTCTTCAGTAACCTCGGTATGGACATTAAGTAGGCAAACTAAGGAAATTCTCTCCAGCTTCCCACTCTCTCTTCCTGGCTACTGTTCTTACTAATTACACTAATAGGCAATCTTCTCTTACTGTCATATGCTAACCCGGAGACAGTCTGACATATCTGGTGCACAATTGCTCTTTCTGTTCTGGTGGAACCCTACTGGCATTATGAGCAGCGCGCGCAGGGGCAGCGGCAGGACCGCGCTCGAGCCGCCCTCAGGGCGAACAGCCGGGCGTCGCGTGCCTCATCCCGCCCTCTGATTGGTCGCTGACAGAGGACTGAGAGGATGACTGTGAAGTTGCCATTGGTCAGCCTTCCTGAGGGAGTTCGGATTCCGATTGGCGGAAGGATCATTCGTGCTTGTTGATTGGCTAGGACGCAGCGCTGCGATCTGTCCCCTTCCGCTGCGCGCTGACCTTGCCCGGGAGCGGAGCGGCCGTGCGGGCCGTGTCTCTGGAGCCGCGGCCATGGTTGCGTACTGGCGGCAGGCGGGGCTCAGGTACCGCCCGGCGCCCACCGCGCTCCTCTCGCGGCTTCTCTGCGGTGGCCGCACCGGCTGGAGGCGCGGGCCTGGCGGAGGGGGCTGGCGGGGCCACGGCGGTGCCCCTGGAGCGGGGGGAGAGGCCTTTGGGCGGGCGCGAGTCTCACCTTGTGCTCTCCCCCCTTTTCTCTGCCTTTAGTTACATCCGGTATTCGCAGATCTGCGCTCAGGTCGTTAGAGCGGCCATGAAGCCGCAGTACAAAGCGGAGGCCGAGAGGGTGGCGATGGCCAATGTGAAAACCGTGAAACCCAAGAAGGAATAACGTGAGTAAGCGGAGTGGGCTGGGCGCCTTGTCGCTTTATGTCGGGGGAGGGTTGGGTGAGCCGGGTGAATGACGGGCTGTGACCGGGTCGTTTCGTGCTCTGTGGAAAATTAGCTGTGATCTTCGTGTGCGAAGCTGGAATGGATTGCTGGAGGTTTAGTGCAAGTGTGTGCAGATCTCTGCGTCCTCATTATGTGTGGGATACGAACCAGCGTAATCTCATTAGCTCACTAAACTGAGATGTTCCCTCCATCAAGTCCTGCTTTGAACCATCTGGGGTTTGGTCAAAGGTGTTACTGGTGTGAAACAGCTGAGGTTCTGTAGTGATGCTCGTAGGTTTCCTGTCTGTTACTTTACTAACCCTGCAGACAGCCTTTCCGGACTACTGCTGCCCCTAATCAGCAAACGGACTTGTGTAGGGGTGATCTACTCTGTGAATGACAAATGCTACTTGTACCTTTATTTGTGACATTGCATACATCACAAGCAGCTGAAATCTCTTCTAAGTAGAACAGTTTCTATTCCTGATCAGAATTAAATATTATTTATTTATGATATTTATAAATATTATTAACACCTTTTGTTTGAAGTGTATGTATCCTTGAATGGAATAACTTGTATCTTCAATCTCTCTCTCCTAGGAACTGATCTGTGGTGAATAATCGTAACAGCAAACTGCAAAGCTGTAGGCAAGCTCAAGAACCTGCAGTACAGTGTCATCACATTACCTCTAAAACTTGCCTCTGGATGTAAATCAGCATGCTAATAAATGTAATTTCTGTTAAATGAATGTGTGGAAAGTTGTTCCTCTTGAAACAAAGGACTCAATTTTGCAGAGATGTTTATCTTTCACTTGTGTTAAAATAGGAGACTGTTCTTATCACAACCTACCATTCAGTAGCAACATATGTTTATTTTTAAAGCAAATCTCTTGGATTTCCTACCGATAGTTCAGGTACATCGGTGAGTGAGGGAGTTAATTGTTGTTTAAAACTTTTCTGCTTACTTAATTTCAATGATTAACTATTACTTTGGAGAGAAGTTATCTTCACTAAAATCTATGTCAATGGGCAACATAGGCATATCATTTGGGTAATTAAAAATGCCTCTGCCCGTTCTCTCTGCTGGGAGTGGTACGCTGCTGGCTTTAGATGTTTCTGTCGTCATGGTGTTCGTGTTGCATTTGTGCTTAGAACAGAACTAACTCAGTGAAAATCAGTTTGTTGAGGCTTAGGGTTACAACAAAACTGGAAGCAGGGTATTTTGGCATGGATGTGCCACACAAGGTCTAATTGTCAAAGCAGCCTGGGACACTGAGCAGTGAACGGGGAGTTGGGGACCTGGCTTCCTGTACGGGGAGGGGAAGGAGGCACAGAAATCCCTGGACTGTGCTCTGACCGCTCAGCTGTCGGTTGGCCTTGTTACCCCTTTGTCACTTCCCTGGGAGGGAGAGGGACACGCTTTCCTATCTGCATGTCCCTGCTGCTGTGTGTCTTCACAGCAAGTCTGACATTGTCCCACTGCACAGGGACCCATGCAGCACACTACAGAGATGGCTTCAGGTCCATGTTCACCTACACACTTCTGCTGTTGACTTGAACAGGAGATATTAACTTTCTTCAGAGTATAATAAACTCTCTCTTCTAATAGCATAATAAAACAAGCTCAATTTTCCATGTAATTAAGTTAGTCCTTATAATAAACTATTATTTTTGTCTATCAAATGTTTCAAGTATTAAAGTATTTTATAGAAGGGTACACAATTTTTATTTTAAATAATATAAATATATACAGTGTTAAAAAGATGGCTGTGAATGGCAAGAAACATTTTTCCTGAAGTCAAAATAGGGTTTTGACTTAGTTATTGCTGTCAAACTTATATCTTGCCTAGCTGCAAACCATTCTATCCATTTTGCTGTACTGAGTGATGGTAAGGAAATATACAGTAGTTAGTACATGGGGGGGGAAATACCACACCAAAACTTTCACACAGTGTTCACAACTTTGTATGCTAATATAACTTACTCTATAGTCTGAAACAGAAACAAACCACACAATGATAATGAATACAAGCTCTGCAATAATATAAGCCAGGAATGTGCTAGAACTAATAAAGTACTTTTTAAAGAAGTAATAATGTGCATTTTCAGTCCTTTATGTTGTTTCCCCTTCCCCTGCAACTGAAGGAACTGAACTTGTCAGCAGATCTAGATCAGTCTGTGGAGTGTGCAGTAAAATAGATGCTGCCTTACAGAGGCGCACATGTTCCTAAAACAGTAACAAGTTCACAAACAGCACAGCCTGTGTTTACCTGAGAATAAATAACGTTGATGAGTTGATAGCGTATGTTGCTATTTGCTGTTGCTTATGATCCTGCTAGGTAGACACACAGGCTGTGTATTACATTCAGTGTCTGGTGAATACATTTACCAGGAAGGCTGTTATGAGACAACTTGTCTTCATAGTGATGCTTTTGGGAGAGAACCTGACAACAGTTGTTCAGGAGAGTAAAGCATAGCTGCCACTGATTTCAGAGACATTGTATTGTAATATGGGATACATTTTGGCCAGATGCAGAGAAGAAATTCTTAAGAAAAGTGTTATTTTCGGTATGCAGATGATGGCTACTGCTTTTCTTTAGTGAGTGTTAACAGGCTTACTTGGAGAATGTTTTGGCATTACCATTGTTTTTACAGTGCTTCCTTTTCTGGGCTGGCTTCCGCTTCTACCTCTTCATATTCCTCAACATCTGCAGTGGCATCCTGGTACTGTTGATACTCAGACACAAGGTCATTGGTGTTACCTTCTGCTTCAGAAAACTCCATCTCATCCATACCTTCACCAGTATACCAATGGAGAAATGCTTTTCTTCTGAACATAGCTGAGAACTGTTCAGAAACCCTGATGAAGAGCTCCTGAATGGCGGTGTTATTGCCAATAAAGGTAGCTGCCATCTTCAGTCCTCGTGGTGGTATGTCACACACCGCCACTTTGACATTATTAGGGATCCACTCCACAAAGTAGGAACTATTCTTGGTCTGGACAGCCAGCAACTGCTCATCCACTTCTCTGGTAGACATTCGGCCTCTGAAGATGCATGCCACGGTCAAGTAACGTCCACGACGAGGGTCGCAGGCTGCCATCATGTTGCGTGCATCAAACATTTGCTGAGTAAGCTCTGGCACTGAGAGAGCTCTGTACTGTTGGCTCCCTCGAGCTGTCAGTGGAGCAAAGCCTGGCATAAAGAAATGCAGGCGAGGAAAGGGCACCATGTTAACAGCCAGCTTCCTCAGATCTGCATTCAGCTGACCAGGAAACCGGAGTGAGGTTGTGACACCGCTCATCGTCAGGGACACTAAGTGGTTGAGGTCACCATAGGTGGGATTGGTGAGCTTTAAAGTTCTAAAACATATATCGTATAGAGCTTCATTGTCAATGCAGAAGGTTTCATCTGTATTCTCTATTAGTTGATGGATGGAGAGGATGGCATTATACGGCTCTACGACTGTGTCGGATACTTTGGGGGAAGGCACCACACTGAAAGTGTTCATAATCCTGTCGGGATATTCTTCTCTGATTTTGTTGATGAGGAGTGTGCCCATACCTGAGCCTGTACCACCACCCAGTGAATGGATGAGCTGGAATCCCTGCAGGCAGTCACAGCTCTCACACTCGTTCCTGACCACATCCATGACGTTTTCAATCAGTTCAGCGCCTTCTGTGTAATGGCCCTTAGCCCAGTTGTTTCCAGCGCCCGAATTACCTGTAAGCACATCACAGGAAGAACAGCCACAAAGTTAACAAGATCTTTGTTAAAGGCTACAAAGAGTTAAAAGGAGCTTTTGGGACAGTTGCCTTAAGTTAGTTTCCTGGCATCATGCTGTACATACCATGAATAAAATTGTCAGGTCGAAAAAGCGGGCCTATTTTGCTAGACCGTACACTGTCCATCGTACCAGGTTCCAGGTCCACCAAGATAGAACGGGGCACGTATTTATGGGCTAGGACAAAAGAAAATGCAAACAATTACTGTTAGAAGTCAAAGGGACAGGCTTATAATCTAGTTGGAAAAATCCAACCCACCTACAGTGATCTACTGGGGATCTATTTTTTATTTTTTTATTATTTTAACTTTCATGCTGACTCTGCAAATTGCTCTGCCAACACCTAACAGCGCTTGGCACTTACAGTAAGCCTCGTTGAAGTACACGTTAATTCGCTCGAGCTGCAGCGATGCAGCCCCACGGTAGTTTCCAGCGATGTCAATTCCATGTTCATCACTTATCACTTCCCAGAACTGAAAAAAAGAATGAGATACAATACACTCACAAAAATGGTGGGGTTTTGGCACAATATGTTCAGAACAAGCTCTGCTGTGCTCATGCCTGGCTGCACACACAGTGAGAGCTCTGCCTGGAGTGGGGGATGTTTTGCCATTTACACATCAGATCAGGCTGGTGATCCTCCTCTCCCCCCTCCCCAAATAAGTTGAAGGAAAAGGTTTAATAGACCATTTATGCTGTTTAACTATCACCTATGCACTAATAAGTAGAGGCCTTCAATTTGTTCCCTTTATAGTAAAGGAAAATTGATATTAGTTTAAATAAAACAGGTACTAGTTGGTATAAGCTTAACAAAAAAGTCAGGAGGGGTGGATTGGGGAGGGTTGCTTTAGGGCCTGTCATGCACAAGTGGGACTGTGGCATGGCAAAGCCAGCTCAGATGCTTTCCACAAACAGATGTTGGTTCTAAGCAGCCTATCTTGACACTCATATGGAAGTGGTGTACCCGGGCTCTTATCTGGCCAGCAGCCGCAGCAGTGCTAATGCAGACACACCCACCCACTATAATGACCAGGCTATTTTAATTTAAAGGTCTTCCAGTTTCATTTGGAGTGTACAAATAAATACACCATTGCCAACATATGCATGGTAGTTTAGTGTGAGTGTGTGTGTGTGTGTCTGCTTTTCTATGGGTTTTATTAGACATAAGCAGTTCCCAGATCAAAGCCAACAGAAAAATAAATTTAAAAAAAAGGAAGACTTTGACCTATCCCACTGGCTGTGTTCCAGCTATCTGGGTCTAACCTGCAATTCCCTGGCATGCCACAGCATCATGTTCCAACAAAAGGAATCAAGGTGAGATTAGTGGGAGCAAGAAATGGACAAAGAACAAAATGAAACAACCCTTCAGCTACTACGTGTCCTCAAAGACCTCCCAGACCCAAATTAACCCAGATACTTTTTTTTTGACAACTTCCTACTAATTAATTTAAAAAAAAAAATGGACGTCACACGGCAAAAAGCTATGGTTGTTGTGGTTTGTTTTTTTTTTTCTCCTAGCCCACAAAGTCTGCAATGGGCAACTTCTCTCTAAGTAACAGCAGTGTTTGAACTCCACAAGTGCTCCAAATGACGTGACTGCCTCTTGCAGGAGGCCAGTTAGGCAGGAATCCTTAACTGCACTTCGTGCCACTCAACCTAACTGGTCACTGCTGGCACAGGTCATTCTGTTGACTAATACAATCCCATGTAATGGTTGCAAAGTGGCTGAGTTGCTGCTATATGCCTGGACTAGAGCACTGGCATCACAACTTTGCAGCCCTGGGATTAACTGGCTCCTTCGCTTGTCCCAGTATTTCACAGACTAAATTAGTGCCCCTGGGAACATGAGTCCCAGCAGGAATGTTCTGGAGCACTTACAATCACTGTGCCATAGTTCATGCAGATGTTTCATTCTTTGACAGTCTTAACACTAACCTTTGCATGAGGAGCAAGCCTATCTTGTGACTTCCACATAAAAATACTCATATTCAGTGCTACCGTGCCACGCATTCTACCACCGAGTTAATGAAGCAATTGTTCCCCCCAAAAGTCCCCATCCCCTAACAATATTTGACCTGCTACTACTGATAGCACTTACTACTAATGACCAAGATTCAAAAGAGACCTTACCTTAGCTCCAATTTGGTTCCCACACTGGCCAATCTGAAGATGCACAATTTCACGCATTTTGTGTAGCTTAGACCTTTTGGTGGCTACAACCTGATGCAGGTTTTCTAGTTGCAGTCCCCAGGACAAGCCCTCTTTCTGCTGCTCTATCAGCTACACCCAGCACAATCCGCCCCGAGGGGCCTTTTTATAGCAGTGGGGGTGTCACTCAGCCAGCAAGGGGAGTAGCCAGCAACTGGGGCTGCTCATCAAAGCACTTCACAAGGAGGTAAGGTGCCTATTCCCTGCCTGGGTACAGGAGCACAGGTACATTCCTGAGTGGCTTGGAAGAGAAAACTGTCACATGCAAATTAATTCCAGTTATCTGTGCAGCAAACAGTGTGATTAATTAACATCTGTGCTCAACTGTATTTGTGTTTCATTATTTTATACATAACATATATACAAAAATATATGCATATAGAGAGTATAGCCAAAAATGAGTTATCTTAATGTATCAAGTGCATGTGCTTCTACCACATAATTTAATTTTTAACATCATATGAGTCAAACAGGACAACATCCATAACCAAAACAATAACAACTTTTGAGCAGTAGCCTCCTATAATCCCAACATTCAGCACACTGCCAGGCAAACACTCCAGTTTGCTAATAAGCATCACTGTCTTTACTACATGAAGGAGGGCGACAGGATCAGTAACAAAAACAATACTTTGTAAAACATAAATATAACACTGGACCCTCAGTGATACATGTTCCTTCAACATTTAATAAGAATCCATAAATTTCAGCCAACCTAAAATCTGAATAAACTTGTAACTAACTTACATACAAGCTTGCTCTCTCTTTTGTCCTTTCCTGCCATTAAGAAATACAATATTTCTTATTTTCTTATATCTGAGATGTAGTATTTCAGAGCTTGCCAGGAAAATGCCAGAGGTGAAAACCCAGTTCCACTGGAGTTAACTATCACGTCCACTGTGAAATGTTTCACTGCATTGAAGGAAATGATGCAAGGCTGAGCAAAACACGACACGGTTGTGTTGCCTGCTGATAAACAGGACTAATATCACTGAGCAACAGAAACCCAGAACAGGCTGTTTTCTGGAAGCTTACAGTAGTTTATGACATGTCAGACGACTGTCAGTGCTTTGCAAGTATTCCTTTTAAGGACAGGAAAAGTAACTATAATTAGGAAAGCACCTTAAATTATTTTGTATAAAACGATGACAGTGAAAGGACTTGACTCGTTGAAAGTAACTACCACTTCATGGGCTGCTGGAGATAAGGAATCTCTGAGCTTCCATACTGTCCCAAAAGAAAAATCAGCTTATTCCAGACGCTTCCCCACCACAGATGACTTCCACTTCTTCCCCCAGCCAATGGAGGAACAGACAACTGCTCCTAACACAAACTTTGGCACCAGAAGTGCATTGCCAAGTTAGCAAACACTCTGCCATCCTCTGCCAAGCCATGAGCTGTCCTCAGTAGGGAGCAACAAAAGCAAGACTTTAAAGTCAGGTAGATTAATTTTATTTCCTTGGAACACAACAGTTTTATCTTTTTTTGGAAGAAAAAAAAAAAGTATTCTCTAAACAGTTTGGTTTACTTAACAAGACAACATAACAGTTATATTCCATTGCTATATTGTAGGTATTTTCTGCCATGGGGGCAGATATCTTCTACAATTTCCTAAGACAAAATTCTGGAAAGGTTATTTGAACATTTATTTCAAAAGTAAATTTCATTTTATTCATGTACATTTCATATTTGTTTTCTGCAAGTATGCTTAGCTAAAAGTAATAGTGCAATTCTGAACTGTACATTCAATTGCTGCATTCTGAATGGGAGCTGCATTGACACAGTGTGTCAGAGAGCTACTGACAGCAAATAAATACTATGTAAAGTATTTAATATATTAATCTACACTAGCAACAATTTATGAAGAAGCTGAAGACATTAATATACTGTCCAAAAATTTTGGCAAAATAATTTCAGCAGCAAATACACTCACTGAGAGCATTTCACAAGTAAAGGAAAAAAAAAAAAAGGAAGTGAAAGAAATATGCAATCACTTAACATTGTTTTTTCTCTTCCTAAAAATAGCTCCCTGCAATCATGTGCCTCCTCTGAAGCACTTCCTTATAGAATCTTAAAAATTATGGCATATGACACAAAGTACCTGAGGTGCTTTGTGAAGCACAGGTGGTTGTGTACCTCTTCTCCCTTTCCTCCCCAAAGGGCATTTCTGTGAACCCCCAAGTTTGTCTTTATACCAAACCTGGTACATGAAAAGCCTCTTTCTCTGTAGATTTTGTTTGCAGGCCTGTCATTCCTCAGCTCTGAGAAACCTCAAGGCTGTTAACTGCCCGAGCGCGCTCCCAGGCACAGCCATTGAACATGTGCTGTTGCAGATTAGTGGTGTGAGCCTCACCAGAGAAAGAGGAGGCAGCAGTGGAAGGTTTGGCTTTGAGTGAGTTTTGGCACAGCGGAGATTAGGAGCAACCTGGCACTGGGCACAGCTATTGCCAGCCTGTCCCGCAGTGTCTATTATCAGGCCACCTGCTGCTTCCATTGCTTTCAGAGAGGACCTCAGATACCAAAGCCCTGGTGATGGGCATAAGCCAAGACCACAAACAAGTCAGGTTTGTTTTTTTAGCTACATCATCCTTAGGAATGCTACCAAAATCTGTTGCATTCAACAGATACTAAAACCTACCTACTTCATATTTTAATTTCAGTTAGTAAGAAAAACTATTTACAGCGTGCCTTCCTCTGGCAGCTGGTCTAAAGGAAATAAGGCAGGACTGCCCATTCTAAGTTATCATCAGCGTAATGAGCCTGTAGGTAGGTTTAAACAAATAGATTTTGGTACAATTGGAGTGGACAACTGAGCAGTTACCTTTTCCACACCGCAGACCTATGACGTGGCAAAAACTGGGGGCTTGCAGCATGTGAATTCATCTGCTGGGTAGTGAACTTACTCGGGCCCTACTGCCACAACTGCAGTTACTGTTGGGTTTGGATCATTTGAGAAATTGCCAAGAAAGTCAATTTCACAGCAGCCAGGCTCAGTTCTTCCTCTGCTGCTCCTTTTGTTGCACCAGTTCTCAGTGCCTCAGATTCTCCATTTAGAATGTGGAGCTAATAAACTTCATGTCTTTTATAAAAAAGTGCTGAGAAGAAAAGCTACGAGGGAAGAACTGGCACTGGCTGTTTTACTAAACCTGTTTACCAAACATGAATGCTCTAGCCAACATATGGATAAGAGACTGGTATTCCAGTCACACAGATACTTAAACCTTCTGCAGGAAAATTGCCAAACTGTTTCTACTATTGACTAAATCTTGCAGCAGGTAGTAAAGAATCTTCAAATGTCCTGAACCCTAAAGAACAGCGTGAAGGATGGACACAGGCCAGTATTCCTTTGTGAACTGAAACATAAAAGGGATTGAGAAATTCCAAATTTCAGACTAGCTAAAAAAAATCCAACCAAACAAAAAAAACCAGCCAGCCTGCTCTGTGCAATCAGCCAGTGGCTGGGCCCAGTCTTACACAACTGATGTGTTGGGCCAAAGGTAAAGAAGCCCGTAACCTAGACACACAGGGTCTGCGTCTGCCCCAGGTACAGCTCCTCTGCCACCAACCCTGTGCCGACAGCAACCGCATCATCACAGTATTTGAACGGCTTTTCCTTTCCCTTGGGAAGAATCACAGATTCCCTGGGAAGGGGCTGTGGTCAAAATCGCCTCATATTTGAGCGTGTGAGATGGGCTCCCCCGGGGCACCAGCCGGACACCGGCACTGCGGGCCGAGCACCCGGCGGGGCGGCTCCCGCGCAGTGGCTGCTGCAGCGCCCACGGCCCAGGCCCAGCCGCTCCGCTCCGCTCCGCCCGCCGGCACCGCCCACAGCCCACAGCCGCCCGCCCCTCCGGGTCCCCCCCCCGCGCCCTTAAATGCCGGCGCCGGGCCCGCGCTGTGGAGGAAGGTGTTGCTGCCCCCAGCCATGGCTTCGTCGCCCCAGCGCCTCGCGTCCCTCCTCCTGCTGCTCTGGAGCTGCCTCTGCCCGCCCGCCCGCGCCGGCCTCTACTTCAGGGAAGGGCAGCACTGCTACAAGCCGGCCCCGCGCAAGGCTCCCGGGCTGAGGTGAGTGCCGTTCGTCCCCGCCGCCCCGTCCCTCACGGGGCCGCCTCCCGGAGAGGTGCCCGGGGGTCGCCTCTAGGAAGGGGATGGGGAGGCACGGCCACAGCGCCCGCCTGCACGGGGGGTGGGTGTGCAAACCCGGCAGCGCCCGGCCCCGGCGGGTGAAGAGGCTCCCCGGGGCGGTCCTGTCCCCCCCCGCCCGGCCGGGGCTCAAGGGGTCTTCCCGGAGCTCCCGTGGCCCCGTTCTCTGTGGAGGGGGGGGTGCGGGTACCGCGGTCACGAGACCGCGCGGGCAGGGAGCGGTCAGGCTGCCCGCTGTCACGTGACCCGCGGTGCTCGCCGGACACGCGCAGCCTCGTCACGAAACTCCGTGAAATCTGAAAAAAAATCCCGTAATTTGCCTGAAAACGGCAGCCAGGGCGCTAGTTCCTCTCTCCCTCCGCAGGACCTACCCGCGCCCGCACGAATACCTGGAGGTCTCGGCCCTCCCCGAGAGCTGGGACTGGAGGAACGTGAACGGCATCAACTACGCCAGCACCACTCGGAACCAGCACATCCCGCAGTACTGCGGGTCCTGCTGGGCCCACGGCAGCACCAGCGCTTTGGCAGGTACGCGGTGCTACCAGGGGCTGTGCGCTACCCGCTCACCCGCCACGCTCCTGCCTCCCGGGAGCTGGTATTTTGGGAAGCAAAGGAAGTTCATTGTCTGCTTACAGCATAGCTGGTGTAAAGAGGTGCCAAATTACTGCAGTGACTAATGCAGCAAAAACCGAGGTTGAGATGTCTGTGAATACGCTGGGAATAGCAGGAAATCCCAAGCTGAAGGCAAGGAGGTTTGGTCTCAGAAGAGAAAGCAATCAGTGAGGCTTTTCCTACCCTCTCAAAAATCATGCAAGTGGGAACACTGTCGCAGTTAGAAAGCTGTCTGCAGAGGGAATGCAGTCAAAGCTCCTGCCAGGCTGCTGCTTAGGGCCTGGAGTCACAGAATCTCTTTGGTTCAGAGTCCAGAACTGGCTTTTCCGCCTTCTTCTTGGAGGCGTGGTGATGGTAACAGCAGATACATAAGCAGTTATCATGTCTCCTTCCCTTTTTGGTACCTCAGCCTGCTGTGCTGCATCTGTGGCAGCAAGGGGTTGTTCCAGGGATACCTGGATATGAGGAAACAAAAGAAGTTGCCTCTCCTGGGAAGGGCCCCCAGGGTATTAGCTTCAAGAGTACTGTCATTGAAATGAACTGGCTGCCACAGCATACAGAGAAATCTAGTTTCAGCAGATATCTATCAGTCTTTTTCTTGGGAAAAGGGAAGTAGGGGTTTGCTTCAGTTGGATAAATAGTTTCTCTAGAGAATAGATGATGATCTACATGCAACAACAGTAACATACTGCAGTTCTGTTTGCATAGTGAGGCTGCAAGAGGATTAACTGTGAAGGAGAAAGAGGAAACTGTGAGAAATGGGAACACAATGCAGGTGTGTGAGCAGACAGCAAGAATTGTAAAGGATCAGTTCTTAACCAGTGCAAGAACACAGACATGTATGAAACCTGCCCTGATGTAGTGAAGTACTAGGACAGATAAAATACAGTTACATAACTGATTAAAACTTAATTGTGTATGCAGGTATGTGTGTTTTTGTAAAAGGTTGATTTTAAAAATCAGGATTTTTTTCTTAACTGCTGTGCATAGTTAAAGCATTCATTCCTTCTCTCGCTGCTGGAAGACTAGGCTGGGATAATGCCTCCCAGTTCTGTCAAGGATAGTTGAATGTTGTTAGTACTAATAGGATTAAAAGTACCACAGTGGCATCAGTTAAGACTGTTAAGACACTGTGAGAAGCGGTTTAAAAATACTCATCAGGAAGCTTTTCTGCCAAGTAAGCTAGCTGTTTGACAAAATAAGGCAGCAGGGTGGCAATGCCTGTCTGAGATGGCAGGATAACAGTGAGATGTTGACATAACAGCGAGGATATACTTCTGAAAGCTTTTCCTTGCTTTAAATTTGTGAAGACTCCCGCAGAGGCACAGACCTGGGCTGCATGGGTTTATGCATAAACCTTTACTCCTGTAAAAGAGGCTAGTGGGAGCTGGTGTTACGATATGTATTTGAAAACTCTCTGCTGTCAAAGCCAGGAAAGAGATCTGGAAGTTTTCAGAAGCTGTGACTTGAATTAAGAGGTCTAGAGCACTTCAAGGCTTTAAACAGATCTTACTCATCTGCATATTTTTGCTGAGTTTTCAGTGGAAAAGAATTCTAAATGGAAACCCACAATAATGACAACTCAGCCTGCTGATATGAGTTAGATCATGCTATGTGCCTCACTGTCCACAGCAGAGGCTCTTCCAACCACAAGTGCTGTTGCCTGCAGTTACAGGTTCAATTAAGTAGATAAGTAGTTTTAACACTAGTTGCAACATGTAGCCACCCATGTATTCCACTAATGAAAACCAATTTCTCATCCTTACAGATCGAATCAACATAAAGAGAAAAGGTGCATGGCCCTCTGCCTACCTCTCTGTTCAGAATGTGATTGATTGTGCTAATGCAGGATCCTGTGAAGGTGGAGACCACTCAGGTGTTTGGATGTATGCCCATGACCATGGCATTCCAGATGAGACCTGCAACAACTACCAAGCTAAGGATCAAAGTACGATGCCCATTTGCTTTGCTGTAAGGCTTCATCCCAGGTTTAGAAGATCTTAATATAAAAAAAGTTATTTTCTGGGTTTTCAGTGTACTGATCCCTGCCTTTCAGTGTAGTATGAGCTGTTTGACTGACAGAACAGGTTTTCTTTACCAGCTTCTCTGTGTCTTCTTAACCAGACAGCATAGTATTAAATCATGCCCAGACAAGTTTGCACAGATAAATTGTTTAAACTTAATCCCTTAACTCTGTGATATACAATCTCTAATGTACTGAAATATTTACAAGTGTCTCCTCAAGCTAAACAAAGGAGAAATGTAACCTTTGTCTGTTCATGTATGACTGGAATAATTTCTGTATCTATAAAGAAACACATCTGAAACATATCCTTGGCAAAGCACTTATGCCTACATAGCAAAGAATAGTAACTAATGATTGCAGAGACTTTAAATGTTGCTTCCAGAAAGGAATTCAGTTCACCAGAGAGAGTATGTATTAGTAATTAAGTTAGTTAATTTCTGCCTCAAATAAGTTAAAAGGAAAAAAAGCTTAGTATGATCTCATTAATTAACTTGAAGAAAAGCATTCTCTTGCAGCGATAATCTCACTTTTGTTTTGTAGAGTGTAAGAAGTTTAACCAGTGTGGAACTTGTGTCACTTTTGGAGAATGCCATGTGATAAAGAACTACACACTCTGGAAAGTTGCTGACTATGGGTCTGTCAGTGGAAGAGAAAAAATGATGGCAGAAATTTATACTAATGGACCAATTAGGTAAAAAAAAAAATTGAATGGTAAAAAGTGTTTATCTATTGGTAATACTGGGACTGAGGTACTTGAAACTCATTCTAATGACTGAAGTGTACTTCTCCACTCTATCACATGTTAGCAGCTCTCCTCTAATGCAGACTTCAGCTTGTTTGTAGATAAATTGAGCTTTGAAGTAAAAATACAAGAAAACCAAATTTTTATTTTTTTATTTTTTTTTTAGCCAGGCCCTGCACTGACCCTTTTGTATAAAATGCTTTCTCTGTTTTATTACAGCTGTGGCATAATGGCTACTGAAAAGCTGGATGCTTACACTGGAGGGCTTTATACAGAGTACAACCCCTCGCCTGCGGTGAATCACATTGTATCTGTGGCTGGCTGGGGCGTAGAAAATGGGACAGAATACTGGATTGTTCGTAACTCATGGGGTGAACCCTGGGTAAGGAAACAGGGGAACAAACATGTTTGCAGAATGACTTTAGAGGAAAGGTGAGGCTTTTCCACTTGTGAACAGGAAGCTGCAAAGCTAGCCTGTAGGTAGGAAAAGTAAAACTTCCTTTGGACTAGGCATTAAAAAATGAAATCTGATGTGAAGAGAAGGATATTCAGCCAAAGTTACCTGAGTAATGTCAACTCAGTCCCAAATGCTACCCTTCTGTGGATGTGCAGCTCCTGTTAGGGCAGCTGTAAATTACATACTTGGATAGATAAGGAGGATGTAAATTCACCAAAGCAGACTGCCCTGTTAAACAAGGCTGCCCTGTGAGCCCAGTGTTATACTTGAGTGACTCCCCCCATTCACTTGTAAATCATTCATATTTGGAAGTCAGAACAGACTTGGCATATATTTTATGTAGTTATGTTTTCTAATTCACAATGCAAGTTAACTCTTTACAGGGTGAAAGAGGGTGGCTGAGAATTGTGACAAGTGCATATAAAGGTGGAAGAGGAGCAGAGTACAACCTTGCTATTGAAGAGGACTGTGCATATGGAGATCCTGTACTACCCTGATTCTATATTGTACACCTTTCTGTTTAGGAACTACTTTGTTTGGAAGCTTCCCAGCACAACCTTTTTCTGTTTAAAGAATGGTAGTCTAAAACTCTTTCACAGTTCAACACCATCAGGCAGTTCTGCAAAATTAGCACAGACACCATCTTCAAAATAAAATAAATACAGAACTGCTTTTAGATAATTACTTACAATTTTAAAAAAGTAACTTACCCAAGAAGAAGTTGTGTGCCTTGATGCACAGTATTTAAATCATATTGACTTAACAGAAACTGTATATGTAAATCTCTATTTTTTTAAAATGCAAATGATGTAGACAAACTGGGAAGGAAAAAGTATACTCAATATTTGGGTTTAGAGCTTATATTAAATTCTCTGACAGTATTGAGCAAATATCATGTCAACAGTGATGCAGATGAAAAACAAAGTTAAGTCTGGATATGATATATTTAAGACACTAAATCCTGTGGTGTTTCCTTGGCCTCCTGGTAAAATAGCATTGTTGGAAGTCTCATACAATGCAGTTGCTTTTATCCAACCAAAATGATACAACAGGAATTACCCTGGTCAAAAGACAAAGTCTAAACACTTCTTAGTTTTTTAATTAGTCTTGCCTTTGCTCAAGTTCCTTGCTTTTAGTATTCGATCAGCTGTGCCATTTTTCTCCTAAAGAGGCAAAGTATAATTTGCCACAACCCAGAACTGTTCACTAATTTGAAAAAAGGTAACAAATTCCTTTCCTTAAAACTGAGCCAGTTACTAAGTGGCAAATCAGTGCCATATCAAGTATTATGAACTGGCATTGTTAATTGCATTTAATAAACAGACTTTTTCTCTTACATGACTGTATGTGTATTATAAGAGCTCATTATGGTTTTGGTTGTCTTCTATTGTTGTACCTAACATGCAGTTTCAATGTGGCAGAGTAGCTACCCAAAGCTCACCCAGGACAGTACTGCTTTCACTGGATGTTCTCTTCTGAAAGGGTTGGACTATGAACTATGATCATTCAAACAACAATTCAAGTTAAATTATACTACCTTTACCCACACTGGAGATTAAGAGAAGCTAGAAGGAAGCATCCAGCTTCAACAAGCAAGGGAAAGAAGAGTCATTCAGAGGTGAAACATCACTTTTAAGTGTAAATCTCCAAAACCTCTCATAAATCAAACCAACCTGTGAATTAAGCCTCACTCAAACCTGTAAATTAAAGGTTTTTTTAGGAGTGCAGAAGAGGAAAAAGGGTATTTCCAGAAACTGTCTCTATTATCTGCTACCCCCCAACTGGTAGTTTCTGCAACTTACCTTGGCCTTATCTATGAAAGAAAGAAGTCTGCTCCTAATCAGAAGGTGAGTTTGTCTGAACAGTGAAGACTCATAAAAGATTAAGATGCCTAGTATCCAGGATGAAGTGCTATTGTGATCATGAGACTTCAAACAGCACAGCTTTTAGTAGTCACAGTGAGAACATGTTTTAGATGTGAGGTTAGGCCATATTCCAGTAGGCTAGGAGACTCCAAAGACTGAGTTTTGTGGTTGATGCAGGCCCAGTTTTGGCTTTATACATACAAGAATCAGTCTAATCATGAGGTGTTTATCTCACTCACCCACTATTCAAGCTTCCCACAGCAAAATGACTCCATAGTGCCCGTAAGGATTCATTCTGCCAAGCTGCAGCGTACACTGTAACTTAAGTTCCATCAAGGTATGAACACAGTAGTATGACAGTACTGATCACAGCATCATGGAAGTTTTAACTAGTTAAAAATAACCTGTGTGGGTAAGTAAGTACAGCAGAACTTGAGTGTTTAGAAGAAGCAACACCAAGCTTGAATACAGAGGAAAGCAAAAGTATTATTTGTTTGAACAGCTAGCAAATTTGCAACACACAGGAACAAACTGATCTTGATTATCAGTAAAAGATGACACATGAGGCAGGGCTACATCCTAACATTAGGATCTATAGGCTGAATTGTTTTTGCAGATAATGCCACAAAGAAAGGAAGTCAGGCTACCAAAAGCCAAACTTGTATGCTAATTCTACTTAAAATATTTGAAAAGTCAGTTTCATGCAAGTTTAAACAGTCAGAGTTAGCCAGAAGGGTAGTGCATCTTCCATTCAAAGAGATGCAAAGAAGTTCAGAACAGCTTTTACCCCTTTCAGGCTGTGCTGTTAGTTGATTAGAGCACTGTGGAATATTTATGTGAGGGACACAGCTGAGCAAAGGGTAGATGCACTCCTTTTTAAAAGGAGTATTTGAGTGGCTGGTATCCTAAGAATTATCATGGTAGCTTATAGTTCCCATTCATGAATCACTAACAAAAGAGAAGAATAAAGTTATTTCCTTTTTAAATGGACTTAAAATGTCACTGTCTTTAAGAAAGCAGGTTCTTCAGAAAACATGTGCTTGGAAAAGCCCAATAGGCTTGTCTATACCCCTGACATTTAAACAAATAGTATGTGCTTGTAGAAAGAGAAATCCAGCCTGATGAACAGAAAGAAAGAGGGATCTAAATGAAACTTTGAAATAAATCTCTGGAAAAGAAAAAGCCTTTATTTAAAGGTAATTTATAATCTAGGGTGTATTCCCCACTGTTTGGCATTCACCAGGACATATTAGAGATAAGTATAAAAACCAAGCCACGAGAAGCAGCAATGAGATTCCTGCACACACTCATATTTTTGGACAGCAGTGGAATTCTGACATGGTAATGAAACTTACCAGTAACATTTGGTGCATCTATTTAACAAAAAATAGATTCTGAAAGATAACACACTCACATAGGATTCATCTGTTAATACAAAACTAACTTTGATTGTTACAACTCTACTTGTGTTACACAAAATGTTGTTTGGTCTTTTGGGGATTTTGTTTGGTTTTGTGGGTTTTTTTACATAGCAGTACATAGGTAGGATGTTTAGAATTCTAATATAATACAAAGGTGAGAAAGAGGCATTGTCACTTCTCTGCAGCACAGAGCTAATCACACAAATCCCTTTTTTACAACTCACAATATCAAAAACAAGAGCATACAAGATTTAGTCTTCAGAGAACCACCTGCAAAGTGGTTTTTTGTAGGAAGTACCTTCCCCATTCTTCAGGTTTTGCATATTACACAAAGAATCAGTGACAAATTCGGCAAGTAACCAAAATAGCATTATTTGAAATAAATCTATTTCTCTCCTGCTATCCCCTTCAGAATATTCAGATTTACACTGATTTGTGCAGCAACAGAAAATCCTTCAGTATTATTCCATTTTCCAAAGTACATTCACAGTCCTGTGATACTGAAGCTCAAGGTCACCATGCAAGTCAATCAAATGCCCTTCAGCCCTTTCTTCCTTGTTTTGGTTTTTTTTTTGTGATGGGGTGTGGGGGGTTTCTTTGTTTTTTCTGCTGTGTTGCCCAGTTATAGGGCCTTACTGGTGGAGAGCATGGCAAAGTAGTGATCACGTTCTTGATATTTTCCACTGCTTAGTTCATCATAATAAAGTTAGATTTGCAATGAGCTTAAAAGAAAAAAATTAAAGAAAGTGTTCAGTACATTACTCTGATTTATCTGTTTGCCTGTGGATTTCTGTATTTTATAACTAATTAGGATTTTAGGTATGGACAGACATTTTTGTTTTAGGATATAAGTGCATTATGACAGACTACTTCCCTTCCTATCCTTTCCTTACTACAGTGCTTGTAGTAAGGAAAGGATAGTAAAAAGCAGTATTTGTCTCCAAGTTCCTTACTGCTACCCAGACATTCTTGATTAAAGGAAAAAAGCTAAATGCAGGCCCCTGAAAGGGAAGTTATCTGTGAAAATATCTGGCAGGCATTCCTTTTTTTAGCAATCCTCCTCCTAAACATTATTTACAAATTATAACAAGTACCAAAGGAAGCAGTTATGCAATGAATAAATGTGACTTACCTATAAATTCAGTGACAGGATCATGTTCTCCTTCTGTTTTAATAGTACCTGCAATACTTTCATTCTCCAAGATTGGAAGAAAGAGCTGTACAAAGTCTGAGGTATATGGAGGAGCAATCACATCCAGCACCTGGAACAGCAGACGAAAAAAGGATTCTTCTTCCAGTTAGAGGGGTAGTAGGGACAATATTTAATCCACAATATGAATTGTGAATTAAATCTTGAAAGCATACAAGTAATTGCACTTAAGACCTCTTTTTCTCCATACAAGTAATTAATAAGGTATTCTGTGGTACTCTACCCAGTACCTTGATGCTTTCAGACGTGAGGAGTCAGTAGGACTAAGTCACATCCCAGTGGGTACTGATACTACATACGTTGCTCAAAATCTGATCTCAGATCTTAATTCTTTTTTAATCTGAGGCAAGCTGATTTAATATCCAAACATATATAATTGATATTAAAGTTTGTATGTTAGTAAAACACAACTTTTGCTGCTGACCTCTGTAACAAAATATCTGATGAGAGAGAGATCTGTATCTAGCTTCTCCAGGCATTTGCGGATATAGCTGACAACAGGTAGGACATATCCCCGACTGAGTAAGTGCACCATTCTATCCAGGAGAGTCTTCTTCAGTTCCAGCTGATGGCACGGGTTAGGGGGTAGAGGAGGGGAAAAAACCAACAGATTAGAACTTCCCCTCAAAAGTGTGCAATTTTGACTGCTCATTCTTATTGACTCAATAACTATGTTACTTTTTAACCATGACCATATTCCTAAATTAAACTCAAAACTCCAGTGACAGCAAAACCTGTTATCTAGGACAAGCATGACTAATGTGAAGGAACACAAATACTGAATCCTTTGAGAATCACCTGCTCCATTACATCAAGCTGTGAATGTTCTGTTTCAAAGAGCTTGACAAGAAGTTGTAGAACTTGGGGATGAAGAAGTTGATGGCACGTACTGATCTGCAAACAAGACAGGAAAGTCAGATCCTCAGAACTTTAATTGAAAAACCAATGCACTAGTCTTTATTAGACAAATTTACATTAATGTTCAGTGCCAGATGTAAATTCTTTTAGAAAAGTATTCCAGTTTCTTTCTTTGATGCTTATGGTTTCCTAGTGTAAATAATGCTAAGACAACAAAACCAAATAATTAACTCCAAATAGAAACAGATTAATCTCTGTATATTTACAGACTTACTGAAAGTGATAGGCATCTGGGGAACTGGAGGTACTACCAGTTACAAGCATCAAAAATGTTTTTACTCTCCAGCAAGATTTTACATACCTCATCCAGTAATGCCAGATGAACTGGAGTGTGATCAGTCTGCAGCTGGAAGTATCGTGGTTCTGACACTGTCCAATCCACCCACTTCAATACACCCATTGCCACCACTGGGAATCTACAAAAACAGAGATCACTTTAGCACAGAAGTACTAAAAAAAAAAAAGAAAAGAAAACCAAAAAACCCCACAAAAAAACCCCAAACAAAAAACCTCTCAATATATATATTTTTTTAAATACTCTACAAAGACATTCCCTGCTCAGTAAAATACAAGAATTAGGCAAAAAAACCTATGTACATTCAAGTTTGTTCCAGTTTATTTAATATCTGCTATTTCATACTTTAAGAGGAGAAAAAAGGACACATCTATTGCTAGGAAGGCTTTATTAGGAAGACAAAGTGGCAGAAAAAAGCATGTTCTGTGACACAAGAAAGACAAGTTGTCAGTGAAAGACAGAATTTATGTCCTCATGAGATTCCAAAGAGTCAGATGGACAATTCTGAGAGCTGCTTTCAGACCACAACTTCACGTATGCTACAGTGAGGATGTTCTCACAGAGTAGCCCACAAAGACACCTCCCTTTAGCAGTACTGCCTCTCCTAAACAACATTTTCCTTCCAACAATTGAAGCTCTCTGCTCACCTGATGCACTGATATAGAGTGCTCAGTTCTGCAACCAACTCGGATGCTCCTTTGTTCTCATTGCAACACAGATTGTGAACAGTTTCAATAGCTTTTGAAGTTGACTTGAGTTCATCCTTGTTTATGCTGACTCTCTTGTTCTGGAAAATTGCAGAGTTTGAATGCAAGAGTTGTGAATATACAGGATGGCTTTGGTTATTTAAGGAAAGGAATTTTAACCTGCAGTAAGCCAAAGATTACATTGTGTTTTCAAAATTTAGACTCAAATGCAAGTTTCAGAAGAGCCAAGTATCAATGAGTTGAAGTACAAGGATGTTTGCTTTATTTAACTCCCTAAAAATTACTTTATCTGCTTCATAGAATTGAATCCTTCTTCCCTGGAAAAAGCACATATGGTTCTAGCAGCACAGAACTGCTAATGATAACCTTTGTGGGGAGGCAGGGGAAGAGAGAAAAAACAGTCAGTGCATTGAAGACTTTTAGAGTACTATTTCACCACCAGGATCTAAATTTTTTAGTCATTTCAGCTGAAGACAGAAACATGACATATTAAAATAAGTAAATCAATCTGAATACATTATTTTAATCTGAGCTACTTCACCACCACATTTTCTTCAGCACAGTCAGGCCACTGTAGGTAAAAATAATGTTATTCACCGAACTGAACATTACCTTTTTCCACATCTCTACTACACTAGCTGCATAAGCCAGTATGTGAATATATTTATGTTTATGGTCCTGGTTGATCTTAGCACCTGGCTTAAACAATGACTGCATGAAGAGGTCCAGAAAGGCAGGTACTCGAATCTGTGAAGGAAGTGAATGGTTTATTAGAGCCTGAGAATTATAAGAGGTGACCAAAAGTAAAATTTGTGCATCTGATATACCTTGCACAGAATGAGATATAATCTCTTTGGATTAGGTTAGACAGCTACACAGAGTTACACACTAAAGTATCTAAATGCCACCATTTGTTATTAGAATCCACATTAAACAAGTCAGTGAGAAATTTAAATGTGCCACTTACACCTGCTTATAACAAATTGCTAAACTGGGTGGGTTTTTAAAATTATTTTTTATTTTTGTTAAAAGAAGTTAAATAATTCCTTGCCATCTTTATCTCCTATTGAGAAGTTCTTTAATTAATTTAATTATATGTAAAAAGACAATTTGGAATGATTAAAAAAAGCTAATGCAAAACAGACTACAAAGAGTAGTTTCATGTTTAGACATTAACTTAAAATTATAGAGGGATGAGTCTGAGCGCTAACTTCTATTTTGTGTTGATACAACACTTAGCATAACAAGACCTCATATTTCTGAGTGCTAATGTAACAAAATCAAGTTTCAGATATTATAAGGTTATAACTACTAACCAGTTCTACTGGAGGTGGGTCCATGCTTGTAAACATTTTGAACAGGACAGTGATATCCGCTGGATTCAGAGCTCCTTTGGACAACATTGCACCAAGAGCTTGACACGCTCGAGGGTAAGAGGCCGCAGTACCCAGCGCTAAAGTGATCTGACTAGCATCATGGCCTCTAGGTGAAGAGCAAACATACACAGCAACTTACTTTCTTAATCTGGACATATTAGTTTTAGACTCACTGAGTCAGCAGGGCACATCCTATAGAACATAAGATCTGAGGGCAGAAGCCCTTATCCTGGGTAATTATAGAAGTAGACCTGTGTTTCTTTTGCTCATTTCCAAAATGTTTGTAAAATAATAAAAATATGTATTTTTAATGGACAGAAACTTCAGTTCTTTGCTTTTCTTATTTCAGGTCACCCAGTACAGGATATTGAACTTTTCTGTTGTTCTATGAATTGAAGCTTGCTACAAGAACTGCTCTATTGCAGCTAAGAGTTCTCCTTTTGCTGGTTAAACGTAATCAAGAATGAGCAAAAGACAGCAGTCTATAGATTATTAATGAAATGTAAGTCACTGGAATTTAACTCCCACTTACTTCTCATGAGCATATCGCTGAACCTCCTGAGCAATCCGCCTGACAGCTGACCCTCCTTGCTCTTCTTGAGCCAATATGGACATCATAGACTGAGCAAAGAGATAGGTGTGCTCTCCATGGCACACCATCTTCTGTAAATGCACACAGGAAGACATGGCTGAATTGAGAACTTGAGTTTCTTAAATGCCAAAATTGAGAGGAAATTCTATCCTACTTACACTCAGTACTTTCTCTGCAATATTTAAAGAGACAAGTACAAAGCCATTCAAAAGTCATTATGCTATTTCACAACAAGGAACACGATTCACATGGCAACTTCCACACTGACATGGATGACAAAACAATTATTTTAATTTGCCAGGGGACTGGCTAGACTGACCCTTAGATCATGCATTAAATGTGAAAGACAACAGCTCTACCTTCACCTTTTTACAATACATTTAATAAATATAAGAAGTGTCACATAATCAACCCAAGGAATTCTTGGTCATAGAATGATCAAAAGACAGAAATCTCTACTTTTGAATCTCTTCTGATTTGTATATCCTAACTGGAAAACACTATTTTGTTTCCACATAAAAAGGAAAAAAAACAAACAACAAACTTACAGCAAACTCAGGGAGATTTTTTTCGAGGTTTTCTTCTCCTCCATCTAAAATTGTTGCCAGAGATGTACGCAGGACTCTAGAAAATACTTCTAGTTGCTGACATGCTGTTGAAACACTGGTAATTTCCCCTTGATATCCAGCATCAGATATAAGCTAAAAAACAGGAACATCACAGAAAACGTGTTTTATCTACATTTATATTTCACCTACCTAACAACTCTAGAAGAACAAACAGAATGCCAGATTTGCCTCTGCACACACTTATTGGAATTCACGTTCATCTTTTAGACTACAGAAAAGGAAACCATTAACGATGTAGCAAAAAGAAAGTAGATGATAACATAAGAATACTTCAGAGCACACCAAGATATATCACATTCTTTCCCTGTCACAGAAACATACAAAATTGACTGAAATGTTCCACTGCACCAGAAATTCAGAATCTCCAAATACAGATTAAAGAAAAACAAAACAAAACAAAACAACCACACCAACAAGTCCACACCAGCCCCCAACAAAACAAAAACACTCCAGCAAAAGACTCAGAAAGCTATACTTCAAACTGGGAAACTACACTTAACTACTTACAACTTGGAACACAATTCCTCCCACCAATATGTACTTGTACTGCTCTGACATTTGAAGAAGCAGTATTAGCAGGAACACATAAAAGATACAGGCAAGACCACAGCCAATACTTGAAGCTCTTTATGGATATTCTCATTTATTAGACTTGAGTGTACTACCTTCACAGTAAAATTAAGCATTAAACAGTCGGGATGGGCTTCTGCCAACTTGTAAAAGAGATCTCGCCATGTTGTATGTGCTATCATCTGCTCAAGCCAGGCTGGAGTCTGAAAAGATCAGAGCAATAGACAGAAATGTAAGAATATCTAGTTGTCAAGATCATTAACAGTAACCCTTTTACCTCTCAGGAGTCCTCTGAGTTGTTATGTAGGACTTTACTATAAAGGAGGATGCATTCAAAGTTTCTTAAGTTCTCTAAGCCTCCGAGGACTCCAGTGAAATACAGTTAGTTTTCTGAAACTAGTTATTTCTTAAGGAAAGAGCTTTGAAGATACAATTTCCCCTTCCCCCACCGTCTATTACTCCATTAGATGAAGGCATCTAGGATCCACCCATGTAAAGACAGCAACAGGGATTCCATGCACACCTCTCCTTCCTCTGTAAAGATGGAATCTGCCTTCCGAGGATCGAAATGCTTGATAAGTAAGCTCTTTAAATGGTTTTCTACAGTCTCCTGAACTTGCAGTGGCTCAACACCTGTAGAGATGGAACGAAAAACTTGGCAGATGCAATCCAATCAAACAGCAGCACCATCTTAAATTTTTCAACAAGAACAGAAACTACTCAGAAATTTATCTACGTGCAGAAGATCAGAGCAGAGCCATCAGTTCTATTATCAAGTCACACATACAAATTTAGAGATGCTCAATCTTTTTCCCTAAAGACAGACTGTTTAGGATCACAAACAGGTTACACTAGTTGTTTTCTGTTGTTCTCTTCATCAGTCACACAAACAGCAATGCCAGTCATCTCACAAGACCGTTACTGGGCACGATACCCAAATTCATGTATATTAAACATGAAAGGGATTACCAGGGTTGGTGCACAAACCCACCTTACTACAGACTAAAGTCCATCCTTTTAATATATTTGCTATCATCAGCTTTGATAGTATACTACAAAACAATGCACAAAGTAGTACTAAATAGTTCTACATTTCTGAGATCAGATTATAATACTTCTCATAAAGTTTATACTAGCTAAGGGACAAAGATACCGCAAGATAATGCTAAACATGTCTTGCAAGAAGCTGCTGAAGAAGTCAAAAGCAGACTGGTAATACAGAATTCTTGTATGAGAGAATACAGCTGTATGAGAAACTTCCATCTAACTGATCCACTGAAAGGAAACAGTAACGAGTAATAAGATAATTGACTTTTCAATATTAATTATAACACTATTACAAAATATCAAATATCACTAACACCAGCTATGCAACAGTACCCTTACCCTTGTGCATGAAAACCAAAAGAAACTATATTTTATGCAGTTCCTTCAACTATATTACTCTTTATAATACAGTTTGTGGGCATTTCAAAATGTTCATCATCAGACTACTTATCCTCTGAGCAGAACAAACATATTATTGTGAAGAATTCAGTCACATATAGGACGATAACTTTATAATGATCCACTCCCTGAGTATGATCAAATTTGCCACCAAGTCAGATATTTCTGACAAAAGAAAGACTATTGACCTAAATTATACTGTGGCACTTATCATACCTGTTTGAATGAGCCATTCTGCCAGCAAATTTACAGTCTGTGCCACTGCAGTGTAGTTTTCAGAGAGGAGCTGGATAACATTCTCTGGAGAACCTCCTGCTTGGAAATATCTGATGAAAGGATTACAAAAGAACTATCTGAAATTCATATTAAAAAGCAAAACCAAATGAACTCTAAATAAAGGGAAAACAATAGCATTATTTATACATTTTCACACACACTTCCATACAAAGTAACACCACTGCACCTATAACACACGTAACACAAACCGTAACACACGTAAGGTTACTCTCACCTCTTTAACGTGTTAAATATTGACGGCTCCATTATATAGTCTGGGGTTGAAAATTTCTTCAGGCATTCTTGCTGGACTTCAGCATCATCTTCTCCCTCTCCATCCTCATCATCTTGCTATTCACAAGCACAGTCAGGTCAGACACCTTTCTTGTCCCGTTCTCTCCCTACACTGACATATTTTGTCTATTTTTGCTCACAGAAACTCACACATCTCGGTTCACCACAGCAAGCGAGCTGCTCCCCAGACAGATACAACTCCTTACCAAAGCAGGCGCAAAAACAAGCCCCATCTCTCAGTTGTTTTCTTCCTTTTTAACCCGCTCAAGCTCCAGGCCCCAACACAGGGAACACGCCCCCGCCCGCCCGCCCTCATGCTCGGCGCCTGTCGCCTCAGCTCGGAGCCCCAGCCGGGGCTCCCCGTGGCTCGCAGGGCCAGAGGGCCCGGGAGCTCCGCCGGGACCCAGGCTGCATCCCTCGGGAGCAGCTCCCGTCCCCGGCGCGGCGGCAGAGCGCTGCCCTCACAGGAAATATCTGATGCCCTCACAGGCCGCCTCAGGCCCCGCGCCGAACTGCCGCCTCTCACCGCGCGACCGGGCAGCCCCGCGCCGCCGCTCAGGCCCCCGCCAGCGCTCACCGCCCCTCCGTCCGCCTCGTTCCCCCACTCCGCCGCGCTCCCTTCGAAGTAATCAGCCTCCTCCATAGCTCCTCCCGTCCCGCCCCGGGCCGAAAAAGCCGCGGTGACGGCCGGAACCAGGCCGCGACCGCCCCCCGGGGCGGAGCAGTGCGGAATGGCGGGCGCCGAGAGGGTGGAGTCGCTGCCATCGCCGGGCCGGGCCGAGGCGGGAGCCTATCGCCGCGGCGGAGGCCCTTGGAGCGGCGGGCGGCTGGTGTGTGGAGCCCGTCACCTTCCTGCCGCTCCGAGACAGGGCGGAACTTGCTGCCCCAGCCCCGTCCCCGCCCCTGGCCGTGCTGACGGGAGCCGGCGGATAGGGGTGCCGAGGCGGCCGTTACCTCCCGCCTCAGCGCTGCTGCGTGCTGGAGCTGGCGTGCACGGCCCTGAAGCCGTTGCTTGATGAATTCTGACTGAAACCATTGAGGAACGTGAGCGGAGAAACACGAAATACGGAAACGGAGAAGCTGTGCCCGTGGCGGTGGTTCCCAGGGCGGCGGAGGTTCGCTCTGTCCCGGTTCAGGCCGTTCATCCCTGGTTAGTCACTGCCGGAGAGCCGGGGCAGAAGACAGCCAGACAGTCAGAGGGGAAAAAAATACGTCAGAGGGGGAAAAGAGGGCAATGGAAATTTAAAACCAAAGTTCCTACCCTGCAAAGCCCCCCAAAGCCTCCCAGCGCAGTGGCGATTAGATGGGGATTGCAAGGGAAGAGGAAAAACATGGGACATGTTGCTCTTCTGGCTGCAGTCGAGTAACGTCGGTTCCCTCGCGCTTTGTGAAGCGTGAAGAGCATATGGAAAATGATCAAATGTTATGGCAGAATGAAAAAACTAACAAGTAGGAAAGAAAGACAGAAAGAAAGAAATTAAAGAACAGGGAAGATAGCTTTGGTGGAATGGAAATGGTAAGATTTTTAGGACCAGATTTTAGTGGTTAAGTTTTAGGATTGGCATTGGTGTAACTGTGTCCCCAAAACTTGCTGCAGAATAACCTTTTTAAAATAACATTATAACGTTAAATAATAACATTATAACATTATAATAACATTAAATAACATTTCTTCCTCTTCTCATTGCCAACAGAGTTTTTGAGAGTTTCTTTTAGCCTAAGACAAAATCTTGAAGTCTTTGATCTAAAAAAAAAAATCTTAATAAAGCAGCAGTGGTCCCTATAAAGATCACTATTGGCATTACAGTTGTTAGTTTCATTTCTGGGCAGCAGAGAGGTCTGTGCTGCGTGAGCCTGTTCACTGTTCCCGAGGCTCTTGGGTCATCTGTAACCACACAGCACAGCCTGTTACACAGGATTTGTTCCCCTGTACATGAAACTGGATCCCCAGAGCAGTGGTGTGCTCACCCTGGGACCTTAGTACAGCCCTTCCTGGGTGAGAGAGGGTCCCGAAGAAGATGAGCTGAGCTGGGGTGCTGACTGACGCAAACTGGCCAAGAGGACCAAGGGAGATGGACATTACTGAAATGGAGACTATGTGAGAGAAACAGACTCTCTTTGTCTCTTTTCAGATCAACTCCTGTTCTTCAGTTGTATAAGAGTTTAACTGTGAGAAAGGGGAGGGTGAGGGTGTGTTCTGAGATTCGAGGGCAGCCAAGAGCATTGCTGATTCATTATTTAAAAGGTCCTTTATTCTCGTTCAGTTTCTAACTTTAAAATAGTAAAAAGAAATTACATAATCTTCAATGCAGTCCATGAAATCACTTGGTAGGAAAGGCCAAAAAACCCTGTTGGGAAGTAGGTTGTTGTAGGATCTCCAAGAGATGCAGTCCTTGTTCAGGTGTGGTCGCTGTAGTAGTTAAAGGGCTTACGCTACTTGAAATTTCAGTATAGAAAATGTACACCACCACCTAAACTGCAGCACAGCACGAGTTGGGCTGTTGTATGCTACCCTACAGTAGCATGCTACCCTTTCTGAAACATTTCTTCAACACTTTTGTGAGCCCAGGATAATGTTCTTTTTGCTCTGTCAACAGGAAGGAAAATTTTTCAGAGTAAAAGGCGTGTATTGAAGTAGAAGCACAACAGACACATTCTCTACCTGTACTAGATGATTGCTCCATTGCCTGCAGTCAGGGAGATAGTAAGTAACATTTCAATGGTTATAGAAGCATTGGATGTTTTTTGTGAGGAAAGAACTGGGAGTTAAGTGACAGGCTGAGGCTGGAGGCCAATGGAAATATCCTTGAGAAAAAGTTTTTGGCTTATCTCCATTTAGTTAGTAGGCAATTTCCATGTTACAGATGTGAGAAAATAATAGTGAACTCGCAACAAACTGTGTGATTAATCAGTCAGACCTCCTAAAAAATACTGGACTTGAATTTAATCTATCCCAAACCAAGAAAGAGAAAGTATTTTCTGAGAGTCAAGTAAGAAACATCCATACACCTCCTGTGCTTCATCAGCTCTTTTTTTTTTGGCTTGTAATGATGAACAGTGTCATAAGACGTAGGACAAGTAATTTTTTTGTAATTTTTTTGATTTCATAGTAATGATTACATTAACCTAACAGGAGGTTCAGAAAATTTAAAACTGGAGAAAAAGCAAGTCCAGAACTTAACTAAAATTCCAGTGAAACTGAATGGGAAAACCATAAAGCTGAGACTTTGTGAGGCTTAGGATGAGATCCTAGTTCTTTACAAAAGGCTCAAATAAATACACTTTGTACAACAGATGAATTTACATAGGTAGGAGAGGCTTCCTTCCCATGGCTGAAATTTGCTGTGCATCTCCTAGGTGGGATATTTGGATCTGCAGTCTGGAGAATTTAATTGTGCCTGGAGCTTGCAGCCTGGAATAGTACATCTTGGCTTCAGTAAAGCATTTTCAGAGCAGGTAAAAGTTTTGTCTAGTGTCAACCACTGGGGCTTGTAGGACTTCAATGGTAATTATGCTACAAAACTTACTGCTTATATGAGTAGAAAAAGCAAACTGTCCACAGCACCAACTGCTAGAGCAAGAGACACAGTGCTGTTAGACATGAATGGTACTAGTAATTTCAGTTGCTGAATCTTAAAACTGTAAGTTCTTTTCTCTTTATATATTTATATCTTTATTTTGATTGCAGTAACAGAAAATGAACATTATTTTTCTTTAATATATAAAGAATGAACAATACTCAAAAGCATTTACTTTCAACTCTCCTTGAGGAAAAAACTAGGGACCTGTAACAGAGACAGACATTTGCTCAATAGCCCTTTGCAGAAGACTTGCAATATCCAAGCTTTCCCCACTTCAGGTCAATAAACAAGAGGCAAAATCAGATCAAACTCAACTGTTTCAAGGTATCACTTAAACGGTGATGAAACACTAAATGTACCAGAAGTTGATTTTGTAAACTTTTACAACTTTGAATGGGAACAATGTTGGTTGTCTTGGGGTTAATTGTGTTCTCCCAGATGGATTTGTGTTTTTCAGTTTCATTGAAATGTTAATACAAGCACTTACAGATTTACCTGAATGTCCCTGAACAATTTCATTATCCAACAAATGAAGGCAACAAATTTTTCTCTAAATGCATATTTGACTATATTTTGTGTGTAAAATATTATTGAGTCACAGTTCCCACCTATTGAGATTTTGATGAAGCAGTAAACATATTAAAGATAAAACTCTGAACCCAGTAAGTACCCTATGAAGGTCAGCCTCAGAGTCTCTGCTGCATGCTTTGAAGCAGCAGTAAAAGCATCCTGCAAAGTAGATGTGTGTGAAGAGCCAGATCTAGAGATAAATGGATAACCAACTTTAAAAACAAACAAACAAAAAACCCAAACTAAACCAAACAAAAAAAACCAGAAGTGAAGGTTGGTTTCATAAAGGTTGGTAATGGCTCTTCTAAGGGAGAATAAACCAAGTATCAAATGTTCAAGTTTCAATTCCATCCAACTATCAAAATTTGCTGGTTGCTTTTTGAGCAAATTACTTAACAACTATGTTTCAGAATTCCCTACCTAAAGAAGGTCTGAATATAATACAGCTGAGGAAATAATCCAATTTCATTTGGTTCTTTCCTAGAATAACAGAACAATCAGAAGAGGCAGCTTCCAACAAAACTGTTTACCTTTTATTCATATGTATTTGAAAAATATCCACCCTGTCATTCTCTGTATGCCAATTACCTCTGCTCCTTGCCCTCTATAAATTCTTTCAGCATAAATTTATACTTAGTAATCATTAGCCCTTTAAATCAGCCAATACATTCAACTAAAGATAAGGTAGTAACTTTCAAACCCAGTAGGAAAGTACAGCAGCATGAGGCTAATGAATTTGGGCTAAAGAGTTCTTCCTTCACAAGCAGAACCTCAAGATTAAGCATTTTTGTTTGTACCTTGAAATTCACAATTACTGGTAACAGTGTTATTCCAGGCATTGGACACCATGAGGCTTTGCAAGGTAACTGAGAAGTATTCTGAGACAAATCAAGGTGGTTTTTAGGTTGCCCAGATGTCATTCTAGTCTCTGCTTTAAACATCAACTTGTAAGTTGGAACTATATTTATATACTGGGGGTTGCTTAAAAGCACAGCGTTACGGTGCCCCAAGTACTTTTCAAGATGGAGCTATAATGGAAGCAGCTTATTGCTTCAAAGCGAGTTCCAGCTGATTTGCACACTGATCACCAAGCTTACACTTCACTGAACTATCTCCCAGGTCTGTAATGTACATGATAAGAGCATTTTTGTGCTTCCTTAGTTGGAGATATCCTGGCCTTTTAGGGAGACACATTCTCTGACCCAGAAAATTTGTATAAGGACCCCAAACTAGGTCACTTACCTGGGGAATGAAGAATTTCCCCCATAAATATATTTTTCAATGTCCAAAGTGATGAATTTAGGAGTCTTGTTTATCTATCTTTCCCTGGTTCCTTTGAACTTTCAGTGAGGTTGTCTCATAACTCTCTTTCATAGCTGCTCTGTTCTCTTATCAGCCATATATGCTGTAAGAGTAGGTGGGGTGGGGGGTGAAGACAGCAGAAAGCAGCTGAATCCAAAGGTCTTTGGGCCATGATGTTGGACAGAACAATTGGTTGCAAACTCCCCAGTTTTAAATCACAAATAGGTTAACAAGAGCCATTGCTTGAGGCAGCATTGGGCTTCCAGACTCTTACCCAGATGAACCTTTGTAGCCCAGCAGAGTTTTGCCCTGTGGGAAACAGAACTCAAGGTTAGCACCAAAACCTTCATGAAATCTGTTACTTCATTTTGGATGTTGTGCCTTCAGGGAAAAAGAGAATGGAGAGTAAAAATACTGAGATACACATGAATCATCACACACACTTCAGGACAGACACGCTGTCTCCTACGGCTCTAGCTTAACGCGAGTTTGAAACACCTCCCATTAATACTCTGAGGTCTTACATAGACATGTACTTGGTTCTATCACCCAACCCCTTCCCTTGTCTCTTTATGGAAGCTCTTCTGATCCTGCCAACAGAAAACTGACAGTGTAGTGTCGATGAACTACAATGGGCCCCCTCTCCAAGCAGCCTTAGAGTCACAAGCCCGATGCGGTCGTTCCTAACCCTAACAGAGCAGCTCCTCTCTCTGCCTGATCTCTGCTGGCACTCTAGTGTTTTAGTTGCAAGAACTACAGAATTCCAGACTCTCACCAAATACCAGGAAACTACAAATAGAAACACTACATTATTTATAATTCACATAAAATTCACAGCCTAAAAACATCAGTGTTTATAGCAGAACAACAGAACAAGAGAATTCCCAACATTGCAATCTCTGTCCTAAGCTTGTTCTTTCTCCAAACCTGAATTCACTTTAATAAAATGACTGGGTAAATTAAAGTGAAGATACATTCACATTTTAATGCTGAATTTGCTTACATTTGTCTGCTGGTACCCCAGCCTTAGAAAGCATGTTATGTTAATATTAAAAACCCTAATGTCAGCATTTTCTCCCTCAAAAATGCATCATTCTCTCTGCATTTGGGACAATGTTTAAAGGCTTTATTTTGCCCTGTTACTAAAATAAAGATTTTTGAGGCAGACTTCCTAAATGAAAAAAATTATCAAAACCTGTAAATTCTGGTTTGGTGGGGTTTGTTTTTTTTTTTTTTTTCTTAAAAATAAAATTATCTATTACCTATTTAGTCAAGTTACCCCTTGTTGCAGAGCTATCAGTAAGCACTTGCTGCTGTTAACCTAGAGAACTCCCTATCTTTTCCACAGAACCAGGCTAAATTTAGAGGACCCAGAAGTTAGAAAAAACCCCACTTGATTATTTTTAATGCAGTGAGAGATTACTTTGCTTCCTCATCTCCTCCCAGGTTGCTTTTCCAAGTAGACTTCTGCTTTAAACTGCACCCATTTTGCTCAGCTCAGTACATTAAAAGTAGACAGGGTAAAAAGCAGTTTTAACTTTTAATAAGATGAGAATCAAGGTTGAAAACAATTAATTATGAAGCCAGTACTCACGGCTGAAATTTTAGCAATCTCTGTAATACAGTAAAATACTCCAAAGCAGTTTACTTACCTAGTAACACATCCACTCACAGTATTTAAGCTAACTGGTTATGACCAGGATTAAAACAGGTTCACTCCTGGAATTTCTATCTTGTCAGTCACCAGATTTTTCAGTGTAACACTTTCATCAGCAGAGGTTCAGAAATCCCCTTTGTAGCTTATTTTATTTACAAAGACACTTCAAAGTTTGCCACAGAACAGAAAGACTTTTTCCCAATGGGTGAATTTTCAGAAATATCAAGCTGAGGAAGAAGGGCACAGTTTTGTTTTTGTGCTTCAAACAGGTGTTTGCTTGTAAATATTTTTACTCTTATACAAACTCAACATGGGTTTTAGGGATGAAGACCTGTTTCTGTGAGAGATTTCCACTCATACTGATCTATGGCCCTGATCTCGCTTCTTACAGTTACGATAGGAATTCTAACTTCTGCTTCCATGAAGAGGTTTTATGAATGCCAGCATGTTAGAAATACACACAGCACATTGGATACAGGTGGGGAAAGAAGAGAACTTACTCTCTTCCAGAATAAGTTACATAATTTTACAACAACTTTTATCAATCTTAGACATTTGTGTAGCACCAATCACCAACAGTATTATCACTAAGGCACTGGACTGGTACTCAGCTGTCATGGGGTCTATCTTTATAACTGTGGTCAATTTCCTGTGTAATCATCTTTGTATCTTTTGTTTTTCCTGGTACATAATTTTCAACATTGGAAAAAAAGATGTAACACAAAACATCCTCCATCATTTACAGGAATATTGCGCCACGACTGATTGCAAGGTGCTCAGATTCTAAAGTGATGAACACTAATATTTCTGTGCATAGATTTACCAGTAAAAGAAAATGATCCTGCAGGTATCAATTATGTGCAACACACTGGAACAGAATCAGCTTCAGTTCCTCCAGAGTTAATGACATCCTCTAAGTTAAATCCTGTCCTCGATGCCATGATTCAAAACAGTTTTCAGATCCATGAAGATAAGCCCTCAGGGCTCCTATCTGTGACAGCTTTTGCATCAAAGTCTGCTCCTACCAACATACAGAGCTCCAGTTCCAACCTCTAAGAGAGCAGTTTTTGATGCTTTCAGAAGCAGCTGGATCCTTTTTCAGGTTGTAGTGGATTTACCTCACTACACGACTAAAAAAACCCAAAACCCTTCAGGAATTACCACTGTTCTGCTGCATCACACTGGCTGCTGAATACATGTACTGAGGTACAAATTACTAAAATTTCTTGGGTTGAAATAAGTTGCTGCAAATGCACAGTAGCTGATTTTGAAACCACAACATCTCTACAATTTATTATTATTTTTACAAAATACCCAAAGTGATCAGACCATATTGTAGGTTACTGGCTTGCCAAAGGTTATGTTTTAAAATCAAAACCATTTCTGAGTTACAGAAGTGCCAAAAACAATCTTGAACCAGGTTTGTTTGTTGTTTTTGTTGTTTTTTGAAACCAACTCCCATCCAAAAAAACAGCTGTGTAACTTAAAACAGAAACAAGAGTTAGTTTTGGAAACTGTTTAAAAACCAACCCACCAAATCATGCTTGAGCAGAAGCCTTGTATGGCAAAGATTGAGCTTAGGGCAATTTAGTGCCAAGATATAGACCCTCTATGGGTTTATAATGGAAATACTGACACAACCTCAACTATAGTGATGCAAATGTGCCCTAAAACACTGTTATTTGCTTTTATTAATAAAAGTGGTAGTGTTTACATTTGCAGGTATCTTACACTTCAGCATCATGATGAATACTGAGTAGAATTGAGTTAAGTTTTGGCTGTAAGGTCAGAAGTTTCCAAACAGATGAATGAGACAGAAGTGAAAGTCCTCAATCATGAAAACAAGAAGTTCAAATAAATAAATAAAACAAAACTAGGAAATATGGGTAAGCATTAGGTTGGAATGGTTCAATTAACTGCAAATTATGGCCACTAAATTAGAGACAGAAGAAAACACAGTTACTTATTAAATAGCAAGCATTAAAGCTTTATGTTTTTGTATTAAAAAAAAAAGAAAGCTGTTAAAAATAAGACTTGCATTTACCAGGCCACCAAACTGCATGGACTAATAAAGAGACTAACAAAGGCAATACTGAGACATTAAGACACACACACACTCCGTACTTGTGCAACTCAACCAGATTCAAAACAATTGCCTTTTTCCTCACTTAAGAAAAAAAAAGCATCCCCTAAACATTTCTGTTCATACAAAACTTTAGGTTTCTTAAACTGTTGCTGTCTTATAAAGCTCTCTGTTATTACGTATCCTTCTCATTATCCAAGGAAAAAGCTTTTTTTTTAAAAAAAAAATAATTAATGGAGGTGCTTTGTTTCTCTCAGATGAGAGATTACATTCCTCACACCATTATAGGTTCGCCCCATTTATAAATTTGGTGTTTACACCAACTCCTCCCAGGCTTAAAAGATAAGGGTTGGCACTAAATTAAAGATTTTGGCTTCTGTAACTAAAATTAAGGCTCATAATGAATTTCCTTTCCACTATGTGTGTCCCATTTTTTACCAAGTGGAAACACCCAGCCCTTAACCTACAGGCACTGGATACATTCTTAAATCATAGGGGTCTATTTTCAGTCCTGTTCTCCTACAATTGTACAAAGTCCAGGTGGCAACTTTCTAAACCTGTGAGCAGGAACAGGAGTAGCAACTGCAGCTAACATTTGTAGGCGATTTAGTGTCTTCTGAAAGAATAACAGTAATTTTAAGAGAAATGGGACAGTAGCTCCATCAAGCCCCTGCTGTTTACATGAAAATGGACTAGGTGATTAATTGTCATTTAAAGGTTTAGCCACAAAAGCAAAGGAAAACTCACAATTCTCAACAGTTGCAGTTCTCAGTATTAAAAAGACATCTGATACCTGAAGCAAATCTAGCTGCACAGACATCAATGACCACACCCTAACTTCACTTTAAACTGGACCTCTTCCCAAAAAAGAAAGTTAACACACTCTCTTGGGTGGAAGGAAGCTAGTGTGAAAGGCAAAGAGGCAAGTATTTTGGTGTTTGTTTCTTTTGTTTTCCTTTTTAAGTCACTGCATTAAGATCCAGATCAGTTTAGGGGTGTAAATGAAGGGAAAACAGGGGTGTTTGAGTAATATAGGCTAACACTGTTCTAGATGTGTTATTACAGCTGTAATTTCTGACTCTGTACAAATTGTACACGTAGGTTTAGACACATGAAAAAGTAACACACTCACAGAGACATAAAACACCTAGGTATAAAATATAAAGCAGTGTAGTAGTTACTAAAATTACATGCTCTCTTATTGCTACAGTGATTTTTGCTCTTTTTCTTTTTACTGTACCACATGTTGTTCTAAGCATATAATTTGCATAAATTATTCAAGTTTAAGAAAAATCCACACATCTTCACTTTAAGCTACTTATATAGTTAATATAAAACAAAAAAGGTTCTAAAGTATCTCTTTATTAAAAGAGAAATAAAAATGTCATTTGAAACTGGAATTCAGTGGCCAAATCCAAGGGCAGTGCACACCTTGTCACTCTGGTAGTCGTATGCCCACGCAGCGTCAGTGGAGGTTGGTGGGGTATTTGGCCCAGTCTAGAGATGGTCACCAGACCTGCATGATGCCCTATGTGTCTGTTATTGTTCTAGTTTTGTCTTTAGCAAAAAGGACTATGAATGACCAAAGACTAACATTTATAATTTGTAGCAAAATTTGGTTTATGTAGAAACAAGCCATGTTTTGCATTTGGATAGAGATTTAAATGAATTAAAGCTAAAAATTAAAAAGCATGATGCTGCAACATCTGGTCACTTGTTGAAGACCTCACTTTTAAAGTGGTTAAGTTTGCACAATTTGTACTTTTTTCTTTTTTTTTCTTTTTTTTCTTTTTTTTTTTTTACTAAACAGTATTTTTCCTTCTTTTATAAACCAGAAAAACTAAACTACAGATAAATTTTCCCTACCTTGAGCTAATGCTGCAGATAGGGTTGACAAAGCTGTACAGCGCAATCAAACATACTTACATCTTAGCTCATTGTACAGGTACAGCCATAATCAAGGCACAAAGATCTTCTACAAGTTATTTTTTTTCAATAAAGTTGTACAAAATAATACATTTTACAGTCTGTACAAGAATAATAATCCAGCAGTAAAATAAAAAATGAGGGGAGGGAAGAAGAAAAGAAGGGAAAGACTGTGAGGACTACAGTCCAGATAATGATTTTTATAGCAGACGGGATCATCAGTGGACAAACTGAAAACAGTGTGTGGTTAACTCTTTCTGCAATCACAGGCCATACGCAGTTCAATTCATAAATGTCCATGGTTGTCTTTAGACCACCAAGACTGGTTTAAAAAATACCCTTCTGAAAGGTAGCAGTTGGTTTTTGCACTGTCTATAGGTCTGTTGGAGAATTGTCAGTATTTCCGTTCAAAGCCACATTACAGTCAGAGAACCAAACCCAAGTGTCTGTCTTCAAACTTGGTCTGTGACTTGGCACCTTCTTTAGTCTGATGCAGTGAATGACACAGAGTGGAGATCACGGGTTATATGATTATGCCCACAACAGTGCTAAATTACTTTAAAGTTTTCTCTCCCCAATTTTTGTTTTATCTTTTAAATTTTTATCCCAAATTCTTTCAGGTGCTCCACATTCAGGGCTCTTAATTAATTAGCTTTTATTTCTTTTTTTTTTTTTTCTTTTTTGTTAATAACAGTGTTAGGGAATCCTCATGGAAATGGCCTTTTAAGTGTTAGGGGCCATCTCAAACTGTCCGAGGGGTACAGAAGCAAGCTCAGAAGTGCTGCTATTGTCCAGCAAGGAGAAAAAGTTGAGGGGTGCAAATCAACGGGAGATTCAAACAGTTCTCTTCCACCCTATGTGGGCAAGGGTGGTTTTCTTTCTTTTTTAATAAGGAATAAGGAGTCCAAAACACAGAAAAAAAGTGCTCTCCATCACAACAACTCGTATTGGCGAAGGTGCATGCGCTGAATAATGTCCCGACAGTCATTGAAAACCCTCCGGATGTTCTCCGTATCCACCGCACACGTGAAGTGAGGATAGCAATAGTGCCTTCCATCTCCACTTGCTGTGCTGATTCTCTGTCAAAAATTAAGAGAGATACTGGGTTAAAATAAAAGGGACTGGGCAAAGCTCCCCGTGTTCTCAAAACGCAGATGAATGAAGGTTAAGATAGGTGTGTGTGAGTTATGTTTTCAAAAGGTGTCACTAATTGGCAAAATGCCCACAGTTTTTCACTCTCCCACCTAAAACATGGAATTTAAAATGATCAGAATTATATGGTGAGGTCGCTGCATACTGGGGAATCTCACAGCTGAATGAGAACTAAGGAAAGTGCTATTATTTATATGTAGCTTTGGTAAATTTAGCCACACAACTCCAGGTCAATTTGTCCATGAATAAAGTGGGATTTTGCCACCTTGTACAAAGCTTTTTTTATCCCTGCTTTACACTTAGAGAAAGCATCCTTCAAAATTTTATTTTGCTCCATTTTAAAAGGAGTCCACTATTTCATTGCCATGCTCACCATTACAAGTAAATGTCAGATTTTTAAAAAACCTAAGTCTGTTAAAGCTTCAGCTGAACAGCTCTTAAACAGAGCAGTGTTTTATGCAGTGCAGATATTAAATACAAGCAATACAAAAGTGTCAGCATTTTGCAATGGTAGAAGGTGCATAAGAGCTCACATTTGTGAAGAATCACATACAAAATACTGAAAGGAAGGAAATACTTACAAGAAACTCGTCTCTAATAAAATACTTGGCCCTTGTAACTCTGGGATCCTCACCAGGCTCTGGTGTTGCTGATCAATAATAAAATAAGTATCTCATTAAAACAGATGTTTTTTGGTGATAGCACCTAAAAATCAGAACTTGTTCTGTTTTCTGCTCACATATGACAGAAACATACTTTGCAAAACTGACTATAAGATAAGACAAACCATAATGTGTTATTTAGAACACAAGATTTCAGGAAAACAAGGAATATTACAGTGGCCACAGTACCAGGCGTTTGGCAGGTGAGAGAAATGACCACAGATATGACTAGGGGAAATCCAGAGGACATCTTTGTGACAAGCTGTACTGTGGTCTACACCAGCAAAGCAACAGGATTTTGGCATGATGAAATTATTATATTAAATGTATGAAAGACAGGATTCTCTCATTATTAACACCTGAAATTTAACATTACAGGTTGGCTAAAAGACAATGAAGATTACATCTACTTAAGAGTTCAAGTCTAAAATGACCAAAACCATTACAAACATGCTCAGCAAGGAAATGATAGATTGCTAATAAAACTTAAAAATCTTACCATCATCTGGTGTAGTGTAGCGAGCAAATTCTGGAAAGTAGTCTTCAATTTTAGATTTCCCTGCCAAAACTTTCTCTGCTAGCAAATCTTGTTTATTCAGGAAAAGAATTACTGAAATGGTCCGTAGCCACCTGCAGAAAATTGAAACCAAACACTCTGAGAAGGCACAGCTAGGATCATAGAGCAAAGAGAAACTTAATCCAGTTCTGGAGACAACAGTCTCATGACACACTATAATTATTTTGAAAGGTTCCTTTTACACCTGAGTCCAGTGGGGTAACTCCAGGTGTACACACCCTGACTTTGGTTGGTGTGTTTCTAATGTAGGCAATGAAAGTTGCCCACTTTCTACTACTACAGAGATATCAAATAGGTGAGCACATCCACTGCTTAGTGTGCTACTTTATCACTGCTTTAATTACTTCAGCCTCAATATGGCTACCACCAGTTTGTAACTCTCCAGAGTCTTCTTCAATTAGATGGGTGTATTAGACATTAATGTAACAGGTAGGCAGCTGTGATCAGAGAGGAGCTTGGACTGTGCTGTGAGAACCAAGTAACACAGGTGAGGCTGCTGTTGTGTGTTAACCTCAGTGGGCAGCAAAGCACCACACAGACACTCGCTCACTTTCCCCCTCAGTGGGATGGGGACAAGGAAAGAAAGAATAAGAGCAAGAAAATTTTTGGGGGGTCAAGATAAAAAATTATAAATAATAATTGTTTAATAAGTGAAGGATAAGTGGAAGAGAGAAGAAAACAAAACAAGTGATGCAAAGGCAATCACTCACCACGTCCCATGGGCAGACCAATACCCATCAAGATGACAACCCTCCTAAACCTTCCTCTTTCCCTTTTACTGCTGAGCAGGATGTTACAGGGTATGGCAAGCCCCTGGTTACTCTGGGTCATCTGCCCACTTGTGTCCCCTCTCAACCTACTGTGCACCCCCAGCCTATTCACTGTGGGGACAGAGTGAGAAACAGAGAAGGCCTTGATGCTCTGCAAACACTGTTCAGCAACAGCTACACCACCAGTGTTACCAGTATTGTTTTGGTCAAATCTAGAACATGGCACCATATGAGCTGCTGTGAAGAAAATTAACTCTACCCTAGCCAGGCCCAGGACACAAGTCTTGACTATAGTATAAGACAGGATTATTAACTTATGTGATATGAAACTTCCATTCACAGACCTGTTGTTCCAGATACTCTTGAAGAGGTTTAGTGCTTCTTGAAGCCGATTGGTCTGATTGTCCTCTCGTATAACCATGTTGTAGCTACTGCTCGCCACCACAAATATGATAGCAGTCACATCTAAATCAAGAAATACCCATCAGTTAATACCAAACTTCAGAAGAAATATCCAGGAATCCTAAAGTTCAATAAATTCAGCTTCATGAAGAGAACAGGCTGGCACGCTACTGCTGACAGCTTTCTAAGTACCAGATATAAAAAAAGAAAGTGAAGAAACCATTAAAGACAGGAAAGGCAAGCCACAGAACACAAGCTGACAGAAAATGCAGAAAAGAAAGGAACAGAAGCAAGAGAGAGAAAAACTGAAGAAAGCTAAGAGGAGAATTTAAAGAAGATTTAAAAGGTATAAATAAATTTAGAAAGCTATCAAGAAAGAACAGGGATGCCCTTGGGGGAAGACCTCAGGACAAATGGCACTTCTGATCTGCATGAATAGTAATAATAAAAACAGTAGATTGCTGTGAATTCATTGTTAATTGCTCTAGTGCTCCTACAGTGCACTACACTGCTCAGGGGCCCCTATCTCCTTCCTGGGAGATATTCCCAGGATCACAGAATCCAGATCTCTGTGTTTCTGTGTGGCTGTGCTGCTCCAGACCCCTTACACTGACTTCCAGGCTCATCTACCTCAGACATCAACAGCAAAAGAGATGAGTCAGATCATGAGGTAACAGGAAGAGGAACTTTAATTCCTTTCCATGTGTATTCTCCCTAAAGATGTTCTATGCAGTTACAGAAGTTTACATGTGAAGAAAAACTCCATCCTGTATGACTGTTCAGATAATTCCTTATCATGCTATATGGAAAAGGAGATGGCTTTCACATAGTGAGGAAGGTTAAGCCCGAGCATTAAAAGTTTGCAGAGAACTATTTTATAAAGCAAACATAAATTCTAATCATACCATTAAAACACTGGATCCATTTTCGGCGCTCATCTCGTTGCCCTCCAACATCAAACATACTAAGAAAAAAACACAAACCGAGTCAATACATTTAGTGTTTGGGGTTTTGTTCCCTAAATGCAAACAGAAAACATAAGAAATTTTAGGACTTCTGTCTCACAGAAGCTAAAGGAAATCAAACATTATGAGAACCTGAGCAGGTAACAGTCCACCAACATCTGCACGCAGAGCTTCCATCACAAAATAGAATTAAGTTTACTTTCACTAATACCTACACTTGAAGGTAAGAAATTCAGTTGCTTGGATCCTGCAGATTCATTTTGACCCTCACAAACTAAGATATTAAAAAAGGTCCTACAACAAGTAAATTGCTGAAACAAGTATCATAGATCTAAAGTCAACAAGCCCAGACTGAAACTCAGCAGTTTTTGTTCAGGTCAAGCCATCTCTCTAACCTGTGACACTAAAGGGAACATGCATTTTCTGTTACTTAGATACGTACAAAGTTTTTGGCCAAGTACTTCACTATATAAACTAGCAATGAATCAAATACTCAGAAAAGGCATTAGAAAAAATAAGATTTAAAACATATTGTTATTTGCGATTTAAAATAACAGCAGAAAACTGCACACCAGTTTGCATTTATTTTTAAAGCCAGATTACTAAATTAAAAAAAAAAAAAAAGAAAAAAACAGGGATACTTACTGAAAATTTACTTTATCCACTTGAAACTTGGTTTCAAAAATTCCTGATGTCAAAACTCTGCATCTGAGAAGATCCTAGAGCATAAAGGAAAAGTAAATGATTTAACACAGATACTTCATAGTTCTTCACATACCCAGCAACAGAAATAAAACCCTTGTACCCAGCGCTGGCCACGTCCGCTGTACTGCACACACACAGAACAGGCATTAGGAAGCTGCATTTAAGGTTTTGATCTTGAACACGTGTGTTCACATATGGGTGTGCTCAACTTTTGAAGTTCATATATTTTCACAAGCAGGTTGTAAGTGCCGAGCTTGGAATAGGAGGAAACATTTACAGGCCACTTAAAGCAAGCACAAGTGTTCAGAGCAGTGCAGGCCCATCCCTAGAGATTAGATGATGCAGATTTTGGTGGGATTGTGGCACAAACCAGCATCTTTAAACTATCACCAAATAATTTCCCACCCCAGAAGACAGATTTCTTCCCCAGCTGTTCAGTGCTTGGCTATTAAAAGTGTTTAGGTCTGAAAATTTTCCATTTTTTCCTTCAAAAAACCAGGAGCTCAACCACTTAAATTTTATAAGAACCAGGCTTTTCAAAGAAAAAAATTGAAATTTCTTGTAGAGACAGAAATGATAATCAAAAGTTGTGAGCTACAAACAATTAACATTGTTAGAAGCACTACAAAAACCTATTAAAAACAAACTGTATTGGCTTTTATTTACTGTGTATTGCAAAGCAGTGACAGCCGTACACAGTGCCTAGTGGGTAATTGATCCAGAAGAACCCAATTTGCACAGGCTGCAGATGGAGTACACAGTCCAGATATAACTAACTTCAAAATACCACTTTGAATTCAACTAAAGGCTTTATAAATTAAGACTTAAAGTTTTGGTGTTCTTCACAAGGGGTCTAAATAGCAAATAAATTGGAACATTTGCAGCAGACAAGATCATGTAAGCAGAGCAGACTGTAAAAAAAAAATCATACGCACAATAAAAGCTCTGTTCTTACTACACAGGTACCAAACTGGTTAGTCAAAGTCAAAACCACACAAAATCCAAAGGTTAGACAACACTGTTAAATCATTAAACAAAATGGCTACATTTTAACATCAGTTTTCTGATAGTAAATTATTATTGCCTGGCTATTTTAATACTCATCTAGGAATATGTATATATTTAAACATAGTTCTAACTTGTGCTTGAAACAGTTTGAAAATTCAAATGCCCCAATAAACAGAATCAGTTTGGAAAACTGGACTCTCTGGAGCTCTGCATCTGGAAATCAATACAAGTATGATGTAAAAAAACCAAACCAAACCAAAAAACCCCCAACAAACAACCCACCACCACTCACCCACCTGAAGGAGAAAAAAAAAAGAAAGGAAGTGATTTGATTATTACACTCAGGACTTCTTTTAGGAGAAACATGTAACATCCCAGAGGATAACCCAAATGGGTCTGCTTTACAGTGTCCTTGCAGGGAGTTTCTATGCAGTCAATGGTCCCAAACAAACACCATAATACTTGTGTTTACTGTCACTTATAGAAGTAAAAGTATGGAATTATTTTACTTAACTACCTACTTAATAACTCACCTTACTTAAGTAATTACTATAAGTAAATTGTTCTATATACTAAGTAATAATTAAATACAAGTTTAACTCCTGACAGCCTCCAATATAAAACTGAAACTTGTTTTGAAGTTTCACATCTGAAGATTAGTTGTTCAAATTTCAAATATCATAACTTGTATTTTTAATATTTTGTTTCTTGAAAATAAACCTGCTCTCTCCTCATCAATATTGTCTGTGAAAGTTTTGGGACATTAGTGTGTTTTTTGGTTATTTATCCTATAAAAGTGAGCTAGATCCTTAACATTATTTATCAAAAAGTCAGGAACACACATGAGATTTTGGATTATGGATTTGGTCCTAAAAAGATCCTCAGATTATCGGTAATAAAATGAAAACTACAATGCCTATTCTGATTTAAAAACCAAACAAAATCTTCTGACAAGGCTATTGTAATAAAATTTGGTTTACAGTGGGAGCCAGTAGGGCTGAGAAGATGCCAACCATCTTTGCATCAAAGGAAGCAAATGCGTGAAAGTTATCAGCAAGGAGGGCAAAATATTATGAATTGCTCATTCAAATGGATAATTTGAGTTTTAGTGTCTCAGAAGTAAGATTTAAGTCTTAAATCTAGGCAGATTTTCATTCCACTGTACATTTACACGGTGTATAGCCATAATCTCAATCCAAGTGACAAAGTAATTTTTATTGGAACACTAAATATGTACAGTACATGGTAATACTTCCATTAGTGCCACAAACAGCAATTGGAAAATTAATGCAATAGTTATCCTCAAAGAGAGGGGGGCAGGTAAATTGTGTCATTTCTTAATGAGACTTTACTTACCTGGTCAGACGGTGTATACTCATTTTGTTTGACTATGTCAATCTTGTCTAGAAAACTGGGGACGGAAAAGAAAAAAGATTAACTTTTCATGCTCAAATTAGTTAAAATATCTAACGCTTTGTTATCTGACAGGTTCACAGACGAGAGTTGCTATGTTTTAATACCCTCAGATTCACAAAACGCCGAATGCACTTCAGTCGCTCACCATGGGTCCGCCGGTGTCTGAACCCTGCAGTTCCAGCACCGCCCAGCAGAGGGCCGAACCCGCAGGTTTATCGTTTTTATTTCTCCACCGCTCTGCCCCCTCCGTTACAAACACACAAGTGAGTTTAATTTAGATCATTTATTCACATAAATTGTGCAATATCATCTGCTACTGCTAACAGTAAAACAATGACTCAAATAAACTGCCTACATTTAATCTTCCTGAAAGTAAAATGAATATTTTTGAAAAATTATCGCCACTATAATTCTTTTAATAAATGAAATCCCTAACCCAATTTTATTAAAACTTCAGTTAAGTGAGAGGGAATACTGATTTTTCTGTCGACTGTTGGTACCAGTTTTTCAGTTTACTTTCTGGAGGAGCAGCAGTAGTAGGCCAAATAGATATATAAAAATATTTATTTTATTCAAATTAATTAGGCGCTACATAAAGAGCATATCCTGGAGTCTTTAAAATGTTTTTCCAGTTAACTGTAACCTCTTAATTATCTTTCATTTTGTCAAAGAGTGAAAATCTCAAGCAATCATGTGTTAACTGTCTTTTACTGTGGTGCTACTACGAGACTCGAAGCTGTAGCCAACCAGCAGCTTCAGGATGTGGATTTTGTGCTATTGGCACCCCCAACCCCATTGTCCAACACTAAGTGTGCAGCTACTCCACGATCAGACACCTTCCATTTCAGTATTACTAGGAGATTTAGCAATGCTTCTACAGTTAACTTTACCCAGAACATCAACAAGGAATCCCAGTTTTAAAATCAATATACATTAAGTTTCCTTTTAAATTCCTCTGCATGAAGTATTTTCTTTAGGAAGCAGAAATGACACAGAAAAGGTGAGTTTTCCCTTCCGATCCCCACACATAGGTAGGTATGCTCAACCTGCATTAACTACAGTCACAGGCAGCGATTTAAAGGGAGGAGAAAAGGCAAACACACCCCAGACTCAGAAACCAAACCCCCATTAAAATCAGCAAGGGTCTTAGCTCTCATTTTCAGCCCCTGCTTCCCAACTCACTTTCTAGAACACCTCATGAAAAGCAGGGGAAGGAGGAAAAATAAGTGTATATTTAACAGCAGCGGCAGTGTAATGCCTGTTTCACGAGGAACTAGATGACCATCTTGTTTCAGAGACAAATGAAAAGTAATTTTTTAGCCTGAATTACAGAATTTTAAACACATTAAAATGTATCTTAGTAAACATGCTACTAAAAACATGAGACAAAGCGTAAAAATATAATTCCATCATGAAAGGTGATGTGGAGACAGATACACAAGGATAAAACTGATGACAAACTGTTCTGCAATTTGCAAGCTGGATTTTCTCCTCATCTCTTTCAGCTGTTAAATCATTTTATTATTATTATTTTTTTAATCCAGAGGAAAAGAAGTAAAGCTCTTTGTTCAGTACACAGAGGATGTTAAATAAGTACAACAATAATGAACTCCAACTACTATGAGTGTTTCCACATTACATTCTCCCCCAGACCGCAGTTTCAGAATCATGTGCCAGTTTTACAAGCTGGACAATCAATGCCTGAAAACTCTTCAGAACATAACATGTTCATGAAGATGTAAAGGTGATCACCACAATGACCCAGCCTTTCTGTACTGAATTTATCTAAGCATAACATTTTATGCAAGTTCCACACGAGGCGGATTTTTGGGGTTTTGTTTGTTTGTTCCCTTTTTAAACACACTGCTAATCAGCTTAATGATTTTGGAAATTGACAATTAGAAAATAACAGCAAGATATTGCTAAAACCTGGAACTGAAAGTACAAACCTCTTACTGTTGTTTATGTAGACTATTTTTAGGCCCATGATTTCCTTGAAAAACATCAGCCACACAGGAGCAGCAGTACTGTACTTGAGATGAATTCCAATGGCGATGTTCATGCCAGGTAAAACAAGTTCAAATACAATAAACATTTCTTCTTCCCCCCAAAACAAGTTCCAACGTTCAGTAACATCTGATTCTCCTAACAATACTCATTCAAGAAGGAAGTCTTTCACTGTGTGAGTTACCAGAAAACCTACCCTGCTTCCAGTGGCATTTGGGGGAAAATGGAGCAACACAACACGTTAAATGAAGTGTGCATGTGCCTTTTCAAAAAAGTCTGCTCTAGAAACTTTAGAAACAGCTAAAGACTTTAAAATCCAGTTTGATTTTTGCTCAAACATAAAGAGGATCATTCTTTTCAGTTGTTCAACTGAAAAATAAATGGGTCTGTAAGGAGAAAAGAGTAGCAGAAATTCGATCTAGTAGAACACATCTAAAATAAGGAGCAACAGTGGGAGCATGAGAGTTCAGAAAAGATCAATACACTGTGTTCAGAGACTTCTAAGTCAATGTTAGTCAAGACCAAATAATTTATCCAGTAAATTAAACTAATAATCAAGTGAGATGAGAACAAAGCCTAATTCAAAATAAAAACAAATTCACCATCATTAATTTCTATTTTTAATTCTTGCTATGCTCTACTCAAAACACAAGTGAGGCCACTCCAAGTACTGCTCTGTGTGCCGAATTCACGGCTGTTATAGGTCGTTCTAAGTCTACTGGAGACGTGCCCATCTACTATGTCAGCAATGAATTTCACAGGGAGAAAGAAAAGTGACCTTGATGAAATAATTCAAATAAAACTGTCAAACCACAAAACCAAGTTTTATACTGCGAGCAAGTCTTGCACCGAGTTACAAAGTCAGGTTTTTTTTCTTCTGTAAAATTTTCCCAGAGATTATATGGAAAAGCTATTTTCCAGAAAGCAAATAATTCATTCAGCATTGCTGCCAATTCTCACTTAGGGCCAGATTCTGGACATGACTAAATAACAGCATCAGTTATTGCTCTGCAAAATACTGTCACTTAGTATAAGGCACTTTTGTCTGTGTTATAAAATATTGATGCTGCTATGACATGTGTTAAAAAAAAAAAAAAAGACTTCTGGAGAAACAGCAACTCTAGGATGTGTCCCTGAGATGTTAAAATGAAAGGTATTAATACAAATTTAAACCAATCTGAAATAAAAAATGTACTTTATTTCTGGGTCTCTTTCTTCAGCATGGGGAAGAAAAACCACACGTGAAATTATTTGAACAGATCTTTGCGATGAATCAAGTGTTTTTCATTTATAAGGGGTGCACTTGGGAGGCAGAATTCATCCAGACACACAGAAGCTATCCTTAGCTCCTGCAGGTCAAAGTAATTAAGTCATGCATGTATCCCCAATTCCTTCCAAATTTTTAATAAGCCTATTATGTCAAAGCCATCTCCCAATTTTCAGAGGAATATATACACCAGTTACACATTTATTCTGCAGTTCTTTCACAGAGAGAGAGTTGTTTTATCCCTGTGTGTGGGGAATTTCCTGAATGAACAATGCTGCTGCCAGACTACGAACTGCAGCCTGCACTCACGTTTCCCCACTGAAAAGGTACATAGCACATTAAATCTTCTACCTCAAGAAACAACACAACTACACCAGTCTGGGAAAATGAGACTGCCTTTACTTGAGCATTTCCTGACAGTCTTTTCAATAAACAGTAACTTGAAATTTTACTCTTTGTGATCTGAGGTAATGGTTGGCAGACAATAATTACACATTTTTTGTTGTTTTGTGAAGAAGAGCTTTTGTTTTCAGTCTAGAACAACAGTGGAAAGGTCTCTTCAAACTGACAACACACCTATATTTGAAGAGCTTTATTTCCATAAGTTGTTTTTTTTTTGTCAAGTCATAACTTGAATGCATGTACAAAATGTCTCTCCTAAAAGACATATTAAGATCTCATCTTTAGTGTCAGTGAGACACTGCAAATGAAGAAATAAAAATTTCAATCCCAACTAAATACAATTATTTGTTTATAACTTTTAACCCTCAACAGTAGCACTGGAACTCCGTATTTGTGAAGTTTCTTGCCTCTGAAAGCCTGAAGGTATTTTACAGACAGTAAATCACTCACAGCTCCTGCCTGCCTTCATTCATCCTGTGCTCCCTGCCTCTACCATCGCACCCGAAATGCACACCTTACATTAACCCTGTTTTAAAGGTAGGCACACAGGGAGTAAGTTAATTGCCCCAAGTCCCTTGACTCAGTGGAAATGGAATCTTCATTTCCTCTGAGTCATGTGCTTTATCAAGATATTACTAAGAATCAATCAGAATATTACTAAGAATTATCAAGATTTTACTGAGACTTAAGGTTGTATTTACCCTGATCACCCCTAAAACGGTCTTTACAACAATTCAGGTTTCTATGTCCAAAAATAAATTAATATGTGTTTACCAATCCTCCTAAAGACCCAACAGATTTTTATTTATTTGTGCAAATGCCTAGCAGATTTTTATTTATTTATGTATACCCTACCAGGACTAAAAATCAAACTCAAAGCTCCCTAAATTAGTTTTACACTGAACATTAATAGTGTTTGTAAACAAGAGTGTATTTTTTATTTCTCAGGACAGATCATGCTTTACTTCTACTTTACTCCCTTTTTAGTCCTTGCTGTAATCCTTTCCATTATTCAGCAAGTTTCCTAGAAGCTAAACAGTTAACTATTTGATAAGTTCTTTCTTTAGCGATTTTGTCTGTGCTGAAGCCAGTCACAGGATTAGTACAAAGATACAATACCCTCTTCAAAAGGGTATTCGAGCCGAGAAACACACGATGCACGTCCTGTAACTTCAGCACAGTTTAAAAACATGTTAGCACACAGAGAGTTTTCCAAACCCTGACAAGCCAGGTCTGTTCCAGTGTCAGAACCAAGGCTTCCCACGCAGCCCAGTACACTGACGAACTCCGGGGCACGGGGGCTGCTTCCAGTCGCGAGCACGCGTGTACACATCGAGCGTCCCTCAGGTCTGTCCGGTTCTGCTGCTCTTGGGAGCAAGCAGGAAAATGGGGGAGTGTGTCTGGGGGGTGTAAATCCTATTCCTTAAACTGTTGATAAAGATTTCTTTTACATTTCAGTTCGTTTGTTTTGCAAGAGAAGCAGAAAATCGGGCAAAATTACAGGAATGATGGAAATAAAATAAGGAAACAAACATGGACTTTATACAAAACCAAATTATCATGTTTTTCCTCAAAATAAAGTTAAAAATTAAAACTGGGACATTAGTACACTTGGTTTTGTTTGTTGTTAAAGATATACTAATATTTTCTCTGATTTGCCCAGATGGAGTTTTAAGGTGGTCACAGAAGACACGCCACAAGCATGTGACTGGGTAATTAAAAATATTCAGAAAAGCATAGCTCTTTTTTCCTCCTAAACAAAACTAGGTCAGGAGAGACAAAAAAATTCCATCAAAACCTTTGCAATAACTTTAACTACTTCACAAAGAAAATTAAGAAGAAAAAAAAAAAGCCTTTAGAGACAAGCACATAGGGACAGCACTCTAACAAATATTATTGGTTTAATTATGAGCACGCTATACTGCATGAAAAAAAAATCTCAAATACGATGCTCCTGTAACGAAATTCTGCATGTCTGTTCTCAGACATAAGGACTCCATTCAAAACCAGATTTATATTGGAAACTAACTCCAAAATGTAGCATAAGATTTGAACAGAAGTAAACCAGAAGACAACTCTTCAGAAAAGTTTCCCAAGAAGCTGCAAATATTTTTTTCTTTCCAATTTCAAGTCAAATGGTTATTATGATTTCCTTATCAAAGTAGCAAGTCACACATAAAGATGAAAAAACAGTCTAAAGCTGAGAATTTAATTACAGATAGTACTAATGCGTCCATATCCCAGAAAAGTGATTTTGAGCGCGGCCCCAGCTGTAATTACAGGAGAACCTCGCAGCATTCCAGCCGCTTGGAGGCGGAGGGGCACCATGGGTCTAATTTTGAAGCAAATAATGAGAAAGCTGAAAAGTATGACTCCATATATTTGGAATCATCTTGTGGTAATCAAGGTTACAGTTCCTTATATGGTTTGGAGAACATGAAGCACACACACAAAAAATAGAATATTAAAACTATGGGGTATAAAAAACTGCAACTATTGCAAAAACCCCTAAACATGCCCCACTGACCAGCCAGGAAAGCCCCTTTACTTTTGTGCTGCCATGAAATACAAACCTTGCCCTAAAAACAAGGCTGGTTATGCACCCGGCTTCCTAAACTGCATAATTAAAGAAGCGTAATCCCCGGGGAGGCTGTGAGGCATGAATGAATGTCAGACAAACCCAGCAGAAGGCAAACAAGCCCTTCAAAAACTGCTGGTGATCGAAAAGAGAAACGGGGAAAAGGTAGGAGAAAAAGAAAAATCTATTTAAAGAGGTTGTAGTTGTCTTTTTTTTTATCCCCCCCTCTGCCTGTCTAAAGTTAGTCTGGCTTAGAGGATGCACTAACTTTCCCAATCAGTTTTACATTACAGCACAAGTCCAGAAATAGCTCCCAGCCGCCTTGGCCTCTAGCACGGTTGCCATGACAATGGAACCACAGTGCTATAAATAGCTCATCAGCACCAAATCTTGTGAGACACATCTGGAATGGGGCCAGCCCAGCCCCGGCCTGACAAATAAAAATAGGCACAGGCAGTTTCAAAGGCTGGAAAGGTACAATGCGGCTCGGCTTGTGCGGAGCGGCGGGCAGAGAAACGGTTTTGATTGCTTGTTAGCACGAGATTTATTTGATAGGAGATTGGGAGGAGTATAAAAGTTACTTTATTGCATGCTAAACAGTCAGTCTTTCTCTAAGGTCTGTTTGTCTTTTTTTTTTCCCCCTAGTCTGAAGCAAAACCATAGCACTTTTGAAACTGTAACAATGCAGCCTTTTGCCCAAGAGACCATTAAAATAAGGAAAAACAGAAGAAAAGAAAAAGAGATCTTAGAAACTTCCCGCTGTAACTATTTCTGTCCATTTTTGGCTGAAGTGTATTTAAGCACTCCTGTGAGCCTGACAGGCACCCTCACCCTGGCTGGGACCCTGCACAGGCTGGAACACTTTGCTCCAGTTTAAATCCCTCGCAGGCTGCTCGGGGCCTCCAGGAGGCTGGTACGGGACGTGGCTCCCCAGAGCCCCCGGCCAGGCGGCAGCGACGGCTGCTCTCCTCCTCACCCTCACATCATCGCCTGGGACCCTCACCGGGGACAAAACCAGGGCCATGGACTACGCTGGGGTTACAAACCAGCTGTGTCTGCGACTCAGGCCAGACCTGATCTGTGCCTTCAGAGGTGGAAGGCAGAATCAGTAGTCACGGCATAACCCAGCCCACTTTCCAACGGCTCTGCTTGACAAAACTGCCTTTTGAGCAAGCATTTTCTTTCACTCAGTGGGTGAGAAAATGTCGTATTTTTAGCACAGGCTCTTGATCAAGCCATTCAATTACATCCAAATTATCTGTGTGGGAACAGAATGTTATGTCAAAAATGTTATTCAGTATATTTGTCAATATTACCCAACAGAAGACATTTGTATCATCAGGAGTTTCAATATTTTCTGCAGCATATGAAAGCAACGGTTCAGGAATCAGACTGAAGTTGTAAAACTTTGTGATTCCACAGACACTGGAAATCAGTCAGCGTGATACAACACAGCTAACACCTCTCCCAAAACACAAAATCTTCGTTGCTCTATCAAAAACCAACAGAGACTACAAAAGGTCATCAAAAACCTGCAACTAGAATAAGCATTTAAGCCACAGTAAAATATCTTCCATACGCCACAAAGGCACTGTGCACACACTCCACACAAACTGCACCATCAGCCCACAGGATTCCTTTAGGTCCCTACATGGATATTTTCATTTCTAAAAATTGTAGAGTAACTCCCATCCAGACTTAAAACTGGATGTAAACTTCCCTCCCCTTCCCCCTTCCTTCTACCACATCCAGTTTGCTCATATGCCGTCTGAACAATGTATGTTTCAGAAAACGGCAGTTTTAACAGAATTATTTTGGAAAATGTATTTTCTAACATGCAATGCAGTGCAATCCAGGATTTACTGTTTTTTATAATAATACTCCAAGTTAGTTTAAGAGCCTATAATCAACTGCAAGTTTTGATTTATTATATAAAAAGAACTATGTATACATTTTTTTCTTTCTTAAGAAAGCAATTCATAAATTATTACGAGATAGCCCTTTCTGGCTCATACAATGAACAAACTTTGCAGTTTTGTCTGGGAGAAAGATCAGAGGGAGGGGGCTGAAGAGCAGAAAACACTACAAGGTAACGCTGACCTGGCCACTACTCCATTCCCTCACTGGAAGGGCCTCCACAGCACCCCCAGGACACCTGCCAGATCGATCCCCTCTGCTCTTCACCTTGACCTGATGCTGATTACAGATGGCTCCTCCTGCAGTGACAGCTTTGGAAGGATGCCTCCTCCAAAAAGATGGTTCATGCTCCTTTACGCTTCCAGGGACCCGGGGCACAGCGAGCGAGTGGGGAGGAACGCGGCGCAATCCCTATTAACTCGTGCTTATCCCGAACACCACGGGCAGCACCACGGCCATCTGCCCGTGACTGGCTTTCAAATGAAACCTGTCCCACACAGCTTCCACCCTCTGATAACCAACACAAACCCCAAACACTCGAGGCTGCTCCAGCTGCCTTCTCTCCTACTTTGCAAACTTGTACGAAGGTATTTGCACACTCTCACAACGACCAAACCAGACTGATCTAAACCCACCCAGCGCCGCGTGCCCCCGAGGCTCACCCCACAACACAAGCCTGTATATGTCACATAACTCCAGAACAGCCCCTCACCCCACCCCAGAAAATTAACTTTGTGCTGTCAGGAAGACACGTAAGCTGAACCAAGGCCAAGGCTGGGTACACAAATGAAAGGTAACGGTACGGATGAGATCACCACGTCGGGATCTGACTCCAGGGCAAGCCTGGGGCAGGAACACGGTGTGAGTGAGTGAGGGGGGAGGAACACGGCGCAATCCTGATTAACGTTTTCATTCTTTTAAGTAGGTGGCAAAAGAAGACAGAAAAAAATGGGAAAAAGAAAAGCAATTAAACATTCCTGTAACAAAATTTCTCGCTTTGCTTTGCTTTCTGCCTCTTTTCCAATATTTCTTCCTGAATTTTGGTGGGCCAAACACACAAGACTTGGATCCAACTAATGATCCTGTCTCCAGCAAAACACCAGCAAACCCCTTGCTTTAGGTATGGGACGTTCTTTCTTCTCTATGCTTAAAACCAATTTTGTTTGCCCACCTTCATTTTTGCTTTATCTTTATTAATGAATCAGCAAAAATCAATATGAATAACTTTTAATGGAATTAAAGAGTGCTTCTACAGAACATAAATTTGTTTGAAAACCCCCCAACATCTTTGAGTTCAAACCAGCAAATGGATGCTTTCTTCAACTTCAAATGTCATTTTTAATAATGCAACAATCTATGCATTTTGGAAATAAATGTCCCCTACTGTAGGCTGCTCTGAGCAATTAGAACAGGTGAACCCAATGGGAAATCCTTTCATTGTGTTTCAACAAAGTATTTATTTGAACCTTGTCCTCATGGTCTTTAGCTCCCTCCAGTGCCATCAAATCAGTAGAATTGCATTCAGTTGACAAAGCCTATCACGTACATATAATTTTAAAATTGCACTATTCTAATAAAATTAGTCACAACACTAATAAATAAGATAAAAACTATGTTTATAATTTAAAATGTTAATGAAAGTGTATGCCCTCAGTGACTGGGACCAAAAAATACAGCCAGAAAGTTAAGAAAAGAAAAATGAGACAACCAAAGAGCTCGATCTGAAGTAGGAATAAAACTATATTGTCTCATAGCCACAAAATGGTTTTATAAGCATTATTTATTGCTATTTGCACCTTGTCTTTCAGATGATAATAAAATTAATAACTACTTCATACCAGTTTCCCTAATTTGAAGAAACAGAGCTATCTGCAGAAACGGACAAATCAAAGGTTCAGGCAGTTCCCACATTTTCCAGCTTGTGTGTGGCTCGTATGACCAAAACCCCAAACACAGAGAATGCAGAACCAGGCACTTCCCCAAATGCTGTTTGAAATAGAGGCAACAACATTTTTAACAGAAATTTTAGAGACTGAGGTAGGTGGAGCCGATGTGATCTCACGTGACAGAAAAGGAATTCTGATCCCAGGACTGAGTTTCCGCAGGAACTCGGGAAGCAGTGACAGCTCAGGGAAGGAATCGGGACCCAGATGAGCCCAGAACACTGGGAGGACAAACTGGTGCTGGGTTTTGAGCAGGGTGGTAGGGGAGGCTTCACTCCCCTATTTAAATACACTTGTACAAAGGTCTCCAGAGAAATAGTTCCCAGTATTTAACAGGCAAGAATATAAAACCAATGTTGGAATTTTGCCTCTGGGCACCATCCCAACCAAGATTTTTGTTCAGTATTTTAGAAAGTTAGGTTCTTTTGCAAAAATGCAGTGATTTTGACTGTTACCCTGCTTGTAGGATGCTCAAATGTTTAATTTCTTTTACACCAGAGTCACACGTGATGGTTGCTGCAGGCTCTCAGGACTGAAATGGCAATTGGTGTCTTCACAGGACACTGTCTTCACCAGTTAATATCTGTTTGGGAGCTGACAGTCTGAACAACTCACAGCAGCTCACGTGTCAGTTTCTCCTTTTCTCAGAGGTATGCTTCTCCCTCCCCCTTTATTTTTTTTTTTAACTGTTCTTTTTGCAACTTGGGAAAAACAACTCCAGGCCTCTGTAATAGGAGGCACACAGCCTGGCACCTAGTATTAAAAGCATCTGTGAAGAGCACACCTCTCGTTCTGAAGGGAGTTAATATAAAGTTATTCTTCTTTTTCCTTGAAAACATGAAATTTAATACCAGACATACTTAAAAAACCTCATTTTAAAACAAGCAAGTGATATGGAGCTACAATAGCAGTTTTATACTCTTCATTTTGAGCAGTACCGTGACAAAAATCTTTGGCTACTGTGAAAAGCATTGCCTGCAAATATCTGTTTCTGTGTTCTTTTGCCATACAATAAAATGAACAAGTCAAATTTAAGTGCTTGTCTCTCCCTGGTACACACTACATTCATGCAAATAAAAGGAGCAAGAAATAAAGCTTGAAGCCAAATTCAAAGGCAAACAATAAAGGTGAACACACTACTTCTGTGGGAAAGGCATTCAGGGAGGGACCGTGCTTCTGAAAAAGCGCAGCACCCTTTCATTCTCACAGGAATTTAACTCATCAAACAAAAAGAATGGTCAGTCAGCCAGTTGCATGATTTTGCTCTTTGCTTATATTTTTGCTACTCTTAAAAGGAAAACCTAACACAGACCCTCCACCTTCGCTTGCTCACAGGTTGTTTGTGATAACATCAATACATAGCCATTGACTATGGAATATTTCCCCAGACTGCACTTGAGTATTTAGTGCTTTTAAGCTTACAACTAAAATGGACACTGCACAGAATACTGTGGCTTTACAAAGGCTCACAAACAGCACTAATTTAGCAAGTGACATGATAAGCCATTTTAAAACTTTATATTTTGGCCCTTCCCCTTTTCTTCCCTACTGACCTGCTAACTTGACTGAACTTACCCTGAAACAGAATTTTGATCATTATAAAACTATTAACTCCTTTAAATCTTATCTCTCTAAACAGAAGACTGTCTAAAAAAGATCTTAAAAATAGCATTAAAAACTCTAATAGTTCAAACATCTGTAAAACAGACACTGGGATATACTTTATATTTGCAAAACATATTTTAACATTTGTAAAATGTATTTTTTATAGTGGACTTTTCTATTCTAAGCTGCATGCTTTTAAGGTTACAGTAACACAGAAGTTAGAATGAGATGTGCACAGGAAAAGTAACATCCCTGACAAGGCCCAAGCTCAGCCTGTTTCCTCTCTCAGCCAAGAGTCACGTCTGCTGGTTTCGGCACAGAGAGGTTTTCCATCGCCGTTCCCTGACTCACGGACGAGCAGTCAGGAGCTGAGACAGGGCTGGAGTCGGTGTGCAAAGACGAGTGCGGGTGATGGATGTGCATGTGTGAGAAAGAGCTGCTGGGTGAGTGCACAGGAAAAAGGAGGCAAGAGGAAAAATTGGAAGGACTTTTAACATCCCTTATTCTCTAACTAGCTTAAGACAACGTTACAATGAGGAAGTGATAATGCAGCTGCCTCAGGTGGAATTGCTTCTTTTAAACTGGCTTTATTGACTCTATTAAAGTTATAGAGAACTGTTGTAATTATCTAAATGATTACCAAATAAATTATGCATGGAACACACTTATGTCAGCACTGTAACTTTAAAAACTCTCAACAGCAGAACGGAGAGCTCTATCTTGAAATGGAACCTTATCCTCAGGGGACCATGAAGATTCAGGAGGTACTGAAGGTGACACATGCACTGCCCTTGCAGTCTCAGCATCCTCACTGGCCTCCTTGTTGGCAGACTTCACACAGAGGCCAAGGACCGAGAAAGCCTGGGCAGCGAGTCTTCTCCCACAGCCCCGTCCTTCTCTTCTGACATGGGTCTCTGTGCTCCCAGGCAGTGCCAGAGCCTTGACCACAAACCACTCTTCTTCCGAGCTTGAAGAGAACCTCAGCACTGAGGTATACTGTAACAAACTCTGATAGATTTAAATTACTGCCACATTCTCTGGAACCCTTAACTTCAGCCCCTCTTTCCTCAGGGGATGGGGGAAGGAGAAAGGAGAAAGAAAGATTCTAGCCATTGTGGTCATGAAGCAGGTACAAAATGGTGCAGTGAGCTCTACCTATGCAGGTAGCATGAAACACACTGACGTGGAAAATAATTTCATCTCAGTGAGCATTAATTCTGAGACTCCAGTGATGCTGGTTTAAGCTTTTTAAAATTTTATTATACTGAAGAGAAAGTATCACAAAGCTATAAATAACAACTCAATTTTTGTACCACAAGTGGGTGGACTCCCCACCCTCACACACTCAATCACAACCAGGCAGGAGGAAATCCGAGGGAAAGAAAAGCCAAACTGAACAGCACCCAAGGTGTGCATTTAAGTTCCAGAAAAGTTCCAAATTCCACTGGATGACTAAAAGCCGTACGATTCCACAGAGGACACACACATCTTGGCCATCTCTTTGTCTGCAGAGGGCAGTGTCTCATGTTTGTGTTTTAAATGGCTGAAACCCTAAACCTAAATTATTCATTAACAGATTAAAAATTTCCTCTTCTACATGAAAGGAGCATTTAAATAGTCTCAGAAGAAGAAAAGAACTGAAACAGACACTACAAATCAGGGGTGGAATTGATGCAGTAGGAAAGACAAGAAGGGGTCCAATAAGGTATTTCTCTTCCCTACATGTATTGTATATTCCACACGAGCACATGTTAAGGGGTTATGAACCCAGCTGGGGCTTTGGCTGTCCTTACAAAGCTGGGCTCAATATTATTGTTTTACACAAAGACATAAACCCAGTGACCCTCTTATAATGTCTTACTACAAAGAAGCACTAAAGACGTATAGCACCCTTCAGTGTTGCAGTCTTGGTTAAATACATGCCTGACACTCAGCAGGCATCTGACATTCGCAGTCCCCAGCTCTGGTGGTAAATGTGCAATTCAAAGCTGTGCTAGGAAGCAGAACCATGCAGCAGCTCTAGTGGAACCATCGTGACCCAGCTGTGGCCTGGACTGGCTCACCGATGGCTCTGCTACCTGTAACTAGAAACTCTGCAGTTTAACCAGTGCTGCAGACAATTCCAGGATTTCCATTTGTTCTGCATTACTATAATTAGAGCTTCCGGATCAGGGTTTACACTGAGAACAGCAGCAAAGACTGCAAGGTGGGAGAGACTCAGATCAGATGGGTCAGACAGGGAGAAAGTCTGGAGAGAAAGCTCAATGGTTCTGGTGAAAAGGAGGTGTGTCCTTACAGTACTGACACCCTATCAGGTGCTTATATCTACACAGTCTGTAAACATCATACCCATATGTGAAACACAGCTTTTATCACACTCCAGTATTTTAACTCCACTTCCTCTACTCAGCATTTATTAAATTCACCACAAAAAAGGGCGACTAAGTGCAACGACTGATCTATTGCACAGAAGTTAATAATATGTGATTACTAAATATAGCCATTTTCTGGGTTTTTTTTTCTACATTTTCCAGCCTAAGACATTTTTGCAGCATCTTGAACACATTTGCTGCCCTGCATTGATTGTGATGCTCAAAAACCAGTGACAGGTGCAGAGCTCTCAATATGGCACTTTTCCCTCACCCCATCCCACCCACGTTTAGATCCTCCAGCTTCAGCTTGTAAAACTACAGTTGTCTTTGTATAAAAGCACACGCACAGGAAGTCCAAGGAACAGACTGCTAACAAGCAGATGAGAAAATTAAAAAAGATCTGATACAGTAATCAGCCATGCCAAAATTATACACTGTATCTAAATACAGGTTTTAAGGGGACATCATTGGAGTGCTTCTGCAGATAAGTATATTCTTCAGTTTAATTAAAGAAAGAAAAAATCCCTCCTTTGAAGGAACACACTTCCATTTGAGAGACCTATATTTTATTAACACATCTGATGATTTTCTGTTTCTCTGCTTAAAGACAATAGAATGGGGAAGAAAAAAAAATGAAGGCCAATATAATTTACATTTGGGTCACTGACTTTCTTGACCGTGGCTGCAAACACCAACCCTTTAAAAAGGAAAAAAACCAGCGAGCCAAGCCCCACGATCCTCTGCAGTACAGCTTCTTCCTGTTACCTACATTCATTTTTACCGATGTAAGCTGCAGATATTTACTGGAGTTACAGTCAAAAGGCATCCCAAGGAAGAAAAAAAATCTTAACATCACAATTGAAAAACTCAACTTTTCTAATGTTGTACTTATCTCTAGCTAAGTATGCAGGGAAACTGCCATATATTTACATAGACATGTATGTGTTTAACTGTGTAAAAATCTGCTTGTTTTCTGCATGTCCAGCATTAATCCATTAGGATCCTTTGTGGCATGGATGTCAGGAATAAATGTGAAACAGTTCAGAATTTAAAAGATACACTGAACATGGTTACTACAACCCAATTCGCTCTGTACTCCATATATGTATAAAAGCAGCATATGCTTGTACAGATTTGGGTAATTACAGAGTTTTGTTTCAAAAACCCAACATGTTTCATACCATACAAACACAGTAATTGTCACTTTATCTCACAATCTACACTGTGATTTCAATTACGCACAACAAAGGGACTGCTCATGAGAACTGAACTGAGAGGGTAAATCGCGCCCCTTGTAATAATAGTAACAAACCTGTCTTCATTAGTGTGAGTTTGTTTTTAAAAGGTATTTGTCAAATTATTACAAACATCTCTTACAGACTGGTGAAAAAAACAGAAAAATGTACTGGGTGCGGCATTAATCTTTCATTTGTAAGACTTGTCTTGAGGGAAATCAGTTTCATATTCTGTACAGTCACGTGACTTTATCAGAAAACCACAGTGCACAATTTTGGCATAATTAGCAGGACCTTCTTAAATACAGCCCAGAAAAAAGCTCTGAGGGAAACAAACACATTTCACATCATTAGGGAAAGTCAGAGCTGAAATGGAGGTACCAGCTTCTGTACAGAACAGCAGAAATCCTACCTATTTTTAGTTCACAATTCCAATAAGAAAACAGCTGGGAGTCTAATGAAAATATCTTGGTGACAAATTTAATGGACTGAACACTAAAGTTACTATTTTTAAATAAAGTTCCTAATTATCTTTCAAAACAAGAAGCAATTAAGCAGCAGCGGTGCTATGGCTTCCCAGGCGCTTGCTAAGGCTTGGCTCCAGTCAGACTGAAACTGGGAAATGGCTCAACAACTTTCTGATCCCAAAAATAGGTTGAGGGCCAGGCTCAGGGTTTGCTTGGGGGTTTTTTGGGGTGGGTTTTTTGTTTTGTTCTGTTTTTTTGGTGGTGGCTTTTTTGTTGGGTTGTTTTGGGTATTTTTACTTTAATGAAAGCAGTCCTGCCTTGCCCTGTTGTTCCCCAGTCACCCTCCTCACGAGCAGGGAATGCCTCCACGCAGCCGCACGATTCGCAACCCACCGGTGCAACGCGAAGGCGGAGAGAAACCAGAAACAGAGCCCATCATGTCTGAAAAGAGCTGAGGAAAACTATAAATGATAACAAACCACTTGGATCTTAGAGTAGCTCAGCTCCATGGAGGAGGGGTGGACAGGGAAGTACTCCAATGGTGAAGGGTCAGGGATCTCACCTAGCAAAGAGCCCTGAAAGCGCACAGAGGAACTCCCAACATGGAGCATATCGATATTTGCAAATTTACTGAACGAGCCACATAAATCACAATGAAGTGAGTTATAACCTGACACATTCTTCTCCAAATACCTCTTTAAAACTAGACATTTTAATTACTGGCTCCCTTGATAACACACTGTGACAATAATGAGTATATGTTATACTTGTAACTTCACATGAGACTATTCCACACTTCACACATCCCACAAACAAACTTTCTGAAACAAACTTTTAATGGTCCAAGTAGAGAATTAAGAGTTAGCACTGAAAATACACAGATAACATACTAATATCTGCATTTTAATGTAACATAGCAGGATCCTAGAGTCTGAAATGCCCATTTGGGCAATATATCATCTATACTGATAAGACAAGAGAAGATCTCCAAATCCATCCTCTCACCCCTTCTACAAAACCACTCTGTGGTATCAAGATTCTTGATGACACTGCAATACTTCTTGGCATTAGTACTCTGAAAGACTGAACAATAACATCCTTCACTCATCTGATTTCATTTAAAACCTCACACTATCCAAAACTGTCCACGTGTTTTTGCAGATGTGAGCTTTTATATTCTTCCTGAAGAAGACACAGATCACATCCATTTACAAATGGGGAAACTATGGTTTCACCACAGTTTGGCCTTTGATAACAAAAATGTGTGGATCCTAAAGTTCAGCTCTGTAGAACAGTGAAGTCCTCCAGCAAAAATGGTGAAGAGAAGCTGTTCAGGCTGAACCAAGAAAAGAACTGAGACTGCACATCTGAACTGCAAAATCTGTTCTTCATGGCACACATGCTGATAGGCAGAGCTAATGAAAAGACCAAAATAAAATTGGTAGACTCAAGCAAGACTGGTTCACTCTTGAGACTCAACCCAAGAAGGCTGCCTTGCCAGGTACGAAGCTTCCAGATGCCTAACTTTTCACACTGTCCCTGACTTTGTAACATCATAAATGAGTAATTAAAACCTAACTGGATGCCTTAATAGCAAAGGTGGTGGACAGTGTGTTCCAGACAGGGGCTTCAGTACCTCTGCAAATATTACCAACACTGGCAATATATGAACACAAAAGACAAATTAACACAATTTGCAGGGATTTTGCGTGTATATCGCTATTTTCATTTATTTTTTTTTAAATATCTAGGCTGCAGAAGTTTTGTTGTTGTTGTTCTTGTTCATGGGGGGAGAGGGGTGTGTGTGTGCGTTTTTTTTCTTTTTTCTTTTCTTCAATTGTAAAAACACAAATATCTCAGCAAAGATCAGACAGCACTACCTGTCCACCTGAACCTGGCTGGATGTGGCTCCCACCAGCACCACGCTCCTTTGGCAGACTCTCCTGGCGACCCAAGGCTCTTGCCCTCCCCCAGCTACAACAGCCTTGCTAAAAATAGTCCTCGCTGGTTTTTACTGTGGTCGCAGTTTACATAAGCCCTTTGGAGGAAGGGGAACCTTGTAGAGTACCCAAGGCACTTCACAGCCTTCACAGAAAATTTACTGGGCCGCCAGCACGTTTCAAGTGTAAATTACTATCCAGACACTGAAAATCCTCACTTGCATAATGAATACACTACAATTTAGTTTTATTGGTGGATGTCCTTCTCAGAGACTTAATTAGTGTATCACAATACAAACATAGTTAGCAAAGAATTATATTTAACTATAACAACTGATTTTAACACCTTTCAGGTACAAAATCAATGTATAATATACTACAGAGTAATCAGTTAAAAACTGCTATTTCACATCACAAAACCTATCAATGACATCCTGCCTACAAAATTATTATTAATCACATGTAAAATAAGCTAGCAATTTCTGTCAGTTTATTTAGGTCTCAGTCACATACTATAAAAAATACTTAAAGAATACTTCAGTTCAGCTTCAGTTTGATAAACTTGTTCATCTACTATGAGCTTAATCTATTCTTTAATTTTCAGCCCGCCCCTCCTAAAGTAAGGATTTTATGACCATGTTCTCTGCATGCAAGCACATGGTCTCAATAAACTTTGGAGCCTGCTGGTAAATTCATACCAAATGCACAGCAGACATCTTTGTCAGGGGTCTCTCAAAAATAATAAATTCAGCAACACTTGTGAATGCAGGCAAGCACCCAGACAATAGAAATTTACATTTAAGTCCCCAGTGAAGGAAAGCCTTCAGCGTACTATCAAACAGGGGAGTTCACAGAAGAGAAAAAGAAGGGAGAGATCATGCCAAGTCAACGCACCGAGTGCTCCCTTTCCCTGGGACTGGCAGTGATGGATTTGCAGTGTTTCAGCCCAGAGAATAATTGGGAATCGAACCTGGTGCTTTCACGTTGTACTAGCAAACATACTGGCCTCATTTCATCCTCGTATCAGAAATTTTCTGTTGCCTCCTATCTTTCGGAACACTGTTGCTTTTAATTCCTTTTTTAAAGCAAGTCTTTAATGATGTTTTACAATATCCTTTTAGGTCTTAGTTTGATAAAAGTATTCTCCTAATTGTCGTCTTCTAATCTTGAAATGTTCCTTTTCTGCAGCAATACAGCATGGGCGATAAGAGCTCTCATAAAAACCAGCAACCCATGCTCCAAAAGCTGTTGTGCTTGCTGACGGCAAACATCAAAACCAGCAGATCCCAAGGTCAGGCAGAAACTTCCAGCAGCTCCTCACCCACCAAGGCAAGTAAACTGCAAAATCCTAAAAACACCGGTCACACCTGCTCCACGTTCGCGGCATCGGAGCGTCTGGAGAAGCACCACTGCACCGAGCCTCTTCCTGCTGCAGCACCATTCCCTGGGGCTCCCACCGCAGCGGCCAGAGCCGAGGGTTCCCCCCGCACAAGCCTTCTGCAGCCAGTCCAGCACCGCACCCCACACCGCCTGTCCCAGCGCTCCCACCCCCAAATCCAGCCCGGGAGCACCGCTCTGGCTGTTACACCGGCAATGCAAACATGAAGCAATCAACAACACCGCGCTCTTCTCGTTTCCTCCAGCATTTATTTATAGCTTGCCCTGTATTCTGTGCCTGCAGACCTTCCTCCTGCCGGAGGGATTCCCAGTGAAGGCTGCTCCAGCCTGCATGGAAGACTTTTCTTCCGCTTGTTTCTCTATCATCTTGAATTGTTTGTTCAAATCACAGCTCAAAACAAACCTCATTCAGGGCTTTTTCTGTTTCCACAAAGGGAAGTTGCAAAAGCACAGGAGGAAAGTGCGAGTGAAAATTAATTCTCAGGAACTAATACAAGATTTAACAGTTGCTTTGACTGATTCTCAACACTTGACCACTATGGTTTCTACACCACTACAATAATCCAAGACCACCATACCACTAAGTCCAATACTAACGATTAAAGATGTTGTCTGCTCTGTTTTAAATACAAAAGTCTAGTAGATCCTAGGTGCGTGACAACCATCCAGAGCCTACATAAACACAAGTCCTCCTCTTATTTTAACTTCTCATCCTCACTAATTGATTGCAACACACAGACTGAGCACTACCTGTCAAAAACCAGAGGACGCAAGGATTACCGTGTATACAATAATTTGCTATTTTATTGGTTCAAATTTACTCAAAGTATGGATATTTTTTTGAGAATTGAGATTACAGGATGAGTTTCACCTGCAAAGAGTTATTTTTAGGGTGAATTTGCCACACTTTCCCTACTATAAAAAAGTATATTCTGTGCCTAGTGAAAATTAAAAAACAAAAACAAAACAAAAACCCAAAACCCCCACAAAAAAAACGAAAAAACAAAACAAACCAACAGAAAAAAGGGCAAGACCATCTGCAAAATCCACATACAGGGAATGTAAGCCAAAAGAATCTTGAGCTTTCAGCAGTCACACAGCTCTGCCAACTGGGTGACTTTCTGAACGTGTCAAACCTTCTCAAACACTGGGCCTGTTCTGCAGTAAATCCACCAATTTATCAGCTTTGCACCAGTATCCTGGTAGGCTGCTCACTACAGCAGTGAGATGCCCTCACTCCAGAACACGTGGCATTGCTTACAGGATGAAAGGCTGCTCGGCAGAACACCAAGGAACCTCCGTAACCAGCGACATTTGTGAAACCTGCTGTTAATGAATTAACTCACAGCAGGAGAAACTCCATTTACTTTAAGAGAGTTCCTCTAAGGATGAATCCAGGCTATTGAATTTTTCTTAATCTTTACAATCATGAAAGAAAAACAAAATTGTGCAGTAATGCTATGTTAGTAGCTGCATTTCATGATCTTGTGTAACAATGCAACATATTAAATTTCTTGAACACATTATTGTGTGCCATGTCTATAACAACACTGATTAATCACTCAAAATGGATTGCACATTGAGTCATGGCTTTGAACTCATACCTGGAATCTTGTTTACTAATATATTAGTTTGAAAAATAGTAGTCTTTTTAATTAAATGAAAAATTATTTATGAAGTCTCAAAACTTAAAAAATAATCAACAAAAAAATCGACGCTACACATCATCTTGATTTAAAGCTGGAACACTACTTTCTACTATGGCAACTCTAACTCTCTTGCATAACTAACCAGATAAGTTTATCTTAGATATACCCATGTATAAAAATCACACAGTTATATGCAGAACAAGCAACCTGACGCTGTAGTTCACTAATTCTCATTCTGTTACAAACTTGTACCTATCAACAGAGCAAGAGACCAAGTCCTCAGTGGACAAAAGATGCTTTTTCATCTATTTCTAGCATATTCCCTCACACTATTAATTACTGCCACTACAAAAACTTTGAGGACGGGAAAAGGAAAGAGTATGAAGGAATGGGGAACCTGTTGCCATTAAAAATGCAGAAATTAGTAAGAGTTTAATTAAGAGAAGGTTTGGCTTATATTCCATCTCCTGCTGTATTGCATTTCAACTATTCCCCTTCTACAACAAAAAAAATTCCACTGCATTTGAATTTGTACATTTGCAGAGTGCCACAAAAACCAAAGCAGAAACACAGATAGGTATCAGAAATATGTGAATAAGTCCAGGTATTACTGAGCCAAACAGACTTGAAAGCAACTAGAAAAAGATGCATCTGATGTTTGCTTTAAAAAAACTAAAGATTATTTTATTTTCTCTTTTTGAAATAGAAATATCAGTGTTCATGCAGATGTTGTCATTTATCTGTATTACTCATTTATTAAAATGTTTAAAATCAGCTGGTGATGCAAGCACAATATTCTATCAAACACCACTGTTTGCCATTCTTACCACCAGTAACAAGGAATCTGTTATTCTCTTTAGTGAATTATTTTTAACTCTGTGTTAATTAACTCCATGGGTATAGGGAAAGCAACAAGAAATTGGGCTACAGAACAATTTTGCAGAATTCTGAACTGTAGCCAAACACTTTCAGTACACAATTATCTAATGAAGTTGCATCATTCTTGGGTTTATACAGTAGTAGTTACTCATACATTCATGTTCTTTGATAACATTAACTTTGGATTTAAAGGAGACCATTACAGTAAAATATTAGCTAAGAGATACATCCTGAACAAACTACCAATTGGACTTAGTATTCTTCACCAGCTAACTAAAATGTCAATATGCTTGTTCTTTGGTCCTGCCTTCATGACATTGTCTTGATGTGCTTTTGCCATTCAAAATTAAACTTGTCTGTCAGAGGAAAGGAGCAATCTACTGAACAAATCATGTGGATGTCTACTTATGATCACAGAGGAAATTTACTTTATGGACAAATTTTATTTAAATAAAAAGTTAACATTCATGCCAAAGTTTCAAAAATACTCTTGAGCAAGTACATGCCTAACCTGAGCAAATTTTGTGCATGTGAATTTGTTACTGAAACAAAGAAATAGCTGTTGTATGAGCAGGCATGAGAAACTGGGGAGGAAGTTCCAATCCAGTTTCTTCCATGCTCTTCAGATCAGGTCAGCCTGGCTCCAGCTGAAGGCAAAGCCCTAATATTTACAACCAGCCATGGAAAGGAAGTTGCATCTGCAGCCAAAGGGCAGAAAGGAACTGACACATTAACAGATGTGTGGAACAAAGGAGAAATAAAAGTGGCAAATGAAAGAAGGCGATGGGTGCGAGGGGGTGACAAGTGGCAGAGCGAGGGAAAGCGGAGGCAGAAATGAGATTCCTGGAGCAAAGAGTTAAACTCTTTCACAGGAATTCAGAATGATGTGGTGGGCATCACACAGACCTCAAAAGCCTGTGGTATGACTTCTTAAATTATTCACATTTCAGACTTGTAAACGTCTCTCTGCCACTATGGCTCATGACTTCCAGTATTTTCAGTGCTCCTAAGTTGTAAGGTTCAAGCAAGCTATTCCAGGACACATTTTGTTTTATCTTGCTTCATACTGGGATGTAATTTATTTTGAAGACAGAGGAGTTTATCTGGGGTTGAGTGTAGCTTGAAATTATGAATTTATGATTAGCTGTGACAACAGTGGGAACATGTGTTGGATTCATAATCCATTTATTGGCTAAATTTAGGTAATCTGGTTTTCACAGCACTTGCCAGCAGGCACATCCCTGCTATCGACAGTTAGCAAGAACGAGCAGACACATGGAGTAGTATAATTCAGCTACTTATATATCCAGACTCATTTTGTTGGTAGTGACTTCACTAAAGTCATGCAAAGACAGGAGTGACTGTGCTTCCCATCATCTACAGCAACCTATTTCTGCACCTAATACCCCCCTAGGTTGCAGAGAAAATACAACCTGGGCTGTATTTTGTTTTTTTTAAATTGAAATTTAATCTTGTTTAAAACATGATCCTCTATTCCCTCAAGCTGAAGAAGAATAGGGGGAAGACCCTAATTCAGTTATGTCTAAGTGCTCTGGGATAAAGTGAGGTAGGTTTTATAATCAAGACTAAGGATTAGAAATTAAGATTATCTGGGTCTATTTCTTGGCTTGCCAAAGAATTCACATGGTATTAGGCAAGCTCATCAGTTTTATATCAGTGAAAGGGGACATGAACATTATTCTTCCTCATGGGAATGTTTAACAATATAATTGTTAATGTCCATAAGAAGCTCATGTATGCCAGGAATATAGTCCAGGGAAATTCCTGTCCTCTTGAATGTGAATACACAGACATAGCTTGCAGAGCTGGAATAGACAAGAGCAGCTACACTGCCAAAATCACATCGAGTGGAAAGGAAGTAAAGAGAAAAAAAGGTAATAAATAATGTAAATAAGAAACTAGGTTAACAGTAGTACCACTGATAAATCAGCCACTATTTAAAAAGGTGAGACTTTCAGCAAACACACTTTACTACATGTTCCATGAAGGGAACTTTGTCATGAAGTGAAATCAACGTGGAAGAAAATCATTAAGTGCTCAGATCGGGGCTCTTAATTGCTCTCTACAAGTCAGCAAATCCAGAAATAAAACACACTGTAAATCTTAATAAAAATATCAAGGATTTACAACCCATAACAAATTAGAAATCAAAAAGCCAGTGCGTCCACATCTGCTGATCCTTTAGCAGCCCTGCACAGCAGCCGGCTAATAGCTGCGCTCCCCCCTTTCTTTGATAAGTATTTTAAAAACAAACATCTTAAAAAATACTTCTCATAAAACTCTTCTGGAGCAGCCTGGCACAGTTTCAAGTTATCAGAATGGCTCTGCTGGTGCTGAAGTTCGAGAGACGCGACTCTGCACCTAGAGCAGCCGCCGCCTCCCCCCGCTTTCTCCTGCCCCGAAATGGCAGCAGCAGCAGCAGCGCCGTCGCGGCCTGCAGCAGGAAATAGCGTGAGAATGGGCTCCCTCGTGCTGCTTCCAGCCCTTCCTGATATCGGAGGGTGTGAAATTGCAAAGACTGTCTCTCACATTATTTCCTTTTCCACCCCAGCCAAAACCAGGAAGCGTCAGCAAGGAGATATGCAGAGAAAGCACAGTGTAAAATGGAGCACAAAGTCAAACTGGTGGCCAAGGCTAACGAAAACAAAAATTCAAGGATCTGTGGGCACAGCCTCCTATTAGCAAGTCTGGAAGAAGCACCAGGAGGCTCATGCACCCAGGCTTTTGATTTGTTACACAGCTAATCCAAATGCTAACAATATCAAAGCAATTTCCTTCAGGACATCCACAGACTCGGTGCTGGCATCCTTCATGCCCTCATGCCACAAACAGCACATCTGCACGGGGCAGATCCTACACTGACTACTCTGCTCTGTATTTGTGAGGCTTTAAGAACAGAGCTCCACAAATGAAAATGGAGGGAGAAGCATTACAACAGCACTTCAAAGGGATCACGTTTCTTTATGTTTGACACAAGGCATATATTTGACAAACAGGTCTTGGCACATTACAGTGGAAAAGGCTCCTATATTCTTAATATTAAGTCATATATTCTATATAAAATGCAATCCTGTGCCTTCAGGGAATAAGGATAGTAGATCATTTATTTACCACCATTTGGGGTTTTCTATATTCTAGACAATTCTGTGTTCTTCTGTTTATTATTAGCCAAGAGCAGTATCACATGGCAGCTTCGGTACAAACATTTGCTCTTTTCTATATACATCCCCCCCAAGATGCAAGAGCAATGCATTTTGGTCTCCTCATAGATAACGCTCCCTCCTCACAGTTAAAACACATCCCTCTCAGAAACTGGTGGCAACCTCACAGACCCTGCTGCTCTAAAAGCAGAATTGAAACTAATTACTTAGTAAGTCCAGTTAAGAAAAGGGAAACAGTCTCCTTTCCTTTCTCTGCCTCTCAAGACTATAAAATATGCCTGGGCAGGAAGTACAGTAAAGCTCCTGACGAGCAGAGGCAGCTACTCTTTCAAAACGAGCAGGGTTCCTCTGAAGTGACATTTTCATCTCAGCCAGTGAGCTTGAGGATAAAGGGCAGGATACCAGGAGGGCTCTCCAGCAGATGAGGTTACTGGCCAGGCCTCCCAGCCTCACACCTCCAAGGATCACAACTGCAGTTAAATGGAAAGCCAGGATGGTACCTGGGGCTTTGGTAGAACTGTCTCTTCTGAGCCAACACAACCAGAAACTTGGAGCAGCACTGATAGCAGTGCATATCAGTGTTGTCTTCTTATGGGGAAACACTGAAAAACTGCGGCAAGTCAGCAGGAAGTATTGTAGTATTTAAAGTTATTGCCAGAAGCAGGTGAAAAATACCATTTCCAAACTCTAAACGCCTATATTCAAGTTAGGTAGATACACCACATTAGGTTGAGAATTACATACACCCATTGTCCATTCCTACTCTCCTGGGAAAGGCCAAGCTGCAAAAAGTGGCTATTCCCTTACCCTTTGTTCATCTAGGACAGCTCCTGACTCACCAGCTAGTACCCTTCTTTCCTTAGGACAAGCTCTGCAAGAATTTAAGCCTCCATCTCCCCAATATTTGTCTTTTCAAGATGCTCCAGCACCCCACAGCTATGCCATACAGCCCTTAACTCTGGAAAGACCTTCTGCTGGACTACAGCTAAGCTGCCTACATGGAGAACCAGCTTTTATCCATGAAAAGCAGAATTATAAAAGCAGTAACGTTGAGCAGAAGGGAATGAGACAAGTCCTTCTCAGTACCTCACTGCCACCATCACACCACTAACAAAAGATGGGGATCAGAGGAAGCAAAGGACCTGTGCCAGTTCCCAGAGGAGAGCAGGCAGGATGCTGGGGGCTGCCTGGAACAGCTGCCCCCCAAGCAGAGCACAAGCCCTGCACTGTGCCCACCCCCTGAGGACAGCCGAGATGGAGCAGCCCCTGAACTCCTCAAGATCTCTGAAGAAGCTCTGCACACATTTCAGCCATGTTTGGCAGAAACAGAAGTAAATTTTATTTTGATATTAACATTTCTGAAAGCCAAACAAAGCCCCCTAAGATACACACTCCTTGCTCTTCCCTACTAAAAGACAGACAAAAATGATTTTTAATCATTTGTCAGAATCTCCTTGAAAAAGCTTCCTATATAGAACTGTGTCGCTTCCAAGAGTGACAAAACCTTCTTTTTTAACAAATGCAGAATGTTAAACGAGCCCATATCAAGACAAACTTTACACTAAGCAATTCACACTTCAGAAAATGACAGTATTGAAAAAAAACCCAAAACAAACATTTTACAGACAACTATAAAAAGCTAATTTTTGTGAACAAGAAGCATTGTTTAGAATTTTAAAGTAAGTCACCAAAGAATCTATCAATATTCAGTAATTTATTCAACTTTCAGGAGCAAGAAGGGATTTTTGGAAGCTAGACTGATCTTGAAAGAGAAAAGCCACTTTTCTGCCTTCCATTTTAAGTATGCCTTTCTTGTTTTAAACAGGGACTTCAGAAGGGGAAAGTGTTCAGAATCCAAGAATCTTCTCTGAAAGAACTGACAACTCCAACATAATTTGCTCAACTTTCTCTTTTAACTTCTATTAGCCCTAATGACAGTAGCTTGTACATTCCAATTAAAATAATCTTCACTTGATAAATCTCAGCTACATTTTATATATTGCCTTTGCTACATTTTTTTTTACAGTGTGCTCAGCAGGTTAATTTCAAGGTATTAATCATGTCAGATTTTACAGGAAGTAACTTTTGTCAAGTCCATTGAAAATTTAATACGATAAAAACAAGTTTGGAATTTCAAGTCACATTAACCTCCAAGTAAACATTTTACCATTAAAAAACCTTTTACTTTTCATATTCTCTTATTAAAAACAGTATCAATGCATGATCAAAAATACCAGAAAGAACAAACTACAGAAACTAACAACTAGAAAGCTCCTTCTGCAAGAAAATAATGTCACATAGTTCACTATCAAATTGAATAAATATTAGATTTAAAAAATATTTTTAGAAGGAGACAGCAACGGTATCTTAGAAAAAACCCCTGTAATTTGTCAGCAATGTACAAGGTTTATTTTTGGCTCAACAGCCCATGATACAGAATTAAGTGTTCCACTAGATGGAGCAGGACAGTAAAACCATCTTGAAGGCCACCCCCCTTGCTGACCCATGAAAAAGTCAACGTCCAGCAAATGGGGATGATAAGAATTTTAGCTTTCTTCTGGGCATTCAGGGCAGAACCAAATTTGTTCCTCTTTCAAAAAAAGGCAACACAAAACTCCCTTAGTGCTTAACAATATTTACTTCTCCCAATCACAGAAGCTGACTATTAACAAACACTAACCAGAAACAAACAGATAATCAAATACCATCGGAAACAAAAATAGTTTTTCCCCATTTTTACCAACTTTACACTAGAAAGACAAAATTTACTGGATAGTCGATAAAAAATGAAAATCTTGTAGCAATTCTTATTTTGTGACAACTGAACTTGCAAAAAGATCCATGCCAAATGATGAAACATTAGTCACCTAAAGCAAAAGACCGCTACCTATCAAATTCGGACTAGGAACAATGGGAAAACTGCAAAGAGGCTCCTAAATACCTGGAACTGTGTAAGTCATAGTAAAATTATCTCCCTAGTCTCTTTTCAAACAGAGTTAATTATTGATTTACCTTTACGTCTACCCAAACAAACAAAAAGAACTGTACAAATTTCATTCCATCAAATGTTGTTTAACAGATGCAGTAGTAGACAAACTGCAGATGTTCATCATCATGTGAAATGAGAAACCTGCATTTCCTTGACTATTAAACCTTATTTCAGCTTCTCCAAAAGAAGTAGAAGATAAACTAACAAAGAACATTTTTAACCATTAATATTTCAAATTTAAATTCTGCAGTTCTTGAGTATACACAACAAAAATAGTAGGAATGGTCGATATTATCACAAACATCTTGCTATAAGAAAGTTCTGAACCAAGACTATATTGCTATATGTGATAGATAACTGCCAACATGCAGCAGTCTCTCATGACAATACTAATTATCACAGTGGTATAAATAGCAGAAGAGAATGAATCATTCTCACATATGTGCATGAAAGCACACAAGCAGAAGTCTTGGTGACTGATCACAAGCTGCTGCCCATGATTGTTGCTGCCATCTCTTTGTTTTCTGATAAATAAACTGCACTAAAAACAAAAACTACAAACATGGGCATGTTTCACAGCAACGTACTTTCCAATTTCCTAAAACTTGCTGCAGTATCTCAAATTGTCATTTGGAAAGGAACTAGTCTAAGTGGAAGAAGCAGGAAATTTGGTCTTTGAGACAATACCATTGTCTACTGCATTAAGGTGTCAGCCTCTATTAAGACCATCCGAAGGCATGTGCAAGGTTTTCAATACAGATATTATTGTCTAACTGGATGCCAGTTTTTCTCTCTGAATAGCTGGCTACCAAGAATTCACGAAGCAGCATACACTCCTTTTCCAAGGTAAGGAAAAGTAAGCATCAGGACCATCCAAACCACTGTAGTTAACATTCAATAAGATCATTTGTATATTGCAGTCAATATATGGCAGAAAAGAAACAATACTTACTACTGTGCACAATCAATCAGTTGATATTCATTAGATCTCTCATAGCAAGCTTTCACACCTTCGTCTTGCCAAAGTGTTTTTGTATGTTCATAAAACTCCTGAAAGAGTAAGAATAGTGTTAGCAAAATGGATTATATTTTAAGAGAATTGGCAAATCACAACGTATCGTTACCACTGTAATGACTGGTAAATGGTAGCGTATTTAACAAAAAAACTTTAAACATTTTTCAGAACCCAACTACAAGTTCAGTTAGTTCTTCTAGTTGTTTTGACTTTGACACTTTCTAACAGTTAAAGAACTGCTTCTCAATCATTGTCATTGAACCCAAATGTATATTGAAAAAAGGGTTAACTTTTCATCAGTGACAATTCTGTTAGCATTTTTCACAATCAATTCTATTTGCTAACATCTGTTCTTTAACTCAAGACTCTACTGCATGTTATATTTATTTGGCTGTCAACATTATTTTTTTTCTTCAATGAAACATTATTTTTTGGTAATGCTCACATAAAGGTAGTAAATGATGATTAGGTTTTACTTGACTTTCCAAGTTAGTGAGGATCTTCAGGGCCCATATAGACATTTGCATGTTACTTAACTCTGTATCACTTAACTCAGCCTATTTGCAGCATTTATGCTTTTAGAGTGTAAAAGAATATTGAACTGCAGAAGAAATACAGTGATACAAAGCTAGATTGTGATTGAGGACTGTCAATTACCTTCAGTCTTCAACTGTACCACAGCACAGTGAGGAAAATATCTTTCCACAGCAAAAATGAGTAGGTAGAAAAAGTAAAGAAGAGAGAGGGAATTATCTGGAATCTCAATGTATTTGAACCAAACTAATTTTGGGTTTGGCTTTATATATTTATTTTTAGAAGTAAGAGTAGTCTGATATAGAACATCTTATGACTCATTCAACTCATCATTACAAAGCTGGGAAACTAAAAAATTGAATAGTGAATTGTATGAGATATTTTTTTTTCTGAAACAGCAGCTGATTCAAAGGGATGCACACTATTTAAATTTCCCATCTAATCAAGATAACCTACACCAGACTTTGACAGTTAATTCAACTATTTGACAGAGACATGGTTCTGAAATAGACATCTACTTCCAACTAGAGTCAGCATCTGCCCAGCCAATTATCTCCAAATATACCCCAAAATATTTGCTTTATCCCACATTACAGTAAATAAACAAATAACTAGGCAAAGATAAGTTTACAGAAAAGGCAATAAAACATGACTGTTCTTCATCACCTACAAAGGGACATTTAAAGTGAAAACAGGGAGTGCCTTAATGAAAAAAGTCACAGCATAGTACAACTGTGATACAAAAAGGAGGCACAAAAGTCCTTCCTCACTACAACTATGACATTCTGGTAGAGGAGTGACCTAAAACAATCATTTCACACAGCTTACGAACTCCATCATACCTTATGGAGAAACATTTGCAGTAGTTTCTGCAATCAGACTCTTAAAATGGGACGAAAAGTAAAATCCATTCCCGGTCTTAGCATAAACACATTGATAATAAAGAGTCTAGGACTTAGTTTAACAGAACAGTTAACAAGTTGTTCAGAACAGTTGTCCCTGTGTTTAAAGGGCAGCTCAACTTCTAAGAAAATATGTGGATTACAATAACGGGATAATGATCAATGTTTGTGCTTTGTTAGGCTAAATTAGCAATAAAATACTTAATACTGCTTTTATGTCTGTCCTGCTAATCTGAACTATAACCAGCAATACTTATGCAATCTTTTCAGTAGGGTTATTAACTGTCCATGTGGGATGGAAAAAGAATTTAAGTCCACATTCTTTGAACCTTTAATTGGCATTTCAAAATCAAGCTCTACAACAAGTAATGAGTAATAGATTATTACACTAAGACACACTGGGGTGGGTTTGCTGTGTTTCTTTTGGTCTTTTTTGGTGTGTGTTTGTTTTCATTTTGTTTTTACAACTACACTACATGACTTGTGATTGCCAAATATGAAGGCCCTTTATTAATTAACAATGTTTTTTCTTTAGGCCACATCAACTGTACCTTCCTACATTTTGTGACTAATACTGACCCAGTTTACAACTGCAAACTAGGAAGGTGTCCTGCAAAGAAAAGTTGTAGCTACGCTAATAGAGTCCCACTTGCTTTAGTAGAAGCTGACTTATACTTGTGACTGATTTTGGAATTAAGACATAGTAGCTAGCTGCAAAAAAACCAGATTCTCCCTCCTCCCCAATACACCTACACTAACCACAATTCTGAAATAATATTTAAGAAAAAGAGTAACATAAGAAATCCTCAGCATCCCATTTGAGTCATGGAACGTAGCCTGGGGCTACTCGCAGGGAAAGGAAGTAAAACCACAAGATTTGTTATGCCTTTAGGTAAAATAGGGGCTTCAGAGGCTACTAGAAAAATCAGGTTAGCAACAGGTTTGGGGTTTTTTTTTTTTTTTTTTTGAGTTAAATAGGTCTAATTTGTACAACATCTCTAAAATAATGAGTTAGGAAACAAATTAACCAAAAGTAGCAGGCAAATTTCCTGAAAATAAATAGCCAGAAAACTAGTCCTTACATGTCTGGTTCTTGTTTCCATAACACTGATTCATTTGCTGGCAGATTCTAATATAACAGACTCTACAGCAGCATCAACACAGGTTTCTCTTGCACTATTAAATAGAACTCCTAACAAAATAGCTAAAATAAATAATACTAAATAACAATTTGGTTTGATATGCCATTCCTCAATAAACAGGCTTTAAATATTAGGTTCCAAACAACCCATAGTATTTGCAAAGTATGGTCATATTACCCATTCTTCCCCTATGTATACTTAAAACTGGAAAAAAATATTCAAATTATGTCATTTTCCATTAAAAAAAATGCTGCAGTTACAATACACACCCAAGATCCTGTTTAAACTATAGCTGAAGCTGCGTAAAGCCACCAAAGTCAACACCAGGGATGAGAGCACGGCATCACCAAGAAAGGTGAGAACTGAATTCTTCCTAAGAATTATGGCAAGATTGCAGCATTTATTTATCACCAGATCAAACTTTACACTTTTCAAAGTGATAACATAACCCTAAAGAGGGAGAAATCCTTGTGTAGATTAAACAGGGAAACTAACAGGGAAAACGACGCCAACGTAACACAAATCTGAACAGAACAAGCAGGGCTTGATTTTGAATGTGTTCAGGCTGGGCAGGGGCACAGTTTGAATCCCAGGCACAACCCCTCACTAACAGGCTATGCTCTGTGAAACTATGAAAACTCCCAGAAAATCCACTGTCTGGGTAAACCTCTGGTTTTACTGAGATAACTGAAGTATCAATAACCATGACTTGCTGATGGCGAGGAAGTCTCAGCTCTCATCATACCGCAGCACTGTGGTAATACCTTAAAAGTCCTATTATTAATGTTTTATTTATTAGACAACACTTTCTGCACCTGCTGAAAGTTTCCCCATACAGTGACCCAGCAGGCAACATTTGTAAATAGCTTGTATTCACTTACAGGAATCTACACAGAAAAAAAATCCCTCAGCAAAAATTATCATTTTAAAGGGGGTGCTTGGAAAACAGTACTTTGTTCCAGGAAGATTTTACTGACACAATTCTGGGTTAGAAAAGGGGCACTACAGAGTCTAATCAAGTCAAAAAACCTACTTGTATTAGAAGATTGTAGCAAACTGAATAAATGGCAGCAGGTAAACAGTAGTTTTATTAAAAGTCAAACCAGAGAAAGTGTTAAAGAACTTGAAGGTTGAGCGTTTTGGTTGTTAAAAAAAAAAAATAATCCTCAAGAGACAAACTCCAGGCCTGGGAAAAAACAAAGGGACCAAGATCAGCTTTTGAGAAGCATTCTAAAAGGATAAAAAATTAGTAGAAAATGAAAGAGAAAAACTGGACATACTGTCTACAAGGTTCTGTTCCCTCCAGATATACAAATACTCAAGAGACTTTTATAAAATGTTTATGAAGCAATGTTTTACAGGCATTAGGACGCTGGCAGGGAAAAAACACTGGCACAGTTCTTGCCACTATGACACCACGTTCACAGGAACCTTAGCATGGACATGCAACATTACCTTTTTTTTTGTAAAATATAATATAAGGTGGATCTGTCATTAGAACAGCTTATTTACTAATTCCAGCAAAAGTCAATGCCACTGAAAAAAACCCTTACCTACTAAAAGGTGCGTACAACCATTACACAATGTTGTGGTTAAAACTGGGATTCAATTCCCGGGCAAAGTTCACTGTCCCATGGAGTTGCACATTTCATAATAAGAGTTTTCAGTAGGTCATCCACTTACAAACCTGATGATTAAAGGCCAAACCAAACCAGCTCTTAACTGTAAAATCTTGGAGGACATTTGTTTCCTGATGTGTTCAGCTTTTAAAAATAACACTGACCATTTGTTTCAAAACCCTTTACAGACCCAGTCTGCAAGGTGAGGACACATGAACTCTACTTTCATGACAGTCAGGCAGTTCTGCTGCATTCCACTAACATACTGCATTAGGCCAAGACAAGGTCACAGGACGGCAGGGCAGCACAGTGCATTCCAAGTCAAACTGCACAAGTCCATTTTCTCCTTCCAGGATAGGTAAATACATGACAAATGGATTTATTTTTCATTGCTTATATCTGAAATCAAGAGATTACTATTGACTGTAAGGGCACTCAGAGAGGGAAACTGATGGCATCTCCTCGTTCTCTCTGTGTTTGGGCAGGGATACCAGAATGTGTCAGATTTGTCAAATCAGACAGTTTAATAGGCCACGTACTTGAACAGGGAAACATCTGCATTCCTAACGGTGTGAACAAGTGTTAATTATTGCTTGCTATTTTAGGGAAAATATGCCGATGATATCACAAAGGAAACACATACCTACAAATAGTTGAAGATATTCTCCAGTTACTGGCATGTGTCCAGAGCTGAATACAAACCTCTCTGGGAGAGGCCAGAGTACTCAGCACTTCCCATAACTGAGTCAGAAATATTTTCAGGAAGGATTCAGTCTCATTATCAATAGTTTTTCATGCTTAGAAAAGAAGAATGATGCTGAAATATTTTGGGTTTCAGCTTTTCAGCTTACAGTATCTTCACATTTCTAGTAGCACAGATTAAAACTGGATGTGGCTGCAAGGAACGGACAATGGGAAGGGAATTTTACTTAAGAAACTCCTATGAAGTTTGAACTTTCATTTTCCCCTTTGTTAAGAGTTTCAAAACACCACAGTATTTGAGAAATGCGCCAACACACAATTCTATACCAACAATCTACAAAGTGCCTTTAGTTAAAAGGCCTCACTAGAGTAATATCACAGTATTTCTCTTTTATTTCTACTTTCAGAAGAAGTTTAATCATCACAGAAGCTTAATCTGTTGATACTAGAACACGTCTCAGATTTAATCCTTTCACACAACTCCTATTTAAAGCACATCATGTTAATTAGGGAGGAAGAACTCACTTTTGGTGAAAGCACTAAGATGGAAGTAGACCCTACTCCCCATTTCATCAAGATTCCTCTGCAATTTTAAATCAAGTAATCAATGTTCCTCTGCTTCTTCAGAGTATACTCATACATGGAAAGAAGGCAATTCATTAATGGATTAAACGTAATGATAGCATAAAAGGTTCACAAAGAAGTCTTCTATACCATTCCAGCTCTCTCTTGGGGCAGTAGAGAGCGGTAATAGAGGCATTTCAACCACCAGCTATTTTTGTAGACCTCTGGCTAAGAAGGAAGGTTTAATAAAACTCTGAGAAATTTCCTTTGAACATTAAATTAGGGTTTGGAAAATGTCTTTCATACTACGTCATTTAGTTGCTTTTTGTGTAATGAATACATAATAAACTTAAATAGTCAAATCAAATGACCTTATTACCTTATGCAGTGCTAAAAACAAATGCCACTTCCAATAATGGGTTGAACCCTGCGGATTCAAAACTCAGAGTCACACACGCAGCAAATACACAAGCAAATGCCTGGTCACCCACACACCTTCACTCACAAATGAGCTCTCACCAACTTCCAGCCAAGTGTGACAAGGGCAAAGGCCTCTACTTGGGGACCTCTCAAGAGTTGGGACCTGACATGTTTTTTAAATTCTGTCATAACTTCATAAACTAACAGCACACTCCCTGTTGCTCTGTTCCATGTAAAAGTCTCCCTGCTGGGAAGTTCACAGATGGCTGCACGCAAGAAGGTAACTTTGCACAACCTGGCCATACTACAGGATATTGTAATTGGTAATGGAATAGCAAAAGACAACTTTAAACTTAGCACCAAAGGGGACACGCCAGAGTACTCCACAGAATCAAAATGTAAAATAAATCACAATATTTTTCACTTTTTTCTTTTTAGCTATGTCCATGCTCATACCAGTTCATCCTTTACTCATCTGACATGATGTAAATTAAATTAAAATACCAAAGTCATGATTTTTTTAGAAGCATGTTTACCATCACATTTCCAAGTGTCTGTACGTTACATAATTTTTATGCCCAAAGGCACTTACGGTTTTATGCCCAAAAAGCACATCCAGAGGGCAATGAGCATATTTACACGTTGCTCAGCCTCCACAGAACCTCTCACGGAAATTCTTCTCAAGCAATTGCAATACCAGGCAGGCTCACAGGTAAAATTTTATTTCATCTATGCATACACCAATATTTTGTGATAGTCTGTTACTGTGATTAAAACCAGAAAATGCTTAAGAATTTCTATATTAAATTTATGCCTATTTCCTGTTTAATTCAGCTGACAGCTCTTCTATTTCAACAGAAATTGAATTAATCTGTTCTCGTTCTTTAAGACTGGTCTGAGGAAAACAAAGAAGATGTATCAAGAGAAATTAAGTCACAATTTCTTCAAATGAATTTCTAAAATGTGAACTTATGAACCTATAAATATGCTATGCTGGCAATTTACTGGATAAAAACACAAGTGCAGAATAAAGTATTAGCATTTACTTCAAACACCAATCAAATAAATTAATGATAAAGCAAAATATAGGGTGGGGGTTTTTGTACTATAAAAATGACTGCACTACAGAAAAGATGTGCAGATAATGTCATTGTCTGAAGTCCTGGGTTGTAGATTCTCCAATTTAAAGAAATACTTTATGGGATTTCAACGGAATTACATGAACACCTCAGTGAAAGCACTGCAGAATTCAAAGGGCACATTCCTTTAATTTTCTAGCAAAAAATATCTTCCCTTCATGCACAGAATTTATTTTATTTTATTCTATATTACAAACTGAAGCATAAGTAACAGCATCCCCATTTTTCACTGCAGTTGGGAATTGCTGTTATTGGCAATGGAATCTGGATTACCAGAAGGTGGGATAAGAGTTGTTTCTGCAGATGCTGGCACAGGTAAGAATTGAACCAGGTGCAGCAAGAAGTACTGCAGCAAACAAATCAAGAGACTAATCACCATACAGAAAAGCAATACTAATTAGTAAAGCTGCTTAGCTGTTACATTTCATCTCATTTCTGTTCACAGAAGTCAGAAGGATGACTGGCTTTTTTTTTTTTTAATACACATGTACTCATGATTTAGGCTATATTTAAAGCCAAAGTACTGTAACATCACTGTTCCTCTGAAAGACTAGCCTAAATATGTGTCATTTTACTGAATTAACAATTTATGAAATTCCTCCTACAGGTGCCACTAGTTGATAGCTTTCTACTTTCTTCAGTAAAAAATTATTCTCAAGCTTTTTCCTACAGATTAAAACAGATACAGCACAAATATCTTCTGCTTAGCTTTACACTTATGTGTAAAAAGAAAGAACTTCCCGTATTAAAGTTTATTTACTTTATATGCACACATTGTTTCTAACTATACATTTTACTAAAGAATTACTTTTTTAAATAAATCAAGTTCTCCTCTGTAAATAAAAGAAGCTTTGCAGAAATTACGCATGCTCCTACAGAAATCCCAAAGACTTTATTATTTCGTGGACCAAAAGGAGCAGGATCAGTAAAATGCACAGTATTGAAAGTGGTTTGTAGTGAATTCACCCACGAGCCACCAAGAGACACAGACAGCCCTGAGTCACAGCACACACATCCCCGCGTGCAAGAGCCTCTCCACCACGCGCTGGAGTTGCTCCCAGCTCCAACTGCCGCGTGGGACCACTGGGGAACCCCTGCACATCCAAAGCTCGCCGTGCCAGGGGACAACTCCGGTGACAACTGCTGTCAGGAAAGATGGCCACCTGGAATTTGCTGGGGAACCTAAAATCTAAGTTTTGTAACAGTATTTGCTTTTACTTATTAAAATGAAGTCTAGTCACCAAACAAGTCAGATACTACTTTATGCTTATACTCAATATATGTTCATTTCAATTATTCATTAAAAAAGCTCTGTGTCCCCAGAATATTTCTTAGTATGACGCAATGGGCTAGTTCACCCTAAAACTTGGGGTATTGTAGACTGAAGCTGAAATTAAAATAAAAATCACTTCCAATAAATAGGTTAGCAATGTCGGAATTTGCTAGACATTGATATTCATTCAAGAAAAAAACATGAATATCAGGTATCTACCCATGTGGACAAAAATCAGAGATTTCAGATTAATTTGCAAATTAAAACATGTACAAGAAGTAATTATTATGAGAAACAAAAATGAAGTCAAGTGGCTGTATGCCTCAGAGTCCCTATACTAAAAGGTGTCTTCAAAAGAACTCTCTAAGCAGTCAGCATTCAAGAATTAATTTCTGCTATTAAAGGATAAGAAAAACAGCTTTGTTTAAGTCCTGTTAAACTCTGATCAGGTAACTCAACTGGATTATCTAGAAGTCCATTTAGAAGGAGCTGCTCTGTGTAGACAAGATAATGGAGATTAAAAAAAGAGTAAGTAAAGATTATTTCAGAGGATCTAGTATCACATCACTCTGTTGATACTGTCTGTAACACTCAACATTTGTTTTTGTTAACAACAGTAACATTCATGAGTTAAAAATACTTCACATACCCACATTTTCTGCCAGTTTTGCACCTGAAAAGGCTTAAAATACATTTCCAAGACACACATATTATCACTATTTCAGAGATTAGAATATATATATAGCATTAAAAAAAGAAAGTGATAGGACAGTGAGCTGACTTGCTCAAAATAATAAAGCAAGTCTGGACAACACACACCAAGAGCCCTGTATCTTCTTGCTGTGGTAGCTGCCCAACGTCCATACAATATTATCCAGACATAAGAAACCAGGCTCTGTCCCCCAGCTTCCCATGCCGTACCCAGCAGAGAAAGTGTTTTGCCTACTTCCTCACCCCAAAATCTGTGACATTTAAGATAGCCTCATGGGAAGTGTCCTCCATGAGAGTCAGTATGTTTGTCATTACATTATAAAGCTAGTGATGATGTCAAACCAGCTCTCCTCTTCTTCCCCGATGTATTTAGACAGGAATAACACATCTATCATTACACAAACCAGGGTGATTATCTCCCGGGACAGATAATTTTGTTCTGTTGCCCCCATAATTACGGAAAACTTCTGGCAGCAGAGATCCCAGTTCACACCTTTTCTTACTGAGACTATATTCTCATTATTTTCTTGAAGATTTTGGTGTTGAAATCATTTTAAGGACTCCTACTCCCACCTCTGACCCTCCTGCACGTTAATGTGTTACACCATTTGTACCACAGTGCCTACGGGCCATGTCATAAACCAGCCCTCAAAACTGATCCCTGTTAAAAATAACCTCCCCAAAATAGAAGCGTGAAGGAGTAAGGGCTACCAGGATTATTTTTAAGCTGGATCAGTTCAATGGTCTGATTTACGCTGGGGACCCAGTGGAGGTTTTTTTGGCACATCATGGTGTGGAGGAGAGGGAAGGGATGGCTGTGGGCAGAGGGGATGCTGAGCTGGCTTTGAGGCTGAAGCCAGCGTGTGGTAAAGCTCTGCCTCAAAGACACCACTCAGAAACCATAATAAAACTATTCAGCAGCACCGGCAGTGGGAGATTCAAAATAACTACAATGTGGCAGTGTAATAAAAAATAAACTGGGACCAAAAAACCTGCAGACAATTTCGCCAACAGCCTAAAAACAATCCCATCTCTTCTAAGCATGTATTTTTCTAGAACTAGAGAGCCATAGGCTGGAGTGATTCCCCAGTCATTTTGCATTTCAGTAGCTAATATTCAGATTCTACTACATTTTGAATACAATATTTCTGAAGTTATGGTATTTTCAAGAGGCATCTTCCTAGGCTGAGTCCAGATCAACTAAAAATAAGCAGTTGTCAATACTGTTCTGCTATTTTGAATATTTCAGTAAAACTAGACAATTATAAAGGGAATACGACCCAAAATAAATAGGTTTTATTTGGCAGCTTGGTTCAAACTCGTTGATTATGGAAAGAGAAATGCTCATAACATGAGAGCATTTCCTTTCCTCTTCCAAAAGAAAGAGTAAAAAGAAAGGGATGAGAAAAAGACCACTATTCTAGCTGGTACTAGGGATGGAGAAAATATCCTAACCACTGTCTGGTATGCAGAACAGGAATACTTATGAGGTTGATTTTTGACATCGAAAAAGTATACATAGAATTGTGTTGAGCTAAATGCATTAAAGGACAATAGTGACAGAATTGCCATTTGGAAACCTCAACTACAAGCATCACATGTTTTTAGCTTCCATTTTAATTGATGGAATAGTTGTAAAAACAGCCTTATGTGAGGGCTTTGTTCTTACATACCACACTGTCCCTGGAAAGCACGCACTAATCTGGTTACAAGTAAAATTAAAGAGTAAAATTTACCCCTACTAAGTTGAGCTAGTCTGAGATAACTAAATAACCAGCTCCAGCACAAACTTGGGCAAGGTCTCAAATTTACTGCTCAGGCAAATCAACTTTTCTACTTGTTTCACTAGAGACCCTCAGTGATGAGCACAGTTTATTTAATAATTTCTAAATCACTTACAAATAATTTTATTCTTTTTTAAAAATACTATTTATCATGATATAATATGAAAACACAAGCCCAGCAGCAGTAATTATATGTGTACCTTCAGATCTGTACCAATACATCAACAAAGAAAGATCACTACCTGACTTCTGAGGCTTTAACTGATGTGCATTCACAAAGAGCTCAATTATTAAAATCAAATGTTTCAGCTGTCTCAGCTGAGTTCAGCTTGGAGGTTTCCTTACTTCAATGTCCTTTTCCTTTGCTTAAAGTCATCATGCTGGCCAGTGACAATTTAATTGCATGACAAAAACCCAACTTGAATAAAGGCAATCATAATGGTCCTTGATATTTAATGAAATTAAAATCTTTCATTAAAAATTTGTACTATATTGTTTTAGAAAAAAACAGAGTTCTGCTTTCAGTACTTCTTTTTGTAATGTGGATTTTAGAAACTGTCTGTTGAAAACACACCAAAGACAAAACAAATTGGAGTATTGGCTGTAAGAGTGAAGTTCTCCTAGGTTCTTGCCAATGGTATATACAGTGTGGTGAAACAAAATGGAAGGACTACAAAGATTTGGCTCTACTAAATTGTAATACTTTAAATCATCAGCATAGTTATGTGGACAGAATTCCTTTTGGTAAGTACTATCTTCTTCCTTTCTCCATATGCTACTGTTTGTATTCAAGAAATCTAATTGCTTAATACCACGTGTGCTGAATTAGTATTACCAACATACTAATTTTTCAGTTTTAAAGAGAATGTTTAACCTAGCATTGCACTGTACCAACATTATTTTTAAATCTATTTGTTTTTTCGTTCCTTTTTTATTTCAATACAATATGCTCTACACAAATGACACACATCCTATAAGTCAAAAACTGCAAAGCAAACAGATGGAGACACAGACTAAGAAAAAAATTAGAGCATCAGAATACAGAAGTTCCTCTTTGAATCCTAGATATGTAGAGTCAGACCCTTATACAGTCACCACACTGTAAAGCTCCTATGTTCTTCCTTTACTTTCTTCTGCCTTTCACGTTATACTGAACCTTGCTGTTAGGAAACTTGAATTCTAGCTCCACCTGTACAGCAGGTAATTATAAACAGAGATTTTGGTTTGTACTTTACACCTAATTCAAAATACTCCTTCATGTAAAGAAGAAGGATGAGGTCTCTTATGTTCTAAAGAAGATCTGTAGTTGCAGAAGAGATTACACAATCCTAGTGCTAAACTCTGTATGTCTGTGCACTGCTTTCTGGAGAGCTTGCTACATTAATGTTTAGGAAAAGATGAACAGCCTTCTAAAGGGAAGGAAAATGGCCTTGTATTTTAAGAGAGTATGGCACTAAGTACTCAAAGCCTTCAAAGAATATCTCCTTGGTACATGAGTGTTCTTTCTCCCTGCCTTCATGTTTTTCCTATGGCAGAGAGGAGTAGCATCAAATACTATACTGGGGAAAGTAGGTCTCCATAACAGCCAAATATGGTTCCCCATGAAGAAAATGGAATAGAGAGAAAGCAAGCTCTACAACTCAAAATAGACAGCATTACATACTGCTAGCATTGCTAAAAATTCCCCTCCCTTCATTAATACACTATACAGGAAAAGCTTTAGCTGCCAGTTTATGAAATTGTCTCATCAGAGTACTGGAGGAGGAAGCAGATAATCAAGATCTCCTTAGATATAAAGCATAACTAGCACAAGGCTATCCATCCCACTTACAGAAAATTGTTTTTTCTTCAAAGTACTTTTAATTAATCTAGAACAAAGTAAAAAATATTTTTATAGAGGTACCCAAGGATCATGTATTTTTGATACTATACACTGAGAGCTGGCATCTAGGGACATGCTAGATCTTAACTTGATCTAAAATATGTAATTAAAACGCATGTTCAGTTTTTCAGGTACCAAAGGACTATAACCTGAATTCAGACAAACTCAGAAATCAGATACATATTAGCTTATATCATCACCGAGAGCAGAGGGAGCCAACAACACTCCTCCAAAATTAGTGGCTGATGCATATATCCAGTTTAAAACCTCAACCCTACAAACATTTACATATGAAACAGTTAATCATGCCAATGAAGTTAGCCACTAGTCAAAGTTATGCACACATCTAAACCTCTGTAGACTCAGGGCTTAAAAATTTAACACAATACCTTTGCTCAGAGAAGAAAAACTAGTTTTATTGGAGCACTGTTATTTCTGAAGTTGTGTGTCATTCAGCACACCAAAGACTCTCCACTGAACTTGAAATTATTTATGGACTGGGTAAGGAGATTTCTACTACCCTAGACATCAAGGGCTTGCTACCATGTATCCTACCAGAGACAATACATAATGAATATTAACTGGTTTTTATATAAAAAATAATGTAACCCATACATACGTGGCTTATTCACTTACCACTACACAAGTACCCCTTGCTTTCAGGGAAAACAAACAAAAAAACTCAAATAAAAATCACTGCTTTCCAAGTGAATGGAAGAAAAAAAAAATCTCAGAGATAGAAAAGGCAAAGAAAATCAAGTATTTCAGTAGGAGGCAGGTCACAGGAACTTGTTACAGCATTGTTACAGATCACAACCTGAACTATCACAAAACAATGGGCAGCAGGAGAGCTGCGGGCACACGGCCAGTTCAAGAGCACACAGGGTGGAGTAAGGAGCCGCTGTCTTTCTCTTGAATATTCTCCTAAAACTATCTTCAAAGCACAAATATTTATTTTTATTGGTCTAGCAGGAGAGATCACCCATGAAGGGACCAAATATTTCTATGAATAACATTGACAAGGGTCAAAATTAGAGAGGTGTCAAGTTAAAAATCTCAAAATCTCCAATTTATTTAGGATTTTTAAGCTAAAATGACTAATATTATATTCTATGTGCTACAGAAGAATCATACATCCCCCTCTCCATCAACCTCTCTGTGCCTGCTGAACTTTGAAAACTACTGGATTTGAAGATTACAATGGCAATATTTCCATTGGCAAAATTACTAATAGCACATGACTTCTGCCTTGTACACAAAGTATGTGTTTTTGGTTGTTTGGTTTTTTTCTTCTAATAAAGGCTGACCAAAGCAGAGAAATTCCCAGAAGTGGCAGCAGTTACAAAAGGTAACTGCCATTGGTTTCACAGACCAGCTTGTTCCATACTGTTTATAAACTGGAGTTACGAAAACCTTTCTGTGGCACAAACTACTCCACAATCTTGCTACTATTTGCACTTGCACTTTCCTTTCAAGCACCCGGGGCTGACTACTGCTGAAGCAAAGTTCTGGTGTAAATGGATCACAACTTTGATACATCATTATAATTCCTACCCTCAGCCCTCTGGAACTGTGCACAGAGAGAGAATACAAGCTTTTAAATACTCCTGTATTACTGCAAGCACAAGGTACTTCATGGTAATTAGTGTATTCGCAGTGTTTAAGAGTTCAGTGTTTGTAAACTGCATTTTCATGGGCTTCTGCTACTAGCCTGGTTGAGATGGAGATTAATTATAGTGAGTGGGCACAAAGTTATACCATCAAACAAATAATTGTATTTTCTCCATTTCCTCTAGAACTGCTGGCATTTTGAATTAACTACACTGGGAGGGCTGGGGCAAGGACATAGTATGTGGAGCCTTTGCAAAAAGTCTGGCTGACACAGGTGTCAGAAAACATGTCTGAATCAGCAGGAAAACTCTACTATTCTTCCAAAAAAGAAAAATACAATATCATTAAATACCAGCTGACCATCAATATACTGTTGTGTGTATTCACTCCTTTTGGGCAGGGCGATTCCCAACAATATTCAAACATTACTGCCAGCACTGTAGCTGATTATTTCAGTAGAGCACAAGAAAGGAGACAAGGGTCTCTGTGTTCATAAAGGATCAGCCTGAATATTCCAGCTGCGTTGCTACAGCTTATTTGATTAGCACTGACCAAAGACACCTACTGTAGTAACTCCCAAAAGAGCACTTCACTGTTTTCTGTAAATATTTACTACAGTGCAGTGAAATATAATAATTTGCAAAAAAGCATGACTGCAGACAACTTGAATTATTTACTTACCGGTGGGAAATCAAAGTCTATCTGGTTGGCTAAATTTAAGATGTAGTCGATTCGAAACTGGTTCTCTGGATTGGCTAGTTCAACTGGAGGTGCCAGATTGCCCATTGCTGTCACTATTGTCTGCAAAGAAAAAAAATATTGAGAGAGTGTCGAAATAGCTAGCTTTGAATAGTTAAAAACAATAGCTCCTAAGTTTACCTCTATAGCTTCTTTGATATTGTTTTTAATATCCTGAATTTTCATTTTCTTCTCCCTGGAATAAAAAAAATACATTATTAATTTTTTAAGCAGAATATATGTTTAAAACAGAACATGAACTTGAAAAGCATTCTATCAAAACTGTGTTGTCATTATTGACTAAAGCACTCTCAGTCACTGAATAATTTTGCAGCTAGATTTGATAACTATCTCATAACTTTTCTAGTTAAACAATAAACATCTATTTGTAACCAAAAGCCAGTATCTAATTATGCTTAAATAAAAACTTACTACAGTCTTAAACTGTAACTAAGGCATTCAGCAAAATCAAACAGATTTTGATTTATTTGAATGCAAAATACTAGACATACGTGGAAGTTATTTAGAAAAGCATAAACTGGAAACAAATAAGAGAAAAAAGAAACATGTTAGTTATTAAAGGTAGAAACAAATGAAAGGAGACCAAAGAACCTCAAAGTACAAAAAAATCACAGCACAGAAATGATGTCATAGTAGAAAAAGCTAAGCAGAGAACTCAACCTGACAGACATTCAACCTAACAGTTTGGACACAAAATCTAAAATAAACAATAAGAGGTTAAAGCAAATATGCAAAATTACCTTTTAATTACAAGCAGAAGAGTAGGCTAAAAAAACACTTAGAATGCTTTGTATGAGCACTATAATTTGCAATTAACTGAAGCCAAATTAAAAAGCACCAGGTCAAGCAAACTACAGTGTAAACCATTGCTTCTGCTATATTTGTATTGTATTTTATTCAAATCTGACAATAATTATTTTCAATGCTCAACAGTGCAATCAAATTAAATGCATGATCAAACATTTGGTATAACCAGGAATTACCATTCTAAAGTTATTATGAGTACTGAGTCTTTGAACTATAACTTAACTGTAATGTACTATGACAAAATTTTTACAATATTAATTTCTTGTTATACACAGCATAAAATTACTACTTTGAGGTAAACCAAGTTAGCCATGTAATTACTAAAAAAATCCACCTAAATTGTCTAAGTGACCTTTCAATCTTCATTAAAGTGTTTTTACAGAATGCTTTAATTATCTGAATATTCAGACCAACTATTTTAATTTTTTTACATTTTGAAAACTAACATTTTCCAGCACAGCATCCCAGAGACTTGAAACTACCAACAGTATGCTTTTTTTACTGTTCAAAAGGTAGTGCTCACACTTTCAGTTTACAGACCACAGCTTGAAAACCTCAGTTTACTGAGTTAATTAAGTGTTCATATTGCAAATGCTTTTTATAACTTTTTCCTTACTATAATCATTCACAACCAACCACCAAAACGAAACTGAAAGCATATTCACCAATTAAGAATGCAGAAGAACAGCAGGAAAAAAAAAAAAAGTACTGCTTAAATAACAAGGCCAGATGCAGACAACCAAGAGTGGTGGGGATTTTGGTTATCAAATGAAAGATTAATGCAACATTTGTAATAGAGAGGAAAACGCCACCGTGTCAGCTGCTGTTCCGCTGCCTTTCAGATACAGGCGTGGAGGATCCCACTGTGCATTCTGCAGCTGTGAAAGCACGACTGCAGTGCAAGCACTGCTCCTACAGATGGATAGTGAACAGCAGCACCAAATCATCTCATTCAGGATGGCTGAGCTGTACAGAGAACACATCTGACTCATCAGCAGAACTCTACCCAACAGAAATACCATTATCCCAAAACACCAGCTCCTCGCTGACCGCTGCGTATATTCCCAAAACTATGGGACAGGGCCAGGAAGGTCAGTGAAGCTTGAGGCAGAAAGAAAATGGGATGATCAATAATCAGATGTAAATTCTTGGTTCCCCTAGACTTCCTGATCTACCTACAGACCATCTGACTCCTGAAGACCAGCAGGTTTTGGCTTTAGGGATTTGGCACCGCTGCTGGGAACAAGGTCGTGAGCCAGGAAAGGCCAAAAGCACTGAACTAAGGAAAATAAATAAGACAGGAAAGGGGAGGAAAAACTGAGGCCTTTTCATCCTCTTCCTTCCCGTCTTTAACACCTTCTATTGCCCCAGGTCTTAAGAAACTCTCCATTTCATAAAGCAAGTCTTATAGAAGATGTATAAATACTGTATTTTTCAGTCAGTGCACATATGGTTGCAAAAACATCAGCCACCTGTTTTATAAAAATTGTGTACCTTTATTAAAAAAAATGTAAATAATGGTATGAAAGCAGGAAATGTTTATCAATGACAGTGTAAGCAATTTGTCTGGCTTGATTTCACCTACAGTTTTCAGCTTGGTCTTAAACTTAATGAATGTCTATCCATATTCCACTCTGTTGAGATCAAAAAAGCAACTGATATGCTTTAAGTTAAGCAAGACACCAGTATTCTTAAAGGATTAAGTAAAGAAATATTATTCAGTCATTTTGCTTTGTTTTGAAACATCTCTAGAAAGACAAGTTTAGAAAGTCTTCTGATTTTTTTTTTTTTTAACCAAACTGTGGTTATATCCTCTGAACACTTGCAGATAACTCAGTATCAGCTAAGTGCACACTTACCTGACTCTCCCATACCATACAGTTAAACACGTTATTTTTATTATAGGTTTCAGTCAAGCTTTCACGTTTACACCTCTTCACTGATGCTCACACTACTAGCAGCACTGCAAAGTGATAATGAATATGGAGTGATGTAAAACTCCAGCACTTAACAAACCGCTTGATAACCATCATCATCTTTACAACGAGAATACTCATAGTTCCTATTTCTGGTTTTGTTGCCATGGCCCTATAGCCTGCCCAGTAAACAAGGACTCTTATTACACAGCAATGAGTGTATCATGTCATTTTGTGTTTTGTAATGTTTACTAAGCATAAATTTTCCATGACAATGAGATACTTTATTCTTCTGGAACTCAACATGTTCATCAATCACCTATTCAAGGGCTTACAGACAACTGTAACTTCTCTTCAAAAAAAGAAAGGTGAAACTCATTTTATTCAGGGACTATGAAGTGCAGTAAACAAAAGCTAAGCCCCACCTCTGCTGTCCCTCTGCTCTGCCAGAATTGTTTCTGAGAAATCCCAGCCAGGTTGCACCTCAAATCTCCAAAACTTTATTTTCCCCAACCACAAAGACTGAATATTCAACTTGGAAACAGATTCTTACTTTTTTTAAATTTTATTTTCAGGTGCTGGCACAACGGCCAAAACGACAAAAGAAAAAAGCTGGGCTCCCAAAAGGTTTTCCCCTGGATCAGATGGAGCAGATTGGGAATGGCACCACGCTATCCTGGCTGACCAACGACTGATGTCTCTGCAGGCCTGCTCTGTATCTTTACATGCCATGGGTTAATAAGGTCATATTTTTAATCTTGTTTAAAACTTTTGCTTAGGCTGTGTAGGGTAGGCCAAACAAAGCATTAAACTCTATTAGTTGAGGATTATAAGAAAAATCTCAAATCCTGCTGTTTTCAATATTTAAATGGGCCAAAGCAAAGCTGCACATAGCTTTCAGGAAACTAATAAAGTCTATTTTAGGTACTATAAAAAAAAAGATGACATTTTAATTCAAATAACATTAAATTAGAATGACATAAGAGGTCAGGAAAATCAAATATTCCTTGAAAACAAACCTAATCAGCATTTAGTAAAGAACTTCACCTGTGGCTGAGCTTTACTATGAAAACGGCAACATTTCTACTGAGACTTTATCAAATCTTATGCAATGAACACATTACCGAACAGATTATCAGAAAGCAAACTAATTTAATTTTAATGTTCATTTGTCATTTACCTTCCAGATAATATTAAAAACCATTACTTGAAAAACATATTTAAAGTTTAAAAATAACATTCCAGAGGACCAAGGATTCAGCTCATTCAGTATAAACAACTTACAGGTAGAAGAGTTTAAAAAAAAAAATGGTGCTGAAATGAATGGTCAAAACAAAATATAATCAAGAATTGGGGGGGGGGGGAGCAATGATTCTTGTGACCCCCTTATGCCATTAATCTAAATTCCTGAAAGCAAAGAAGTTTGAATTTCTTGGTTGCTACTGACAGGTTAAGAAGCCATATGTCTTGTTGCAAAGTTCTGTTCAACAGGCAGAGTTTGGACAAGACTTAAGAGAAAAATACAAAGAACTACCTAGTTTTAAACCAGGTTGTCATACATTACTTCTTTTTTTCCAGCAAGATAGATTTTATGAACAGAAATGAAGTGATACAGTTCTTCAAACCCTACAAACCCACAATAAGATAGCTAGAAAAAAATCCAAAACGTGCAGACTGCAAAGCAACAACAATAAAATTTATTTTTTTCCTTTAGAAGGAAAGATAGCCATAATAATATAGCACTATCATTTTAACATATATCAATTATCTAAGTCAGTGGGGAAAGCCTTCCCACACCTCCCCCAAATTCCCTGATTATACAGGACACTCCACACTTTAAATGTAGGAATATTTTAGGAACCAAACATTAGATGTGTCATGAAGAACACTGTGAAGAGGTGAATTTAATGCTGTGGCATGCATCATTTGAGTGAAAGTAAAAAGACTTTGATCAGATAATATGCACAGAAAAAGGCTTTTAATGAGGGTAAATTATGATTGCCAATTAATCCCACTATGAACATGGCCTAAAAAAGGAACATACCCTGGAATATGAGTACTTACAATGTGAATACAGAATATTGAACATTCTTTGTGTACTGCAGCTATAAATGCTAGCTTTCATTTTTGAAAAATATCATTTCCTTTTTCAATTTGTCTTTTAACACATGGTTTCCTATGTGCAGCCCTGGCATAACAGTGTCACATAATGGTTTGCAATTTAATAGCATGTATACATTATTTCCCCACAAGTGAGCCTGTCTAGAACCCTGAAGGGTACGTCACAGCGTGGGCAGAGTACACCACGCGACACAAGGACACCTACTTAAAACGACTGGCTTTGTATTATATAATAATCCCCCAAAACCATGTTAAAATTTCCCTTAGTAATTATGTTTCTAATCTTCTGTAGTTCTCAGGATGCTTTTGCAAATAATAAAAATAAAGCAGGAAATTTCTCTTTAAACTTGTATTGCAAAACGTACATGCCTGGAGAGTATATATAGACCATTTTAATAGGGCATATTAAAAATGTAATCACAGAATGTTAATCCAGAGCATTAGCCTTTGTCTTTACAAGGCTGTAAATATCTTGGCTGCTCTCACCTTCAGTGATCGGTATAAAGCATAAATTACCTTTATTTCTGAAGCACCGTCAAACTTGGTTCACTCTTGAACTTGCTGACACAACTCTGTCCACTGAAAAGCTTCCCTTGCCCGTGCAAAGCACTGCCAACTGCCAGTTCAGTGAATCAATTTGCAATTATAAGAGCCAGAATAAAAATCTTACTAAACAATTAATTTGCCTCTGGCTTTTTATAGGAGAAAACAACATTGTTGTGTTTCAACACAGGTGCATCTCGGTTTGCTTTTGGGTATCACCAACAAACACGAATGCACAGGGAAGTAGCCACAGGCTGTCCCCTTTCTGCTCACCTTCAAAAGCCCATTGCAATTACACACTCAAAACAAATGAAGTTAATACATCAATTTCTCCTTAAAACACAATTCAGTACCTTGACAGGCAGTCATGCACTTTAAAAACAGTTATTCATCTAAATAGTGTCACTGATGCAGTGAAACATGCTCATAGATTTCATAAACATTCCAGAAAATCTGCATTAAAATTTGCTTACTGCACCTGATGGAAGTTAAGAAAAATGCAAACAGCACTACCTGCCAATTCACCTCATAAACCAGCAGTGCAGTCAGGATCTTCAGACACAAGACCACAAGCATGGAAATTCAATTAAGACTTTGCTACTAATCCACATTACAAAAATTCTGTGGTACTTTACGATTCAACAATAAGATAAATTTGGTTTAGCAGCCTGAGTTATTTCTAACAGAACAACATGGCAATTATCCCAAAACATAACAGCTAAACTGGGCAGGTCAGAGGCCAAGTTAGAGGTACTTGAAAATGGGGGAAAATAGGTGCCTAGAGTATCCAGAGAAATAATTCATCTTAGCCCTATGACAAAGTATCAGTTTTACAGACAAAAGTGCTAAAATGCAATAGCAAAACCCACTATCTTTTGCAAATCAAACTCTTCACATCACACCATGGAGATAGCTCAGTAATTCTGCCAACTTCAAAGGAGATTTTGTGTTTTGTACGGTTCAAGAACAAAAAGGCCAGGCACAGGCGGTACCGCGGGGTAGGAGCATCAGCTGCACACCAGGAACTGTACAGTTTCGACAGGAAATACCATTTAGTTTGGTCCTCACTTGGCAGCAGAATTGAAAGAGATTTTCTAACCACATTAATATATTGTTCTCGATAACTCTGTCACCTTGTAAGATGAAATAACGTTACCCAAAGGCACAGCTAGCTGACAAAATGTCATCTAAAGCACTCTACCAGTCAGTGCCGTGCTGGTAAACTAACCACATACACACCAAGCACCTCACTGAGAGCAACACCCTTGCTGCTCCTGAATGCAGAAACTGTTTCCCCTCCTCCCCAATACCATGCTCTTCCTTTTACACTACCTTTTCCCTCAACATCTACCTCACTTTGAAGATTCTTGGGTTTATTTCTCTGAGATTAGGGATATAAAAAACTTGTACCATCCAGATACCAAAGACAATTTACCGTTAGAAGAATTAATAACAATAATAGAACAAGAATAGCTATGAGGATAGGCTATTGGCTTTCTCATAAATAACAGTTTTTTGAACAAGAAAAACCCAACAGGTCGAATAATTTGGTCATGATACACTTTGATTTAAAGACACAGTTAAAATTTAATTATGTTGCACAGATCTAATTGGGACCTAAATGATTTGGGAGAACTTAGTTCAATTATCCCCTGAAGCCTAATCACTTTCTCACACATACATGATGCAATATGTAGAATAGGAAATACATACAGGACTTCCACAAGTTCCCTTTTAAATCCTGGGAAAAGCACTATAAACTGCTTTACCATTGCTTATTTGAATACGTTACAATATTTACCTCCATAAGTTACACTCACATCTTACTATGTGGCCATAAATAGATGAACATATGATAAGAAATATAAGTACAGAGACATACCTTCTATTTACAGAATGACAGAATCATTCTCTTAAGTTAAAATGCAAGAAATACAAATTACTGAAGCACTGACAAAAAACACATCACTGCTCTGTGAAAGCAACGATGATGTTAGTTTTTATCACTATTTACACTGGAGTGGTAGGGGCGAGGGATGTGGCTTGTTTCTTATCTTGGGGAACAGTACTATAACTAAATTACTATAAAAGTCTAAAAAAGGCACCTGTAAATATAAACCTAATTAACTCAACACTGAGGTTTATTTTACCCGTGCTCATTGTGATATCCCAGTGTAAAGGTTAAAGAGTAACTATTCTGCCTCCACGACTATCTGGTGTGAAGACTGGCTGTGGGCAGGTCTGGCTCCTGATGAAGTTGAAGGAGCCGGGGTGGTGGCTGGACACACCTGACGGCTGCTGGGGCGGCAGGAACAGCCCCATGCAGGGCACCCTGGCTGTGGCACCCTGGCTGTACCATCTGCCCAGGTGCATGTGGCACAGAGATGCTGTTCTGGCTCTAAGCCACCTCAGGGCTCCCCTTGGCGCTGCAAATTCCTATGTAAAACCAGTCTAACTGGTTTACAGTCCCTTTATACCTGTAAGTGGCACAAAGAGACCATCACAGACCCAATATTAAGAAGCATAATTCTGCTTATGCTGCTCCATTTACTTCAGCTAATTAACTAGCAGTAGTTTAGGTAAGGAATGAAAACAGTAGTGTTCACAAAGAGCTCTGTGATATATGAGGTTGACAAAAGCCCTTTAATTCATCCCGTGCAATTAAACACCTTTGTAAATTGCAAACTTGGTCTCTAGTTCTTCAGGCAGGCAGACAGAGAGAGGGTAACACACCAGTTCTGTTTCCCTGCTCTATGTAGAGGTAATTAAGCACATGACAATAAAAGGTGTCCTCAAAAGTTTAGCATTCTCTCTAGATACTCAATACAATAATTAACAAGGCTAAAGTCTTTAGAGTACACTCTGTGATTCTTTTCTGGTACAGAAGGACGCTTCTCAGAACAAGCAGGAAGAGGAGGATTCAAGTCAAAGTTGCTGAATCATCTTGCCTTGTACAATTCGCTATTTTGAGATAACTATTTCAAACTGCTGTCAGGAAGCACAAAGACATTTTTATTTATTTACTTATTTTAGCATTGTGAATGCGGTCATTATTAACACAGAAAAAAAGGAAACATGCACATTAGCTGTCATCCTTTTGAAATATTTACGTCCAACTGTGCAATAGCACTGAAATACAGCACATGACACCTCTCAGGACATACTCTCTGCTGTTTCAAGTTGGTTGTTTGTATAGCCATCCTGCACAGCACATCCAATCTACTGTCCTGAGTTACCTGATCAGGTCTATTGATCTCTTCCTGTCCAGGAAAAAATACTGTTGTGTGAGTAGGTACTGACCAGACACTGCAGTACACACGGATCAACAGCACCTTCTGTCACAACTAGGCTGTTTGCTGTGTTGCTCATCACTTCATCCTTGTACTTCAGAGACTCTGCTTTAGAATACAGGCAGGTAATGGCAGCATTACTGGGGGCCTTTTGATTGCCTTCGTTTTCAGGAACTTTCAAAGCACCTTTGTCTAAACTTTGAAACACCAATTTGATGAGCATTCTGCAAATTTCATCTGCTCCGACACTGTTTTGTCAATGTCTGTATTCTAGTAATTTCTTCAACCAGGATTGGGTATGAAGCTTTCCAAAGAGAGTAATCACATCCCAGAGCTCTTCAGGGGTTTGCGTACAAAAATGAGAGGAATAGCTCCTGTAATGGCTAATGACCTCACTGCTGCTTAAAACTAAAAAAGTACACAGCTGGCTAAGTACCAATATTAAATGGAAAGAAGATCTAAAATAAAAATGGCTGGAACACTGGAGGCCAAATAAATACACGCACAGACCAGCCAAGCAGGATGCAGTGTGCTGGGAAGACAGTAATGAGACAGGTGGAAGATGGCCAGTCCTGAAAATATCTTGATTTTTTTTTAGTGATTATCTCCATTACCATCTGAAACTTTTCTGGCATGTGATACTGTAGATAGATGATCTGGAAGGTGATTGCCTCCAACAGTGACAAAACCCAAGGCTTTTAGTCCAAAGCCTGCCCATGAGCAGGTAAGACACAGATATGAGAAGGGCAGCAATGCAACAGAAACAGAAAAGGGGAAGGCTCAATTTCGCACAACACAGTATCCTAACAGCAACAAGGTGAATTCTGACAGGACATTCCTACAAGCATTCACTGTAACTTTTATTACCTACTGTTATTTTCATTCTACCTTTCCAATCTCTTTATTTAATAAAACTAAAGGCTACTAAAACATGTGAAGAGCTTTGAATGTGTTAACAGAGCTTTCCAATTTCACCAAGAGAAGTGAGATAGCTACTTTTTTACTTCCTGGGGACATACGCTTTTGTTGTTCAAAAATTTTTTTTGTGCAATGAAGGTTTGCTAATGTTAACAACTAGGAAAATTATGACAATATTCAAATTCACATGGGTTTATAAAGATTCAAATTTAAGTGCAATCTGGTAACAGAAATCCTTGTAGATACATCTGATCAGGGCAAATACAAAGTGTCACTGAGTCGTCACTAACAGCTAGCAACAGGTACCTGCAAAGAACTATTTGCTTCCAGCTGGTAAGTTTAAAAAAAAGTTTGTGAGTTAGGACAGAAAATTAAAAATACATATTGCACTATGAAATATTAACTCAATTATTATTCTCAATTTAAAACTCAGTTCCAAATATTAATCAAGGACTGAAACAAAGAAAGCTTCCCCTTCAGTGTGAAAGGACCTGCAATGTGACTGCACTTTCTGAAAATTTAGCTTTTGCTTCACTCAGATAAAAAATAATTATCTAATATATTTCACCATTTTTCTCATTACTTTTTTATTTTCAATGACTCAAAGCTTTACATTTTCTAAATGCTGCAGGATTTAATATTGATAGCCCATAAGTTCAGAATGAGTCTGAAGAGGAAAGCAGTTAATGCAGGGAATGCAGACTTTCAGCACCCAAAAAACAGGGGGGACGATTTGGAGAGGAACACAGGCATTGTTATTTATTGTTTATTAAGCTATGTAGCTGTCACTGAAAGCTGACCTCAGATTTCAGTGAGATATTAATGTTAAATGTTTTGTTTACCACATGTCTTATGGCACTGTTAGACTGCTTTCACTGAATCAACTCTTTTCTTTACAGCTGTAAATCTAAAATTTTTACCACTGACAAAGTCTGAATCAAGGAAGATTTGCAGTTATCTCCAAGGATGAAGAGTTGTCAGGTACATGCAACTTTCATTATAAGCTTAAAAAATTGCCTAAATGCTTACAAACTCGGCATTATCAGCAGAAACAAGAACAGCCCCTACTGATTTTAGCTTTTGAGAAGTTCAAGTTCACAGTCATTCTTAACAGTGTGCTGTCATATCTAAATGGTGATTTCCATTACACATGTTAGTAAAAACTAAATTTCAATGGAAAGGTAGTTCTGTGAAAAACCTTACAGATGTCATGTTTCCATGTAAACAACCAGCACAACATTCCCACTGAAAACCCCAGAAAAAAATCCTGTGGAATTTGTCAAGTACCTTTAGATTTCAGGAGTTGGAGTTGTGTATTTATACTTCCAGACAGTGCATGATTTTACTATGACTGTGCACGTAAACTGCATTTTTAGAACACAAAGTAACTAAATATTGGAATGAGCAAATCCGAAAAACCTGTCCCTTAAATATCCAGGCTAGCATACAGGGAGGCAGGTGTAACACAGCCCATAACAAAGCAAGGTGCTGATAACTTTGGCTCTAATCCATCAAAGCACTTAAGCACATGTTTAATTTTAAGCACATGAGTAATTCTATCAACTTTAATAGGGCTACTCATGGTTTAAGTACTGTGATGGATGGGGGCCAGAATGCGCAGAACCTTTAAGAATGCTCCATGGCCTACGTTATACAAAGGAAAAATGGCATTCTTCCACTGAACAATTAAGTTCTAAAAGCTTTGGAAGCAAAATTTACCATAAGTTGAACCCAGCTCTGCTTATGTAAACACAGAGATGCGAGTTATTCTCTGGTCTTTGCAGATAAAACATGATGCAGGTTCTCACGCACAAGATGTCCACGGATCTTTAGCTTGCTCTTCTCTTTCTCCGACAGCTCTGTGTCATGGTTGTGTATCACCTGTGCCCACCACACCTCGAAACAGGGAGGATCACAGCTAAGCAGTCTTACAGGGAAAAGACCATAAACTCAGCCACTAGTGACACTTCCTAAGTAAGGTGCTACCAGATGCAGTTGGAAAGCATTAGTACTGCAGCCTTTCACACGGAAGCTTGCCTGCACAGACACCAGTGCAAGCAGTACAGTTCCAGCTGTAACTGGTTTAATAGTTCAGTAACTCCTCAGTAACATCAATTATTTTGGATATTCAAAGCTGCACGAATGCCTCATACATGTATAATGTGTGGTAAATTCAGATGCTTTTAAGTAAAAATATTATTTATTTAAAATATTTTATACAATGTTAAGGATGTTAAAAAAAAAACCAACCCAAAACCCAAACACTCGCTCTGCAAATTTCTAGCTAGGGCAGCCTCTGTAAATCAGAGGTGGCTTATTTGATCTCTAAGCCACTCACTAGAAAATTCTGGATCTTGTTTTATCTGACTGTGGCTCTAAAAATTGTTACCAAGTTTTAGGGACAGCTTCCTAAAAAAAGGAAGAGAATGGAACCATTTGAAAAATTCTTTACAGACCTTTTCCAAGAGGTCACATCAGCCTCACTAAACAGTAACACACGAGAGTCACCCAGTTTTATCCCTGGACTAAATATAAGTCAGAAAAGCTCCAGAAAAAATCCAGCTATATAGCCATATTGTCCCAAATGTACAGTGAATTTTAACAGTTTCTAATATAATATCAAGTAATATCTGTTTTGAAACAAACAATGGAGAAGAAGTCAAAGCCAATCAAGTGATTCCTGTACGCAGAGACCAACTCTCCTTTCTGTCTGCTTACTCCCAAGTCCCCAGTCCATAACAAATGCAGAAGGGAAATGTATGGCTAACTGGGAAACAAATCTCTTCTGCCAAACTCTTCAAGAATTAAAAAAAAAAAATTTTTTTTTTTACTTGCTGGTGAATATGCAGCAAAGAGAACACAAAAATAAACAGCTTGTGTGTGGATTATGTTTCTGAGATTCTTCAGCAAGGGAATTATACACTACTACTTATTAGACAGAATTTGCAGAAAATTAAGTACACTACTAGGGGACTTTAAAATTCCCTTAAATACAATTCAAAAAAAGAATGCTTTGAATCTATGTCACTGCAGAGTCTCTAATTTTTGCCAGAATTCTCAGCTTATTAAAACAGTGTGTCTAGTGTGGTACATCAACACATTTTATAGTGTTACTACTGTTAACAGTTTTAATAATAATTCTGACAATCTCTAACTTTAAAAGTTTTTAAGATACCACTACAGAGCTTTTTATGATTATTTTTGTATAACAAATGAGTTTATCTTTGTCTTCTAGTACTTCTACTTCACTTGTGCACATATATCACAGCAGTACCGTGTGAGAGCACAAGCTTATTATCCTTGTGGATAAGGGAAGGAGGCAAAGTGACTATGTCTCCAAAAGGCAATTCAGAATAATTATGACAGAAGAAAGCTTTTCTGCAAAAAACATTCAGGAGGTCCAAGTATCTTATTAGGCTCCTATATAACAGGTACCAAAAAGCAAATCAAAACAAAACCCACCACACTTCCAAAAAAACTACACAGCGTTACTCCTCTCTGAGTGAATTCTTCAGCATCACACACAACTCTCAGCTAAGGTTGTCTTTATTTCAGTTAATATGTCCAGTGCTTTTACCACATTTTCCCATCATTAAAATAAGAAATGTACTTCATCTTGTGAACTTCACTGTTCAAAAGTCCTCACAGCTTCCAGAAACCTACTGATTAATCAGGGCTCTGTTATTGTAGATTTAAACACAGACACAGTTTAATTCTGTTCCAAACTGGAATTCAAAGCAGTTTCTTCTTTATTCAGGATGGTTTTAAAATGTTTTTTCCAAAGTCCCAATCATTGTTAAATGATCTTCCCTTAAATCTAGCACAAGTGTCAGTGAGCAGGCAATCCTCAACAGAGCAAGTTATCACCATTTACTAGAAACAAACCACCTAGTTCTGTTACCCCTGAACACTGACCTTCATTCTTACAGCTCACATGAAGCTTCACAGATTAACACCCAACCTTCTTGCTCATTTCAGCGTAGTAAGAAGCAACTATATCATGACATGAGGCAACAAGAATTAAAGCAAGCAAAATTCTGTATGAGTTATTTCCATTAAAAGAGCATTTGTATCACAAACCCAAGACTCCTGCATCCAGAGTTCCAAGTTCCTGACTGCACTGCTATTTATACAGCACCTCCCGTACCACTAATGCTACTACCACATTTTTATTGAGACCAGACTGTGCCAAAACTCGAGGTTGCACGAGACGCGGACTGCAATGCTACCACAGCTGGGAAGTGCTCACACCAGCTATGACAGGGCAATACCACTGCGGGGACTGAACAAGACCCGCAGCAAGGGATCCAGCGGAGAGCAGGGGAAATTTTGCACAGTCTTATCTCCATTATAAAAGAAATTTCATCATTCAGAAAAACAGCAAAAAGCCTGTTTTTCTAAAGCAACACCTGCTTTTTCTCAGGGAAGGTCCCCTCATTTCACTGGGTGACATTCAGCCCTCTGCAGACAGTAACTGCCACACTGAAGCTGTGCTAACACCCCCTGTAACCTCACCTGAGCGATGCTTTCCTCTAGCAGAACAGAAAACTTTACCCTCCAGATTAGCATGTTCCAATCCTAAAGCTCTGAGGCACAATAATTTTGTCTCAGCTACAGCAAAGGGTTATTTATATCAAGTTAGGGATGCCCTCAACATAAAAGAAAAAGGTATAGTTTATATCTGTTAGGTGAACAACTAAAGTATTCACGTCTCCTCTACAGCTCACAGGACACTTTTGTGATTATTAGTCTTAAACAAGGAAGCACAAACTCTCCTGCAACAAAAGTTTAAGTTTTAAAATCTGATTTCTGATATTTTAAAATCTCCTATTGTCACAACCAACACCTAGGTCTCCTGAAACCGTAAAATTACAGGAGGAAAAATTCCCATTTCACCTTACTTGTGCAATTGCCAGTGTTTTTGGACAGTCAGTTTCACATTCTGAAGAAGTTTTCTCTGTTTTAGTCCCTTACAAAGTAACAGGAGTGAAAAATCACTTAAAGAAATTATGATCTTAAGAAAGGCAGTCTCTAAGTACAGCCAAATTAAACTTCAAACTCATTCAAAACCAAATTATAATTCTAGCTGTTAGCACACTTTCCTCATATGCTCAGTGACGTTCCAAAGTATTTACACAGATACCCCGACACACTCATACAAGCGAAGTGACTCCCTCAACAGTCCAAGAACACACACAGAAATTGTTTAATTATAATCAAGTTTCCATGCAAAACAGGTCAACCACGCTGAATTTCAAAGCCAGCACTGGAAATAGTCAGCATAAGGCAGAAGTGCAAAGAATCAAATTTGGGCAAAAAATAAATTCTACAAAAGCAACTTGACAGCAGAACCAAACTAGTGTCAAAGGCTACACCGTGCTGGTGACCAGACCGAACTCTCAGCTTTTAGTACTATTTACCTCTAATGGTCTGGATTTTTTATTTCTGCAGAGATTATCTAAGTGCCTTTATAAACCATTTAAAAAAATGCTTTAAAAATAATTTTGCAATACTTATTTATGCATGTAATTTCGATCAAAACAGAAGAGGACGGCAAACCCAAACAGAACCACCGCTTTGCTCACGTCAACTCAGCAGAAGACATCTAGAAAAACTATGGCAGAGCAGACTACTTTGTGTTAGCACTGTAACCACCCCTGTCTGCAACCACCTGTACAAACAGTGTACTTAAACACGTTAAAGCAACACTTCAACTGGTTTTAATTGTTATTCTCCACTCCTCCCCTCCCACCTGGGAGGAGACAGGAGAGGAGCTGCCAGGTGCTGCCAGCACAGGGAGACCCTCATATGGCAGCTGAGAGTCTCTGGACAAGAACTGCTTTGCTGATAGGAAGACAAGTCATCCCATGAGAAAACCCCCCTCAACATATAATCAGTTAAAAAAGCCAAGCAAAAACTGGTCTTCTACCTGGAGTTTGTAAGATTATGTTCTATTTCTTACCTAGACTGAAAGGAAATGATTGAAAATTGAATAAAAATTAAATACATAAATAGTTCCTGACAGTAACACAAAGGTTTTTCTGAAAGCAGATTAGCAAGAAGTATGGCCCAGAGTTCAATATGTATCAGGCAACAGCTGTCTTTAAAATATCACAGTTTTATACAATTATATTTAATATGGTAAGAAATATTTTCATTTCTTTTCCAGTTATTACAAGTTTTTCACTGCCAGAAGTGAAGATGATATAAGAAAAATATTTGGAAATAAACACCAAATATTACCAGGCAACAACAACAAAAATACCCTCACTTCCTTCCAAGCACCAATATAGTTATCATGACATTAAACCCATTAGTGAAATTCTTCAGCCAGCATCAGGGAGCATTATTTCAGGTAACAAGTTCCACCTACCTGTTGTTCTTGCCAGCCTAACTTAAGAAGACACTGTCAACTAACGCACATAAAAAAATACATATTTTGTTTCTAGTCATCTAGGGCTCTATTTACAGAAAAGCTGGAGTTAATTTACTGAAAGCAGTGCAAGTTTCTACATTGCTACTTCTGAAATAAGTTTTGCCCTGGAGTAAGTAATCTACTTAAAACTGTACTGCAAGTTAACTAGTGAAATGTTTCAGTAAACAAATCCCCTACATTTAATAGAAAAAAAAAAATCTTCCTTCCAGAGAGAGGAGCTGTAGAAATTAATCTGCAAACACGATACACATTTCCTTTACCTAAATATTATACTTCCCATTATGCCCATTCATTTGAAGCACACAGTAAGAGAACAATACTCTCACAATTCAATTTTACAGCTCCTTAACAGTGTAACTAAAAAGTTATAAAAGCTTAAGTGAATACAGTACACAAATATGGGTTTTAGGGACACAGTTAGAACCAACTCTTGAACTCCTCTAAATCAGCCCTAAACAGATGGGTAGATACAAAAAAAAACGCTCCTCAGCTTCTCGACTCCTGTGCCTTACAAAATCTGCTTCTGTGCCAGAATCTCGCAAGATAGCACTTTCTAAGCTTTTTTTTTTTTTTTTTAGTTGGCACAGTAGTTTTTCCATACACTTCCCTCTTATTCAGCTTACTTCCCAACAAACACCAAGAGCCTGAGTCTTCACTCCTTGTGGAGTTCTGTATATTCCAACTGAGCACAAAGTAGATACAGAGCATCCACAACCTGATCCATTTGCCTACTTAGTTCCAGTTTGTGCAAACCTAAGCCTGAACAAATGACTCGAACAACTGCTCAGGTTGTTGAAAACAAACAGCAACAAAATGAAAGTCTTTCCCATTTTAAAGTATCAATATTAAAACCCCAAACATCTGAGGTAAAATACAAAAATCTGCTTGGGAAATGCTCTTTCTAGTTCCCCACAGGCCACAATCTACAATGATCCTGGACTTTCAGGGAATGGCACCTTTGGTACCAGGAGGGTTCATTTAACCAGGAAGGTACCATTTAGAACCAGGAAGGTTCACTCATGTTTTGGACAAACATTCTGGATCCAAATTAATGACTTCTCCAATGCAACATAAATTAACTGGAAAAATTCCAAACAGCTCTTACTGAGAAGTCTGAAAGTCACACAACAGATGTAGTGAAGAAACTTTCACTTTACTGTATTCAACAGCCACATATATTTGGACTCAACAGTAAGAAGAATGACCTTTTACTGAGCTTAAAATTGGAAATTAATTATACCTGAATAAGCACATATATTATCATTTCCCCTGATAAAAGGGAAGTTATACTGCTGTAATTTAAGTCAACTATGACAATGGCACAATTATTACGTCCTGGCCCTGACCTGACATTTCTAAACGGTAACAGAAAAGTAAAAGATACAGTTCGTACTGACAGTACACAATAAATGAGAATGTGAGGCCCCAAGTTATGTGAGAAATGATTTGCTGATACTGAGCACATCAGTTAGAATATACAGCACCTTGCTATAATTGTCCAATTACTTTCACAACATATGGTCCTTTAAATATTAATAACATTGTTTAAATGAGAAACTTATACACAGCTGAAGAAAATAATCTCAAGAGAGTGTGTATATTGCCGTAAGTTATAACACTGCAAATTACTTAAACAGTATTGCTTGGGCACAATTATTGATCCAAGCAGCTGCTACCTTGGCTGCAACAAAAACACAGCAAAAGCACCGGTACAGCTCTGTCACACTCGGCACAGCTCACCGGTACAGCTCTGTCACACTCAGCACAGCTCACCAGTACAGCCCTGTCACACACAGCTCACGGGTACAGCCCTGTCACACACAGCTCACGGGTACAGCCCTGTCACACACGGCTCACCAGTACAGCCCTGTCACACACAGCTCAGCTCACCGGTACAGCCCTGTCACACTCGGCACAGCTCACCGGTACAGCCCTGTCACACACAGCTCACCGGTACAGCCCTGTCACACTCGGCACAGCTCACCGGTACAGCCCTGTCACACACAGCTCACGGGTACAGCCCTGTCACACTCGGCACAGCTCACCGGTACAGCCCTGTCACACACGGCTCACCGGTACAGCCCTGTCACACTTGGCACAGCTCACCGGTACAGCCCTGTCACACACGGCACAGCTCACGGGTACAGCCCTGTCACACACGGCACAGCTCACGGGTACAGCCCTGTCACACACAGCTCACGGGTACAGCCCTGTCACACACGGCTCACCGGTACAGCCCTGTCACACTCGGCACAGCTCACCGGTACAGCCCTGTCACACACAGCACAGCTCACCGGTACAGCCCTGTCACACACAGCTCAGCTCACCGGTACAGCCCTGTCACACACAGCTCACCGGTACAGCCCTGTCACACTCGGCACAGCTCACCGGTACAGCCCTGTCACACACAGCTCACCGGTACAGCCCTGTCACACACAGCTCACCGGTACAGCCCTGTCACACTCGGCACAGCTCACCGGTACAGCCCTGTCACACACGGCACAGCTCACCGGTACAGCCCTGTCACACACAGCTCACCGGTACAGCTCTGTCACACACGGCACAGCTCACCGGTACAGCCCTGTCACACACAGCTCACCGGTACAGCCCTGTCACACACGGCACAGCTCACGGGTACAGCCCTGTCACACACAGCTCACGGGTACAGCCCTGTCACACACAGCTCACCGGTACAGCCCTGTCACACACGGCTCACCGGTACAGCCCTGTCACACACGGCTCACCGGTACAGCCCTGTCACACACAGCTCAGCTCACCGGTACAGCCCTGTCACACTCGGCTCACTGGTACAGCCCTGTCACACTCGGCTCACTGGTACAGCCCTGTCACACACGGCTCACCGGTACAGCCCTGTCACACACAGCTCACCGGTACAGCCCTGTCACACACAGCTCACCGGTACAGCCCTGTCACACTCGGCTCACTGGTACAGCCCTGTCACACACAGCTCACCGGTACAGCCCTGTCACACACAGCTCACCGGTACAGCCCTGTCACACTCGGCTCACTGGTACAGCCCTGTCACACACGGCTCACCGGTACAGCCCTGTCACACACGGCTCAGCTCACCGGTACAGCCCTGTCACACACAGCTCACCGGTACAGCCCTGTCACTCAATCACCTGCAGTCACAGTTCTCAGCTCTGTTTGTCAACTTTCTGAAACAGCAGCTCTCAAACTTTTTTGTTTGTTCCTCCCCATTTCTCTGGAAGAACAGGCTGGATTGTACCCGGGGGAAGGCACACTGCTAGAAAGTTGCTGAAATGCAGCGGGGAGACACAGTTCACGAGAGCCAGGGCTGCTCTGGAGAAGCCGTGTGTCGGAGGGGAGGCTGGATGAGCAGGAACTGCCTCGCCAGCAACCGCTCAGCCTGTCGTGGGTCCCGCAGGGTGGGCACTGTGGCTCCTGCTGTGCTGCTGGCCCTGGTAGACTGTGCTCCTTCTAGTACATTCCCAGCTACTGGGAGGAGAAAGGGAAGAATGTGCCCCACTTAAGTAATCACTAACATACAGCAAGAAAGACAAAGCTTTCCTCTGAAATGTTTTACATACAGAATTACAAAATCTCTTTCTCCACAAAAAGTTTAACAGAAAGAGAAATCAAGTTTATTCCCACAAGCACCAGAGCATACTTTCAGCACTTGCAAACAATATGCAGAAATGAATCTACTACCTGGAAATCAGATAACAACACAGATCTACCTACAGCATAATCATCTTCACTGGCACCTCCTCACATACTTTCATGCAGGAATTAAGCAAGACTTTTCAGGAGTTCAGACCTCCTATAGAACTCAACACAACCAACTGCATATACCACATGTTCCAAATACATTTATGAAATATTTAAGTCATTTATTTTAATAGGTTACTAATAGTTGGTGTTGGCAGAGAAAAAGCTGCATTTCTCTAAAAACTTAAATCATGTAAACCTAGTCATAAACATTTTTATGAGTAGGTTTTTTACAAAGCACTGTACTGACATTAACTAGTCAGTTCTCAACCTTTCCATAGGGGTAGATTAAGTATTAAAGTACATCCAAGGCGTGTCATCATATCAGTTTACCCTCAGTGGCAGTTACACTTACACAATTAGAGCAAATTCTCTACCAGCTTCATCATTCGAAACCAGAAGCCTATGACAACGCTGAATTTTACCAAGTGATTCTGAGGGAAACAAATCCCAGCAGACAACTTACAGTCTGAGTTGTGTAACTACATATTAAGTCACTACAGGGAAAAAAATTAAAATAACCATTTTCACATTACATAATTATGCAATCCACAATGTATGAAGGTAGTGGAAGCCTTCAATCTCCAGCACTGTGCCCCAGAGAATACTTCAAATATTTGTCTGACCTACCTATGCATTTATCATTTTCTGTATTGGCAATCGATAAAAAGGAGAGGGAGAGAATCAGTAACTGCGTGATAATTTCACCTTGGGCAATCAACATTCATATCCAGCATTAATATTCAGGAAATGCCCCAAGTCTCAATCATTAATGATTAAGTAACACCACACCCTGGAATATTTTACTACATATCTGTATTGACATCATGAGATTTAAACTTCAAACGTAATTGCTTGCCATTTTAAAGATCTTCTTGGAATTAAGGGACGCTGGCTACAACAGCACATATAAACTCCACCTCTGTGCAAGGCAACAGAAAACTGAATTAAAAAAGCTGTAGACTCAAATTCCCACTCCTCAACAGCTTGAGGACATATTAGGACATTTTAAAATATAAACAATCACCTTCTGGAAGACTAAATTTAGAAAATTTAAAATCTTAGACTAAAAGGGACTCCTTGTATTTAAGGAGAAGCAATCCTTTAGCATTTCACCTCACTTAGTACCATGTATCATCTACAGAGCTTTCCAAAATATTTACAGCCACACTCCTGAGCTTACACAACTCAGCTTTTAGTGAATATTAAGCACATGCAAATTGCTCTAGGAATGAAAACCACCCCCTGACAGTCAGCACTGTGCAGGAGTCCCACGCTACAATTCCATGACAGCTTCAGCAGGCACACACGTAAGGAACCCGGTACATCACGAGCCAAGGGAGCTCCGGAAGGCCGGGTGCTGGTGGGTGCCTGAGGGCCCCCCGTGGCTGCTCCTGCGCCAGCTCAGAGGCTGCCCCTGCAGACAGAGGTGAGCCTGGACCCACACCTCTGACTACACTCACACCCAACTCACCTCTACAACACAAAAATGGCTGTTGAGTCCTTGAACAGGCTGTGGGGAGGGCCTGAAACGGGTAATTTCTGAAGGGGGATTTAACCCATTCTTCACCCGTGACGGAAGCACGCGATGGCAGATGATACACGGCATCTGCCAGGCCCCTTCATGTGCACCAGCTGCAAGGGGTCCTGCAATTTGTTTTCTACCAAATCTTAACTTGTTTGATTTCCTCAACAGAATTAACAGAGAATTCAGAAGTCCAGCAGCATGCAGATAATTTCATTGTAATCACTTTTATGATAGCTTCCAATTAAGCTTCTCAAAAAATCTAATCCAAGAAGTAGAGATTTCAATGTTGAAATGTTTACCACCTTTTGCAGAATTATTCTTTTTAAAGACATTGAAGAAAAATATGAAATAAGTCATGTGTTTACTTTTATTTTGCAAAAGGACATTTATTTTTGTGACAAAGATATCCTCCAAAGTAACTGGGTGTCCTTTTTTGTTGAAACAAAATCTAGACAAAAAGAGAAAATACTAGCAAATCAGGTGACATATTTGTTTGAAAACTTAAAAGTCCAAGGCACTGCAGTCATATTGAGTTCCATATATAACTACTATACAAAGAGTTAACATACAATATGTAGCAGTTAATTGCCATAGACAACAATACAGTTCAATAAATTGGTAGAAGGATTATAGTACAGTTTTATTACTACCTCCAACACTTTTACTAATGTGCTTATTACTTTTTTTATAGCATATTGCTCTTGAGCAACCAGTTTATAATATTTACCCTTTTAAAACTAGGTGTACAGAGAATACATATATATAAAAAAGGGCAACTAAGTTTACATGGCAATACTGGTGCAGCAGCTAACACATCCCATATATATCATAATTACACACACCTTACATGACAAACCGACTTAAAAGCCTAGAGGCAAAGCCAGCTGCCACAATCCAAGCATTTTGTGCACTACAAAAAAGCATGAACTAGGACTGGTCTTTTTCTCTTAGAAGATGAGGATAAAAATACCACCACTACAAACAGTTTCTGTATACACATCACACACACAGACTACTTTTCTATCTCTAAATTACTTCTATTAGCTGCAGGATGTCAAAAGAAATTTTAGTCCAACACAAATAAACTTTAGATGTTGAATGTGGTAAAAAAAGCTACATAACACTGGGATGCTTTTTTTTTCCATTATGTTTTAACCATTTCCAAGTGTAGTTCTTTTGTATGCCTTCATTAAGTCAATTTATCCTTAAACCTGGAATTATCTAGTATTGGTTTTAGTCTTCACATTAAAGGCAACAAATAACCTATTGCCAGCTGAGTCAAATTCACTGCAATTGCGGTTGGGAATAATGTAGCACCCCTCTCACACACACAGCAAACACCAACTCTTCTCAGGCACGCGCGCTGTTGGGTCTGTGGTGCAGATAATGAACACACAAACTGTAATTCAAAATGTGTATGTTCTCTTAGTAACAGCTGAAGGTATCATGCTACCTTTAAAACATCCTACACTCCTGGAGAAGCAGGACAGCAGGAAGTCTCCTTGCAATGATAAGCTGTGAATTTCCACATGGAATTTGCACATTTTTTGTGTGTATCTGCATCCCACAGAAAATGACTCCTATATTATACTGTTTCTTCTTGTTCATTTTATCCTGAACAATGGCAACATGGAAGCTTCTTGACAAAAACACCTATGTGGACATCCAGTGTGTAAATACAGACTTAGCATAAACACTGTGTATAAAAGCTGTACTATGTCTGAAGCATGTCCAACACATGTATGTGTCTTCCACAGACACCCAGAATGCAATTCAGAACACATCCTGGGTTGTGTATAAATTGAACCAGGGACTTGACATATCTCCATTTCTGACACATTTGCAGTACATCCCTTTTTTACTGTTCTCACACAGAAGCAGAGTAAGTATGTTTCTAAGACCACCACCTTCAGAAAAATGAGTGGGGAGGAAAGATTTAAATTGTGACTGGGACCAAGAGTCCTCCAAAACCAAATCTTGTGGGATAGTTTAATGGCCCACAACTCGGCATTTCCAGACAGACTGTGACTGAGGGAAAGCGAGTGTCCACAGTGTAAGAAACTGCTTTAGAAAAAATGAATTAGAATTACTTACTGCTTTTTAGGAAGTAGCTACAGAATATAAAATTACCTTTTCATATAGGCAGTCACTGGCAATGGGAGTGTCCTAAATTAAAATTAACTCCAATTAAGGCAATCTTAATCCAGATACTCACTTATCTGTGCCCTCAGTAATGTTGCTTTACTCAGTCCACGTGTAATATGCAGTTTTCTTTCTGAATTCAAATGAAGCTGTCATAGAAACTTAACAATCAAAAACCAGAATAAGTTTCCCAAATCAGATTTCATTTTCATTATGATATCCTTTGCTATGGTAGTTTGCTGCTCAGTTCACATTTCACACAGGAGACAGAACATAAAAATAAGCTCTATTTATTGCTTTATAATAATTTCATCTTTATGAAGTAATAAAGGATCTACACACCATCTATCATACTTCTAGTTTGGAAGGCCTTCTGGGTGATAAATATTTTAATGAAACTCAACACGCTGCAGGTGCATCAGTGTTAAATTAATAGGTAGTGATGGTTATGTATCAGCAAACACACAAACAAGAATCTTCCAAAACCTTCCAGTTAATTTGCAGTTCAACTAGTAACAGAGAAAGTCAAATACCAGTCAGAGAAAGAAATACATATACTAAACTAACTCCTGCCCTCTTGGGACTAAATCCTGCCCTCTGCTCTATGAAGTATAAACATAATTGTGCTTCACTCACTGAAAGGAAAAAAGTAAGTCTTTATTTAATAATCTTACGATTGCTTGATTAGTGCTTAGAAAATAAAAAGCTCTACTTAAGTGCTAAATATTATTAGCTTTTTCAGAACATCAGCTCCAAACTCGCCACTCCCCATTTCCTTCTCTCGTATCTCTTTTCATTCATGTCATTGGAAGGCATCTTATTTTCAGCAACAACTACTCACTACTTTTATTTTTTTTTTTTTTTTTTAAATGCTGCTGGATGTGCAGAACTACTGTTGAGGTTGCTTGGCAACTAGTGAGACGTATCAGAAAGAGAGATAAGGTCCAGAATGAATGGAATTGAAGAGAACTATATTTGGTTTCATTAAGAGATACTAATGCACTCAAACTATACCAATCTGAATTATCCACACTAAGGTGAAATTTTGCCATTTCTTTCAAAATACAGACATCCATAATCAGAGTCCTACAAAATCCATTAAGCCACCCTCCTCAGGCACATACGTGTCTGCCTGTACAGAAGAGACTTCATAATCAGGGCTTTTACCTGGGCTAGGGGTTTGGTACAGCAAGGAACAATCAGGTAACACAGATATTCAGTATTTTACAGGATTTTAGGCCAGAGAGGATAGCTGAATACTTCAGTCTGCCTTTCAGTGCATCATAAGTCACTGTGCTTCTCCATATACTTTAGTATCCAGTTGAAATTTGGAAACAATTTTTCCTGAAGGTCACAATTTGAAAGGAGATGAGATTGAGCACCCAAGACTCCTGCAATGGCAGAGAACTGATTACAGAAAGCCTGCCCTAATAATTCAAGGAGGTCAAAAAAGCCTTATGCAGCAGAAGATGGAAACACGCCTAAGTTCCCAGTGAAAGAGTTTCTTTCTTAACTCAAGCTCTTCAACTAATTTTATCTGGATCATGTGAGGAAGAATCAACCAGTCTAGCACAAAAGAGGATCTTCTAACATCACCTCAGACCCTGCCCAATCTGTGATGCTTCACAAGGAAGTGAAAACAGTGACAAATCACAACTAGCAAACTACCTAAAGGGAAAAAACAAAACCAAAAGTCAACCCCCCCATGCTTTCCCACCTCCTCATGCCTGCAAGCAAACACGGGACTCCAAGGTTTCAAGGCTTCAAATACCAACACAGAACTGCATATATCATAATTATGTTCAGGGTAATAAAAGCAAAAATAAAAGCCCATAGCTGCAAAGGAAGTGGGTAATTAGCACCATATGAAGCAGGCTTTGTGCTTCCCAAGGCCAGAGTGGCCACCGTGAGCATGCACCCTTGCATCAGGAAAGCTGCATCTCCAGAAGCTGGATTGAAATACAGTTTAAAAATAAACTTGTCCTTCCATGAGAGATCTCAAATGAGGCTTTCTCTTCCCCAACAACCAATTTCAGTGAAAATATCTCTAATTGTAAGGAAGTGAATCCCATACCTGCCTTCAGTTTAGGTATCTTTCTTGCACAGCACTACCTCTACAGGGCAATCACGTTTGGTCATCCCGGTTCTGAACCCTGTACAACTCCTGTGGCCTTTCTTTTAAATTCTTCCCAGTAATTCCACATCCTTCAAGAAGTGAAGACACCAGTATGGGATATACTATTTTAGTAACACTCTTATCAGTGTTGGAAGTCCACTTTACCACTTAGGTTTTACTTTCCCTTTCTTTAGGCATCCAGGCCTGCATTTCTTTTTGCCACAAAAAACACATACTAAGGTAATTTAACTAATTGATTTTCAAGCCCTTTTCCAACTTTACAGATAGAATCTACATTCTGACTCTTGTGAACTGTATTAAAACAAATTTCTGAAGTACAACTTTTAAATACTTTATTCAGACCACTCTAAAAGAGGAACCTGACCTTCCCAGTATTAACAACGTGGCCAGTCTGCAGAGAGGGGTTTCAGATCAAACAGGACCAGCAATCTAAAGGAATGATTTCGTATCCGTAACCACGAGTTCCCTGGATGCTTTCCAAGGAGTGGTCCCACTCACTGCCTCTATTAACCACTGCACTGAGATCTATCAGCGAGCCAGCTTACACATTCCTGTAATATATGCACCGTTAATTTCACACAATGCAATTTTTTAACTCAAAATATAATGTGATATTACATCAGATACCAAAACAGATGATTTTTATAAATCACATCTATAATCGTTCCAAAAAGGCAAAGGTTTATTCAACAAGATCTCGCTACATGTGAAGTTAGCTGACCACTATGATGTTCTTCCTATACACCGTTGTTGCAAGAAACCATAATAAGTAATAATAATAAATTAAAATGCCCCATAAATTAAAATACCACTTCTGTATGTTTTCCCTTCTCTCTCCCTCCCCCTTTCAGACAATTCTTATGTTTCCAAAGTATGAATAAATTTGTGAGGAAAATAATCAGACAGTATGTTGCCTACATTATTTCAAAGTATTTTTTCTGACTCCCTATGACTGTGCAAAATGAGCAGAAGTGCTTTACAAAACTCAGTCTTTCTGACTTTTTTCTAGCCCCTTTCCAGTGATGTCAAAAAGATACTGAGGTAACAGAATGCTATGAAGTTCTTCAGTGATGAACAGAAGGAAAGTAAACATATGATTGCATAAGATGCAATTACATAAAATGAAGACTGTCCAATTAAGTGAAGGCAAAACACAGAGGCAGTTCAGAGCATCCCGAGTACCCAGTGTTTTGGTGAAATTAAGAGTCCACTGACACAGCCCCCTCCCATTTTCAACTCAAAAAACTAAAAGGCAAAATAGTTACATTTGAAATTTTGAAGTGTCTTATGTGTAAGTTACAGAACATATTTTTATCTACAATGTTCAGCATAAGCAGAATGTGTTCCTATGAGTAACTATTTTGAAACAACATTAATCATTTTTACATACCAAAACCAAAAGGTTGCATCTAATTTACAGGCATCTATTTTAGTACGCTTCAAACCCAGTACTGAAAACTCAGTAACTGCCCACACTATAGAAATTTCACAACAAAAATCCCCAAACAACCCCATAAAGCAAATCTCCCAGAAAGTTGTATAACATGTTTGCTGCAAAATACATTGAGACAAAGTTTTAGAAAACTTTAAATTCTTACTGACACTGACCCCTGCAACTGTTTTGTCACATTTTTGGACGTGTAGAAGTATAGGCCAGGACAGAAGAACTAGAGCTGCTCCTCCTGACCTCCATATGGACTTGGGGATTGTATAGTATTGGGTCAGAGTATTATTAGCTTTCCTGAGAACTCTGAGTACTTAAGTGAGCCTTTCTCCTTTCAGCTTTCTCACTTGTTTAAAGAAAAAAAAAAATTCCTCAGCTTTGCATTGTGCTTATAGGAATTTTTAATGGATAATACAGTGCTGTGACTATATTCTCATTTCAGAAAACCAAAAAAATTAAATAAAAAGTATTTAACAATATATTTTCAGCAAATGGCTATGTCCTTATGATTATTATATTTTGCTTATTTAAAAAAAAGTTATTACAACTGTAAGTTTTCATCTTTATCTTAAATAGTCTTAAACTATTGAAAGCAACACAAAATATGTGAAGCTATGCCAATCACTGTTATGCAATTAAATTAAAATTCATGAAACAAATTAGCTTAATTTTTCCACCGTAATGCCACGTTAAATCAAATTTAGCTAGCATATTTATTTAAGTTATTTAAATTATCAGGGTTAAAACAGGCATTATACCCAGTTTTCTGAATTTACTGGGCTAAGCATCCCATTACATATTTTTAGCTATTAAAAAAAAAAGCAAGATATGAGCAAGGCATCCTTTCTCATTATAAACTTAAGGAAGAAACATACTTCCCTGATACCCATTTCCTTGTAACATTTTCTAATTAATATGAACATTGATATTATATAGATAATTGTATTGGCAAAACAGAATAAAAATGTGTTAACTTGAAGGAAATGAAAGTGTATCTAAGCTCACAGACCTACAGGCAAGAAGAGTATTTAAATCACAGTGATTAAGCAGGCACCAGTAAATCCTGCAGCTAGCTGTGAAGCTGCCATTCGAGGCTAAATGTAACATCTGCTGGGACGGCTCCAAGCCTCAGAAGGGAACACCGCACACCTCTGCCTGCTCCATTAGCGCACCCACTGCTCCTGGGAGGCTGCAAGGGTGCAGCTGGGAGAGATTATTGTTTCCTGGTGCCCTAACTAAAAAGACAAGTGAACACAATGACTTATTAAACAGCCCTTTGGAGAATACAGTCAGCAACAGGTAGCTAATAAAGAAGGTCACAAGATTTCTTGTACTGTTGTAATAGCAAACAGCTTAAAACTGAACATCTCATCAAGACATTCCACTACCACATTCCCCAAAAAGCAGATAATTTTGCCCCTTAGCTGCCAAAAACACACCTCAATGTATTGCTTTTTCTAAGTAAGCAAGCTCAGCTATAAACAAGCAATTCTAATTAACTGCATGTTACATTAGAGTACAGTTAGAAGTAACTATTAAGAGCTGGTGCAGTTACACTTGCACTGTACCCTAAACTCTCCTGCATTTACTAGGAACTCAAGATTCAGATGTCAAAGCAAAATGGAGGACATTTCTTTTTTACACCAGGAGTCGTCACATTAAAAAAAAAAACAACAACAACAACAAAAAACCCCAACTCATCAGTGGAAATTCCTTCATTTCAGCTTGAGAGCTTTGAATGACCAAGATTAACCTGAACAATTTCTGCATCTCAGCGCTTCATGAGAGATGGGACTTGGGTAACCCTTATATACAAACACACTATATATCTAAAAATAAAGAGAGAGATAAATTTGCCTGCTGGATTACACTTCAAAGCATTATCTATGCCTGCCTTGATCTAGGAGACACTTGGGAAGGATGCTTACAGAACTGGTGCAAGAGTAGTGTTTTTCATTTCTTAAAAAATCCCCCAGAACCCCACAAAGCTGCTCCCCCAGCCCAAGAGAAGAGACAGAACACATCTTCACTCCTACTGAACCTGTCCCCCACAGACCATAACAACGCAGGAAGCCCAGCAACCTAAGAAACAGGAACAAGAAATAACACTCATATCTAGATTGCTAGAAGGAGCTGAGAAAGGCACAGCATATATTAATAATAAATTATATCTTATGGGACAAGCACACTACGTTTTAATAGAACAAAATTGAAAAAAAAAATTCCCCATCTGGAATAACCAACAACAGACAAAACAGCTCTGAGATGAAGTAAGGAGAATATTCAGAGATTGCAATAACTTGAAGGTATGGATTTAATACCAAAAAGGTAACCTGCCATGAGCTTAAGATTATAAAAGTATTCTGTTCATATATAAAGTAATTCAAGCATCCCTCTGGACAAATTAGTACAACTATTTTTTACTGGGAAAATCAGAGTACCTATCATGTCCAGTCTGCCCATCCAAGATATATGGGACAGGAAGAAATCCAGTGAGATACTACAGAAGAAAATCCTTCACATAGTACTGATTCTGTAACACTGGCTAGAGAAAAGGTAATAACTCTACAAATATAATTCTTGAGGAGAGCTGAGGAAAACCTGATACACTGAATTTTTTTCAGAAAGGACACTGAAGTGTGGAATATAGATATATAGTTAATATTCTCCACATAGAGTTGTATTTTTTAAGTTATCAAAAGTTTTTTGAGAGTATTTTATGCAGCTTGTGATTTATTAAATAACAAGTTAAATAGAATACGATACAGTGGCTTATACTAGTAGATGCTTGCTTAAGATAAGAAAATGGAGAAAAACACACCACTTCCACTTTTAACTCATGAAAGTGCAGAGTATTTAAAAAAAAAATATTCAGAGTGAATTGAGGAAGAGTAGGACTTTTTTTAGCTGTTTCCTCTCAGTCTCACTCTCTCAGATACCGTTGTCCAACTTCAATCAAACTTGAAGGAGGGTTGGTGTGGCAGAGATTAATTTCCTGAAATGAAAGTCAGAGGCTGAGTAGAAGAAAGATCAAAATTAGTGCTCCAGTGAGAAAAAGCAGGAAGAGTCCATGCAGATCTACACCAGCCACAGCACATGCCGACTTTGTCCAGGTACCAGGAAAAGCAGAAAGAAGGAAGATAAAGGACAGGACAATCCAGGAATATTTAGAGGTCAGTGATGCAAGGAACATCAGGTCCATGGACTAGAAGGAGGACTGCATCCGTTGGAGGAAACAGGAGATACTTGGAAAGCTACGGGACCCGTGGGGAGGAACTGCAGATGCTGTGGGGGACTGGGGCAGAGTATTGCAGAACAGATTCGGGAGACACAGAACAAGTTACAGAAATCAGATTTCCTTAGCTCAGCTACCCACAAACCAGTTTATTTTCTGTTTTGAGAGGGTACAGAGAAACTTGCAAATTTTGTAAAACGAGATTTATTTTAATCTCTCTTGTTTTTACCAGAACTAATGGGTAACACATCCCACATCTACCATCAAAAGTCAGAATCCTCCCAGACCCATTCACACTGTTTTCCACATAGTTAAATCTTAAACTCTGTCTCTCAACTTGCTTCTCAGATTACATCACTCATGCTTATTCCACTATCCATAGTTATTGCCCTCCAAGCTCTCTACAACTCTGACTGTAAAGCTTTGGTTGATAGGTGCCTATGCATACTTTAAAAGCTTTTGTGAAATGTAAACCTCAAAACAAATAAAACTACTGACAAATTTTTGGCCAGTCCTTTTACATGCCAAACCATGTCTGCAACACATGCAAACTTAGCTTAAGGGATGAGTTTACTAGTGGGCTTTTTTTTGTTGTTTTTGTATCAGAAAACTGAAATATTTAATTGGAAGCACAAATGCTCAAGTTGCAAAGCGAGGAACAGTAATTCAGAGGACAGAGAGCTCTCAACATGCAACTACACAAACCTGGTAATTTAAACGCTGCTTTGCTAGAAGAATTCAACATTTCCCACCAACCAGTAAATGCAGATAAGACAGATGCATGCTCTGCTATGAGCAACACCGTGTTTCTCATCCAATTATAAAGAAAATTTTATGTTCAATTCTCACTTCCCTTCTTTTACCTAAGTACAAATTCCTTAAAAAAGCAAACACACAAAACAGGCAGTTAAGAATAAAGGATAATGTAAAAATGACAGTCTGTGCTGTCATCTCTCCCCTTACAGTTACCCTGAGCCTACCACGAGCATCTCAAACCAGAAAGAACCAACCAGCTTTTTAAACTTTTACATTCTTTCATGCATTGTTTTTCTGTAATATTTTCAGGAACCTAAATAACATTATTTTGCACTCTGAAAAAAATATTTAATTTCACTTGCACATGGAAATATTTCAATGGCTCGACTTTGAATGCCTCTGAGCACGGTAAAGGAGTTATTTCGTTGACTACTAGAATATTCACCACCACAGTGTTAATACTCTTTGCCAAATAAGACCCAGTGTAGGTATTACAAACTATCAGAATTTTCTGAAAACCCATCTTACAGTATTTAAAAATCACAAATCAGTAGTAGATTTAAATACAAAACACTTGCACATGTTCTTAATGGAGAATGTGTTGTATCTTCAGCCAAGATACCACAAGAAACTTGAAAAACTCAAAAACTGGAAACTTCTTTTCCTTTTTTCCTTATAACAAAATATTAATGCTGCTTCATTGAGTTCAGGTTTACTTCTTCACAGAATGGGATTTTCCCCTTTGGAGAAATAAAATTATTTCCTACCAAAAGATAACTTCAAGCACATAAAGACAGCACTAAGCATCCTAACAATTACGGAATTTCTTGTTCGCTTAGGTTAACATCACCAGATTACTACCTCCCATTTCTTTCAAGTTGATAGAAGTTATATTTAATTTGCATAAACATTTTGCGTAAACTTTTACAAGCTATATGCAGTATTCAGTTCTTAATCATAGTATTTATTTGCTGTCGGTATATTCTTGTCTTTTAACAAAACTCAATTACACAACTGTGTCAGTTCGTAGGACAAGACCTAAAACAGACTGAAATACACAGCCCGCTCCCTTCTCTGCCCTCACATTCACTTTCTGTTCTATGACACAAATTTTGATCAAAACCCATAACTGGTTGTTCAGCTGCAATGGAACTTTTCACAGTCTTGAACAGACATGTACACACAAATTTTCCAGCACAGTAACACCTCGGCTGTGTCCTGGATCAGGAGCTCAGGGAAAGAAAAAAAAATGCTCTCTGCCTCAAATCTGCAGAAGCCTCCCGATATACACTGTGATGCAAAGAAAGAAAGAAAGAAAGAAGGAGGGGGGAGGGAAATCACACACACCAAGGCACCCTCCCTTCAATTTTTAATGTTACTCAAATACTAGGTAAAAATTATTTTTGCTGTCAGTAGAGTAAAATACAATAAGGTCAGTTTGTTTCTTGGCAAGGAACTGATGTGACCATTCTAAAAACATGGTATTGATACACAAATCTAAAGGAACTGTAAAAACAGAGCAATAATTTTTATGTATACAAACAAATATTAGCCATTAGGAGGGAATTCATTATTTTAAAAAATTTAGTTATAAACATTATACTTTTTCCCCACACTCATAACATTAACTTCTCTTCCATAAAAACCACACACATAAAAAGATCTGAGTTAGGAAACAAAACACAGTATCAAATAGCAGAAGAGTGAAGTTACCGAGACAGAAGTCACAAAAGACACTGACCAGTGTGACTAGATAGCATTATTCACTGGTTTCTGTGAAATAATGGTGGTGCTGCAGTTCAACTTTTGGTGAGTGAGAAGCACAAAGAAAAGACTGGAAAGCATCAATGACTACTTCTCCTTCCTTACAAACTACTAAATCTAGGTGAGAAAAAAGGAGAAAGTTCTAAACCTTTAAGAGGGATACTTGGCTTTCCTAACTTCCCCACTAAGAGAAAATAATTTTTAGAAGTACAAGAGAAATGCAAATATATATCAGCTAAGTCTTGAAAATAAAGCTATTCAGTTCTGCTCCTGCCATCACCAGTAACAGATTTGATAAATACACAAACTCCCATTCAACACTTCAACGCACCAGTCTAAGAAATAAAGTCATCATTCTACAACACCGCTTGGGAAACTGAGGCTGAGAAGCACCATCTGAAATTCCCTATAACCTCAAAACTTCCTGAATCATAAATACTATCCAAACTTTCTAATCACAAAGGGACATTCCCCTTATTTGTCAGTCTTTGTAGTGGATTTCGTAAGTCACATTTCAACAATTTATTTCTATCTAAATATTTCTGCTTGTCCCAGTTTTTCCCATGACACTTCAAAACTGTCTATCGACCTTGCCAGTTTCCCACTTTCTAAAATCGTGCATGACAATGACCCTCTCCTTAGAGCCTGCCTGCCAAACCCACAGTCATCACAGAGGGGAACGATGACTTTAAAAAAAAATAAAAAGTCAGTGAAAGGCCATCATCTCAGAAGCAAAGAACCCAGCCCCAAGATCACACAGAAAAGTTGTTTGGGTTTTTTTTCCCCCTTCAATCTGTATTATACATTTACATTAATTCTTCCAACTAGATTCCTTACTTCTCCTGTCCTCACTTTCCCATTTTTAATCCTTTCTGGTTCATAAAGATTGGCATCTGAACTTCCACACAGTCAAAAAGAGAAGGTTTTGGCTCCACTTTATCAGTGGGTGCTCACAGAATGCAGTATGCAACAACAGAGATCTACTCCTCTGGAACAGCCTCATGAAAAGACAGTTGTAAGTGCTGAGGAGGGAGGGAAGGAAAGGAAGGGAAGTCACAGGCTTCCTGCTATTACAAGCCAAATTTAAACCCTTCCTACATCACAAGGGGCTCTGTTGTTGGCAGTAATGCAAAGAGTAGAAAATTTGGTTGATATGGCATCTTCATTATGCTTAAAATGCAGCTCTTCCATGTTAAAGATGAGGCACACTGGAAGAATACTGTGGGGAAGCCACTTAGGACACTGCTGTAGGAAGACATCAGTTGATAGCACGACCAACTGAAGTGACCTTGCAAGAGATAGAAGCGGGCTAAGCCCTTCCAAAAACTCCATCCAGAAAAACCTGTGCTGTAGACCATGCCTCGCTTCTCCAATGTTCTACTCCACCTACCAATGCCACAACGCTGTGACTTCCCACATGCCACCTTCACAACAGGAACAACTGCAACAAAAGGAAATATTTCTGTCTCTAACTCAGCTACAGGCTACAAAAAGCACACTGAAAAAATTTTACACAGTCTTTACTGTAGTTAACTTGGCTAGAACTTTAACCACTTTCAAATTCACCTTAGCTTTGTTAACTATTAAGCATATTAATTACCTGGAACACTTGATTCCATACAGTTCCTCAAATAATTAATTAGCAAAAGCGATCAAGGATTGGAGTCCCAGAGGAAATTCTTCTAGTTTTGCAGAACTACCTAGATTTCACCTTGTGAAATGCTACAACTCTGTGTGAGGCCAACTCATCTAAATGCACATGACAACTGCCCCTTCTTCTGTTTAGGGGCAAAATCCTAAAAACAAAACAAATAAAAACCCACCACATTCACTGAAGGGAGCTAGTACATTCAGCACTGGGTATCCTGTGTGTTCGCCAGAAATTAAGAAGAGTTATTTGAGTACCCTAAAGAAAAACTTCCGATACCCTTGTTCACAGCACATTATTCACCATTCATAACAGGTATCCTCCTTCTGCTTCAAACATCAATGATCACAGGGCAACCAAATCAAAGATGAACAAGTTTTAGATAGGACTTTAAACTGGATTTATTTCAAGCCATGTGAATAAGCCACATCAACAGAAATAATTCAAAGCTACAGTTATGTAAATGGACACTAACATTAAAAAAAAGTCTCTTCATCTCCAGCATACTACAAATTGTCACAACTTCTCTGCTGTTATTCATCCCATCAACTGTGGTGTTGTATGCAAACGAGTTTATGCTCTAGAATGACTGATAAAAACATTAAGAGAAGTCATGCTTTACTTCTGCTCTTCCAAAAAACTCCATGCTCTCTCTCTCATTAGCCGAATCCCACATTATTTCTCCACAAGTAGGGCAGAAAGGGAATGAACTGGGCAAAAAGGATAGCAGGGAAAGCAGGACAGCGTGGGGAGCAGTTCATTACTGTGAAGAAAATACAAGCTACTTAAGGACTAACGTGTAACTTGCAAGAACTTCAAAACACAGAAAAACAGCCTTCTCCCTCATGTAAAGTGTGTTATGATCTACCAATTATTTTTGGCAACAAAAACCTATAACTAGATGCATTTTAACTTCTTTGCTGTACATTATAGATATATATATATCACTTTTAAATTTGATTTTTATGCACCTGAATGTTCCAATAGATACCACCCACAAAAGGACAAGCACAGAGACAATATGTCGTGGAGTGGACAACCCATGGCTCCTGAGCTGCCTGCAGCTCCCCAGCAATTCCAGTGTGGCTCCCACACTGGGGCATGCTATGTGATTGGCAGCAGGGCTGTGCTGGCACAGGGCTGCTAGGTAATCCAAATCCCTTGCTATGAGAAGGCAGAAGCCAGCAAAGGCTCCTGAGGCCAAGTTTGCCATGTTGCCCTGGACCAGCTGCATGCTCAGCTCAGCCCCAGCCTACAACACAGAAGTGAGATACTCGAGGAACGCACCGCTGCTGCACATCCCAGAGCGTGTCCCAGTCCCTCCCCTGCTCTGCAGCCTTTGTACAATGGGTCTCCAGGCGCCCAGTTTCACACAACTTTGGTTATGTAGCTCGCAGGTTCATCTCTTTAAGAGTATCTGTACGCTTAGAAAACTTAGAATGTGTTGGTTAAATGGATTGATACTTTTAAAGGTGTCAGGGATCCTCCACTTCCACCTTCACTGATGAACTTTTTACTTAGCACCTAATGTTGAGAGCTGCTACATCAAAGTCAACTTATGCAAATATTTTAAGTCAGGCAAGTCTTTTAAGAGGTCTTTAGTAACAAGAGCAGCCAAAATAACTGAGACAACTCAGCAGTAAAAGGATGCAGGACTGGGCACTTATGAAAAACAATTGTCTTGGATAAATAAAATATTTTCTATAAAGAGGAGATAAAAACATGTAGGACAGAATGTAATTTATTATTAATCAATCTGAACTTTCTTCTCAAAGACTGTGTACCTGAACTAGCATTTGAGGATTACGAAGAAGTATTGTCTAGGCTCTTTAGTTAAACTTTTAGCTCAGACATTCTTACTAAAGAATGAATTACTGAAGGAGTAGTAAAAGCCTAACCTTCCCAAAAAGGCAGGATTCACAAAACAGATGATACTACTAGAAGCTAGAGGATGCCAATACAAAAATATTATGCTTGAAAACAAGAAGGACAAAACCAGTAATATAATCTAAAGAAATTAAACACAGAGAATAAGCTCTGCAATTCAAACACCTTAATTCAATTAGAATTAATTTAGCAAGTTTTGGTATACACACACACAGATGCTTGCAAGCGTAAGCTAACATGCAGAACAATCTCTGCCTACTCCCTAGCAAGGTTAGATGAAAAGTCAGCAAACACAAATCTTTCTCAGACCAAATAATAGATTTCCATTTTCCTTATTCTAATGCCATTCTCCTCCTCACAACTATCAAATAATTGAACAGATTTTAAGTGTAAACAAGAAAAGCTTTTAGAAACATAATTTAACACAAACCTCCAGACAAGTAAACACAAGAGAACAGAAAATCTGACCCATTTCCCCAAAAATTCATAGTACAGTCTTTTTTTGTGAGGAGACAGAAACAAAAGCCTTACTTGCTCTAAATAAAGAAAATTGCATTCATTTCATACACTAACAGGAGGCATGTTTACAGCAGTATGAATCAATTTGCTATAGCAGAGGTAAATCAGTGTCAGCCATGTTGTGAAAGAAACTGCAGTTAAAAAAACCAAAACCAAACACAACACAAAACTTAAGCCTTAATCAAATCAGCTATACTGAACCTTGATATAAATAATTTTATACTGTTAGCTCTTACTTATTATTGGCACATGACTTCTTCAAGTTAATGTCTATTAATCTCATCTAAAAATACACATCCAAATTCTAGAGACCGTGAAGCAGTAGCAAGAAGAAAATATATCCAAAATATAAAATAACAGCAATGACTACTGTGGTGCACAGACAGAAGGTAGGTTTTAAAGTGAAAAAACAAATGCACTTACTCAGCATTAAATCCATTCACATGCAAGATCCTCATCTGTTTGACTATTGTGCTTTTACCGGATTCACCAGCACCTAGAAAATGAAAGTAAATCAATTTCAGAAGGAAGCATAAGTGATGAAAGGACACACTAGAATTTTTTCTTTAGGGTAAAATCGAGAAAGTTGGTTTTCTAAGTGCAAGAGCGAAAAGCGAAAGAAAAAGAAATAATTGCCACTGGAAACTTCTGTTGTAGCTAAAAATAAATGCCCAGCTCAAGTCATGTGTCAGATCTGAATCTTGGATCATTTCACTGTCCATTTTTCCAGTGTCAACGCTAAAAGCTGATTGCAGGGTTTTGAAGAAAAAAAAGACAACTACATTTTACAGAGAACATCAAAATCTGCTTGCCTTATCACTGCTATCTGATGGAGAGAAAGACTGACTGAAGTCCATACTAAACTGAAGCATTTTTGTTAGATCCTTGAAATACTTTAAGTTTGTCTGCGTTTATCATCACGCAGTCAAAAGACTGTAACTGAAATCACAAGAAATAAAATACATGGATACTCACATCTGAAAAAGGAAGGCATCCCCTTTAAGCCTCCAGCCACAACTACAGAAACCTCCTTCTCTAATTTGTGTCTGGTAAGCAACCTCCCACCCTCTCTACATGTTCTATATCGATCACATAAGCAAGGAAACGCAAAGACCACCTTTTGTGGTTGCGTGCTCCAAATAGCCCCCCATAGCTCTCCTCTCATTCCCTTATATACCTGCAGTACAAAAAACCCCCACTCCACTTTACTCCAGTTTCCAGAAGTAGATGTATGCTATTTCTGCTGTGCTGCATGGGTGCCAGTGCACAGGGCAACCCATCTGCCTATAGTACCCATTTTTCCACGCGTGCTAAAAAGACTCGAACAGCAGCATTTAATTGAGCTGCTCCACACGGTCAGATCAGCAGCTTTCTACATGAAGCAAATATATTTTTGCAAGAGTAGTATCACAACCTGGTAAAATTTAGAAAGATTTCCCTTCACATCTCCTGGCTATTTGTTTATTCCTCTCACTAGTCTATGTCCCAACAACAGAAAAAATATGTCTGTGGCAGAATGGGCAGAGAGGTACAGTTTGTATTTATAGGATGCCAGGCCCCTGCTAGCACACACTGACAGCACAAGCCTCCATTTTGAGCCTCATGTTCAAAACTGTATTTTAGCAGTTATATTTCAAAGTTCATTTTCTGACAGATGCATTCCTCTCTGCTTTCTCCCTTCCTTTCCTTCTCCTTCATGAATTCCTAATAGTCCTGCTCTTCTCTCCATAAAATCTGCATCCAGAGCCTTACTCCTTTTTCCTCTCCTTGCTCACTGATGCTTTGTAAGCATTTAGAGAGCAGCTTTTATCTGAAACTCTTTATGCAAGCACCATTTATTCCCTAAACTTCTATTTTCTAACATAGACACTCTTCAGGCATACTGCACCATGCAATGAAAACAGGCAGCAAAACTAAACTAACAAGTATCTTGGGTTAAGATAGAGATTGGGTCCTCTTCACAACTGAAGGATTATTCAGGAATATACCACAGTCATATTTCCATCCAGAGTAATTAATAACAAAATTTCATCTGTAACTCTAAATCACATCTTATAAGCATTGGGATCCAAAATCTTTACTTCACTTAGGCCAAGAACAGGAAGAGATAGCTGTTGCTTTTGCTATAAACACATCAAGTTTGATACTGACGTATTTGGACTCTTTGGATCAAATATAACACCAGTGAACCAAAATGAAGTATTACACACAAATTTCTAAATAAGTCTTACTTCTGTATTTGACTACTCATTAAGATCCTGTTCTTACCAACAATTATGCATGCATTTAACTTCACCACCAAGGAGATTTCCATTAATTTCAGTGAGAGTGCTCGTGGCAAAAAAGGGCAAGCATGTGTACAGCGGTGGGGCCTACAAAGAGCAGTATAATCCTGTTAGAATATTTAGCAGCTCTTCTTTCTTGTTATTTGAATATGAAGTGAAAATACTAAGAATACTTCCAAAGTACTTGTTTTTTTATTTCATGTGTCTTACAAAGTAAACATAATATAGTAATAGGGCCATGAGCTTTTTTTTTTTCCCCCCACCGGTGAGTTTCTGTCGTAGACTGTCCACAATTCATCACAGCTACTGTTAGAAACTGCAACAGCTGAACTATCGCTATAACACACACACACAGATGACCTTACAGCCATCATCAAACACCCACAAATTTTTATTTATAAAACTATTTTTCAGCTGCCAAAACTAAAGAAAACAGAAAGAAAATCCAGACCAGCCCATTATGTTTCTGTTTTCTGAAATTCTGCCTCTTATGAAAGTAACCCATCTGATGACAAATGGCTTCTACGTATCTATGTAATGTTCATCCTAATATCTTGAAGCCCAAGACACTCCCCAAGAGCTCGAGTCCAAATTATCCTGCTAAAAGATTTCTGCTGGAGCCCTGGCAGACTCCTCAGCGCTGCAGGTGCTGCTGTAGTCCCAGTCACTCTCAATTTACATTTTGCCTCTTTCTTCAAATTTGAAAGATTTTACCACTTAGAATACACTTCCAAATTCACAACCTTAATGTTTTCCCACCCCCCAATTACGGTTGTTCCACACCAGAACTGAGTCAGCTCACTGAGGCCTAGCCTCTGCTCCACGCTAAAACCCTGCGCATAACATGCACAAGCGGTCCCTCGGCGTGACCAAAACAACCTAGATCTCATAACTGCATCTTGTTTTTAAAAACTACTTTAAAATACTTTGAAATAATGAATCTGATAAACATTTTCTTGTTCTCTCCAATAACGATTTTTGGACCTTCCCCTTCCTTGAAGCCATAACCTGCATTTCTAAATGTATCTCCTGAAAAACATGTCACATGCAGGTAACCTAAATTAATCGCTGAAATAATACCTGAAACCAGGCTACAAATGTTCCCCTCCCTCCAAACGCGCGATACCTTAATTAATGGTGTGACAGAACTAAGACTAACGAGCCAGCCGGGGGACAGAGAACGCGCCCGCTCCCAACCCGGCCCTGGCGCGGCTGCCCCGGCCACAGGCACGGAGCTCCCTCGTCCCCAACGCCGGCCGCCACGCTTCCCTCCGGGACCGACATCCTCCCTCCCGTTTCCCCCAAACGATTCCCCGACTTCCTCCCTTCCTCTTCCTCCTCTCCCCGGCCTGGCCGCACGTTCCTCGGCACCCCTGCCTCAGCCCCCGGCGAGGGGAGCGCCCCGGGCCGGCCGACTCCTGCCAGGCCGCGGTGACCGGCCCTCCCCGCAGCAGCTGCTCCCTGCTCCGCACGCCCGGGACAGGCCCGCGGCCCCTGTCAGCGCCCTGCCCTGTTTATCTCCCAGGTTCCCCCTCGGGCCCGACGCTCCCGCGCCCCTCGCCGACGGTCGGCCCGGCATCCCCGGCCACCTCCAAACGCTCGGCCCCGAGGCCCGCTCCCGCCCCGGCCTGCCTCACCCCCTTCCCTGCCCCGGCGGCGGGGCGCTTCCCCCGCGGGCGGAGAGCGGCCCCGAACCGCAGCCCCGTACCTGCGGAGCCTGCCCCCGACCCCCTCCCGCGTTGCCCCCGGGGTGGTGTTCGAGATCTCCCCGCCGCCGCCAGGCCGAGGAGCCCGGCAGGCTCCTCCGGACCGCACCGGTCTCCTCAGCGCCCCCGGGCCCACCTCCCGGGCGCTAACGGATCCCCGCGGCCCCGGCGGGAGCGGGGTCGCTGGCCGCCCCTCGCCCTCCCCGGCCCCCGGGAACGGGTGGGCCCTGCGGCTCCGCTTCCCCGGGCCCCACCTTTCCCTCGGGCCTCCCCGTGCCCGGGCAGGGGGCCGTTGCGCGGCCCCTCCGCCCTCGCCCTCCCCGCGCCAGGGAGGTGACGGCCGCCAACCCCCGGCCCGCTGCCCCCTTACCCAGCAGGAGGAGCCGGTGCGTGGCCCTATAGACCTGCTTGTCCTTCTGCAGCTGCTTTTCGATCTTCTTGTTGGCCTCCCGCTGCGCCTTCTCCTCGTTGCGCTGATCCTCCGTCTTGCTGTTCCCTAAACAGCCCATCTTGGGGAGGGGGAGGCAGGGGAAGCGGGGCGAGGGGACGGGAGGCGGCCGGGGCTGCCGGGGGGAGGGAGGGAGGGAAGGGAGGCACTCTCCCGGGCTCCCTTCTTCTTCCTCCTCCTCCTCCTCCTCCCCCCTTACTCGCTGCTGTGGCGGCCGCTGCCCAGAGCCAGAGACATGGAGGGAGCCGAGCCCGGAGCCAGCCAAGGGGGGGCCGATGGCGATGACTTTGCTGCTGCTCCGCCGGGCCTCCTCCCCGGCAGCTGCAGCTGCTTCTCCTCCCCCGCCCCCCCGCTCAGCCCCGCGCCGATCCCCTCAGCGCACCTTTCCCCGGGGGGGGGTGGCGGCAGGGCCCGATGCGGAGCGATCCGCGGGGATCTCCGCGCCCCCGGCCGGGCCGCCGGCTCCTCTAGAGGGAACAGAAATGCCCCCCCTCGCGCCGCACGCACAGGAACAAATCCAGCTTCAGTGCCACCCCCCCAAAAAAAAATAATCCTCTTTAGATCCAAAGGCACGGGCTCCAGGCGCGGAAACCTCCCCAAATCCTCGGCGGGGAGGATCGGGAAACGTCTCTTCCTCGCCTCTCCCCCCGCACCGACGGGCTGAAGCGCCGCGGGGGTCACGCCAGCCCCGGCTCTCGGCGGAGGTCGGATCCCCTTCGCTCGCCGGCCGCCGCAGCTCCTCGCCCTCCGGCCGCCGCGGGTCCTTCCTCCCTCACCGGGGCGGGGGGGTCCAAGCCAAGCCTCCCCCCCTCTTAATTTTTTTTCCTTTTTTTTTTTTTTTTTCCTTTTCCTCTCCTTGCTGCTGCTTTTTCACATTAGATTTCCAGGCGGCTGAATCCTCTCAGCTTCTCCAGCGAACGAGGAGTAGGGGGGGAGAAAAAAAAAAAACCAAACCAAACCAAAACACACACCAAATGCCCGTTTGGTCTCTCCCCCCGAGCAAAACCTGTCCCTCACGGGAGGATTTTTCCTGCTCTCTCCCGCATTTCTTTTTTTTTTTTTTTTTTTTTTTTTTTTCCTTCCCCCTTTTCGGCTGCACCGCGGCGGGGTGGGGCAAGCAGGGCCCACACTGAACCCTGGGAGCGGGCCGCTCACATGACAGCCCGCGTCAGCCCGCGCCGCCGCCGGCGCCCTCTTCGAACCGGCCTCGCTGCTCCCGCCGCCGTTCTCGCCCCGCGGTGGCGCAGCCAGCCAGCTCGGCCCGGCCCTGCTCCGCTCCGGTGGCCGCTACCGCGCAGGGAGCCCGGGCACCGCCTGGGAGTCCTGCACCCCGCTGGAGCTAACCGCCCCCCGTCCCCTCGGACGGCAGCCGCGGGGAACCGCTGTCGCTCTGACGGCGAGTGGTCTTCAGGAAGGGCCTTTCGGGCCGAAAGCGGCCGAGAAAATACTCGCAGGAGTTGGGAGTTAAATTCGTAGAATTCTGAATAAGTTTTAACGTAGTCGCCTCATACCACACTTGAACAATAATAATTGCAGAAGTTACTGTATTAAATACTTATGTATGTATGTATTTATAAATTTCAATGGATACACTTTGAATATCTGCCTAGTGACCCACAGGTCGATCCTGCAGACGCTGATGTGCATGAATTCATTTTTACCGATACAAACCCATTTCCCTGGCACACAAGGCCAGGGGTGGGCTGTGGGGTGCCGAGGGGCTGTGCAGGGCCTTCAGCGCTGCGGGCAGGGACTGGGCTGGGACAGTGGGAAACAACCCACCAAGTCCTGCTGGGTGGACCAGGGGAGTACAACTTGATGCATGCCACTGCTTTTACATATGGTTTTGCCAGCTATCTAACCCCATTTTATTTCTAAAGTATTTTTTAAACAATATATAAATAACACCATCATTTTCATGCACAAGCTTATCAGCTACATCTGGAAAACAAAGACTGTTGCTTTAGTTTTTGTAAAACCTGGTTCCCTAAAATAATACAGGTAGTTTTCCTCTACGTCCCTGAGATTACAGACATGTCCTTTACTATACATAAATTATTTATCCTCATTTACAAAATTCAATTATCTATAACTGTTCCCATGAACACACCTTACGTCACCCAGTTACTATATTTAGAACCACCTACAGTAAAATAATTATGTGAATAGAGCAAACAACTAGAAGGTCACAGTTGGTGTCATCAGATACATCTGTTTAGTCACCCTTGCTGAAAGAGGGGGTGGACCTCAGGAGAAACAGGGAACACCACCACCAAATCTCAATCTTTGAGGATTTATTGGCACTTTCTGACTATTTTTAGATGTCATGACTTTGGGGGACACAGAGTTTTGGAGTCAGTGGAGAGACCCTTGCTGACTTCTCCAGGTGTTGTTTTAGGCCATGGCAGTTTTAAAAGGTCAGCAATGCCCAGATTCATCTGAAGCAAAGACTGTAATAATGCCTTGTATCTTTTATACGTCTTTTGTATATTTGTATTGTTTCCACATAATATACAGTATTCAAATATATTTAACTGTCACGTTTACAATGTATACAGGAATCAATTAAGCAGAATTCAGACTGAAAATTATAAAACCTCATAGCATGTTTATGGTCGCAGGTATGAAGAGAATGCAGAAATGCCAGTATCTGCCACCTCACATAGCAGGGAAAATCAGCCCCAGCCTCTAGGCTCCTGGTTTGGCTTCCCTCTGGGTCTCCAGCTCAGAGGGAAGGGAGCCAAGCTCTCAGGCTCCAAACAGTTCACAAAGGAACACACGAACAAGATAAAAATTATTGCTGGAGATATACAAAAGGCTAAAATCTTGGTGAACAGTGAGTGGTGTTAGCGTAGGGACAGGGGAGCAGTAAATATGCCAAAGCATCCACTGACAAGGGAGTCATTGCTGTGTAAATGCCCTTGTCCAGCAGCGCACACCCATCCCTGTCCCAGACGCAAACCAGGACGGGCTCGGCGAGGTTAGATTCTAACAGCCGTCAGCTGCTGCATTGGGGCACAGGAATTGCTCCCCCCCTCATATATACACCCTGTGCCTCTGTCTTTTTGTGTTGGAGAAAGCATGAGGTAGCTGAAAAGAGAAAACACGCTCAGCTAATTCATAAAACTCCCAGTTGTGACAGAATGAAGAATTAGCTCCTTGTTATTACGAGTGTTATTAAAGTGTGAAAGTGTCAAAAGCTACAGACAACAAAAAGAAAACTCCCAGATTGTTAAACCCGTCAGCAATTAGAAACTTTTTGTCTTTCTGAAATATGACAGGACACAAGACATAAGGCACCAACCCTACTTCGCAAACCCAACAAATTGCCATGATTTTTTTTCTGGTGCTGTCTTGATTAGGAGAGCATCATCTGAACAGCAAATGTATCAACGGATTAGCTGTTGTCATGCTTTTTTATTTGTTTAAGTAACATAAAGCTACTGATGTGTCTTTAAAGTAAACTTAGTTTCTTATTGGAACCAGTTGCATTAGCTTCCATCTTGTAAAAATCTGTGAACTTCAGTTTCACAAGACTACTGCCATCAGGAGGGTAAGCACGGGCAAAATCTGACACCTAACTCCCCATAAAAATAAAGCTCACTTCTGAAGAACCTGCAGCCTTAGGAACAAATAAGCATCTCAAGAAAAAAAACCTATCTTTTTCCTATTTTAATGTATTTACTTTCTATTTGACAGACCTTTGCATATATCTGAATGCATTTTCCTTGTGGAAGTCTCCCTTATTGTGCCTGATGATATTCCCACTTGTATAGGTAAGAGAGAAGGAAATAACGTTGAAACATTCACAAGCACTGGCTGGAAAACGTAGATGCAAGAGTTGTTCTTCGAGTTACTATTTTCTTAACACTGTAGATTTTGAGCCTGTTGGAAAAATGCTTGAGACACTTACTTCATGTCATTCCATTCTTTTCTCTTTCTAACTGAATGGATAAAACTTCCTGCTTACAATTCTGATGTTGCATCAATTTTACTCTTGCTTGATCAGAGTCAGGCTCTGAATTGACCCAAGTTACTCTTTGTTTTTGCAGTTGACTGTGAGATCCAGATCAGGATGTCCATTTTACACCACATATGCCTTCCAAACCCTCCAGGTGCCAAATACCCCTATTCCTATTGCAAACAACTCACATTTGTTAGGAAGTTGAAGCTACTGAGCACTTTGGATGGCTCATGCTGTCCACACTGAACATGACCTCATAAACTTCTGGCTGTGAACTGTGGGGGTGGAATTGTGACCAAACCAATGTGCTCATTTGGAAGGGAAGATGCAGATGACATCACGCTTGAGCATCCCTTAGCAACCGGATTGAAATGGCACTGCAGCTTTTGAGGAGGTTGTCAGCCTTCCTGGCCACCGGAATAGCCTGTATTTCAGTTCCTACCATGGCTGAGAAGACAGCAGAGAAGACAAAATTTGTAGCTCAAGAAGTAAAAGCGATAGTGGTGATCTAACTGCACCATTTCCTTTGTTTCTGTTTATAGGAAATAACCTATTTTCAGCAAGTCTTTTTCATGGAAGGATACAGAGCTCAATTAATCTGGGGAACACATGAAACAAATGGTTCTTATAGCAACACCTTTATCTCTGATTTACTTTAGACTCTCTCCACTTGAAAACCTAGACTGTAAACTTTGTAACATTCCTCTCTATGATATCAGGATGAACAGAAAGAGATCTAAGCTTGCATATGTGGGGGAAAAAAAAACCTCACAGGAAAATACTCTCTGATTTAAAGCTGTCAAGGAGTGGATCAGTGAACAATAAACTATGGATCACTTCACTACAAACCTGAAAATGAAGTTACAGCCATGTGTCTCAGTTATCTCCCATCCCTAGTCCTCACACCTGTGAGAGTGTTCCAGTCGTAAGAGTTTGGGTCAGAGCTGCTAATCATGTCAAGGGGGAAGTCTCAAGGGGAAGATAGTTTTAATCTTTTTTCACTGAGAACCTGCAACCCTACAATTCCCCCACAGCTGAACATATGTAGGATAATGCCTATACCTTGCTTTGTTTAAAAAAATAATCTATGCATGCTTCTCCATGCTGTGATTCATTTGAAATTAATTACCTTTGTATATCTTTGTAAGAAATGAAGATTTTAGAGGTGCTTTTTTTTCCTTGCTAAGGTTTTCAAGGGATTTAAAGTACTGGGGAAAAATAAACAGTGAGTGAATTTATATTAGAAAGGTGCAGAAGTTTCCCCTGTGCATAGCACCTTTGAGGATTAAAATCTTAAGCAGAAGTAAGCAGTAGCTGTAAGTTTTGTTAAGGAGCCTACATTATCCAATGCTTCATTTTGCTGTCCTGCAAATTCACTGTGCTATGGCTGAGCAGTTTGAACAGGCTTCCCTCTTTTAAAGGCAGGGATTACCTCTGGGACAGATTGACTCTTTCAGTTAAAGGACATTTTTTAATAGCACACACTGTGTATTTTTGTGTACTGATACCTCTCTTGTTTTGAAGTCTGTTGAAATTTTTAGCTTTAGAAATACAGAACTGTGGGCCTTCATCCTGGGCCGTAGAAGTGACTGGTAGTTGAGTATCAAACCTATTGATCTCAATGTATTTAATCCCCAGTAAATTTAGTCTTTTAGTTAGTACATAAGGATTAATTAAGGTTCTGATTTAGACTTAATCAGTGGATTTTTCACCTGCTTTGAACACTAAAAAGGCTCCCGTGGCCTCCTGCATGACTCAGGTCTGCCGCTCACGCTTTCCTTAGATGGAGGCATCCTCCACGAGCTATCGTCCCACAAAATCCTTTGGACTCTTGGAGGAACGAAACTTGGTGATAAAAAGGGAGACAGTTTCAAAGTCTCCAAGTTACCCTTTGACCTGCTGAACAAGGAACGCTTGAGTAATCTCAAACCCATTTAAAGGAGAAACAAACAAATTAAAGCCAAACAATAATCTAAAAAAGAAAAACAAAGCAAACAGATTGGAATTGGAGCAAGAATCCCATGTGGGTTTTTTTCAGCTGTTTCCTTTGTGGCAGCCAGAATAAAAATCATATTAAAAAGTAAACAAGGTAGGAAATTAAGCCATTATCAGTCAAACCCAGGGAAGGCAAAGCAGGGTCATCAAGGAAAACGACAAGTTTGTCTATCATATGGGAAGGAGTGAGCCTACCCGAATGCAATGAAATGGACATCGGCAGGAAGAAATTAATGCACCACTAATGTATTCAATAAAGAACAAACACAAAACACTTAAGTACAGATACTCCAAAACAAACAGAATTAGAAGGAGATACTTCCCTCTCTGGCAAAGAAGAAGAATTTTTCCATACAGAAATTCTAAACTTGAGAGGGATTTTTGTTTTGTTTTTAAATAAAAACAAGCACAAAGTCTACTAATAGAATTAACCAAGACCTTCCTTTAAGCCAAAGAAAAAAACAACAACCTTGCCTCCCTCCATTCCCTTCAAGGCTTTTCCTCAGAAACATTAAAAGAGACTTTAAGGAACTCATGGAATTATGGAAATAGCACACTGAGAAAGAGCTTTTCACCTAGAAGCTTTTCTTATTTTCTTGCAGGTTTTTTTTTCTTGATATTCCTTCTCACTACTCACGCATTCTGCACTGCACTTTATTAAAAAAACCTCCCTTTTATGTAACAGAAGTAGCAGCACATCCGAGCTCTCCGCATAACACATATGGAATGCCGACGAAAAAAAAAAAAAAAAAATTGGAACACGTCTTTCCTCAGATTTAGTTTCAATATTTGTCAACATTCACTTCAGACCTACCCCTTGACTGCAAACTTTTTTCTAAAAAATTATTCTGTTTTAATCCTTGTTACGTTTGGGTCACAAAACCCACGGAGGCAGTGGCAGAGGCTGTTTTTCCTAAATACCAGGTTATAGTTAGCTCCTGCAAAGAAGCGTGCAACTCCCAAGCCTTTCTCCTGCCAAGGGGGTCAGCAGGGGAGGAGAGGCTCCCAGTTCCCCTCCCCAGCACACCCAGCACCGGCCGCGGTTCCCAACGGCGCAGGCTGGGAGCTGGGGCTGAGCGCCGCGTAGGCTCAGCCTGCCCCAGCCCGCTCTCCAGCAGCACGGCGAGCTCTCCCTCCGCGCTAATATTATTTATTACTGACACTGCATTCTCATTTTATGGCGCATAACAGGAAGGGGAATAAGAGGATTGTTAAAATAGCTCTTGCTAAGTTGTCACACAGGTTTTAATGTGCTGTAAACATTCCTCTCCTTCTTTTACATTTTTTAAAATAGAACGATGTTCAGGCTTTCACGCTCAAAATAACTTTACATTTCAGTGCTAGCAATCCACAATGCTCTCAGTACCAGCAGCCGTTATTAGAGATGATCTGCAAGGAAAACAGAACTCTGATTTTGCTCCTCTGTCTCTGCACTGCTAAAGGCATGAAAGTGTTCCCTTTCAGAAAGGGTATTTTCTCCCATCTTTTTCTTCAGATAGAAAAATGTTAAGCCCTGATCCTAAAATTACACAGAGACACAATTATAGAATAGGGGTCTTTTGTACCCTATTTTTCCTGGAAGAATCTGGCTGTCTGGCAAACTAACAGCATCATTCCTTCTTAAGTGCCTTGATGTGAAATTAGAGTGCCCCACACCCCCTAGGGCAGTTGCAGAATTTAGAACCTTTCCCAGTGTTCCAAGTAAGTCTTTCTAGTGGGGTTTTTTTGTGTGTCTTAGGTTTTAGAAATATGTATAAAACAATTTATTATCTCCCAAGTCTTTAGGTGTGCAATGAAAGGTTTCCTTTGTTGCTCTATCATCTCAGACAAAGACAGGAAAGACATCTACTGCCAGGGCTGTGGGAACCAGGCAGGAGTCAGGGTCTGGACCCAGCTCCAGCCCCAGGGTGGGTCAGAACCTGTGGTCCAACACTGGGATTTTGCCACTGCCACATTGAAACCAGCAGAAGTGAAGGATTATCTCCTCCTATGGACCCCACCCAGGGGGATGCTCGGGACTATTTGAACACTGACAAAATGGAGAAGAGATGAGCGTGGGGATCAAACAGGACAACAGGATGCAGGAGACTTGATCTACCACAGATGGTTCGATCCAGCACAGTCACTGATCCATGCGTGACCTTGGACGAGCCAGTTCCCTGTTATGCGCCTCTTTTTCCAACTATCTTTTCTCTACCTCTCATATAGGCTGTAAGCTGTTTACTTCCGACATGTCTGCACAATATCGAGAACCAAGGGGCCCTGATCTCACTGGTGACCTTTAAGCCCTTCTGCTACACGTTTCACCATAAAATAATTATTCAAAAAGGAAGCGATTTTTTTTTTTTAATAGTCTGTCTTCCTTTTCTTAACACCTCTTTAACTCAGACATTCTCAGCAATATTAGATGAAAAAATGGTCTCTGTTCAAAATCTTAACACTGTTTTTCTTAAATGAAAATGCCGAGAAAAGTGCTAGTATTCTGTTCAGTCCTTCTCCCACAGGCCCTCCAGCAAAACCAGGGAAAGCTAGAATCAGCATGCTTGCTACATTCAAACAGACAAAGATACTTTTTATTTTGAAAATAGGGAAAAAAAAAATGCCTGCACACTTCTCAATCTTTCTTTGTACACCATAAAGCACCAAACAGGGCAGAAACGCAGTGCTGTGTTCTTTTGCAGGTCACCTCCAGGTTTGCTTTATGCTCTCTGGTGTTACAATAACGAATTTGTTTTTCCATTGCTCTGTGCATGCTCTCTTGTCTAAGAGTGACCTATTCGCTTCTGAAGCAATCGGCTTTTTACAGCTTAGCCTACACTGTGTAAACAGAGAGCAAGCGGCGCGGCTGAGACCCTGGTCCTCAGAGGCGAGGAGCACACTCCACCCCGGGCCCTGAAAGAGCCTTGGAGGCTGCTGCCCGCTTTCCAGGGAGCGACCGAGTGCCCTGCAAGCCCGGCGTGAACGAAGATGGCAGCGTTGCACGTGGGGACCCCCTCCCCTTCGCTCAGTGGGATCGCAGCTGTGTCAGCAGAAGGGCTTTGATGGAAAGACACCTTGCCCTCAGAACGGCCAAGGATCCAGGGACGCTGCAAGGGGCAGGAGACCCAACGGCTTTTACCCTCCTGCCACCACCGCTGCCTCCTCCAAGCTGCAGCTCCTCCACCAAAACCCAGACGAGTGACATGTAACCTGCCCTGCCCTCAGCCCGCAGCCCTGGGGTGACAGCATGGGGACAACCATTCCCCTTTGCCTGCCCCACACTGTGGGGCATCTGGAAGACACCAAGTCGCTCCTGGCACAGGCAATCCCAGGCTGAAGGCAGGGCCCTCCTGCACGGCTGCATTTCACACCCTATATATAAAATATACAGCCCTCCATTTATTCTGAAGAACTCTTTCTGTGAACTGGTGTTACTGAGGGATCTATATACTAACTCCATACATGTGAGAGTTAAGGAAGATTTGTCCAAGGAACTACTTCCAGAGGAAGTGCTGGGCAGCCACATTATTTGTTTTGTTTAAAATGATTTCAAGCTCGATAATGTCTCTTTATCAAAACTACACATGTGCTGAGCATGCACAGTGCTGTGTGTTGTGAGGCATACAGGAAGGGGTGGATTTAATTTATTCCTTTATTATGAATATTGTGGTGCTGTAAGGAGAATCCTGGCCGACAGCATGAAATAAAGCCAAACTTTCAGAGGATATTTTGGGGCCTGAAGTTCCTGTGCTGCCTTTTCAAATTCTGTCTTAAATTCTGTATTCTTAATCCTCTCTCCTGTCTGGACCATCTCATGAATGGACATGTGTATTATTACAGAGCTGAGCAAGTACCTCGCAACATTTGTCATTAATATTCATTTGAAAGAAAAATTGAGTTCAAGCTTCCTGATTTTGCTTTCCTTGAGTGAGGAAACTAGTGAGGGAGTTTATAAATCCACAGTTCTGGCAGGCAAAGGGGACCAAAGCAATTGTGACAGACCAAAAATAGTTCTCAATCAAAACGATAACCCTGTTTCATTTTGTGAGTATCATCTTGGTTATAAGGTTTGTTTACATTTATTTGGTTTCATACCCTCCATGGGGGATCAAAGCATTCATGTTGCTGGAGACACTCTGTACCCAGCTGAACGATGGCCACAAAGCAGAAACAGCCACCATGATGTACTAGCACAGACCACCTCCCAAATTTCAGTCTAGAGATAAGAATTAATTCTTCTCCACCCTAAAAGCTGTCTTGGAGGGAAGAAAGCAGGCTAGGAAGAATGGACTTCAGACTCTTGATGAAACTGAAACAGCCCATGCTGGCCAAGCTAATCAAAGGGAAGGCATGAAGAGCTGATGGGCACAAGGACAGTAACCAATCTAAGACACACGAGCTACAAGATCAAAATGTACAGTAAGACTTGCAAGAATGCCACTTTTTAGTGATCTGTATATGCTTGGTACTGTTACAGAGTAAAGTTAAAAAGGCTAAGAAATTCCCTGCCTAAGGATGAATAAAGGAATTCCCTTCCCAGAAAGCTGAATTGAGATTACAGTGTGAAATTAAGAATATGAAGTGCTGAAGCAGTGCTTTCACTGGCTAGGAAAATGGACTGCAGGATTTCGCTGCCCCAAAGTGTCTCCTTATAGAAGCATTAATGTGAAACCTGGAAGCAGGAGCAAACGACTGAGATGAGCGGTGGCAGAAGCACACAGATTCACTGCCTGGATCCAAACACTCCAAACTGGTCTGCATGCAGAGAAGAAGATGGGGCAAGACATGACAGCAATAATGTACCGTGACTTGAGACCTCCTGCCCTAGTAACAATTATGTAATTGTTCCAGTCTCTTAATACCTGAGTAAGAAACCTTTTTATTGCATCAAGTTCTCATGTCTAGACAGATATACATCGTGAATGAATCACTACTGCATAGCTTTGAAGACCCGAGCTGAAGAGCACTCCATAGTGTAAGCCACTATCTGGACACATCAACACTTATGGAACAATTTTCTGGAGACAGTTCTTTTGGTACATCACCCTAGGGTATATCGGCTGTGAGAAACTGGTTTTCCAGTAGTATCCTTAAAAGACTATGAAAGAAAGCAATGTAGGCTTGGCAAAGGAACCTCTTAATCATAGAGACCTAAGTCTTAAAAGAACTCCCACCTCCCCCCAAAAAAATTAAAAAGCTAACAAAAACACAGAAGTACGGAAAAAAATACACGGGGAAAAAACCAAACAGGCTTGAATTCACCTCATGGCCTGATTATGCCATTTCTAGCAGCAATGAGTCTGCCTCTCCTCTTCTAGAAACTTTTGCTTCTTTGTGACAGAGCACCTCTTCCCTAAATGCTTTGAACCCCTCTTCTGCCCCTCTGCTTTGGTTTCAAAGGTTCTTTGTTTTGTTCCTTTCCCAAACTGCTAATCAGCTTCTCTGCAAAATGGTCACTGCCTTACAAAGTTCTGTTCCTCAGTTACTCTGAATGATTCCCAGCTTTCTCATTTTTCCTCTTGGAGGTGCTCCTCGCCTTGGCAAGGACACAGGGCATCTCCAACACGGGCCTCTATTTTAATTCAGCACAGACATTATAGCACAGGGCGAAGGACTTGGTGAAGGTTAAGGTGTTCTCAAAAACTGTGTTCTCAAAACCACTGTTTGACTCACATATGCCCCCAAACAATCATACATTAGCAATTATAATGATCTTTAATTAAAAAAAGAAATATGTTGCTGTTCTTACAGATAAGGATCTATAGAAATACTTGTATAGGTGCCATGAAAGTCTATTTTTCAAACTACATTTCAGTGAGGGAATATCTACCTTACCTACATTTCTTGATTCCTTCTTTAACATGAACCTCTTTGAAGTTTTCTTATTAAAAAAGCTTTAAAAATTAAGCAGTTTGAATTATTTTTCTATAAACCATATAATCTTCTTAAGTAGTAAAAAGTTAACTTCAGCTCAAGTCATTCCACTTGGAAAAAGGCGATGAAAAAAGCAGGAGATTCATGCATCTTGCCCTACGTTTTCTCTAAATGTAACATCTAACCCCTGATTGTTATAATTTTTCATGGTAAAGATTTCTGAGTGTTTATAGCCAAAAGACTTTGGCTTTTATACTGGAAAGTCTGTTATATAAATGTCAGTCTCATTTATATCCTCAGTTATAACAAAGTCATTAATGCAGAAACCTTATATTTTAGCAACTTGTCCGAGCTCTGGTACTGCATAACGTAAACACGTCAAAAGCAGAGCATAAAAAAATTATACCCTGGAGATGCTACCTTTTTTCAAACCAGGGGTAGAAGCTAAACTCACACACTACTCTTGATATGAACATCAGTTGTCAGTGTGTTATATTTTTAAAGAGTCATGATCACCTAACTGCGTTTTGTAGCTGCACACAAATTATTTGCAGAGCACAGTTATCAAACCTCCGGTACAGACCGACTGAAGAAACGACGCTGGGTTCCAGCTTGGATCCTAAGGACCCACAAGACAAGAATTTGGGTTTGGATGCCACAGCACTGAAATTGCTCTTCAGAGATTCCATCACTGTTGAAACCAGAACCCCTCAAAAAACCCCCTCCTGGTTTTTAATCCTGCTCAAACCCAAATATTGGAAGGAGGTTAAGATCTGTGAACTAACAGATCTGGTCTCTTGCCACATGCTGTATTAAGATGCCATATTTAGCTCCTCATTCCCTAATACTCAGGCATTTAACCTGTTCCCTCCAGCCCTTTCATCCACTTCCAGTATACTACTAACCAACAACGGCTTCCACCCTTCTATTTCTTTCTTCCATCTCTGTTAGCTGTTTTACATACAATTAGTGCTGCTATCCCATGGCACTGGGAAAAGTGACTGTTAACTTGTGCTCCCTCTACTGTCTGATGGGCTCTGCAGCAACATAGCAGGGCATGGTGAGGAAAACGCAGTATCTTCTTGGCAGAAAGGTCTAGGACTTACTATAACATGAGAAGTCACCCTATTACACTTATGAAAATGCATACTGAAAATACTAAGGTCCTAAAAATATAGATCTTTAACTAACATATCACTTACCCAAAACTCCATAAATCACAGACATTTTGTCTTGCTCTCCTGGGACAGCCCAGCGTGCAAGGAGGGACCTCAGGAAGCAACTATGGCAGGTAGGATAAAATACTTGAGAATAGTCAAGCAACCACAACTCCCATCAAAATCAACGTAAGCCACAAATACTTGGGTTCCTCCCTTAAAATGCCAGGCCCTTTCAGTTTTGATTAGTAGACCAGGCAAGTCCTCGATCAGGGAACAGGAGGCTGAGTTCCAAGTTGTGACCCATGGATTTGTGCTTCGCTTACTCAGACCCACAGCTTTTGCTTGACATGGCCTCTCACTCCTTCTTTGTCATGGAAAAATCATCTTCATGTTTTACACTGGCAAGTAAACATCCGTAAAGTGGGGAGAGCAGGAGGAACAGGAAAAGGCCTGGTGACTCTCCTGTGATTCCTTTTCATTAACATGGATGTTTCCTCCTGCTTTCTGCAAGACAGATGAAAGCAGTGAAGATAACCTTACATTACAGTTAGCAGCTCCTATCGAGGACTATGAAGTGTGGAACAGAGAATAAGCCTTGGAGTCAGCCTCCTAGATGAGAAGGCTGAACATGCCAAATGGATGCGTTATGTTGAACTTATCCTGAAGGAATCTGATTCATCGTGCGTATGGTACATGAAGACTGCCTTCATATACACATGTGATGCTGTAATAAGGTAATGTCTGTGAGGAAAATGAAACAAAACCCAAAACCACCAAGCAGTGAAGCCTCTTCTCAATATTTTGAAGGACTTCTTGTGCAGCCTACATGTAAAGCAAAGAGGTAAGGGATCATGCCAGAGTCTCTGAAGATGTGCAAGGAAGGGAGTCAAGAATGCAAATGGATGGTGAAAAACATGATCCAGCTTTGACTTCTAGCCATTCCTCCTGGAAAGTGGGACAGCCAGTTTCTAAAAGCTAGTTGCACTTTGCCTGTTACATGGTCCTTGACACTCCTGCTGAACTTGCTGTCCCTGGGAAGAGCCTGTTGCAGAACTCCTTGTGCGAGAAGGTGAGTTTACAGCTGGTGACAGAGTTTAAGGATATGTCTCTTCACTTCTGTTGAGGAGGATATTTTCAGGGCTAAGAGTACAGAGAAGGGCTGTGGACAGCCAATTACCTAAACAATTCTCTTGAATCCTTAAGAGCATGGAGTACTTTGTCCCTCTGCTTGCTGCAGTGCCCAGTGCCCATAGTCTGGGTTCTGTATCTATCCTCCCCATGGGTGATTCAGCAGCAAAGAATATTTACTGTTCCTCAACAATGCAGAGGTCTACAGACTTGACTTGTGAGTCAACAGAGAATATATTGGGTGCAGATCTTTCAAAGAAATGATCAACAGATTATGTCTTGCATTAAAAAAAATATATATTTTAAGAGATGAGCATGCAAGAATAAAATGGATGAAGTGGAATATACCTTCATGCTGTCTTTAGAAATGACAATTTTGGTTAATTGCTTCCAGAAATACTTAATTAATTTTTAGGATATTATGGATTAAGTGAAAGGTTTACTCTGGATTCTGTCTGAAATACCTAAAATAAAAAAGCCTTTAAGTCTTTGTTTATGTTGGCAAGTAACCTGGCTGAGCATAAAAGCCAAAGGAATGATTGACTACCTCACATATTTTACAACTGTTACATTAAATAGGTATTTCAGAATTTACATCCTTACAGAAGAATCCTTAAATAGACTTTCTTACAGGGCTTAAAACAAACATACTTTAGGACATATTTCCTGTTTTGTTACTGTATTTAAGAATCAAATCTACTTTTCCTTAAACAAAGATCCAAAAATTTAAGAGATCACAGAAATCTCTCTTGGTTTTAATGCACTGAAATTGTTTAATGAATACCCATAAATCTTTACAAAAATCAAAGCAGTGAGCACTTATTAACATATTAGTGGTAGAAGTATATTTAGCCCTTAGACACAAAAGGCACGCCTGCATAGCACCAAAATGGAAACTTCTGCAAGTAAAATTAAAATAATAACTAAATCCCAGTTCACTGATAGTTGTCCTTGTTACTTTCTTCTGCCTGCTTTTAGATACTGAAAAAGATGGCAGTAACACTAACTTTCCTCCACCTCCTCTAGCACTGTGTGGAGCAAATTCACAGTGCAAACTCACACCAAAGCATGCAAACTGATTTTTTGGTAGTATTTAACATTCATCACCAACTTTCAGTGTTGATCAGCAGCTTTCATACTACCTGTAGTTAGAATTGCACATCAAATCTGGCACTGTGAAGCAGTTAAAATCAGCGAGATATATCTTTCAAGGAAACTGTTATGGGTTACTGTACTTGGGTTTCCTGAGTTTCTAGCTGAGCAAACCAACTGTCCCACCACTGCTCACGAGTCCCTTTTATTTTCAGTGTCAGTGCTAGCTGATTGCACACACCAGTCACACACCTTCTTAATCCTTCACAGGGGCTTTGCAACAACTTCATAATTTTCTTATTGTTTCTTCAGTAAGGACATTGATGTTCCTCCTCCTCCCTCCTAACTGTTCAGAGGCACTTTTCATTTACAGATGAGAAATAAAGCCTGTTTCTACAGTGAAGGAAAAAGAGGATACAGTCTTATAAGCCCTTGGCAGTGAAAGGAATTTCCCTCAGCACTTATTTTAAGATGTAAGGCTCTGCTATTGCAAAAGTGGTCAGAGCTAGAGAAGTCGGTGGCATCCTGCAGGAGCTCATTTCTGCAAAGAACTTGAGGAATCATATTTTAATCAGAGAGTCAGTCACGGCTTCTACTTTAACTTGATACACTTGAAGGTACTTGGGGTTCTGTGAACTAAATTCAGCTTGTTAAGCAAACCCTTTCCTGCACATTTTTTCTGTAATATGTGATACAACTTCTTCATACACAAGGACTGGGAGGGAACCATATTAAGTAGATACTCAGGATGGCTGTGTTGGTGAAATCTGTTGGGGAGTAGTTTTCAAAAAGCCCCTGAAGACCAGATTTCAAAAGGTACCTTTGTATCTGAAGATGCAGGTGGACCTCCAAAAGGGCCTCCAGCTGGATCTATTTGCCATAGTTACTACAGTATTTGAAAAATAATCCCTTTAGGAACTTTGCTGTATTTTTAGACAACTAAATGCCTCTAAATACTCCACATCATATGACTTAGAATCTCCATTTTATTTTTAAAAGATGGTGCAAGCAACTCTGAAATGCAAGGCTATAGTTGCACCAGCTTTCTCGTGCTCCCACTGCCAGTGCTGCAGTGGCCACCAGCTGAGCGGGGCTGCGACGTCCCCGGCACGCTTCTGGGAGTTGTACTTCAGCCTTTCCAGCTCTTTGTCTGGATTCAAAGCCAGAAGGTGAGTATTTATGACTGCTCCTCCTGGTTGAGTATTTCAAACAAGCACCCATAAACGGATACTTGGGAAGATACTTAATTGAGATGCTTACATGCTATGCATGCATAATATTAATGCACAGCAAATGCTAATGCTGTGTATTTAATATATCTAAACAGAAAAGCACTTGCCAGCAGGCACAGAAATCTCAGCCTTATTTCAAAGTACTATTTCTGAATGTTCACTGATTGCAGTAGGTATTCTGTTGGTTATTCAGTTTTTCACTTCCTTTTTTTGTACCTAGAACTAACATATTAACTCAAACCCCTCTGAACAGTAAGCTGTGCCTCAAACGATCACTACAAATCTCCTAACTAACGTAGTGCAGAATGTATCTTGTGATGCATGGGTGTTTTTGCATTTCCCAGCATATGATTCTAATAAAAATACTATATATATTATTATATCTGAGCTTGAAATAAGGATTTACCCACAACTGCACGCAGACAGAGTCCATCCGCAGGGGATTCAGTATTCCCTCACCCATCCAGGGAGCACACACCAACGTTCACACCCAGGCCAGATGTGTGTATGCAATTCTACAGAAATCTTTACTCACAAGTATTCTTCTGTTGTAGTTATTATCTCCTGTGAAAATGTTCTGTGGCCCTCATCATTTTCAGAATAAAGAATCCAAAATTAATGGCAAGACCTGTGAGCATTCACTGTAAATCAACAAACTGTACGTATGAATTTAGCCTATATAGTATCCAGCCAAAATCCCACAAACTGCTCTGAACTTTTTTTTTTTCTTTCTTTCCTTTTTGCCAGCTATCTCTCGCAAAGCTGCCATCTTCTGCTTTCTTGCAAATTCATGGTTTTCAAGGGGTTCTTGTTTCTGCTGCCTTCTCAGATTACAATTTCTTTTGTGTTAATTAAGCTGAAAAATTGAAAGAATGTCGCTGACTCTACAAAGAACACAAAACAGGCTTGCTTGAAAAGCTAAAAATAGATTGTTCTGTTCGGAAGACAGACGACTCAGCCTTCAAACTATTTGTACAATGCGAATTAATTGCAGATGGCCAATTCATTTATTTAGACCTCTGTGACAGAAATGAAAGTGCTACTGCGACTGATGATGTGCATAAAGCTCCTTTCAGGTACTTGGGTCTAGCTGAAAACGGAGGTAGCATGTTGTTATTTTCTGGAAGTCAATTTGTCAAAAAGTTTTTAAATCCGATTCTCTCTCTCTCCGGTTTCCCAGCCTCTCTCCCAACAGCTCGGATTTAAGACGTGAGACTGATGTCCACAAACTTAAAGTTACAACAGCCTGCTCACATTTACTTCTAGCATTCACAGTGTATGTTGTAAATCAGTTACATCCCACTATTAAAATTACATTATATTATTATGTAAATGTAGTAACAAAACCCACCCAGATTATTTAATTTATTTGAAATTAATGCTGTATATCTTTTTTATGCCTCAGTATTTGTTTTAAATAGTATTTTAATTTATCCTTTTTAGTCTTTCTCCTTAAAAGCAAAATAAAGTTTAATTTAAAAAAATAATGTTATTGATTTAATGGGAGAGAATTCAGGAAAATCTAAATGGAAGCTGATATTCCATCCTGGCTTTTATTATTAGATAAATGGGAGGTTTCCAAAAATACCATCTATTAGACTAGGGTCTATAAACTGTAGCTGTGAAATAAAAATATCATTGAACTAGACAAATTGTTTGGGATACAGAATGATCTGTACTAGAACTGTACAGCAGATCCTGAACAGCATGAGGCCTCCTTTGTGCTAGAAAACCAGAAACGTTGTCATTTGGGAGGCTAAATAATGCCAAGAAAAAGAAACTAAATATCAGAGTCCCTTTTCTCCAACTCCAGTGTCTCTCCTTTGCAATATTACTACTTTACAGTCTCTAAATCCTTGTTTGCAGTCTTGCTGACTTGAAAAATGTGCAAAAGTTGATCCACACAGGGTCTGAGCTAACAGGGCTGTAATAAAACCTCCCAAGAAGTTTCAGGTGCTATGGTATCTGGCACACTGATAGTATCACAGATATTACATTTTTCTGTTACTTTTTGAAAATAACATAATGTTGCTGTCTGCATTTCAAAGTATTTATATTACATATAGTCTTGTAAATCAAGACTATTGTTTTTAAAGGCATAAAGTCTTAAAAGCCAAAAATACAGCTTGATGCAGAAATTAATTAGATTTTCTGCCTAGACAAATGATCATAATCTATTAAAATTAAAATAGTAGTCCTCCCCATGTTCAGGCTTCTTCTGAAATACTTCTTATGGAGTTACTTAAGCTTATTGGTTATCATAGATATAAGGGGACAGACATCATCCTCTAGCCTATACTTTAAGCTATATGCCTTTGCTGCAACTTCATCCAAACTCCCACCAAGGTCAAGGGAAACAATTTGTTTTCAAGCAATACAAAGCATGCTGTGCAGTTAGGCCACACCATCTTCCTTATGGTTTTATAGGCTACCAAAAAGAAAAAAGTTTAAATAGAACTACAAGCTTCCTAACAAGAAACAAATCCTTCCCCAAGGAAGGAGACTTTGTAGGATGTCTCTTAAAGACAGCCTCTGTCCTGCAGTCTTCAAAATGTTTTCATATTTTTCCTGGAAATACGGGTGATACTGAGGTGGAACAGAGGACAATAAAACTGCTAAATAACAAAGGTCACCTGCTTTCAGCTATATCTGTAAAAAATGTTGAGATACTCTGTTGGTTCAACCCAAGCAGAGATTTACTGAGCCTAAGGTGATGGGGAGGGGGACACTCTGCAACGTGGTTACACACAACCCAGTCCGGCTCATGTAATGAAGTTATACATGCCCCAACTTAATTTTGGTGGAAAACTGAAATTCTTTGGCCACACATGTAGAGAAGAAATCTGCTGCTGTTCTTCAAGACATCGAGCAAGGAAAATGAGAATAGGGAAACACCGTTAGGCAGCAGCCAGCATATACCAACCAACCGTGTCCTAATGCTGAGACACTTGAAAAGGAAGGGCAAAAAGCTGGTTTTTGTTTTGTTTTTTCACTGTGGACTTTTTTTTAATTTATACTCTGTGGTAGAGCAGAGTCCATAGGGATCATGTCCTTACCCAGCCACATCTACCTCCTCTCAAAAGAGAAACCTCTTTGTTTACTTCAACTATTTTTGATAGATCTGGTTTTTGCTGGTTCTAAAGAGTTTTGCCTTGCTTGTAAACATCAACATCTTTGACAGAAGCACCACCTTTGAGTGCTCACAAAATGTCTTGGTAAAGTAACACACACACACACACACACACATATATATATTTTTTTTTTTTTTTTTTTTTCACTGCTTGATGAGGCAAATCATGTCAGTCAATGTCTTTTTAATAAGTTAAATGCTTTCAAAGCATTATCTATTAAAGATAGAAGACAGCAGGAGAGGAAAATACTTGCAACAGAACCAGAGCAGGGTCCGGGGCTGTGATATAAACCAGTACGTGTATCAAATATCGGGGTTGCAAAAGAGGAGAGTTGGACCCAAATAGTGCAGTCAAGGGCTGGGTCTCCTCTCAGTGCCCTCCAGCCCTGGGAGGGTTTGCAAAACCTCCAGCATTACAGACACAGCACCCCTTGCAGAGCTGGAAGAGCATTTTTACAGACACTGATGAAGCCTGACACAACACAAATAACCAGAGCACCAGCCCAGAGGGTGATTTCACTTTGGGGGCACATGCTCCACTGAAGACCAGGCTAAGAGGGTTGAAAGTTCAAGACAATGCACAAGATGTGGGCATGTGGAATACCCACCACCTACACACAAACTGTCTGCCCTGCAACTAAATACCTGAAATGAACCACTCTGTCCTCCTGTGGTAAGGCAAGAGCAAAAAAGCAAGGAAAGTAAATTAATTGTTGGAATAATAATTCTATAGGCTAAGTTATTCTGTGAACACATTTTTCTGATTGCAAAGGCTGTTACACATCTGTAACAAGAAGAGTGGTTAACTATCTGTAATTTATTAATTTCTGGCTAGGATGCCACGAGCAGGTAGGGCTTGCCTGTAATCCAGGAGCTCAAAAGAAGGCACACCAACTCACTTTTCAGCAGTGACACCTTTGTTGCAAAGTCAGAAAGTGATTTTTGTTAAAGTAGCTTTTAATGTGTAAAGATGAAAATTCAGCGAATGTGTTGTCATTCTGATGCTCCATGGGGGGAGGAGGAAGAAGAGAAAGCAAGCAGAGAGTACTTAAATAGTGCTTTAGCATTTTTTTTTTTCCAAATTCCTAAGATTTTGGGCTAGCAGGAATTTTAGTGCACCTTCCCTCTAGCACTTTGACTATATGTTCTTAAATAATTTTTAAACCCAGAGGAATGCTAGAACTTAGCATCTTCCCAGTTGGCAGCACAAATAGAAGTGACAGCCCAGCACTCCTCCTCTGATCAGATTTGTCCCTTCCCTGGTGCCTCGCATTGGCTTACTGAAGCATTTCTGTGACTGCTGAAGGAGAATGAAGTCAGAGAGTCTACACTAGTTCTTGCATATCTACAGCCCCTGTCCCAGCAGAAAGTTGTCTCTTGATGTGATTTGAGCTCAAGGAATAGCCTGTCTTTTAAACCAAGATGACAGAACTCAGGTTCGACTATTAAGAGAAAAGAAAAAGGAGAAAGACTTTCTTTGTACAGATGGCAAGATTTCTCGAGTATTGAAAATCAAGATATCCCCATTACTCAGGATGACTGAGGAGCTTCAGCATTCACGTTTTCAAAGGTCACTGTCTTGTTTTTATTTCCCCATCAGGTTGCATGAAAGGAGCACTTTCTTTCATTTTGTTGAAAATCCAAACCATCAAATAAATATCAACATGGTTAAACTAAAATAAATCCATCATCCTGTCAATTCTTAAATAAATCAATATACTGTTATGTTTTTAAATGGTATAAGACAAATTTCTCTCCCTCTATAATTCAAAACCAGCCTTAACCAATTACTTCAAACTTCTCCCCAGACGAGACACATCTCCTTCAGCTCAGCATTTCACATGAGAATTTTCAAGCCAAAAAGGCTTTCTTCCACAGACAAAATTGGAAATGAGAGATTAAAAATCACTCTAATGATAGGTACTGGGTTATGCCTTTCAACTATGGATCCGTGCCCGTATCTCTATAATTGTGACAATATTTTTCCAAGCAGAGTATCATGTTGTATGTAACACTGAAACTTCCTGGTCTCTACTCCTTCTCTGCTGCATGGTTACCATCTTATTTTTATAAGCATTCCATTCTGGGGCTGGCCCTTCAGCTTTGGCAGAGCCAGGCAGCTTCTGCTTTAAAGCGGCTATTTTGCAACTAGCTGCTGCTTGCTGCATCTTTTTTTTTTCCAGCCAGCAAGTACCTGTAATGTTTTCCTCTCCAGCTACTGAGAAAATGGCACATTCTCACAGGTGCTGCCCCTGAAACAGGGCACGTGGTGGGAACAACCAGCAGCCACCTGGACCATGCAAGGAATTGCCTGGGTGGGTTTCATTTCTGGTTTCTTTTTGGAAAGGCTGCAAAATGGCTCGATTTAAGCAAGTTCATAAAAAAGAATTTCTAGATTCACACCCTGCTCATGCTGGCACTTCTGTTGCTGGACTAGTCAGGCTTTCATCAAAGGAAAGTTTTCACTGCCACCCCAAATCAATGGATAAACATCAGGGGAGCCACAAACAGCTCCACCAGGCACTTCTGAACACTTGCTGGCTCAAAAAATAGTGGTCAGCAGGGTAATGGCAGCAAACTTCACTTAATATTTTAAGCAAAGTAACTACTGCATGATTTAACTTTACTTGTGTTGTTCTATAGTGAGAATCTAACCCTTTACAAATAATAATTAATGTTCTATTTTTTTCCTTAAAAGTAAACAAACGAAAAACCCAAATGAGTGGATGTAGAACACCCAAAATGCTAAGCAGTGCCCGGAGGAGAGGTCTGTCCATACCGGGCTGCCAGGGTAGCAGCCTTGTTCACACAACTATTTGTCCACTAAGACCACAGGACTGCTTTGTCCTAGTGGTAGACATGGTTGTTTCCTTCCCATTTTCCTCAGCCTTTTAATTGGTGTAGTTAACAGTCACACACACGCACAGGTGAACATCAACCAAGAGAAAGATTCAACCATGGTCACAATCCCAGAGGCACCTCAGCCTCCTGATACACCCAGGAGCCCTCAGGACTTTTTTTGGCTGATCCTTACTCCAGATCAGACATTTGCATCAAGGCAGTAAGTACATCATGGATTTTTAGCAGAAGTTACTCGCTGCTCTGGCAGGCAGTAATCAGATTATGAGAATTACAGAAATGATAGGCTGGTTGTCTACTCGCTGTGTGGGCAGCCTGCAACGGCTTGAAGAAGAGTAAAGCATTCGGATTAGTACAGGGATGAGCTCAGTGTAAATCCAAATAATACCAAAATAATATGTATGAATAAATAATGCCTCTGAACCAGCACATTTACTGCTGCAGTGCTCATCCTTATCATCCCCTGGCTGTCGCACCAAACTACCAACACAAAATGTCCTGTGTTATGGGGCCCTCTGGTCATTTGCTTTTCTAGATCATCTCAGCATCGTGTTTTCCCCTGTGCCACATCCCTGGTTCACACTTCTATTAGAAAATCCTAAATAGGTGTGAAAACCCTGGGACCCTGCCTGCATAAAGCCTGCAAGGGTACCTTGCATTGGCAACCGCAACAACAGCGTTCCAGATCCTGGCTTACAAATGAACATTACAAGCATTCAGCTTTGCTTATAAAATTCCCATATTCAGCGCTGCCACAACACAGAGCTTTAAAAATTAGAGCAGGGTTTTCCCATATAAGGGAAAGCTGACCTGCCACTGCTGTACCAGCACCGGCCCGCTCCCGGGGCAGCGCGCAGGAGAGGAGCCGGAGCCTCACAAACCCTGCGCTCAGGGGAAAGTGGGGGTGCTCCCCTGAGGGGCCTGGGGTGCCGCTGCTTTGCAAGAAGTCCATAGCCACATTATTTCTGCACTGGCTTCACTTGCCAGCTTGACTGAACCCATAACAATCAGACTAGTAGGTTTTCCAATCCTTCTATCTGAAGTTGCATTTGTACTTGCGTTACTGCTGCGCCTACAGCAGGGCTGACACAGAGGTCTAAGCATCAGCATCCTCCTCCGGGCTTGGGCTTTACTCCCTTTGGAGGCTCCCTGGGGCTGACCGGGCTCAGGAGCTCCACTCGAGACCCCTGTGTCGAGTTGATGGACCCTGTTGGGCCAAGTTCTAATGCTCATGTGTGACACACGAAATGCTGAGAGTGGCTTTTTGTAAGGTCAGTGCTAACAGACATCTCCCTTGGGCTGCAGGAAAGCATCTGAGCAAGCCGGGTGCTGCAGAGCTCGTGGCCCCGGACGGAGGGCGAAGGCCCATGCACAGGGGCTCCCTCTGAAGTGCTGGCAGCAGCTGTCAGTGGTTTTTGGGAATATTCCATGGTTCTGAATGTATAGAAAGCACAGAGAAACCAGCGCCAGTGGCCGTGGCGGAGCAGCCAGGGCCAGTGCCGGCAGCTGGGGAGTTTCCAGCGGGAACAGTTTCTCCCGTGGGTTGGTAGCGCAGGCTGCGTTCGGTGCTTTGGACTCAAGCAGCCGATCTGCTCACAAAACCGTGACTGCGGGTGACTGTGCGAGCGGCAGCGTGTGTTCATGAGCTCCTCACAGGAAAGCAGGACGAGCAGGGCTGGGACCATCCAGCTGCAGCTCTGGAGCTGCCAGACAGCTGCTCTGTCAAAACTGCTGGGAGAAGCCTCTGTCTTTGCAGGGGATGCCCTTTGATACTCGGCAGGAGTCTGTTCTGGCAGCTATACGCTGCCTAAGGGAGAGATGTTTGAGAGGTGATTTTTTAAGATACCAGTGGTATGCACTGGATACCTGTCTACATCCTTCTGACTGCAAGAGATTTGCAGAAGAGAAAAAAAAATATCTGAGTAAGCACTATTGATTAATATATAATCATGACTTTTTTCTTTCCCCACAGTTAAAATCAAGCAAATCAATCACATGTGACTTTCAAGCTTCCCCACATATATTTTATATTCTGCAGGTTTCTGATGGGCACCAGAGGAGCTGGGGCTGTCCCACGGGCAAGAGACCCACCGGCCACTCTCCACTGACCAAAGGAGCTGTGAGGCAGGGACAGAGCTCCAGAGCTAGTAAGCAAGAGTGAAGGCTTCAACAATTAAAACTACTACAGTATAGTAACAGACCCAGCACAATCTGACAGCAGAAATTAGAATTGTAGTTTGGTAATCTCAGTTTTGTTATTAACACGGAAACAAATTAGTTAGGTAACTGAAAGCCTCGCATCCCTTTAGGAAATGTTAATTACATCAGTGGTTTTACTGTAATAAGTTTCTTTTCCTTTCCAGTTTTCTAAAGCCTTAGGAATATTTCAAAGGGAATCCTTCCCAAATATGCAAACAGCAAGTCAATACTCTGAGGTTTTTTTGCCAAGCTTCCTTTTCTCTACATCTCTCACTCAATAAAATTATTAAAAATACATTCAAATAAATAGAAAGGGACCAGAGGAGTAGAGTTTAGCAGGTTTAGTATTGCCAAACAGTTACAGATAATCAAAATCACCACTAAACTAGTCATACATTTACTCATCCAGTGTGCATTCCTGATGTCAATGTGCTCCCTTGTAATAAGAAGCAATTTAAATGTCTGCTCCTGCTGTTGCACACGGGAAAGAGAAGTGCAGGGGCTGGGAAAGCGAGCGCAGATCTCCAGCGAGATCTCCCCCTGGCAGAGGCCGTTCCAGCGAGCTGCGAGTCTGCTGCTGTGACACACTGCTTGGTGGGTTTTACTATCTGAATTGTGTCAAGAATAAGTTGTGTTCCTGTTCTCTCACCAAAGATCCTCAGCATTTTCCTTCTTTTAATTAACTAATTTTCCCTGGGGGGAAAAAAGTACTAAGGATCACTCACAAATATAACAATTAGTATCTCACTAATTGCATTCCTTCTTTTATTTAGAAATGCCATGCTACAGCTTCTGCAAATATTAGTTTTCCTCATGCTCATTTTTTAGTATCTAGAAAAATGCTAAAAATCCATTTTCACCAAGATTTAGGAATTTCAGTTTTACTTCTAGAGTTCAAAATCAAATTACTTGGTATTACTTTCTCCTATCACTTAATATTTCTAACCGTGGTTGCTGCTATCAAATTGCCCACTTTTCCTTTAAATATAGATGTTGCAATCACATGTTTAATGCTACGGTTACAGTTCACATTTAGGACAAAGCTGACTCCTCAGCACTGAGCCAGTATAAATGTACAAAATAATCTTCAATCACATTTAAAGCAGTTTCATGCATCTCCTTGCTTTTTAGCACTTGGTTTAGAGTAACACTGACAACATCAAGTATACTAAACTGATAATCATATAATACTATTTACATGAAAAATTGGACCAACTCTAAACTAATTTTGAAAAGTTCATCAGAATTATGGAAAACATTACCTATATTAATCTTATTCATCTATGTAATCATATCTAACTATAATTATGAGGAAGAAACATATTATCCAAGAATTTAAATTAAAAGAAAATATTTATGCCATCTTGAACTCAATGCATTAAATACAAGGAGGGGGTCATGTTCCAAGCAAAAATGCAACAATCAAAAAGGTTAATTCCAAACTTCCCCCCCTTTAATGTCCTTACTGTGATAACATGCAATAGGAAAATTTGACCAGGAAAAAAGTAATTAACTTCCTTTTTTATATTTTTGGCTTTACAATTACCATCTTATTTTTTTTCCTAATAAAATGTAATTCTTCTGTTAAACTTCTATTTGAGTTCCCTATTGAATTCCCTACCACACATCCAAACATTCTACTTCTGTAAAAATTATTCTGAACAAACAAGGAATGCAAGATCTCAGCTGTGACTTCCCAGAGATATTCCATCTTGTCAAAAAATTGCTAAGATTTTACATGTTCTCAAAACTCTCTAATACCTTGTCTAATAAAAAAAATACAGTTCATCTGACATTTTAGTAATATAAGTTATCCCTTTCAAATAAAATGGCAAGGTATTACTGCACTCTAGACTCTGATATTTATATTTTTTATTATTTTAGAGGGTAAATAAAAATACCCATGAATGTTCATGTTTACACACTTTCTGCGTACGTTTGCACTCTATGAAAAATATCCTCACCATCATACCACTGGCAGGAAGGGGGTTAAATTTTATTACTTACAAGCAACAATCACAGGATTGACTACTTCAAAGCTCAGGCAAATGAAAAAATACAATTGTGAAATTCTGTTATCTAAAAAACAACACAATCCTAGGAGTTAATCTGAGCTGGCTGTTATCAGTTACCAACGTGAAGAGACATGCCACCTGCTTTCTCAAAGCTGGGAAAACACAACAAAGTGTTAAAGCAGTTATGAACAGGAACAAAATAACACAAAAGGCAATGCTAACAATTTAACAACTACCAAGTTAGCAGAGCCATATGGAGAAATACAGGCATTTCACATGCTACAAGTGGACAGATTGATACTACAATAGTGAGAAAATTTTTTCACTTTTTTTACTTTCACTCCTGTACCACCAATGCAATTTAGAATTAGACATATATAATTCAACAATCAAAACCAGTAAATGCCTAACCAATGCATCATTATTTCTAAGAATCAAAATCTTTTTTACCTTCACTGGACAGTAAAATAATTCACTTTAAAAATAACTCTTAAACTCCTTCACAAGATTTATCATCTCAGTTTAATTTCTTTGCAGACTCCCAAGGGATTAATTTCAACTACATTTGAGCTGTTTTCTCCTAGTTCTGACTTAATAAATCATGGTGGGCAACAAATATTAAGTATGTAAAAAGGTAACAATTTTAAAATTACAATTCCTGGAAAAAAAGCCCCATTCGTTATGTGTTAAATTCCCTACAGAATAGAAATGGGCAAGATGTGTTTCAGGCATCTGACTGTTAGTCAACTATTGTTAAAGTCATCCAATTATTAAATAGTCAAGAATTATTTATTTTACTTATATAAACTATCCCTCTTTGCTGGGTCTGGAATAAATTAACACATCCACATGTTTCTTTGCTTACTATGCCAAGAAGAATGACTAATATTTTTCTATAATAATATTTTGATAAGAAAATGAATGTTCAGTTTAGATTCATAAAAGGAGTTTCTGAATCAAATATGAAATGATCAATTTAGAAGATCTGAACAACCTAATTGAAAAACAAAACAGCTTTGCTCAAATACAAAAAGTTTTTGGGTTTTTTTTTGCTACCGTATCAAATGAAAGAATATTTGTGCTTTCAAAAATACACTGGTTAAAGAATTTAGACAGGCTTCATATGAAGTATATTTAAACATCAAAACTAATTTAAAATGATCTAGAGAAACAAGCTGTGGAATGTCCAATCCTTAAAAAAAAAAAAAAAGTAATTAAATGCTCAGGGCTTAGCTTGCTAAATACAATTAAGGACATTCGCCTCCTTCCTCACTTTGCCAGATGAAAGGCCCTGCCCCTTCACCTCCAGCCATGGCAGAAGCACTTCCAACCACCTTGGAGGCCAACACTGGTCCTGAAAAATGGGGCAGATATCACCCTGCCCTTCAAAACCAGTGGTCTCCAGGTACATCAGTAATGCCTCCATACAGAACCTTTGGGTTTTGTGTTCATTAGCCAGGAGCAGCCAAGCATCCGGGTTCCATGGGCAGGTCGGGTTATGCTGTGCAGCTCCAGAGGCTGGGCACAGTCCGGGGCTGTGCCAGGTCCAGCCTGCGTCCCCTGCGAGGCCATCTCCTCCATCCACAGCCAGTGAAGGCAGCTAACCCGAGAGGAGACATCTGAAACACCCTGTGCCTTTAACCTGGGCGACAAAGAGTCAGGAGGAAAGTTTCAGCTGCTTAGTAAAAATTTCTTAAAAAATAAATAATCTGATTAAACTGTTAATTGCCTCTGAACTACAGCACCTTCTGTTTGTCCCCATCCTGTGGTGGGGCAGCTTCAGGAAGCAGGTCTGTCTGTCTGTCACAGCAATTGTTTCTGCCTCAGTTACCTAGTCCAGTCAAAACGAACCAAGTTTATAGCCAGAGCTGCAAAAAGATCTCTAAGGAGATTTCTGCATGCCTGCCCTCCCTCCCTCCTCAGCGTCCCCCCTGCACCCCTGTCCACCCACCCCCAACAGCCTCTCCTCCTCCCTGACCCCCCAGCACCACCACCACACCAGGAACCCTCAACATCTTCAGCTCCACTAGAAGAAGGGACCAGCCAACCCTTTGCTCCACAGAACAAGCTCCTCAAGGTCTCTCCGTCCTTTCCTATCATCCAGTTGGCTGATCCCTCCCTTTGTCACCCCACAGTCCCCTGGAGAAAAGCCTGCACCTTCTCCTCTGCAGGGAGCCCCGGGGCTCCCCGACACCCCCGGGACGGCCGCTGCCCCCCGCGCCGCAGCCCAGCACATCTGCGGAGGGTTTGTCATCCATCTGCCCGGTGGGTTTGCTGAGGGGCTGCAGCAGGACGACAGCACTGGAGTCTGCACTCCTAGAAGTGCCAGAAAACAAAGCAAGACCACCACTATTTAAAAAAAAAAAAAAATCTCCAGAAAAACCCACACCAAAAGGTGAAAAGGAAGGGGAAAAAAGAGTCAGAAACAACCCCAAGGACCTTCCAGCTGGTCTGTCCCAGGACTGCGTGAGAGGCTCAGCAAAAGAGGAATTTGTCCCCTTCTCTGGCACAAAGTTTCAGCAAACAAACAAAAATCCATAAAACCGTCAAAAAGTAACCAAGGCTCATCCTCTGCAGAGTGCGGGGTGCTGCTTTAATGTTTTCAATCTGAGAAGGGTTTGCTTTGGGATTTCTTGCTGGAGAAGGAACGGGGCGCAGGGCAGAAGCGGATCAGAAGGGAAAGTTCCCAAGAGGGTTTCAGAAGTTACTGCACATTTATTTCACCAGACGCTATTTTTAACCCTGCTGTTACTATTTTTACCCATGTCAGTGTTTTCCATTTGCTGAACTCTGTCCCCATGCGGGCAGGGCTCTGCTCCCCCCATCACCCACCGCTTCCCCCCGCCTCAGCCCCCGCTCCCCCAGCCCCCCTGCACACACAGCCGCTCGCTCCCCCCGCGTCCCCCTCCAGCGCTTGCATTGCATTTCAGGCTGCACTTCTGGAGCTCTTTAAACAGCGTTAGAAAAGCTCAGACTCCCCTTCTCCTGCCCCTCCTTTGTATGGAGACATATAGATATTTGTGTGTATGCATATATAAAAATATATATATATTAGTTGCACGCAGTGCAAAGTCCAAAGGCGATCACCAGCAAATCTCCTCCTTTAACTTCATTCCTCTCCAAACACATTCCTGCCAACGGGGAGGGGAAAAGAAAAAAAGAAAAAAGAAAAAGCAAACAAACGCCACTGTTGCTAAGTTTTGCACTTTATACCCTTTTATATTTACAATCCTCTCTTGGCTAAAAATAGCAACACATGATCCATTTATAACTGGCCGGACATGCCCCGAAGCCGCTGGCGGGGCCCAGGCTGATGAAAGGAGCTCCTTGCGTTCCTTCTACCTGAGCTCATCTCCCACTTAAAGGGCTCAGACAGCTCTGCTTCCACAAAGCACACATTGAAATGACTGCTGCTTCCAGGGGAGATCAGGATAAGGGACAGAAAAAAAAAAGAAAAAGGAAAAAAAGACAGTAACACATGCAGGCTGCCCCATGCCCTTCTTGGCACGCTTGAAAAATGTACAATTAGGAAGGCAGCACGGAAAGCAGAGGTGGTCTGGGACTGGCAGGCAGCCCCAGCGCAGGGCAGGACCTCGCCTGGCACACAGCAAAGCAGGGGCTCCAGAGGCTGCTCCAGCTTGGCTCCATATGTGATCAACACGTTAATTCACTCCAGAGGAGCAGCAACTGCAGACCCGGACCCAGGGGCAGGTCTGAAGGTTGTTCTGGAAGCGCCCTTAGAGCTACAGCTCAGGGGTGGATGCTGTGAACAACTCTAGACACAGCTTTAGAGGTAGCTCTAGAAATGATGCTGGGAACGGCTCCTGGTTTGACTCCAAACAACTCTAGATGTGGTTCTTGGGTTTGGGGGTGGAGAGGGGCTGGAGCTGGCTTCAGGACAATGCTGGAGTCAGTTCTAGAAGTTGGTCTAGAAGTGGCACCACAACTGGCAAAGACATAAATGCACAGTGTTAACTGCAATAACTATTCATGCAGGAGGTGTTAACAGTGTGGATTTATTCCTTCACTGTTATTAACACTTTCTGAGTCCAATGTTAAAAATGTCCATTAGCACCTGTGCAGGATCCACAAACCACGTGTGCACCAGGAAGAGCTGAGGGACTTAAACGAAGTCCCAAGGGTGACACACAGCACCCAGTTTGGTGGAAGCCACACCTTCCTGCACAGGGAAACCAGGTGTCACACTAATGCCACTCCCATCTCATACGGACACGCTTTGGTGTTTTAACATTTCCTCTCTTGGAAGAGCAGGTTTCCTCACTTTACTCTCTCGGTGCAGAAACAAAGGTTCCCGGTTCGGAGGCAGGATGACAATTTACACATCATGAAGCAGTGGCAACAAAAGCCAACAATGTTTTAGGGCAGTTCATCACAAGTGTGCAAATCCTGGCCACTTAAATAAGGGGTCAAACCCTCCCAAAGTTATGAGACTTTAAAGGAAAATATACCTTCCAGTAATTAGTCTTTTGGGTACATTTGAAACATTTCTCAGTACTCCTAAGAGCTAGAAAACGTGGCTTGTTTGGACTGACAGCAGAAGTTCAGCGCTCCATGGATTGCAGCTGAGGGAAAAAGTAATAACCATGGTGGGACCCAGAGAAAAAAAAAATACTGTAACAGTTGGTAACATCATTACCTACATTTATTCCTTCCAGTAGCCTGTTTTAAGTTGCTTTTCTAATATTCTTCTTGATTTTAGCTTATCAGTGGGACATCACATCACCTCATGTCTGCACAAGTTTTCAGGCTGTGCTTTCCCTCCATAGCTCTACCACGTATACACTCACATTGCTTTGTTTATATAAGAACAAAAAGTATCTATGTGTACTAGAGCCTTTCCAAAATTTCATGTATCTCCAAAACAGCAGCAAGCTGGTCAGGCTTTTCCTGGAGCTGTGCTCATTGTATGCCTTTATGTATTGTAATATACAGATTTCTGTCAATTTCCATTAGCTGTTAGATGCCTGGTAGAGGCAGGGGTTGACACTAACCACCTCCCATGATCTGACATTAGCAATCAAGTGCCATTTTCAAGCCACTTTCAGAAGGTCTAGAAGCAAAAAATCACTGAAAACCATGATCCTGAAAGTCATTAACAAGAGGAGAATGCAGCAGTGGCTCTGCACTTTCTGGGACGAGGTGCGTTAAACAGGGAAGGGGAAACTTCGCTGCCACATTGCCATCAGTGTTGTAACCATCTCTGTTTGTTAGAAATCCAGATTATCCTTTCTTTCTGCCTTCACTGAGCTGCTGCAGAACAGTCAAGCACATGTTCAGAAGACACATGAAGATGTAAGCGTCCCTGGACAAACCTGCCATGAGATACCTGCCCTGCTGTGGTTGCTGTGCTGTGCAAAATATTTGTCAGAGCAAGAGAGAGTTCAGCCCAAGGGCTGGGAGTACATTCTAACCAGGAAGAGAGCAGAAATCTCTGCAAAAGGCCTGAATTTGCCATGGAAGCACTATGGCCCCGGGTTTCAAAAGCAGAAGCAAGACAGAGACGAAAAAGTACAGCTTCACCCAAGCTACACATAAACACCTGAGCAGTAACACTACAGAAATTTATATTATTAAGGCAAAGTATAGCTCGAGGAACTTTCCCCCCCCCCACCAAAGTTACAAATAATAACCCACTGCAGATGTAAGAACTAGAGTGAAAACTGTATCCAGAGGAGAGTGGCAGCGGTCCCCAGAGCTGGACAGGCATGGCCCCAGGCTGACCACCCTCTTCAGTCCCACATGCAGACCCTGTCTGGGAGAGGTTTGTCCTGCATACCCAGAGACCCAAGTTTTTAACCATAAGGACCAAGCTGGGTTGGACAGCTAACAAACACAATAAGCTTTTCCAGTACTCAGTGAGGCATCTGAAATCCTTCTGAATGCATGTCTAAAGCGTTATCTTGCCAAGGAGCATCCTGAGCCAGTAGGTCCTTATCCCACCTGGTGCAGGCTCCTGGGTCACAGCTTCCCTGGTTCTCCTGCCCTACACACTTTGCAAAGCCAGCTGCTTGCCTCCTCCTCCTCCAGCCAGGAGCTTCTCTTGCTCCCAGCCCACTTCTCTGGCTGAGCCCCAAGTAAGTCTCCATTTTCAACTGCTTCCCAGCCCCACAAGCTTGCAGACCTTCCGTGTCCTTTTCTCTGCTCCTTCATTTCCCTGGCTCCTTCTCATTCCCACCCTCTTCCTTTCTTAACCTGAAACCCACCCTCAGTCCTTGCAGCTTTGGCCCCCTCTTCTGTTAGCAAAAACAAACTCCCTGGTCATGTTCCTCTCGGAGGTCCGCCACATACTCATTGAGGGGAAATGGCACTTCTTTTTATCCCTCCCACCCCCCTTTATTCTCCCCTTCTTTTCCCACCTCCTTTTTTGAGGGCAATGGTATAGTGGGTGCAAAGAGAACAAGTTATCCATGCAATATTGTAATACAGGGTGTGATGTTTTTTGGTGTGCTCTGCAGCAGAACTGTGTGGGCTCCAGCACAGGTCTCACAGCCATTTCTGGTGTCAAGGCTTGGGGTTTCCCATATTAACAGTTTGTGTTGTAGAGATCTCCTCATTCAATGCAAATATCCAACCCCAGCCTGCGAGAAGCAAAGGGAAGGAGAAAAGGGAGCATGTGTTTGTGAAAATACACTCCAGTTCTTATAACATCCATCCACTCTGGAAGATGGTGTTGGAGATGGTTTCTGCCCTGAAGCGTTTCCACATTTCTCCTGATGCTCCTGACCAGGGAATGTCCCTTCAGATTTGCTGTTGTTGCTTCCAGATGTCACAGTCCAGTGTCCCCTGTTAAGATGGGACTGGGCATTTAACTTTCTGAAAAAGACTAGAAACCTAGCATCTCTAGCTCTAGTAATGTAGGATTACAGGGCAGGATTATGGATTCAAGGTATATGAAACCATAACTGCAGGGGTGCGTTTAACTGCACGCCAGAATTCAGCTGACAGGGGGACATCCAGGGAGAACAATCCCAGAGCCATCCAGGGTATGGAGACAGACAGGCAGGCTGGTCCCTGTAAATCAAACAGGGTGTGACAGCAGCAAAAGCCCCTCTTTGTATGAGGCCATATTTACTCTGGAATAATTCCTTCTAGAATGGAGTCATCTTGTTCCTTAAATGGATTAGAATGTAATTAAACAGAAATAAAGTTGTATATGTAGATAAAAGTCCTCTACACGGAAAAAATAAATTACGCTGGGGAAAAAAGAGACAGCTAGAGACAGCAGCTTTCCCATGAATACAAAGCTCACCATCTTCTATGCCTGCCTACAGACATTTAACATGCAGTATTTCACACACTGCCCTTGTGTTTTGGTCCAAAATACCTAAGGAGTCTGCTGGGGGTCTCACCTGGAGAGGGGTGTACCTGTAATAATTAGGAGCATCTTCCTCCAGCCTGTACCAGGGAGCACCAAGGCAGCTGTAATAGGGACCAAATCAAGTAACTCAACTCCTCCCAGCACTGCTCTAGAGTGGTAAAACTTCCAGTGAAGGAAAAGTGGTCATTTTTCCTTTCTGCAAATCAAAACCAGTCCGAGGCCAGCTAACAGGAGTTGTGTGAAACTCCATGTGTGTAGCAGAGAGCAGCACTTGAGTCAAAGGCTTTGAAACTTCCCTGTTTAAGTGGCCAAAAAAAGCCCAAGCGATCCTGGGCTACTGGATTTCCAGATGGCCATTGACCTTCAAACTTGTTTATTTTAAAGATGTGTCACTATTTTATTTTTCTCATAAGTCAAACAATTGAATGATTTCTAAATTCTCTTCCCTCTGACCTCTTATTTTCTTCCTGTTTTATTCTAGAAATACTCATTCAAGACTCAAATATTAAGAGCGGGTATGGCCCAAATGTTGCAATTCTTCATTCCACAGATTGCTATCACTATTGCAATTGCTATTCCCTCTGGATCTGGAGAAACCCGCACAAAGGAACACTATAAAATACACATTTGAATAGTATGTGCAAGGAATATAAAATACAGACTTTGAAGCATCTTTGCAAAAATACTCCTTAAGAATTAGGAGGAAAGGTCATTATTTTTACATAGAGGGTGTTGCAAGTGATGCCTTCTGCCCTCAGCAGCGCCTCAAATGTTCATAGGTAATTATTAGGTGCTATGATTGCATTACCCCCATGGAATCATTCCCTTGGGCTAAATTCGCTTATTCAGACACACTGGTACCACTTGGCAATTCTGCTGTTGAACAAAGATGCCTTGACCTGCTTTGATCACACATGCTGGGAGACAAGAGGTGGAGAGCTTAACAGAAGGGAATTCTAGAGAACGGAGGAAGTCACACCGCCAGCCTTCTCAGACAGCTAAAACAGATGCTGCAATTTTGGAAGCAACTGTGGCTTTATTACTCAGAAGTTGAAGAGTGAGCTTGCAACCAGGGCTCCCTCTGGCAGTTGCCTCAAGGAGAGCTGGAATTCTGCTGACAAAACCACAGTCCAAGGGCTATGGGCTCCTTGCACAACCATAATGATGCTCAGGATGTTTAGGATGGTGTAACACCTCTAGCAGACCACAGCTGCTTTATACTGCCATAGTTCTATCCATACAGTTTATACCATTACAAACAGTGTACTGGTCCACAGCCTACCAGACATGGTTATGTTAGTACCAAATGAGAGTAAACAGCATGTCTAAATCCAGACAAATCCTTTATTAAGGTCTCCACAGTCTAAACTAAGAAAGGGCCACGGGAGCTGAAGAACAGTTTATAAAGCTGTGCACTAGGCTCTACCGGCACTGAACATCCCAAACCACAGATCAGCATCCTGCAGGACAGGGCCCACCACTGACCTGTCTGAAGAAAGCTCCTCTGCTCAGGTCTCCTTCTACCATCACCTTCTTCCAACTAAACTGGTCTTAAGAAAACCTTCCTTACCACAGAGCAATTAAAAGAAAGAAACTCCCAAACCAGCTCACCTCCCTTCATGCTGTTATTAATTTAACTAGTCCTACAGATTTGTGTGAACACTCAAAATCACACCAAAATAATTTACATGCTGTTACTGGGCTAAACATGCTAAAGAATCAAGCCCCAGCAAATAAACCCCCGGTGTCCCATGGGAGAGAGACCATCAGACCTTTCAAGTGTCACAGCACTTGAGGGCGCTGCTGCAATAAATTTAACTCATCCTAAAAACCTCTACTTAGTTTTATTATGAATTAAAGTCTTCTGTTAAAATATCAGTGACCCATGTTGACACTTACTACTGCTGTTACACAGTGGCCCTACTATTTTGGTAAACAATGAGGAGTTAGTCCTAACATTAAACATTCAAGGTTAGCCCCTAGTTATCCTTTCAAATATTTGGACAAAGTGATAAAGTGGAAGGAGGACAAGAAAATAGTTCAATTCAGAATTAATTTTTTCTGTAAAATTTATTTGCTGTCAATGAAACTAGAAACTGTGAGAAAGCATAACTGTTCATTGAACTAACTAACTAAATAAATTGAGGGTGAAGATGCAAACGCTTTTTTAATCACAGGACTTATGTATTTTGTTCTCTTTCTCAATTTTGGGCAGTATGCTCAATATCTTTCATTATAGTAGTTTATTGACTCTTTGAGTCAACAATACTCCTGCAGTACTGTATTTCCCTACCATTTTATTCACCAGTTGTCTGTGTCCTTAAGAATTTCAAAATGCTCTTGTCAGTGTTTCAGAAAATGCCTGACCTAAATTCTGAGAAAGCAGAAATATCATTCCAGCAGGTATGCTTGACAACACGTCCTAAAGCATAGGGACTGCTTTGCCAAAGCTTAGAGACAACCACAGCATCAGTCTTATACAAAGACATTAATGTAAGGACTACTGCTTACATGTCAAAAATCATCTGTAATTTTAAAAAGGTGGGGACAAAGCTAATAAAGGGCAAGCAATCAAAGAAAGATGTCCTGAAATCCACATGTGTCAAGAAAAGGTAAGAAAACAAAGAACAGAGCAGAAAGTAACTAGGTACTCTATCTGCAAAGATAATGAATGAACCCTTCCTTCTATGTTGTTCTGCGATTAGCTAAGAGTTCAGCTTTAAAAGCAAACAATAACAAAGAGTACATGTCCAATTTTAACAGTTCTCCTAGCTGTGACATGATACTGACCTTTGTGTTCACAGCTGGAAACCAGAGGAGCACATTTTACCCTTGAGTTTTGGCTTGCTGAAGCCCTCGAGAAGGCTCCGTACGACTCAACCCGGCAGACCCACCAACAGCCGAGCTGCTCCCTGGGATCAGTTACCTACCAAGAGATCTCCATCTGGTGGGGCTGGAAATCTTTCAGTCTTGTATCATTTCCTGCCGAACCAGCATAGCTGGAATCTTCTGTTAACAGCCAGCACAGTAATTTGCTGAGCTTCAGACTTAGCATTTTATCAAGACATACAAAAAACTCACACATCTGCTAAGTTCAAACCTTCTAGGAAAAATTCCAATAAGATGCTTCATGTCTCCTGTTCCATGAAAAAAAAAAAAAACAACCCCAAAAACAAAACCTCATCTATAACTGACCTTGACAGATACTGAGAACATTTGGCACCTATTAAAACCCTTTAAGATGAGACACTCTGATCTACAAAAAGAAATGTCAATGTGAACTTTATACCACATTTAGTTCACTGGAAACACTACCATGGTAGGTTCAATCAGTTATTTTCCACTGAAAAACTATCTTAAAATACATCCAGAACTGACTTTTAAAATGTTTATTAAGCAGGTAGGAGCCTTCTGTTTCATCCTATGCATCTGCTTTTTGCAGGCAAACTATTAAAAGAAATATCTGACAAAGAGACCCACACAGCATTCTTACGGTTCACCTACCCAGTCCACAGATATGCACAGGGGAGAGCTGGAGAAATACAAAAATCCACTTAATTATCTTTTGTACTGAGAAATTTTCCCACTTCCAAGATCATTAGAACCTCTATCAGACCACATGTAAGAAGCAGAGACAAAGCCAGGAACTGTCCACAGCGAGAAGCTCTGTCTTGGTTGACACAAGGGCTGCTGTCATTAGAGCCACAACCCACTGAAGTGTCAACAAACAAATCCTTAATCAAAGTGCAGTAGGAGAAAATATATCAGAAGTTTTAAAGGTCCAAGAACACCACTCCCACTTGAGAGATGGAAAGGTCTAGCTTGGAAGTAGGGCCAGCCAGCATTTGGCTCTCCCTCATTGATTAAAGCCTAAGAGTTCAGCTGTTGCTTGAGGTAACCCAAGGAAAAGCCCCTTCCCCCAACACTGCTGTGATCAGCTCCTGTGTGTGAGGGTCTCTCCAGAGCTTACCATGCTGAGACACTTGGTTTTCCCTAAGCAACTGCATCAGACGTGACAACCTCTTTCTGGAATGAATTTTGGGAAGTGCTGAAAAACTGCTGCTTCCCAAGTGACAGAAGCAGGAATTTCTTTATGCACAGTGGGATGTAGGTGAAAGATAAAGCTAAGAAGTAAACAGAAATCTCATCTAATAATGCAACATAGAAAAATTCCTAATGATCAAGACACGCAGTCTCCTTGTGACATCTTCACAGGAGAGCTCAACCGCACCAAACCGCCCCCAGAGACAGAAGAAATTCACACACTCCCAACTCTGTTCCCATGGGGAGCTGGCAGGGATCCCTCCCACCCCACAGGGACAGCTTTAGCACTTCAGCTACACAAAAATCCCACTTTCTCTCCTGAAACACAATAGCTCCAACAGCATCTCACAGGCCTCCAGCAGGAAAGGATGAGCCACTTCTGTACTCCCAACACAAAACGTGCTCGACCCCGAGTGCACAAACACAAAGAGCTATTCTTGCTCAGAATCAGGTCTTGCCCAGTGCTTTTTGCTGTCACTGCTTCCGAGCTGGAGCACGCTACCCTGTACCAGGCTACTCACCAAAACAGAGCGTGTGAATCACAGACTGGGCGATCGCTGCCCGTCCTCAAAGCACAGACACTGATGCTGCAGGGCAAAGCTTGAAGCTGGTTCAGGACCTTTCACCTGATGAAATTGTAAAAACTTGGAACAGTCTGTTTTAAATTAAAACTGGTAAAAAATTTAGGGTTTAGGATTATGTGGAATTATACAACTTGTCTTTACTAAAGGTCTTTGGTTATCAGTTTGTTTTTGTTTTTTTTTCTAAACAAAAAAGTTTTGAAAAACAACAAAAAAACAAAAATCACAACAAACCCTCAGAGCTCCTTGTTCTCAGCTTTTCCATTTGCCCTCTCTCATATTTCATCTACCAACTTCCCTGCTATTGCAGGGGGAAGTCTGATCCCTTGATGACTTCCCCAGAAATTCTACAAAACTCTAATTTTTGAGGCTTCTTGATTTTGGGTTGGGTTTTTTTGTTTTGGTTCTTTGTTTGTTTGTTTGCTTTTCCCCACAGGGCTTTAAATTTAGAAGAAGACACCTGTGATCCTAAGATTTGTAGTAAATCCTGGTGGATTTTTTTCCTGAGAGTCAACTCTCATCCTGCTAACCACCACAAAGGAGTTCACTTGCTAGAACCCAGCACGGCTGGTTTGTATGAGAGTTCTCTTCACCCCTCCAAGGAAGTTTCAAGTGAGTAAATGACTCTGTTAGACTTGGAAGCAAGTTGTCCAAATTAAAACTGCATTCTCAAGCAATTATTTTAAAATGATAAAAAAAATTAACCAGTCTAAGGTGAAGCCTTATGAGTGTATCATTTCTGGTGGCAGAAAACTGGGCTTTCCCCTCTTGATGCAATTAAATATTTAAATTGTTTCAAGACATATTTGCCATAGTTTAAGCTTTACATTAATACATAAGACTGCATGAAAATTCTGTTCTGTGAGAAACAATATAGCAGAGAATATTAATATTTTAGATCAGTTTCTAAAGATGCAGCTTCCAAATGCAAATGCAGGAAATGAGAAAACTTGTTTTCACTGTACAAATAAATTTTTTAAAAATTGTGTCTTAAAGCCCACCAAAAGTAGGGCTTGAAATCTCTCAGTGGAATTACATTTTCATTCAAGCAATACCACATAGTTTGGCAGCCACAGAAAATATCTATTAAGACAGTAGCTAATTTAGAGAAAAAAAATGACCCCATCTGGAACAGCATCTGCAGTGCTACTCACTGCACCACAAGAAAAATATTATTGTACTGCAGTGTGTGAAGCTTTGTAACAAAGATGACACCAGGTCAAAAGAATCTAACTTACAAAGAAAGGTTGAGGTTAAGGTCTTACTTTTACTGTAAAAAATTCAGTCCAAAAGGAAGTTTAACATGAAGGAAGGGGTGGAAAAAAGATGAACTAAATTGACAGCTAACAAACTTTTTTCCCCCTGTGAAAAGGCTTCCAACTCCAGGAGGATGCCTTCCAATAATGCAAATTGATGTAAATAAATTAAGAGACCTTAGGAAGCATTATTTTGAACATAAAGAAATATAAGCAAAGCGAGAGCAGATTGCTTAAGTAAGGCTTAAATACCAAAAATAAACCCTAAAATAAACCTAGGGGGAACGACATCCCTAAGTTAGAAACTTCAGTGCCTTAAACAAGGGAGAGGATGAGTCAGGTATTTACTAACAACAGCTGAAAGTCAGGGTGAGTAAGGGCATATGAAAACTACCTGATGGGAAACACGGAACAAAGAGCATTTTGCATTAGGCATTCACTGGTGCAGCAGTGTTGAGTGTTGGTCAGCCCTGGGCATGTTTGGTAGAAGATACTGTTAACAAGAAAACTTCATGGAAGCAAGAGAAGTACCAATGAACTTTCAGATGAAATTACTGCAGCAGTATTCCTAAGCAAGAGGTGATCTGTACTGGGTGAGATCAGTGGGAAACAAAGATACTAAACATTTAAATACCACACCAAGCCTGTTGTTGAGTAATCCGGATTTCAGCAGAATGGAGTAGCGTACAGTTAGACAGGACTACAAACATCTGTTTTCAAGAGGTGTCCAGATCATTAGCAGCTAATTCTACATCTCTGTTGCATTCCCTGCCATATGCTGGGGGATAATCTCAGCAAGCAACAGGGATTTTCATCTCAAATCCCAACAAATCTGCTCTGCAAGGCTTCACGGATTTTATGTCACTTATTAGATAATACCTCTCAGCTGCTCCTCTCTGCTATTTCCATGCCTCATGCCTGTTCTTTCACAGCACCCAAAGACTCCTGCAACCTGCCTAGTAACAACTGACAATTTATTCATGCCATCCTAGAAGAAATTCCCTCCCCTGCCAAGAGTAAATGCAAAATTTACCTCCTGGATAAACTCACACACAGACTGAAGTGCATTCTGCAGCGAAGCAGGGTTTTGCCACAAGACTGGGAATCCCAGTGGCACTGGCAGAGTGGTAACAGTTAAAGCTTGTGGCCTTTTTTTAAAAACAAACCAAAACAAAACAAAAACCAGAGGCTCTCAGGCACATAAGAAGCCACCTTCTGTCCCCTCCCCAGCCAGCACTGCCACCTGCAAGAGGTCCAAGGTAGGATGGTCACATGTACTGGGCAGGGCTCAAAGTTTTTGTCCAGCTTTCTGCCCTCATTTGAACTCTTGGTTAGGACTACATGTCTGTGCACGTAGCAAACATCTTATAAACACCAAAGGGAGATGATCTGGTTTTATAAACAACTTAATGAACTGAAAATCAGAGATTTCTTTGGCACTTTGCTTGACAAAATCAAGGTACCTACACTGAAAGATGCGATGGCACTTCTGTTGCCATCTCAAATGTGTATATACACAAAAATAATTAGATCTGTAGCATTAAGCAACAACAACAACAAAACTGGAGGTGAATGCAGTACTGATAAAAGATGAGAGACTGACCGCTCTGGAGCCCAAACTGACTCCCTTCTCCAACACGTAAGCAGAGGCATCATGAATCTGTCACATTGCCTCAACCTGGTGGCATCCTTTCTCTGCACAAGGAGGCACAAAACATCACTCGAGCTTTGGCTTCTCTGTTTCCTAGCAAGGTAGTACCTGTGCTGGGTTTTCTGACAGATCTACCCGTTGCTTCAGCCCCAGGGGCATCTCCTGAACGCCAGCTGGAAGAGGAGTAGCTGTCAGCAAGAGCTGCTGCTGTTTCCACCCCACACGTCCTGTCCTCCAAATGAACGACGGCAGCAGACTTGAAAGGATCTTGAATGAACTGTGGCAGACCAACCTCAGGGTGGGGAAAGCAGTGAGGATTTAGTGGTCCTGTCTCCTGCCAGCCCTCAAAGAAGCAAGCAGTGTGATGAGAAGTTCCTGCAATCCCATAACTTCCACCAAAGCCATGAGTGGGGCTGCTGCTGGCAAGGAGGGATGTGAGGACGAGATATTTTTACCTCCTCTTCATTCCCATCCCTGTCAATCCAAAACAAACTTCAACTAGTTAGAGGTGGGAAAGACATTTCACATTGAGAAAAGGATTCCCTGGCTCGATTTGTGTGTCACCACTGGCTATGTGGATACATGCCACTGCGGTGGCACAGCTGCATCAGTCCCAGCTTCCAGTAACCTTTCCAGACTAAAATAACAGACCTACTGCTTGATTTTTAGCAGCTGGAGAGCAGCAGTAAACCGCCTAAGTATTATGTAAAATGATCTTTTTCTAAGTATATGTTTATTGTGCACAGAAGAAGTGGATTTAATTACAAACAACTGGAAGTTTTTAACAGTCTGGATTGCCCCCTACTCCCTTTCTAAAAACTAAGGTTTGGCAGCAGCTTTTGGGTTTCATTGCAAGTCTTCTAAGTATTTCCTTGGAAAGACTTTACACTTGGTCCCAGGCAAGAAGTCAAAATCAACATTTAAAAAGCATGCCCTGCATAATTTCCAGGATTCGGCAGCATTAAGGTATACTTACGGAGGCCAGGAGGAGAACTGCTTTTTGACTTCATGCATAAAGCTGGTCTTCAGACAAGGAAGTTTATATTCCAAATAATATTTTTAACTACATGTGGTCAAGTACATAACTTATCAGGACTTTCCTCTACCCCTTCCCAAAATAAGCCTGAATGGTAAATATCCTTGCAGTATTTAGCTTTTGCTTAGACCTCTACGAGAAGCAACAAATTCTCAAACCTTCTAATACAGAATTAATTTGATGGCAGAGAAAGTTTCAAATAACATTTTCTTAAACTCCAGTTTGTGCCTGATAGCAATATTCAGGCTAAATGGGATGGTTCTGCACTGAAGTGGATTAAATACAATTTCATGGTGTGCCACTGTCCCTTGCCTGGGGGAAGGAGTGCTGTCCTCGTGCCGAGGGGACAGCAGCACACAGGTGACTCACACTGCCCTCGCTCAAGTGAATAATCCCATTGAAACCACTGGGATTGTGATGGAGCCTGCAAGATTAAAACTCCTGGTTTGATCCAAAGGCCAAGAATGAAATTCCACCCGTTTTGTCTGTTTGCTAATCAAACAGGCTTTTGCAAATTGCTTCCGACTTCCCAACAGCAGCACACATGGCGCTTTTGGATACAAGGATATATGCACATTTAAGGATGATTCACTAAAATTTCATCTCAGTTTTTGTTTTGGATAAAAACAGACAATAAGGAGTATTTTCCTTGTGAATATTTTAAGTGGGTTTTTTTATTTTTTTAAATACATATTCTGAAATATCTGCAAATCAAGCACTGCATTACTCACCACCCAAAACCATGAAATGCTACAGACAAGACATTAAGCTTCACAGAAACTCAGAGAAATGAAAGCACAGGTAGTGTTAAGGATTCAGGCTTAGAGGGGAAAATACCTTTCAGCTTTTACAGTCTTAATGGTATTTGTTATATGTTTTTAATCACCAGAGAAAAACAGTCTATCAAATTGTGAATTTCCTGTGTGGAGATAAGGCAGGGAAAACACCAAGACAATATTTCTGCAGTGTTTTTCTTCCAAGCAGACAGTTTTAACTGGTATTTATGAAAAACAAAATCTGAATGCAGATTTTCAGCTCACAATAGTGTGCCCTTCTCCTCAGTGTCTCCGTTTCCCCCCCTTGTAAAGTCAGAGTCCCACAAATCCCCCAGCACTCCAAAAACCCTCCCGGCTAACCAGCGATCTTGAGATTTCAGCATAAAAAATCAACCAGGAAAAATGCAAAACCAAACAAATGCAGCCCACAAACTAAAAATTTTGTTCAGTAGGTGGTGGGGAGGGGAAGAGGAAGAGGTTGTGGTATAACGTGTGACGAGGGCGTCACCGAGAAAGAGAAGGACAAACCCTACAAAGCACTATTTTTAGTTTTTTCCTCATTTCTGCAGCAGCATCTCCCCATCGGAGCTCCTGATGAGGCACAGCCCGAGCTCCACACCACAGTCATGCTCTGTAATAGCTTGGGGACAGACAAGCAAGACAGCTGCCTGTTTCCACTACAGGCTCTCTGTGCTCCAGGCTACGCAGAGTCAAACCTGTTTGACATCTCCACCAAGAAGCCAGCAGAGCTCATGAACTCAAGACTGCACAGTTTTGGTGTCCCAGTCAAAATTCCATAAAGCAAAACCAGAGAGTCAGAAAGGACTAAAGCAGTCACCTTGCTTTGATGCCTGAAATTTGTCTCTTACAGTGCAAGGTAAGAGAAGCTTGGAGTAACCAAGCGTGTCTTCCTTGGAGATGACAACTGTGTTCTCTGAATGGCACCCAAGTGAGTAGATGTAGCACGGGCATCGTTTAGGACACTCACTCATACACTGAAATTAAACCTGTAGCTACTCCTCACTTATTCAACCAACAGGTATGAGCCTAGTTGTTGCACTGCCTCATGACTCTTTTCATCATGCAAAGGATGATGGAGGTGAAGATAAAGCCCCTTAGTCTCAACAGGGATGAAGAAGACAGCCTGATCCCTGGTGTCCTGGTTTTTCCTAGGATAGAGTTACCTAGGTGTTGGTTTGGGGTTCGGTGAAGGGTGGCAGCTGCGAGTGGCTGTGTCTTGTTTGGCTGCCAGCTAAGTTAAACTACCACAGTCTGGGTACTCTGCTATTTTTGCCTTGACAAAAACAGAAAGGACACAAAGTAATAGTAGAAAACATAGTTCTGAGGTAATTTTAATTTGAAATTATGAGAAAAAGGAGATGGGTTCTCCACAAACATGCTTCCTTATCAACCATAGAGCTGGAGACTGGAGAATTCCTTCCACCAGCCTCTGGTTCCTGGACACACTGGCACACCACACATTCACCAGTAGCAAGACCACAATCAGAATTGTTTCAGTATATCAGGGAAATCTAAAATCTCTGCAACATGACAGGAACAATTTGTATTTCAGGCTCACATTTCCAGCTGCCCTGACCACCCCATAACCAGTGCAGAATGGTCCAAGGGAACAGCCCATGTGCACTGCGTCTCACAAGCTCCTTTGCAATGCAGCTCGCTCTTCAGTGGTCAGTAACAGCACTTGGTTGAGATACCATCAGATTTCAAAAGCCAATGAATGTTCCCAAAATGCAAGCCTTAGATTTTTAAAAGTAACTTATTTTGCATTAGTGTTCCTGTAGTTTAATATGGAGGAAGCTTGTGGTGGGCACAGATGTGGTCACTGCCAGGGACATCGGGGTGGGATTGCAGCACTGCATGGGACAGCCCAGGGCAGGAGGATCCAGCAAGAGCTCAGAACGCTCTCCAGTCACATCTGAAATTGTGCTTTAAAAATGAAAGCCTCATCCATGCAAATCCACATAAAAACACTTTTCCAGTCACACTGGCAGATTTCCACCGCACACATAAATCACCGTTGGTTGACAGGGGAAGCTGCAGGGGACATTTTCACCAGCAGCTCCCACAGCCCTTTTCCCCTGGCCCTGTGATGAATGCCATCCCCACACAGGGCACGCACGGGCTGGGTGAGGGGTTGGGCCCTCTGTTCATTTGTTTTTCCACTGAACTCGATATACTTCCTTGAGGTCAAAGTCATGAAGTGGCGGCAGCACTGCTACGCACAAACAAACCTGCGCGAAGCTGCGCTGGGGCAGGAGCGTGTGGATCTGGTTACTGAAAATAGTGCTGAATACACTGACAGCCTCGTGCCACACTCAGCCTCCTGGGATGGAGACATACCAGGGGATGGGAGACACCAGGTTTGTTTGGTTGGAGTGTTATCTATAATTTTAATACGCAAATCTCTCCTTGCAAGAAGATTTAATTGTTCTTAGGATGGGGAAAAGGCGAAGGGGAATAGTCCTTCAGTTGGAGGACAACCCCCTAACTCTTCCTCCAATTTGAATCAGAATTTATCTGGGTTTTCCCAGGAATTTCAGCACTCCCCCTCCTCTTCCAACACACTGCAGCAGAGACTAAAGTGGCTAAACAGAGCAAGACTGTAGACTGTAAAAATGCATCCTTGTTAGGAACTGTCCCATCCTCCTCAGCATCCACTTCCTCCAGTGGGTAAAATAAATACTAGCTACTTGCTGACATTTGTTTAACAACCTCTGCCTCCCCACCCACCCCACGTTCCTCCACACAGAGGATATTCTTTTTTTCTTTCTCCTTTTAGGGACATGCAAATCTTATAGAACACTGTTCAGAGACAGATACTGTGGATTCTCTTCACAGAGCAAACACATTAGAGGAAGTAAAGAAAACTGCAGCTGAGCTATTTATAAAGCATACGGTGGCTTGTTCCTCAAATGCTTCGTTGACCAGGGGAACAATGAGAATAAGTCACAGAGTTCAAATTCCCTTCTTGAGACACATCATTCAGGTCCAAATATCTACAGCACTACGAACTTATATGCCTGGTAACCAGGCTTTCTTATGACAAGTACTGAGTTGTCCTCACTCCAGGGAATTGCCAAGCTTTTTTTCCTTGCCTTTTCTAAATTACAGCAATTAGAAGGAAATTCAGTGAAATCATGCATACTTGTGAATGAGTACACTCCCAAATTTAAGGGAGCCAGGGAAGAACTGCATGTAATTAGAACTAACTGTGCTTTTCAAGGTTTTTTCTCAATGAATACGAACACATCCTATGGAGATATGTGGGTCCATAGCACACAAAAGGATCATAAAGAAACTAGCCACGTTTTGGTTGGTATCACTATTAATCCCTTTTTTCTGACACTACAGGTTTTGATCAAGCTCGGATTGATGGCTAATACACTTTTCAGCACCTTGTTGGATGCCTGTGCACAAGTGGAGCTCCAGAAGCCAAGGTATTGTCTGCATGAGGCAGTTCAAGGGCAGACAGCACTGGAACTGCACCAAAATTTTGTGCAGAAGTGGCCCCAATTTCCATGTAACGATGTACTATAAGGTCCAGCTCTGCTGAACATCATGTTGAAGTGATCAGTAATTTACGAGGAACACACAAAGGGCCTAAGCCCTTCCCCTGCTAAGGGCAAAATTATTCAGCGATTTCAGAGAAGTCTCTAACGATTACAGGAGATGCCAACAGAGAACATGAACAAACCACCAGCCAGTACAAATGCTTTTAGCAATAACACTTGAAAGTGTTAAAAATTAAAACATTACCCACATAGTTTCAGCTGTGTTATTCAACGGGCAAACACACACAACAACCCTTCTAGTTTTGCACAAAAATATTTGCAGGAATAATGACATGCATTACCATGAAGGTGTTGTGTCTATTTGGAGTCAAGTTGGGATGGCATTCTACGTGTCTCTTTTGAGACATCCCTCCTTCCCAAGAAAGCTATATGAAGAACAAGAGTTAATAGGGAATTATTAGATTCTTCTAATGAAAAAAAAAAATAAATAAAAGTGGGTAGAATCAGATATGAAAACCAGAGTGGTCATAGCTGGAGGCTACTTCCCTAACCCTCACTGCAGGGTTTTCACCCAACCCAAAGAAGGAAAATAAAATTTTTCTGTAGTCCAGATATTCCACGTTCAGGCACCTGCCAGCCCTGCCTGAGCGGCCCCAGACACCCCTTTAAGGCAGCATACAACACCACAAACACAGCTTTAACACGTACACTGGAGATAAACGCTGAACAACATGAGAGAATTTGAATCACATTTTTGTAGGCAGCTCCAAAAACTTCCCAAGTGCCTCATGAATCAGGCAGAAGGAGTTTGCTTGTACTTTATTACAGCAGTAAAGTTTGAACTATAAATAAGATCAAGGCGCTCGGTCTCCCCTCTCTTATTTTTCTTCCTTTTTTTTAACAACAACAAAAATTCCAAAGTATTTTTTCTTTTAAGAAGCATCAGGTCAAGTTCAGTCCCCCTCTCTCTTTCTTCACTGCTGGCCCTTTCCATCAGCTATTCCCAGCCACGACACTGCCAGGTCTAGAGAAACCCTTGCACAGGAGACAGTTCCATTAAAGACGTCCCAGTGCAGAAAAGAGCTGACAGTTGCACAGGAGCAATCAAAGACATTTTGTCTGCTCTGGAAACAGATGGTGCTGACTGAGCAACAGGATGACACGCTTCTGCCAGCCCTGCTGCACCTAAAGCAGCAGCAGTTTGAGGCTCCCATGCCAGCCACTACTTACAAATCTGACAGCACAGTCAGACCTAAGTGCTGCCATTCCACTGATACTGTGCTCAGCGGGTAACCTCTTTGTAACTACAGGCTATAAACAGATTGACACAAGTTTGCATTTTCCTTTCAAGTCACATCACCCACTCACACCAGAAAGCCTTCATCCCCAACCTCTTCCCATTCCCAAAGAAAAACTGGGGAAGAGGAGAGATGATGCATGTTTATCTGCCGTGTGACTGCACAGCTGTGGTTTGTCCTAGGGATCAGGGGATCTCCCAGATTCCTCACTCCCTTCCCACAAAATTCCAAGCTTACACCTGCACAGAGCATCCCTTCAGCACCACCTGTAACTGTGAACATCACCCTAGCATGAATACAGTATGCTATCCATTAGCAGCCCTTCATCCTAACACTTTTATAACAGTGATGCTGCAGGTTTCCTGACACCTTCCATTGCCAGACTGTTTGAAGCAGCTCAAACTTTGCCAAAACTTCAAATATGCTGGCTGAAGCTCCCAAAGCCACGTGTCTGCCTGAGGCTAATGATTTTTTGTTTATGTGGAGATGGTACAAGAAAAAGTGAAAAAGTCAAGGTCAGAAGCACTAAAGGGAAAAAAAAAAGTAAAACAAAATGAAGAAAAAAGCAGGGAATGATGAGTAGCTTGCTTGTCTCTTTTCTATGAAATTTTAAAACAGGAACAAGAGAGAAACTACCTTACCAAGTGATCTAAAGCGCAGAGGTGCCAGTGCTAAAGACACTTTATTGCTCTGAGGTTCAACAAACGCTCACCAAATCAATCACAGGTCCTGGAGCCAGCATTGCTTGTGGACTGGGTAAAGCCTTGTTAAAGTTTGCAAAGCTTTCCAGGTATTTTTGTTCAGGGTAAGCATGGTCCAGACTCAGATCTCTGTTTACGAACTGAACAGACAGCACTCTATGCCATAAAGCACATTTTGTATACAGCAGTGGGAACGGAGTAGGACTCATCTTGCAGAGGTTCTTCACCATAAAGGAAGACCCATAATTAGCATACCACCTCCTGGTGTCCACAGCAGGGTCCTCGTGTCTGCACTGGAAAGTACCGGACAGATGGAAACCACAGGTTTCCACGTCCAAATGTTCTTTTGGTAATTACTGGGAACCCTATTGGAAAATATTGTCATTCCTTCACCACTAATGAGAGTCCGTTTGGAGAACAACTGTGTCCCGCTGCCCTGCAAGCTGCAATCGCAGCGTGCACGGGGGGAGGTTGTTCAGAGCAGCCCGTTACAAGATACTCGCATCGCAAGCATCCCCTAGGACTGAACCCACGACTGTTTGGTTTTCCTATTCCTGCTTTTCCTAAAGGGGAAATTAAATACCAAGTTGGTATAAGATGTTTAGTGTCAAAAATCTTGTTCTCAAGAATTAGGAAGTGCCAAGATAAAGGTTCCCTCTACGTTTTTAGCCTATTCTGTTCTGTACATCTTTTACACAATATTCTAACAAGGATCATAGGCTTTTTCGCAGGGTGTGTGCTCCCTCTTCTAGCTCACAATACATGGGGCACAAAAACCAAATTGGTTGTAAGTGAATGAAACTATTGTCAATGAGGACAAGCTCCTATGAGATGGAATTTTGTCAAGTGCTTGAACACACGCCTATCTTTATAACTGCATGTCCTGCCCTCCTCACATACCCAGTCCTCAAGAGAAGCAAGTGTCAGGATAACCACCTCACAGTAAGCAAGTAAGATAGGGAATCACAAGAAAAATTACATCTTCTGGGATTAAATGTCCTGGAGAACCAGACCAGCTTCATTCTGTTGCAGAGCTGCCATGGCCAACTGAGCAGCATGCAGCTTCCACAGCAGGCACCCATCTGCGCCTCTCGCTCCCTGGGTTGCACTTAAGAGCATCTAAAGCTCACCTTGCAAAAGTGTTGAGTGTTCACAACTGTAAAGTCCATGCTTTAAACACATTAAGTGTTATTAAAAAAAAAAAAAGCTGAGTACTACAGAGAAAAAATAGCAGTAGGCAAAGACCTGATGTTTAAAATCAGCGGTAGCTTTGGACAATTTTAGCCCTTAGTCTGCCCATGGTGGCAATTCCCTCTCCAGCATCCACAAAGGGAAGAGAACGATACCACCTCATTTCACAGCAGCGCTGTGCACTGACATTTATGAAGCATTCAGTCCCTGCAGTGATCAGTACTACAGAAAAGCCCATGAGGAGTTCAACAGTTCTTTATTCAGCACAGGGTATGGATGGTGTGTCGTAAATAGGGCACAGGGTGACACATTGTATGAGGAGGATAAGAATATTGAATAGCTGCTCATTCACTGCACAACATCCATCTTGTGTCCTAAATGAAGTACAAGCCCTGTGGAAAAAAAAATACAATGTAAACCATACAAGACAGTCTTTAATTATATGGTATGGAGTGGCTTACCATGCAGCATACACACAGAGAGGGTGACTGTGGTTAGTCTTCACGCTGATATTTCCTAGCTTTTTAAAGTATGTTTTTCTTCCTGTATAATATATTCCCTCTATAAAAACTTCAAATTTTCATGCCCTATATTCGTATTTGTACCAATATAAATATTTCTGTTAGAAACATTTTTACTTAAGCACTGATGTAGGTAAGATTCAGAATCACCATTATTTAATATATTGTAATTTAATATAAATACCTAAGATGACAAGTGCCTCTGTCTATACTGGTATATTGATATCCACATTTCCTTTTCAATATGGGAATAAGCTACAAGTACTTTTTACACGGGTAGGAGTTCAGCCTGAGAGAGTGAAAAAACTAAGTACATAAAGATTGGCAAAGCACCGAGAGGGACCAGCCCAAGTTCACTCTCCTACAGCAAACCAGATCACAGAAAAAGAGGAAGGCCATGGTAAAGCAACACACACACCAGGAAAGCTAAACAGCAGTTTTGGACAGATTAAGTTTTTGCTGGAAAATACGAATTGATCAAAAGCATTAAAACCTCTCAGACAGGACTACAATTCTTGGGTTTCACATAATATTTGTTGTAAGATAAAAACAACAATTTAAGCTGAATCATACTCTGAAGTCTTAAAAAAAAAAAAAGAAAAAGATAGAGGCAGACCCACATTACTGTCACCAATGAGAAAGCACACACACAGAAGGGAATTGTTTTATGGCAAAGTTTAAAATCCTTTCCTCTGTAAGCACACACTTGCAATTTTAGAGCCAGGATTGTTCTCAAACAAAAAACAACCCCCACACACTGAAAAGAACCCTCCAATACCCAGTAGTAACCCTGAACTCACACTACATTGCCAACATAACAATGATTGTAATCTTGAAGTTGTGACTTGTACAGTACACTAAACAAAATCCAATGAGATTACACCTGATTGTGCACTTTTATTTCACAAAAACAAGCACAAAAACCTACCCTCCTGCAAGTACAAAGTCAGATTACAGCTTCAAAAATAGAGCAGATGCAAGATCTTTGCTCCACGGAAATTAAGAGAAGTTTCAGGCATTTCAGGGAATTTACCTTATACATCTGTGGTGATGAAAAAGGATTGAAAACAATTATGAGAAAGACCTAAAATCAAGTAACAGGACATTCGGATATCCACCGAGTATCTACACCCGTGCACTGCACATCCCGGAGCACTCCAATAAAGTGAGGAACTTTCCTTCCAAAAAAGGAACTGCAACACAGGAACCCAAGTGTCAGTTGTGCTTAAGAGAACTGAGTAACAGACCAGAGCTTACAGCTGTAAGGTATGTTACACACACTACAGCATCAGAACACAGGCACCTGTGACTCGGTGCGCTCCCTGTGCTGTGCACAGCCAGCACGTGGTAGGAGGAGACACTCCAGATGTGCAGCGGAACTTTGCGGCCCTTGAAAGCGTATGAACTAATGCAGCCACATGTTAAAAATAATTCAGTCTTGGGGATAGACCAGACCTGAAGCATCAGTGCAGTTTTCATTTAAAAGTTTTTTAAAGTTTTCATTTGAGCTACCTGTGGTGTCCTTAGGTCAGTGATATGCTCCTGCAGGAGCACCTCAGCCTAAAGAGTTGGGAGCACGAGAAACCACGAGCACCTACTGCAGCTTTTGCCATTGAGCCTTCAACCTCAAGTGAGGAGACATCCCTGGCTCTTGCCCTTCTTCAGTCTTTTTTTTTCTTCCCCCATTCTAACTCCACTCCTTGGAGGACGACTCAGTTGCACTTTTCAATCCCAGATAGATGCTCCAGCTCTCCTCATTCAACTTTACTGTCCTGCACTATTTGAACTTGCAATCCATAAGCATCTAGGCAAAATCTGTGGCAGCAACACCCGCAGATGTACATAAAGTATAACGAAATACACTCCAAACTTCTTATTCCAGGTTAGAAATAGAAAATTAACAAAATGACAGCAAGACTGGGATGCAGGGGAGAAGCAGCAACGGAAGGACGCTAATTGGAAAACTGACAGTCTCTGTGCAAGCAGCAGGGAAACGGGTCTCTTCGGCATCCCAAGATTTACAAGAGGGCCAAAAAGTGACTTCCTGCTATTCAAGTACAGGCTGAAATATAATAAACCACTGCCAGCATAACACTGACTCACATCCATCAGATTTATAAATCAGTACTTTGACAAAGAATGCTCTCTCTGTTGGCTTCACCATAGATAATTTTAAAGTGCTAAGATATGTTGTTTAACCCACTCCATGTTTAATGGCATTTCTGCAAAAACCTGTTCTGTGGCACACCACATTAGCAGCAATATTAAAAAACAGGCAACTGAAATATTGCCTGTAATACAGGCAAATACAGAAGCCTATCAGATAGCCTTTATGACTTAAAGGCTTGCAGATTAACATCTAAATTAACCCTACTGGTTTTTTTTTCCTAATTATTTAATCTACAAAGAAAAAGCAATTCTCACAGTTCCTTCTTCAAGCACTTATTCACTACAAAACAAACTTGAAATACATTAAAAACAAACAAACAAAAAGTAAAATATCTACACCATAGCCTGTGCTTAAATACAAAGCCACGTTGGTTAGAGGTGTGATTTCTTACCAATAGTCACAGCACACAAGCTTTAGTCTTTACACAAGTAAAGTGTTGCTCAACCCCCTTCTCCTAGGCAGGAGGTACAACTTTACAAACAGACTTACATCAGTATAGCTACAACCACATCAAAAGAGGCTGCACTCCTAGAATAAAAACTTTACCACTAAGACTCGGAAAGCTACATCCAATATTGTTTCCTAAAGCTCCTTGAAATTCAGCTCCTCTATTACAGGCTACAAACACCGAGAAGATCAGGGCCAAGCCTTGCCATTTATCACACAGGGTACCATACATGCCTCAGGCGGGCAAGAGGCAAGAGACATTTGAAAACTTCTCTATTATTCCAAGATGTTCAGAGTTTAGCAATCCACTCGTGCAGGATAAGCTGTGCTCCACCTGCAGCGTGCTGGGAGAAAGGGGAGCAGAAACACTTCCAAACCCCTTTGACTTACCTGAAGGCCAACACATGACTCTCTATGACTGTCTGTGCTGGGGTCACGTAACAGACCAACTGCACAGCGCAGGCAGGTAAAGAGAAGGTGCCTTTCCATAGGGTTTCCCTCAGGAAGGGAGCCCGGAGCTGAAGCATCCCCCGCCGGGAGCCCTGCCCGGCCCCGGGAAGCTGCCATGCAGCAGGCAGGTGCACGGGAGAACAAGGCAGCGATAGACTGAACAAGGCTCATCCTTACAGCCTGGAACTTCCCGGGGTGTATTTTGGGAAGTAGAGAAGGCGACAGCAAAAAACATAACGTGCATATAAAAACTTGTGCTTTCTGTGTACAGAGAAACCGCACCAGCTTCAAGAACGCTGCTCCTCCCGCGGCCCCAGCCCGCAGCTCTACCTGCAGGACTGGCTGGGGAGGAAGCGGACACGGCACCTCAGTGTCACCGAGCGAGTACCCTCGGGGGGTGCGGAGGGATGTCCCTGCCCCAGGCTGGCCGCGAGCTCCCGCCGCAGCGGCACCGGCCACAGCGGCACCAGTCACAGCGGGACCCGAGCGCAGCCCCGCCGCGGCACAGGGGGTCTCGTCGAGAGACCCCCTCGCCCGGGGTCGGTGACCCCCCCACCCGCCCGCGGCAGCTCCCTGAGGCGCGGCCGCACACGTGAGCGCGCACCCCGGCCCCGCCGCGGCCACCGCCCACTCGGGGAGGGCGAGGCCGAGGGGGGCACGGGGCACCGGCGCTGACAGCGGCTTCCGGGCCGCCCCGCTCCCGGCTCCGCTCCCGGCTCCGCTCCCGCCCCCGCTCACCGAGCAGCAGCAGCCGGTGCGTCTGCTTGTACTCCCGCTTCTCCGCCTTCAGCGTCTTGTCGATGCTTTTGCTCCGCTTCTTGTCCGCCCTCTCCTTGGCCACCAGGTCCTGCCGCAGCCGGTGCCGCACCTGCGGGTCCCCGTGCTCCCCCGCCGTGGGGGGGATGTCCGCCTCACCGCGGCCGCCGTAGGGCGCGGAGGGGTGCGCGGCGGCCAGGCGGGAGCGCAGGCTGTAGCACAGCCCCATGGTGCCGGCGCTGCCCGCTCTACCGCGCCGCGGGCATTGCTCTCCACTGGGCCGGGCAGGGCGAGGCGGCGGCGCCCGGCAGCCTCTTAAAGTGTCCCCCGCTCCGCCGGGGTTGCGGAGCGCGGTGTCCCCGTCCCGCCCCTCCCCTCGGCCGGTCCCCCGCGCCGCGGCCGGCGGCCACACGTGATGCGGACATGTTTACCGTATTCTCTGGAAAGCGGCCCCCACCGCAGCCTGCCGGCGAGGGCGGGGAGGGGGACACACGGCTGTACCACCCCCCCGCCGCGCACTCCCTGGCCCCCGCGGGACGAAGGGGTCGGCGTCCCGCTGCGCCCGGGGCCGGCTGCGGCTCCGCGGGCCCCCCCGCCCCGCTCCTGCCCCGCGGGAAGCCCACTGGGCAGCGCGTCCCCGCGGGCACGGCACGGACCGGAGGAGCCGTGGGTCAGCTCTGCCCCTTCCTAGCCCCTCGCACCCCCGCACCCAGCGCTACTTTGAGGTTCACCCCGGTCTCGGTGAGGCTCCCGCCCCAGCCAAGGATCCAGGTCGGGAGCCGTCCCAGACTCTGGGGTGTCGTGGGATGCTGCGGCGGTGAGCAGAGCCCAAGTCCCCGGGAGAGCTCATATCCAGTTTGAACCCTGTGGATGAGCTTCCCCATCACAACCAGCCCACTGGAAATAGGGATGTGACACCGAGACCTGCGCTATGTTTGTGCCTTGTTTTTTCTTCACTTTCTGCCACACACACTCGTATTTTTCAGTGGTTTTCTGTTGTTTTCTATTGACACCGTCATCCACTAGAGAAGTCAATGATGGACTCTCACTCACACCCTCCCCCTCTCTTCTGGAGGGACCACATCTGCGTCTTTACAACAAACTTCAAATCCACCTCCTCGGGTGCTATCAGTTTACCTGGCTTGGGGTGCTGATGCTGGTTGTCGTAATATCCCCCTCTCTGGCAGCGCGCTCCATGCACAGGTCTGCCAACTTTGTCATACTGTATTTTATACTCATCTCCGGCCAGCTCTGAACATTCACTTGTAATATGACTAATACTCTCTGGGGCCTGGCCACACATCCTGCACTCTGGAGTTAGGTCACTCCAACCAGCTATCTGTGCTGAACCTCTGTGGCTCTCAGTGAAAGCTCAGTTTCTCCTTTCAGTGCTTTCTTGCAAGTTAGATGTCTTCTTGGTATAAATTTCTCTTTCAAAATCTTCTGCAAGTCTGTGTCAGCGGAAGGATAGATCTGTTAAGAGGACTGCAGTGACCCTCTCTTCCCTCTTTAATAAGGGAAGTCCAAAAGGCTGAGCAGGTCAAGTCCTGTATGAAACCTTCAAGTGTTTCTGTTGCTGACTCAGCAGGACAGCTTTGACGTGGTAGGAGCTGCACACGGAGGTCACTGTTAACCAGGTGAGCTCTCTTTTTTGTACCTTTTTTTACTCCTAGGCTTGGGACCTGGCCTTAAATCAACCCATTTGACATTGCGCTGCAGCAGAGGAGGAGCAGTGCTCCCGGCAGGCAGCGGCAGTGTTTGGGTGAGGCTCACCCCGAGCCCTGTCCTGCAGGAGGGAGCTCGGGCTTCTCTGCAGACTGGCTCCCTGGCATCCTGTTCCCAGAGCGGTTCCAGGAACAATCAGCGAGGGCAATTGGGGATGCCAGAACAAAGTTCAGGAAACGTGTTTAAATGGTCTGTGAGTTTGGGCTCAGGCAGAGACATGAGCAAATGCTTCACAGTGGAAACATGCCTGGAAAGACTTGCACCTATTCCATAAGGAGACACTGCGTATGTAGTCCCTTGTAGGAAGCATGTTAATTATTTCAACAACTTTTTTTCTGTTTGACTCGCTTTCTGGTAACTGATGGCCTCATTCCTACCTCTTCACTCCTGCAAGTTATGCTGTGGAAAGTCAGTGGATCTCTTCCTGGAGAAAGACATCACCTGAGCAAAGGGAGAGAACATCTTCCCATTTATCGTGTTGCCCATGCACCAACTCAAGGCACCTAACCAATACCCTCCTGCCTGGCTGTTACAGCAATCAGTAAGTGTACAAATTAAATCATTACACAGCAGACAAGTTCGTTTTGCACATCATTACGAGCCCAAGCCTCAGTAACAGCTGCTGCGTATTGCAGGAATTCATCCATCTCGCATCAGGCTCGAGATGCCCACGACTCATTCTGTCTCCTTTGCTGCGATGCCTTTCCCTCTGGGACTGAGAGTTCATCCTTCTGATGAACACACCCCTGAAAATGTAATGTACCAAGAAAATGTAAAGGTCAGCCTAGAGGATTATTAATAGTGCTTTTGGAGAGGCACTGGAACAAGAGGAAGGTTATACTTACAGACAGGACAGTTCTGTGAAGCCTGCTATGTTGTGGGGATCTCTCAATGTACCACCTGCAAAGGGAAAGCAAATTCTTAGAGGCTGTGAACGATAAATAAATAAATAATCCAAACAAACACAGGAGGTAAAATGTGCAACTAGAAAGCAGCATTCACCCTATGAATGTGTTCCCCTGGCTTTATAGGTAGTCAAGCAGAATTCTCCTGCTTGTGCAGTTCATAGCAAGACAAGTTTAAGATCAGATCATAAGTTTTTGTTTCGTTACTTGGAAAACCTTTCCAGTGCAGGTGACGAGTTCTGCAAAGCACACCAAGTCTATTTTTGCTGTAATGTCCGTTCTCTCCCAGGTATGATTAGAGTAGAAATCTGAAAATGAAGTAGGATTTAAAAGTGGAAAACAGACTTTCCATCATCCTACTATTCTAAACCCCTAGAGTAACTCAAAACTTATGAATTACTTGTTTCAGGAAATCAGAAATTTCACATCCTGGTATACTCCTGGGTACAGCCCTGCCTATAGTTACAGTATAGATGTAATTACTCAAGTTCCAGCTGTTAACAATGTCAGAGGCACAGTTCATTGGCTTCCCAGCTTACACCAGTTTTAATTGGTAGCAAAAACTGACAGCAAGGATAAGGTCACATATTTCATCTGGGTAAAGAGTGCATGACACAAACTGGCAGCTTTTTGAAATGACACATAGTTTCAAAGATAAATTACCTCGAAGGTCAAACCATCTTCTGCCACATATGGATATTGTTCATTCACGTAGTACTTGGAGCATGTATGCTGTGGGACAGAATCAGGCTTAAAAAGCACAAATGGAGTTTCACAAAATGCAGTTAAATATATTCCTAAAGGGCACTGGTCATGCCCAAAGACACAGACTACATATCTTTCCCAGTCCACCTGTGCACGACCAGCTGCATAGCTCATGGCAATATGTTCAGCTTAAGCAACAAACATCACAAGAAGCAACTGTCCATGTGTGCATTGAAGTGAGAGCTTGTAAAGCTCAGCTGCCCGCTGGGACAAGGCACAGCTGGACCAGCCCAAGCGTGCTTCCCATCAGGGACATGAGGGGGCTTTCTGAGGCTCTGAGTCTGCAGCAGTGTCCTGGCTCTGGAGTTTGCTACTCCTTCATTCATCTCCTCTACCCCTCCTGCTCCTCTGGCAGCCAAGCAGAGTGGGGATGACTTAAGACCCTGCCTCTTCCTGACTCCCAGCAGAGAAAAGAGAGTTGTCCTTCCCTGAGCAATGGGCTGCAGATCTCTCTATATTTTCATTCTATTGCTGCTACCATCAGCAACAGGAGGAAAAACAAGTGGAGAGGTTAAAAAGCAAAGTGGGCCATCTGGGAATGCAAAAAATACCAAGGAAGAGAGGCAATAACTGTGAGACCACAGCATTAAAAGAAGAGACATGAACACATAAGCAAATAAACTTGAATCTCCACCAGGAAATATGTCAGTGAGGAAATGTAAATGAGTAAAATTTGCATTTATCTGTGCCTTGGGAGGGAAAGTGATTGAACCCAAACTCCCACCCCTGTTATTTTAAGTGATCTATACATGCAATGTTCACTTCTCGATGAAAAAGTGTCAGAGCTGCTGATGAGCTGCTGGTGCTGCCCTCCCCCCGGCAGCCCTCCCTCCAGTGCACTGGTTTGCACTCAGCTTTTCCAATGTAGGTGGCTGCAGCCTGGCACCTCTGTTGAAGGCATCTCAAGTAAAGGAGTTATCTTTTCAAACAGGCCCCGTAACTGCTGTTTGCAGTGTGGCTGGGGCAACAAAGGGTGCTGAGCACCCCTGAAAAATAAATCATGCCACCCACATGCAAAACAAGGCTTTTAGGGCATAAGGGGAGGAATCTACATCTGTGAAGTCTGCTCAGTGTCTGTATGATTGAACACCTGCTACAGGCTGCGAGTGTTTTCCATTAATTTTAGCTGAAGCAGGTTCTGTCTGGTTTTTATGTTTGGTCCTTTGCTTCAGGTCAATACTTATTTTGCTGTCATTCTTCTGTTTCCTACAGTGACGTCTAGATTTAAAAGGATGACTAAGCGCCTGATTTCAATCATTAATTCATAAAATCATAGAATGGTTTGGGTTGGAAGGGACCTTTAAAGGTCATCTTGTCTAAACCCCCTGCAGTGAGCAGGGACATCTTCTACTAGACCAGGTTGCTCAGAGCCCTGTCCAACCTGACCCTGAATGTTTCCAGGGATGGGGCTTCTACCACCTCTCTGGTCAACCTGTGCCAGTGTTTCACCACCCTCATCATAAAAAATGTCTTCCTTATATCTAGTCTGATTCATAAATCCCTGGTTAAGTATCGATCTAAACTGTTAACTTTTTGTCTTCTTTCAGAAAGTGTGAGAGCCAAGAAAGAGCTCCTGAGCCCTATAGCCCCAAAGCCACCATCAGTGGCCTTGTGACACATCTTAACTTAAAAGCCAGTTCATCTGTAAAATAAACATCATGACTCACTGATAAAGCACAGTGGGTAGAATTAGCTGCATTTGAGTTGTATTTCAGATATAAAATGATAAAAGACATTAGTGTTTCTGGTCACAGGACAGTGTTCTGAAGACAGGGTCAGCAAATGCAGTACTACTCTTCCTGCACAGCAGGCTTTCAGCTTCCCACCCTGGGCTTGTGAGGATGTAGGCTGAGCAAAGCCACCTTCACCTAGGAAGGTATTCAGATCCATTCCATGTATAAAGAGGACGAAGTCTTTATGAGGAGAGACTGAAGCATATTGATACAACTGTGGGAGGGGATGACATCCTGGTCTAAATGTCAGTTCTGCTTGATACCCTGCCAGTCCTTCTTTGGTTCCCATAAGCCACAGGGTGAAGTCCTGGACTGCAGGAGCAAAGCTGGGCACTTTGCTGTGTGTAGTTGTATAGATAAGCATCCAACTTACTCATATCCTGATTGATTTTATGCAGATGCTAGTTATCCTGAAGCAATTCTCATGAGATCTTTCATCACCTCATCCAGTATTTGTCTTCTCTCTGGTCCTGACAACACAGTGAAGGATAAAAGACTGGCAGTGGCAAGAAGAAGGGCATTCAGAGGTGGCAGTGGGACTTGGATATCTGTATCCAAAGGTATTGCATTATGGGTTCAAACTGACGTTGTGGGTATAAATGAAAGTGTGACTGTTTGCTCCTGGGTCTAATTCATCCTACCAGACTTCCCAAGGCACTCGTGTAGGTGTCTTTTAGGAGTAATGGCAGCCTGTGCTCTGGGGAGACTAGCTGTTCCCTGACAGGTAGGCTTCACTGGGCACAGAACCAGCCAGTGTCACCATCCAAACTCCAAAGTACAAACTTCTCACTCTGTTGAATACAGTAAAAATTGCTAACTTTCCCCTTGACTATCTTTATTGACACTTAGTTGGTTTTCAGCATCATGCCCCAGTTTTCCTTCAGGAATATCAAAATAGTTTCCTTTTTTTCTTTTTCTTTTTCTTTTTACCCACTGAAGACCATGTGTGAGGTTCCTACAAGTGGCTTTCTGGGTCCTAGAGCTGTCACCTGAAAAAATATTTATGGCTTCAGGTGGAAAAAAAGCACATTGTCAAATTCTTTTCATTCAGAAATCACTTAATCAGATGACCTACTCAATTCCACTGATTTTACTGGGCTTTATACACATATCTAGCATTAACCTGCCATGTAAGAGGTGCCCCAAGCTGGGCTAAAAAGCCACTGGGATAGCACTTGTGAAAACAGCAAAGCAATATTTTGATAAAGCAGCTTATTTCCATTTCTTAACTGCTTTTCCTACAGCTTGCAGATACATCCTGCTTCCCCTCCATCCCTCTCCAGCAGATAAAGCGACATGTTTATTGTTGAGATCATTGTGGCACCTTTTGCAAGCCAGGGTTGTCATGGGACTCCCTGCATAAACAGAGCAGGTTTTCAAGGATAATACACAGCATAAATGAGCAGTCTTGTTCTGTCAACAAAAGTCTGTGTGTTTATAAGGACCCTCAAATGTGTTTTTAAAAATACTTGGGCGGGTATTTTTAGCTGTGAGAGCCTCTCCAGCCTCCCCTAACACACCGATACTGTTCTCGGTGCACGCTGCAATCCTCTGATGGTGAAACTCCCACCCAGGGATGTTTCTGCAGAAGCAGAGCCCTGAGCAGCAGCACAGCCTCCTGTTGTTCAGGCTGCACTGACATCTGTTGGCTCTTATCATCCGAGGTAGGAAAAAACAAACCCGGCTGGTTTCATACACTGAGATAGCGCTTGTGGGCAGAACCAAATAGCCGGGCGAGCAATCCTGCGATAACACTGGCTTGCATCCAGGAGCGATAAGTAATGCATGGATGGGACTGTCCAGTGGGCAGGGTCAAATGAATTTAAAAGCTCAGGGCCTCCTCTACAGTTGGCAATGTACCGTGTTCCCTGTGAAACACGCAGTTCCCAGCGATCGTCCTCCCAACTCTGTGGCTCTCCCGAAGCAGCATGAGTTGTCTTGCTGAAGGAGAGGGCTCAAGCCAGCTTGAAAAAGCTGTGTGCTTCACATCAAGCATGTTGTTCAGTCCATGTGACTAATTAAACCAGTAGGACATGAACACTCATTTCTGAATCAGTGTCTGAAAAGATCACACAACCTTTTGGAAAAAACAAGTAAGAACTGAGCAAAGCAGTTCACTTGAACTGCCGAAGTCTTACTCAGATGTACAATTTTGATAACACAACTGTATGTTCAGTGTAATAAGCAAAGAACAACTGGATGTCCTGGAGTTTAGCCAGCATCCTGCTTTGGTTAAAAGCTCCATCCTGCAAATACTGTACTCATATGTCAGTGCTCTTATTCACTGAATTAACACAAGACTTAACTGAAATGGGTAACAGTGCTACGCACTTCTCTGTCAGGCTTAGTGAGGAAGCACTTACAGGCTGCTTTGTTTTAAAGTAAGTGACTAATGCCCCAAGTGTGGCAAGTCCCAAGTGTGGCAAGTCCCAAGTGCGACTGTGCAGCCTGAGGGCTTTTCTGAGAAAGGCTCTGCAAACACAGTGCCCAGCTGATCTGGGCACCGATGTGACCCCAGCACCTTGTGAGTGAGAGAAAGAGCAAACAGGTAGCACAGAGGTCTTGTGAGCATGGGAGGAAGTTACACGGCAGAGGGTATTTGGAGTAATATGGACTGGAGGAGCACACCTAAGGGAGATGGAGACTACCATCAATTTCCTTTTTGAGTGGAAATAATTCCAGAAATCCTTCTCCATGCTATTCCTTACAAATATTTATTAAATGCTTGGGTCAACAGCATTTAATTTTGGCCTTACAAAGTACAATCTCATTTTTAAAAGTCAAATCTACCCTTTGATTTCAAAGACAGTTTGTGCTGTTCAGGTTTTGAAATAATTTAAAACAGAATTACCTTACTGTACAGTTTTATAAATCTCTCTTGGTTGGCTTCAGTGTAAGTAGGTTGTTAAATTCTATCAGTAAAAATTTCATCATTTCTCTGAGGACTGCAGTTTAAAATTTCCCATGGAAGCATTGGGCCAGGCTGACTTTGCCTGCTGGACTTTGTTGTTCTCCTGCAGCTTTAAAAGAGAAAATAGCAGAAAAACAAGAGATCTACTTTCTTGGTGCAAAAAGCACTGAACATGAAAGCATTGCTGGCTGTGCAGGACAGGGGAGGTGGACAGGGCTGGTATCTCCACCACCGCCAGCAAGCCCCAGAGCAGCCTGGCAGCTCTGCCTCCCTGCAGTTCTGTGCCAAGACACCCAAGAGCCAAGGTAAAGAGTTGGAGCTGCCAGGACCAAGGAGGCTGAGGGAACCCAGGGCTCTCAGGAAGGTACTGCAGTGATGCGCCTCAAAGAAACGGGAAGCAGCAGCCCTGCAGAGGAGTTTAATCTCCCACTTGCACCTTCTCTTTATGTATTCACATTGCCTGAACACCTGCCTCTTGCCTTCCATTAGGGCTGCAGAAAACAGAGGCTGGTAGCTTATGGTAGCTGCAGTTGTAGTCATAATTCTGATTATTTGTGCACTGCTTCCAGGGCCAGATATTGTCGGTGATTGGGAGGGGAACAGTGGGAACACTCCCCAGAGCACAACAGCCACATCTGCTCTGCATCACACACCGTCACTTGACCCCGGCGCTGGGAACAGTGTCAGAGAGTGTCCCCAGACACAGCCCTTCTGATCAGTCAGCCAGTCACAGCAGTGAAGTAATGACTTTTCCTCCTCTGTTCTTCTCTTGCAGCAGTACAGTTCACACCATTCGCAAATGCAATCCGAGACTGCAGCGAGGGTGCAGAACGAGGAAAGCACCCTGTTTTCTCAGGGGGCAGTTACATGTGCACACAGAATGGGTTTTAATGTTTTCCTCTGCTACATCACTGTGAAACCAGTTTAGCTGGCAGCAGAAAAGGGCTCAGGGTTGGAGAAGCCACCATCCTTCCAACAGCCAGACGTTGTGGCCACCACAGAGAGCCCGAAGCCTCTAGATGTCACCACCGCGACGGGCTTGCAGGTGTCTGTTCCTGCAGTAACACATCCCTGACTGTCCACCAAGGACAAAGGCAGAGCCACTGCCTTTGAGATGGACAGTTTTAAAGCTGTTTTTTAGTTGCTAATGAGGCCCAAGTGTATTAACACCAGCCTCATTAAAAGTTAAAAAAAGAACAAAGGCACTTCATTTCTTTTTTGCTGCTTAGGCTGTTAATTCACTACTTGCTTTCTCACATCTGGTGTCTCATCAATCCAGGTGTCTGTATGTTTTCCTGTCCCAGCGAATGCTGTGGTGCTCAGGTTGCAGGCACAAAACGGGAGTGATTGGTAATTTACAACCTTTCCTCTTCTGGTGCAACAACAACAACAACAAAAACCAACAAAACCAAAACCTTGGAAAAATACAATGTTCCTTCTCATCCTCCTCACAAGATGTATTTTGCTGTTACCTCACTAACTGCTATTGTTTTCACCTTCCCAATGGTTTCCATAAAGTAAGAATTGATAACTCTTTGCCTGAATAGAGCTGAACCACGTCTGGCTGGAATACCCAAGCAAAAGACATTTGTTTGTTGGGACACACAGCTACCCTTCACTCAGGGGGTCCTTCTGACCTGAGCTGAGGACCTGCAGTAACCACTGAACCAAATGGAAAGGCCCCAAGTAAAAGAGAGAACTACCGTGTCAAGGAAAAATAATTCAAGCTTCGCATTTATAAAGCCCTCCTGGAAGTGCAAAGCATTCAGGATTCCCCTTGCTGTTACTACTACTGATAAAATACAAGAGAATGGAACAATGAAGACAATTAAGTCTTTTCATGTTAAGAAACTGTTTCATCTGGCCAAAAAGACACCAAAGGCTGTACTGCATTCTACTATCAGCAATGGGTACAGAGCCTACCAGAGGAAAAAGACAAAAATCTATCTTTGTCTGGATGTGAAAGCAAGTCCTGCCAAAGGATTCTTGCTTTCAGAGCCACAAGCCAGAATTTTAGTATTCTACACCAAAGAGATTTTTTTTTTTGCCAAACCTATATGTACATTATAAATTCAGCTGTCTTGTGTACAACTAGTTAGAAAACATTAAAGTAAGATTTAAAAACCATTTCATTTTCTTCATAGTTAGCCTTTGCCAGAAAAAAAAAAATCACAAGAGATTTTTATTTTAAGAGTAGAATTTCATCTATTTGTTAAGAAGTTTGTTCAGAATTTTACTGCCACATCTCAGCGAGGCTGGAACATACCCAGGGTGCACAAAAATGGCACCTTGCTGAGAATTTATACAACTGTCAAGCTCACAGGGCTTGTGCTTTCCTTAGAGTCCCACTATTTCCCACTTTTCTGTAGCCATAAAAATCAACCAGTAAATCACCACAGCATTGTCCTTTAAACCACTTGAGAACCTTTAATCTGTTTACACAGATTAAACAAAGTAATTTGTGCTGTTAGGTTGGGAGAGCTCAGCAGGGCTGGCCAGAGGCGAGGCACGGGCAGCTCTCCTTCGCGTTACACTGAGGTGGAAGTGCCAGAGCCTTGTCCCTGTCATACGCTTCCCATGCAAAAGCATGCTGTGCTTTTATGAAGCCACAAGTTTTATAGTTGGCAAATAAGGGACGATGAATAAAGATCTACATGCTGGAAAATCAAGAGCTGCTCGCTAGCCTGCCATGCAGAAAGCTGTGCACAGGGATTTTCTGAGCACAGCAATGCTCTCTGTGCAGCTGCAGGGTGATGAGCTGCCCTTATCAAATAGCACTCACGTCCCACCCATGTATCTCAGACTCTTTCATACTCATACCAAGTTGTTCTTAAAACACCTTAGCCTTCCCTAGTGTAAATATCCCTCACGTGTTAGCTTGCTTTGCCTTTTGGATGGAATGAAATTTATGGTGATATTTAGAAGTGCACATTACGACTCATTGACTAGAGACCGAGGCTGGAGCCCTGCTCCTGCCATGGCATGGTCAAGTTTTGTACCCAGGGTCAACCACAGCTCCAGCAGCCCTGCCATGGGATGAGTCAGGCAGTACATGGTAAAACAAGGCTTTAGTTTCTGCTAGTTTCTGGAAATTGCTCTACAGGAAAGGGCAACTGTTTGTATTTTTGATTATAACATCTTCTTATTGCTTAAATCATTTATCTGTTTATATGATACAATAAACTGTTTTCTGTTCCCTTTAAAAATGTGCTTTTCCTTGCAATGATGTCAGTCATATCTTAAGTGGTATTTGTCACTGGACAGCAAGGGAAGTTTTTATGAGCTTTATTAATTTTTGCTGATGACACTTACTTGCACTCCCATTATGAAATAATTATTTCTACAGCCAGGGCTGGAGTAGGTGTCTGTAGTCTTTCCAACAAGATTTTAGGTGCAGAATGTTATGTTAACGAGCATTCAGCCTTCACATGTCACAGAGAGGTTTATAGGACTGAATTAAATTCCGCTGAGAGAAGAAAGAACTTGGAGCTGAAATATGTAACCAGTCGAGCGCGCGCAGCCTGCCCAGCGTCGCTCACTCACAGTAAGGACCTGAGGAAGGCTTGTTCCTCTGCAGCACTGGTGCTCCACGGAGACAAACTCCCTCTGGACAGAGCATGCAATTAAGGCACCAGTCCCCAAACTAATTCCTGTCCCAGTGTGGGAGCAGCAGGCAGCTGCTCAGAGCTGGAGGAAGCCCTGGGAATCGACGTGACTCAGGGTGCAGTTCGGCCACCTGCATTATTTCAACTGAACTTATGCATCCACTTGCTGACTAGTACAAACATCTTACAGCATTCTGGCTCGTCTCTGGGATGGGAGCTCTGGTTCACCCTATGATTAACTTCCTTTAAAGCTAACAATAATGTAAAAGGAGACTGTGCACAAGTACCAGCCTAAAAACAGCTAGTGACTGCTTTTTTTGGAAATTACTGTAAAGAGCTCTGTGTTTTCAGAGCTGCAACGTTCATTCACAGATATATTTGGTAACAAAAACCACAGACCCACCATGTACTCTCTGCTGGATTATCTACCACAAAGTCATTAGCCAAAGATTAAAAGGAAAATCAACAGATATATTTCAGCTTTCACAGTTTAAGTAGCAAATGGCTTCAGTAAATAATTAATATGACAGAAGGAATTTGCTGAGTGAGGCAACAGTACCAGTATCCCTATATTGACTTAATTGTGTTCTGCCTTGATAGTTAATCCTGCTCCAAGTATTACTAAGAATAAAACTCAGATGAAGTAACGTGCTGGTGTAACTCCACTGTTCCTCATCTCCAGGCTAGTGTGTTCAGAGCTGGATCCGTGTCATCAGGCAACACTGGTCTGTGGGAGCTCAGAGTTTGCCTATGGAACTACAGCTGATAGAAAATGCTTCAGTGGTGCTGAAATGGACATAGTGATATGGGGTGAATGGGTGGAAATTTGGCACATTCAATACTGTAGCTCAGAAAGCATTTGAGTTAATTTTGGGGTATAATAATGACCGTAGACAGCTGTTTTCTGTCTCACTCCAAACACTTGTGCCCACACATCAATGCCTTTCTTTGGTATAAACTTGCTGGTGGATAATCCAGCCTGTGTGATGCTTGGGTTCCTGCTTATAATTTCCTTTAAAGTCTCTTCATTGGGCCTGTTAAGCGTTTAAGGATGTGTTGTATTCAGACTGTCTGCATTCATCTTGAACTCAAGAATCTGACTTTTGAACATCAGTGAAAAAGAGAAAAATAATAACTTTAGTTGCAGTGGGAAGAACAATTCTGTTCTGACTAGGTAACTGTACCTGGAAAGAACCCAAGCAAAGAAACTCTAATTTAGAAAGAATGATCTGACAGCCACATTTCAGATTACTTGTTCAGCAACAGAGAATCTCGATTAAAGAGAAATGCAAGGGATCAATAGTTCCCATTCCAGAGAAAATGAGGATTATTGGACAGAAAACAAATCCCAGCATTTGGTTTGATGATTAGAAACATATACATTAAAAGTACCCACAAAATAATCTGTTAACACAGTCTGTGCTTTCCATTTGAGAGCACTAAAGAAAGAGGAGGAGAACAGAAACAGCTTGTTGTAAGGTTGCTCCTCTTTTAAGCAATGCAAACAATTGTTCCTAGCCCAGATTTTGTGGAAGCCTTACAGTTTGCTACACCAACTACAGAAGTGACATGACAATAATGGAGAATAATTTAGCTTCTGGGTTCATTTTCAGAATAGCTTTGCCATTTGCTTTGATAGCAAGTAAGACAATTTATTCATGGCTAGAGTAATGCAGCAAGGTGATGAGGAGAGTGAGCAAAACTTACTCCTAAAGTAATCACACAAAGTTCAATGAAGATGAAGCAGGACTGAAATTGAACCATGTATTTAAAATGTAACCAACTATCACTAGAAATGAGAAGCATAAAAAGAAAAAAAAAAACCCTTGATATTTAGAAACATGATTTTTAGGAGCTACATTCACTTAAGAAAAGTCCCAGAGGATTGTACTGTGTGGAAAGATAATGCATGGCCTGAACAAAAGAACTGGGCAGGTCTGGAAGGAGAGAGAACCAGATGCAGGGCAGGCTCAGCAACTCTCCAGTGCTCAGTAACTCTCTGGCATATTTATTTGTCAGAACCTTGGAAGATGTTAATTTTTTTCAGGAGAATTTTCTTGTAGACAACAACTTTGGAGAAAAAGAGACAGAGAGGAAGGGAGAGAACGATGATGCTTGGAAAGGAAGAGTTGCTATAAAAATGTCATGCTGTTGGCATAGGGACACTAGTTACACCTCATCTTCATCAGCAGTTGGATTTTTTCTTTATAAAGGATTTCTGGTCCTTAAAACAGCCTTACTCATAAACTGTGCGTGGTTAAAATTTTAGTATTTCATGTATAACTTCATTTATCCTGCTGAAAATTTAGCATTCATACAGTTCTTGTACATGAGTGCAACTTAGCATGGAGAGCTCTTTTGGAGAAGGGTATCTTTCCCCATTGTTCTATTACAATAAATTTCACAAACTTACTTTAAATTCTAATAGCTTAGTTTTTAATTATCTGATATGAACTTGTTTTTCTGTGCTTATTATTTTTGTAAACTTGTTTGAAGAATAGTCTATACAATACCTCCTTAGTTGTTCTTTACACTTAAAGAAAATACTAGCTTAGTAAACTTTGCAAATAATAGTACAACTTTGTATGTGAAACAATTGGACAACATGAGTATATGACATAATTTATGAGTGTTGCTTTTTTTCCCAACAAATTTACCAATCATTGAAAGCAGCACCCTGTAACTGCATTATTAGCTTGGCAATACCTACAACACTGAAGAAGAAGCTGAAATATATGCTTCTCTGTTTCCTTAACAATCTAAACTCTTTACAGACCCACACCTTGAAATAAAAATTAGCAATGAAAATGTGTTGTGTTGCAAAATGTGACAGTTCTTGTTTTATTTTAAACTTTTGTCAGTTTTATATCTGAAGAAACAAAATTAGTATTACAGGGTTTTTCACATGCTATTGATTAATTTAAAATACAGGTTTTGTTCATGAAATGGTATTAGCTCAATTCTACTGTCATTGGTTAAGCAAGAACCCCCTTGATTTCAATAAAAGTTGTTTTACATTTGGGGCAGAAGAAAAACCTAGGAAAAAGTGTTTCTCTCTACTTTAAAAAACAAACCAGACCCTCTGTCATTATCTTAAAGTCAAAGTTTCCCCAAAGCTTCTTGTTAATAGAATAGTTAGTTACTAGTCCACTCAGTTAAGCTTTGTGCACTGGCTTTATATAAATACATGATCTGTGCTCATTCTTGATACGGTGCCTAAGGAGCCCAGCTCTGGCTGTGTCATTTTTACCTGGACAGGGTCCAGATGTCTCAGTTCAGTGACATCTCTAATCACTACTGAAGCTGTTTCTGTAATGATTTGATTCATGGGACATTTAAACACAGACTGCAGTTCCACTGACATCCCCGAGTTGCTGGTAGAGAGATGAATGCAGCATTTTGACTGCAGATAACATCAGTGTGTTCTTCAGAAGTTTCTTGAAACTCCTTCAACCAAAATGAGATTCCATTTCTGTTCTTCTCTTCTTATTGTGACATAAAAGGACCCATACACTATCCTGACCAAAGCCAACGGCAAATTAATTGGAGTGTGGGAAGGAAAGAATCTATTTCATGTTACGGCTTACGTGCCACAGAGCAGGACATGTTGTGTTTCAGGTTTTCTTTACAAAAGCATGAAGAAATCCTAAGCATGTGCTTGGGGATTTGAAAATAGGGATATAGCAGTTCATAAACACATCTTTTTCTTCTTATCTACTAGACTGCAGTTGGGAAAACTGTTTTTGTGATGTTGGAATTGTAAGGTGCATGCCAAAGCACGGGTCTACTGCTGAGATGCAGTACAAAGAAATGGTGTATTAAGTACATGTTTGCTGTTGGCTACAAAAAATAAAACAATAAAGGTATTAAATTGCTCTATCTATTAGGCTCTCTGATCTTTTCTCTCAAAGAATTGTAACAATCCTTCTGAAAGAACTGATTGAATCTTCCCTTGGAAGAGAGAATAAACGCCTTTCTGGAGCAACTATGTTGCACATTTGATTACGGTGATGCAATTTGCTTTGTTTTAAAGCACACTGGTGCTTTTTTCTGTGTTACTGCAGTTGCATTTCTGGGTGGTAGAAATAGGAGAGATTTCAAGTTAATTATTGAAAAGAATACATGGAAAATGACGAAGCTGTACATTTTAGGTACTGCTTTCTGCTCTGCAGGCTCAGCAGAGTTGATGCAGGTAGTATTTTCTGATGACAGATTCCCGATTTTGGAACATTTCTTAGTAGCATCACAGTTACAAGAATTTGGAAAAAAAAAAAAAAATTACAAAGGCCCAAGTTCCCAAAATATCATCTCATTCTGAAGACCAGGAACAAAAAGAGGAATAGGATAACAATGAAGAGGTACATGCAATATTCCACTACCTGAGTTAAAACTCCAACAAATAACAAAAATGCAATTGGGATGTTTGTTCACAGAGTACACAGGAACTAAAGAAATAGTTCTGAAGAGAAGTTTTGCTTTGTCTGGTTCCTCATGTAGCCTAAGTGATCTCCCAGAAAAGGTTCTCCCACACCAGCTGTGAATGTTCAATACAGTGTTTAGAGACTCGGATGTACCTTGACCTTTCTGGAGACTCTTGTGTACTGTTCTGCATGTCACCACGTCCAGACTGGAGCACAGTTGCCCTAAGGAGAAAGTGCATCAAAGACATTTTAGGCCTTGTTTAGCAGTAGCTTGGTTTTCATGTTCTCTTCACACTGATGTTTGCCTCCTGCTTTTTATGGGTCTGCTAATAGAAAAAAAATGTAGAGTGTTGATAAAACTATACTGTTACTCTCAGCTAGGAACATTGGTACTGGGTGCTGTGTTGCTGTGTTATTGGAATATGATATCCTGGTGTGATACTTAATGCAGGAGTGCAGGCAAGAAGTCCTAATGTGACCAACTGAGAAAAGTCTGCAGTGGGATAATATGCTACGACTGACCATGAATGAAGAGAGTAAGGTGGACTAGCATTATCTCTTACCAACACAAATGCATTCAGAGAAATTGAGAGCTATTGTTTTTACTTTCCTGCTTTTTCCCTCCACCCATTTGAGATTCTTAACAAACAAATCCAATATTCAGAACACGAACACCTTGATAGCCGTGCCAACACGCAGGAACCGTGAGTCATTAGAGAGCAGCTCCAGCTTCCTGTACCAGTGCACTAGAAACCTCTGTGGGAAGATGAGGTTGCACCTACGATATTCTTGTGTTTCATTTTTAGGCAGCTCATTTTGCAAGTGGAAGCTGGCAGGACACTCCCTTTTTACTGTGTGTACACAGCATTTCCTGCACAGCTCCTGCCAACGTTGGCAAAGTACACAGCCCTTCTTTATCAGGTACAATGCTCTAAGAGTGATAATTACATGACTAAGCATGATGCAGAGCAAAGCACAGTTGCCACTTAATCCCATCTTTAAAATGGAGTTGGTTTTGTTGTAACTTCATAGCTGTGGAGAGCACAGAATCCTGAAGGCATCTTGCCTGCCATTCATGGATCAGTACTGGTCAGCCATATCCATGCTCTGAGAGGGACCCATTTCCCTTAATTTTACCAGCACAGGCAAACAGAAATTATTCTTTCTTAAGGTCGGGGATTTTTTTGAGGGGAGGTGGCCAAGTGGGAAGTGAAATACAACTGGTTTCACAGCAGGTGCTATATCCATCCACTTTTTTTACTATCACTAGGCAATACATGGTTGAAATAAGAAGTTACAGTGTCAGACAATCTCTTAAAATAAAACTCCACTTGGTTGTCATTTGCAAGAACTTTATGATGATGAGGAACATTCAAATTAAATATGATCATCTGGTCAGTTAAGTCTATCTAACCTGACTTTGCAACACACTAACTTGGTATAATTTGTATAACATTTGCAGGTAATTTTAATGTACCTTCAAGTGTCACATCTGCTTCCTACTAAAATGAGACACTAATGGCATTTGGAATAGAAAATGAAAGGCACAGGGATCGTGTGCACAAACTCTGTAGTGTGCCAGGGACCATGACCAGAAGGGCTGAGACATGTTTAAAAGGGTGCTGGCCCCGGTTGCCCAAGGCACTATCTGTCCTACCTTATTCCTTTTAAACACAACAAATCAGGTGTGTTTGAAAGGAATCAAAATGCCCATCTTTTTCATGCAGCCACGCAATATTTTTACTTTGGAGTTTATTAATCCTTAATGTTGCTTTGCACAAGGGAATCAAAGGGATAATACAACACATTGCTTTTCTGATATATCTGATTTTGAGGCTATTGAAGCTCAAACGGCAGCGTTTCTTCTGCTGTGTGTTTGTGTTGCCTTGCAAATTTGGAGCATCACACGTTAAAGCTGTTTGACTTTTGTTCTGCTGATTTGGTCCTGCATCATTCGGATGGCTCGTGACCAGAGGCATTATGCCTTGCGTAGTTCCCCATTCCTTCCTGCTTATGGGAACATCCTGCTTCTCCTAAGTTTCTTCGCAGGGCTAAATATCTCCCCAGAGGAATTCTTCCCTACAATCCCACAATCAGTTCTCACCAGCTTTGGCTTAGAAGCGTACTGGCTGCCAAGCATGCCTCTTGGCACTAAGGCAGAGATTCCATGTTTTCTCATTCCCTAGTTGGGTGAGACAGCTTTTGAGAGAAAAATAAAACTGTATTTTTATTCTGGTGCCGCATTCTCCCTCAACCTGCGACACCCAGTGGCATGTGAGGAACGACCTGAGGGGCAAACCAAACCAAAGTGACTTGGCGAAGGCATTCATGCCATACACCCACAGTTTGGTGTGTATGTTTTTCAACCCCTGAGGGCAGGTCACCTGCAAAGTCCAGTTATCCTTGTGAAAGCTTGTGAGCTTGTTCCAGGCCTGTCAGTTTATCACAGTACAAGAATTAGGGTTTGGAAGAGAGCCCAGAGTGATGAATGGCCAGTCCTGGGACTGCACAGGAGAATGCTGTGGTGTTGGAAACTCCTGTCATTTGATTTGTTGAAGACACTTCAATACAGGGTGTGGAGTTTGGAGGAGATTGTGCTCTACAGCCAAGTTAAACTTCTTCCTATGCTAACTTAATTAATTGTCAGGGAAGAGAGTAATTTGTTGTTACTGAAGAAAAGTACAGCAATTGGACTCTGCCCCCCATTTTCTGATGATGCTCAAACCTGACAATATTCTGTGCAATACCAACACAAAGCAACTCTTGCCTCCAACGTCTCTGCAACCTGAACTCCCTAATTTACACATATACAAGATACAGACATCTTGTATATCTTGTATATACAGTGGGACAGACATCCTCTAAAGCATGCTACTTTTTTGGCTTGTTTAGATAATTTGTAAGGATCTAGATCTCTCTCAATTACTAAATAAGGAAAGGTGTTTCTTGTGTACCTCCATGAGTTCTGTGGAAAAAATAAGGTGTACATGTGGTTTAATTGCAGATCCTCTATGCATTCACAGTCTGACTGTTGCTATGGCAACATGCAATTGAGACATATGCGAAAGATAAACAAGAATCTCTCCAAGAAGTGATATTGAGTGAGAACAGTGAGAAAATAACCCAAGTCACAAGTTCATCCTAGTGTGGTTCTCTGACCTTCTCTTTAGCAACACAGTTAAGCATCTAGTCTTGCTAAGCTAAAGCTGGAACCTGTTATCAAAATACTCTAAGGATAGTTTTACTCAGTATCAGTTGGGCAAACACGAGCACTTGATGTGTGCAGACATCTGCCTGGCCTGTCCATGCAGTTGCACACGTGCTTTTGCAAACAGCTCAGCCATGTGTTTGCTCCAGTGTTGGAGTGAGAACAGACTCCTGGGATATCACAAGCTTCGTAGCAACATGCACGAAGAGATGGGTGATGCATTGATGCTCACAGTAGAGACCTTCCAGCCATTCTGGGAGCAACAGAGGATACCATAAAGACCATACACAGCACTTGAAGCAGAAGTTTCTGCTGCCAAGAACATACATTTGTTTCAACCTATTGTTCAGCTCACTACGGCTGCTGGTTGGAGCAAGTGGGTTTTGGCCAGACAGGTGGAAGCCTGCCACGTATAGTAGGAGAAAGCATGTTCCTTGTATTCAGGAGCAGCGATTGCTTTGGGACTGCCAGTCTCCTCTGCATTTTCAGCCTCTGTTGCTAGGTGACAATGTTTAAGGCAAGATAAGTCACCTCCTAAGAGAGCCACGTGCAGCCATAGGCAGGATAATTATAAAAAAGGTGTCAAGACGGTACGGTGCTAGTATCATGCCCAACAGATTTGTTTTCTTCTTATTACAGAAGGGGACAAACCACGTAAACTTCTTTTGGAAATCCTTGTTTCTCTGCTTAAGAGGACACTAGTTAAATACTGGAGTTATTTCTGTGCTGCCATGTTTTTAATTCTCAGCTTCAATGGCAGCTCACTGGCGTACGAAATACTCTGCGCTGTGCTCTCCTGGTTCTGTGTAGCTCAGTACCAGGTAAGCAGCAAAATCAAACTAATACAGCCATTTAGCACAGATTTCAGATGGAGTAAACTGCCACATCTCTACTGAATTTTGTTGGGGTGGGGGGGGGGGGGTGGGGGGAAAGGTTTCTTCAGCTTCAGTTTAGTTTACACCATTTTTCCAGCCTGAATGAGCTGCTGCACAGGTCTGTGCTGTGCTCCTATCCCCACTGCAGAGTGGTGCAGAGGGCTCTGGCAGTGCGATGCCTGCTCTGCCTAAAGGTAGGAGCCTTCTTTTAAGAACTGGAAGATTGCTGGAACAATGTCACAGGAGGTCCAAGCAGTGCCCAGCTCTGCTGCATATCAGGCTGTGGTGTTTACAAAGAGAAGGAAGTACTTGCAGTATTAGCAGGATTTGCACCGAATGGTTTTTTGAAAACACAGTTGCACGAGCTTTCATTCTTCTATTTTGTTTGGTTTTCTCTTTTAAAGAGAGCTGGAACGTGTTTGCCAGTTGGCTAGAAATTATTTAAATGACTTCTGGTTCAGTCAGTAGGCTAAGTAATCCATTCTTTGCATGGGATAAACAGGGTGTGAAAGATTCTTTAAAACAAAAATCCTGTTTAGATCTTTGTGACAGCAAACGGAGGAGAGAGGAGATTTATGAAACAAATAATAGTTTCTCAGCTATCTTAGTGTTTAGTTCACTTTGCCTTAGGCCCTCTCCCCCTAGGATCCTTATTACACAACTCCAGAAACATTATTCCTTGAAATTACCACTGGCCCAAATCCATTAGTTACCATCATTACTGCAGTACTATGAGGAGGATCTTCCCACATCCCGACACTGCACGTGTTCCAGGCTGGGAATGGGCTGTGGGTCATTCAGTTCTCACTGGGCTCCTGATCCTAAAAACAGCCCCAGAGAGCGGTAAACACAGTTTTGTTTCCTAGCAGAGGGAAGCACAGAACAGCATTTTAGACGCTGTTTTGATCATCCTGACTTTTCTCAGTACTTCTTGCTTAGTGTCACGTTCAGGATTTCTTTATGTCTGAGACCATTTCGCACTAATCTTGGAGAACCACAGGATTATTTTGGGACTAACGGCAATGGAGATGACAGCGTATCTCCATCAGTTTGTCCACTGGGGTCAATACTGGCTTCCACCACCCACAATAGGGATGGTATTTGAGAGCACTGCTCAGGAGCACTTGGATGATGGGTTACTCAGCCGTGTCAAATATTTTGTCAGCTGCAGGTTTTACAAATTTAGATTGGAGGTGAGGAGATACAAGGAGAGGAGAAGTATTCTTGGGAAGTGGGCGCCAGCAACGGTTTGCTGAAAGTATTCAAACCCCTGTCACAAACTCAGTTAAACAGAAGCCAATTTCTGGTGCTCCAAGCATACACAACAGCAGCAACTCCCAGACGTCTCTTCCCTCGCTGTCCCCCCAGGTGTGTCAGTGATGTCAGGCGCTGCAGGCGCACGCTGCGCTCTGAGGTCACGCAACACGGCAGGAGGAAGATTACGGTATCAGGGGTTCTCATCAGCTCTCAGGGCTGTCACCCCATTGTACAGAAAAAACAGGATATTGCTTTTAATGTTTCACTCTGTACATAACGAAGTTGCTTTCTGACTTCTATAAGCACAGGTCTCACTAATGTGGCAAAATTTGGTCTGTATAGCTATAGCTCTGTATTTATACAAGTAAACTCGGAGCATAGACACTTATTCCAGGATTTGTCTCCCCCCACCCTTCTTTAGTGCTTCTTAAAACTATTCTCATGCTGCACAAGCCAAGACAGGATAATTTTCTAGATGACAGTACATTATAACCTACAAAGCATGCCTTCTTCCCTTGGCTCGCTGCGGTCTTGCAGATGCGCCTGACTGCTGCCATCAGCGTTATACGTAATCCATATGGATTTCTATGTGCTGCTCCGTGTACATTGGGCAATCTATCTGCTGTGGCGCCAGAGGAGAAAAGCAGTGACTGAAGTCTGGCCAAGATAGTGCTGTTTCCTGGCCACTGTCGTGTCCTTCCAGCATTTGCTGCGTCTTGGCCCCTCTCCTGCTCTCTGCAAAGGTCTGGGCAGTGCAATTTTTAGGTTCGGAAAACTGAGAAGCAGAAGAGATCCAAGAAAGAAGTGGGCAAAGCACAGTAGAGAAAGGCTGGAGGGTTACTGCCCTTCCAGCTCTGCAAAGGAAGAGCACCTACAAGGCAAAGTGAGAGTAGGAGGTGGGATCACAGTTACTAGTGCCCCTCGCTGTTCTTGGAGCTCCCATAGGATGCTTGGTGAGAGGACCCCACCAGCAAGTGGAGGCAAACAGCCCTCCAAGCCTCAGGTCACCGAGGCTGTTTCCACAGGATTGTTTTTTACCTACCCAACAGCCAGAAAAGCAATGATCAACTGTGATCTGCATGATAATCACCAAAATCTTGTCATGCTCTGGAAGACATGTTTTCTCTGTTTCTCTTCAAGCAGCCTCCTCTCCCTTCCTCCCCTGCATCCTAAGCACCCAAGAGGGGTTAATTCCTCCTGGTAGAAAATCACCACCCAAATAAAAATTTTCCAAAGCCAACAGCTAAGATGTTTGGCTGAGGCCCACATACAAAAATGAATCAATGACACAGTATTATGCTCCTGACAATTTTATGGCCACAATTAAAAAGTCTCTTTGCATGCCACATTCTGCTGGAAGCAGATGACACACAGTGTATTTTGGAAACCTGTAACCCAAGCATATAAAATAGCAATCACTGTTGTAAACCATTCTCCATCAGTAGCTTTTCTTTCTCCCTACAAAGCAAAATAAAGAGTAGGGAACAGAGTTCCTCCTCTAGCACAGCTGACTCCCCGAGACCTCTCCCTGCCTACAAGCAGTGTGGACACCAGGATTCAACCACCCTCCTGTAGAGCCCAAAGAGTGGCAGAAGGTGGCAGCCACTGCAGTGAAATATTTTAAACAAGGAAGAATTAAGGGAGAAGGGATATCCCAGAGTAGAACCGGGAGAGTTCAGCTGGTGCTGACTAATGACAAGAAGAGACCCAAAAGCATCTTGGAATAGACCCAGATGAGTTCCTTCTATTATATCCCCAAATCACCAGTTGCTAAGCACTGAACCACACACAGAGCATGCAGCTGTAAACATCCATCTTCCTTTACAAAGGCTCCTGTTGACTTTTCCCAGGGCTGAAGTCAACTCACATAGCATCTCCCATCACTTGTCACCAGCACCAGAGCACTGTAAAGGCAGATGCACCTGACCTATCCCTGACCCACAAGCTGTTAACCTGGCACAGTGGCTGCTACCTCGGAGGACTGTCTGTGCTCACCAAGGCAATGCTTCTCTGCCAGGAGACACCAGTCTGTTCTGGCCAAAGGGATTGTGGCTTCTTCAGTGTTTTGCAGCCAAGGGCAAACGGCTCAGTGATCAGATCAAGGCCATCTGCACATTAAGGCTGTAGCTGATACCATAATTGCACTGGTGCAAACAGCTGTCATAGCATAAACACCCTGCATTAGAATAAACTGGGACTGACCCCTGTCACACCAGACTCTCCAAAAAGCCCTGGCACTAGGACAGTATGTTCTGTAGACTTAGCAGTGTGAAAGCCACAAAAGCCAGCAGAGCTCATCAGACTTCTCCACTGGAGATGCCTCTCTGCAGACGAAGAGAAGACAAAGTGGTAGAACTTCCCTTGAAGAGCGAGGGGAAGAACTGTAGATCCAGACCTGCATAGGGACCCTGATCTGTGGCCCAGCAGAGGTGGAACAGGGCTGTCCTGGCCCGTGTTCATCTGCCTGGGCACTCACCACCATTTCTTGGCGGAGCACCATGAGGGACAGCACATGGGCTTTCCAAGTTGGAATAATGAGGCGTGTTTTGATTTTACAGTTAAGACTGAATGAAGCCCTCTCAATGCCTTTCTAGGTGAACAAAGATTGACCAAACGTTTCACGTTATCTGCTGCAGAATCTCACAGATGTTTCCTTGCAGAAACCTTAAGCAGAATACCAAATGTTTCAACATCACATACAAAGCTGGTCCAGAGCCAAACCTTTACAATATTGTTTTGTGTTTGCCTATAGTATTGCATGTGCCTGTCAAATCCGCTTCCTGTTTTGGGTATTAGATCTTGGGATGGAGAGCTTCCAAATACTCGTCAGGTCCAAAGTAAGCTGTGCTCCACAAAAATAAAAACAATAATATCAGAAGAAGTATAAATACTCAGACGAATAATTGTCTCTATTATTTCCTGGCTTGCAAGCTTACGTGTGTTCATAGGAGGGGACAATTTCAAAAGCCATATGCTGAATTCCTGCTGGCCAATGATATGAAAGGCTCTTGTTACTCTCATAGTCTTTATAACTTACATGTCAAAGTGATAGCCAACAAAATATGCATTTAAGACCCATCCCCATCCCTTATGATATTCATACAACGGGCTTTGGATTAAGTTTGTTTGTCCACTGTTAAGTCAGCTGAAGACAAGGGGAATGCTATTTCGCTGTCACTGGCAGTGTTTCAGGCAGACATGAAGAGTGGCTAAACGTTATGATGTTGTGTGTGAAGTACAATTCAGAAAGCAGCAAACTGGTGGGATACCCAGTCTTATAAGAGAGAGAGAGTGTGGCAGTCTGGTAGGGAAGAAAGTCACGTGAGTGAATGTGAATGCCCATAAAACCAAACAACTGGTATTTTAAACACCAGACCTAGAGCCAGTGTCTCCTTGGCTTTAGGCTTAACCTTACAACTTTGGGAAAAATACTTCCAGATTTACAATCTGGATTCATTCATTAGGGCTGGTTTGACAGGAAATCAAATGTGTTGTAAAATACAATATAATAAAAGTATTTGACTAGTTGAAAAAAACCACAGACTAAACCCCAAACATTTCTCATTTCTTAAGTAAGTTCTAAGTCAAACTGAGTTTTCTGATAATTTCTGTAACACTGAAGTTGCAGACTTTATGCCACAGAATTGTCACGAGGACAATGTTTGTAAGATACTGAATTTAAGTAAAGTGCACACCTATATTTGGAGCAGTTATTGCCTTAATTTTGTTTTTAACCAGTAGGATGACACTAAACAGAATAAGACAGAAGAAATGTGAGAGTCTGAAGCAAACTGCTAGCCCTGTGACCCCACCAGAGGAAGAGCAGCATCCAAGATACAGGTAAAACAGCAGTGTCATATCTTTGTCCCTGTTCTCTCCTTGGGTTCAGCAGAAAAATGATGGCAAAAATAAATGGCAGCAACCTCAGGTGAACCACACCTCGGGGAAGTTCAAAGCCATTACTGGTAGGAAAGACAATGTGCAGAAGTGGAAACAACAGACCCTGCTGGAGACACAGCCAGCCCTGACCTGCAGGAACGAACCCCCGCTGCTCTCCAACCAGGAGCTGCCCTCAGTTAAGGGGATTGTGTGTTTTACTGAGATGTGTACAATTTTCCACTCTGTCCCTCCCAAACACTACTGTTGCCCAACATACTTCAAAGTATGTGGAAAATTATTTTCTTCCCAGATGTTCCTATTTACAGCTCAGTAACTGCCTTAAACTATATTAAAAATACTAACAAAGAGAATAAAAGCATTAACTGTATGTTCCATTATGCTGTAGTTAACATGTACTAACAAGTTAAACATGCACCAAGATGTCCAACAGCACAGGCATGATTTACAGGCACAGTTCCTTTGGACTTTGAGGAGAACTGTCTTTCTCAATGATCTGTGCAACTCTCAATTCCACCACTTTTCAAAGTTTTCTAGTGATCTGAACTGGTGGTTTGCACCTCCTTGGGGCTGGGCATGAAAAGGAGGAGGACCCAGGGCACACAGGAAAGCACTGGTGAGACATTTGCCACTTGGCAAGAGCCTTCTGTTATCTCTGTCCCAAATTATCACTGGCTATTAATTTTTTTTCCTGATAGGTTCAGAGATGTTCAAAAGGACACATCTGAGCCACGATGCTGAAGAAGGAAGCGGAGATGAAGCGGCAGAAAAGATGGAAACTGAAGAGAGCACCAAAGGCGAGGTGCCAGAGATGAATCCTTCACCTGCTTCCTCTGCTCAGTTTCCCAGCCTGGAGAACTGCTCATTAGCTGCAGCAGGTCACATCCTTTCCCCATCAATTCAGAGGAGTGAAGAAGCAGGCAGGCCATTAAATGAAGTTCCTGCTATGACCACTGCCAGTGAACTGTTTCTGAACAGGCAAGAGAAACCTAAAAGCAAACCCACCTGTTACAATAAGCATGTGATCGCTGCAAAATATCTTCTTAAAAAAAATATAACAATAGCACTTAATAGTTTCCAGTCCTCCAAGAAGGACTTGAATCACATATGGACAAAACCGATGGCGTAAATCAGCGGCTGTAAATCAGCGTGACTGCATCGGCAGAGCGCGCGCCCCCCGGGATCACAGCCCCTGCCAGGGCTATCGGTGCTGCCACGTGCAGGAACTGAGGCTCATTTTCACACTGTGCATTGTCTCTGCGGCCTTTTACAGAAAACTGAACTTTTGACAAAATAATCTGGCAGCTCCTCAGTGCCCTGTTGACGTGCAAGTGTAAACACACCCTTGCAACTTAGCGGGGTTACTGAGCAGGTGCAATTTAGATTATTTAACTTATATCCTTTTAGTACCTATAAATCAGCCTAGTATAAATCCAGTATCCTGGACTGTGATTACCAGTGACTGAGTCAGCAAAAGCTTTTCTGAAAGACGTGGTTGACATGCTGGTACCACCTCACACCTGCAGCTCTTCAGAGGTGCCATTATGCCATCCCCTGTCTGATTTATTTAATAGTCTGAGTTAAAAATGCTGTTTAGCAATCTCACACTCTTTTTACTACAAAATGAAAATTATTTATTTGAACTTCCCTCACCCCCTCCATCCCCGTGGTTCAGGATATTTCATGACAATGAACTGGAGGAGTCAGAGAAGTTTGGTCAGTGCCTCGTGCTTTGCTTTGTACAACACCATGGTGTCCAAGTCAGAAAGTCTTTGCTGTTCTGTGATCTTTCTAAATCATTGGATTTCTGCTTCAACTCTCACTATGGTTCTGCTCATTTTAACTTTTTTTTTTCTGGCCATTATCTGTTCCAAGGCCAACAAAATCCTTCTGGATGACAGCTATTATTTATACACAGATAGATTTTTCTCACTACTGCTAAAGTTTTTCTTAGTATTGAAGTGAGTAACTTTGCAAACAAGCTATTTTTAAAGTACAATGAATGTCCTTTAGGACCAATGTTAGAGTGGATTAGCAAGGATATAAGACTTAAAACTTTTTGTTCATGAACTGTAGACAATTCATGGACTTGAAAATGAGAACTAAATTGAGTAAAAAGAGAAAAATATTTACCCACCCTAAAGTTTCACTGGCTTTCAGAGCAAGACGTGTTCTCCGGAGTTTCAAACCATTAAGAATGCCTGCTGGAACCGTCCCCTATACTTAGAAGATCTGCAGATTCCTCTGAGAATAATTATAGTCCAACTAGAGTCCAAAATTCCAGCTAATTTGGTTTCTTTTTTTTTTCCTCCTCTCTCTAGATAACAGTAGTTGTCAAATATTTTCACAGTTTGGATTTTTACCCCGGACCACTACATTGTATTGTGCCATCAATGCAGAAGAACCATTTGTTCTGCCAAATATTGTTGGGATTGAGAAGGTGACTGGCTACATGTGCTTCGATCTCCTCCAGCTGCTTGCTTCGTTTCTTCACAGGTCAGCCCTGAAGGTAAATTTTCATGCATACAAAGAGGATTTTTGTTTTTTTCCCCTCTAACTCAGAAGCATGTTTGCAGTTAAATTAAGAGTCAATGAATATACTTTGGCTTAATTTTTCTTATAAATCCAAAATTTACTTTTTTGCTTTAAGGAATATGGCCTCAGCATCCAAACTTTGATTTGAAGGTGTCTCTCAGCTTTGCAAAGGGCTAAATCACACACCTAAGCACCATTGTCCTACTTCTCATGCTACACTAGACAGAGGCCAGAACAAGAGATACACTTTATTCCCTTTAGCTGACTGCTTTGTTCTACCAGGGACATGGTGGGAATTTCCTCTGATCTACAGCCACTCGTCTTTCTTTATCTGCTGGCTTTTTCATTCAGCCTTAACAAAGAGGTCAAATCTGTCACTTTTAAGCAGTCACATTTTTATTCTTTAAAATGAAATTCTTTAAAATACTCCAGAAAATGCTATGCTCCACTCATTTCCAGGGGGTTTAACAGAAACCATGTGGCTCAGCTTTGGTACTTGGTCAAATACCCCAACTTTGGTTTGTTAGAGTATCAGACCAAGCGTGGCTATAGCCCAGTCCAGTCCCAGGCAATGCTCTGGTGGAGACACAATTGCATCCACCCTTATTTCAGGGGCAAACCCAGCAGTGACATTCAGCTTTTACAACAGAGTATGAAAACTGGAAGCCCAGTCCAACTCACAAAGGAGCCCACAGGACGGTCCTGCCGTGGTTTAGCTCAGGATCTTTGAAACTGATGGAAAGTACACCAGAAATTCTTTGCAGAAAATGAGAACAAAGCCTGAATCGTATTGTCTGACCTCTATACACCAACCAAGTTTCTTACTGCTGTGGTAAGCCTTCACCCTTCCTTCCCAGAGAACTGGTCCAGCTCTAAATAGTTCCTCCGTGAGTATTTCAGATACACGGTCTCATTCCTGGCAGCCTCCTCCACGCTAAATTCTCTCTGGTGCCCGGAACAGCTGCTTATTCCTCCAGCTTGGGCCTTTGAGATGTAAATAGTGTAATCCGACTTCAAGAGGCAAGGAAATATTAGCAGAATTTAATGTAAATATTGTATAAATCATCCCAAAATAGCACAGCCCTGAGATGAGCCAAAGACACTAACTGAAAGTTAAACAGGCTAAGTAAATACAGACTAAATATATTCCCCTCCTGGAATTGCCACTGGAATGGATCCAGACAGGAAATAGGTTAAAATGCAGCCTTGTGGCAGTGATATTAAAAAGCCATTGGCTCGTTTGGTGACATTTATAATAAATTTTATATACTCCATACATTTTTAATACATGCTGAGTTAAATATTATCAAATCTATAAAAAGATTATGGAAAAAATGTCTGGTTTCATATGGGTGGACACTGCCTGGAACTCTCTCTGCGGGTTTTGTGTAAGAGAAGTGTTTGAAAGAAAATATTAAAGGGAAAAATAAAAAACCCTGCACTGCAGATTTTGAAAAGTATTACTTGCCCATGCAGGGCACAGAAGTCATTGCACATCAAAGCAACAGAATTTCCAGGACATCAACCACAATGGGGACCAGGGAGATGTACTACTTTCATTTCTTCCACATGCAAATGGAGAAAAATTAATTTGATTGTCTAGCATGACTTTGTGCAGCTTCTGCTCCAGTGCAGTGTAAGTACAAAAGGACCCTTCTCTTGTCTGGATGCTTTTTGAGCAGGTCCCTAGCCCTGCTGTAGCACACAGGATGAACAGTAGCTTTGTGCATAGAAACTAGAAGATAAAAAGCTGCCCTGACTCACCTAGAACAGTCTCGGAATACAGCACTTCCCTTGATGGCCCAAAGATTATTTTTCAACCAAAATTTTCTCCAAATTCCAAACAGTTTGGGATTCCCACGCCTCCCAAAGAAAGCAGTAGGTGTCTATGATCCCTCAGACACCCAGCACAGCTCAGCTACCCAGCACAATTCAAACCAGAAGCTACAGGGAAAGTCCAACACATCCAAAGAGAACCAAGATGGGTCTGGACTAACAAAACCTGCAGCTTCCCCAGCTGGATCTGTGTTTATGTGATTTATATGCTAACATTTTCATTATGAAAGGCTGGAGAGAGTCTGAAAAGGTAAGTGTCTCTGTTGTGCAATCTCTTTTCACTAAAACTTCTGAAACAGCTGTGGCAAATTAACTAATATTTTATTTCTTTGCAGAAATACCCTCAAGTCTACAGGGCAGGAGAAATGACTGTGAAATGCAGAATGTGGGCTCGTACTGATCTGTGCCGTGTGGCCTCCTTGGCTCCTTACACCACTTCTCCAGTCCATGGCAGGGGTGACCAACCAGCCCCTGGACACCTCTGAACTCCTTACAAGGAGTGGTTATGAGGTAAGGAATGCTCTGACCGAAGCATGATACACAACTCAATAGCTAAGAGACTTTACCACATCACCTTAATGTCAACTGAAGGCTGTTCAGTCCCACGAATAAAGCAGAATGGAGGAAAACAACAGAAGAAAGGTAAGGGAGAATGAGAAATGTGGATGCAGCAAGTTCCACTTTAGTTTCTCTTCTACTTTCCAACATCACAGATTTTGTTGGCTGCAGTAAATGCTGCCCCAGATGCAGGAGGAGGCATTTGCAAACACCCACCAAACCAGGCTCCCTACAGTCACTGGGAACCAGTTTGCCCTCGTTGGCTGTCAGACCACAGTATCCTCCAGACTAGATTTTCTCTCCGTATTTCTGGTAAGGGACTGGACTAATTCACCTCCTCAGGCTACTCACAGCCCTGGTGCTATAAAGGCTGCACTTGGACCCTGTCAGACTCTTCCCTGAGTCACCACGAGCTCTCAGGAGAGGACTTTGATCCCTTGTACTCAAGCAGCATACAGCAACCCAATAAATCACTACACCCCTCACCTGACAAGTGCTGTCCAAGAACCTGATAGATCCAACACGTGAGTGCAGGACTCCTGTATGATCTAAAGGTGTGGACACAGCACTGCTGGGGTCCTTGTGTGTGGCACTGGGCTCGTGCCTCTGCCAGGGCTCTGGCAGTGACACTGGTACCACTTGACCTGGCTAACACATCACACCCAGCAGCGGACGAGGTGCCTTGAAGTGCTGAGTGGGTGCGTCACAGGGAGCACATTCACCTCTACTGCACCCCGTACCCACCCTCCCAGGGTCAGTTCTGCTCAGCAAGAGTTAATCCTGAAGCACCATTTTGCATAAATCCATCTCTCCTCTGGGACTTGAGATCTTTATAAAACTCCAGTCTACCACCAGCCCCCAGTTCAGGCAGCCTTTGGCAGTGCCAGAACATGGTAAAATTTGCTGCTTTGTCACATGGAAGGGACTGTCAAGGTAACTGTGTCAGTAATTGTGGAGCCCTGGGTCAGGATGGCCACAGAGGCAGCAGGAACATCACACAGCTTTTGCAATGTGCTCACTTCAGGCTGCACAGGGATTAGCAGAAGTGGGTGGCAGCTGCAGAGACCAAATTCCAGCTGTACTGCTGGATGCAGACTTACTCTCTTTGGTGACTGTCCTGGTTTTAGCCAAGGGCTAGCCAAGTGAGACTATCACAGTGACTAGCCCATATATTGATTTTTGACACTGACTATCTGCTCCTTCTGCAGCAGTTTTGGGATCTCCCCTGGTGTAGTCTGCCTCCAGGTCTCATACCAAGATATTTCAGGGCAAATGCTGCAGCAAAAGTTAAAATTGCCCATTGCCTGCGAGCAGGTACAGAAATCCAGGAGGTGGTGGAAAGGGATCTTGGGGGAACTAGAATTCTACTTGTTAGGGAGCTAAGAAATCCCGTGAGCTTAAGAGGAATGACCCCAGTGCAAACTCTGTGAAACAGAAGAAAGAGAATCATTGATTTGGTAAACACAGCCCACAAATCACTATCTTGTGCAGGTCCCAAGCTTCTGCTCTAGAGAACAGACCTCTTACCTCAGCAGAAAGAAATCATGTACACTGGGAATAGCAAGAGATGTTATTACAGAACTGAAAAAACAAGAAAGCCTTGATTTTTATTCTATGTCTGAATCTGCTCCTTCTGAGGAAGCATCAGACCTTTTTACTATTAGGTGTTGAATTGATTTATTTTTCTCTGCTTAAGCAAACTGAAGCTGGTTTTCAGTTTTTTATTTTCTCCCCTTGCTTTTCAGGTATTTCATATTAGATGGCTTTAATATTAGATATTTCTTTTTAAAGATGGCTATTAAGTGCCTTCCAAATTAAACCCAGCAGAATTATAGACTTTGAGACACAGCAAAATTGAAGAATTATGTTAATCAGTCATCAAAATCTAATTTCTCCTTTATCTGGGCTCGCTGTGTTCAGAAATGTTAAATTTAGCTTTATGCCACAAAACCAAGGCTTTTATGTAAAAATCTGCTTCATTTTGGCAAAACACTAAATTCCAAAATTAGAATTGATTAATTTGAAGAGTGTTTCTACAGGATGGAGATTGAAGACTTGATTTCAGAGCATTGAAATTAGAAATTTTGCTGTTAGCTTCAATGCTCAGACTGAGTCAGTAATGACAGTAACTCTTCATCAATAGATTTCCCACAACAGTTTTTGATACCAGATAATTCTTTATACTGAGTGTCTGGAAGACCAAAGGCAGAACTCATTTATGTATAGATCTCCTAAAACTATCATCAAGTGGCCTAGGGAAACAAAACAGTGAGGGAGAAGAAGCAAATATAGGAAGTAATGAAGTTCTGATTAAAAAAAAAGGTTACATTCTGCCTAAGAATCAAATACAGCCACAAAACCAAAATGAAAAATGTTTCTTCCCCCTTCTGCATTAAACTTTCCATGAGGTCTTTAATCAAAAAGACCCATGGCTAAACCAGATGTGTACTCACTGTTGGAACACCATCTAAAACCAAGCACCACTTCTCTCCAGAGATCACCTTCGACACAGGGAAAGGTGTAATTCATCACAACTCAGCTTGACTTTATCTGCAGCCAAAAGTGTGTGCTGGGTGGGATTTTTCACCATCAACACTCTGGTTAAGCCAAGAAATCTTTCCAAAGGCTGACGCTTGAACCACGGGGCAGGGACCAGCACTGATTAAAACTTGGTTGCTCTGTTCCCAGCTCTGCTGCTGACGTTACACAAATCAGGGCAAGTAATTTCCCACGAGTGTCCCAGCCAAACCATTGCTTGTGAGCTCCTTGTGAATGGCTTACACTGACACCAGTACTACACATCCCTGATTACTGTTGAATCAAGCAAATGAAGTGAATCAGTTTAAGTTAAGTTCTTCGCAACTGCCCTGCGCCATTCGTACAAGCTGTGACTCCACTAGGTCTGTTTTCAGATGTATGAGTGCTGGGAAAAGGAATCTGAACAGAGTAATGGTGTTGTGAGCAAACTTTTGGAGCACTCTGTGTTCTCAGAAATGTAAATAACACCATGAAACGCCACATGGGATATGTAAGCCGCTTTAATAATAATAAATTTATTAAGTGGCAAGAAGCCACTCTGCTTTGTAAACTGATTTTACTCAATCACAGTCCTCCTGTTTTTTTCCTCATTTAACATTAATACATTCTTTAATTTGTATGTGAAAGATTTATGTAGAGATATGTTCTGGACCACTGCCGCAGATTTTACTGGTCAGAAAAACATTAAACATGCGGAAACAGCACCTTATTAAAACTATAGGCCTCTCCTCACTACATCTCTTTTGTTGCTAAGCTAAACTGTCACTGAATAAGCCAAGTCTACAGTCTTTTTTTTTTCCTTGTCCTGTGTTCTGAGATGTAGTGGGGCCTGCAGAAATGTCTGATAAAACCTCACATAGAATAAGTAATTCAGAAGGCTTTGTAAGCAGTAGCTGCAGTTGCTTCTTCAGACTAGAGAGAGCTTCTCATGCATTAATGCACTTAGTTAGGTTTTGTGAGGAGCTCAGAGGAGGATGCACCCTCTTCCTGATACAGTTAGAGCCTGGACTCTGCACCACTGATATTGTTCAGCAACTGTGTGCACCAATAATTTAAAAAAAAAACAACCCAAGAAATCAGGCTGGTTTTATCAGAAACAAGTAATAAATCTCATGATGATAGTAAAAAAAAAAAAAAAAAAGGCAATTTCTGATGTGTGACATTTTCATTGCTTGAGAATGAATCAGTGCAAAGTGAGGTAACCCAGGCACCCCGTCACTTAGGGCTGCGGGCACGTTACACCAGGCGCCGCCTTTTGGAATCCCTCTCCATATCTTCAGTGGGAGAGTCTCCATTGCAGCCTAGAGGGGACACCATGTTTAGCAAAGGGTCTTCAGATGCCCCTCCAAACAGGGACAGCAACAAAGCCACGCCATAGCCAGTAGCTCGTTCACCCTAGGGAAAAGGAAAGGAAAAAAAAGAACAATTCACACTTCAGATTGTATAATCTGAATCCAGTTTTAATTTACCCACTCACTCAACAAGAGCAGGGATGGCTCATGGCCACAGTGAATGCTCGGGGTCCCTGGCAGGCCTGCTCAGCCTGTGCAACTGTATCCTCACTGCTACTGGGACCTGTCCCAGTTAGATTAAACCAACACATCACTGATTCCCATGAGAACAGAGCTCATGCTGATTCAAAGGTGGATTTACACCAGCATTGTTCAGGGCAAGGAATGTTCCATCCAGCATGAGCATGGATTTGGAGTATGAGCTGAGTAAGATGGGTTTAAAAAAACCAAAAGAGACAGGGGAAGTAATTGGCTTGTTTTTTAGGAAAAAAGAACATACACAAGTTCCATCAAAGGGAGGAGGGGAAACATCCAAGAGGAAACAAATGTTTTCTCTGCTGCCAGTCAGCAGACAGGATGATCAACTCTGGTCAAACATCTTAAAACAACACAGGTGAAAATGGAAGGTTAGGATTATTGCCATGAACAGAAAGCAGGCAAGCTGTTGAAGTTTACCATGACAAAGATGTTGCTGATTAAAGTGACCATTAGAATATTTTAAAACAAGAACAGATGAAGCTACCAAAAAAAAAAAATTCCCAACACAGATGAAGAGTCAGTACATTTCAAAACAACCCTGCTCCACCTAATTCTCTTGCTTTGAATTTGGTGGCACAGAACTCAGAGTATCTGCAGGGACAGGCAGTTTCCTTCACCCAGTCTGTTTGCCCAAGGAACATGCTGGAAGAGAGCATGGACATACTCACTGCATGAACGGGTGCAGCAATGTCTATATGGACCCACACTCCAGGCCAGTCAAAGCCAATGTGAGAAGCAATGAAGAGCCCAGCACAGGAGCTTGGAGTATTGTCTCTGTCCTGTAGAAATAATAAAAATACAGTTGGTTTTGCAAGAGAAGAAAATGCCAATGTTTTATTCTTGCCTACAGAAAAGCCACTTGTGCAAATCCCGTTCAGAGGTTGATGAATGGCCCTAAAGCACAGTCTTGCAAACCAACTATACTGTAAATCCTTTGACTTAATCCCTGGTAGCAGCCCAGCCCTGCTCAATTCCTCTTCTACCCAAACTCCTTTCTGCAGTGGTTTTGGAACTTAACACACATTGTAACTCTCAAACACAGCAAAAGCAGCTGCAGCAACCCCTGAGGCCTCTGGCCTCAATTTCCTGGTTTCTGCATTCCCAGTTACTGTCTCTGTTGGTTATATATCATCTATGGAATACTCATCTCTCCTTCTTAAACAGTCTTCATCCAGGAATTTAGCATTCATCTTAGGGCCAGGCTTAAAGGGCAAGCAGCCCAAAGATACCTTTGCAGCAGGTTACCCTGTTTAAAAATGACACTCAGTTTCAGTGTAGTGCCATACAGCCTGCAAAACCCCCAGGTAAAAGACCCTGAAGTCCATAATTATCTGCCCCATTTTTAAAAGATTCCAGCCCTTGTAAAGAGCTTCCAGCCAGCTATCAACAGGCCAGCACGTTAACTTGAAAACACACATTTTTATGTAATAAATGAAATCTAAAGGAAAAAAAAAATCTTACTGCCACAGAGTTCTTCATATCAGCTACAGCAGAGGTAAATTCACTGAAGTGGAGCTCAGGACAATACACAAGAGGATGGACCAAGTCTCCACAGTTCCTGCCAGCTTTAACACAAGCCTTTTCCCACTCTTCGTTATTGGTAAGGACAGCAGCATGATACTTTCCTGTAGCAATTCCCTAGTGAGACATAAGAAAAAAAATCAGAAAGGATTCCTCTTAACTGTGCTGCATAGGATAATTCTGTACTACTCTTTCAGCACTAACAGCTGCTTTGCATCTAACAAAACCACCAAGAAAAAACTGTCTCAAAACAGCTCCACAGGAAGGCAGCATTACAAATGTAGACAAAGACATTGTAGCTACTGCTGAATCTTTTAAACTTTCTGCAAATGCATTCTGCAGTGAAATAGTCTGCATTTGTCTGGCCTCTTCAAACCACTGTCCCACAAAAATATTTCTTCACAGTTACTGAGCAAGCAAACTATATCACTTCACAATTATTTATCCTTAGAAATAAAAATAAATCAGCAATGAATCCTAAATAAACCATCTACCACACAGAGGATACCCCAGCAATGTGTGTCAATCACACACAGTCTGAAAGTAACATCCTCATTCATCAGAAAAGCCACTTCTTTTGAAATATACAAAACCCAGAAGCCACCATCCCATCAGTTTTCCAGTAGGACAAGGATGGGAAACTTCCAAAAGACTCATGTTTACACCAACATATGCAACACACATGCTTCTAAAATTTTTCTCCTCCTGATATGAAGACCAATTTATTTTCTGAGAGAATTAAATCAAAAGAATAACTCCTTGTCAATATAACCTTCTATAAAACAGGAATGGATTTCAAAAAACAGTAGCATTAAATTTGCACCCTTGTGTCACTCTGTGTATGACCTAGAATGTAAGCCATTTTATGGACAAGAAAGCTTCTAATCACTATCATCAAATCAGTTTTGCTAATTATAAGGCTACTGAATTGCAAACATTGAATACTGGATTGCTTACATCAGCTGCTAACGTCAACGGAAGATTTTCATTTTTTTCTTTAAGTATGCAAAAGCATGAAAGTTGCCTAAAAAACCAAAACCTGCTTCAGTAACGCAGTTTTAAGTGTAACACATTCACAGCACGTCGTGTGGACAGAGGATTACAGTTTACTGGGGCTGTTGTTGGTAACTTTCCCTTGCACAAGTTTTGGAAGTCACCATCAGTCACAGCAGCTCACAGTACCTGCCTTCCACCACAGACTAGCAGGACAGGGGCAAAGATGTGCAGACAGTAAGAGGATGCAGCCCCTGCCCGCTGGCAGTCCTGTGTCAGTACCTGAGCTCCAGTAAGAGTGGCCATATCGAGAATGATATCAGCTCCAAGATCTTTGCACGCGTAAGCTACTCCATCAGCCAATATCAGTCTGCCTTCTGCATCAGTGTTATTGATTTCCACAGTTCTAGGAAGAAGAGAGGGCATTTAATACAACAGTGCTTCAGGCTGGGAGTTAAGACTCATCTGTCAGGACTAGAATACTGGATGAGAAAGCAGACTCAGACCTAACATGTTCTTAAAAGGACTCTGGAAGTTTGTATGGCTGCTTATTCCCCAGCTGCAAGCATCCAGAGGGAGCACACATGGAGAAGGGTTATAATGGTACTGTCCTCATGGTTGGGTCTACTCCTTGGGCTTGTACAATGCCTATCATGTCAAGCTGGGATGTTACAAATTACTGCCATACAGAGAGGCATCATGCTCTGCTTAAAACAAGACATTCCTCTACAATGGTAGCCTGCCTCTGCAACTGACACAATACAGACTGCAGATGGACACAGAAAACTGCTGTACTGGAAAAAACACCTAAATCTGAGTGCCTTCAGCTCATTATATGAGATATGTATTTTGATGTGTATAGCCAACAGGAAACTCTACGCACACTGAAAATTCACTACTACAGCTGTCTGAAATACTATTACCAATATTTAGGGAACCTGATGAGGAACAGGTTCACAATCTGCATGGTACTCAGATAAACAGAAACCAAGATGGTGTTTCCTCTCAAGGTTTCTGTGAAAAGGATAGAGACAATCTTACTTTCCAGAGTAAAGAACATGAATGTCATCAGGTCTTGTTGCGCGCGGTCCGACTGCATTCTCGGCCAAACAAAAAACAGCATGAAGATTGTCTTTAAAACCCTGTAACAACAGTGGGAGGAAAAAGATTTGAGTCACATCAAGCTAATTTATTGGGATGGATACCAATGAGGGATTACAACTTCTTGACAGCAATGCCACTAATTACATGGGAAATCTGTGAGGAATGTCTTACACATTGAAGCCACGGGCTATAGAAAGCAGGCAAGGAGGTAACAGCTCATACTGGGTTTGTGTCCTCACTGGACAGTGAGTAAAAGCCTCTTGTGACAGACAAAAGGGAAAGGGATCTAGAAAGCCCTGATCAATTAAACAGTGATCAGTACAATCTTCTCTCAGTGGCAAGGTATCTGAATTAGAACATCTTTTATATACAGTGTGCAGATGCAACTGGAGGGGGTTATGGTCAGTCAGTCCTGATACTTTGGGAAGAGCATGTTCAGCTCTGCACAGCTGGCTCCAGTGAGATCTTCACAAGTACCACTCCAAAGCTGACTGAGCTCACCAGGAAACTGCCTGGCTTACCCAAAACAAACCCCAAGTCACTAAACTACAGCATCCCTGTACGAAAATCAGCAGAACGCGTCTCCAAAGATGTGACGCTTCACTCAGTAATCAGTTGCCTTTCCCTGAATCTCACTCTGACTGTAGCTCTTCAAAAGCAGGATCCACGGTGTTAACATGCAGGATCAAGAAGGATTTTAAAAGTTTAAGTGAGTGTTTTCCTCTTCTCCCTTGTGTTGTAAAGCTCACAACAGATGAAATGCACCTTTCTAGGAAAAATCACTTGCTTAATTTTGCTATCCAAAGCCTTTTTAAATCACGTTGTAAAACTGTTGAACAGCACGTAGACAGATACTTTATGAAGATGACCTCTGCCCATCTTCCCACTGAGCTTTCTATCCAACACGTTTCCAACTTCAATCTGTGACAAAGCCTAGCTAATTTAAACCTCTTCCAGCTTTATATTATTCTTAAGAGCATTTAAAAAAAAAAACAGTCTTGAAACAGTAACAACAAATTCTTCCCACTGCCTATCTGAATGCATTTTCTGCAGGGGTTTCATTAACAGGTCTTCTCACATGAGGTATGAGGTTGTAAAATTAAGCAGTTAGATCATTCTTTTGTTTTTACACACAAAGGCACAGATTTCTTGTGAGGTATGACAGCTTCTTCAGGCTCAGTTTGTCCAAACATATCACTGCCAGTTTATTCATTGTAACAATAATTGCATAGGAAATGACAGATCACTTAGGTTCACACCTACTGTGACTGTGAATGCAACTTCTCTCAGTGCAGATAATTACACACAAAACTACTTTGGAAACAAGGGCTAAATCACTGAAAGAATGTACCACATCCATGGCTTTCCCAGACTCTCCCAACGCACTGGGTCAGTTCTAGCTCTTATCCCTTGCAAAGGCATGATCTAACTTTCTGAAGGACTCAGTTATGGAAAGCTAGCTGTTTTGCCTAAGATTCAGCTCACAAATCTGTTTTCAATTTTAAGTCTCTGCAGATAGCTAAAGTTTACAATCTTTCCACATCAAACATGCTGCTAGGGCCAAGGCACAGAGCTAAAGTGTTGAGAAATGGGAATTTGGCTCTGATCATCCCCTGGACAAAGCTTCCATCAGATCTATGCATTTATCTGGAGCAGTAAATGTTCTTGAGCTTTGGAGGCAATAGCTGCTCTGTCAGCAAGACTCAGTCACTGGATTTGTGGAGAGGGCAGAGTGTTATTGGCAGCAACCACTTCTTTTCCCCACTTCATATTGTTAAAATGCAATATGCATTTGTTTTATTCTTCATATTTCAATACCTGGCTTCTTCTCAGCTCCCCTACTACTTTCTGACCACAGGAGCAAACCAAGAATCAGCTCCTGATGAGACCAGAGTTGCCACTTCCCCAGTAGGTTAATATTAGAACTGGCACAGGATTTGGAATATGAACAGACTTCATATCCCAGAGTCACTCATCCCCTTCTTTGCTAAGGAGACGACAGCTGCCCCAAATCCCATAGCTTAAACAAAATCAGCACTGGATAACTCAAGTATAAATCTGATTCAAGGAACTAGAAACCACTCAGTCCACAGAACAAACCCTGAAATTCAAGAAAGGCTATTAAAAAAAAAATTAGCACTCAAGGAATTTCTCACAATTCTCAAGATCCTGGTAAAGATTTGAAATATTTTCCTGAAATAGCAGAAAGAGCAGAGTGGCTCAAGATCACTAATAACAGTGGCAGGTCAGAACTTCAGGATCAGACTGGCCCCCATATCTGGGAATATATCCAAAAGCCAGACTGCTCCTTGGCAGTGCTGGGATACATGATATCAATTAACACATTTCACTTACTTGCTTTACAGTGGCTTTGAAGGCACCCAAAATAGCAGCTGCTCCACCACAGTCTCGTTTCATTCCAGGCATAGTAGTCTGTTTAAATAGAACCAAAGGGTTTTTTTTCTTTAGAAGAGAATTTCACAGTAATGCCTGCTCAAACTAGTACTTCTGATGCTTCTGTAACTCTGGTCTTTGACAGTGCTCAGCCATAACAGAAACACAGAACATGTGCATCTGCTTATTGGTGGATCCTGCCTTAGAACTGGCAAATACTAAATCTTTGCTGCTAATTTGTTAGAAAAGAAAAAAGAAAAGGTTGTTTACAAGATGCACGCTGAGGCCACTCAAATGGGTTTTGGCTCTACCTCCAAAACCAGAAATTAAACATCTTTGTCCTAGCAGAGAAAGGGGAAAATATCAGGTAGCTATTTAACTGCTCTGTAGTGTTCCTTGAATCCTATTTGGTCTTCTCCCCTGACAGTTTGTGTCCATACAGATGACAGTAGATCAAATGTTTACTCAAATAAATATACTTTGGTTTCCTACAGACACTAACTGAATTAATTTCACCAGAAAACACATGTGTAAGCAAAGGCAGCAGAAGAGAAGTGTTGATGTACCTTTCCCTTAATGCTGAGTCCTCCAGTGTCATACACAATACCTTTGCCCACCCATGCAATGGTCTGTGTAGCACCATCTGGAGTGTGACTGAGAACTGCTAGGGCTGGAGGATGCAGAGCTGCCTTGCCAACTCCATAGATACCTGGAAAATAGAGAATTAAACCACTTGTGGGCAAGTAACACCGTGAGGAGCAATCTGTGGCTATTTTCTGTAGAACATCTTGGAATACTACGGACAATAAAACTGTTTCAAAAATGTGCAAATAAAACATTACAGTGGAGATGGCAAAACATTCCAATTAACTGCAAGGAAAAAAAGCTGAATTTTCAACAAGATATACCTCCAAAGCCTCTCTCTTTCAGCTCCTCATCTCGAATAATGGTAGGAGTAATCCCAAGATCCTTGCCAACTTTTTTTATTTCCTTAATCATTAAAAAAAAAGGAGAGTGTCAGTCAGTCATCAGAAGGTCACACTTGTGTCTTTCCACACATACAGGTACCCACACAAGAGTTTGGTGTGATTTCTGCACACATACACATACAAACATTCACAGTTTTGGGAGTGGTGCTGGTTTTCCAGTGGCCTAATCCCACTGAGACATCCCTGACTTACGATGGCATGAAATACAAATTTGACCTTTAAGCTCCGCCAATGAAAGAAATCTTCAGAGGTGAAAGGCCAGCTGCTCACTGCACTGGGTCATGATGCAATAGGACTGGAATATTTTCATTCTCAACAGCTTTCCAGGTCTTTATGATAAAAATCATCTGGAAACATGTCAATTTCTGTCCCATAATTTCAGGAACTCTTATCACCATCGGGCTTAAGACAACACTGGCACTGGCAAAGAAGCCAGTGTCATGACCAAATCAAGAACTCGTGTCTTCTGACTCCCAGTGCCTTACCCCAAGCTGCACACTCTGCCTCCTTCCAACTTAGCAGAGTTCTACGAAATATTAAAGGCCACAGAAACAGCCTCAGCATCCTTGGACAGGTTCTTTGATGTGCTTCCCACTGCTGACACACAGGTTTTGCTAAGAGATAGCAACACTAGTTCTTGACTACTAGAGTCTAGACTTACAATTAGTAACTCTTACTCATCAGGTGTATTACCTACCTCCAGGAAGTTATCTGTGTTCATCTCATTGCATGGGGTGTCCACAATTCGAGCAGCCAGCCTGACTCCTTCTGTAGCACTTGCCAGACACTACGAGAAGAAGTGAGGACACCTGAGAACTGGCCTTGGTTTGGCTGGTTTTCTGCATAGCTTTGCATTTAGTCCTATGCAGCCTACACCAGATGTGTGGCTCCTCTAGAGCACATTAACCCTTAACTGCAACCAATCACTGGCAGTTGTACAGTATTAAATAATGTCAACCAAGCTCACCATTATTTGTTGCACATGTTAAGTTTAAGTTCTTTTTCCCTGTGCTTTAATTTCCAAGCCTTCCTGCAGTGAACTGATATTGAAAAAATCAGTAGCCTTCTCCACTATCAAAGTGAGACCAAGAAGGCAATGTGAGGTGCAGGAAAAAAAGATAAGAGGAAGCCGATCCAGGAAGTCACAGCTTGTAGGCTACTTGGGCTGGAAACCTGCAGAGATTACATAATCTACAACATGGGAAACCACAGAGTTTATATATGGCAGGCAGAGTGACTGAGTGCAGTAAATATTACAACTATCAGACATCCTATATGGCAAGCCCATGAGGAATGTGGAATATTTCATATTGTGTAAAACATGCACGTATCTGTTTCCCCATTTCTGTGGCAAAACAGACTGACCCTCACCTGGACTGAATAAAAACTTATCTAAAATCAAAACAGTCCAGAGTGAGCATGCTGAGGCTGTTTCTTTAAAGTGTCCTCCTGGCAAAAAGGACAATAGGGGCACCAGACACAAAGCTTCAACTTTTAACACCTGGGAATCAACAACTCGAAACAAAAAGACTAGGTGGAAGAAAACTTTATTCAAGCCTTCCAGTAGCTGCACTACACTGAGACCACACACAGCAGAAGGGTGAGTCAAGATGGGTTACAAAGGAATCTGATGTGTTGGACAGTTATTTGTGCTGAGGTATCTAAAGTTTGGCTTGGCCAGACTGCCCTAAGGACTCTATACATTCCATATCCCAGCAGACTCATAAACCTTGGCTTGCTTTGGAATGGCGCCCGATTCCCTACAATTACTTTTGATTGCTTTACTTTCCCTAAAGGGATAAGGACCTCCTCGGGAGCCAAGTGAGGCTTGCAGTGATTCACTGTCAGGGCCATGCAGGTAAATGGAGCTGCTCTAAACCAAAGGTCAAGTCCAAGGGAAACAACATGACTTACAGAAAGAGGCTGTGCCTGGGTTTGGCTTCCAGGGTACTCAAGAGAACCTGGAAAACGGCAGCCTTTAATAAGTGCCTTGTAAAACTGTGACAATCCCTGCTAGTCCTCATCAAAAGTATCCTGGACAATGTAGTAGGTGCAAAATACAGTAACATGCCAAGGGAGAGGTTTAGCTAAAGAAATCCTACCACATGCCTCTTCCATGCTCTACATTAGCTGTCTGGTGCTGGTTGAATTTAAGGGGTGAAAAATTAGCTTGGAGGAAGCCAGTAATGGTTTTGGCATTGACATCAAGGGGAAGAACAGGAGGTAGAAATAATTTCAGCTTTGTTTTTTAGTTATAAATAACCCAAGTGGTTTGGAATCTACCTATCTGAAGGAACTGTTTTTGACATGAGTTATGTTTTTTTATGAATTGGGGCATGGAAAAATTGAGTGATCAACACAGTACATCTGTCTTTGTCACTTTCCTGAAAACCAGTCTGGCATAATTTGCTGTGGCCAAATCACTTCATAAAATAAGGACAAAGTATGGAGGAAAAGATACTGAAAGAAAAAACAAATACACTAAAGCTGCAATTCTGTGAATTTCAGATGCAGCAACACCATCCTCTTTGTCAAATCCACTGCCAAAAATTTTAAGGGATTTGTATAACTGCACTGACTGATCAGCTAAGTGAGTGTCCATCTGTATTGAAGCACAGAACCTGGACCACTGAACAAGAAGTTACCTAACAGCCTCAGTGCAAATCATGGAAGAGCTTTTAAGTTAGGATCTGGAAGAGGAATGATCTAACACACTAAAAGTTACTTGATGTGGAGTTTCCTCTCTATAACAGTCAGGTGCAAGGGAAACAATCTTTGATTATATGCTACTGAAAGACAATTTAGACATATTTAACTGTCATGCACAGCTCATCTCCAAGCTGTGTCGTTTCTTAGGGTCTTGTTTCTGGCTACAGTTCTGCTATAAAAACTCAGCCAAAGAGGTATACCAGACAGAAATAGCAGAGGCCATATGTGATTCCAGAATAAGCAACTTCTAGTGACTTCACTGTGATATTCACTTACACAGCCACGTACAGATTTTGCCCAGGAAAAGGAAATGAGAAGCCCACACACTAAAGGCAATGGGATATTAAAGGCTAAAAATACACTATTTGCATTTATGATAAACATGAAAAAGGAGACATTTTCTTTGTACTATTTGTTTGGTGTTTTCCACCCCTGAAATCTAAATTCCGAATAACATCTTCAATCTTTGCTGCAGTAATATGTTAAATATTTCTACTCACAGGTGTGAACAATTTCAAAGAACTTTGAACTAGGATAATTTATTACTTTAGATACAACACCTATTCCATACGTAGCCTGAGACAGATGTATTTGCCCATGCAACAAACTGCAGAAAATAAAAATAAAAATCAGGGAATAACAGAAACAACGATGACAGAAAAAACCCAAAATCTTACTTTAAGTGTTGCCACTTCTATGGGCCCATTGTTTTGTCCAACCAGGAAAAACTCCACCGTTACAGTTTTCTTCTCTGTGCGTCTCGATGCGCTGGACCGGTGCGTGAACAACGGGAAAGCCCTGGCCAACGCGCAGGCGGAAGCGAAGACCTCGGACCGCTCACAGACCATCTGAAACACCAGCCAGGAGACACACAGTCAGATAACATCAGGGATGTGGAAGACTACATTTAAAAGGATCTGTTACCTGTGATATTACTGTTGAAGATGGGAAAAAAAAGGAGGGGGCTGGAAATATCTGATGTCTGAATCAAGACATGCCTCATGTTTTGCACAGATTGGGTGGCAGTGTGAACAGCACCACATTGAACTGACTCAGTTCGTTTCACATATGGAAACTAATTACACTGCTGGACCTGACTGTGTGGGAATTACTACACCCTTACAAGGGAGCTGGACTATAATTATACTAGTGCAATTAACATAGGTTAGCCTACAGATAATACAAAACAAAGCATGGGAACTATCAATATGTGTTCAAAACAAATGAAACAAAGAGAGAAATGATATGAGAATGTGGTTAATATTAACCCAAAAGCTTTTTAACATGTAGAACATTTTTCTGAAGTTCATTACAGAAATTACCAATGTAAAGCAGTTTTAGATAAACATTTTCAAACTTAACCATAAAGGAAAAAAATAAGCAGTTATTACTCTTGCAAATAAGTTTTCTAAGTGAAGAGTATAATTAGATTATGTTACTGACAGTGAATATATGAGTTTTCTCTCACAACCCTGAAATCTGAATTAATCTGGAGGAGCTATAGAAACAAGTAACAAATTCATCTGGCTCATCTAGAAGATGACCAGAGCAGTCCAACAGCTCGTCCTGCAAAGGACTCACACTGGAGCCTTAATTTGCATTAAAATTTTTAAAACTCACTGAATAACACAAACAAGGCACCTTAAATGGGTCATGCAATACAGACATAGCACCCTGCATGCAGGCTACATCCATCTCCTAAAGCATGTGCTAATGTCATAAATCCTAGTTCAAAAAAAGCCACTACCAGTTCCCTTTGCATGGCCATTCCTAGTTGAAGACATTCCCTACATATCCAACCTTAATTCCCTCCAACTGCTTGAGCATGCATAAGCTATTATAGTTAGGTCTTGTTTACGTGCCAGTCCAAACCACTTACAAATGTCAGTATAATTATATCGGTAAAACTTGCCCACCTCCAGCCTCCTTGGATACAGCTAAAATCCTGAAAAGTCAAGAAAATACTTGACTAGACATTTCACAGGAAGCCTTTTCAAAGAGCCACTTACAACAATACATCTGTTGACACCTCCTGGAAGGCAGTTCCTAACCAGGCGGGTGATGAACTGAGCTGCAGATGGACTATTGTGTCGGCTGACCCTGGAAGGCAAAGCGGCCACAGTGGCGTAATTCAGGTAGAGAGGACAGCTGTCCGTGGGGTTGGGGTTCAGAGTGCTTAGAGCAGATTGCCATATCTGGGGAGAAAAGAAGAATTTAAAGACAAAGAACTGCATCAGATTTCTTTCCATCTCATTCCCACTATATTCAGGCACTCTTAAATTGCAAGATTTTGCGTGTCAGAAACAAATTGTTTGCACATTTTAAATGCAATAATCTCTAGAGGGAAAAGAAATGGGAAATACAACGAACCTGTTTATTAACCAGAAAATACAAACACACTTTCTGTTACACATGTCTCTTCTAAGCCATATGAATGACAATTTAAGGACACACCATACACTGTGAAGGCTGCTTCAGAGCTTTTTCAAGTTGAGACAGTTTTCCTTCCAAGTGATAAACAAATGGATTGATTTAACTAGTGCTGAGTTACTGCTTCACATAGCAATTTAATTAAAAACAAAAAGAAAAGGCGGCTCGGCTAAATATTGTCATAAGAGACTCAGGAGTCCGGCAAAAAAACTCTGTCCAACATCTTGTGACCTAAAAGCCGCGATGTAAAACCTTTATCATTTTACCACACGCCATCAGCACCATCTCAGTGAGTCTGTGCGCGGATCCCAGCGCAGCAGCGGAGCGCAGGGACAGCGGGGAAGCGCTGCCACCGCGCTCAGCCCGGGCAGGGAGCGCGGCCCGGCCTCCGCCTGGCACCGCCGAGCGTGTTTCGGCCACGCCGGTAACTGCAGCCGTCCCCGTGTCCCCTCGCAGGGAGGGAAAGCACCGTCCGCCCGGCACACGGGGTGTCGGGGCGAAGCCGCGGTGCTTCACCCGCGGGTGGGGAAGGGCTGCGCGGGTCCCCCCGCCGCAGCAACAGGCTACTGCCAGACCCCGCTGCCCTCCCCGGACCGAGCCCGCCGGGGACCGCCTCGCTTCCCCTTTATTTCTCCCTTAAGGGCCGCTCCGAGGGACTGAAACCCACTGGCTCTGGGGTTCAGGGCCGGGCTGCGCTCCCCCCCGGCTCCCCCTTTGCCGCAGCAGGCCCGGCGCCGCGCAGGCAGCCGCAGGCCGGGCGAGCCCCCGCCTCCCCCGCACCACGAGGCCGCTCGGGACCGGGGCGGGGGGGACACCCGCGGGCACGACCCGCGGGCGCCGCGGGGGGGCGGTGCCGGGGCGGGGGCTGCGCTCCCTTCCCGCACCGGGGCCACCGCCTCGAGGGCGGAGGGTGTGTGTAGGGGGACGGGGACCTCGCGCTCCCGCCGCGGCCCGGCCTCACCTCCTCGGTGACCCGCGGCTGCAGCTTGCCCCGCAGCTGGGCCCAGGGCAGGCGGTGGAGGTTGTGGAGCTGCCCCAGGACGAGCAGCGGGCGGCTCTGCGGGTCCGCCTCGCCGGCACTGGCCTGGAACTCCAGCTGCACGTTCGCCATCTTCCTACCCCCGGCCCGGCTCGGCTCGGCTCGGCCTGTCTGCACGACTCCGCCCCGGCGCCGGCTCCGCGGGGCGGGCACCACGGCGGCGCGGGCGGCCCCCGGCGGCCGCGCCGGGCAACGCGCTGGGCCGGGCGGGGCGCGGGACCCGGATGCGGCGGTGGGAGCCGGCACGAGCTGCGGGGACGCCCCCGACCGCTTCCGAAAGGATTCCCCCGGGCTGCGGCCCCGCACAGCCCCGGTGCGGGAGCGGCGGCCCGCAGCTCGATCGCCTCGGGGCTGCCCCGCACAGCCGCTTGTATAACGGCGGAGCCCGCCCTGCCGGCGCTGGGAGCGCGGGGTGAGAGCACGGCCTGTGCCAGGCCCTGGGGTTTGACCCGGGCTACAGCCAGCACGGGAGTGAATCAGGGACCTTATGGGAGGGAAATGGAAATACCGCACGGTAACGGGTGCACAGGGTGAGATCCCCGCGTCCCACCCATCCTGGAGAGCGCTCTCGGAGAGGGAAAGGTGCCAGTGTCACCCGGCTCCCTCTGGGTGCAATCAAGGCAATAGAATCCAGGCACCAAGCAAGGAACAAATTCTTCCATTTTACTTTTCAGTTTCTAGTGAAGGCTTGCAGTAGAAATCAATTTGCTATTACAGTGCTTTTAATCCTGTCGTTTTCACATATCACTAGAATAAACTTCTGTTAACCAGGAGCAGCAGCTCATTTTTGCACACTTTTATGCATTTTAATGGAGAAATTCTGTACAAGCCAACAGCTTTACAGGCTATTTCCACCAGGTGAGGAGTCACAGATTCCCAGGAGATGCTCTAGCAATGCCACTCTGTTTGGATCATGCAGTTTCCCATTGCACTCGGTAAGGAATCAGAGCTTCAATACAAGCCGAGAAGAAGAATCCAGCAACCACAAAGAGGCCACAATCTGCAGAAGAGCAGGTACCAGGTTCGCCTGCAGCAGCGTACAGCGATGATCGGAGGGCTGGGCAGAAGCACGGGCAGTAGGTTCAGGCAGCTCTTGCTCCTGTAACACCTGAGCAGGCAGCAGCCACGATCCCAGCCCAGCTACTCCTCAGTCACGTTGGCTTTTTGGGGCTTTCACTGTCCAATACCACAGATGGTGCCTATTCTGTAACACTCCATGGAGAGATTTTTGACAAAGCACTGCATAAGGGTTTGATTTAGCTGCTAGTAACTATTTAGACTGAATTGTAACAAGCTAGACATCTGAAATGATTTATAAGCCTACAAGTTGTTTTATTGTGGTAGGTTTGTTTTTTTTCTCCCCTGGATATAATAATCTTCAATACATTCCAGCTCAAGTTACACAGGACAGTTGACATCTGAGTTTAACCTCATGTCTAATGCATATTAAAAGTGCATTTCCTTTTATTAGAATTTGGATAGAAAATATGGAGCCAGTTACCTCAGTGGAGTTAAGATAGCATCAGCATTTCAATGACAACTGGATAGGGAAATCACTCTTGACAATGCAAGTTACATTGTGCTACAGAAAGTTACAATTTTTTTTCCCCCCCAAAGATATTTCATGTCACTGCTTTCATTTAATTACAAAGAATATACAGAGACATTAACATTACACAAGTATGTTTCAGTTTATATTTTTTTTTTTAAAAAAAGAGTAATTGACCAATTAGGTTGGAAGTGTTTTATTACTTCTTTGAATTCATTAGCCATGATAAAATGTCAAAAGCACCAGTCAAGACAGAAATAAATAACACAATCTCATGTTAGAGAGAAAGTTGCAAATACAGTATATTAAATTATAGCAATATGCTGCTTCACACCAACTGATGTAGACAGCACACTAGGGAGACAGTAGTTTTAACTCACGATCATTGAAGAGATCTATTACCAGAACAGGGGAGCTGCACACCCAACTACAAGCATCATTCACTCTTCTACCATTTACCTTAGGAATTCAGAGTTTGAACTGATGGTTTTGGAAGTTCAACATCCCCTTTGTCTAGAGGTAACAAGAGTGGTACAAAGCTTTTCACAATAAGCCACACAAAACTCAAGGCTTTTGCATCTTTGTAGTCTTTGCTTTCAGGTCTGTTCCTGCACCAAGTCAGTTTAAAGCCACACCTTAAGTCCTCCTTAGTACACAGTAAAGATAAACTCAGGGCAGGCAACATATGCAACCTTAATACCAAAGTATTATGAAACTGCACTTCAGGGGCTTTGAGCAGAGCATCTCTGCAGGTTTATGGGGAGCACTGTATCAGTCAGAAAATTAAGGAAGTTACAATTCCTTTGGGGGAAAAAAATCTGTACAGAAAAGCCATATTAAAAATCTTAAGGCAAGACCCCTACAATTGCACACCACTTCAGGCCTGAATTAAACCATGAGTATTCTATTACTTCAATGTTGTCCTCATTTCTCTTTTATAGCCTACAGCAAAGTTTTCCACTGAAAAAAAATAGTGAAAAAAACCCCAAATTCTCTACTGAAGGCCTAGTAACATGTCACTTGCATGATATCTCTCATGATCAGTAAAAGACCATAAACACATCCTCTTTGCAGGCAGGCATTTGAAAGAAATAAAGTCAGGGAAAATGGACGTAATGTAGACTGTAGTGAAGTCACTTGTACAAAAACTAACAAATATGGACAGATACACTACAAAATAAACAGCTTATACAACAACTGAAGTATGAAACATCTGAGACCCACTCTAGTAGGTCAGATGCGGTAGAAAGTCAAAAGGAGAATCTCTTTTTTAGGTTTAGCTTCACCACTGCTTTAATGTAATGTCTGTGCTTTAAACTAAAGAAACTGTACATGAAAAAAATATATATGATCATTCTAGTGAGGAAAAATGTTTCTATGATTACTCAAGCTCAGAAAATTTTTTTAATTAACTAAATGTGTTAAATTATGCCAGTGATTAAATCTTGTTATTTACAAGATCAAGTACTACTCTGATTCTTAGTAATAGTGCAGTATCTAAATTAAGATCACAGGGGTTGGATTACATTCTGGTTGCTAAAAGCTTTCTTTTTAGTGGTCTATCCAGTTCTTTTGAGTCTGGAAGAAAGGAGATGAAGTAAAATATTTTTGTGCCTCAACATATTTTATATCTAGATCAATTTTTGTTGTCTAATCCCATGACTCAGTAATACAGTTTAAATTTGAAGCCTGTAACAACTGTGACACAAGAAAACAGAATACAACACATTGTTGTTCACAGTAACACACTAATTACTGTACTCACTGGTAAACTTGATTTTTGTAATTATTTTTAAGTACTGTGTTTCCAAATACCTCTACATAAAGCACCAAATTATTTATATAGGAGCATGAAATTTCCTGACATTTTCCATATAACCCTTACAAACACCTCACAGATCACTGAACTTGGACTTGGAAGAATTCCACAGAAACATTGCACAGACTTTGCACCACAAGGGCTTATACATTCAAAGGCAGCTTTCTGGAGTGCAGGTCCATCCATTCACATTGGGGAGCAAAGTTCACATAAACTCCAAAAAAAAAAAAGAAGTGAAACCTAGTGTGACTTTACACCAATCAGAACAACAATAAGGACAATTACTATAACAAACAAAATTAAAATAACAAGCATCTTCCGATTCTTCTTTTGATATTGCTCTGCCTATAGAAACAGAAAAGAAAGAGTTAGTACTTAGACTTCTGCAAAGCCACACTAAACAAGAGTCTGTAAGTGAAGTATATGCATCTCAGAACTGTACTTTGGTGACCTGACATTTCATACAATGTATATTGCAAGCAACTCCCACAAAATAACTCTGGTTTGCACCTTAGACTTCAGTGAAGGTAAGTACACAGTGAAGTCACAGTGATCTGTATTAAACAGCAGGCTCTAGAAAGAAGAATTCATCCTCATGTCAGTTAAGCAACCTTACTGTGCATTTCAGCAGTCCTTGAGAGGGCCCTGTGGCTCCACAGGACATGAGCTGCACAGAAGAATGATACTTCATCTGGAAGAATGCTTAGCTATGAAGACTGTGGAAACAAGATCAGACAACTAGGTACAGCAAAGTCTGAACAGAAAGTTAGTAAGATGTTTTAACTCATTTTGCTGATGTAAGATTCTTGTACTGTATTTGAAGGACATTAAAATTCACAACAAAACTTCATTTTTTAATAGGCATTTTTGTTGTACCTGATTCAGCTGTGTATTTTCATTTAATTTCAATTAGAACTGACAGCTTTCTTTTTGATTTGGTTCTCAGTTTTCTGCTTCATTCCTTCTTTCTTCTAACCACATTTTCTCATCCCTTTTCTCTTTTTCCCAGGGGAATTAAAAGGAGACAACGTGGAGAAAACTCTCCAAAAGCCAAATGAAAGTCTGCTAACAGAAGCTAAACAAAACAAAACTTGTGTTTAATTCTTAAAATTAATAAACTTTCAAAATTTAAAGGGAAAAATATATTCATTCTTCACCTTTATAGTCCCTGGAAAGTATCACTCATCACATCTGCTTAAGAGGAGTTTCTGACCTGAAACTATATAACATGCAACCACTGAGATTATTTACTTAATTAGGCTTGAAGTATCAAAGCCTGACAAAGTATCACAACTGATTCCAATTTTCATATGAAGCAGGAATTGGTAACTAGTGATTCAGATCACTAGACTTCTGCAGTGAATTAATACCATTTCTGTGAAAGTGCTGTCTCGGCTGTTTGTAATAATTATGCCAATTAAAACAGAAAAAAATCTGATCAAGTTGCCAAAATATTAGAAGGCAGAGTATCTGTGTTTGATGTTACTATTCAGACCTGTGTATGTGTCTTCCATGATGAGTGAAAAAATTGCTATGCTGTACTGAAAACAGGTATACAGTGCATTAAAAATGCATACTCGAGTCAGCAATCCAAACAGGGGCTTGCTGACAAGTCAGTAACTACCACCAGACTAGAAACAGCATTGATTCCAACTGATTCATTTACTTCCAGTTCAGTTTGTGCAAATTGCTTGCAATTACTTTAAGCCTTGTTCACCAATGGTCAATGCCTTAATTTTAGAGATCTCCAATTTACTTTTATGTAAAACAAGAATAAAAGAATAAACCTATAGCAAATTTATTTTGCTTTTCCTCACATGGCACTTTTTTGCTGTCCATATATTAGAAGTCTACCATAATATGAAGAAATTGAGTGTGTAGTAATAATATGTCTATGTTTCCAAAACAGAATGTCTTACTTGAGGCTTTTGCATAAATCTTTCATTCTACTTTATTTCCAGCAATGGAAGGACTGAACTGAGCTGACAAGTCAGAACTTAGCTTAAATTCAAAACAAAACAAAAAAGCCAACAAAACAACCACAAAACTCTGTGTTCTGCTGCCAATTCAAACTTTTCAGATGTTCATAGTAAAAGCTTCACATTAAAAGTATAAGGTTGGACCTAACTTCTAACAAGTACCAGATGCTAAAAGAAAACATTAAAAATATTCTTGCTGCTCACACTATTGAGACCATGTTTTCAAACTAGGATATATCAGCTAACTGAAATCTATAGTGAGGTATCCCTATTTCACAAGTGCTGGGCTCTCAAAACAGAGAAGGAATTGCAGATGGATCCCACAGGTCAGCAATATAAAAATCAAAGCAGACTGCATGGATGCCCAGGAAGTTATTTACAAAATTAACAAGAAGCATCAAGAGTGATGTTAACAGAAGTGAGATGGGAAGCTCCCACTCCAGTACAGTTGGGCATTTTAGACTGTGTAACAGTGATTTCTAAAAGTGATGATGTCCAATTGAAAAATGACTGAATAACTTGATGGCTATTAAATTCTAAAATATTATCAGGTATGCAAAGTAGCTGAAGTATTCCAGCAGTTTACCTTATGTAGTTGTTTTAGACCCTCTTCAGTTTTCATACAAGACTGTTCGACGTTGTAGTCAATTCTATCTAGAACTGTTCCCTAAATAAAATGGAGAAAATAAGCAACAAATTGAACCTAAATGAACTTCATAAAGCAATTATTATGAGCAGAGTAATTAGCAACACACAGCAAACAGCTAATGAACTATGTAAACTCTGAACTTTTACAGAAGAACTAGTTGGGACTTTATCAAAGGGCCTCCTTGCTCAATGCCTAACTGGCAGCTCTGTCACCATCTCTCACATCACATCCCTTAATAATCACCTTACTTCCAGTTCAGGTGTTTTTAGCTGACACATTTAACCTAAACTCAATCTCCAGAAGAAACAACCAACAAAACTCTGGGATTCTATAGTTTTTGCAGTCTAATGCCTATAACCAGTTGAATTTTTTTAATTCTTTTTTTTCCATTAATTCATCTTCTGGCAGATTTCAAGCAGAGGAAAACCTTAGCCAGGAGAAGTAAGTTTGGAAAAAGCAAGAAGCACATGAAAACAGGATGTTACAACAAAAATAGTCTGGAAGCCTTAACACCACATGGAATCTCCTATTTCTCACTACCACTGGGATGTCCATGTACCTGTTCTACTATCATTGCTCCCAGGTCCCTAAATATTTCATTGAGATCGGAGATTGACTGCACAATCTGACGGATTTCTCGTTCCCGCTCTTCCACCATTAATGTGTTTTGCTCCACCAGGGCTAGCTGGTCATCTGTAAAACCCTGTTGAAATACAAGATTTAGATGTTGAACTAACACTATAAGAACACTTGAAATAATGATAAGCATTATAAGATTTCATAACACAACAGTCCTTTCGGAATTTCAATAGGAGACAACTATCTAAGAAAAAATCTTACTGTATTTGAGTTTCAGAGTAGCTAAAATAACTTGGACAGCTATTCATAGTTTCAGCAGAGAAAATTTAAATCTCACATCCTGCCTGAACACAAACAACTTTTAAAATTAAAATCTGTCCTAAACAGTGTTTTTAATAATGTACAAAACTAGTACATGTGTCTTGAAATTATGGAATATCTACTGATTGATCAGCATTACAGCAAGTCCCATAATGTCAATAGCCATTAAAATGTGTAAAGAAAGACACAACAGCAATTCTGATTTTATTTTGAACTACAGAGACATTATTGTTTTTGTCTCCCAGGGCTGTCCACAACTGAACACTATCCTTCCCCTCCATCACTTTTATATAGACATAAGTGAATTTATAATATAAATAATTCTCTCTTTTACATGAGATTAGCTGAAAAGCTGCCTTAACTTTTTCCATAAGCTTTCAATTAAATGTTAAGCATTATCATTAAGAGTATTCTGCAGCACTTAGGACACAATAGAACAGATCCCACCATTGCTTAGAAATGCACTATCCCCAAACTCAGAGTAAAACAAAGTGTGTCTGGTACTGCTGCACAACTCACCAATTTAACTGTGCAGAAACCAATCATTACACCATTATTTGCAACCATCTGTAACACTGAAAATCTTCAATTACACTTTAGAGTTAACTTTAAAGAGTGCCACCTTCCACCCAAACTCAGAATCACACAATTTCCTAACAATTACTCTTGCATCTGCTGAAAAAGGTGGCATGACAAAGCACAGCACTGTATTTACAGCCCTTCTAGTCCCTTGTCAGCTGTGTAAGAGAATTCAGTAGTCAAACTAAAGTTCTCACACTGGAATATTGAGGCTATGGCACAATCATCTTAACATCACAGCAACAATACTAATTGGGAAAATGCATCACAAATCTGTAGAAATAGAATTTCCATGTAGCTTGGTGCTTGTGGAATACCATTTTGATATTTTCATACTAAAATTAAAGGTACATTAAAAAGCTTATTCATATTGAATTTGTGTAGTAATATCTTAACTTACCCTATCATAAAGTGTATCATCCTCCCCATCATCCATCAGTGGGACCGAAGTGTCAAAGAAGTGTTTGGATCTTTCTTCTCTATTCTTCATGCCTGTAAGGGACAAACTATGTTTCAGCATAATATTTATGCACACTAAAATCAGGGTAAGAGTGAAGTCTGAAGCACCAGATAGAAAAGCACAAGAAAAAATCTGGCTAATAAATTACATAAATAGCAGTATCTAAAATGCAACTGTCATACAGGCTTACTATTTAACAAAGCATAACAAATTAAACCAGACTTGCAAGACTCTGATTAAATCAATGATTTTAAGTCCTTATGTTCCATGAAGTTAAAGTTAAGTAAGTTAAGAGCCTTAAAATGTAATCACTCTAGGCTATTTTCTAACAAATTCTGCTAGGAACATCCTTCATCTGAACTGTGATCTTAAGTTCCACCTGTGCCATTTATACCATTGGAGAAAGAAATATTATATCAGTATTAAATATGAAGATCAAATTTTTGTGAGTTTCTTCCAAGATTAAAATAATCTTACTTAGCTAAAAATAGAACTGCAGATAATTTCAGGAATTTTAAACAGAGGATATTCCACTTCTGTTTACGGATGCAGAATTTGAATTTATCACAGACCACCTTTTGAAGTTTCATCTCTCACTACTATCAACCAACAGCAGGTATCGTGTCAGAAGACCCATGGCTGCTTCACCAGTGTTTGCAGGCCACAATTTGAGAAGCAATGACCCATTAAAAATGTGGTTAGATGAAATAAACTAGTTTCATTGATATATGAAATTTCTCCTTTAGGAATAAGAAAGAGGGACAGAGTAAACCAGTTTGAACACAGGCTGTGAACCAGACACTCTAAAATTCTACCCTTCACTCTAATATACTCCTGGTGTTCCTCTGTGCATCCCCTAAAACTTTCTGTGCTTCAGTTTTCCCAACCAAGAAAATATGCACACCTTAATTAATGGTTTCCACAGAAGGTGCCCATGCATTACTGTAAGTCTTATGCTTACGTTTGAGATAGTCAGACTGTGCATGCCTAAAGTTGGTGGAGAGGTCCTGAAGGGATTGTGCTAAGGAAGACACTACATTCCTGAGAACACGTGCTTCTTGTTCTGTACAGCTGCGTGACCTGCTCTGCAAGACCTGGACTGCTCTCTGACATCTGTGAAATAACTGAGAAAACAATTCCATTAGTAAAAAACACACAGTAACATACACCTTAAATATCACACTGCAAAAGTTCCAATGGAAGATAAATATTTTGATTAATTTCTTATTGCACAGTGCAATGTTTAAAAAGGTACAGAAACCCAGAACATAAATGAACAAAACTTAAAGCTGACGAGGTAGCAGAGTAAAACAATTACTGCTGACCAAAGGCATTATATTCATTATAACTGCTTGGACTGGAAGCCTTATGAGATAGATATATACATATATTTCCCTGAGTTATCTGTAAATGTGATTTGATGAAGTCTCCCAATCCTATTCCAAGTAGAAAAGCAAACAGGTAAGTAAAAAACCAGAGAGGTTAGGTGATTTGTTGAGAAGTTTACTGAGACAGTGAATGCAGTACCAAGCATAGAGCCCAGGAATAATACTAATGACAAAAGAAACACTTTACTCAAAGGAAGTCACTGCCTCATGATGGTGCATTACAGATAAGTCAGACTGTAGGTTTAGAACTGGAAGCTGTCTGTACCTGTGTGATCTCTTGGGTTGTTATTTCTATTGCCCGTTCTTCTTCACTGCTGTCATCCAGTGTTGGTCTGTTTAGATGTTTATCATGAAGACTGGCTAATTCTTTCATCTTCTGTTTAACTCTGGCAATATCATACTGAATCTAAAACAGAAAGCCCAGCAAAGAAAGGGAAGTGACTAATATTTCAGAGGAAAAGGCTCTGAAACATGCTAGACAATAATTGAAAGAAATGTGTGTAACATAAAAAGCAGATCAAAGATCATTAAAAAACCCACAGAAAAAGCTGACTAAGAAGTAACTGAATACTCTCATACTTTGAGTTTGCTATTTTTCAAACCTACTCTTGTAAATCTCAGGCAAGGCTGCTGTTTTCAGATATGCTTCATTAAGTTGGACTTATATGTATATCATAATGTAATTAATATCATAGTAAGAAGGTTTAGTCAGCTTCCAAAAGTATACATGAAAATCCATGTCACACCTTCAACTCTTTCAAACATTTGATAACCTGAACTTAACAGTAAAAGTTAAATGACATGCTTTCAAACAAGTCATTACAAATAAATCTGTAACAAAGATTATTATTGTAGTGAAAAGGAGACTGATCACCTTTCTCCACAATGGGTAAGACAGTAATTCACAGCTTGCCTGATATTTTCCTCGAAACAAGGGCATCAGTTTAGAAAACACACTTATTTTAATCTTTCTTCCAATATTACCTCTACCATAAAGCTTACAGAACTGAGAACATCACTGACAACTCTAATAAATCCCTACATAAGAAATCAAACTTGTGTGTTGGATTTGCCACACAACTTACCTCGTCTGCGCCATCAACCCATTTGGGGGGTAAGCGTTTCGTTACTCCGATTGCTGCTTCAGGATCCAAACTTATCCCCGACACCAGTGCCATGCGATCATCAGCAAGCTACAGAAGAAAAGAAAAAACAGCAGATTAATTTTATTCAAATTAGATGCAAATCCTTGAGTATTAGGAAAAAATGCATGTATGCCTTCCCATAAAAATCAACCTCACAAATGTGTTTGTGCACAATGCAGGTATGATCGAGCACTACATCTCCTGGTTTACTCCTATATGTTAATGACCTACATCTCCCAACTTCCTAAAGGACCTGAAAGATGAAAGTTACTCTTAGCATACATTCTTAGCAGATTTTCAAGGAGAAAATATTGTACTGCAGTGAGAATTCAAGTAACTCATGTTGGTACACTTTGTATTAGACAATTATTCACAGCCAAAGGGTTCCTAATCAATGGCTTATATTGACCAGGCAAGTCTGAAAATCTCATTTGGGAAAAATCTCCAAATAAAAACATTTATCATATCTCCAAGAAATAAAAATAGTTTCCCATGATTGTTCTCAAACAATGTTTAGACAGATACTTACCTACCAGGCAGCTGAAGAATAAACACTCTTGCAAACTGACATGCAACTAAAATTGTTCAGTTATTTATTTAATGGAAATCAAAAGGTGCTAAACAAAAACAGCCAAGGCAGTGAGCAATCCACACCTCCCTATATCACAATGATGCGTGCTTACTGCTTCAGCTATGCGGTCTGGGGCAAAGAAACTTGCAGGAAAATGGGTGGAATAATTACCCAGAAAATTCCAGAGATTGTTAGAGTAAATAAGATGATGTGCCAGCCAGCTTATACACAGCTTTCCACAGATCCACAGGAGGGCTGAAGATGGGGAAGGAGTAAAAGAAACCCTTTACCACAATTAATAGTCATAACCTGAATAACTCAGGTGCAAGAAATCAGGTGTTTCTATTATTGGAGACTGATACAGACTGATGTACAGCAGCACAGGCATAGTTGCAGAAGGTATGATATACTTTTGGAGACATTTTTGGGAATCTAATTTGTAGGGCTGAGATATTAAAATGTTTTAGGAAAAAAACTAAAAGTATTTTTATAGTCACAAATTACCTGTGAAATCTATCAGAATCTTATTTTTCAAATAATACTTTTAGATGTAGGTTGAATAACTTCAACCTCAAGGAAGTTTAAAATATGATAGCTATGAAGGAATAAGAACATAATGTGCAGGGTCTTTGTTTTGGTTTTGTTTGATTTTTTTTGGCAGAAACCTAAAGCCATGGTCTGATACTGAACAGACAGGTACAGATTTATTTATCTGCTTTGATATCACTACCAGCAAAATGTGCTGTTCATCCTCAGTAAGAATTCTTTTGTTAAGGGCAGTATTAGTGCTACTGACCTCTAAGCAGATCAGGATATTTTTCTTGGTAGGGTTTTGAAACTTCTGTAAATAGATTCAGTGCTCTAGTGCAGGTGCAAAGAAACCCATTTCTACAGTGGTGCAGTGCTCTTTGAGCTGTGCAGCAGAAGTATGGTATCTTTGCTCTTCAGAGGTTTTCAAGACTCGGTTAAACAAAGTCATGCATGACCACATGTAGATTATTAATAGTCCTGCACTTGACACTAGATGATCTCCAGACCCTCCCTCCAACAAGTGTGCCTATGATTCTCCAGTTTAAGGCTGAGTATGATACACACCTAACAGTGTGCAGGGCCACCAAGCAATAATTAGATGCTTCCAGTCACCATCTTCCTCTGAAAGCAAAGCTGGGGAACGGATGGAACTGGAAGACAAATCCAGATCCTGTTGCCAGTTGAACTAGGCTTTGTCATTTCAGACATAAAATAATCTTCCTTTACTGGAGATGGAAAGAGGTGGTACCCTCAGTGATACCACTTGAAACACACCCAATTACTTCACTGTACTTTCTCAGGGAAAGATTTTATACAAAAACTTCACTTTCTAGTTTCTCACAGATTCCCAATTTTCCTTCATCAGGCATGGAAAGCTTTTGTTGTTCCCCACCCCCAGCCTCCTAAGAAAACAATCCCTCTTCCTTCCTGGGCAATTATTTCCTGAAAGCCTGAGGTTTTTTTATCCCTGATCTTATTTCCTGACCAATAAAGTTTATACAATTTATGCATAGCATAAGAAATACTTAATAGCTTCACTGTATCCTGTATGTATACAGTAAGCCAGTTTATACATGTATTTATTATCAATGTAACATTATCATCACAAAATGCTTGTCTCTGTGCAGCCTTGTCCTTCTGCTGTACTCTGAGACACCTCATCCTATATAATGAAATTTTAAAAACTGGCAGAATAAAGAAAGGAACATTTCAGCTCAGTGACGTACGACTGATGCATCATGGCAGAGTAAAATGTGAAAAACAATACCTCATCCAGCTCCTGAAGTGATTTGTGGATCCCATCAGCCCCATCCAGTTAGAGACAGCAAAAGATAAAAAGGAAAAAAGAGACATAGGACAGATATAGGGTACGGTCAGTGGAGAAAATACCGATTTATTTTTTAAGCATGGTGGTTTACCAAGAACAAAAACTGGCTTTTAAAACATGACTATTTAATAAATACATCACAATATTGTACTTTTTAAGTCCGTATTTTGTTTGATACACAAACTTTAAAAAAAAAATCAGTTGCTTGGTAAACAGAACATAAGAGATTAAGTTAAGAGCTTGGTTTGTTTTCCAAAGTAACTGCACAGTGAAGTTTCTAGCTTCTAAAATTTCAAGTAGAAAAACTGCAATAGAATACATTGAAATGTGACAGCAAGGGTAATATGACTGCAGTATTCCACATCCACCAGCAAGTTAGAAGGCTTGAGTATGATTGGAGCATCCACATACAAGCTTTTGTAAGACGTTTATTGACAAACACCCCAGTTATCACAGGATAAAACAGACAGCAAAAGACAAAAAGCAAAAGCAAATGCAGTATACACTCACTTATGTACACACTTGAATTATGCTGTAGTTTCAGGTAATGTTACCCCTACATGCATCTAAAAAATATGAAAGGCTGGTATCTACAACATATCTGCACTTCATCTGCTCATCAGTCTTTGTACTGTAGAGGCTATGTGTGAGCAATAGGATATTTCACCTAAAGATTAATAAAGCAAGCATGTCAGATCCAAAACAAGGACAAAATACTTGTGGTTTACAAAGCAGCAGGCTTCAATTAATGATCTCTTTCATCCTATACCAAGCTTTTGAAATAGGACTATAGTGTTAAGAATGCTACTTGGATTGTCTGAGTTTGGGGAGTGGTTGACTGTCCACAAGAGAATGCATCTTCCAGGGCAGAATGCAATTTTTGGCAGAGAGCTCTCACAGTAAAAGGATTTCTTCAGGAGAAGCCTGGAGAGCAAACCAAGGGCAGCAAAGTACCATGAGCTACAATTTGCAACACTGCCCTGTTGGCACACAGCAGCTCTGCTCTGGGGATAATACCCAAAAGGAAAGGTAATCCACTGCAACTCTGAGAGCAAGAGGCACCTTACAAACAGGAAAGACAAGTAGCTCACACTGCCATCCTTACACTTCTTGCTAAAATAGTACACTTGTAGTAACTAACTACAGCACTCTCAACTGTCCACCAGGATCAAAACTGAGCCATGGACTAACTTACTCCACTGCACAAGAGCATCAATTTCCAATCACTGTTAGCTTTGATTACATTTGAGTGAGCATCCCAGAGAATAGCTGCAATTAATATTAGCAAACATTGTAAATAAACATTTTATGCAAGTGTGTAATTGCACTCACTGTTAAGTAAACGAGTAGTTTCACTGCTCAGTAGTCTGCATGCAAGCTTAAACTACCACTAACTTTTCTAGGTGATATTTTAAAAAATCCAAGCATCTCAGAAAAGTGATATTGATATTGGCAAAACCCCATGTTAACAAGAACTAAATGCAATGCCAAATTAAACATGTATAATACATATTACTATTGACATTTCCTGTTCTGCAACTGCAATTTAATATACAGCTTGATAGACACAGGTGTAATAAAGTTAACAATGAACAAAGACCATTCAAGAGCAACTCATCTGTTGAAATTAAATTTGCAGCACAAAATACTACTTTTCCTAATAAAAATGCATCAATGCCAAGCAATTTAGAATGATGAGACTGCCAGCAGATATTTACTGGTGCCTATTACAAATAAACAATAAGTCTGAACAGAAAGTGTAAAAACCTCAGTAGAGGTGAGCTGCCAAGCAGTTCCTCACAGTCTGACTAGCTCAAAGCTTAGAAAAAGCTGCATAAACTGGCAACAAATGGCTTTCTTAATTTTCTGTAATGAGGACTTACACTAGAATCTACTGACTCGCCTCTCTCACAGATGACTTTCAGTATTATTTGTATTTGGGGAAAAAAAATAATTAAAAAGACAATGGACATGAGATCAAATTATGGAAAAATTGAAGCAATGAGAATAATCTACACTAGTGTATTTAACAGTGCCCACATTGAAGTGAATAGAAGAGTTCTGCTCTATGAAAAAACTTGGATATTTTCCTTTGGGGAAAGGAGGCATCAAAAAGCACAAAGGAAAAAAACCTCATGTCAATGTTAACATGAAGTTATTAGAACCATAACAGTATTTATTAGTCATGAAGTGAATAGAGACACAATCAGCACAAAGACAGATCTCTTCTATTCATTTCAGGTGAAGTAGTAGGAAAAAGGTATCAACAGGGTAGGGAGGGAGGGGAGAGGGGGAAGCACAGAGGACGGTGGGGTTTTGAGGAGAGGGCTCGAAGGGAGTGGGGAGAGCCGGGGCGGGTGAGGGGGGCTCGGGGGAGAGCCGGGGGCCGGACGGGAGGAGCGGGCACACAGCACGGCTGCCTGGCAGCCCGAGCACGGTACAGAAGGATGAAGGGAGGAGACTCACCGCAGCAGCCATGCTACGTGAACTCAGAGGGCTGGAGGAGCCGAAACTACTCACTTGCTCGGCCAGCAGCTGCCGGCTCTGCACCGCGTTGTTCCGCAACAACAAGAACGCGTCCGTTAGACGCCGGGTGGCCATGGCCTACCGCCCCGAGGCCCCCTCGCCCGGGGGCCGCTCGGCGCCTCGCTGCCGGGCCCTCAGCCCTAGCTCAGCCCGGGGCCCGCGGGCAGGGAAGGCCGCTCACAGGGCCCGGGCGGAGGCGCCCAGCGCCGGGCCCCCCCGGCCGCCGGCCCCATCCATCCCCCCCGGATCCGACGGCGGCCCCAGCAGCGGCCCGGCTCACTTCCGCGTTGTGCATCGCTCAGCGCCTTCCGCCCCGCTCCGCCCGGGCCCGCCGGCCGCCGCACCAACGTTCCGGGCCTCCTGGGGCCCGGGCAGCGGTGAAAGCCCTACACCCGACCCGACCGGCTGCGAAAGCCCCGTAGGGCTGACGGACCGCAACCCGCTCCGCTCGGGGCCTCGGGGGGAGGGTGCGGGCGGGCGGCAGGGCCTTATGTTGGTTGCCCGCAATGGCAGCCAGGTGTGGGCCTAGGAGCCCTGGCAGCCGCCCGCTCCCCACACCTGTCCCGGGGCTGGGGCACTGCCTTTCCCTGGCAGGGAAAAGAGTAGAGAAGCCCTAACGTTCCCGTAGCTTTTTCAGTGAACTTGGTCCTTCTCACTGCTGTCAAGCATCCTCAAAAGGCAGAAGTTTTGTCCAAAGCAAAATACTGTGGTATGACCATTTTGGTTTGATGGCTTCTCCTTGCCCATTTTTTTTTTTTTTTCCCTTCTGAATCCCTTTCTCTTCCCCCTGGTTTCTTTTCAATAAATTTTCCATTTTCCAAAAAACCCTGCGCAGCTCTTTTTGCTGTCTCCTGCCATTCAAAAATCAGGATATTGCCTGAAAATGAACAAACCGTTTAAAATGACGATATTGAGTTTGACTTTCTGAAAGAGGCTTTTTAATGAGGCAAACTGAAATGATTTTTTCCCTGCTGCTCTGTCAGGCCAGTCTGGGTCCCCTCTGTGCAGGGCAGATGTGACACAAAGGTGTGGCTCGGGTTCCTCCTGCGCACCCCTGCCAGCTCTGCACCTTGCACCCCGAGGGATGCCCAACATGTCCCTGGTGAAGACAGCAGCAGCCACAGCCCGGCATGGCCAGGGCAGCTGCAGCACACTGCTCATCAGAGACTCCCTAGCTTAAACCCTCAAAAAAACCCCCCAAAACAACCCATTTTACACTTATTTACACATTTGGTAGAAACAGTGACTATAATCACAACCACATTTTCTGGACATGTTACCCCGTTTTATCTCACCGCCTGGGCAAACTTGTACAGTGAGAAACAGAAAAAAATGATTCCTTTGCTATTATAAGACATTTGGGGAGTTTTCTTGAGCAGCCCTTCTGCCTCAGCGGGAGAGACCCGAAAGTTGGAATTTAGCAAGGAAATAAGCTCCAGTCATACAAGGACTAACGCACGCGTTTCATTTTTCGTGGTCTGCTGAAATCTGTTTTCATTTTGGCTGCCTGACAGAGGTTTTAAAAATATATGTACGTACTTCATTTCTTCATGCTAATTTTTAATCTACTGTAACAACTTTTTATTCTATGAGAACAGTTTCAGCGAATGACCTTCTCTTGGCACTGCTGCTGTGGCTGTAGGTCGAGAGGAATTTCTCTCGCCATCAGCGGTCTCCCCATGATCTTTTAGCTCTGGATGCAAGCACAGAGAAAAACAGTTGGAATATCCCACATGGTGGGATGGTGAACATGAACCCAATGGGAAGCCTGATGTGCTGGAAGTTGGGGTACACCAGCGACAAATGTCTTTTACTTTCTGATTTTTGACATCTTAAAAAGGTTTGAATGTTGGGCAGGCTTGGAATTTAAGCAGAGAGTATAAAAGTATTTGGGACCTGTATACAGAGGGATAAAAGTCTGTAAGGAAGAGGCCCAGACTTAACTCGGTGAATAACCACTTCAAAGTGGATATTAGGAATAAGCAAAGGGAGTAGAAGGAATGGAAAAAAGGATTAATCAAAGAAAACTACATCTTAGAATTTAGGAAGTATAGGCACAAAGGGAAATGTGCCAGAAACAAAGCCGAGTTAGACCTTGCAAAGGAAATTAAAACAAATAGCAAAATGTTCTTCAGGCGTACATACCAGGAGACCAAGGAGAGAAGAGGTGGGAGTGATGAAAGGCGGAGAGGCAGGACACAAATGAATGCAAAATATATAGTGGAAATGTACATAGAGGAAATGAATGCATGGAGATAGAAATTATCTCATCCAAGTGGAAAAAACCATAAAAATCATAATGTGATGATAATTTGGACATGATCATTGTACGTCCCTTCCAACTGAAATATTCTCATTTCTGACCCAGACATCTAACAGCACTGGCCTATCAAGATTGTATCTGGCTGTGTAACAGATCACTGCAGGAGCAACACGACACAGTTTGAGAGCAGGAAAAATTGTTCCAGCATTTTAAAAGGGGAAAAATTATTGAAGTCTGATCCAAATAAAACACAAGACTCCTGGATAAATTTAGCAGGAAAGAATAATACCAGACATGATGGCAGATATAAATGGGCTAAAATACAACATGAATTTATTGAAGGTGGATAATACCAGAGTATCCTATTAACTTTATAAGGTAACTAGTTTTCTAAATAGAGAAAAGATAGTAGAGCTATTCTGTCTGGTGATGAATAAATGTGGGCTGGAAATTAGAAGAAAATGTCTAACCATCAGAGGAATGAGGTCCTCGTATGTCTTTCCCACAGGCCTGGCATGGGCAAACAAATGGCTTATAAGGTAGCGCTCCATCAGTTCATAACAAGGATCATATTTTCACCTCCCAAGACAGCACATATCCCTAAATATATCTTTATAAGCATATACTGTTAATATTGTGGGCTAGTGCTTCTTGGTGCTAAAGGTCATTGCCAGAGGTTTAGAGCTTGTGTCATTCTTTGCCCTCTTATCTGCTTTTTGAATGCCTGTTCTTTTCTCATGTTCTTATTGAGCAATGAGAGCAATGCTGCTTGCACTCACATTCCTGCACCCACCACCTCCCACAGCCAGGGCCTGATCCAAAATGGTGGGAACTTTCCAGTTACTACTGTGGCATTTGGATCAGGCTTCTGGAGGAAGACAAAAATATTCCATATTTCAGAAGAACAATCTATTTTGAGGAGAATAGCTAAGCTTTTTAATTTTTTTTTATTTTTTTATTTTTTTAAATGGGAAGATAATCAGAGCCATATTTCAAAAGCCAGCTTTCAATCTGTGCTTGCAATCTCCTTTCCTGCAGTCCAGTCCCTGTATCACCAGTGCCTAGCTACCCAGGCTACATCAAGGGCAAACAGACCTTATGCTTCGGTGATCAGATGAAGGTCAATCCCCACGACATTTTATCTTGTGTAATTGAGTAGATACGCAGAGGAGGTGAAATATTGTAGTCTTTTGAAGACAGAACAATCAGTTTGTGCCAAAGGTAGCATTAATGGACCATTAAGTGCATTTCGCCCTGGAAAATCCCAGCATCCTTTTGCAGCTGGGACATTTGATTGTGAGAAAAGTTCTTGGTCAGGAAAGTTTCTAGAAAAGAACTCAGCAAAGCGGCTGGATTAGCTCTGCCATTGTTACAGGTCCATTTTCTGCATGGGAATTGAGGAGCTCTTAGAAAAATAGAGCACATTCTTGCCTTTATCCTGTAGCAGAAGATTTTCAGGCTTCGGGGCTGTCAAACTGGCAGTGTCCAGACTGTGCTAATCACTGAATTAGGATTTGTTTGTCCAGGGAACTGGGAGTTTCCCGTTTTGGCAGTGGTGTGATTCTGACAGCCTCTCTGTAGGTGGTGCTGCAAGGCAGTGAGATGGCAGTAAGACTGGCCTAAGCTATCTTAAAAATTCACTCTCTTGGTTTCTTAACTAGCCCTTGATATTCCAACTTTCTTAAAAGAAAATCGGACATAGTTGCTCATCATTCCTTTATTTTGATGAGCTATAATCTGAATGCACCCATTGGAAACAGAAACAGAGGGGAACTGTCATTTTCTCTGGGTTCAAACTGTTGGTGTTATGTACTCTTTATGGAAAACTGCAGTTGAACAAACTGTCTCTTCATATTGATGTAACTTTACCAGAATTTTAATAGCAGATTGTAGAATCTAATGAATTAGAGGAGAACATCTGAAAAAGAATAATGAGTTGGTCATGCAGAGGCCATAAGAAATGGATGTTTAAATTAGAAAGAGAAAAATTCACATCTCTTAAGTGGGCTCTGTCCTTTTTTGCTCTACACTCAAATGTTGCCTTGAGTTCAGCTGCTCTTCTGCATACTGAAAAATGGTACAATGGATCCTGCAAATGTCTGTACTCCCCTTCTGATACTGAAATGCAATCAATCCAGGTGGAGTCAAGTTGTACTTCAAGCTTGGTAGGCGGTGAAGACTGCTGTGTCTGCTTGGAGGGCTGGGAGGAATTTTTTAATCAAAATTCAGCTGCAAGAATTTGGTGTTTACAGGCAGACATACTTCACATACATAATTAGACAGGCAACCTTGTTCAAAGGCAGATGTGAGAGCTATGGTCTATGAGCTCGTACCCCAGTCTCGTGACAGGCTAATCATGCCGATGGTACTTAAACAATGGAACAACTTTGTCATCTAATATTGTGAAAAATTCCTTTCCTCAGCTGGGCACTATATTAAATCTTCTGTGTCACCATGGTGTTAGGTCACCTCTGCAGCAAAGATGAAAGATTGCTCACTGTAGGCATTTATATCTCTGCTTATCCTAATTACCTCTCCAGTAGGCGTGTGAAGATCTTCTGTACTTAAATCGATGTATCAAATGGAAAAATTTGTTACTGGTCTCATTCTTGTAAGATATTTATCCAAAGATTTTTAGATCAAGATGGGATACCTGGCTATTATGGATGTATGTTTTAGCTGAGCAAAAGCTGTGGGGCTGGATGTACAGCAGTGGTTTGATGTTCATCCACAGAAATAGCAGTGTGAATTCAAGATGTTTCTGTCCCCTAGCTGTTTGCTGTTGACCACAGCAATGATGTTACCCTCCAATTTAGCTAGCACAGTGTGCTCTGTGAGTGCTTCTCATGTGCTTTAGTGCAAGTCAATTAGTTCAGTTACTAATATAGCAGATTTATTTGAGAGGTTAAGGCACCACAGCTGACATGCTGGCATGCTGAGGGCAGTTATCCCAAAGCCACTCTGCAAACCCAGCTTTGAGGGTCAAACAGTACCGTGTCTGGAGTAAGAGAGGAGGGAAATGTGGTGTTTGCATACTGTGGCAGAGTCCCACAGTACTTCAAGTACATGCATACATGAAGAGATTGTAATCAAAGTAAGTAGGCATGGGAAGTATTGTTGTTCCTCTTTTAGAGATGAGGAACCAAGCCATGAAAAGATTCAGTGAGCAGTTCCCCTGCAGATATGCATAATGTAAGAGCTGGCAATAAAACACAGGATGCATCATTACTGCCATTTTACAGATGGAAAAACCCAAGTCACAGAACAATAGTGTCTTGCACAAGGTCACACAGGGTATTTATAGCAAACCCAGGACCTGAATCTGGAGCTGCTGAGTCCTGCTCAGCATTTTTCCCAAGGGAATCACGGGTAAGGAGATTAATGTCAATAGTTTCCCCCAAAGCAGCAGAATTTCAGAAAGAAAAGGAAGACTGTTCCAGAAAAAGATGCCTGTGATTGTGTTAGAAGAAGAAGCTTGGACTCCAGTATCCCCAGCAACTCATACCTGTGTTCTTGTTATCCTAATTAGTGGCAATGTTCCACTTCCAGAAGGTTTTATCTCTTTAAATTAGGTGGTATTTTTTTCAAGTAATAAAATTAAAGAAAGCAATTCAGAAAGATGTATTACAGTAGATGATGGTCTGACATTCATTCCAGCAATAACAACTGTTATCAAAGAAAGATCTTTTTCATAAACATAGGAAACAAGTCAGGCTAATAAAGACATGAATAGGGTTTTGCACAGTACAATGTAAAAATAATCAATGAAATAATGAAAAAAATCTAGTCAGAAAGTCTGCATAATTAGTATTATCTTGCACAGAAGTAGTCTGACTCTGCTTTATCATGAATAGCATTTAGACATAAATCATTCTGAAACAAGAGGGAAGGAATGATCCTGCTGAATTCAGTGCTGTTTGGGAGCAGCAGAGGGCACATAAGAGCAGGTTCCTACTTAACAAATTCCACTTTTTTGGCCTAGATCTTCCTGTAGACTCTGGAACTGTAAATACTAATTTTCTTAATGAACTGGTGCCAGGTGGCTCGCAAGTGGCTATCCTCTGAAGAAAGAATCTTAGATTTCTAGAGCGGTTTTCTGTCGCTCAGGACTCTGCCTGCAGTGGACATATTATGCCAAGATACTGCCGTACATGGTGTTTATTGCTATTCTCAGAGGTGCTTAGAAATGTGAAATGCTAGAATCTGAGATAAGTACAAAGATGATGTAAGAGCACAATGAAGGAAACTAGACCAAGCAAAAAAAGACTTATTAGACCAAGGCAGGGATGGGGGGGTCAGAGCTGCAGCTGAGAATGGCCATGGGGAGGTAATGAAATCCCCTTTCTGCCTTAAATAGCATCACAGTTAAAAAAAAAAAAAGAAAAGCAAACCATACATCTGAAATCCTAACAGAGGGGTTGCAAGGAACAGTAGAATGGCAGCTCCAAGAAAGGCACTGCTGTCATTTGCTTCTCTTTTTTTCCTGTTGCTCAGTTAAAAGAATTACAGTGTCTCTAGAAACACTTTTACCACCATCTGTGAACTTCCACTCCGTGGAGCGAGGCCTCACGGGAAAGCACATCTGACTGTCCCTGGTTTACACATGAAGAAACTGAGGCAAGGGAGAGTGGCACTGATGTGACAATTAGATTTTCCCCAAGCTCTCCTTGTTTGGTCCCTCTGAAGACGTGGATGTCTGACCTTGGATGACTTATGCAGCCCAAACTCCACTGGTTTACCTCCCACCAATGTTCCAGTGACTGGCTTTAGGCCAGGACCCTTCAGCTGTTGCCTGTGGGCTCCAGCTGGTCTGCAGTGGTAGTGAGTATCTCCTTCAATCATCTGTGCCCTGAAATCCCTACACACCCCCATTGCTGGGACAGGATCATCCAGTGCACTGGGAATGATGGCAGCACTGGTTGGAGTGGGTAGGGGGTTATTTTGATCTTCCCCCTCCATGCTGCCTTATATAGGGCTAGGAGGCTCTATGGTCTCCAGGGTGTATGGCCCCATCTCTGTCCTTTGCTGTACTTGTTCCGTCCCTGCTGGGAAAGATAGTCCAGTGCCCTTTGGATGTGGTTTGCAGGGGTGGTCACAACTTCCCATGCTTGGAGTACATCCACCATTGGCCATAGAGGGCTCAGAGTCGCTGAAGCCCTGAGCTGAGTTGCAGGGAAAAAAGAGACCCATGTTCAAATTGTTGTACCTGAAGGAGTGATGGATTCAGCCTGTGCCAGTCCAGGCTGGCTGGTTATCCTGACACAGCCACTCCATTTTCCTTGCATGGGAATGTCCACCCTGGCTTCTGTCCACTGTGTCCTTCTTTGAGTCTGTAGAAGAGGCCATCAGAAGCACTCAGCCATCAGGAAACACTGAACACAAGGACCATGGTGTGACTTAGGGTGCCTGAATCTGGGTTATTCTTGGTGCTTCAGTATCCCAGCGAACAGCAGTGGCTTTCCCCACCACTGCGAACGAGAGCACACTAGAGACCAGGAGGTATTCAGTAGCAGGGGACCAAGGTAGTGGTCCAAGTGCTGACCTGTTTTCCCTGCAGCATAGCTGTGGAAGATGGTGGGCTGGAAGAAGTTAATGAGACATAATTTGGCTCAGCTTGTTTTCTTGAGGTATTCTGTCTAAGTAGGCTCAGCAGCTTTGCCTATCCCCATCTCGGTTTCCTGACCAAAGATGAGGTGCGAGGAACTGAACCGCACTCCCTGGGAAGAGCTGATAGAGCCTCCTCCACTTCTCCCCCTCCTCTGGTGCTTCAAACCAAAACAGCTGCAAACTTCTTGTGGCTGGAGATGTGCTGAGTGGCCTGGCTGGAGTTCAGGGAGAGGTAAAGGAATCCCACCCACTAGTAGCAAGGGCTCTGTGCCACCACCAGCCCTTGCATGCCCTAAATCCTGGCTTCCTGGTAATCGCTATCTCCATAAATACCAGTCGGCCGGCAGGAGAAGGGACTTGCATCATTGAACTGTGTTGTATCGTGTGAAATATGAGGTGACGCACAATACACTGGCATTAGGCAAAGGAGTTGTCTGCTGATGTGGTGACACGCTTGAGGTAAAGCTGGAAAATTTGATCCCTTCCTCCCTGTGGTCTCCCAGGCACCGTGGTAAGGCATGCTTGACTTGCTCTGCTGGGGACGCTGAGGGAAATGGGAAAACGAAAGACACGGGCCAGCACCATCTGCAGTTCATGAACTCGGACGTGTCAGGTTGGCAAGTGCCCGCAAGGCCATTCGATTTGCTGGGCTTGGGTCCTACCACAGCTGGATTATCTGGGCTGAGCACAGCCTGGCCAGGTTTGTCCCTGGTGAAGCTCAAGGGAGGTGAAGAATGCTGAGCTGCTTTTGGCAGTGTTATATCAGAGACAACTTTGGCCAATAGTTAGTCTGGCTCCAGATCCAGCTCAAAATGTCTCCCCGCTGCACTGACTGCCAGTTACCCCGTCCTCCTCCCTGCAGGACCAGCCGCCTGCTTTCCTGTTGAATCGAAGAACGACAGAGCTGCGCTTGTGTTCGATTCTCCTGAACATGCAGGACAGATGTGACAGAGACCTGTGAACATCTTCCTGTGCTCCCTGCGTTTGCTTCTCCACCTTCCTCTCCCTCTTCTGTTTCCAGATAACTTTTCTCATTTTTTAAGCAAGATGGCAGCTGTGTTACAGAGATCCAAGCCCTGGGCAAGGAGTATTTGCCTTCTCCTGCATCTCTATTGTTAGTTTCTTTCTGTTTTCATGGCCACAGCTCCAGAACGATGCTGTCTGTAGAGCAATCGTGAAACCGTATCGCTGCGGTGAGCGCTAATAGTGGCAGAGCCAGAACTGCGTCTCTAATCTGCACGTGGTCTGACAGCAGAGCAAGTGCACGGTGGTGGCAGCAGACACAAAGAGCTGGTGGGCGAGAGGAGGAATCTCCCTCCTGCCAGGGAGGCACCTCGGTGAGCTGCCTGTTGTACCTCAGAGCAGTCCTGCAAGTATCTGCCCCCCTCCAAGTGCCACTCCTGAGAGTGTCTCTGTTCCTACCAAGCAAGAGCCAGGCAATTTTCTTTGGGTTCCTATGCGGGTTTTGTAAAATCGATTTCAAAACCAGTCCAACAAAGCCACACAACGAATACTAATTTCTGTCAGTGCTAGCATAGCGCTTGCACAGGGAAATTAGAATCTTCGACATGTCTGCAATGCTCCCTTGGGTGGATGCGTACACGCACACTCATCCAGAAGGGTTTCGTGTTGTTTATGTAACACAAGTGTCTTGAAACGGATCTGTTTGCTCTGAAGAGCAAAAATTAAAGCCTGCACAAGAGGTAGCGAGTAGGAATAGCTCCAGCTCTGCTCCCTTTCCAGGGCTTGTTCCATGTGCAGGTTAAGGAATCCTTGTTTAAATGCATACCTCTCTTTCTGTTCTTTGGGACAGGTTTTTTAACAGGGCTGTAGAAAGGCAATTATGGAATATTGCTCCTCACAGCACAAGTGCCAGCCGCTCGCGAGGTGGCTTGACAGGCGCCCGCCTGGCAGGCAGCAGCGGTGGTGACCAAAGGGCTGCGGGTTGGTGCTTACAGCCAGCCCCTGCTCGGAGGGAAAGTGGGGAGGTTTGTCTGGGCCTCCAGAGATGCAAATCCAACAGCCTGCATGGAGATCTGTGCCGACACAACACTTCCTGCGTGATCTCCAGCGAGATGCTTGGGACTCTGACAGATCAGCTGTGCCAAATCTTCCCAGGGCAGCGAAGGTGCAAACCTCTGCTTTCATAGCGGAAGGGGGGGGAGGCACAAACGTCTGCCAGGCCCCTGGCCTCTGCAGTTCCCAGTCTGCTGTATTACCTTACACTGGTGATTTAATTTATGGCAGTGAACTGTGAACTGCAGTGGCTGTGAGCTGTGATTTCTGCGATAGCTGCTGGGCTGTTACAGCAGCTTCCAGTGGAGGAGCAGTGATCAGCTCTGGTGCCACCACCTCTGAGTGCTACAGCTGAGCCTGACAGAGCCTTTCCCACCCACCGGGACACCTCTGCCATGTACCCAGACTCCTGGAAAGAAAGTCTGCATTCCTGCACTGGCTTTGGGCTCCTTTGAACATGATTCAGTCATCCTGGGTTCGGGAGTTCAGGCTCATGCTGTTGCTATTGTGAGAGTGAAAGAAGCAGCAGAGATAATCTTACTGGAGGAAAATAAACTCTGTGATGCTGTTGACTGCAGACAGGGTCAAACCCCAGGGAGTTTGGAGCCAGGATTTCCAGCTCAGCTCATTGCCCAGGTGGTGAACTCATGGACATGAACTTTATTTCTATTTTTCAGGTGGGAAATTCCTGGCACAGGAAGGCTGAGTGATCTTGAGCAATGGAGAGGCAAACCTTTGACTGAGTCAATGATACAAATAATGTCTCGAGTCTGAGCCCTTACCAGCAGATCAAGCCCTCCCTATCAGCAGAAGACTGTGCTGCAGCATTCAGTGCACATACTGTTCTCCCTCAAAGGAGCAGAAGTGTGCACATCATTAAAAGGAAATATTTTATGCTGATCATTCCCACATGCCTGCTCTCTATCTATCTGGGTTCTTAAGCAGCACCCATTCTGCACATAATGTCATGCATTTACATCTCACAAGGAAGATCAGACCTCCTCAGGCTAAGGAATTGTGTTCTGGGCCTCTGATAAAACCATTTTATGGAGATGAATAACTTGTGCGGTTTCATGCTTCCTTTCCCTGAAATGCTATTAGATGAACATCAAGTGCTTTTGTATTTATTTGAGGGAATTTCCTTCTAGACTCTGCAGGCAGAGAGAAAAATAGGGATGGGAAGGGAGCTGGGCTGAATGATGCTGCTAACTGGCAGTGTCTCAGCGAGAGCCAAAGAACACGGCTTGCTGCCTCATTTATACCCGTCCAAAGTGCTGTGAGCTGCAGACTAGGTTAAGTTACCTTGTCTGAAGGACTGAAATACCACATCAAAGCACCATGTGGATCAAAGGTGAAAGCAACAGGAATTCCTGGCCAGCTCATCTTTCAGACCTTTCTCTCTCTTTAGTTTCCACTTTGAATCTGATAGCGCAGCCTGAACGCAGCCTTTCATATCCCCTCAGTCCTCAAGGCACAGGTGGCACGGAGCAGGTATTTCCTTGTCAGCGGGCTTCATGGGGCTCAGGATTTCCAGGGCTTAGCTCTCAAGCATCACTGATGGAAAAGATCTGTCATTTTGAACAAGGCAGAGCGAGACTGACAGAGTCAGCAGAGCAGAGGCTGTCCTGCCCCAGGTACAGAACAGGGTGCACATCCACAAAGAGCTGCTGAGCAGTGAAGGACCACTATGAATCTGTAACCTGCAGTGCTCAGGGCCCTCCCAGAGAATCACACCCGTGGTTCAAGACTTTATATGAAGACAGACTAAAGTGTCTGCGAGCCTTGGAGAGGACACACTGTGACAATTGCCAATGGCAGCTGGAAGCACATTGAAAGTTTTTATGCTAAATGAAATAAATGTAAAAGTAAATGACTTCAGGGACTCAGAAAGAAGATTTTCACCCCACAAAGTGTGATTTCTGTCACACAGCAGACGGTAGGAGGCAGATGAAGCTGTGTTACTCAGTGTCTATGAAAATCTGGATGTTAACTCTTCTGTACTGTAGGTTCCTCCTGCAGTACTGCTTGTCAGAGAGGATCAGAGTCATCACAGCATGAAGGAAAAGCCTCATGACCTGAAAACATCTTGATTCTGACATTTTCTGTCCTTCAGACCCTTTAATTTATGTCAGCAAACTGTTACTGAGTCTGTAGTGGCCCTCTCTGGGTGTAAACCTCCCTCTGAAAGATGTTCTCAGCTGTGCATTCATTGCTGCAGTTTGGTGTCAGAATCAATACATGTGCTTAAGTGAGATTTGTGGAGATGTCTTCTGGATTCAGTGCTCTGTACTAGCACATAGGGCCTTAGCAAGTAGCTTTTGAAATCTAGACCCTCTTATATGTGTGGGTTCATGTAATATGAAATATTATCCTACGTTAAAGCTGAACTGGATTCTTTTATGTCAAGGTTGATCTCCAAGGTTTATAAAGCCATCCAGACTGGCAGTGAGATGAACAAGGCAATTGTATAACTCCTTCCCCTGCTCAAATCTGTGAAAGGAAAACATTGTGACTCATCAGCCAGAGAAGTTGTGTTTTCTTCAGCAGGAAGCTTTGCAGATTCTCTGCTCCCAGATCTCGTTACACTCTTCCATCCCACCATTCTGGAAAAACTCCCATGCAAAGACAGACAGATATTTTAATCAAGAAATGGTCTTTACTTCCATTAGCAACAGCTGTTTTCCTTTTAATTTAATTCTCCATTCTGGAGTCTGTTTATGAAAGCTGCCATTAATTATGTTTTTCATCAGTCAATGTTCAGAGATGGCTAATGGCCCAGCACACCTAATTAGTCCTTCATGTATGATAATGTTTCAGCAAGTCTATAGTTAGTGTGTAGGGCTGATATCCGCTGCGCAGTGCAGTTGTGAGGGGGGCTGTGCAAACTCTCCTGGTGTGTGTCTGATAGTGTTACAGCTGCGCCCCTCCGCTGCTGCCAACATCTGGCTAGCTGGGGCTGCAGTTACCAGGATGTGATAACAGCTAGGGCCAAAAGTGGCTTCTAATGTCACTCTGAGCATGCTAGCAAAGGGGTGAACAATTCAAGCTGCCTTTGCAAGCTCTTTGAAGACAGAGCATGCAGAGACTGGAATTACAGCTACTTTTGTTTTTGTTTCAAGTGATGCACTTGATAAGTTAGTGATGGCTAAATGCACTCTGCTAGGGTGCTTTTCTTTAGCTTTTTCTGAGCAGAAACCTGGTCATCCTTACCTAGATATTCCTAGCTGACCCATCTGTCTCAAGCCATTAAGGTGGCTACTTGTGACACAAGGAGTGTTTCTCTCTTTAGTGTCACTGTGGAGACACTGGCATGACTTAACCTCACTAACCTAGTGATGCACAAGTGTTCAGAAACTATGGGCACAAAAACCAACTCATCTTTATTCAACAAGATGCATGAGTAGGTTGACTGAATTCTTCACATACCTGAAAGCTGGAAATGGAGTCTGAACATCAGGCTCAGTTGGAACTTTGCCTTCATTTTGAAGGTGTTTGCAGCTGCAAAGAATAGTAGCAGTTATTGGCAGGTAGCCTCAGGTAAGAAGCATTTCAAATGCTCCAGTACACAGATAGCTTTGAAAAATATCCACATCTGTCACAACTGTGTATTGAAATCCAGTCAGTGTGTGTGCAGAGAGCTGGCTCTGTTCCCTTGCCCACGCTGTCACCTGCAGATTTCATGGCATTGTGGAAAATTGCACACACGGAGTAGGGGCATGTTTTGTTTGTCTTGGTATAAAAGTGGCAAACGACCAGCTCAGGATTTGTAGCCATGTATTGCATAAAAGTCTGCCACCTTCAACCTTTCCTATGCCTTAAAAAGAGTCCAGTACTCATGATCATTCTTCCCTCACTTCATTTGCTTTTGCTGTGAGCCCCACGGGAGGCTGCAGGAAAGTAAAACCGATGTAGCAACATTTGCTGTATATAATCATAACAGTGTACTGCAGTGAAACCACTCCACTGTGTTTGAATAATGAGACATGCCCTAATATTCTGCCTGATGCTGAAGGTACTTCTCTGTTGTGTAAAATCACATCAGACTTTCGCAGATGTTCTTTGGTGAGTGTTCAATTGGCGAGGTTCTGACTGTGTGACCTCCCTAAACTTAAAATCTTTTGACTTCAGAGGAATGAGTCTGCCATGATGCTAGACAGAGGCTTTTTCACAAGGCATCTGCCTCCAAAGCAAATGAAATTTGCTTTGATTTTCATGGCCTGTTGAGGGATGAGAGCAGGAATCATACAGGATTGGCTCAGGAACAGTTTAAAGTAGGATACAAGAGCATCCAGGGTGGTGTCATTTGAGGAGAAAATGAGAAAATGCCAGTGACCTGTTAAAGAATATGTCCTGTTCCCAAAGTCTCCAGCTCTCATGCTGTAGAGGGATATACTTGCAGAAAAAAGTAGGTTTAGATACAAAATAACTCTGCATTTAGTATTGCTCTGACTTAACATATTTTTTGGACAGGGAAAGGAAGGTGAGCATCCTACTTGTTTGGTCACCTCTTTGTTAGTTGTTTGATCACCTCAACTTTGTGCTCTGATCTGAAATGTCTCAATGTCTCTTATATCAATGGTGATACAAGAAATGTCCTAGCAGGGTGTTATGGTTCTGCTGTCAAGTCCTTCACTGGAAACCCAGAGTAATTTCAGTGCAACTGATGGGTTACTGTCATGTAAGTGAAGGCAGCATTCATCTCTTGGACCTCACCTTTTGGCCTCTTCTGTTGGCAAATGAACCTGATGTAATATTGCAAAAACACATCCTTTGAGTGAAAGTGATAAGAAAGACAAATGTTTAACTTTAGCCAGAGAATTTAAAACTCAGAGTCCTTTGAAGATTGCCGAGTTCTGCGCTGTGTTAGTCATCCATATCTATCTAAGAAAACACTCATTTCATCACAGCTGATGACATGAATTCAGACTTGTGAGCAAATGGCTAGGTTGAGTTAAATCACCTCTCTATCTGCTAATGGCATTTTTGCCTTTGCTTGATGATGAAGGTTATCTTGCTGTTTGGAAATTATAACCTACGACTGTTAGACAGCATTATCTGCAGACTTGGGTGAGATAATTTGTATGAAAAATCCAGGGAATCTGAAGCTTATTGGCTTCTACTCACATGAAGCTGAAATGCTTCAAGACTCCAGCCACCTTCGCACACCATGTGCCTCCTGCTGTATGGTGGAGAAGGAATAGCAGCTGGCAGATGATGGATAGCAATGCCGCAGCCCACTAGAAGGTTGGGAGTGACATCACTGATAGAAAGGAGAGCAGCTTGAGCTGTTTATAAAAGTGCAGTTGGGAAGTTTGCCCCAGACTGCATTAGCCTCTGTTTGCTGCCTACCCTGCTTTTCCCCACTCAAATTCCGAGCTCCTTCAAGGGAAACAAACATCTGCAGAGGCACAATGTTAATTGTTGTACTTAGCGCCGCTGTTTACATTTTTGGTGCAGGCAAGTCAAAGCATGTCAAGGCTACCCTGATGGCTAAAACAAGCCAGAAACCTTGTTCCGGCTGAAATAACACGGGGCCAGATTCTGCTCTCGTGTGCCAAGGCATTTTGCATTGGCCCCAGAGGATGGCAATCAGAATCTGGAGAAAATAGAGGGTGTAGAAAAAGTAGCAGAGAGGCTTGTGAGAGGGTGAGTGTGATAGAATCGCCAGGGAAGCATTACGAGGTTAATGCAGTTTTCCATTATCTGAAAACAGTTGGGGATTACACTGCATTTGTAGGCTTAGAAAGGCCGGCTTCCCCGGGTTCTGCTCCCATCAAAATCCAGCCTAATGGCTTCTTATCAGGAATGATGAATCGCTCTTGTGCCTGCACTTTGGTCCCTAATTTCCACTTTTCTTGCATCTGCTTAAAGTCCTTTCTAATTTTAATGTGTAGAGCAGTCTCTGAGCCAAGTGTGGCCCTGGTGTTCATAGTCATTCTGGTAATTACTGCACTCGCCAGGTCCCTTTAGGATGCAATTTCAATGGGGTGTGACTTTCACAATATTTTTTTTCTTGTTGTTGCTCGAGCCACTCCAGGAAGGAGCTGTTAAACACGAGTCTCAGCAGGATCCATCATGACTGAGGACAGAACAGAATGTAATGAAACAGGGTGAATACGTGTCTCGCTGAGCAGGATATGTTCTCTTAGTTATATGGTTGATAAAGCTTTGGCTGAAGTTCAAAAAGGTGTTCAGCTTTCATCTCTCTGTCTTCCTTCCTCCACTCCCCTAAATATTAATGGCTGCACTCATACCTCCCATATTCGTGGCTACTTTAATTGTTTACAGATTTTTTTAATAAAGGATTTGACCTTTTGCCTGTACAGTCACACAGACCTTTCTCTGTCTTTGCTGTGATGCCCCCTTCATCGCAGCTTGTCCTCAGCTTCCCTGCGCCCCGGCTGGCTCGGTCCGATGCAGCACAAGGGAACAGACACTCAATCACTGTGGTCAGAAATCCTGCGGTGGAGTTTTCCTGCAGAGGAGAAGGAGGGACGGCGCCGCGCCGAGCTCTGCTCAGGCTGTGACCCTGACTGCGCAAAGGCCGTGTGCAGGCAGCAGGGTGTTGGTGTCGCTGGTGCCAGGCTGTTTGGTGACTGGTGGGTTTGGCACCCTGGGTTTGCTGTTTGAAACTGCTCTTGCTGTGTTACTCTCCTTTTGGCTTGGGTGGATGCGAGAAGGCTGTGTGGGAAGCTAAGGTCGCACGGGAAGCGTGTGGCAGCACTGGGAACTGAGCTTGGATCCCCTGTGTCCCCACCTGGTCCATTAACCACAAAATGGTTTTCCCTTACTAATTGACTACAAAGAGAACACTCTTTTTTACATTATTTACATGCTGGGAGAGCAGAGGCAGCTCTGTGAGAAAGTAACGTGGCAAAGGAAAGGTAGCAGGATTGTGAAGTGCTGGGTGACAGCAGGATGAAGGTTTTGGGAGGGCCGGGGTGTGCCTGTGTCCCTGAGCATCTCTGTAAGTGCATCTTGGCAGCTGGGTTCCTAGATGATGAGGAAAGACAGGGCATCCAGGAGTGCAATGACTGTCTATCCAGATGTATATCCATACCAGGAGGAGAGGGAGAATATATATCCCCTTTAAGGCTGACTGCTTCTTCCCGACACCGATTGCTTCCTTTCACAGGATCCCATTCTCTTGAGACAGATTTCCCATGAATCACAGCACCTAGGAGTAAAGGAGGAGAAAAATCAATTGCTCTGTTCTGCTTTGGTCATGTTGCTGTGCTATGTTTCTGCATCAGCCAACCTCTGATCATGAAATTCTCCTTTATCATATTTTTGGCTATGTTTGCTGAGTAAAATTACAATACTTGAATTAGGGCCTGTGTTTATGAAAAGAGACAAGAATGATTAATATTAATGTAAGCATGAATTAAACCAGTATTTTTAATCCTACGGCAATTAATTAAATCAGGGCAGTGACAAATAAGAGCCTAGATGCCCAATTAGGAGCTGTTGTACAGGCAACTGGAGGAAAGAAAAAAGTTCATCTGATGTAATGTGATTTGGATCAGGCCCTTAAGAAAGGTGAGTCTTTTTGCTCCCAATAATTATTACTTTGCTATCAGAACAGGAATTTACTAGTGTATCTGTCCAGTCTGCCCTCTCCTTCTGAAGAGACTTGGGTTCCTATCCGTTCCAGAGATGACTGTGTGTCTACACAAAGCAGTTGTAAAAAGCTGTGAATTAAAAAATGCTAGTTAAGTAGAACATCATTAATGGTTGGTAGCTGGGAAGGGCTGCATTAGTGATGAGATGTTTATTTCCCCTCCGAGTTCAGCACATTTAGGGCCATCCCCAGTGTACAGGGAAATGAACTGGCTGATGATCCATGGTGCCTCTGCTTCTGCAAGGCACCAGACAGCAGAGTAACTTTGTGAGCAGCTTCTGCTCCCAGTTCCACGTCTACTCAGGTCAGAAGGGACGCGGATTGTTTCCTTTCCCTTAGCCCATCTCACACCACCCGTCTCTAACACATTCCAAAAGCAATTCCAGAGGCAGGAGGCCACGGATGCTGGTGGAGCTGGGGCAGATGTCAGTGAGGAGGGCCAGAGCTGGACCACAGACACTGGAAGCCGTGGCTGAAGCATGCTGGCAAACGGCGAGTGCAGGGGCCCCGCGGTGGGACGGCCGCGGCTGCTGCTGCAAGCGAAGTCCTGGGGCTGTGCGGGCAGGGGAACCGCTGGCAAGGTTCAGGCTGGCCCTGCGCGCCGAGATTAGTCCTTGAGCACTGACTTTACCCACAAAGTATTCAGGAAAAGGAAACCATGCTTACGTTTGGCCTTTAATGGCTGGCTTTTTGCATTCTTTTTCTTATTCTTGGTCATGAAAGCAGTCAGCCTGCCCTAGCAGTTCAGATCTGAATTCTTTAACCTGGAAGGCATTTTGTGTACTGTACCGTCTCTCAGCCCAAGACCAAGTCAAGCATCATGCATCAGCGACCTTCATTTTCCAGGCTGGTGATTCTGGCTTTCCAGAACGAGGAACAAAGGCATTGAATATTAAAAGGAATAAAGGGAAAAAAACCCCAAATGGAATGGATATGTTGGTTGAAACATCCCACTTCTTGAAAAACTGATTTTGAGGTATCTGTCAAAGCAATCCCTGTATTTCTTGTGATTATTATATCACATGGCCTTGGCATGGTTTTCTGATATTTCGTGAAGACCACCCAGAAGTGGGCCAGGTTTGGTTATTGGATTTACTAAACAGAACAAGAAACATAGAGTTCCTGCCTGCTATTCAAAAATAATATCGCAAAGGAAGCAAACCACAGGGAGACCACAGGGAGGTGAAGCCCATTTTCCACTTTCTGAGGGAACTGCCCTCGCTTGCTGCAGAATGCAGTCTCCATATGCTGGGAATGATTCCCAAAAGCACTCCATCCTTGCCGACTCTGCTTCCTTTCAGAAGCTGCATCCACTGGGATGTAGGGTAAGGAAGTGGCTCTGAACAGGATACTCTGGGGTGTTTTCTCTGTGCAGTGAGGTGGAGAGAACAGCCTGTAAGAGAAAACACCAAATGGTGTTGGACTAGAACAGAGAAAGCCTGTTCCTCCCTGTCAGTGTTTCTCAAATTATGGATCCTGGACCACCCGATGGCTGGAGAGCTTTCTGGGGCGTAGCACACTGCAGAAAGGGCCGCTCCTGTGCCACATGTAGCTCTGTGCTCACTTTGCTGTCGGTCTCCTGCTCCATTCCTGCCTCAGCCAGTGGGATGAGGAAGAGGAAGAACATGTGCTGGTGGAGAGAAGGAAGAGAATTTGCCTCTGCCTAAGAAGCCACGGAAATGGCACAGAGAAAATAGAGGGAGAAAAGGATATGTGGCTGGAAGTGACTGTGAATTTAGGAGAGCTGTGGAAAGCCAAGGTTCTCTTTGTGATCTGCAGGAGGAAACATTATGAGAAAGAAATACAGTCATTAAGTAAATATGGCAGATTGTTTCAGAAACGGAGATAACTCACCATACCAAGGCTCTGGGGGTGTTAGGATCTGAAGAGGGAGGCAGGCACTGGCTGTATGTGCAGCTTTGCCTTGTAACCCAAGCTAAACAGGACCTGAGGATATCCCAGCAATGGTGTCCAAATGGTGGCTTAGCAGATGGCACACAGGCAGAACTGCTGTGTTGGTGGAACAAACCCTGGAGGAACTGGTGGGCAGGCCAGGGCTGTTGATCGTGTAGCGCATGTGATGGGCTGGTTTCACCCAGCAGAGCAGGCACTCATCCTCTGTGGGTCATTTATGTAAGACAGCAGCTGAATTAAATCATGCACACACTGACAGAGGTGTAACGCTGCTGCACCTCTGGTCTGTACTATGGCTCAGTGGCAGAAGCCAAAGCTCTAACCACCAGGCCAGAATATTTCAGATCTTGGCAACTGCAGGTAGCAATCTCAGTGATTCTTGTCTTTAAGACAAAACATTTTGCAGTATTAGAAACCCCTGCTTAGAATCTTGTTAGATGCGGATATGGATGGGAAGGAGGAAGACAATGAAGACCTTTAGCTCGCTATACATTGACTAAGTCACTACTCTTTTCAGCTTCTTAGTAGTTAAAGGGTTAATGAGAAAAGCTCCATCCCTTGACCTTTCAGTTCCCTAATGTGTTTGTTGATTTCTTGTTCTCCTAAGCATGATTTTTTTTGGGAATGAAATGTGCTTGCTCACTCATATGCACTTATTAGATAGACACCATGTTTGGGTACATCATCCATCAGTGGAAATGTCACGCTGTGTAAAAGCCCCGTATCCAGAGTGACAACTGAGTTAGTGCTTGTGTTGTGGAGCAGCCCCCTTGCCAAGTTTCTACAGCTGGAGGGTTTTAAACAGAAGTCATTTATGAATAGATCCACCAGCAAAAGAATCTGCAATCGCATGTTGCTTTTGTGGAAGCTGCCAGCTTCTGTGGGCCACTGGCCTTCTCATAGGGGACACCACGGCGAGCCGGTGGCCCAGGGCCAGTGAATGGTTACAGAAGGGATTGTGATCAAAAGCTGTTCTCAGGTTTTTGACTTCTCCTGCAAAATGACTCATTGCTCTCCGTTCTGCTAAATAGATTCACAAGGTGCTGGGACTAATTCTGCTGCTGAGCTCAAGGCTGTGGGTTAAGTGGCACAAGAACTCGTCACTGCCTTTTCTCTCCTTGGATGGGGCTCAGGCTGGAGGAGCAGTCTGTGGTGTACAGCAGCGGTGGCACGCTTCCTTAGGCATATTCATTCCGTGTTATGTGCGGCTTCTACCTTTATTCTGCTCCACAGACATCTATTTTTTTATCATCATTTGGAGTTTTCATGGCAACAGCCGTGAGAGCCAATGGCAGCCATACAAGTCAAACTTCAAGCAACACTTTGCAAAATACACAGCAATCTATTTTAGTGCACATCATTAATTAGAAGAGACAGACTGGGCAGGTTCGGAAAATATGATCTCTACTGTTCAATTTTTAAAAAGGTTTCTGAGATGGCCATTGAAATTCTGTGTATTTTCTGCCCATAGAAGAAAATACAGCTAGAGAATTAGTCCAGATATTGATTAATCTCAGAACAGAAATAAATTATTTGTATTAGTAACCAGCAGTTTCTGTTTGTGACAGTTCTTCTGGCTGTAGGCTTATTAAATTAATATGGTAATAATGGGTGAAGCAGAGAGGCACTAAAGCCATAGCAATACTGAAAATCCAAAAATAGTTTCTAAATGTGTCCCTGCTTTTTGTGCTTACAGTAATAAGGGATTTGATTTTCATCCATGTAGTTTATGACCCATGCATTGTGCATTACAGCAATCCTTTACTCAGTTCATGTGTTGGGACATTAACAGGTCAGTTCACCAGTATGCCACCAGTCAGTTTTAGCACCCCAGTAGTTAGGGTCATACTGGTGACAATGTGTTGGGCTCACACATTTAAAGGCTAGGTTGATGTCTATTTAAAACCTGTGCTTTTATAAATAAAAATTAATCCTATTTTTCTGAATTTGGAAGCTTAGTTTTCTCCAGTTAGGCTTTTTATCCTTTTTTTTTTTTTGAGGCTGTGGTTTTTCCTTGTAAAATTTTTTAACTGAATGTGTCTGCTTGCAATTTTTAACTTGAAATTTTTGGTGGTAGCTTTCTAAAGGTAACAAAATGGCAACATTATCTCTGTTTCAAGTGAAAATACAATTAATACAATAATCCAATTTGTGCCTGGAAATTTCTAATATCTTTTTTACTAGTTAAAATATATCATTTTCTTAAAATTGTATTTGATCCAACTCCCATTTTTGCTTTGGAAATGCTTTCAGTGAAAAGATTCTAACTAGCTTGATTTATTTTTAAAGCAGCAATGATCGTTGCAGTAGGATGTAATTATCTTTAGTTCCAAGATCTTTGATCACAGTGCGTTCACATCAAAATCTGAGCTGGGATCTAGATGTCTTTTTTTATGCTTTAAGCTGTAATTTGTGAGACTTCTTTGACAAAATAATTTATTTTATGAGATACACACACACAAGAGCAGCACCATGTTTTCCTTCACTGTGTGGGTGTATACAGCCTTATAAAAAAGTATATTGTGATTCCTTTTAGTGGCAAGAGAGAAGGAGGAGGTCATGGATCCCAGTCTTGGGACTTTGATATGTTGGAAGCAGCATCAGGTGAGCATCACATATGAGAGGTTAATGATGGTGCTGTGCGAGCCCGTGAGCTATGGGAGTAAATTTTCTTGCATAAGGAATAACACAGCCATAAACCTGGGAATTTAAAGAGAGGAGTGGTCTAACAGCAGTGCCACAGGGTTGACCGAACGGTAGTTCATTGCTGCCCTGGCAGGGTAGGTGTCTACATGTGTGTGTTTAACTGCACATCTAACCTGAATTTGCACAACAACTGAGGCTGGATGTAAGTGGAAAATACGCAGAAATAATTGCAGCAATGGTCCAGTTGTTCAGTCACTCTTTGCAAAAGGACCTGCTGTATCTGTAGGAGTATTCTCTCCTGTTTAGCTTTAACTGGAGTCCCTAAAACAGGCAGCTCCTCTTGCCAGACTCCCACAGGGGAGACGGGGGCTCCTCGGGAGGGTGACTCAGCACTGAGCAGTCCCTGGCTCTTGGATCCACAGCATCAACATGAGGCTCCCACAGCGTATTATGAAAGATCATTCTGTGTTGCCCCTGAAGAGTGGAAACGAACCTTTTCTCATGTCAGTTTGACTGGCAAACCCATAACACTCCCAGTGAAATCTGCTTATTTGAATGCAATTAAGACTGGGATTCCCAGGTCTCAATAAAGACTCCAGACCTCTCTGAACTGCTAGGTACATCTGCACTGTCACATTTCAGCTGACAGACTGCAGCACAAACACCTTTTTTTTTTTAGTTCCCAAATTTATTTTAGTATATCCATATTAAAACTTAATTTTCCGAGTAAGTAACTTAGATGTGGCTAATACATCTTTTCATCATCACCATTATCATGATGATGGATGGTGAAAGCAACTGTGTTCTTGAATTGTTAATTTTTGGAAAAAAAAAGGAAGCAAGTTTTAGATGTATGGTGTATTTTCATGTTAAATCAGTATAATCAAGATTGCACAGCCTCAGAGCTTACCATCCTTTACCAAGCAAAATGATTTCATTTCTGCTGAAATCTTAAATCATTGTCTGTTTATACAAAAATGTCAGATGACAGAAGCAGCGAGAGGTAAATGGGGGAATGCTGGATGCTATCAGTTTTGACTGAGAAGGCACGATAAATCTGTTTCTAGCAAGAAGAAAATTGTACTGTCGGTGAAATAGTATTATCCTGCCTCTTCCAATATGTTTTCACCTGATGAATCAGGGAAGAAACCATCATTATTAGTGCACAACGTATTTCCACTCAGAGTTAAAGTGACTTTATATCAGAAACACATGCTAAAAATGTCTCTTGCATTCCTGCTGATATCTCAGATCCAGCACTGGGCATATGCTCCTTATCTAATCTTGATTGCTAAATTAAAGCAATGCATGCTACTCTACTTTATCCTCTGTGTAATTTCAGACATGGTTTCTATTTTCTTTGCACTTCACTTAGGTAGCATATAACTGCTTGGAAAATGTTAACATCTGCAAAGGAAAAAAATAATAAAAGGAAAGGAATTAATCAAAGCCCTGAGATTTATGGGCTAAATCCTTGGACTTTGGTCCAGGCAGTGGGTTTCTTTCTCTGCTGAGGCAGCAGAAAGCAGCCAAGGTGCTGCCCTTGTAGAGTAATTGGGGATCCTCCCGCATAGGAGTCCCGAGGCGGAGCAGAGCTGCCCTGGCTGGCTCTGCTGCCTGTCCCCTGTCACACAAGGGTGACAGCACGTAGGGTTTGGCCACCTCCTCTGCAGGGCCAGCAGCTGGCTGCAGCTGGAGTGTGCTGCAGCAGCCCCAAGGCCATCCTAAAGCATGCTGGAAACCCTTCCAGCCCAACTTTTGCTCAGCTTCAGGGAAACAGAAGCAGAGTTTACAGCATGAACCTGGTGTGGTTGGGAGCTGAGCCAGGTTTTGTGATGGTGGCTGCTCGTTACCTGCAAGTTTTGATTAATTGAATCTGTCACCTCCCACTCTGGTTTGCTAGGAACATCCTTTTGATGAAAATAAAGGAAAAAAAAAAGGTAGACATGGATCCCCAGGGCAGAATTATTGATCTGCTGAGGCCAACGTGACCTGCAAAATCCAGGGGTGAAAGCAGCTCTGCTGGGATGCAGGGGCTCATTTATCTTCAGGCACCGTCGTAGCTTTGCAGCCTGGCTTTGCCATTGATGCAATGCCAGCAGAGAATTGTGAGCTTTGCCTGGGATGTTGTCACCTCTCGTGACATATCTGAGAAGATAATTGCAAGCTCGAATCACCAGTGCCTGAAAGAAACGTGGTCCTGACATGCAATGTGTATGTTCCTCTCAAATGTTCCTCTAAGGCTTGCAGTGCTCCCTGAGGCAGCAGTGCTGTGGGAACCTCTTTGCTCCTCATGGGCAGCTGGAAAGATTTACCTCTGGTGTAAACAATTAGTAAAGAAAGGATAAAACTTCCTAATGGAGAAGGAGGCCTGAGGAAAAGCCAGAACTTGGACAAATGTAAACTTGTGGTTGAGGTGTGTGAGGAGGAGGGGATGGAGCTATTCTCATCTGAACTGTTTTCTAAATTTCAGCTGTCACATTTTCAAAAGCTGCCCCTCATTTTTCTTCTCCTAGGTTTTCAGGTATTAGCACAGCTGCAGGCAGAGCAAGAACATCATGTATGCAAATGCCTGAGTTATTTCTGGTGGGGTAAAAACCAGGATCTGCTAAGGCTGATTTGAAGCTCTGAAGACACAGACTTCCACCAAGGGTATGGTGGAAAGGTCGCTTGGTGGGAAGGTATCAATGCTTGTGTAAACCTGGTGGCACAGAAAGAAGTGAGAAACCCTTTGAGATCTTCAAGACATAAAATCAAAATTGCCTTTTGATGGCATCCATGGTTGAGTCATCAAATTCTTGGGTCTTTCTAGACAGGGTTGGCAGGATGAATTGCTCTGCCACATACAGAAATTTAGTTGAGCACTGATGTATTACTGAAAGATGCTTTACAGTTACTCTGCCAGTGACTGTTACTATAATTATGATGATTGTTGTTGTTATTATTCTGTATTTTGGGGCGATAACAAAAAAAAAAAAAGATTTGAAATGGAAAAGTCAAAGTTCTTGGAAATGTTTTACTATTCACAGAAGATTACCTGCATATTTGTGGTTTCACAAGTACCACTGGTACTTTAACAGTCATAGTGTTATAGTCTGCTAGAAACATACATTCAGACTGGATACCCATTACTGGAAATGATAGTGGGTGTCTGGAATGGAAGTTGTATGTTCTTTTGAAGGTTTCAGTTGTCACTATATGTTACTTGCAGCATTAATATTGCAAATTGAAATACATGTAGAAACATAAAGGGATTTACTGCTGCAGAACTGGATGTGTTATGTGATGTAGTGCTGTGATATTAGACAACGCGACATTTCATGAATAAAACAAAAGATCTTGCGGCACTCCTTATAAAGGGAAGAAAGGGCTTGAAGCTGGTCACATTTACAGAGTGACTCTTGGAGGCAACTCAAGTCCTAGAAATTTAATGATGGCTCTTAAAAATCTAATTATACACTGACTAAAATTAATAAAATCCGCAGGAGCAAAGATAGGAATTAATTAAATCAGATCAGTGCAGACATACTCATGAACAACAGGATTTATGTTAACATTTAAAAATCATAATGAAGCACCATCTAAAAGCATACAAAACCTTGTTAATGGAACTTGAAAGAAAAATGATGCCACAAACTAATAAAGGTACTTCTCCTCCTTAGATTAAACATATTCTATCAGTCCTAACATTTGCTCAGCACACTGCAGAGAGGAGGGGAGCGGGAAATAGCTACTCTTGATTTTTCAGGATGGCTATTTGACCTATAGTGTGCTGAGCAACCTCAGGGGCAGTGGCCACTCAGCCAGCAGACCCTCTCTTGGCCACCCCTTTTCCTTCACCGTGTCCCAGCCAAGCGTGCACGGTGTTTGGGAACGGTGATGTGCAACCCCTTACATCAACTGCTCCCTTCCTTTGTGCTGCTGAGGGGCAGAAACCAGGCAGAGTGGACACCATGATCCATCCTATAGATCTAGATAGAGGTGGTCTCTGTGGCTACCTCAAAATTTAACTGGCTAGTCTGGTGCTGTCCTGAACTCTGGGATACCTTCTAAATCCCAGAACCTTGCATTCATTATTGTCCTTGCATGCAGGTTGTATTCAGTCTGAAATGCCTAGAAATCCCACCTGCCCTGGTAGGCAGTTAACGTTGTGGCCCTCTAGGAAAGATTTCCAGTGGTCTTGGCTGGCCAGCACTGATGACAGGGCACCAACACAGAGGCAGACAGGGCAGAGGATAGCTGCAGAGCCAGGCATGGAGCTCTGAGCCGATCCCGTGTAGAGAGCACGCCAAAATCTCCCCTTCTTGAACTGTCAGATGGCTCACCCCAGAGCTGACTCAGGCTGCTACAGCAGCAAAGACGTGTAGGTGAACAGCAGACCTGGCTTTGAGCCCAGCCTGGGGTTTATTTTTACATAGATGCAACCACTGTCCTTATTTGCCACGTCCCATGCAGTACTGTGCGAGTGCAATGCATTGTTCTTCCCATTATGTTACTACCGGAGAATCACGGCTCTTCACTGAGGGAATATTCTCATGGCTGAACTCAGACTCAAGAGTATTTTGGCCTCTAAAACTTTCACTAGTGTTGACATGGAATAATTTTCCCCTTATTCATCTCTGGACTTTGTGATTCTGCAGTTGCATATGGAAGATGTTAAACGTGGTAGCCTGCCTCTGCTTTCTATTATTTATTTTTTGTTTAGAAAAGTATTTATCCACATTTCTCTGAAGCCATCTGTTCAGTCCTGGACTTGGAATTTGCACATTAAGATTTGGATGTGTTGTCCAGTGGCACACAAGCTTAAGCACACATCTTGTGGCATAACTATTAACTCGTTGATATTTGATTGCTATTATTATTATTACTATACCCCAATGGGATATAACTTTCATTATTAATAAGCAATATCATAAACACGACCAGTTTTCACCATTATCAGCATCTGATCCCTAATATAATGATAATGCTATTCCTCTTATAACTTTCCCTCTTGAGTCGTTCTTTACTAATTAGCTGAAGACTTACTACGCTGAAAATATTTGGCATTAGCACAGACAGCATGTCCAGTGTGGGCTCTAGCCTTTGTATGTGCCATCCTCCACCCAAATCACGGGGCTGTGCTGAGGAGGCTGTGTTCTTGAACACATGTACCAGACCAACTAATCATGCACATCAACTTAATTAGAAATTGATGTAGGTTCATTTGCAAAGACAAACTGTATTGTGTATTAGCATCCTTGTTTTTATTATCAGCTCATAAGCCATGATACTTCAGTTCACTGCACTGAATTGCTTCAAGAACATTTGTTGGGACCTGCAAATATTTCTCATGCTTATACTACACACCTAAGTAACCCCATGGCAACTGGTGTTATCCTTCCCAGCAGTAAATGCTACCAGTATTTGCATTAGTCATATGATTAATACGATCAGTGGCACATGTTTGCAAAACTGGGATTTCTCCAGTCTCCTCTGCTATTAGCAAGTTGTGGGGATGGAATGTGCTCAGAGTGAGTAAAGCAGCAAGAGCAGAGCTGGAGAAGCCCTCAGGCTTTGGCATCAGAACAGTCTGTATGGCCTCAAGTTCTACTTTGGAAGCTTACTACAGGTTGAAACATAATTAATGGGACATCTACTGATTTTTGATCTTGAGGTTCATTTTAACCACGTTCAGCATTTCAAAAAATTGAGACGATGAACATTTGAAGTTGCAGAATGGTGCCAAAAATGTAACTTTCGAGCATTCCTGCCCCTGATTTGTTTTGACAGATATTTCATTTTCTGAAGCTGCAGTTAGAGCAATAAAAACAAAATTCACCACAGAAAAACAAACACCGTCTCCCCTTCCAGCAAAACTGATATATTTTTTTGAATGCTGGAAAATTGTACAGCTTGAGCCCATTGAATTTCCACAGGAGGTAAAGCTCATTAGCAAACACATGAAAGACAGGGAGCAGATTATTGTGAAAAAAGATATTTGTACAGTTACTTCAGTAACACTTTATTTAAAGTTTCTGGTTGCTGGCACTTAGTGTGTGTGACCTCGGTTAGGGAATGGTTACTGCTGAAATACAGACACTCCAAGAACCCTCACAGCCAGCGAGAGAGCTGGAGGGACGGAGTTCAGTGTCAGGAGGAAAACCTGACATTTCTCTTTTTATTCCACCAACAGATCATCTATTTAAGGAGGTAAATGGAAGAGGAAAAGCATCCCTGGAGTGGGAAAAAAGGGGACTGGATGGAGCATTCCTGGGATGGTGTGCTGCTAACGGGGAGGATCTCCCATTTGCCCCAGTCAAAGGGGATTTGTGCTAAGCCGAAGGATGCCGGTCGCTGTGTGCCTGAGGAGCACAGAGGAACTTTCTGTTATAACTTCCTGTTTGGTGGTTAAGAAAATACATTAACTGGAGGAAGAGAGTTCTCACTACAACCCTGATTACTATTTCCTTTAATTCCATCAAAATGACTTCTTCCCAACCTGGCCTCCCCAGCCAGACGCGCACCCAGCCCGTGGAGTGTTTGAAACCCCTTCATCTTTGCTGCAGTTAATACTTTGCAGGTTTCAGCAAGACTCCTGGGCTGTCTGTGTGAAAGTACAGTTGAAGCAGTGACAAATAGAAAGCACATGCTTATTAAAGCTACACTGCACAACTCCGTACCACTTTAATGTCATCTGCTCCTAAACCAACAAACCTGTGGGGACCTGTGCGTGTCTGGGAAAAGGAAGGTGGGTCTGAGGTTATGGTGACTCACAAGGACAAGCTGGTAGATAGATTTGGGTCCACACTGAAATGCCAGGACCACTATTGGCTTGAGGACACATGGGAGCTCGATCATCATCTGATTAATAGACACACGGACAGTTTACACATGTCAGGCTCGAGGCAGGACAGCCTCTGGCTTGTCTAAACACGTAACAATGCCCTCACCATGAAAAATGAGGCAGAAATAGGGGATGCTGGGCTGGGCTGACAGCTGGTGCGTACTTGATTTACTTGCTAGCACTGTATCAAAAGCTACGTGCTTGACCCCTGGGTTAAGCTGGATTCAGATATGCAAGCCCAGGTTCTGCAGATCAGGTTCACCCTTAATTAATATTTCCTTCTCCAGTGAGCAGTATCCCCTTGGCTGGTGGCAGTGGAACCTGGCAAGATCCACTCCCAGGACAGGGTGAGTAGTGACAGAGGTGATCCCCGTGGTGGTGGGTCCTCTTTTGTTTTTGCCACTGGGAGGGTGGGTGGCTCTGCAAAAGCAGCAAAGAGCCCAGACACCTTCCTGCTCGCTTCTGCTCCTTCCTCCAAGCCTTTTTGGTCAGTGCCTAGCAGTCCTTGAATATTTTCAGTCTAACTTTGTTTTACTTAGAGTCTGAGGCAGGCTTCACAAGCCAAATTTGTAATCTTTTTGATTTGAGTCCCTGCGTGCTCAGCAGCACACAGCACATCGTTGGTATGCAGCACTGGTAGCATTTGACTGAGACAAATGTTCTCTATGTGAACTCAGAGGCTGTGTCTTATTTAATTTTGTCATTTTCAATTAAACTTTGCCTGTCCTTCCATTACTGTTTCGAGACCTGTTTAGTGCTAATATTTAATATACATGCACTTCAAAGTGCTTTTCTTATTTCAGCTACATATTTCACACATTCTTTCAAAGATAAAAAATAATGTTTGATTTTAGCTTCTTGATTTCTTCTGAACTTTTGTTGCTAAAGCAATGTTGATGGTTCAGTTCAATTAGCACCATATCAGTATTTTCATATATTTGGAATGGGAAGGGGGGAGGACAGAAAAACAGCCTGTGAAGGCACTGAACACTGCTACATGTAAAACTAATAGAAGGAAAGTGAAATAACATGAGATATTATCACAATTTTTTTCAAAAATGCTTTCTGAAGTTATCTGTGTATTTTAAGTTTCCCACAGTGATACACTTTGAGTTTTTAAAACAACACAAACATTTGCCTTGGCTAACAGCCTAGTGTAAAGAATAAAAATTATCAACACAACTAAACGGCTTAAAAAGACAAGGTATTGTCCCCGAGGAGAAGCAGAGAATGTAGAAGTAATCTGTACAGATGCAATCCGATTCATGTGTGGCCAGCAAAAACAAACTGCTTGAGTCAGCTATCTCTTTTAAACAGAGAGATTTCTCTCTTTACCTGTCCATCATCTCTCCAGGATGCACACGTACCATCCAACTGGACTACTTGAAGTACAATTAATATTTGTTCTGTGTCTTGTAGGTGCTTTTTCAGTAATGACATGACATTTATTTATTGCTTCAAGAACTAATAAAAAAGCCAGAGAGGCTATGGGTCTCAGGACCCACTGGCAGAAAGTTGTGAGCAGGTTATCCCAACTGTATAACCCCCAAAAGGTCATTTCTTTCATGGTTTGGGGCCTACTGCATTCACACAGGTCATTGAAATACATTTTTTCTGTCTCTGCTATTTGTTCTTCATCCTTTTTGTGAAAAGCAGCAATAAAGTTCAAACCTCTGCCACACTGAATTCTTTGGCAGCTTTTTAAAGCTGCCCGGAAACCCTTGTGAAAGCTTCCATAATCAGAGGATGACTGATATACGGCGTGTGTCGATAGAACTGTTTGAAAATAAAATGCAGGGTGCTATAAAATGGGTTTACTAGATAGTAAACAACATTACAAATATGCAAGGGAATCACATTCCAGCCCTGCTTTCCCTCTGCTGCCTTCCTTCCCTCCAGGATCTGCTCTACTTGTGGGGAGTCCGGCGCAAACTCAAGCAGTTATAACTTCGGGGAATATTTGCACTATTTCATACGAGACATGATTTAGGTGTCTCTGTTGGCTGGCTGGTCTCCCTGCATGGCTTTCATAGCTGATGGGAAGAGGCAGGACTCTCACTCAGGTTCCCCATCACCCCAAAAGACCATCAGGTACCTTGTCTCAGGTAGGAGGGGAGGCTGCCCAACCCCTGATGTCATGCTGTGGTCTACTGCCTGCTCTTGCCCTCCTCTGTGCACTTCCAGCCTGGAAAATCAGCAGAGGAGAGAGGATGAAAGGGTTGCATTTACAGGGAACGTCCCTGTTTGGTGAGTGGTTGGCTCTGAGCTGTGAATTCCCATCAGCAGCCCCTGCTACCAGCTGCCTCTCCATCAACAGGTTGTCTCTTCTCCAACACTGCAGCCCTAAGCTCTCCACGGGCTGAATTTGTGCTGTGTTCACACCAGGCCAAGCATAATACGCCTGGACTATGACTCCATTTCTGTGTGCTACCTCATTTTGCAATTTCCAGGTAAGCTTGGAGATAACCAGTTGAATCAAGAGGATTTAACAGAGGCCAGGGTGGGGAAGGGACGCAGAAAATAGCCGTGACCCAGCCTTGGCACCAGGGTGCTGGGTGAAGCTGGGGCGTGGGTGCCCGGTCTACTTGATCCTGCAGCTGCTGGCTCTGATAAATATGAAGTAATCCACAAGAGCTTAGTTCTAATGAAAGACGAGTGCATGGAGCTCCTGTCAAAGGTCTTCAGAGGCTATTTTGCTGACAAAAATAAAAAAAAAAAACAATATACACAATACAAAAGCAATGTCTGATCAAAACGAAGCTGTGAGAGTGACTCTGCTAATGAAAAGTTCTGGTTGACATGGAGTTGTAGATGAATGAATGTCCAGTTAGGGGAAAATATTATTTTCCTGGGAAAGCTTAACATTTGAATAAGGAAAAAGCACTGCTGCTTATCTGTAGCAGATCACTGTGCCCTATTGAAAACACCGCTATGATTTTTTCTCTCCCTCTCTCTGAAGCTGTTTTTTTTTCAGATCAGGCGAAAGGAGAACAAATGTGTAATTGTCTGATACATAATCTCTAATTTCAGCTGCAGCACAAATACATTGTAGTCCTTACCAGAGGACGAGAAAAATGTGATTGTTTGGAATGAATGTTTGGTTGTCTTTGAACACAGAGACTGTGGCATACTGTTCACATATTGGGCAAAGGATTCTTGTGACTTCTAACTCATGGATAAAACTGACTTTAAACATTTTTTAACCAGCAACAAAAGTTTATGGGGTCATCTTAGAGGCTGGAGCATAAGGAAAAAAGGAGCAAATTCCATGGGAATAGAGATGCAGGGAATGACTGTTAAGTGCTGGTGTTGTATTAGTGCATCAAGGTACATACACTTATTTCTGACCCATGAAAAATCAATTTAAATTAATGAGAATACTCTGAGCTTTTAAATAGAAACGTGCTTAACTACCTTCCTGGGGCATTAAACGGCTGCCCCAGTGTTGGCTGAGTTTCGGTAATGCTGAAGTCAGCCTACTTGATGCATTTTGCCCTCTTAGTGTGAAATCACATGTGGTTTTCAAGAGAATTGTGTGAGTGCCTCTGAATGCAAAATCCAGCTTGTAGATGTGTGGATGAAAGGCTCTGTATAAATGTCAGCCTTTATTATTGTTACGAATTTCCGGCTTCTGTTATTAAGACATTTTATATGGATCTTTGCGTGTCTCTCCGCCTGTGAGTTTGGATTAAATGTCTGCCACAAATCTCCCTGGCATCCTGTGGAGGGGATTGCTTTAACTTGGTGCTCTTCTAACCTTTCCTTCTGTTTGGGGAATAAACCTCCTTTAAAAAAATGACCTCATAAAAATGGAGTAAACTCTGAGCTCTTTGTTTTTCTCAGGTCTAACCTCCAGGAAGACTATAAATTCATTTATTCTATAAAACACAGAGAAGTAAATCTTCAGCATAATGTGTGGGGAATTAGCCACTTAACTCCCATTAACATTAATGGGAACTGAATATTTATTTATCCCACAGCACATAAATCTTTGCCTTGTAACTTCTACAGTTTCTAACTAAAATGTTTCCATTGTTCTAAGGACCATGGTTATCCTGCTGGAGTGTTTACTAGGTTGTCAGCCTATGGGAGATATATTGGATGTTTCAGTCCTTTCCCTTCAAATAAGCTGTAAAATGCACTGGGGCTCTGTAACGTGAACTTTCTGAAACCTCTGTGTGATAAGCCCAGATGATTCAAACCTCCTCTGCTTGGTGCTGGTCCCATCATTCCTGCTGGGAGCTGGAATCATTTGACATGAATAAACTGTTGTGACTGATGGACTCTTGGTCTGTGCCTGGGGTGATGGATGGATGGGGCTGAGGTTGTTGGTGCTCTGCCATGAGTCTCCAACTCTTCCAGAGTCTGTACTTGTTCCTTTCTTCCTTCAAACCTGTGTTCTTATTGCAAGAGAACTGCACCCTCAGCTCTTTCTTCTCTGCTTAAATTCAAGATCAGGCAAATCAATCAGGCACCATGTAACTGTTTTAAGGAGATCTTTTCTCTCCTGTGGAGGAAGGTGAAGGGGCCATAGCTCAGCAAGACCTATTGGAGGCTTCACAGTTGTTATGTGTTACCTGGAAGACACTGAGATCCTCTCAGGATGGATGAGCCAATGGACCCTAACAAAGATATGAATATGAGAACTGCTGGTCACTGCCTGAAATCCAGGCTCTGTTATACACCACGGCAAAACTTCCCATGACTTCAGTACACCAGGTTTAACTAGTGCATGAAACTACTTTTCCCTAAAGCACTCTGTAGAAAGCCATTGCTCTTCTGTGTGGTTTATTTTAACTACTCTGAGGAAGTTAATAAATCCTCCTAATTTCTGGTTAAAAATAAATAAGTAACAATGGAAGCAGAAAGGCTCCATCTTGCTTTCTATCGATTTATAAAGTATTTCAGAAATAAACCCTTCCTCTGCACCTAAGTGGATTGGGCAAAAAGCAACGGGCTTAAACTGCAGCTAGAGAGTTTTAGGCAAGACATCAGAAAAAGCCTCCCAGGGGTGAGGGTTGAGAAGCACAGCTGCAGACTGCGCAGGCTGCTGTCTCCCAAAGCAGGCTAGATAAATTGTGAGGAAGGACCTAGGTGGTCTAATCTAGGCTGGACAGTTGAAGAGGAAGAGAAGGGTGGTTACTTTAGACTTCCAGCTCTGTCACTCAGCTGGAGCAAGAGGAGATCCATCAGTTTTCAAGGCTGTTGGATCAAGTCTGTTAATTCCGTAAGACTTTCCAACTAACTAAGAAAACTTCATCCACTGCTGTCCTTCAAACAGCAAAGATTCTGAGTATGGGGCAGAAATTACTGTTAAAAGTGATGTTAAGAGAGCAGAAACCTTGGGCTGTGACTGACCCATGGCTGAACTCATGGTGATAGTCCTACTAAACTGTAAAACCATTGCAAAGAAGAAAATGTATGAAAACCCAGTCCCTAGGTACACATTTCCTACATGAGCAGTTCACCTCCTCTTCTGATCTGACTTGCCCCCATTCTGTGTCACTGTGATCCTGGGCAGCCACACCTCACGCCGTGTAACGGACAGCCTGCCTTCCTTCCCCGTTCTTGACATTTCTGAGGGAGCTGAGCACATGCAAGCACTGTACACATCAGCAGTGTAAAACTTCTCCTCTTATAGCAGTTTTACAGAGAGCCCTTAACTGAGCTACGTATCCAAGCTGTGCATAAGGCCTTGTTTAAGAGCATACTGAACCTATGGCTTTTATTACCCTGACCAGCTTGCTCACTGCACCTGCCAGGTTCCTCCCGAGACTGAAATCAGAGCAGTCTCTGTGTCTGTTTTCACAGCTCCAAAGCAGAGACAGGGAATTGTCAGGAAACCATTAAGCGATACTACACCATTTGTTGTGGATCTATTTTCTTTCCTGAAATCAAAGTATTTCTTTTCAAGGTTCAGGGAATAGGATTCTGGTGTGAGTTATGCCAATATAAATGCACAGGACCCCTCCAGACAATTAGGAGAAAGACTTCTGGTTCACACACTTTGCTGCACATTGTTGCACACACAGGAGAACCACGTCCGTCTCTGGAGCTTTCAAGCCACAGAGACTGGATGAATGATTAGGCTCAGGGATGTGAGACCTATGACATAACAGAACATCAAAAGGTTGCTGTAATTAGGTATTTTAAACACCATAATCATAAGCAATGGGCAAACAGGCAAACCCATGTGCAACGTGGTAATGGCACGTTAAGCACTGGCTCAGGAGACAGCTTTGATTTCAGGTTTAGTTCCCCTGAAATGTATTTACTCAGGAAATCTTTACTCCAATGTTGTCTATTTTTTTTTTTTTCAAATGTGGCACTATTCATCAAAATCTTAAAAAATATCAAACTAATGTTAACTGTGAACACATACTATTCATATATATTAAATTGTACCTCACATGTGGTGTATTCCTTCATGAATGATCCAAACTCTACTCTATCCTGGATATGAGTTACTGAAATGTAAATATCCCAAACAGAAGTTGCTTAACAATGTTCAGCATCTTCCTTCAAGAAGGTTAGGAAAAGACCAAAAGGAAAACTAGAGAAAAAAACAGATAAGAAATGGCAGTTACCCAATCATAACTCAAGTGTTTGCTATGGGAAAGAACGTGGTGTCTTTAGTCATGAAAAGATGAGATTCCCGTGAACTATTTTGCCTGTCACCCACATTACAGTGCACTAACCCTGGTCACAGGGCTCCATCCAGCACAGTAGTCACAGACAACTCTTCCAGTGGCAATGGGTCATGATCCATTTGCATGATCCATTTCCTTGGCGAGAAGGATAGTCCACCTGGAGTGAACCACCAGAGCATCCCTCTGGAGAAGCCTGGTTTGCACAGACACACTGCTCTAGCCTGACCTGGCTTACACAAGCTGATTAAGTCCTAGCTGATGGTGGCAGGTCCATTTTCAGCTACATGGCAATGTCAGAATATGGTCATGCTATTGGGCAATATAACCCAACTAGTCAGACTGCCACGTTCAACCAGTGGAGAAACAGATACAGGTATCAGATATAACGGCATTTCTATCTTTCTCTTTTTTTTCCCCCCCTAAAGTGCTGGAGGGGTTTCCAGCAATAGATAAAATCATTTTTACAGAACTGAAATGCAACATTTGTTCTGGAGCTTGTTAGGTCCTGAAATCTGTAGGTGGGGTTGGGAAAATGACAGTCTCAGCTCTTCGCCAGCAGCAAAGCTATTAGAGCCTGTAGAAATGTTATCCAGTTCAGTGCTGCTACTTGTGCCATATTCCCAACAGCAAATGCAAGCATCCTCAGGATCCAACAGGCTCCCAAGAATAAGCCTAGCAATTCAACTAAAAATAAATATAATTAAGCCATAAAAAGAAAAATGTCTGTAAGATTATCATCCTTGCAGCTAGTTGGAATGTACTTGGGAAATATTTTTGTAGTTAGTGGCAAATAAAATATGTTTTACATGGAAAAGTGTTGCCAAGATACCACAAAATAGATTTATTAAATAAAAAATGAAAATGGAAAAAGATAAAATAGAATATGGAAAAAACTTTTTCATATGTTTAGATAAGTTGCTTATAAATATTCTCTCCTTCTGTTAGAATCAACTAGTTGGTGTCTAGCCTAAGGTTGTGTTTTGCAACCTGCCAGACTAGGAGCTGTGAGAGTGGATGATGATCCAAGGGATTTACCCATTTTGAGTGTGTTAATCCTTCATTCTTATGATGTTTTAATCATCCATGACCTTTATCATAATCCATTCCCTCCTAAAAGTTCCATTGCTGGGATACTCATGAACTGGTTCAGATTGACTTTATGGCATTTTGAATATACTGTCTAAATCGTATTATATCGTTTCTGTTACGTGTCTGGCTAAGTGAAACTTTTCAAACAGGACAGTAATGAGCATCACACAAAGAATATTATATCACCTCTTCCAGTTTCTTAAATAACTGATCTTGGAGAATGAGTAGTGACAACTTTACAACATTTCTGAAAACTGAAAAAGTGTCCATGAATACCTCAGCTAACACTGAATATCCATAAATGAATGATTTCATGTAACACCCACAAATAACTTCAAAAGAAAATGAGACAGCAATGTGCTCAAAGTCTGAAGGATAGTGCCTCTGCCACCAGGCTCTAACCCTGTTAAAGATTTCTTATACTGCTACGGGGTGATGTCTGGATGTAGTGTCACTGATGTGCCCAACAAGTTGTGTAAGGGCAAATCATTACCTTCAAGATGCACTAATTCTCTTGATTTTCAGCACAGTGAGTGGTGGCACTGAGCACCTCTTCTGAACTATCAAACACCTCACAGGTCCAGGCTCATTAGCAAGAACTGTAATTAGTGCTCCCATTGCTGTTACTGATGCACTTGTTACACTACCACCTCAAAGGCTTTCAGTGTTTATTTGCCAGATAAATTTCTCAGTCTCCAGTATATTGAATTCTAAGAGTGCAGGTATGTGGGAACACTAACACATTAGCTAAGATTTGATTGCACAAAACTGCAAAAGAAAAACCAAACTATGGTCAGTTTTGGTGGGCAACTGAATTGGAATCTGACAGGGAATTCATTACAAATCATGTCACATACGCCCGGTGCAGAGCCACGGTTGGCAATTGCCTTTGTTGGAACGAAAAGGCTGAGCCCAAACTTGGCTGGAAAACTCCCTAAGGCCATTTCATTTACAAAAAGACCAAGCTTTTGAGAGCATATAATTATCCTTCTTCCCTGCCATCTTATCCTGCATTAAATTTAATTGCTCACAAAACTTGGCAACATTCTCACACCCATTTAAAGAAATTAAGTGGTTCTGTCATTTTTTAGCACTCTTGATATGAAAGTGTTTCAACTTTCACTCTGTGACAAGAACTTCTGCCCCCTCCCCTTCCCCCAAAATATACATTCTTCCTGAGAGAACTGAGCTCAGAGGGAACAGATGGGCTAAAAATAGTTGATTTTGGCCAAGACTGTCAAAAGTCACCAGTGGTTTCCAGTGCCTCTATTTTTAGAGGCGAGTGCTGACCACTTACTGGAAGTCACATTCCTTCACGTTTTCAGAGCTGGGTGCCCCATATCTTGCTCTGTCATTCCAAGTAATAGATCATGAGCACTGGTCACCCAAGGGCTATGGTGGGATCGTCATGCTGGGCTTTGACCCTTCACCAAGCTCTGCTATCCCAGCTCAGGAGAAGCTCCCCAGAATCGCTGCGCATAGGGTTGACCCACTGAGTCCCTGACCCACCAGTGCTGTTTGACACCAGATGCAATTTGAATTTCTGCCCTTCACTGTCAGTTTGTCATAATATTAGAGCATAGTAGAGTCAAACCTGTTATCTGGAAATGAAAGACTCCTAAAATATGAACCAAAGAGTAGTCCCAATGGTATGAACCATCCATGCTGAGTCTTTGTTGCTGGTACCTGTACCAGTTACTTCAATAATACTGTCTTCCCTGAGAGATTGATTTGACATTTACCTGCCCAGCATACAAAGACTTTTTTTACAGGCCATGAAGAGGACATGTCATTTAAATATATTTCAAAGTTAAAGGATGAACATTTGCTACTGCTTTCGATAAATGTGGCACTCACTATGACAGTGCAATTATAGACAGAGTGGAAATTTTGAGTTCACTAAGTGAATATCTGTTAACATTTGCTTTTTATCTACAGGCCTACTTTTCAGCTGTGAAATGCTGTTAATCCATCATGAAGTCTTGTCATGTGCTTGGTAATCTTATGTTTTATTGTTCTTCAAATGAAAACAGATGAATTTGGCTTTTGAGGTAGACAGTGTGTAGAGGAAATTCCTGATGATCAAGTAAAAATATACTATTGGCACATGTGACAATTAAAAACCCTGAATAGGTTTATAAGAGCAGCATTTCCAAAGGTACTGAGCACCTACAGCTCCTATTCAGTGTTACGCACTGAACTTGACTGGACCCAGCACAGCACTACATTAAATAATTGTCAGGTTTTATGTCCAGTGTGAAAGAGAATCTTCTGTGAAGCACAGGTCAATGAAGTCAGATTTTCTGCTGTGTATATTGGCGATAAATATCTTGAGAGAGAATGTGAACATCTACAAACACTGGGTTATAATGTTAATACAGTCCCTTATCGCCTTATAAACGATCTGTATCCTGACACGGGAAGTGAGCTTCAGTCCCAGATGAATTATGAATGAGTGACTCCCTAATATAAATAAAAGCAGGAGGATGGGCCTTGTTGAGCAGTCTGAGCACAAGAGCTGGAAATAGGAGCCAGGAACTTATCTCAGCTTTGGAAAGTGAGCTGCTTTGGAGTCTGGTCCAAAGCTTGGTTAATTAAGTGGGAATCTTTCCAGCAACATCACAGGACTTTATCACTCTTTATTAGGGCTACCATATGTCCACCTTTTTTTCTTACATTTGTCTTCTTTTTCTGCCCCCAAGTGACAGGTGCAGCCCACGTCCAAGTTTCCCAAAACTCTGAAGTGCACGTGCGTGCGGGTGGGACTGGGTTTGGTTTGCCGTGGGGGGCAGATGCTGAACGCCAGTGAATGCCAGAGGCTGATGGACATGGGGAGGTGATGGGAGGTCAGGGCAGGATGAGAAGTGTCGTGGCTGGCAGAAGGACCTGTGCTGGGAAGGCTGATAAGGGAGAGAACAGGGGATTTGGGGATGAGGAAATGGGGAAATTAAAAAGCAATTGGGGCAGGATAGGGGAGAAAAGCAGATTGCTCTGGGGTAGGAGGCTCTGGAAAACAAAGAAGGATATAGGGTGAGGGTCCTGGGGTTACTGCCCTGGCATTTAATCCTTAATTGGAGCTTTGAGAGGGGATTGCCACAGACTTGCTCAGGCTGACACTTCTCTTTCTCTGTCCTGTCAGCTGTCACCTTCTCCCTGGGCTGAGGGAGAGGGGAGGGTCTGCTCTGTGGCCTTGGAAATGTCACCAGCTTCCCTGCTTCAACACCCTATCTGCATAATGGCATGAATGCCATAGTCACCTTCCAGTCTGGGGACTGTGAGGTTCACTTCATGTCTCTAGAGACTTGTGGAGAAAATCATGTTGTGTTACTAAACTGATTTTGAGGGAAAGGTTGTTGGAATAAAATAGTTTAATAAAATTGTATTTGAAAGTCAAAGTTTTTCTTCTCATAGCACTGCAGGTGACAGACAGCATTGTTTCAGGTCAATGCTGCTTCCACTCCTTGGGATCTCTGGCTGGGGTGTAAGATGTGCATTGCAGACTTCTGTGTGCTGGGAGATGTCCAGGTGAGCTTTGGGTGACTTCACCCTGGTGCTGTATGTGGGTGCACAACACTCACCTACACCAGGCAATGGCTCCTGGGGCTTTCTCCCCACTGCCATGCAGACACTGTCCCCGAGCACTGAGCCCAGCCTGCTCTGCAGGAGGGGAAGATGTCTCACAGCCACTTCTCCCCACTCCCTGCCACTGTCCCTCTTCTCTCCTACACTTCAGATCTCAGGCAAGATGTCCTATGTCATGCCTCCTCAAGGATTCCACAGTGTCATGGTTGAAGCTGAACTCCAAATGCACACATGTCTGGAGCTTGGGCTATTCTTTCCTTTGACAAATTGTTCAGACCTCACACCTCTACAGCTAAACAAATGTAATCCAAGCATCAGATCATAAAATCTTGGAAAAAATTTATTTGAACTGCTGGCATGGCTTCTAGTAGCACACTGGGGACAGCTCTCCTTTCACATGTCCCTAGAGGCATGTAAAGCATTTCACTCCTAATAACTGAGCTATAAATGTAGGTCTCAAGCAGTGCATGCTCCATGTTACAATGTGAGAAACCTGAGGGCTTTTGCTTTTTGTGCAGGAGATTATCAAAGCACCTTTAAAGGGAGCCAGATTTCCTGCCTCACCTTTCCTCTCCCATTGCTCCAACATCCACTCTTCAAGAAAGCAAAAGGTGTCAAACTTTCTTCAACACGTACGAACGAGCCACACTGCCTGGGCAAACGGGGAGGAAAGGCTTTGGTCTCTTGAGGGCTTCTTCCTGGCTGCTCGCAGGCAGGTAGCAGCTCTCTGGCAACACAGTTCTGCACTTGCACTACCAGTTACAGAAACACGGAGACAAAACACGCTGATAACCATGGGCAGACAAGCTTATTTCCCTAACCTGCTTATACTCCATTGCTAGGAAACCCATCGTGCTAGAGCAGACATGTCCCTTCATGTTTTAGGGGAAATAATGTGATTTTGCAACTTGCTGTTGTGCTTTTCCCTCTAGTTTTCAGCAATGCACCCTTGGGCTTGAAGGAGTAAGAGCTGAGGGGAGTCAGGATAACACATACAGGGCTGATCCTCACTTCTCACCCTGGTGTCCCAATTACCTGAAGTTTTATTAATTAACTCCAAAATGGTTTATTAAATGTGCACTTTTGGCTTGTCCATGAAAATGACCTTGGGAATCTGAGATGTGCCAGGACTGACAGAGAGGGAGCGTTGGTGCCAGGTTGCGGGAGAAGCTGGTGGGTATGAATGCAGGTCACCAAAGGTTCACCCTGCCACTCCAGTGCCAGGGATAACTGAAACATCAACAGTTACCTGTTGTGAAATGTGTCAACATTTGCTTTGTTCTGCAAAGGAATTAAATTGAAATATTCTGGGATGGGTGCTTGGAGATTTTTGTTTTGTTTTGTTTTGTTGGTTTTTTTTCTTTCAGAGAAAATAAGGGAATTGTTTCCTTATTCGAATGAATGCCTGAGGCACCAGGTTATACCATCCATCTCTCACAGCACAGAAATCAGTTACTTCTTTGCTCCCTTATCCACTGGTTAAGCTACCAGGTGAAAGATTTTGCACCATTTCAAAAAAAAGGACTTGAAAAATAACTTTCCATAGTGCAATTGAAGGGCCTGAACACCAGATACTCTCCTGGATGATCAGGGCAGGAGAGACAGAAAGGGCTGTGCTCCTGCTCTGCCTCCTTGCTCAGCAGTTTCACACCTTGTCTTGAGTTAAATTTAGCAAAATTAATACATTTGCACAGAAAGCTTCAGTTCTAATTAACTGCTACTTTCCAACAACACAAAACCCCAATTCACTGAAAACTTGCTAGTGACTTGGACATAACTGCCATTCGTTTGATGGTGCTTATGACATAAGGCAGGATCAAACTCCGCAGTGGAAGGATAAATAATCAATTTTCACATGCTGGAGGAGCAAAATTTCAGGCTTTTGATGTGAAAAGGCACCTGAACAACTAGAGGCTGACATTCACAGCACTGGAAAATTCGACTCTCAGAAAGGGCCCTGAGCTTGAAGGAGCAAAGAGAGGTCACGCTGCATTTTTTGTGAGAAGACAGTGACTGCACCTGCCAGCCAGCTCATCCTGATGAACTCTGCTGAGGCGGGTGGACAGAGCTCAAGGATGTGCCAGTTCTTTTCTGTGAGGTGGCTTTCTGCCCACGGCAATTATGGAAGGAGGAAAACAGCAGTTTTGTGAATAAAGCTGGCAGCCACCCAATACAGCCTGGAGAAATAACCGTACCTTGGAGAAGTCTTTTTTTCTCTTTCTTTCTGGGTTGGGCTGAGCTCTTCAAAGAAGTTTAACATTCGTGTAGGCATCTTCATTTCCAGATGCACATTAGTGATAAAAGATATCTGAGTCCCTGTGCAGTCACCAGCCTGTGCTGGTATGAGATGCCTAAGCTGCTGGTGTGGGAAGTTTGTCTACTCTAGACACTTCTTAAACGGGAATGGTTGAAGGATGGTTTCAGATCAGGAGCATTAGGCTTAAAAATACTTCTAGGATTTAACAGTAACCATTGTAACTCTGGACAAGTTTATTATCCTATATGGTTGGTGAACATAGCTTAATTCTTGACCACAAAAGATTTCTCTGGTACTAAACTCGGGCTTCATGTCTAAAAAACCATCCTTGGATCAGTTTTGACTGCGCTCCCTTTTACTGTGGCTGGATGCACAACGACTTTGTTTTCTTAGTATAAGACATCAAACACAGAGCTCCTCAGCTCTGTGGATCATGTTGGCTTAAAAGCAACAGTTCTGAGCCATTTTCCTCCCTGCCTGGACCTCAGTCATTACAGTACTTTTGCAACATCCCCAAATCTTCCTTCCTGATTGCAGAGTCATGCTGAAGTCTCTTTGTAGCCATCATCGGGGTTACACGTTGAGCTCCTCTCCATCATGTATTTTGGCAAGTACTTCTGCAGAGTGATGAGGCCATTGGCCACATCCCACACATCTCCTGACACCAGGGAAGTGAAGTAAAACACTGAAAGGAGTAATAATCCCCCACATGCTGAGGGGGAAGAACAGCCCTGCCATTATTAATGCATATTGGCAGCCTCCTGATAAGAGCAAAGCCTCCTCCAGTGGGTTTATGAATAAATCAAATTTATGGACATTGACATCATGTGGTTCTTTGAAGTGGATCTTTGTTCAATATGGTGAGAAACTATTATCAAAGTTTTACAAACAGAAAAGACACAAATTCAGTCTTCTAGAGTGAGAGTTTTGGCTCATACTGAGCAAAAAGTATCATTCATTTGCTGACAGGTCCTAGAGGTTTTATCTATTGAAAATTAACAGGAGAAAAGATTCAAGAAGGGCAAAACAATCATGAAGAAGAGAAGACTAAATGAGAAGGAACAAGAAAGAATGCGGAAATTTAGAAGGTTCATTGGAAACAAAAGTTGCATAAAGGTTAAAGCAAAACTGCAGACAATAAAACCTGAATTCTTGCAAATCCTTTTATGAAATTATGGCACAAGGGCTAATGTGAACAAGAACATTATGCAAATAAAATAAATACTGTAGAGAAAAAAAAGGTGAATCCAGGCTAAGGCAATGTAAATAGTTTTCTGAGATACACGCACCCTTTGTGTCATTTGTCCCTGCTGAAGAAAAGCATTACATTTTAAAGTCAATAGATGTGTTTATCCAAGTCACTCCTAGCTCACTTCACAAGGAAGGCTTTGGGCTTTTTAATTTTTTGTTCCAGACAAAGTGATTTTTCTTTGTCTCTCTTTAAAAAAAAAAAAATAGAAAAATGTAATGCATTTTTCATATTAAGAAAACAGAAGATTGAAAGATTACTTTTGGCACTTCCCATCCATGACCCCATTTGCTGCTTATGTGAGGAAAAAAAGGAAGAAGATGGTTCTTGCTGAGACTGCAGCCCTTGCAAGTACCAGATGTGAGCACAGAAAAGAAGAGGGACTTGTTAGCCTGTCTAAACCTACTCAATCGACCCAAGGACCTCACTGTGTCCAAAGACACCTGCAAGAACATTTACCCTTGAAGCATCTCCAGGGCCACCTCCTGCAGTCCCTGTTGCTTACTGCTGAGTTTCACCATCCTGAGTACATGGCTGCTCCCTGGAGAGGCACGGGCATCCCTGCCAGCACGTGTCTGTGTACACAGCCAGTCCTGTCCCTGTGGAAGTGAGTGCTCGATAGGAGCCACATCTCTCATTCTGGGAAAGTCTGTGTCTTGCCTGTTTGCAACACTTTCACAATATATTTTCTCTTCATTTCCTTGGGCATAAATAGCAGCCAAAGGCAGCCCTGCCTGAGGGAAGCAGTGGAACCCATCCTGAAGGCAGAGCACCTCTTCCCCTGCGCTCTTGGATAAGCTCTTTAGGTGGTTTGATCCTGTATTAGGAGGACATTGCCTTTTGCCTTGCTCAGAACTGCTTGGCTGAGTACATCCTCCCAAAAGCAGCACCTCTCCCATCACAAGACATTTTTTTTCCTTTTGGATCTCATCTCCAGTGTAATTTATAAAGCAAATTGCATAACACCGATCACAGAATTCCTGATGTGACCAGATGAGGGGAGCAGTTATCTCCTTTGCTTTGTAACCCAGTCTCCCACTCATATTCTCCAGCTTTATTTGATTGTTGTGCAGCTACTGTTGCCAGCAGGTCTGTTTCTTCTTTAGTTTCCTCAGGAACATTTCCATCCAAAGTATATTTTGCATTTTTATTGGTCTTCCCCAGATGTGTGGCCTCTCATCTATTGACATCCATATGCCGATCTCAGCAGAGCGTGCAGACTGCAGCACCTTCCCACGTCACACCTTCCACGCATTGCTGCTTGTTTTCCAGGGCACATCTCATCACTGTCCCATGCTGCACGAGGAACAGTGTTCCCTTCCCTGTGCTTGGATGGGGCTCTGCCCTGTACACCATGCAGCCACCCCCAAATCTGCCCTTTGACACCCCTTCTGCCACAGCACTGCAACGAGCTTCTCTGTGCTTTCCTTTCAAAAAAACCCTCTCATTTATGTGGTGACCACTGCTGCCTGCTGCCTGAGGACCCTGAGGACCTTCATTCACTTGGAGATGGCTCCAATCGCCACCAAAATCAACAGAGACTTTGTTACTGTGGGGCTGGTGTTCTCCATCAGCTACCCCACTCACTGGGTATCTGTACACGGAGCTTCCTCCTGCCCTGAGCAACTGGCTTTCCCTGCTGTGGGAAGGGGATCGCAGGGGGTTAGAGAAGATGCACCAGAGCCCAAAATTTTTTCCATAATACAAATGGGCTCATTCAGGCTTTTCCACTGGCCCTAGAAAAGCTCCGATCCATTTTGGCCAGGGTTTTGGTTACAAAGTCAAATGAAGCCAGGAGTGCTGGAGAGATGGTGGAGGTGTGGGAAGAGCTCGGCACTGGTGTGGTGCCTCAGATGTTCCTGAGGCAGGACAGTGACTGCAAACACATGGGCCTGGCTGTGCGTTAATGTCTGCGGTGGAGTCTGCTCCTCCACTCTGGGGTGTGTGGGTCCAGCTGACATCAACAATGAAACAATGCTTTGGCACTGGAAACTCTCGCCATTTCAAGGCCTATTTCTTCCTTGTGTGTAACAAAGCAAAAAATCTCTCCTGTTTTGCTGCTTTTTTTTTTTTTTTGTCCTGATATTTTTCACAGATCCCGGTGCAGTAGGCAGCCTCAGCACAGACCCCCCAAAAGGCTTTCTGCTTAGTTTGGATCATGAACAAGTTGTCAGAGAAAATTATGCTCTAATCCTGGGAGATACAATAAAGCTGTCCCATAGGTTAGGCCCTTGCCAGTTGGAGCCAATGCTTAATGCAGATTTCACTCTGCGTGTGTCACATTTGCTAATTTTCCATGAATGATTCCTGATTTTCAATCGACCTTGGTCTTTAGGTTCGTAAAACTTTGTTCTGCATTGAAGCCTTTTGGCAATGGGGTGTTTTGCCTGAAATAAAGTAGGAAAGAGACATCCTGAAAAATAAATTCAGTAAGATTTTGCACAGGGTGCAGTATTACTGCTAAATGGTACATTTTCTGCCGCTTCTACTGCATGGGGAGATGTTCCTGTAGATAAGGTGCTAGGTTTTAAGAAATATGGATTCAGCTTGTACTTCTGAAAGGCCTTAAACTGAACTTGTAAATGCTTCAAGACTCAACTTTTCCCCTGTAAATACAGTCTTTATTTTTCCTGTTGTGTCTATTCAGACTGCAATTTTCAAAGAGACCCAGGGGCATTGCTGTAGGAGTCCCATAGAACAATAAGTCTGTCCTAGTTTCATTAAATACCTCACTGGAGCCCTTTCCTGGGAGAGTAGATCACTCACCCTGCTTTCCTACACACCAACCTGGTCCTATTTACACAAGCTGACAGTCTACCTGATGGAGCCATTATTCTCTTTTCACATATAGTCTAAACTATTTCCTCTTGCTGAGCACTGAGCAGTTTTAAATCAAGACATCTTAGTTCATGGAGGTTAGGAACAGTCTTATAAAACACCTTATTTCTTCCTTGCTCCTATGTAAATCTATTTTATTGGACAATTGGAAAATATAACACTTGGCTTGTGTGGATAACCCCCCATGCACTTCCAAATACACTACAGAGTTTTGGGGTTTTTTTCAGAATAAACATTTCATGAAAGCCTGTTGTTCCCTGCACCCAGGCTGAGATTTTGCTGAGCAACCTGCTCTCCTGCCTGAAATCACATCCAAAAAGTGACCCTCAGCTGGGAACTCTGCAGGAGAAGACATTTCAGGGCTGAAATTCAGGTCACATTGAGGTGGTTTTGTGTGATTTTAGGCCTGAGAATACAGGTTAGACCAGTGCCATAACCAGTGGAAAAACCTCCAAGGGGTTTTAATAGTGCTCTGTTGCCTGCTCTGCCCTGTGAAAGGAGGTGCCCAGCCAGAAATTAACCCCTGAGGCCCCTACACCAGTTCCTCTGCCATGCAGCCTCTCACAGCTCGTCCCTGCCCTCCCTCCCAAATGCATTCTGGCACACAGAGTTTGTTCTGGCCAGGAATTCGGTTTACCAAGATTAAAGAGATGCGGTGCAGTGGGCAGTGAGCCTCAGTAAGCGAGGAGATAAAGGCAGCATTGGAGGTGGCATGGGCACGGTGTGCACCGGGGGTGACGGGGGAATGGGCCAGCTGGGGACACGAGAGGAGGTTACACATCCTGAATATACATGAATTAATGATAAATGCACCAGTCTCCACACTCTGAACAAGATGTGCTGGTCTGCTCGAAGTCCCCGTCCCTTATATTGCAATATCTGGCTCTCTCTAGGCTCTGGTGTGATACAGTGCAAGCGTTATGCTCTGCAAAACTACTGGTCAACTGCCCAACAGCTATACAAACAAGGCAGGAAAACACCACTTGAATATGTAAAATCATCAACAGGCTCCTTTAAATCACTGGCTAAAGCCTCCAGTTGACATTTAATACTCTGCATTAAGAAAGAAATAGTTAATTAAAACACCACCTCATTTTTACAGTCAGGCAATATCTTGCACTTACTGTCATTGTCAAAATTATTTTCACTTAATCTATGCTACTGCAGCATAGGACAGAGAAAAAGGAAAGGTTTTACTGCTGAATGCTAAGTCATACTTTATTTTTCTATTTAAGGAGCTAATAGAGTAATGTAATATAGAGAGCACAGACCCAAATAAAAGTTCATATATTACTGCCAGCTCCAAGTAATTTAGTTTTGTGACACAGGCAGCATAATTGTGAAATTGGCTTAGAACTCATTATGTTGTTTTATTTTTATCTGTTTGTATGTTTAAATGCATGCTTGAGGTTCACTGAATTTGCTTTAAGACCCAAAGGTTCATCTGAGTTGTATATCAAAGATTTTCAACATAATCATATGGGCTACAAGGCTATTTTTTGCTGCTGAGAGCAGGGACTCTCACACCTGTCTGTAAGATTTAGATTGGAGGTAAAATGCTAAACGCACCAAAAGACAATAAAAAGAAGAGGAGAAGGGAACCCTCAACACAGACACACTGTGGCTCTGCCCATCTACCCACCCACCGACCCTGTTCACCCACAGGTTCTGCAGGATACAGGGTGAAAGGGATGTGCCAAGGGTCTTAAATGCATTTCCTGAGAGGACACTGAGTATGGATTTGGCTCAGTTTGCCTCCAGACCCAGAGACAAGAGAAGGATTACATTCTAAATCGTTAATAACAATGCGGAGGGCAACAATTGTGTCTCGTGTTCGGGCGCTTTTCGTAAGACAGCCCCTGAGGCTGCGTGCGGTGCCGAGTGCTTTCACATGTAAATGTGATGGCAGGCTGCAGCCCGTGTGGAAGATAAACAAGCCGTATTTTTAAACGCAGTGTGAAATGTGGGGGCTGACGTGAGCATTATCAGAGCCTCACGCATGAGTTATGAGACATCATAAAACATGTTCATATTGCAACAATGAAAACTGAAGCTGCTCTGCGGTAGGCTTGTTTGATCTGATAGCGTACCCAGCTCCTTTTACTGGGTCTAGCAGGAGGCAGAAATGTTTCTCAAGAGCTGTACTTCTGAATGTTAAGCTGTTGTCTTATAAATTTCTTACAAAGAAAAAAAACCTTCTTATGGAATGACTGAAGAAGAATTGACTATTAAGACAATGTGGGTGACATTTTCAGGGATTTAGGGACATGCCCATGGAGCAGCTGAACTAGTCACCTTAATGAAGCTGAAATAGGGTTGTGACTTGAGTGTAAAGAATTAGGTCACCTCCTTTTATTAAATAGTTCATTAATACATTTTATTCTGAAAATGAGCTTTCCTAGGGGTTCCTCAGACTAGTGGTACATAGCTGGATGGAGATAACAAATAACAGTCACTTCCAAATAACCTATCTCCACCTGACTTTGATCTTATAAATTCTTAATGCCACAAATTTCCTTTTCCTTTGATGGTTTATTTCATCTTAATTTATTCTATTGCATTCATTATGTAAGTGATTATTCTTAGTCTTATTTGCATAGCCAGATTATATTTTATAGAATACCTGCTAGCTGACTTTCTATGTTAGTGTTAGATTCTGGGTGCACAGATTTTAAGTGTTAGGTTTCATTCCTCCCAGTGATACTGATTTCCTGAGTGATCTTGAACTAATCATGATTTTGCTGTGCTTCACTGCTGCTGTGGCAGTTACTCTGCAAATACAGGAGATGCAGTCTCTGAATTTTGTGAAAATCCTCCTGTGAAAATCCTCCTCTGGGTCATTCTTCCCAGCAGATGTAAATGCTTCTTTTCATAAAGTGAAAGGTGGGGGGAATTGGGGAAGGAAAGCCCAATGGTGCCATCACTGCTGCAAGCAGCGGGGCTGAAATGCCCTGACAGACAAAAGAGAAGCAGGGGATACAGGATGTCTGTACAAGCGTCCCAGGGGCATTTTGCACTCAGGCCAGCAACAACCAGGCATTGGCTTGCGGACTTGGCTTGGATCCGACCAACTTGGAGCTGTGGCAGCATGTGGCCAGGTCTGGAAGGGCTGTTGGTGCAGACACACTCTTCCAAGCAGCCAGTCCAGCTCTGTGGTTTCTGGCACTGCAGAAACAACTTCCATGGCGTGAACCCACGGGAAGAGCTGGACCTTGGAGGGTATTGCTGAGAGTCTAATTTGTCTTCCTGTCATGGCCATGAAGCTCAACTACTTTTTTTCCCCATTGCTCTGTTTATTGAAGAATATGATAGAAAATGCATGTAAGCAGTTAAATACTGTACACTGTTTCAGCTTGGCTGAATATCCTTCTCTTCTTGTCTTCACATCATTTTACTTTGGGGACAAACAGGCACACTGAATTCATGTCTGTGGTGCTTTTGCATCGAGCTGATTCCAGTCAGCCTAATCACAAAGCTGGGCAAAGGAAAAACTGAATTTCCAAACTGATGACACATTTATACCAGAATTGTAACTTTATAATATTAATGTATCATTTAACTTACATGTGTACTTTGGAATGTTTATAACTACTGTAAATCATAGGAGAGAGCGGCCAAGAGAGTGCCACACAACATTCCTAGTACAACTCGTAAAATAAATACAACAATCACAGAACAACATTCCCTGTTTCAAAAGGGAAAATGTTGCTGCTCTGCTGTGGATGGGAAACGTGCTCAGTTAAATCTTCATGAAGCCCAGGCCACGCAGAGGCAGTGGTGTGGTGTCTTCTCTGCACTGCCCCAGGTGCTACTGCTGTGGTATTTGGCAGAGATTTCAAAGGACAAAATGCCATCAAGCCAGCACCAGCAAAGTGGTGTGTCACTGGGAAATGACACCAGACATTGGCTGGTGATGCCTCTTGGCATCATTTTTCACTTCAGCCCAGATTTTGTGATGTGATCTTCCTCCTTTCCTGTAAGGTGACTGCTGAAAAGCCATCCCCATGCAGTGTGCAACTCTGACCTCCATCCACCTTGTCTTGCAGAGTGCCTTGGAAAGAATAAAACCTGCTGTTTCCTCACCCATAAAATTCTGTAGCTGATTTCTGACCTATTAACCTTCAGTTTTTCTTTTAAGGTTTATGGTACTTTTATGACTTGACCAGCAGACTGTAAAATACACATTTAAATGCATACAACTCAGATAACAATCTCATCATTAAAACAGCCTAGCTTCTTTGTTTGAAGTTAATCACTCTCAAATTCTTCCGGATTCATCAGCATACTTACTAGTACCTATTTTTTTCTCCCTAAATTTGGCAACATAACATGAAACAAAGACCTTCGGTTCTCAAAAGACAGTAAAAAAAGATTGCAAATCTTATTGAAAATTCCCCTCAACTTTAGAGCCAAACCTACAGAAAAATCAAATCCCAGTTTGAATTCAGGACATCTTCAAACATTAAAAATGAATCAGCTTCTGAGATCCAGGTGAAAGGATGACTGTTTTCCTAGTTTTATTATGCTAAAAATACACTTGAGCAGCAAGCGCAATATGGTAACATTGCACAGGCAGCAAAATACCAAAATAACACCAAGGACAGGAGACTGTTTTAATGTGCTTTCTGGTAAGTTATTTAACATGCTTTTGTTGGCAAGGCAGGTGGTTTGGGGCTTTGGATCAGGCCTGGATTACTTAGAGCAGGCAGTAGGCAGTGCCTCTCACGTAATGGTTGTTCCCAAATACAGCGGGAAGCCAGTGTAACGGGACACTGGGCTCTGTTTCTCCTCTTTAACACGGACACCACGAGTATCCCAGCGTGTCCTTAAGTTTGGAAGGAAAAAACCTCACCATTTCACTGCATCTGCAGATGCTGAACTGGGGTCCTCATCTTACCAAGAGGTCCCAACTGCCCCTATCACCGGCAGGAAGGATGGGACCCAGAGCTCTCTCCTGGGTTGCAGAAGCCAAATGATTTATGTGGAAAGCAAAGCCGATGTCAGAAATGGGTTTGCAGAGCCCAGGGCAGGCAGGGTTTTGGCACTGCTGTCTGCCAAGGGCAGGTGGAGAAGAAGAGCTGTGTACAGCAGAATTAGCCCCTCCATCTGCTTGATGTTTGCAGCTCGGTAACTTCCCGCTGGAAACCTTCTACCAGGTTAATGACCCCCAAAATGTGTTTCCTTTTCTCCCCAGTTGGATCATTTCTTGTTATGGTCAACAATTGAAAGTTTTATTTTAATACATTGCCTAATTTATAATGGGCTCTGTCCATCATACACAGAAATGCTCATTTTTTGAGTCAGCTATAACTGTGTCTGCATTCATATACTTTCTCTGTGCAATCCTTGGCCTCTACATTTAAGAAACGTGACCCTAGGAGGTGTTTATAGAAGGCTAAATATAGGTTTATCTGTTCTAGTCTTTCCATGAAAGATCTTTTTCCTTCAACACATGGAGATTAAATACACAGAGCAATATTAGTTAACACTTCAGTTATGGCATGCTGCGAAAAACGCCAGGAAATTCCGTTTTGAAGTTGATGTTCCAGTCCTAACTCCTGTTGACTTTATATTTATTTTCTCTCAAAGACATGAACTGAGGATAGGGTGTCGCTTGAAGCTGAGTGACGCTGCTTCAGACAGGTGTTTGGAGAGACACCTCACATTAATCTCTCTAGGTGCACTCTGCAGGTTTGTTTGGGCCATAGTGGAAAGCAAGAGTAAAAATCCCACTGTTCTCAGCAGCCCAGAACCTATCCAAAGCAGTATCTGCGAGTCCAGTGTATTAACTCTGCGTTAAATAAGAGAAAATGAACCAAACTGGAGGGAATTTATGTCAGAGCAGCTGTTTGCGTGCATCTTCTGCTGGTCTTAACTCTCACACTTTGGGCTTTCCTGTTAGCGTTTACAATAACATCATTGCATCATGGTCCTAGTGTTTAATATTCCCTCTTTCAAAATATGAAGTTGCAGCTGACTCCCTGTATCCTTTTGGGATAAATGCAGAAAAAGCTTTACTTAACAGCTGCTATATATTATTATTATTACCTATTACATCATATCTTATTACAGCTCTATTACAAGTTTCCCCTAAAATCTAATCACATTCTGAAATTGTTTACAGCGACACTAGAAACGGGCTTGAGATATAAAGTTCACATCCCAGCATGGGTCTGAACTTTCCTGCAGTTCAGATTTATTCAGACACAGCATTTAACTCTCTTGCTCCTGAAAGATGGGAGCAACTGCAAAGTTTGGATGTGCATCCAAATATACGTCAATGTATGTCGAGGGCACGTGAGATGTGCCCGAAGTGGTGGCAGCTGAGACAGGGTTTTACTTTCTGGTGTATCCTTGCTCTGAGATTGAAAAGCAGAGAGATAAGAGTGAAATTCTGGTCCCATATACATGAATAGCAAAACTTGAATTGATTTCAGCAGAGCCAGAATTTCATTCAAGCTGAAGAGAAAAATGACAGATAAACAGACAGACAGATACTAATTAATGAGCTCATTTGAGCTAAGCTAGGCTTATTTCTTTAAAATGCAAGTGAACACTGACAGAAGTGTGTCATCTTCACCATTTTGAGCTGCTTACTGCACACATCTGGGAGCTTGAGGTGGGGAAGGATTTGCAGTGATTTGAGGCTCCCAAGATATACAGAAAAGCTGTTCTGTGCTCAGGTCTGCCTGTTGAAAAGGATCTGGAGCCTGTCAGAACCTTCACAGGCCCAGTCCAGCCCCTTGGGAGCTTCACCATGATGCCCAAACTTCTCTCCCCTCCTCACCTTATGCAGATGTGAAACAGCCCCTTGGCGAGGCAGCAATGGTGCCGCAGGGAAGCACCCGCACGGCTTCTCTTACAGGAGCAACTGCTGCTACTGTGGGGAAATCTTCACAGGATGGGCTCCTCAGCAGAAATTCATGCTCAGAAAGGTGGAATAAAACCAATCCAGGTCACTAGCCTTATCCACACACTGCCATTTCTATAGGTCTCTGCTTTAAAACTATGATATTAAGTAGTTTGGCTAACTTTTTAGAAATGTTACTATTTTCTCAACAAAATGTCAAGTAAGTTTTCAAGGGGGAATACTTCATAACTGAAGTATGTTTTCCTAAGGGCAATAAACCACTAAGAAATGTACTTTTTTCCCACCCAGCCTTTGAGCCAAAACTTTCACGTGTTTTTCAAAGAAATAAAATTATAGGTGTTTTTCTGTAGTAGGGTGAAGTACCACCTGGGTGGCACTGGTAGAAAGCTGGGCAAACTTTATAAATCTAGAAGGAGGAGATTGTTTTGGCATGACTTAGGGTTACAGCCTGGGTTTCCTATGCATAATTTTAAAAGGAATTGCTCAAAGCATCAGGAAACTCTTGCTGGTACACTATACCCAGTGTACGACTCTTACCTTTAGACTCGTGGGAGATTGCCACGGCTGAAGAGAGGACTTCTTAAGTGCAATGAACAGTGGAGTCAAGAGGCAGACATTTAATTATTTCTGTATCTGACAAACCTCATGGACATGCTGGTTTAAGAGACCAGAAGAATGTAGAGTCAATTGGAAAATAATGAGTTGGTCAACATGGTATAATTTGGTTCCTCTTTTGGGGTCGAGGTGGGTTCCCATCCTCTGCTAGCCATGAGCACGGGCAGCACTGGGACACCTCCAGTCTAATCTCAGCTCCACAAAACCAATGGGAGAGTGTGGGGATTTTTATAATTAGTGGTAGACAGCTGAGGGGCTGGAAATGCACTTTTGTTTTGGTCATTTTAATCTCTGGCATCACAGTGCTCAGAATGTGAGCAAATACTTTTTCTGATTGAAATAATAGGGAAAATGGATATCAGTTCATCCACAATCACTTTACGTTGGGAAGGAAGGTGAGGAAAGGTGAAGGACAAAGAAACTTTTGCTAAAATGTCTAACAGTGGTGCAAGACCACTAAGAGTTAAGAGGTGCCTTGCTGGGCTGCCTGGCACCCTGATCGAGCAAGCCAGGCCCTGACTATTTTTTTAAATATTAAAAAATAGGCAACATAAAATGTCTCCCCTGGAAATCAAACAGAAGGAAAACTAAAGTAAAGCTACAAAGGAAATCTCATTCTCTGGCCTGCTCTGCATGTTGGCTTCCTACGTGCTGGGCTGAGGAAACTCTGAATCCTGTGGAAGAAATCCATGGAGAGAAAGCAACAGCCAGTATAAAAGATGGGGCTGGTTTTAATCAGGGCTGACTCTTCACAAATAACAAATGGGAAGGAGAGGTTAAAGTGGGGCATAAGGCTAAGCCAATAAAGCCTTTTTTGAGACAAAATAAGAAGGGTGTATTTCAATATGCCACAGTGGAGAGAGAGTCGAATGAACTAACGTGTCTCGGATGTACAAACACTGTCTGACTCCAGGCTTACGCTGCCTGCCCGGCTCATGGCGAGCAGCAGGCTCCTATCTAGGAGCTCTGAGTAACCCTCGTTGAAGGCAAGTCTCTTTGACTAAGTAACCAGGCCAGATCTTAATTGAATCAGACGTCTAAAATTAGTGTGAACATCCACACTGCCCCATCCCCTCCCCACCTCCCTCCACATGCACATGCATCACTTGCCTGGGAGCATCCTAGCATTTTTCAAACTTTATTGGGGGAAAAATACCATTTTGGGAATATCAAATTAGTGAGAAATGTGTGAACAAGGGCAGGGTTTGGCTCTGCCTGCGTCCAGGATGAGGATAGCTTTCCTCTTCGGGTGGAAGCTGGGGTCCCCTCCCTGACTGGGGTGGGTGAAGGGTGTTGCTCGTGCTGCTGGTGAAAGCAGTGAAGGTTTCCAGTAGATTTAAGTGTGACATGGATCCAGTGCACAGTTTTTAGTAGGTTTCCTGCAGCCAGTGTCTAACATTGGACTGTAAATTGCCATGCTTATTCTCCTGAAATTCTGGTGTGTTCAGAGACAGGATAACCAAACTGGAAACGAGGGAGTGCTGGTGACAGGAGGCAACATTGCAGAAGGAGATCTCAATGTGACGGCCATGTGGGGAGTTGGAACTAAATCATTTAGTGCTGCAGTACCAAGGCTGAAAAATTATTCCAGCAAGCTGTGTAAATGCCTGGGGTACCAGCTAATGTCAGGGCCAAGGGAAAAAAGTGGCTTTCTGGATTTCTGTAGCAGATATTGGCAACACCTAGAGCAGAATCTTCCAAGACCACAATAAAATTTTCAGTGCTTACTGGATTTTTCAGCATAAAGGTGTGGTTTGTGTGGGTTGCTCCTTAGTGTCTTTCAAGTAACCAGCCTGCTGCTGTGCAAACATTTGGGGTATGCAGTGGCCGATGTGGATGCTGTCTTGATTTATAGTAAACTCTGGGAAGAACTCCTATAGCACCTGAAAGCAATCTTTCAGCAACTCAAGGAAGCAGAGTTGACTTTTAATTCCCCAGTGTTCAGTAAGAAAGCAGGAAGCCATTTTATTTATATATATATATATATATGTGAGATATAGTAGGGCAGGGGAGTTATGAAACCAGAGATATGTAAAAAGCAAGCTATTAAAATGCACCTATTACTGACGACTAAACGGCAGGTGAGATCTTTTCTGGGTATTGCGGTATATTATTGGAAATTTATTCCACATTTTGCAACACTGGCTGCTCCATTAACTGATCTCACTAGGAAAAAATCATCTCATAAAATAAATATGACCCCATGGTGTGTGCTTGCCTTTCAAGGACTGAAATCAGTTCCTTGAGATCAAACAGTTTTCACAAAGCTGGAATTTTAGGGTCCATAGAGGGTGAATCTCAATGTCAATAATCTTTAATCAGGGTCAAAATTAGCACAAAATTAAAAAGATGATTAAAAAAAAAAATCCACATTTGTTTGATAAATTAACTGAAAGAAGTTGAATTCCCTAGGTATACAGAGATTTTAATAAAGCAGATCACAGCATTTCCCTGGGAGGAATTATGTGCCACACTAAAGCATAAGTGATTAAACAACAGGAAATTCATAAAGCCAAGCAGAAAGTTAGCAATTGCACAACTTTATACCATCAGTTCAATAACTTTGGTTTGCATTGGACCAAACAGATCAAGGGGTGTATTTTTCCCAGAGTGACTGACAATAAGGGATCGGTTTCACATAATACGAGTGCTCTTTGCAGAAGTTGATTTGGAACAGATCTTCCTAAGTATGAATCATTTATTAACAAAGAAACAATTAAAAAAATATCAAATACAAGCTAGAACTCTTGCAATGAAGTGTGATATCCAGGACACAAGAGATCACCCTGGTCTGCTTCTGATGTCTCTCTGGTTTGCCAGAGCCCAAAGGTTTGACTCAGTGCAACAAATGAGGGAGGCAAACAGCTCCTCATGCAGAAAACTCACTGGTGTAAGACCTTTTCCCTCAAAGAAAATAACTTTTCCAAGTCTGGGTTTCATGATTCTTCACCCCTGAAGCAAACAATTTGCAGCAATAAAGGGAGGGAAAACCAAGTTGGTCTGGAATATAATTTTCATTCCTAGGAGCGAAGGATGGACTTAGCCAAAAGAAAAAAGACTAAATCTGTCCTGAAGGTGGGAGGAAAGTGTGCAAGTGACACAAGCCAGTGCCTCACCTGCTCTCTGGCAGTGGCGTGCACATGCTGTGCAGAGAGAAATCGCAGACGTGCTGTGAACCCAGCGTGCAGGAGGTGAGCTCCCCGAGCCCTCGAGGACACATCTGAGCCTACACTTAGTGCAGCTGAACCAAACCATGTCCTCAGCCTCAGAAACTGCACTATGGTCATTCCTATCATCAATCTTGCTCCCCGTCTCATGTCTTAAGTGGTTTCTGAGGAGGTTTGGGTTGTTTTTTTTCTCTCAAAGAATGCAACTTTGCACAGCATTAAGGAAAACATTAATCTAGCAACACCAGTAATTGCAATAGTGGCTCAAATAACTCCGACCCTTCCAGCCTCTACCTGCCACTACACAGAGGGAAGCGATACTTCCTTGGAGACAGTGGCTCACCACTGTGCTACAGGTGCTGCTCTTCACCCTGGCTGGGACATCTGCAGCATAGTCTCTGAGACCCAGGTTAAGTCTTTCTTTTCTTGTGAGCTAAGGCATCCAGCTCACGTTTGATCCCAGGTCTTCTACATGGAGAGACAACTGGGGTTTGCAAGAGGAAGAGTGAGGAAATGTAGGTACAGGGGAGTGGACCCATGGTTTGCATTACCCCTTTATTCACCCGGGACGAAGCGATGCTCTCCACAGATCTGGGGATACTCTGCAGTACTAACAGTGGCTCAGTTAAGGTGATGTTGAAGGAGAGAGACTATTTGCTTTTGTCCTTTGGGTATTTGCACTTGAAAGATTTATCGTAAAAACCATGGAAAACCAGCTAATCTCTACACCCTGAATAAAAAAATCCCTTGCACTGTTCTTCTTCCCTCTGTAAAACACGACATGTGGCCCGGTCATTTGGTTTTCCATCCAAAAACCCTGACCTCAAGTTCTATTTTCTTAGGCACACTTACATTTAATTAAAAGGAAACTATCAGAAGTAAAAGCAACCCTCTTAGATATGCTGTATCCAGTCCCAGGTTAGGCCTGTTCATAATTTCTCCATGTACCATTTCCTCCAGGATTCCACCCTAAACCGAGACCTGGTGTGATGCAACACCACTTTCAGCACACAAGATAGGGTAATGCTGGCTTGACAAGTGAAATTAATTACTGCATTCCATTAATTTTGAGTCATACACCCAGCCCATGGAAGCTAGGAGAACCTTGTGAAAAACAAACTCACTACATTGTACTGTAATATTATTCTTGGCTGGAGTTCCAGGCAGCCCGCTGGGGTCCTCCTGCGCGGCCGAGCTCTGCAGCCGTTTCTCCACCAGCATCAGTAGAGCAGCTGCTGTCTTCAGAGAGAGAAAGAGAGGCTCAGGCGTCACCCGGGGCTATAGTCAGGACAATAAGAGCCTCCTTGGGATCTTTACATGCAAACATGACTTGGGAAGGTGGTGATATTGGCTCCTGACACTTTTGAGTGTTGAACTCCAATTACATATTTACTTGCATTGCTAAGTGACTGTTTGGGGCATTTCCTGTGCAAAACTTAACTCCTGGAGCATGCCACGGGAATGGCTGTGGCACTGAAGGGACTTTGATTCTCCTGAGAACAAAGTGACCTCCACAAAGGCCCCGTGACAACTGTGTGAAATCTTCTGCACCGCAGCATTCAGCTGAAACCCTGCAGTAGCATCTTTCCAGTTGTAAAGAGGAATGGCTCAGTGTGACTCAGAGCAGAACACTGCCCAGCCCAAATGTTGTATTAAATTTTTAAGCGTGAGTCAGCCCAGTTCCCCCTGGGGAATACAATTACTGTCAGCGAGTGTCTGCTAAGCAAGGCCCTGCTCAGGGATCACGTCCATGGGTTTCTCCCATGGGAACCCAGGCTGCAGACACTTGGGTATGGCACTGGTCTGGCACTGCATCAGTAAGTCCATGACTCATGGCAGTGGCTGTATCGCAATATTGACTTCATGAAACCATGGGGAGCTGATGTGGATCTACCAGACTTCAGGAGAATGTGAGAAAGCAGAGCTTCTCAGGCTCATCCACAGGCTGACCTCATGTTATGATGGAAAGATGGTTTGACCCCTTCTCCTTCAGTAAGGAACATGGCTAAGTACTGAGGAGAAAACTAAACCCATGAGCCTTTTGCACCATCACAGCAAGGAGCAGACACCAAGTCCATGGCCTGCAGGCCAGGGCAACAGTCTCTGCTCTTTTCTCTTCAGTCTTTTTCCTGGCAGACTGAACTGGGCTGGGCCTCTATATTAACTGACCTCACTTACTTTGGTAAACAAAGTAAACCTTTTGCCCCAGGCTTACACTTAGCATCCTCTGGTTCCTTTCCATATGTGTGGTGAGGTTAAGGAGATCCAAACCTTGCCCCTCTTGGAGACCCAGGACCCATGATCAACGGCTGCCTCAAGGCCACCCAGGAGCCTCCTCGCTCACCTCTTCACTACCAACATCAACAGAGCGCTTCCCACCCCACCTCTTTCCCTTATCACCCATTTTCCGTCTCTGTCTGACAGATAATGAAGTGTATAAGTGCCGTCTTGTCTCAGGTATCTGTCTGGGGCATCAAAAAATCTTCCCTGCAGTGAACGGAGGTGCTTTGACACAGTTCAGGCGGTGGCTGTTTGCACGCTGCAGCCCGCTGGCACGCACCACTTCTGGCTCTCCTCCTGACGAGCTTTCTGCTGTCAGGCCGCTCGTTTCGTGTGGGAAGAGTAACGAGGAGAGCGGCGACAGAGATAAAATTAACTGCGCAGGCAATCTGAAAAGCCTCTCGCTGGGCGCAAGGACAGAGTGAGGAGGATTTATCAGAGGAAAGGGAGCAGTCCTAAGAGACAGCAGAGTGATAAAGCACCTCCATGTGCCCCAGAGCAGCCTCCTCGCACGTGCCCCCACTCTGACCTTTCGGGACGAGCAGAGGGGACGAGGAGCAGCGCAGTCTCCCCAGCACAGCCTGGCCGGGCGCTTGGCACCTTTGTGCCGGGGGTTCCTCAAGGCAGCAAAAAGGAGGTGCTGACCCCAGGATATGGGAGGCCTGGAAGGGATCCTGTCAACGTTGAGTTTCAGTGGAGAAATTTTCACTTATTAGTATTAATTTAAGGAGAAAAGTTATCTTCACAACAGAGTCACACCTTTCTGAGAACTGAAAAATCTTTAGTCCCATTTCTTCATTTTTTGAGTATGAATCTTCCGTGGAAATCACTGGTGATTGCTGTGACTTTGGCTGCTTTTATCTGCTTGTCCTTGGAGGAAGAAGAAACTGAAGGACAACTTCCAGAAAGACAGCTTCCCTCTGGCAAGTGGAGGAGCTTGTTTTTGTTTTCCATGTCCCAAAACAGGCTCTGTACTTCTGACTGTAGAAGGTGCTCCGTTGCCTGCTGGTTCAGACCCAGCTCCTCAGAAGAAACTGAAGTTCCACAGTAAAGGCAATTCAGAGGACACAGGTGTCGACCACACACCAGCAGGATGAACAGACAAAGGGACTCTCAATCTTTTAGAGACAAACCTCCCATTGCACCAGGGCAAATGATGCTAAAGTCATCCTAATTTGTTGACTTTTCAGCTGAGCATCTCAAAGAGAATTTCACATCTGGATGAATAAAATTGCACGCATTGTCTCCCACTTCGCAGCCAAGAATCTGAAGCTGAAGATGACAAACCCAAACCACGCAGCAGCCTGACTCTTCCCGTCCCTGCGCTAACCAGAGAGCTGGCAACAGCCAGCCCAGCAGCACAGCCCTGACAGGAAATTCTAAGTTATAGTAGCTCACTTACAGTAGGGAGCAACCTACTCTTCCAGGTGTGAAAATATGGGTAATAAATATGAATCAATCAAGGTTCTGAGAATAGCCAGGGAAAACAAGTCAAAACATTTTGCAGAATCTAACTGATTAAAGGGCAATTTCATTTAAAGTAGTCGATAGCGGTAGTTCTGCCTTTACGATTTCATTTTAGTCACATCAAAGTGTTTCATTTTGGTAAGAAAAAGCAGCTTGACTTTGACAGTCTCAGTTGGATCAGTTCTGATTTATGTTCCATATCAATCTTAGAATAGGTACTTTTTTTTTTTTTTTTAGGAAGAACTGCAGTTTTCAACATGCTGAATGAAATGTCAATTTTTTGACCCAGGACTTTGCAAGCTCATGCTCTGTCCAGGGAAGAGCCAGGACCACATTTACTCTGGTAATTACAGACCTGTGACCATCCTGCCCGAGGCTGGAGCAGGGTTTTGCAGAATGTGCTGATGGATTTGGTCACCATTTCCTCACATGCTCTGCAAACCACTGTGCAGAACAAACCCAGGGAACAACTGTGATGGAGTGACTGCCTGTTCTCTGAGGACTCCACATAGACCTCTGCAGCCCCTGTAACCACCGACTCAGACGGTGCCCAGCTCTTTTTCAGGCCTTGGAAGACTTTTTGGGGCATACAGTGGGATGTCCCCTAATGGTTCCTGCAGAGAAACCCCAGCCTCCATCTTACCAACCTCCTTCCCACTGAGGTCAGGAGGAATTTAGCATGCAGAGATCTTGTAAGGTCAAGGCTAACATGGATTTTGATCCATCCTGGTCCCAGTTTTCAGGATGGGGGAGTCCAGCATTCACGTAGAGGCACTAAATCACTGTCTGGACTGTTGAACACACATGCATGAGGCAGCACTTTACCTCGTAAGGCTCAAAGAGATGCCCACAGTGATATGCTGCTCTCTTTTATGGGATATAATCATATTACACTGTTGTGTGGTTGTAACTGATGGCAATAAAACTTGATGTATTGGGAGGACAAACAATTTTGCAACAGCCTGTGAGAAAAAAATTGTAAAATGACACAGCTTTTTACCAAAAGACTGGTTCTTGCTAAGTCTTGCAGCGATAAATAAATAGTTAGAAAGGCTCTGGAATGGATGGTACTTACAGTTTAATTTAAAAAAGGGAGATGATCATAAACTACATCTTAAACTTATCAGTTCAGCAGCATTCTTGGTGCAAAATGCCATGTTATATTCATTAGCAGGTAGTTTCCTGGGATCACTCATCCAGCGACTGGGCATTTGATGCAAATCTTTGACTGTAACAGACTGTCTCTTAGACTTCTCCCTCATGTATATCAAGCTTGAAAACAGAGTTAATAAAGGCCAGATGGCTGCAGGCTCCTTCTCACACCCATAATATTGATGGGAACATTCTGGAGGGAGTGGATTCTGCCTGAGTCTTTGCCTTGCGCATGACATGATGATAACCACATTTCAGCCTTTGCGCTGTTTGGTCCTAACTGGATTCAAATGTTTCCTGGATTTCCAGTGGATGAATGAAGTGCAGCTCAAAAGAAAATATATCCAGCCCTCACTAGAAAAGGTATTCATCACGAATCATCTAAATACTTCATTTCTGACAGCAGGGAAATCCTTTTATTACTGAGTTTGTTTGGAAAGATTTTTAATAGGTCATTATAAAATTGCATTCATCTCTGCCAGAACATACAGAAAACAGCCAAAGTCCAAAATCTGTCCCTGCTCAAGCCCATGGGATTTGGCATAAAATGGCAGAACTACTGGGCAGAATACTTTGATCTAGAATGAAGTAGTACATCTTATCTGCTAATAGAACCCACTGAAGCATGCTCTCCAACACTGCAAAGGCCTCACAGTTAGGTTCTGTCTGACTACACTAATTAAGAAAAGTAATTAATGCCAAAATATAATTCTCTGGAATGCTGCAGATATCACAGATATTGCACGATTGCACAGGATATTGCACAGGATTAGATACTGTCTCTGTTGGTAAATTCCTCATGGTTAGTAATCTCATCTTTTATATTTAGTTTTTAATAAGGAGCTGCCTTCATTCTGAAGCCAACTCTGTTTAAAGCTGCAAGAAAAAAGTAATTAAATCTGACAGGACCCACTTTCATGACATATATTGCAGGCTATCTCATGACACAGAGACCTGGTCATATTTTTGTTATAAGGAGCTGATTTATTTTCACCAAGTATCTCTACTAGAATCAGAGTTTTCCTGAATTCTGTATTTCTTGGGCTAAACAAGAGCCGCTGCCTGTCTCTGGCTTTGTGCTCTGCGGCGCTGCTGGCTGCACACCCTGTGTATGTTGACATGTAACGGTCTGAACGTTTGACATTTATATGTAGCTGGCATTCGTTTTGTTGCCTTGCAACCATCTGGTTCCAGAAGAAACTCATAAACTGATCTGGAATCATGCAACCACCAGACAGCAAACAGATAGAGCTGTAGGACTCTGACAGCCCATTGCTCACACTTCTGTGATAGCTGACACAACTGCTGCGCTGCTCTGTCTTCTCCTGTCTCTGTCACACAGACCAGAGGGGGCTGCAGTTTGAAAAGAGGATCTGATTCTGCACAGCAGTGGGAGCTTGTGGTTTGCACTGACTTGGGCACATCCCATGTTTAGGCTCTCTGTTAGCCCATGAAAGCTCTGCATGAACCAGCATGTGCAACTGGGTCCCTGCATCTGGCATATGGCAACAAGTCACTTTGCCAACCCCAGCTAGAGGGGACAGTGCCAAAACCTGGATTTTTAATCTGCATTTTTCCAAACTTTGAAAACATTGGGGGGCTGATTTTAAGTCAGAGCCTTTGTGCATGAAAAGAAAATGAAAAATATATAGCTGTCTTTACTGTGAAGTGTTTTGCTTGTAGATTAACTGATATATGAATGGAAAATTTCTAAGAACAAAGCACATTCTTGAAAAGAGAGCAAGGGGAGTGCAGTTGCATTTTTCTTGGCTGTGGTTTATTTAGGAGGACAGTGGCTTCCCTGTTATTCCATTGCTTGTCCTCTCCTTTTTATTTCCAGTTCCTAAATCCCTGACACTGGTCTTATGTCCATGAAGCAAAGAGACCACTTTTCTCAATAAATAGAGAACTGAAAAATGCAGGAAGATCAGGTAATTAAACCTTAAGAACTTTTACTCACACAATATTTAATAATACCAATTTAACAAGAATCCTGCTCTGTAATTAAATCCCCATAACTCATCATATAACTGGTACCTCTTCTTTCCAAATTAAACATTGCTTTTTCTATAATTGGGTAATATTAGAGTACTACAGCAATTTGGGTTAAGATTTCATCATTGGAATCCATTTTTATTCTCAGCTTCCATAGATGTGTATACAAGCACACATTATACACTAACACAAAAGAATGACTTTTACCATACAAAATTCAGCAAATAACAGTAGCAGTCACTGGAGGGCACCTGCCTCAAATTCTCACCTGGCTAAATATCACAGAAAGGAAAAGTAAGTACTTCAGATGACTGGAAACACTTCCTTTTCAAGTCCAATTCAAAGTGCCTGCAACAACACTTTACTGGGTCCATTCTGGTTTTCTGAATCTTTCAGACAAATGCATGTGTGTGTGCATGTGTGTGTGTGTATCAGGGATGGAAGGGGAACTAGACAGGAGATCTGAGTAACTGATCTCAGACTGGGTCACCCAGGTCAGCACCTACATTAGTGTTTACTCTGTTCATTATTCTTATGTTTTTAGTTTTTTGGGTTTTTTTTAAAAAAGGGGCTCTGTATGCTAAGGATTTCACAAACATATAACAAGAAGCCATTCCTGCGCCAGGAATCCTTATATGTATATGGACAAGACAGCAAAGGAGAGGATGGATGCACAGGAGTTATGGATGCAAAGCAGGAACGGAGCTTTGTTATCAAGACTGGTCTGAACTTGACAGAGGCTGTGATTTTCGGTGCCCTTTAATGGTATTGGTTCTTCAGGGAGAGCTTAAAATCTTACTCTTGAAAACTGCACCTCTATAAGGGGTAGATAAAAAGAGCAACTTTCAAAGGGCCAAGTCCTTTGCACTATTTACAACAGCCCACAAGAATGTCTCTGCCTTCTGCTCTCCTTCAGGGGCATCTGCCTCCTGCTCAGGTCAGCGGATTGAACAGCTTTTGTGTTTTCACTCTTTTACATCCTATATCAAAACACTGCAGGTCACAGCATCACTTACTGATGCTCCAGGTTACAAAGGTGTGAAATACTGGTCTGTGTAAATGTCCAAAGAGTCTTGGACATGTGAACTCTCCCAAACTGAAGTCAGAAGAATGACCTGGCTGATACACTTGTCTTTCTACAAACCTGAGTTCATCATATCTGGCATCAATAGAATCAGATAAATAGATAAAAGGTGTCAAAAGGATTTTACAGGAAGAAAACTGTATGCAAGAAAAGAATGACTGTGTCAACTGTAGGATATTCACAAGTTGAGATTTTTGGATTTTCTTTTTATTTTAAACTATTGATTGATTTTTAAAATTCTTCTAGTGCAGCAAAAAATGCACTTCTCTTATTCTGTACACATACATTGGAACAGAATACTCATTAAAAAGCCAGGGGATTATTTCAATAAGCAGCGTCCTTCGGTAGACTAAGCTATCTTTAGGGAAAAACATGTTTACTGCATTAAGATTAAAAGTTCTACATTAGTGTCTGGGATATTGTCCAGCCCACCACTGAGATGTGCAGCAGGCATTGCTTGTACTTCTGTGCAGCGTGAAGTGCTGTATGCTTTCTATACAGAGAGGCAGAGGAGTTCTGCCTGAGCTGAGACCAGACTTCACACAGCTTTATGAAAGAAGAGCTCTGAGAAACAGTTATGGCAAGAATTTAGGACAATTATTGAGTATCTGCTTCCACCTGAGAGTAGCTGCTAGTGTCTCTATTGCAGCTACACTTCAGCAACAGGAGATTCAAGCCTAGCTTTTCAAAACACCAAACCAAAGCCACAGTTAGGTGCTGGAGCATCTACACTTCCCTCTTTTCTACTTTCTTCTTCTTCAGATGATGTTGAACAACTTGATTTAGTCTTTCCATGTAAAAGAGTAGACAGTAGAACTGCCCTCACCACTGCCTGTGGCCCTCAGTTGTTTTTCCCACTCAGACTGCATTGAGAATATCCTCAACACCAGGTATGTCCTGTTTTTTTCCTGGTCTCTCAATTTACTGACAACCTTAGGTGAAACTCTTCACAAAAAAAATGAAGTGAAATTACTCTCCACAGGGAATTCTTCCACTTTAAGAAACAAACTGCAAGGAAGAAGCTGTATGAAATGAATTTCTGGGAACTATTCATACAGCTGAGCTTCGCATGGCTACAGCTGTCCTAGGGCTGGCGTGTTGAAAACGTCTTTGAGTAACATGACAGGTAAGAGCAACTAGGATAGAGGAGAATTACCCTGGCTCATTTTCCTCTGATTGCTGAAGCTCAATTGCTCACTAGGAGGAAACCACAGAAATGGGCATGGTTTATAGTGTTATGTATTAGAAACCTACATAAATGGGCACTTTTTGTAAGCTTTGCACTGAGAACCATTATTGTCACTGCCAATACGTCTTAGAAACTGGGACAAAGCACTGGAATGAAGGCAGACTGATGATTTAAGGCATGACAGCAAGGGGCTCAAGAGGGAGCCTGCTTCCAAGAGGCCAATGGCAGGAGCAACGTTCAAAACACACTGCAGGCTGCAGGAACAATGTCCCCCAACAGCACGCTGAGCTGGCGTGCGGGGGAGAGAAAGGGAGGATGGCTGCAAACTTGGCATGTCGAGGGGAAAGAAAGGGAGGATGGCTGCAAACTTGGCATGTTGAGGGAAAAGAAAGGGAGGATGGCTGCAAACTTCCTGCCCAGAACAATGCCACAGCATGGGGCTCTCACTCATGCCATAGGGAGATGGCAGCGATACCTATTGCTCAGTAACTCTTGGTCACTGATGGATTCCAGTGATCCCCCTGCAAATTGCTGAGGTGTTTCACAGCGGAGGCTGGCACCCAGATCTCTCGGTGGGCACTACAGCGTGGTTGGCATTTAGAAGCACATATGGTGCAAAAGGATTTCTTGCTGTTTGTCACTGTGATGTGGCAGACACACCAAGGTCCTTTTCCAAACAAGGAGTGTATCCAAGGTATTTACATCTAGTGGAAAACCTCTCCACCCTGACTCTCCTGCAAACGCCTCTCGGAGGGTATCCAAGCACCAAACCACAACTGGAGGGGAATGCTGGTCATGAGGGGAGAAAAAAGGAATGTTTGACAGGTTGCAGTGCAGGGAGGCTCTGACAGAGCTGCCTGCATGCTGGTGCCTGCCCCACACGCAGGACAGGGCAGCCCCTGCAGGATCAGGCTCCAGGGAAAAGCCCAGTGCATGGCAGCGTGTGGGCTCTTGGAGGAGCTGGGAGAGGAGGGTTGCAGCTGGCAAGAATTTCTGAGCTCAGACTGTGTGGTCTTGATGCCCTGCTGAGGTAGGTTATTGTGGAAGTGCTAAAATACAATGTGCCCGTCAAACCATGACTGTCATACAGTGCAGATCCCCGAGTCCAACGCTCTGCGCTGCATCCATCCCTAGAAGACAGCTCCTGGGATTTCTGAGCAGCAGAGCTAGCACAGTCTACCCCAGCTGTAGCCAGTTCAAAAGACAAGTGGTACCAGTTAGTGACAGGGACATGACTCTGTTATGGATGGATCCTTATACACACTTCATCTCTTATCCTATAGGCAAGAAAGCTTGAAAAATATTTATTACTAATTTGTGGTGATCCTTGCCACAAAGTTATGTTTCTGCAGAGTCCTTGTTATGACCATGGAACGTTGGTATCAGACACATTTTGTTTTATTATTATCTCACTGGCCAACTGATTTGTTTTATGTTTCCCTCCTGTATTTTTATTTATTTTCCTACTTCTTTTCTGCTTTTATACTGAAGGTAAAAAGATCTATGTCTGTTCAATCTCCAGTAACCTAATAAAATATCTATTGATGCAAACAAAGGAGAAGTAAGTTCCAGATTTTTTTTCGCCATCTTTGCAAAAGGAAAGACTGCAGTAATTTTTAGAAGGAGTTTTTGTTGTTTTTTGTTGGTTTGGGGTTTTTTTTTCATTTAAACCAACCAACACAAAAGTCATTCTTAGGTAATATTTAAGGAAATATTTCACTCAAGTTCTAAACACTCTTGGAATGTTTTCAAAGGAGAAAATGAAGGAAAGTCCACCATTAACAGGCAGTTAGAGAAATTTTCAGATTACTTTCAGGCTCTTACTTATCTTGGCACTCCATTAAAATAATTACATTTGTTGTAGCAACAGAGAGATTGATTAGACTGAAAACTTTATTGTTAGCATGTTTAACATTATATTTACCCCACTTAGCAGCTTTTGAGTCAGAGTGAGGCACTAATAATAAAAAATGGAAAGTAATTCCTATGTGGAAGTTTCAATTTTAGTAGCTTTTAGTGACTATAAAACAGAACTCTGGTTTAATCTATTTTTTCTTGGAATTAGAAAACATTTAATTATTGTTTGGAATCAAGCTTTCTAGCCTTGTATGAGGCAACACATTAAAGCTGGGATTTTAAAAGAGCCTAAGGAATACATCTGTCATTAAAATTCAATGACACTAGCATCTTAGCTCCCTGCCTCCTTTGAACATCTCAAGGTTTCCTCTTAATTAAACATTTGTGAAATTTAGAAAAAAATGTTAATTTTGACCTCCTCTGTATTTTAAATGAGTGTATTGACCTAATGCAAACCCATCCTCCACTCCCGCAGCCTTTCCTGCACATTTCACCTCCCTGTGAACAGTTTTCTGTAGTCCAATGGGTTTGTTAGTGCAATCCACACAGAAAACTGTCAGTGCATCGATTCTCTGATCATTTACAGAGAGAGACAGAAATGAGATCAGCTCTGGTCAAGGACCACATGATGGGGTGGCTGCAGAGCTTCACTGGAATGTTTGGTCCAGAATGTGGCCAAGATGGTAGCACTGAGTGTGCACATGCACATGTGTGTGTGAGAGGGAGTGAGTTTGGAGGACCTGAACTTCTGTTTGTGCTAAACTCTTAATTGATAATGATAATTTTACACATGAGGTGGGTCTGCCTTGCACTCTGGCAGACACTCCCAAAAGGAAACCAACACACTCCTCCCTCGGGCAATGCTCCTGCTGACCTGAGGTCGGTCCCTAGGACTGTGCTCTGCCAGCCCCTATGAAACTTGCTTAGACAAAGCTTCGGTACTAAAAGTGGCATTTATCTTCAATTCTTTCTCTCCCAGAGTTTCCACTGGATTCCCATTACAGAGAGAAAATTGGCAACTGTTCAGATCAAACACCAGAGTGAATTTGCTTGGCTCCAAGGAAGACATTTCTGTGTCAAAAGCTAAATTATGTTGCTGTTTTTCCACCTGTTAATCTGTAGATTATATAATAGAGACATTTTTTGATTTATTTTTTCTTCTTATGATTGAAACAAAGCAGAAGATGTGATCTTCACAGCTTCTTTGCTTCACAGAACAGACAATGCTTTTGTCAAAAAGATCAAAAAGTAGTATTTGAAACCATGAGGATTTTGCTTGCTCCTTACAGAGCTGTTTTTAAGTGGTAAATCTTATTGAAATTTTAGTCCAAAGCCCATTCTTAAGGTTTAAATCTTTGGCAACAGAAGAGCTCGATCCTAAAATTTGATGGTTGTGGGGAGTGCTGTTGGAAACCCAGATGTGAGGGTTTCAATTTGTGTGTGTTTTGGGATGCCTTGATTTCAGGGTAGCCAGCCTGCAACATCTTTTGAAGCTCCTGACTCCCGGGGATGGTGTACTCAGAACATTTGAGGACCGGGCCCAAAACATAATGAAAGGGCAAGTACATGTGGTGAGATCCCCAAATCTTGACTTGCACGTTGGCAACAGGCTGTGCTCTAACCAGTTTCTGATTATTTCCTTTAATGGACTCAAGCTCCATGCACTGCAGCAGCGTGGATGTCACCTCCTGAGTTCACTAATGCAGCTGGGCTTTATATTTTCACACTGCTATTGAATACGCAATGGCAATTTCTTATGACTTTTTAATCTCTCCTTAAACAAAGTCATAGTTCTTACACAGTCATCTCTGAGACAGGGAGAGAAATATTTACCTAACAATTACTGCAGTTGGCTTAGCTGGGCATTTGAAAGTAACAGACATTTAAAAATATACAATAACAGTAATCTTTAAAAATACTTTATTTTAAAAATATTATTTGGGGAAAAAAAGTCCCTGCTCCCTTTATTCAGCAGGAAATGCCACACAATTATCTTTATTTTCTTACTGTTTGTGGGATGAATTGAAAATCCTTGTTTTAGATGAATTGACCTAGCAGCAATTAACATTTAATTTCCTTTAAAAACATAGAAACAAGATTAAAATATCCATGGGGGGGGTCATTTCTCCTTGATTAAAGTTCAGAAGTGACAAAAAAAAGTTGGTGTTCAATGCATTAATCAAGAAATAAGAGAATGAAAACTTTGATATTCCAGAAGCGAACTCAGAAGTGGCTCAGGATCTGTTACAGCATATTTTTATCAGAGAAATGAGTGTCTTGCAGGTGACCAGGGTTGGCCACAGCCACTGAAGGAAACAGCAGACTTTCCACTGAACTCAGGGGGTCTTGGGTTGGGCATGGTCAGAAAGGTGCACTGATATTTGTAGACTCAGCATTTCATGTTTCTTTCGATGTAAAAGGAAAGAAGGGATTCAAATGTGATACCCTGTGAGATTCAGATTCTAATATTACTTATGCTGATTGGTATTAATATATTGTTAATTACTACGATTACCTGACACTGACCTCCTTTTGACCCTGCAAGTCCCTGTCCTGGAGCTGCCCAGAAAAGGTAAATATTTCTGTGCATACTAGAAACCTTTTTTTTCTCAAAGGCTCAGTGGGGAGATTTCTGAAGGCTGTTACATTCTGTTGGCCTTTATTCAGAAGCCTTACAAAGAGAAATAATAAGAAACAACCCTGTAAAATTCCCAGAAGGAAATATGTCACTACTGAACATATTGATGCATTAAGTAAGGTGGTACTGCCACGATAAAGGATGATCTTTTTCAAGGGAATATATGGCTACACTCTCAGAAACATTTATTTATTTAATGAGAAATATGAATTTTACACTTTCCTAGTGACCTAGCTAAAGGGATTAAGCAGTATTTACATTCTCCAAGCTTAAAAAGATCTGAAAGAGTGGCTGTGTCCTTACAGTTTGTGCATGGTAGTAAATGCTCATCTCCACGTACACTGATCTGTGCAAACCCCTGGGACATCCAGGGAGCAAATACCAAAGCCATGAGCACGGCTGAGAGCTCACTGCTTTTTCTGCTTGTGGCAGAGGATTGCTGGTGGTTTTCTTCTCAAGAATATTTACCTCTCTGCCTAATATATTGCTAATACCTGGGTGAACAGGTATTTATTAGCAATAACTATGTTTGGCTGACCAGGATATCTTGAGTCAGTGTGGGTCAAGTCCACACAGGAACACACACTGATGGCAACAGGCCGTTTGCTGGGGCCAGTCCTTCCCACGTGCAGTTCATAGAACCGTTTGGGCTGGAAAATACCTTTAAGATCATCGAATCCAACGGTAAACCTAACCCTGCCAAGTCCCACTAAACCATGTCTCATTTCACATCTGTTAAATACCTCCAAGGATGGTGACTCCACCACTTCCCTGGGCAGCCTGTTCCAGTGCTTGACAACCCTTTCAGTGAAGAATTTTTTCCTAATATCCAACCTAAACCTCCCCTGGTGCAACTTGAGGCCGTTTCCTTTTGTTCTATTGCTTGTTACTTGGGAGAAGAGACTGACACCCACCACACTACAACAGAATCACAGAATTGCAGGGGTGGGAAGGGACCTCAGGAGATCATCTAGTCCAACTCCACTGCCAAAGCAGGTTCCCTACAACAGGTTGCACAGAAAAGCATCCAGTTGGGTTTTGAACATCTCCAGAGATGGAGACTCCACAACCCCTCTGGGCAGCCTGTCCTGGGGCTGTGACACCCTTACAGTAAAGAAAAGATGTTAAACAGAACTGGCCTCAACACTGAGCCCTGGGGAACACCACTTGTGACTGGCTGCCAACTAGTTACAGGGACAAAAACCAGAGCTCAGGCTAAGCAGCAACTCAAGAGAAGATTCCTCTCACATAAGAAACCTGGGATCAGCTCACAGAGACAGCCAAACACTCTGTGGCAATGTCTCCATCTCAATTCATTTTCAACTGAAAGTGACTCCAGTTTAGGCTGAGGAGGACCAACTTTCACTTTCAGGTCATGTGTTTAGATCATACACCTTACATTACTGAGGTTTTTACTAACTACAGCAGAAAAAAAAGCTTCTTCCATTGCCCGTGTTGTTGCACTAATCAAAGATGCTCTTGATCATCTTATGCCTTATACACAGAAGCAGAAAGCACTGTGCTCAAACAGCAACCTTTTCTGTGCAGTGAGCACATTCAGGCCATTCTCATTTCTTTACTGAACAGAGAAGGGATCTCTCTTTTAGATCTGCCCACCTCTATAGAAACCCAGAGGTATGCAACTCATCTTTAAACTGCTTCTCCCCTGTAGAGGTCCTGTGCAGCTCTCTGGATGCAGGACTGGGACCTCTGTGTACACAGTGATTATGCAGTGGACACATAAACACAGAGGAGAATAAAGAGACAGTATCATGACATTATTATTATTGCATTTTGACTCTTTGCAGATTGTCTGAATAATTTGGCACCTGATCCATAAAAAATAAGGTTCCAGATTTTTCAAAATGCACATGCAGTTGAATAACCAGTTCATATGTCCAATTATTTGACTTGTGACTAGATTGGGTAAAACTTGGCATATTTTTACCAGCATATGGCTGTACTTGTTTGAAACTTTCAACTTGTTTGAAAGAAAATATGACCCAAAATCCACATAAATATCTGTCCCACACTTTTTCCTGTTTTCCTAATTTTGTCTATTTGCCTCACTAGCAACCAGAGATCCAATAAACTATTGAAGGCTAAAGGCTGATGTAACTTCTTTTTCAGGGCAGTGATTTCAACAACAGCCAGTGTGTATGAAAAGTTGGGTTTTTTTTTTTTTAAACTAGGGAAGAAGAGCAAACAGCTACAAAAACAAAAATGTAAAGTGCTTATGCAAAAATCTGTCATGGACATCTGGACCACCCTTGTCCAGCTCAGGAAATGTAACACCAGTCATGCCTCTAAGTGAAAAGAATCAATCGCACTTTCTGTTTTCAGAGGATCAAAGGTCCCCTGTCAGCTCAGGCTGGGCAGTAACTCACAGAGCTGGGGTCTTGGTGCAGGTCTCTGTCTCCCCTCTGCCCTGCAGCACATCTGTGGCTGCAGGCTCCTGCCACCGGCATCACCATGGTTCCAGCATTTTGGTAGCTGTGACTTCTTAGCATCCATGCAGTCAGGCAGCTGTGTGCCATGACAGGGCAGTGGTGACAGGGAAAGGCTGGCACTGCAAGTCACTGAAGAAGTCACCTCTTTCTGGGGAAGCTTGATTCCTGAGCCCAACAATATAATTGTTTACAGCACACATGCAACTCACTGAGATACTGAGGCTTAACACTTGCTTCTGTAAATGCAGAGTATCCCTAAGGTTTGGGGACATACAGGTACAGAGCTCAGATATGTAATAATCTTATTTTTGGAATACCTAAACTGTTGCTGATGTGATAAACTGTATTGGCTGCAAAGGACTGGTATAACTAAACAGAGACACAGTTTGATTTAAGATTAGATATTTTTTGTAAAAACAAAGCTTTACAAAATATAAAATGAGAGGAAAATTGCTATATTTATAGTTCAAATACCAAAGAAATCTCTCCCCCCAACACTACTGGGTCTAGACATCTGTTTTTCATGCTTAAAATACAAGTGCTGTAACAGCAAACCAATTCACAACTGCAGGAATTGAAGCTGTCTAGAAACAAGAATAAAAATTACTTGTCCTCCATGGCAAGCAAAAAGCAGAAGGAAAAAGCCTCTTGCAATTAGTGGTGGAAAATAAAATTAGGTTTTCGCAATTATTACAGCCATATGTAGGATGGACTCCCTCACCACTGAAGCCACAGGCAAAACACAGTCTGGAGTGCTCTTCATACACTGATCTCTAAATAGCTGGGAATGATTGGGACTTTTTGGGTCATAATGCTCACAGCCATCCAGTACAACCACATCAGAAAATACCGAGAGGTTTTGTTCTCCCCACACCTCGTTCCCCCAGCAGAAGGCTGCACATCCAGTCAAAAAGCAGTTCCAGTCCATCATCACCTGTCCAAGGTTACATCCATCTCCTCTCAGGTCTGTTCTTTTTAGAATGAACCATGCTCTCTGCAGACTCAATCCTCACGAGAGTCATTGATTCACAGTTTCAAATGTAACAGGGCTAACATGAAAAGAATCATTTATAAAATAATACATATGGCCAAATTCACTGGCTAACCTGGGCAGTGTTACTTTAAGTTTAAAGCCTCTATTGTGCTAAATACCCAGATGTTAACAATCTCTTCTAGAGGTTATTGAATGCAGGAAGGACATGTTTTTAGCAATTAGAAAAATAGTAGTACACTTACACATGGCAATATTTAGCAGAGTTTGTTTGGTTAATAGGTCAGCAGTTTGGGACAGTTGGTGGTTGTTATGGGGCAGCAAGGAGGGTTTGTGCAATGAGACAGACTGGAGAGCATAAGGAGCAGCCAGGTACCCACGGGGCACTCGCAGATGGAAGTGTGCAATATAATCCAAGGCACTCAAAAGACACCTCTTATTCCATTGTTTCCTTCTCCCTTTACAAAATTGCTTTGAAAACATTTTGTGATAGATTTGAACAGTGGCAGGGAAAGTGCACATACATAAACCAGAAAAAAATGCATATGGTGGAATAATGTTTTGGGCATAAAAGGATGCTACACATGTAAGCCTTGAACTAAAGTTCATATCCATAAATACTTTTTAGGTAGAACAAGAATTAACTAATTGATTAAGCACTTTCCTGATTAGGGCACCAGTCTTTGCTGCTATTTGCAGTCCCCTGTAAAGATTATTCTCATGCTCTGCAGGAATATAGCATGCAAGGGGCTGGTCTCACGCTGTGAGCAGGTGCACACTAACACTGCTCCCAGGGCAGACATGTGTCTGCTGCAACGATTTATGGTGCATTCCTCACAGTAGCATGAATTTGGCTGGTGGCCTTTGTAATTTATCTTTGCTGATATCACTATGTGCCTTGAGAAGATTTATCTTCCTAAAGAGCAAATGATTGTTCTAACGAGGAGAAAACAAGCCTTATTATAACAGTCCTGGACTAGGGACCACCGTAAGGCTTGGATTTTTAACACACTCCAATCTGTTTTAACAGCTGCTTATGGTTACTATAGTCACTGAACAAAGATACAGTTATTTTACCTTTCTTTATTGATGGCCCAAGTTCCCTCTTATTTTCTCTGTCTCTGCAGAATGGCAGAGGCCACGCTTAGAGCCACAGACCTTTGGAGTCAGCCAGGTCTGTGCAGTTTTCTGCATGCAGTGGTGCAATTGGCACTTCTTACATTGAAATCTTACACTGAAAACTGGATTACATATAAGGATGCAAAAAGGGGGCCATAGCCAATCTAAATAATCCATCCATTGATCTCAGTGGTGGTTTCCAGTCTTTTAGGATTCATGGACCCCCATGGAGTCACTGACAACAGACTTACTTTTCTTAGTTATTTTTTGCAGAACCTTAGAATTAGTTCAGTCACCACAAGGTCCATGGAAAACATGCATAAAATTACACATCTGAGGTATTCATAAGACACTAGCACCTAAATTCCTACAATTCTAACGGGTGAACACTAATAAACCTTGAGGAAGTTTTATTACTTTCCTCAGCCCAGCAATCAGACTAGATATATGATTATGCTTGCTTGTTGTTTCACATGCTGCCCTAAAGAAACCAGTCTCAGTACAGCCTGTGTCTGTCTCTATAGTAGCTTTTCCTCTAGTGAAAGTCAGAGCTAGTGGTGATTTTGCAATTCACAAGAATAAAAGCAACTTCTTTCCAGATTGTTATTCTTCTCACTTCCTGGGTATGGGCAGAAACAGAAGAGAAAAGGACCTCCCACTAATCTGAAAAAGCTAAACCCTAGAGAGGAGTAAAATGAAATTATAATGATGAATCAGGGCTTTGGAAGTGTCAAGTGTTGGAGTACAACTGTCCTTGCTCTCATGCCACTAGAAGGGAGAATGGAAATTAATGCTGGGCTGCTGGGATTGTGAAGGAAACAGCACAACCACAGAATCAGCACCAATTTTTTTGAAAACAGGCCCAGTTTTTGATTTGGAACAAGAACTTGGACTCACATGAATTGTGTGAGGGCTTGGCCTTGAAAAATCAATGGGTGCTCAGTATCTGGCAGGATCAAGTCCATGGTGAACAAGAAACTTGGCCCAGATGTGAAACAACACTTCTTCTGCTTTCCAACCCCATGGTGTAACCACCAGACCACAAACGTCTTTCCCACTTTTTGCTGTTAAGAAGGAAGCGTCAGTTTTCAGGCTTGGAGAACTGTGGTGGACTGAGGGCAGGAAGGATCTGTCATTCATAAGAAAACGTGGGCTAGAGTTTCAAGATCTATTTAAATTTTAAATTTCCTTAATGCTGATAGAGTCCAGGGGCAGAAGAAGGTTCTGTCGCCCGTGGCTTTCACTGCAGCGTGAAGCGAGACCTCTCCTCTAGCTGCCTTCCAAAGTGCCTGTAAAAACTAATGACACTCTTAATTCTTTCACACTTTGGAAAACAGTGGCACCTTGAACCAGATAGAAAGCTGGCTCATTTTTGATTCTTTTTTCTTCCCCTAGCCCCAAAAGGGACCTTGAATGAATGCGCATTCCTGATGAGCATGATGATAAAAATCACAGCGAGCTGCTCTCATGTCGAGCTGTGAAGCCAGCGCTCCGCAGTGCCCAGCAGTGCACACATTCTCAACAACTTGCAGGGCAATGAAACCAAACAAAGCTGCTTCTGGTGCAATGTGCTACACAAACTGTTGCAATTATCTCCAAGGGTGTGGGAGCTTTATCTGCTTCAAACCTTTGCTCTCAGACTTTATAAAGTTAATTATAAAGTGTGCCAAGGGGGAGGCAAGGAGAAACCTTGTTAACCTTTTCTTTCTGTGGTTTTCCCTCCTCATTGCATTTACATTGGCCTTGAAGAACTGGGACATTTTGCAGATGGTTTAGAGTCTATAAATTCTTATTTAAATCATCACGAGCCAAGTATAACAGGTAGCAGTCCAGACTTCTCTAGAAAGGACAAACTCCAGCGAAGCATGTAAATAATATCCAGTGCTCTTTAGCATATAAATACATAGGCTGAGCCAGGTAGGCTGTAAGGCTTATTCACATTTTCCTATTGTTACTCTGTAAAGTGCCCTGGGCACACACTGTATGACTCTGCAGTATTTTTTTAAATGCTACTTCTCAGTGAATAGCACAAAGTAACAGGCTAAAGGAAGGTGTATTTCCCTCCCTGCTCCACTGTCAGAAGGTGCTTATCTCAGGTGGCCGATAAAGACAACCAAAACGCCAGTGATTTCTGTCTATATCACCAGCAGCCTCAAATGGCAGAGTCCAAACAGGCTGTCACCCACCATGAAAAAGCAAGAGGAAATGACCTGCTGGAAATCAGGGTGGTGTAAGAAATGAGAGGTGATCAAGGAGGGCAATGCTACATTTCCTTTGCTAACGGTGAAGAGCGTGGCAGTAACACAGCATGTGGCACAGCAGGGAAGCGTTGTTCTGTGCTGAACTGAAAGCAACAGGGTACTCATTGCTGCACATTATAGCTGGGAGATGTCCTGAGACAGGCACTGATGACACCATTACCTTGTCAGAGCAAAACCTATCATCCCTGGCCCTGGTGTTCCTGTGGAGAAGATAACGCTATCTTCTTTTGGCCATGTTATGAGAGCTAATGAACAAAGGCTCTATATATTGTACTTGTGACGAAGAATTCTCTGCACATATTAACTGTTTTTATTTAAGAGCGAAAGAAATAGAATCCGCACCTCATTTTTTTTCTGAGAAATTCAAGAATCCTTTCCAGATTTGTTTATTTTTATATCTTTTTTATATCTTTTTTCTGTCCCCACCTGCCAACTCTGCATCACGGTCCATCTGTGGGTGAGTCAAAGAGTGTTAAATGTGTATAGCTCCCTCCAGAGTTTCACAGTGAGATTCAATGAAGTTCTTGCCATGAGGGACATCTAGCTTTTCTCCCACAAGCCCCTCAAGGCAGGGATTTATTATCCAGGTTCATCTATTCTTGGCTGAGACTTGACAAAAGAAGCCATAGATTGGAAGACATTCACAGGCACTGAGACAGATGTTGGCTGTGCCTTTAAACTCTATCCAGAACACTTTACAGATGACCATTCACAGCAGTTGAAATTACCTGGATGAAGATACAGTCTGAATGTTAAGAAATATCTTTTTTAGTATTGTACTTGTAGTAACATTTTTGCAGTAGTCTTGTGCCTAAACATATAGGCTATCCTAGAAAGTTGTTAAGGTACACTGATTCCCATAGCCCCATAAAATACACCCTTGAAACTGAAATACAGTGCAAGTGGTTCTACAGGGTAAACATTAGTTGTAAATGCACATACTCAGCACTTTCAGGTCACCCAGTTTTTCAGCAAACATTATATCTCTTGGTATTACCTCTTCAAGACAGAAATTCAGACACAGAGTTGCTACAGCTCATCGACATGGCTTTTTGGGGACCCCAGTATCTACTCAGAGGATCCCTTTCTGCAGACAAACAGTATTTTCAAAGCTGTTGGCTTATTAATCTTTGGTTTCCTGGCCTGCTGCCTGCATGTGTGGTTGCCTATCCCTGCTAGTCTGGCAAGGGAAAGAGAAAATATTTGGCCTTCGGGGGCTAGGCAACTCATTGCCCTGTACTGCTGACAAGAGTGCATGATTCTGAGTTCAAATATTCTGTACCTGTTTTGCACAGGAATGAATATTACACAAGGTGCCAGGCAAGTGAAGCATAGCTAACATAAAAACACCTTGGTCTGGTTCCCAGTTACCCTGCAGCTGTGTTAGTATTTACAGCACTGTGAGTAAAGTGCTCCTGAATCAGAATAGGAACAACTTATATTCACTTTGAATGCATAAATCAGGCCACATAGTTCTACTGGAATTACAGGCTATTTGCAGTCATTTGTCTCCCTCCACGTGCTTTGCCCAGCAGGTAGTCTGTAATTATTTGATAATAAAAATTATAGGCATTTTTACATTGCTGGTCCTCTGCAGGAGCTGAAGATTACCCAGCAATTTTTACATGAGTTGAGAATCTAAGCCTGATGTCCTGGCATACTTCCAAGCTGGAAGACTCAATCGCCTGTCCAAATCCTCCCGGTATTTCTAACAGGCTGTGGCACTCTTCTCATCCTCCCCGGGCGGGACGCTGCGGAACAGCTGCATTGCTGTGCTCAGGCAGCTCTGCAACACAATGGTGGCGGGACGAATTCTTCCAAAGAAAAAGTGCTTATGGCTTGGTTACTTTGATAAGGTCCCTTGGGATCTACAGGGATGAAAGAGGCCATATGAATGAAATCTCTTGCTATGCCCTGTTAGTCTGATATATGATAAAACCTCATGATAATTAAAGTTTTCAAACACCTGCGTAATAACTACTCTGCTTTGGTTTTATTCCCTCCCTCAAACAAATGTTCTTAAAATACTCCAAAAGAAATAAAAGAGATCAACATTAGAAGTTGGAAGAGTCACATGAGAAGAGCACAGCCAAAATCAAAGTTTGTTGCCAGTAGATTACCTGTATCATCATTTTTCTGTCTTTCAGTTGATGATGTCTGAAAATAGTATGTCCTGCTTTGTGAAGGTAACTTCTTGCAAAATTATTCCTTTCTCTCTAGCATCATTATAAAGGACAACTATTTTGCCTATATATTGGATAATTTATGTATTTGTAAATATAATAAAACCACAGTGGTTTGGACATTTACCGAGAATGACTGGTTTAGGGAATTTGAGAAACAAAAACAGATAAAAACATCAGCTAGAAAGAGGAGTGCCTGCATTACAAATGAACTTTGTTATTTTTATCTTGGCAAGTATCATTAAACTTTAATTCTCCATGCACCCATGACAGATAAGCTTGTCCCACTTTACATTAAAGATGTTATGTGTTATTTTTGACAAAGTAATAAACCCACTGCACTGAGACCTCACCCCAGCACGCCGAAGCCTCTGCTCAGCAAATATGTGACTGCAGAATCAGGCCTTGACTTCTCATTGCAATCAACAGGATTACTGCTGTCAACTTGGAGACGAGCTTTTTTTCCCCTAGAGCTTGCCTTTACCCAGTGAATCAGCCAGTTTCACTAGAGCAAGTGAGTTTGCAGGGTCCTAGGGTTCTGCTGAGGACACAATGTGTATTTTGGTTTCTCTGCCTTATTTGCAAAAACTGAACCTGATTTTTCAGTCCAGAAAAAGGCACAAAACCTCAACCTCTAGTGCCAACACCGTCATGAGAGTTAGACTGTCAGAGCCACCATGGCACAGCCTCTTCCCCTCACCTCTCACAAAGGCAACCCACTCCCCGCATTATCAGACACACGTTGCTTTACCGTCTTTGAAGAACAGCGAACGGGGACCTGCTTCACCTTCAGCCAACACCTGGTTTCCAGTTCACCGCTGATCATCAACACAGACAAGGAGGAGCGTTGTTTTGTCCTCGCCATGTCTAAGTTCAGATTTGTGCTTGGCTTCGTGCCAAGAGCCGGTTACAAGCCCTTTATCAATCACAGCTCTGTCCCGCGGGCCTCGTCTGGATAATGGAAGGGGAATTGGCTGGCACGAGCACAAGGGCCCTGAGTGAGCGCTGCCTGAGGAAGGTACTTTGGAGTCGTCTTCAAAGGGTCCCATATTTTTTCAGTGTGGGATGTTGAGAAGGTTTCTAAGGGCTTTAGGCCCCATCCTCTTGATGACCCTGGCAGCCAAGGCTGAAGATACAGGAGGGTGGTCAGGTCCGAGGGGGCCATGGCCTGCAGTGGGCAGAAGGGATTGGCCATGGGGACAAGGGGATGATCCCCTCACAGCACCCTGCTGAGGAGAGCTGGCCCAAGCCTCACCACAGCCTTCAAGACCTTGGGGGAGCCAGGGCAGCCCCACCGCCACGGGTGCGGGTAAGGCGGGGATGACACCTGCCTTGGCCCGCTGAGGCACAGAGGGACCGGTCCCTGAGGGAGAACTGACGGCTCCTTAGGGGAAAGTGCCGGTCCCCGAGGCTGGGGTGCCGATCCCTGAGGGGAAAGTGCCGGTCCCTGAGGGGAAAGTGCCGGTCCCGTGTCGGGGGTGCTGCTGCCGGTGCCGGTCGGGGGTTCCGGCCCCGGTCGGCCGGCGGCGGCGCAGCGGGGCAGCCCTCCTCCTCCCCCGCGTGTGCGATGCGCGGCCGCATGTGGGGCGCAGGCGGCGGAGTCTCCACCTCTTCTGGCAACTTGAACCTGTGGCTGCCAAGCTCCATTAAAGCTATCAGCAGTCGGGGGGACGCGCTGCACAGCGAAGGCGGGCTGCGTTGGGGTAGTTTATTTTAAAATAGATTTTTTTTTCTTTTTTTTTTTTTTCTCCCTTCCCGAACTTGTCCCGCCGCGCTCAGTCTCCTGCCGGCGGGCTGAAGCCGGGGTCCCGCCGCCGCGGGCACCGGAGCGCCGAAGGCGGCCCATGGCTGCACCGCCGGGCGCCGCGCCCCGCTGAGCTCCGTGGGCACCGGCGGCGATCGCGCCTCTGCTGCCGCCGGCTCCGCCAGGAAACAGAGCGGCCACCATGGTCCGGTGCTGGTGGCTCGCCGGGCTGCTCGTAGGTAGGTGGCACCGGCGGTCGCTGCCGTTCTGGGGAGGGTGAAGGGGAGGGGAAGAGGGTGCCGGAGTCGGGGTCGTCCCTTCGGGGGGCTGCCCGCCACCTCCCTCTCCCCCCGGACACTGCGAAGGGACAGGAGAAGTGAGGGGATTGCTGGGAGGGTGCAAGGAATTAGGGCGCAAGGGAATTGTATGGAGAGTTCAAAGTGTGCAAGGAGTGTGCAAAGAGGATGCGAGATAGCCGTGAGGAGAGTGCAAGGAGATGGCAAAGAGCGTGGAAAGAACGGGCAAGGAGGTGCAAGAGGGTGCGAGGAGCGTGCGAGAAGATTGCGAGGAGGGCGCAAGGAAGTTGCAAGGCGAGTCTCTCCCTGGCCCGGCTCTGGGACGGGGGGTCCCCCGGGGTGCCCTGACCGGGGCGGGTTTCTCCGCCTTGCGCACCCGGAGCCCGGGCACCATCTCCGGGCGTGCTCCGCGCTGCCCCGTAGCATCGATCGCCGTTTGCCTGGGGAGGGGACGGGCGAGGAGAGCCCCGCAGGGAGCCCGAAGCCCCGCGGATGCTGCCGAGCTGTGGGGCGGGTAGGGGGGACAGCCGCCCCGGCCCAGGAGCTTCCCTGAAGCCCTTCCCGTCCCCTTCGCTCAGCGGCTTGGGGAGATGCCAGAAGGGCTGGAGGTCCGGTGCTGAGCTGCCCAGGGCGGTGCTGGGCTGGGGCTCAGCCTCTGCCTCCCACCCGAGGCTCCCAGAGTGGTGGGGGTTACTGTGTTCCCCCCCAGAAACCCTGCCAGGCTTCCCCTGTGCCATTGTCACTTCTGTCCGGAGCACAGAGCACGGTGAGCGCTTGAGCTACGTTTAGATCCAGGGAGGTCTCGGAGGTGATTCTCAGTGGGAATTGGGAACTTTCTTTGGGAGGATCCAGCACCTGCCCCAGCAAGGGACAACTTCACAAGTAGTCTCCTGCTGCAGGGACATGCCACCGAGCCCCAGCTGCTCAGACAGACCTTCAGAAAAGCCCAGGCTGCATCTTTGCGGCTCCCTTTCAGAAAGGCATCTTTCAACCCCACAGTTCTTGGAGCAGTTTCAGAAGAAAAGATTCTGGCTTAAGAGACTATATGGGAGAACAAAGACAACTGGGCTGTGAAAAAAGACACAATGATTTCTGTTTACAACAGGGAGCAGAGCTTGAGGGAGGCTCCTCCATCCTTGGACAGAGTGTTTTCCTTGGAAATGCCAGGGAGACCCTTGGTTGAGACCCTGCACCCCTGAACAGAAGGGGCAGGTGAAAGGAAGGGTAGGAAGGTGCCCCTGAGGCACCCGTGTAGTCTGGACACTGGAAATCCAGACACCTGGGTTTCCTGCTGCTAGCTTCCTTTCTACCACTTAGTTTACTTGTCTGAGGTTTTGGGCAACAAAATACCACACTGACTTGTCCCTCCAGCTCAGGGCTTAGTTTAGTGATCATTGCAAAAGAATCGTGTAGTGACAGCTATTGGACATTATTTGCATTAAGTGTAAAGGAGCAGACTACACAAAGAAATCTCTAACAAAGGTTCTTCTGCGGGGTTACTTTTCTGTTCTCCTTATGTGAGGTTTTGTTATGCATTTTTCCCAAAAGATGAGGCTTAAAAGGTTAAAAAATATATATTTTCCTTTGCTATATGTTTTATTAACTCAGGTTGCTCTGCTCAGAGGTCTGTTATATTGCATTATGTAAGACAAGTCTAATTAGAATACTTCTTTCTTAGAATCTTCATACAATTTACTTCAGTCTGGTCTAATTTAAACCTTGTGCTTCTTCCATCTGATGTCAGTGAGAGAATTTCCATTGATTTCAGTAAGAACAGAAGCTAGACTTTAAAACATATATTTAAATAGCTAAGTTAGATCCAGAACTCATTAAAATTAAAGCAGGGTTTGCCAGTGACTTCACTGTAAGCAAGATTGGCATTCTGTACTTTGCATAAAACTGAACATCAGCATGAGCATGACACTGGTGCATAATTAGTTGAAAAACCACTTTAGTTAGGTAACTGAATCTGATTGCGGAGTCTCCTCCAGCAAAGGATCACTCATTCCTGGAAATGTCCCCAGAGACTTGCTGAGTTTTACCTAAGCTTTCATTAAAGTCTTTACATTCCAATAACACTATGCTGATATTTTGCCTGTGTAACTTCTCCTACATGGCTTTAACATAAAAGATCTATTCTTTCTTTCAATGCTTATTTATAAGTTTAAAAATTACAGTGTTGGGTAAGATAAGATCAGCAGTTGCATTCAATTAAGATATTAGGAAGAGAATCCCATAAATTATAGTAGTACATTCAATATAGATATGTGTGTGTGTATTTACACATGCATAGATATGTACTTGCTATTAATTTAACATCATTGTCTTTGGTTCAAATATGTGATTGGGCAATGTTTACTTAGCTAACCTTAGCTAGGTTTTTCTTCTTCATTTCTCAAGCTGGCCAAAAACCCAACAACTAATATATTATGCAGGATTGTGTGATATGACTCTATTTGTTCTTTCCATAATTATAGGTTAGCCTTCTTTCAAAGTATAAGGATATAGATAAAAACAGGGCTGAGATGTAAAAAAAGCACAAGTGAAAAAAATATCGTGTGGTTTCTATATTTTCCCCACAAGCACAAATTGTTGAGTAAGGAGATTTTCAAAAGCCAGAAATTGCTATGAGGAAAACCAAAGCTGGAATCCAATGCTAGGGGAAGCTGCATCTGGCAGAACAAAGTTTGGAAAGCGATTTTGCTTTCAGTGGGATCCTGTGTTTCCCCACAACATAGCATATGTCATCTATAAAGACAACGCTTTCATGCTTGAGATACAATCATTGCTAAAATCAACCTCAAAATTAGGAACCACCTATACAATGCTGTTATGCAATTCCTTTGGTTTTCTTTTTTATTTGCTGGGGAAGATAAAGCTATGAAAAAAAGGAGAATTCCTAGCTGCATGGTTTTCAGATGGTGCATCTCAGATGTAATAATACCAAGACACTGACAGTGAGAATGTGAGAATTTTAATCCGTAACCCTTCTACTGTAGGCTGAGTGCTGCCAGAAACTGAAAATATGATTCATAGAACAGCTCCTTCTCTACCTAGTTTAAATTGTGTAAGATCAGAGGGGTTAGTAATCTGCAATCTGGGTGCTTTTTTTCCTTTAAGGAGTCAAAAGGTCTCACGCTCTAAAACGCAAAATTAGGAAAGTTCTGTTCCTGTGTATTAGGAAAGAAACTCTGATGTCGACTTGAAATGCCAAAGCTCCAGAGTGTTAAGTGATAAGAGGGTTGAAATCCATCATTATTTTGGAGTTTTGGCAGGATGATGGTGTGATAATCATGTCTTTCATACTGATGTTTTCTCATTTTCAGCGAATAACTTATTAAATCATCACAGTTTGAATTCAGCTGAGACTGAGAATGCTGCAATGAAGCTCAGCTCGCGTGTCACTGTCAGACAGGCATTTGGATCTATGCAACAACAGCCCTCAACTTACAGCTGGTGTGATGGTAGATAAATCAACAGAAGTCTCATCACTGAGCGTTTGAAGAGATCTGCTTGAGTTTAGTTTTAAAAATAATACTTTAAACTTGAGTGTGTCCCTGTGGTTGATCACTGAAACTGTCCCCTATGGTTTCTTCTGGGTTATTAACAAACACTGACAAACATGTGACATTTTGGCCTTGTCTCAGTTCAAGACAGAGATGCTTGGAAGCGAGCTTTGACCTCGTACTCTGAGATCAATGTCTACACCAAGCTCCCCACTGAGACAACTGGGTTCACCTCGTTGACACTCTTACCAGATCCACAAGTGCTGGACACCAGCAGGTTATGGCTTTCAAGTGCCTCTTCTCCCCTGATGATACAAAAACACAATGACTTGTTATTTCAAAAACTTTTCAAAGAAGCTTTTTCAGGGAAAAAAAAAATTTTTCCCAGTTAGACTCTCTGGAAAAGAGAGATGAAAATATAAATGACAGCAAAGTTTTGCTGCAGAAAGGCTCCTAAGTTTTGTTAGTTTTGAGTAGCACGAGTCCCGTTATTAGATTACGCGGTGTGTAGGTTGAATGTCAACTTTGATTTTAGCATCTGTCGGCAGTGTTTGAGAGAACTGGAACACATCAAAACTTGGCTAATGCTGACAGGCAAAACAGTAGACTGAAATTTCAGGCTATCTAGAAACCACACCCAGACCCCAAAACACATGTTTAGAAGTAACTTTAATTCTGTGCTTCAGCTGAACAAGTAACCTTTTTCTGTGGTCACTTGTGATTCTAAGTTAAACATGTGTGAGTATTTCTGCTGTGGGCTGTGTATCACTTTACCACCTTTCTGCAGAGATTTTTTTCTGACGATACCTTCCACTGTGACTTTTTGGAATGCGCTTCTCATCCTTGGCTTTGTAGGAGCCAAGCAGCCTCAGACTATTAGATACCATTAGATCCTGGTTTTATTACTGTAAAGAGTATCCTGGCAGTAGCATCAAGAGTCCTGTTGTGTTAGGTGCTAAATCAGGAGAGAACAAAAGGATCGTTCTTGCTTTAGTGAGTTTATATTTTCAAGGGTGAGTACTTGATGTTGCAGGGACCTACTGGGATCCTCAGCTGTGTCCAGCAGTTTAGTACCTATTGTAGTCGCTTACGTCTTTACGCGCCTAAATGCCTTTGTGCATCCAGGCAATATTTCTAGTCCCATGGAGGCCAGGCAACGATTCTGATGAGCAGGATGGTGAACAATGTGCTTACACAGGAGAGCAGCTGTCTCCTGTGGGAGCAGGGAACTGGGACGGCTCCCTGGCAGTGGGAGACTGAAAGGCCACTCACATTATCCCGCCGACTCCCTGCCAAGAGCGGGTTATTCCCTGCTGTACTAAAGCTTTGTTCAATCCCTCAAAATCCTGCCAAGCAAATGGACTTGTGCTGCCTACTAGATTGTGCCTCAAGAAGTTCACCCTGATACACAAGCCACATTTTTTTCTTCTCTTCATTCACTCCCAACAGAACCTCTTTATTCACTGCAAGGAATTCCTTCCCTTCCTTGGTGTTTATGCTTTGTGAATATTTATAGGCTGTTATCATGTCCATCTTGCCCCAGCCGTCACTCAGCCAGGCTGCATGTACTCTGCTCTTTTAATCCTGCTTCGTAACTCAATCTCTCCCACCCCCTAATCATTTTTTGTTGTTCTACTCTCAACTCCCACCAGTTCCAGTTGCTCATTTTGCTTTGGGTAAACGCTATATTTATGTTAATGTTATGTGGTGGGTGGTCCAGTCTGCACTCATGGTCCATGTGAGTGATTTAGACGTTCAAAATGAGGTTGGCATTTCATAGCCAAGCCATGGCCTGATTGCTAGTTCTGCTCTTCAAAGCACTCCGGGGAAAAATGTGCTTAGCCATCACTATTAAAATGGCCACGAGAGCCACTAATAAAGTGTCTGAGCAAAGGTTCAAGGGAATTGCCAAAACTGCATGGGTGCTCTATACATTCAAAATGATGATGTGCCATTAATTTCAAAACCATGTGCTGTATTTTCTAATGAGTTTCCATCTCATCTAAATTGAGGAAGATAGATGTAATATTCCCATTTGGTAAGAGTATGAATTCTGGTTGGAATTGATCTGAGTCACAGTTGTACTCCGGGGTATTGTTCAGCCTTGGACTGAGTTGATTTGCTTTTGTTTTCGAAAACAAACGCTTTCCCCCATGTGTTCTCACCAACCTCTCATCATCTAGGTACCCAGGGAATTAGAGATCATCTCACTATGGTCTCACCTATCTCACCAAATTAAAATCTAAACTTTCACCAGCGTTCAAGGAAAAAAAGCCCTAGCATCACCCTTCTTTCCTTCAGTTTCTTTTGGGTTTTGGTTATATATTTTTGCCAAACTTCTGTGGCAATACTGATCAGTGTTTAACACAAGCCATGATATGTCAGTGTAGCCTGAACCCATTTGCTTTTTTCAGTGCTTGCCGATGCCTAAAAAGGAAGGCAGGCAGCAATTATCCCATTAGTTCTTACCTTCCCTCATTAACCATCGCTTTCCCTCCAGGCTCGGTCCCGTAGGTTTATGTGGAGGTAGTGAATCGTTGCAGGGCAGCCCTGTGGTTTCTCTGATTTCAGCAAGACCCCGTTCTCAGCACTCTTGGCCGCTCTCCTGGACCCCCTGGCTGGGCTGCCCGGCACAGGGCTGGAGGCAGGACAGGGCTCTGAGCTGAGGGCTGGTTACTGCTGAGCTGACCACAGTGGTTGGGCCAGCTGGGACCTTTGGCCACACAGAATTGCTCAGCTCTTCTCCAGTAAATCTTTTCACGTTGACCCATTTAGCTGTGGGAGAAGTGTACGACTCCTCTCTCTGAGTCTGTGCAGTATCTTCTGGGAGGCGGGAGCGAGAAACACAAAGTGAAATAGCTCGTGTGTCTGTCAGGACAGCAAGTACGTGGTCAGTAAAGCTCTGTTGTCTAATTGGAGAGCGTGGTGTTTTGATTAACATTAACTGTAGAGCATCTCTTGGGGAGATGTACTCACATCCGCCTCCAGTGCTTTTATTTGTCATCACAGGTCTTCTGTGCCAGCTCTTACACATCTTGCTTTGTTCACTCCATTTGAGAATATCCCGTATCCTGTTTCTTCATCATGTCCCTTTGTTCTCCAAATGGAGTATTTACTGTCAGTTTATGGGGATGGGCATTTTCTGAAGGTGCTGATGCTGTCTTGGTACAGTCACAGGGTCTTCCTTGTTTATGGACTCCAATGAAACGGGGCTCAAGCCCCACAATGCCATTTACAGCGTGAGGCCTGGTTTTCTTCTTTGAGAAGCCATTTCACTTCAATGTAGTTTATACTGAAGATCTTTGAGGTGCAGGAGAGAATACCTTCTGCTTCTTCCCTTCCCTACCACAAATCCCATCTATCTTGTAATCTATTGCTGGACATGACACTTACAAGAGAAATAAATGATTCCATGATTCCAAGAACAAAATATTTACTTCTCTAATGCTTTTAAAACCTCCAGTCAACTCACCTCAAGTGCCTCACTATTTTAATTGTGGACATGAGACAAACTAGGCAATGATCAGAGCCTCAGAATAAAGCTAAGCTAAAAGCTATAGAATATAGTGTCTGAACCCGTTTGCCAATGTGTTGAAAGTACATGGTGAAAGTATGTTTTGAATATTTCTCTGAAATCTTGAGCTGCTTGGGAATTTTGAGTCAGCTGAGTTTCCTCTTAGGATCTGCAGAATTTCATATATGATTATGCTGTGTTATGCACAGGAAACTCAAAGTGATGCTCTACAATGATAACTGATGTGCCATCCTTAAAAGCATAACTGAGAAACAGCTAATGAATTTGAAGCATTTTACAAATAACATGAACTGAGCATCTCTGGTGCAACAGCTATATGCAATTATACCTGTTTTACAGACAAAGCAGAGAAAGGATGAATAATAGAAATACTTTTCCAGAAGCCAAACAGTGCTCCAGTGAAAGCGCTGGCATCCTCTCTCAACCACTTGACCACATTCTGGCTTCAATTCAGGGAGGCATTACTAATCAGGAAAAATGCTCATGCACTGGCTTAATTTCAAGCCCATGCTTAAGTTTCACTGAAACCAATTAGACTTAAGCATGTGCTTAAGTCCTGTCCTGAGCTGGGTTCAGTTTGCAGATAGGCAAAATGCAAAGTTCTGCTGTGATACAGCTTTCCAGCCCCAGTGAGTTATAGTTCAGTTGTTTTTTAAAACTTTTTAATATTATAATATAACATGTATCTCTTCCCACAGAATTGGTCTCTTGGGAATGTCTTATTCTGAGTGAATTAAAAGCACCACTAACTTAATCTCCACACAAATGTAAGAAAAATTGATTTGCTAAATACAAACATTTTCTTGGCTTTTAAAAGCTTATTCCTTTAGTGGCTAACCCTAAATCCATTCTGCGTGCTCTCAGGAGAGAAAAATGCTAAAGAAACACTGTTTTGCTCTATTAATGAAATCTGTGTGGATAAGTATAATTCACTTATGCAGAATACATTGATATGTTTCTTATCGTCCATTTCATTCCAGTCTGAACATTCCTCAGAAAATATCAAAGGTTTTATGTCATCTCTAAATGAAGAAATGTGTAATGCTCCATGACTTCAGGCACTGATCTTATCCCTGTGAATGGGTGACTAACTGAAACATTAGAATTATAAATGGGAATAATAAATTCTGGCCATAGGAGGCAATAACATGTAACAGATTAAGCAACCTAGCTCTGGAGAAGAGTTGATCTACAGCAACTAATTTGGTGCAAACCGTAGTGTATGTATTTTCTCCTCCATTTATAAAGAAACAGATGTGTGACTCAACTTTGCTTTTTTCCAAAGTCAATCTGCTTAGAGGAAGGCAAACAAGATTTGTTTCCAACAAGGCATATTACAGTATTTCTGTCCTGGTTGGTATTTTTTTCCTTTAAAAGTGGGAAGTGGGTTGGAATCTGGAGCGTACAGCAGCTCTGTAGCACAGCCCCGCTGGCAGGCTCTCATTTTCAGGCTTGGCCATTGTCTGGGAGTCTTAATTCTATCAGCAATTTACTTTGTGAAGAATTTCCCGTTCTGCCTTTCTATCATTTGATGCCATGGGTCTGATTTTTCTGAAAGCCCCTTGTACAAATGAACGTATGGAGTAGCTGGTCAGCATTCGCTGTTGCTCTTATCTCAAGGCTTGAGTTAGTTTTTGCTGATTGCAGTGATCAGCCGCCGTTCCCGGTTCCTGGCATTCCTAATTGCCTGAGTGCTTGTGCAGCCCCATTGCTCGGAGACTTTGGGCCAGTACTTTGGATGCAGCACACACCAGAAAGCTGGAAAAAGATCCTGTTTTGTCTAGCTGCTGTACTGAGGAGCCCTCTGGAAACGCTTGTGGTTAATCGATACAGACAGACGGGATAACGAGGGAGTGGAAGAGATCACAGTTGGGGATTTTTTTAGATTTTCCTATGAATATTTTTATCTTGAAGATGAATTGAGAATAATTCCTTCCTTCTGCCCCAAAAGCCTGTAAAACAGTTAATTTGTGTCTCTCTTACGATGAAGAGAGGAGTTCCTCTGATGTGCTTCAACAGGGGCTGACTAAGAGAGAGAGATATGAGTGACGGCCACTTTATGCTGCTCTTGGAATAGAGATGTGCCCTAACTGCAGATTTTAGGTCTGGAACCGAACTTTTCCAGCTTGAAAGGGTGTTTGTGTCTGGTGAGGCTGGGCTGGAGTGCTTGAGAGAGAAAAGCAGCCACAAAATTTGGGCACAAGCCAATAGCTTTTGGTTTGAGGATGCATCCAGCTTGGAGTCTTGTGTACAGTTAAGTAAGACAAAATCCCTAGGAATTCCCATTATGTCAAATATTTACATTCTGGAGGCTTTTCCTTTTCTTTTCTTTTCTTTTCTTTCCTTTCCTTTTCTTTTCTTTTCTTTTCTTTTCTTTTCTTTTCTTTTCTTTTCTTTTCTTTTCTTTTCTTTTCTTTTCTTTTCTTTTCTTTTCTTTTCTTTTCTTTTCTTTTCTTTTCTTTTCTTTTCTTTTCTTTTCTTTTTTTTCTTTCTTTTTTTCCATAGACTTTGATTCTGATTATAAAATTTCCCTTTTCTGTTGAATGTGTCAAAATGTAGTGATTGCATTGCCAAAGTATCTGTGCTCTCAAACAATGTAGACTTTTAGCATTTCTGCCAAAAGTAGCAATAAGGGCTCAGTCAAATATTGAAGCTTCTGCTGCCATAAACACACACAGAGCGCAGTTAGCGAGTGGGGCTGTATGCTGTGCTGTTATTTCATACAGCTATCGACAACACCAACACCTCTAGAGTCTTTCTGTGGTTATGAGAAGGGCAAATCTGACCATTACAGTCCATTACCTCTAATACAAATACAGTTATTTTTTAGTTACCATATTCTCTAGGATAATATCATGTTTAAGTGTAATTCAGTTTGGGCTGTCCTTGTACTGAAAGCTTTCCAAAAGCTTTGCCAGTAATTAGACCTCTTGATAGGGCAGTCAGATGAAACTTGGCATATTCTGCACGTGAATGAAAAAAGAGCTGGAGTGAGGAGCACACAGGAGTAAATTTTCCCGAGGCCACAGAGCAAAGTCATGGCAGAACTGGGGTGAGGACACAAAGCCCCGACTCCTAATGGGCTCTACTAAATGGGCACCCAAGGAACAGCCCGCAGGGGCACTGCAGCTGCCAAATTAAAGGTTTAACTAACAGCAGTGGGTTTTATCATCCAATATTTTCCTTTTTTCATCTGAAGACTCGCAGGGACTGCTTTTTAGGAAGCACTAGTGTGGGCAACTGTGAAGGAGCTGGCTATGCCTGCTCACCACATCCAGCCCTGAAAGACGATAAAACCAGTACAGTTGTGAGCCTGCTCCAAAAAGAACCCTCAGCACTAATAATGAGTCTTTCCAGCTAGTTTATGCACTGCAGTGCATGGTGAGGTAACAGAAAATCCAAGGCTGGTTTCACTGGCCTTTGGGTAGGTAGGCTGCATCTGTTACTGCTCTCCAGCTTCGATGGGGGCTTCACTTTCCATCTGTTTATTCCCTTTGTGGTAGTTTCACGGTTTTCATGCTTAAATCTACAAAAATACATTTCAAAGACCCCGTTACTATGACCTGTAAAACCTTTGCAAGTGGCAGTGCCATAGTGAAGTCACTCTGAATTTGTCCATCAGATGTACATCTCAAGTTATGCGTTGCTAGATTAGTAATGAAATGCTATTTGAGTGGAAGTCTCTGCTTTGACACACGTTCAGGAGCCTCTGACTTGCTCAGCAGGCATTTAATTGCTGAGTTCCCGTTTGACTTGCTCTAGGGTTTATATTTGTGGCAAATTTGGATGCTGAAGTTTAGTAACAGAGGTTTAACCCTCTGTGTGTTTAGGCTGTTTTGATGCCAGGGATGAGAAGCTCCTGTCTCAAAATGAATTGGCTGTTGGCTGTGGGAATCAAGGCAGCCCCCCCCATAGACCCCAGCTGTGAGTCTCACCCTGGGTGTTTATATTTGTGTTACATCCTGAGCTTGTGAGCCAGGGAATTTTGCTGATGTTGTTCAGCAGCTCGTAGCCTTGCGCATGGTTTGCAGCAGATCATAGGCGCTAGTGTCGTCTGCAAACACTTCTGGTTGGGAAGGTGATTGCACTCTCCAAGCCGGACTTGGCCCCTCACAGTCTCAGCTGTCACTGCTCTCACGTGCAGGCAGATGCTTTGGGTTTCTCTTCCCAGTGAAGGGTCTGGTTTAGGCAAATCTCCCTAGAAAAGTCATGGGGATGGCTCAGGTTTTACAGAAGTACGTATGTGGCACCCAGGGACCCAGAGGAGCAGTTGTGACTCTGTATCTTCATCTCCTTGATGAGGCCCAGGGCGTGCAAACATCCAGCATCCTCGCTCTGTGGGAAGGTAATACACATGGGTTAGATCTTTCTTTCCAGTTGATAGGCAGGCTGGGAAGCAACCTGTGTCCTAACCCTTGGTACGTAATGAGTAAAAGTTGGCTTGAAAATTTCCAGCACACTACCAGGCAAATTGCAAAGTAGAGCCAGAGCGAGTGAACCCCGGCTGGGCTCATAAACCCCAGGCAGCCCCGGGCTGGGCTGAGCAATGCCCGGCCGAGGGAGCAGGCTCTGCTGGACGGGGCAGCTGTGTGATAGCAGGAAATCGGTGGAGCTTCAGGAGCTTCACTGAGAACTCATTTCATGGTGCTGTACAGGGGCAAATCCTGCAGCAAACTCATGATGAGTGCAACAGAAGTTTGCTTAAGTAAAGAGTGAATAACATATAGGAATATATGTATGTGTGCATGCAAAGGTCTTCAGGATTTAGCTGAGTGTTCACACATTCCCTAAGCCAATAACATCCGTTGTTATGGGAAATGAGGTAAGTGACAGAATTACTGTCCTTATGGCAGGCGACAGGCAAGTCTAATGTTCCCATGCTGTAATTCCCTCTCTCGGTTACTGCTTCAACAATGGCTCGAGAGAGAGAGAACACGAACAAAGAGCACTCAGTTCTATTTGAAGATTTCATCTAAAAAATAGTTGGATTCAGATGAGACTCAAGTTGGAAAAGAGTAAAATATAAAAAAAATCTGTATCCTTAACTAAGAGCTTGGTGCTTAGCTATCCCGTTTGGGGGGTTCATTCTCTAGCTGGCTCTTCTAGTTGTGCAGCCAAAGGAGATTTTCGAGGCCATGGGGTTTGTTCTGTGTGTCAGTGAAACAGTCAAGAAATGCCAGTGCTGAGCGCTCGGCAGGCTCCGAGCTGCAGCGGTGGGTACCTGGCAGCCCCCACAGTCCTGGCACCGCAGCTCCAGGGTTTGTGTGTGAGTGTGTGTGAGTGTGAGTGTGTGTGAGTGTGTGTGAGTGTGTGTGAGTGTGTGTGAGTGTGTGTGTGGGGGTGGGGGTGTGTGTGTGAGTGTGGTGGTTCCACTGGGCTGGGCCTGGGCCAGCAGCCAACACAGCCACTGACCCACTGCCCCCCAGCCCAGGGGGTAGGGGAGAGGATTGGGGGGCAAGGGTAAGGAGACTTGTAGGGTGAGAGAAGAGCAGTTTAATCACTGAAATAACATAAAACTTAAAATAATACTGATATTAAAATAATAACAGTAATAGCAATAAAATATGCAGATGAGTGATACCCAGTGCTGACCCAGCCTGGCCTGTTCCCAGACAACGATCCCGGAGGAGCGACAATCCCAAACTGAAACCGCAATCCTGGGAGAGCGAGAGCCCGAGCGAAAGCCAGAGAGAGCCAGAGAGGAAGAGCCCCTCATGGATCTCCTGCCCATGGGGGACAGGAGATGGAACAGCCCCTTGGCAGAGCCCAATGCCCATGGAGCTGATCCATGTCAATATTCCTCACCCCTGAGATCTTGTGCTCGCAGACGGACAAACACAAAGTCCTTCAGTGCCAGGGACACAAATGCAAACATGGGGATGTTCTCAGCGTTTCTCTCATAACAAATCCCAGCTGAACCCAAACCCCAGCGCTGTTCAGCTGCTGAACAGAACCAGCTCTGGCCCAGCTCACACCAGCGATACCCGCCCCTCGCTGGGGGAGAGCGAACGCACAGTGTGTGTGTGTGTGTGTGCGTGTCTGTGTGTGGGTGTGGTGGAGCGGGCGCATCCTCCGCGGTGCTGACGGTCCCTCTCCTCTCCCCTCCCCCGCAGCCTGCGCGGCCGCGGAGCCTCCGCTGCGCTGGGAGCCGCGGTGCCGGCAGCAGCTGCGCCACCTGCAGGACGGCGGCGGGATCGCGGCGCGGCTGCCGCCCCGCCTGGAGGGACGCTGGGTCTCCACCGGGTAAGGACCCCCCGGAACCCCCGCCCGGAAACTCGCCCCGCAGCCCCGGGAACGCAACCCCCCGCCCCAGCCCAGCCCCTCCGCACGGCCCCTGCCCCCCTGCCCGGCTGGAGAGTGGCCTCCTCTCGCCCCTCCCCGGGCACCCACCCCCGGGTGAGAACCCCCCGAGCACCCGTAGAGCCTCTCTGCCCCGTTAGGATCACAGAACCACAGAATGGTTTGGGTTGGAAGGGACCTTAAAGCTCATCCAGTTCCAACCCCCCAGCCATCAGCAGGGACACCTTCCACTAGACCAGGTTGCTCAAAGCCTCATCCAACCTGGCCTTCAACACTTCCAGGGAGGAGCAGCCACAGCTTCTCTGGGCAACATGGGCCAGTGTCTCACCACCCTCACAGCAAAGAATTTCTTCCCAATATCTCATCTCCTTCTCCCCTCTTCCACTTTCAAGCCATCACCCCTTGTTCTGTCACTACCTGCCCTTGGAAAAAGTCCCTCCCCAGCCTTCCTGTAGCCCCTCCAGGTACTGTCAGGCCACTGTAAGATCTCCCCTGAAGATGTGCAGCTGATGGGCACACCCAGCTCAGATGGGCAGAGCAGCCTTGGTCCCCTCCCTGCACTCAGCGCTCCCCCCGGGGCTGTGGCACAGGCGCAGGGTCCTCTCTCCAGCACGTTTTGGTACCAGGTGCCCAGATCTTAAAATCACCCAAGAGTGGCCCCGGGATGTGGGAGGCTCCTGCCCACAGTGCTGCCCCCACCCATGCTCGCCCCTCTCCTCCCACACCCTGGGTGCCCCTGGGGAGGGATTTCACCCCGTTCCCCCCCGGCCATGGCTGTGTTGGGCTCAGGGCTCTCTTCCCCTCCAGGTGCGAGGTGCGGCCGGGACCCGAGTTCCTCACCCGATCCTACCTCTTCTACGCCAACCGCCTCTTCAAGGCTTACCAGTTCTACTACTGGGACCCCTCCTGCCGTGACCCCTCTTACTCGCTGGTCATCAAGGGCAAGCTGCGCCTGCGCCAGGCCTCCTGGATCACCCGCGGGGCCACCGAGGCCGACTACCACCTCCACAAAGTCGGCATTGTTTTCCACAGCCAGAAAGCCATGCGGGAGGTGGCCACCTGGATCAACCAGACCTCGGGCGAGGGCTGCAGCGGGTTCCTGCCCCCGGGGCGAACCTGGGCTCCCGGAGCCCTCTACGAACTGCTGAGCGCCAAGACCGAGCGCGACTGCACGGCTGCCTTGGGCTTTGCCATGCACGAGCTGAGCCTGGTGCGGGTGGAGAAGCATTACCAGCCCTTGCTGCAGCCGCAGCAGAGCGGGAGCCAGCTGGTGGAGGAGCTCTACCTGGGGGACATTCACACAGAGTGGGTCGAGAGGCTCCACTACCGACCGACCGGTTATCAGCCACCCATGCAGAGTGCTGTGGTAAGGACACAGTCCCGTCACCAGTTCAGGGCCTTTGCCAAACATCTGTTATTTCCTCACTGCTCCCACCCACCTGCCTGCGCTCAGCCCCCTCCTAGCCTGAGGACACATGGGTGCCGAGGTGCTGGGCTGCGGGTTCCCAGGGCGCTGCCTGGGTGCTCCACGGCACGTGGGGTTCACTGTCTCCCCTACCCAGAGCGCGGGACTGGGGTGGGTAAAAGCTCAACAATACCAACATCAGAAACCAAAGTTCAGCAAAACCAACATCAGTTCAGCAAAACCAACATCAGGGGGTTGGAACTGGATGATCTTTAAGGTCCCTTCCAACCCAAACCATTCTAGGATTCTGTGAAACAATCCTGTGCTGGCATGAGCCTGCAGTTAATGGCTTTTCTTTGGCTCTGTGTTTTCCTAGGAAACGCAGTTTCCTGCACCAAAGCCAGTGGAAGCTTCAGGCTGCACATCATTAGAGGCTGCCTGCTCTTGTCATTTGTCTTCCTCCCCTCTCCTTCACTCTTTGTCGTGTCCTCCAGGTTGAGAGGGCAGCGAGGAAGCAATATCTGCCATTAGATCATTACTCCTCAGTGTAATGCCATTAGACGAGGAAGTTGCTCTGAATACAATTATGTTATTATACAGAAATCAAACTTTCACTTTGACATAAATAGAACTGAGCAGGATACTTAGTTCTATTTTATTTTATTTTACTTTGCAGCAGGTTAGTGTATTTCCAGGAAATCACATTTCTATCTGAATCATAGCTAATCAATTCAGAAATGATTGAGTGGTGAGATGGGGTGAAAAAAACCTCCCTGAACTTTACCAGATAAAATTGAATTAATTGAAAAAAAATTATTCTGGGGACACCATTTCCCCATACCCCAAACTACACCAACTGAACTCTGAAAAACACAGAGTAACACCCTGCTCTCCTTACCTTGAAAGTAACATTCTCAAGTTGGTTAAACTTGTGTTATCTTGGGCCAAAACCATATATATGAGCAAAACCAGATGGTAAACATAAACACTTTAAAAAGTTAATTTAAAACCAAACCTGAAGATACTGAAATTCACCCTCTGAATATAGCACTGTAATTAATCAGCTAACAGCTCTCCAATGGACCAGCACATGATGTCACCACTTGGCGATAATTAGAAGCTGCCATACATTAAAAATAACTTCACACGACTGGTTGGAGCAAGTAAGAGTTTTGGCTCCGTGTCTATAGTGATAATTTTATTGGGCACAGGATTTTTCCTTCCCCCCCAAACTAACATGCATTTGCTTGTGCTTGTGAGGGTTACACAGCTATGTTAGGAATTATTTTTTAACCCTCTTTATGAAAATATCACTCTTTTTCACTTAAATTTATATCTGTTTTAAAGAAACCCCTTCTCCCCAAATTACCTTTCATTATCAAAGAATTTCCTGTCTAAGGAGAGCAAATATATTTGCCAGCTTCTGGGATTGTTTTGCTATAATGTACTGTGTACTGTCAGCACTCATTAGCTTGACAGTAGCAGTAAAGCAAGCTGAAAATGACTAAATTACAGTAGACTCCAATCAACTTGCATGTAAATTACCCACCCCACAGTTAACTACCGAGTTATTTAACCTTGTTGCCTACAACAGTTCAGTAAGGATTAGCTCGTGTTCTAGAAAATGATAGAATGGTCAAACCCTGGTTATTGAAAAATAAATCAGTTGTGATATATGAAGTGTAAGAGGTTGAGCTGCACAAAAAAACCAGCTGCCATCATCAGCTGCCTCATGGATGGGGCCTTTGAGCAACCTGGTCTAGTGGAAGGTGTCCCTGCTGATGGCAGGGGGGTTGGAACTGGATGAGCTTTAAGGTCCCTTCCAACCCAAACCAGCCTGTGATGCTGTGATCAGTGCAGTGTGGCACAGCCACAGATGCCTCCCCACAGCAAGTCCTTCACAAAGGACTGCAGCGTTTTTTCTGAACTGGGGCAGAAATGCTGTGGTGGAGCTGATCTCCCAGCACCCTCATCCTCACCCACAGGTATGTGCAGCAGCTTGCAGTGGAAAACTTGGGGGAACAACCTGGACGGCCCGAGGGAGTGTTCCCTGCCCTTACAGCAGCTCTGCCCTTGCCCTCTCCTGGCTGCACCCGTCCTCAGCAGCCCTGGCACAGGACAGAGCACAGCCCTAGGGCACAGACCTCTCTGTCCTTCCCCACGTACCAGAACAGCCAAGAGCCAGGGCAGCACTTTATCTCACTTAACCTGCTCAAACATCTTGGGCCAAGTTCCCTGCAGTTGAACACCCTGGTTCAGGAGAGGGGAGTTTCAGCTTTTAAAATACTCCGAGAGGGGTTTTTTGCCTATCAATCAGTTTACAAAAACATTATTTTTTGTCTTCTGCAGCACCACGTGCATCCTTGCCCGGCCTGTGGGATTATCTACCGAGCTGATGAACACCACCCACCCATCCTACCCGCCAGAGCTCAGCTGCCAATGCAGCTCAGCGGCAGCTGGGTGAGCACCCACTGCGAGGTGCGGCCGGCCGTGCTTTTCCTTACCAGGTATTTCATATTCCACGGGACCAACCACACCTGGGAAGGGTATTACTATCACTACTCCGACCCGCTCTGCAAACAGCCGACTTTCACCATCTATGCATCTGGGCACTACACCCAAGGCATCCCCTCCTCCAAAGTGAGAGGTGGGACAGAGCTGGCTTTTAAAGTCACGCAGGCCCGGGTGACACCAATGGACCAGGTGACAGTGATGATGCTGAACTCCTCAGAACCTGGAAGCTGTGGGCTGACAAGCTCCTGGAGTGCCGGGGTGGAGCAGGATATAACACCCACAAATGGATGCTTGGCTCTGGGCATCAAGCTGCCCCACACAGAGTACGAGCTTTTCAAACTGGAGCAAGACGCGAGGGACCGCAGCCTGCTGTACGTCGGCGAACGGCCCACGGACGGGTCCAGTCCCGACAGCCCGGACAAGCGCCCCACGTCGTACCAGGCCCCTCTGATCCAGTGTGCTGGAGCGCCAGAGGAGTTCTCCAACTACGTTAGTCTGAAATACCTGGGACGAAAGGATGCTAATGGGAATGAAGCACTAAAACCTTTGCCTGTGGCCTTTGTATTGTTTGTAGCACTTCTGTTTTTAAGGTGGGACTAGTTCTCTATTCAGGTACAGCACAGAATTCAGATAGTCTTGGTGCTAGCGTGACTTTTATATCCTTCAAATAAGAAGCACATCTGGAATCAGTTTTACTCAGATTTGGAAACACTTCTTAAAAACACCCAACAACAGTGAAGCCAAGAAGATAACGCCTGGCTACACTCTGTCCTGTGGCGTTATTGCCTCATCTCCCCTCTTCTTTACGTACAAATTTAATGTAGTGACATGGATACGCTGCACATTGCAATAGATAATTCAGCAATACGAGGGGGGGAAAAGCCACATCAATTACAATTGCTGCTTTGAGCTTTTGACATGGCTAAGGTTTAATCAAGAGCTTGATTCAGACATAATTCAAACATCCAAAGTGTCGGCTGCTGAGTTTCTTTGAGGCTAAGTTCCCTCCCATCATACTCCTTATTGCTGTTCTTGCAAATTTAATCTGCAGAGTCAGTCAGGAACAGATAAACAGTCAGCAAGTGCTCTGGCTAAGGGCACGGTTAGTCACGCCCTTCGCAGCTTACAGACATCTTCTGCAGTTTTTGTGTGTATGTGGCACACACAAAGATGCAACATAAGTCTTCCACTTCTGTAGGTACAAAAAGCAGCCCTCCCAGAGCATTACCTCGACAAACTGTTAGCCTGACCCTGGTCATAAAAGAAGGAACAGTAAATGGAAAAGGCTTCTGTGCGTCAGCAGTGTCCCCATGTCACTGCACACCTTGTCCAGCAGGCAAAGCACTGCCAGGCAGTCACCGCTCCTACTCACCATGCGCCGAGCGAAGCAAAAGATCACGTCCAAATCCTCTCAGGCCGTATATTCTCACTGTCTCCTCTTTAGTCAGTGTACAGTCACACCAGTCGTTAATCTAGCTCTCCTTTCAATCCAGATGTCACTTCCAGCCTCATTCCTGTAAAGGTGCTTTATAAATCTGCCTCCAGTGAACAACGGTCTGAGGAGATACTCGGATCAGACGGCAGAGTCAGGTCAGACCGATTTCTACTGACAACAAGGACAAACTAAGAAATTATATTCCCTGTCTGCTGCAGCTAAGAAGCCTATAACTTGGAGAAGACTTTCTCCCAGTAGCTAAATCCTCTCCAAATAAGCCTATGTATCTTACTCACAAAGGATATTTTGTTAAACCAGCTATGCAATAGCTACCTTCTTAATGCTGTATTTACGAACTTGCAGCTTGTACTTAGATAAATTATGGGGTTTATAACATAACAATACTTCTGGGGGATCTGTACATTAATAATTCAAATGAGATGCTTATTAAATGCATACAGTTGTGATATATATGCTGTCATCATGTTCACATGTTCCAGGCACGATCAAACATTAACCATGCATGTAAACAGTTACACTTCTGAGATGATACACAACAAGGCCAAGCCTGGCTACCTCACCTTTGGTTCCCTCCACAGTCAGTGCTGAAGGAGACTTCTCCAGGTTAGTGCAGCAGGCAAAGTACCTCCCTGTTTCTAAGGGCTGGTATGTTTTGTTGCCTGCTACTGTGTGGGGATCCATGGGGAAACAACTGAAGAACTGGAAGGGCATCTTGGAGAATGTGGTGTCCCCTTTGGGATGTCCTCATTGAGACCGGGACAAGCCCAGGGCAGCACAGCTCTATCTCATGTTACCCATACCCACAGCAGAACGTTTCTTTGGCAGACCTGTTTGCCATCACCATGCCAGAGCGGTCGCTCACTGCAGCCTCGAGGAAAGGCTCCCATGACTCAGACTGGCAAAGCTATGTGTTTCTGCAGGACCCAAGTATGTCCATGGCAAGCACAGGGGGTGGGTGGAAGAGGGGGAAGGCAATTCCTGCCCTACAATTACCCCCAAGAATGAGATTTGTGTGCAGATACTTTTTTTTTTTTTTTTCATTTACATAACATGGAAATAGATTAAACTCAGCAAGTGTTCAGATACTGCATCGTGTAAAAACTCCTCCAACACCACAGATCTTTTCAGGGTGGTGATGGGGTTAACACCATGTAAAAAGTTACGAGACAACATCACATCCTTATGCCACATAGGCAAGGAACACCTGAAACGGCTCCCACCACCTCCCGTACCAGGTCAGCAACCACCGCTCGGCTCCAGCAGCGCTGGACGCTTCGACACAGCTCCACCACTCTGCATGGTGCACGGGCTACGCTGACTAAACCTCCCTGTGAAAGCCTCATCAGGAGCCTCTTTGTCCTCTGTTTCCGCTCCTTTAAGTATACTTCTGAAAGAAAAAAAAAGCCATGAAAAGCTATTTGCATAAATATCATAACTTTTATTGTTCTGTTCACAGTTTTTGGAGAAACATTCCTAAATTACACAGTTACTCTCTTGAGATTTTGTGCCTTTTTCCAATTTGAATTTGCCTGGCTTTGATTGCCAGTCAGTGATTCTTGTTGTGTTGCTCTCTTCAAGAGCAGAGAGCTGCAGTGTTGGGTATTTTCTCCCCGTGAAGGTACTTGTGCACTGTAATCAAGACATTCTCAATTGTGGTAGATAAGCTCAGCCAACTGAGTTTTCTCTCTCGCCTTCTCTAATGCATTTTCACACTCCACCAGTAATTTCTGAATCCTTTTTTGCAGCCATTCCAATTACTCAGCTTGTCTTTTAAAATGTAAATATCCAAATTGCATCTAAAATTCCCAACTCTCACAGCTGAGACAGGAGTACAATCACTGCTAATGGTAACTAAAAACAAGGACGCTTTCTGAGTCATTCGTCTTTCACCCTGGGACTACACTGGGAACACATGGAGCTCTTATCCACTCTGGTCCTGGATATGGATATTTGTATCTGTCTTCACCAGTGATCTGGAACCACTGAATCGTGTCGGGTCCCAGCAGAACCCTTCTGTGAGCATCCTCATTTCATTATGGTTCTCTCTGAACAACCCTCTAAGAGGTGTGATTGTCAGAAAACACCAAGTGTTACAGGGGCCCAGATATACTCAATTCACTCTAATCCCAAAGAAAACTGAAAAAAAACAAAGACAGGATGAAAGGACTTATATCATGCACCTTCATTAACATTCATCTCCTTTTTCATCCCTTCCCTGAGGGTCTCTCTAAGCGCTTCACCCAGGCTGTCCCGTCCCGTCTGCCATCCTTCTCACTGGCAGGTCAGAGATCGCCCCAGGCATCTCCCTTACAAGTACTGACACAAGGTTTCTAGACTTACTGAATTTTAAAATGTTAATTTTTAATATTAAGCATTGTTAATGAATGATATAGTTTTTCTAGTTCTCTTACATCATCACTAGTGGTTTTATCACCTGCATCCAGTAATGGTCCTTATCCTACTGCAAAGATTTCCTCTGAACTTCAGCTCTCCATCACCCTCTCCAAGCACTCCAACTCATACATTTTTCTTTTCCTTTGGCTATTGCTTCCCTTATTAATTTTCTACACTTCATAATTCTCATTTTGAGTTGATTGCTGTCTGCTTCCCTTTTCCTTATTTGTTTTGTATTACTTTACATCTAATTTTTCCCTTCATTTCATCACTGAAGCAGGATGGGCGGTTAGCCAAAGCTGTACCCCTTCTTGATTGCAAAATGGTTGGGTTTTTGGCCATTTAATAACTTTCACTTAGAAAACTGCCAATTCTAATTCAGTTTTCCATTTCGTTTCTTCTTTGCTACCATATTTGATCAGAAATTTGATCAGCCATGCCCTTCTGAAGCACCAATTGTATTTATGAGCTTCTGGCATGGCTGCATGCCTAGCTCAAATGTAACCAGGATTCCAACTTCCAGTTCTGTGATTCATTTCTCTCTGTCTGACATTAACAAGACAAACCCAGGTAACTTCATGTTTCACCTCTAACACTGCATTAGAAAAACAGGTCTAGGACATAGACAACAAACATTTGTCCTGACTACTGGAGTCCTTTCAACTGTAAAATACACATATATACTTTTTGACTGTATTTGTGTAAAAAAAACAAGCTCACATGCACTGGCAGGTTGGTATGAGCTGAAAGTCAATGGTAACAGGCACATGTGTCTTGGAAAACTCTTCTCCATTCACTTCTTATATGATATTTTCTAAAAGTTTAATCATTTTTTAATCACTCCAAAAAGAAGAAAGAGAAAATAATTTTCAAACACTCTGAATACATTTACTAGCTTCCTGCACTAAGTCTGAGCATGAAAGCCTTTTTTACCTTCTTTAATATCACAAGCTACTCAGACAAGTCGCCTTTGCAATTTTCTGCTTCTCTAGTAGGCACAAAAATTGAAAGCATGAGCCGAGTTTGCTGGACATAGTCATGGGTCTGCCCTCCTCTTCACAGCTCAATTAACAGTAACTTATTCTTCCAATTAGCCCCCTTGTTTAAAGTGCCTTAGAGTGTATTTTGCCTTCTAGATTTCCCAAACAATCCTTAAACTGAAACAAAACACACAAAAAAGTTTTAAAACACTTTTGGATGTATTAACAGTATTGAGCTCGTGCTTCATTTGATAAACAAACCACACTACATATAAAAGTCTGCTATTTTCTATAAATAAATATGCTCCATTGAAACAGCAGAAAAAAAGGTGGAGACAGAAAGATGGTTGACAAGACTCAGTGCTCCAAACTCTACACAGAGTGAAGAAGGAGGAACAAATTTGACCAAAGAGGAAGCAGAAAGGTGAGTGGTTCCCTAGGATGGGAAACGCCTCTGGGACCAGAGTTAGACACGGCACGGGAGTGCTCTGCCAGGCAGCCTCGGTGCTGCCACAGAGTTCCCCTGGCCTGAAGTCCAGGACAGGCAGGTAGGGAAGAGCAAGACTGGAAGGGCAATGGGAAGAGACTGAGATGGAGAATAAAGTAGGCAGCACAGAAGGAAAGCCATTTAAAGACGCTCGGCTGAACATTGGGTTTTTTGCCAAGGAGCAGTGAAAGAACAAAGATGACTTGGATTGAACCAAAGGGCTGAGAGAGGGAATGGAGTAAGATTTGACAGCTCAGGCAGAACAGATACGGACAGAAATAGGGCTGGAGAGTCCGCAGCCTTTGCAGAAACGCTCTTTTGGGCTCAGAACTCAAGCAAAAATTCTTGGCTCCAATCACACTCGTGTGTGGCCTCCACCTGCTGCGTCAGCTCAGACTCGCCGCTGCATCAGATGCTGAGGTCAAGAACGGGCGTCCACACACAGAACATGAAGCATTCAACCCTGACACACATGGAGGTTAAAAAATGGTGGCATCATGGCATTATGTGCAAGTTCAACTTTAAAAAACCTAGTTATATGTATCTTAGGAGAACTTAAGATTATATAAGGTCAAGGAAACAAGGTTGGGTAGTTTTAGACACCTTCTGAGCAGCCTTAGCTCAACTTCTGACCAGGCACTGAAGGCTGGATCAGATACCACGACCTACTCACAAAAAGTGGCCAAATAACAGTGCACAAACTTGGTTTTGCCATTTCCTAACTTCTGAGTGCTTGACTTTGTACAGCCTTAATAAAAGTCTTTTAAAAGTAGTTGTGTGTGGATAATTGCGTGTGGGAATGTTGCCAACTCAAACATGAGGGAGTCCAAGAGACTTTTCTAATCTTATGAGTTTATCCACTGAAGTAAAAGATTTGATTAAAAAAAAGTGAACTATAGCTAAACTGGGAACAACACTTTACTGCAGGCTGTTCTTCAGTTCTTCATAGGCACTTTGAAATGAAGGAATGAAATGTACTGATGCAGAAACATAAACAGAAATGCCAGATGTATAATGTCAACTTGTAATATGCTGCTTCAATTAATTCTTCTTAATTCATTTGTTTTCTTAACTTCTTTTGTTTTGCCATCTGGAAAAGGCCATTTTCTAGTGACAGATCATAGGAGGAAAGATCCAAAGTTCAAGTTTGCTTCAAGGAAAAGCAGACTTCTTTCTGTACTTGCAGACTCAGTGTTCCTTTTTGTAGTTTTCACTCATGCAGAAGCTTCAGGACAAACTCAGGCCTGGACTGGGGGGCAAAAAGATCTACATGGAAGTTTAGTAAAGTTTTAAAAAATTTTACTCTTTGAAGTACAAAGGTGAAAGCAGTTCTGTAAAAGGAAATGAAGTCATAGGAAATGGTGGAGTAAATGACAGGTATATAGTCATTTGGAAGTGTGCAAGTGCATGCTCTTTAGAATATTACATATAAGAGATTTCTGGTTGTCTCTTACTTGTGTTACTTTATAGAAAAAAAAAAAAACATTTATCCAGTAGAAAAAAAAAATCAACACATTAATAAAACAAACAAATTTTATAGTTAAGCAGACTTGGACTTGAGAAGTGGAAATACAATTACTTTGTTCTCTGAAGCTAATAAAAATAAAAGTTAATAACAGCACATTGCGTAACGTAACTTCTGCACTGACACCCATTAGACAAAGTGATTCAGTAGACATGAAGCTATCAGCATAATATAAAGAAATCTTAATTGGACATAGTCAAAGGATCAGCATTGCCCTGCTTGAACAGTAAATCCCACTATTTATCTAACTGTAACATATGAGTTCTACTAGCATTGTATCCCCTTGTAATCTTTTAATCAAGTATATCGAGAGAACTATTAGGCTGCACTACATGAGCAAGCAGTCTTGCCCAGTAGTTGCTTTTCTTTCTAAAATGCCTAAACACTGGTTTATACCAATATTTTCTCACTAGTAAATTAAATTTGTAAGCATGTATCTGATTACAAAGACTAGTAACTCCCTCATACAGCACTGTACTAGCCTCACTCCTGTACAGATCACTTTCTTCTTTTTGTATTAGCATTTCTGACTCAAAAAAAAAAATATCTCAAATATGTACAGTGAAATTCACTCACCACCTGCCCCTTCTCAACTTGCTTACTTGAGGATTTGAGTAATGGATGCTAACCCATTTTCAAACAATGAAAAAGCTGCTCTCCAACCCCGAGCTGCTCCAGTGCTGCTGTGAAGTTCTATCGCAGCTGTAACACAGCCACAACAAACATGAAGGTCAGAGTGCTTATTTTACATGTTCTTTAATTTCAAACAGAGCGATTTTTGGTTGTGTTTTTTTCTCAGTTACTTTACAGAGAAAAAAGAACTCAGGATATGGCATTTCAGGACATCATGTAGAGCAAGAGAAATATAGTTTCAAAAACGTAGAATACTACAGTTAAGTCACTATCGTGCCCAAAACTTAAGGACGTGTTCCAATTAAGAGATGAAAGTGTCATACACATTCTCTAAACAAAAGGGATAACACAGTTTTCTTTCATTAGGCAACTGCAACATCAGGAATCTTAAGACATTAACAATCCATTTTTGTGTGCACACCACTATGTAAATATGCTGACTGCTAACTCAAGATTATAAGAATTGCAAGTTTACATGTGCAGCAAATAGAAACCCTTTACAGTTTATTGGTGAGAAAAAACTCTGTAGTGATTTGCAAAGTGAGGTTGCAACTTTATCCCACTAACAGCATTTCAGGACAGAAGTGTAACATGGAATACCACCACTGAGCTACTACAATCCAATTGTATTGTTAGAAAATTGCATTACCAGTCCCTCTCACAGGGTATTCTCTTGCTCTTCAGTCCCTAAGGCTGTTCAACAATAACTTGAAACTGGGTGCCTGGCTTGCACCTGCAATTGTTCCAGCTGTGCATTCACAGCTGACAACTGCCAATGCAGAGCAACAGTGATGATCATTCATACATGGAATTTTTGCTTTAAGATGTAGACATCTACATGAAAATAGCAGAAACACCATTGTCCAATCATTTCCCAGTACTAGGCTTCAAGACATTTGAGATATCTCTTTATACCAAATTTGCCCAAAGAGTGCAGACAGGAGTGTAAAGCTCCACAAAACGAAGATTTCCTAACCAGTGTCTACTGGCTTTTACAAAAATTAACAACAAACCTATGTGCAAGTGGGCATCTTAAAGTAATAGTAAGGACAATAATTCGATTAAGTAATAACTTGATTTCTACTATCATGTATTAATTACAGTTTTCTAATATCTGGTGTTATGTAAGGATACCAGACAATAATCTTATGTAGAAACTCTATGCTTCATGCATAATCTCCCAAGATATACAATGCCCTTCAGAATAATTCCCCTTCTATTAATACGTCATGAAAACATTTGCTCTGGAGTCATCGTGGAAGGAAGAACTTACAAAAGGTGGCTTTAAGAACATCCACCCAATGTATTTTTGCAATATATCTACAGACCAGCCTTTTAGAAACCTTGTAAGAAAAAACACTCTTAGATTTCTTTCTACTGCATATGAAAGAAGGGTCTGGTCAAACAGACAGGTCATAAGGATTCCACTGATCAGTCGTTTTATTTTAAGCTCAGCGAAAGCAAAGCATTACCCAGACAATTCAGTGCTCCTGTCTGCTCAGGCTGTTGTCAGAAATGGTTAGGAAAGACCTCAGCATTTTGTTAAGTTACAAAATATAAGCAGTTAATTTAACAGTCTTGTTTAGGACTGATGGTGAGGGTCAGCCCCAACTGCAGGCTACAGCCGTTGCCAACAGATCCTTAACTGAGGTCCTCTCCTTGTTGGTCTCCTCTATCACACGTTTGTAAGGCAGCTAGTAAAGCACAAGAGCATTTTCTGGGATTTCTTTATAATCCTGCAGTGCAAACAACAGGAACAACTTTGCTCACAAATTACTTCAAAGTTCCAAGTTGCCACAGATCACTGAGAAATGACTGCTGAACGCTGGAAGGAGGACAGACATTCTACTGGTTTTCCCCTTCACCTGGGAGCTGCCTGTGCCAGCAAAGTCAACTGTGGCAGCTAGCAGTGTGTAAAATTTGCCTGGAACATTATTGCATTACTCCCAAGAGACCAGTTTAAAGCTTTGATCCTCCCCCTTTACCCTGCAAAGACAGCTTTTCCTTTATTTTTTCTTTTACAATAAACTTTTTTAAGGATGTTTTTCAGCAGAACAAAGGGCTCTCAAAAAAAGTTAGTATCCTTTTTTTTTTTTAAAAAAAAAAAAAGCAAATCAGGAATTCAGATCTTCTGATAACACATTTTTAGTGAGATGAAAGATATTTACAGCCTCTTAAAAAAAAATACTGCATAGCTCAGTCTCCCTTCAGCAAAGGTTTTCCTCAAATTCGCTCTTCAAAGCCATAAAAACTAACTTTGCAACATCAGACTTACAACCTTGTCTTTCTGAAAAGATTCTTTAAAATGTTTCATGTAAAAGTGTTCATTAGCTTCTACTGCCCAGAAAGTATCTTTTTCTTGACCAGTTCTGCTCAATTTGTCACACTGAACTCACTGCTTCATTCTTTCCAGCTCATCTCCCATCTTTTCTGCCCTTTACAGGCATACTTTAATAGCTCTGTCACTTCCATCCTCAGCAGACAGGGCACTACCATTTAAAATGCTAAAGATACACCTCTCACTTCTGCTGAATCTCCCTGAAGTACTTCCAGAGTTGTGTTCATAACCTGAACGAAACAGTTAAGATTTTTCCCTCCTATTTTCTTATTAAACCTCACATAAAATGTCACTTATTTGCACTTGCAAAGCAGGAAATCCTTGAGACACAAGTGGGACAAGTATAAAGGTCAATGAGTGTGGTAGACAGGCTGCAGCCCAAACAGCTTTCTCAAGAAATCACAGGAGTAATAAAGGAATGAAAGAAGTCACTTTCAAAAGACATCTCTTAATCCTGAAAGGTATTACAGAAATTTTTGTCACTGATGGTTTTTGGACCTACCACCTAAAAATACATGGGAATTTACCTGCTCAAAAGCTATTTCATCTACCAGAAAAAAATTATCTACATGTTACAACACACTGAGTTTATGTATTTTGTACTAAAAGTACACTCAGAAACAAAATTACCTTAAGCCTTACTTTCAATATACTATCAAGAGTCTTAACTACTGAACCCAACTGAACTGAAAATGGGAAGTTACCTTGTAGCTCAGCAGTCAGCACGGTGACTCTGAACAACCTGATGTGTATCAGGCTCATGATGGGGTTGTTTGGATTGGTTTTTAAAATTAGGCTGGAAAAAAAAATAATCATCCTGAAACAGGGTTGCAAGTTTCCTTATGCCATAAACAAACTAAGTTAACAGAGAATACTGCTTCCTCCCCCCTCTAAAGCTGTGAGAACATGACAAAAGTAACAAAGGAAACATTAATTTGGGGGCTTTATTTAATTTTTCTTTTCTTTTTTTTTTTTTTTTCTTTTTTCGAGATGCTACATAGTCAAACAGGGTTGGTCTTTTACGGCATAGGACTAGTTCACTACTAATATTTTTTTCCCCTAGATAGACTTATTTACATACAAAAACAGTTTCCTGACCACTGTTTCTCCAATGCTCAGATGATCAAAACTCCCAACAACTGTGTAGTGCCCAAAACACCAGGAGGCAGAAGAATCTCGCATCACTACAGCAGCAAATTTTTAGTTCTAGTCACTGGCTTTGAACAGGCGCCTTTTCATACCATAGAGTATTAGTCAATTTTGTGACAGTAAGGAAACATGAGATGAAATACATTAAATAAGTTAAATATGCATTAAACATCTCTGAATAACATTTTAATTCAACTAAATGAACCAACAGCAATGTAGCTTGGTCCCTTTATGAAAACAAGGCATTGACCTTTATTCCAAATGAGCGTCATACCAGTCAATATACGCCTCTTAACGATGCCTAGCACATTCAGCATTGCCACACACAATTCTTTTCAGCTTCTCACTATTCATTTAAGTGCCAAGAAATTGGTAACTTGCACAGAGTTGAAGACACTGACAGAAACTTGTTAAATTTATGAGCAGAATGGTGGATCAACATATGTTACAGAAGTTATCAATACCTCCTGCCTAACTCAGCTCCAAACATCCAGTAGGGCCAGCTCCAGCAGTGGAGGAATAGTTTTTTTTCTATTTTTCCTTTTTTTTTCTTTTTTTTTTTTTAAAAAGAGGTAATCCAGCAACATATACCAGGGTCTAAGAATGTTTAAAATGACATATACAATATTCCATTGTAGTGTTAAATCATTATTTTCTCCCCCTCTTCATCACTGAAGCATATTCTCTTTCAATTCAGTCATTGTACATTTTAAACTTTCTAGATTATGTTACATAATATTTGTGCAGGGGTAATTTAAAGGCAAGACCTGTGAGATGTCATACATTAATTTTTTTTGTTTGTTTTAAACATTGTTATGAATAAATTTAATCCAATGATATGGCAGAACCATCAAACCAATTTACAATTTCCAGCATGCTGCCTCTACAAGGCTATTTTTCCTATAATTACACCAAAGACAAAGAACAAAACCACCAAAGCAAGTAGTCTGGAGCTGAGCCCTTCGTCCTTGACAGCAGCTGCAGAAGCAGATATTGGGTTGTTTGTCTGGGGTGCCTTCCTCATCCGCAGTCCATCTTCTTCCTAAAGGAAGACACATTGATTATTGCTACTGAAAAAAAAATAAATATTCACCCTTATCATATTTATTTTAGGTGGGCATAATAAAATATGAAAAAGATAATTTATAGCTAATTTAGAGCTCTATTTTCTAATCCTGAGAAGGAAAGGGTAGTGAGGTAGGAGAGGAATTCTGTATCTACTTGGCTAGCAGAGCAAAAGCCACATGCTCCTGGGAAGTTTTCTCCTGCTGAACAATGTAACAGGGGAAGGAATGAGGAAGCCTGCAAGAACACTTGTCCAAGGCCTGGAGACAGCTCCAGACCTTCAAAAACAACGATGGAGGGAATGGCATGAAGATGCTTTTCTTGCTCTGTAAGCAAATACACTGCTGTTGGGGAAAACATTTTTCTGTATAACTAAGATAGGTCCTCAAAAACACACAACTTTAAGGCAATTATGCTCATCATTCCCCCAGTTAGATGTCACAAGCAAATTTTACCAGAGTTTGAAGGGAACTTTGTATCTCCCATCATATCAATGCTGACATTTTGACATGAAACTAATGGCAATAATTAGGATATTTTCTTGGTATGAGTTTGACAGCTCTCTTGATTTAAAAATGCGGGAGACAACAGATAAAACAACATAATAACACCACATTTCAGGTGCAGACGATGTTCCCTATATATGGATCTAAACCGCTGTGCAGCACAGCTGTGTGTTAGCACACTCCACTCCACACACACAGCACTCCAGATGAAGTGAGCCTTTTGTGACCTAACCTGCACACAGCTGAAGCAACAGGGTTAAGACTTTTTTACCTGATACAGTATTATAGTGCAATACTGAATTGAAAGCCCCTAGACTATACATAAAAAAAAAAATCCTCAAGAAATAAAATTGTAACAAAAGTTGCTGCAGCCTTAAAAGGCTCAGTGGATGTCTGTGCTTCTCACATTTGAATTTTAAGGGGCACCTAACATTCTGGAGAAAAGCTTTTTTTAAAAATTATTATTATTTATTAAAAGTCACAAACTACTTGATACCTCACTACTGCTGTAAGTCTGGATGTAGGCAACTGGCTTTTGTAAACAATAAGATGTTGTTTACCTACACATGCTAGAAACAACACATTTCCATTTTAATTATTTTAACTTCCTTTTGACAGTGACCCTGGCCTGACACTGACAGCACGTGGTGGCTGGAAATAATTTAGCATTGTTTTCTGATGTTTTACAGATGTTTCCAACACTCCACAAAGGGACCCAACAGCTCACCACTTTAAGATGTTACAGTAAGACATCTGCTCATTTCTAGATATCTCCTGTACAGTGTTTATTCAAGATTGATTTGCAAAAAAAGAAAATAAAATCATAGAGTGCTTCTAGTATTCTGAGACACTGGCAAAACAAGGACATAAGGAGAAGTTAAGGTCATGTCTCAGCTATATACATATATTATTTCTATGTGCAAAACAAAGCTGGTTTACAAAAGTTTAAAGAATTTCTTCACGCATCAGCCAGCCAAGCAGCACCAGAGCTGACAGAGTTCCTTTCACAGGGCTCCAACAGTCACAAATTCCAAATTTTCACTGGTGCTGTTACCTATGAAACTGGACATTTGCAACAAATTACACTACTGTACAAATAAGAGTTTTTCATTTTTTCAGATAAAGGCTTCTCAATGACCTGATTTCACAGCAATGTGCTGGATGTGACAGGGAGAGTATTTCCTATTAATCTCTCTTACTTTGGTCATTTCAACCGCACATTGTAAATGCAATTACAGAAACACTCAGTATTTGCACAACACTGCCCTCAAGCTCCCATCAGTTTGAGAGAACAGGGCCAAATCCAAGATGGAATGCTTAATTCAGACTGGGAATTGGGTGGGAAAAGAAAAAAAAGAGAAAGAATTCATTACTTTGAGTTGTTATCCAATCAGTTTTTCTGACTGCATGACTTGTACACTCCCTTTCAAAGGAAGCCACTTTTTCTCAGTTTATAGAGAGAAACCTACATTATCTTTTAATTTATAGACAATATTAAAATACTGTGCCAAGGCTGGGTAGCCAAACCTTTAAGTTGGAAGCTTCTTTTTCAGGAAAGGGGTAAAGTTGAAAAAAAGAAGTAACTTTACCTTAAACTGTTTATTCTCCTCCCGTAACCTCTGAACTTCTACTTGAAGCCTCTTATAGTCTTCCATTACTTTCTTAACTTCAGTGTCATCCAAAGAAGAACTTATTGATTTAGACATTACAGAGGAATCTGTCTTTGTTGCAGTTGTGGATACAATTTTATTTATTTCTATGTCATGCTGTTAAAAAATGAGAGTGATTTCTGGTTAGTTATTAACATCACACCACACCACACACGTGATATTTAAGAGGAGAATCAGGTTAAATTGTCTAAGCACACGTGAAGCGTGCCTGTATCAAAAGACAAACATTTTCCTTTCTATAACCTTTACTTTTTCAGTCCCTGCATATATAGAAAAGGAAATATCCTTAGACCATGCCTCACAATATGAATGAGAACCTATTTGCCCACAGTTTGCTTATGAAGTATTAGTGTTCTCCTCACCTCTCCCTCCCCAAGCACAGTAAGAGCACATGTTCGCAGTCTGGAGCAGGTAGAGCAGATACAGTGAGACTACAACAGTGACATTATAACAAGCTGTTCACTACCTGCACACTAGGAAACATTTTTCAGTTTATTCAATCTATTATCAGCTCTAGGTTTGACACTACAGGCTTCCATTAGACATTAATGCATTCATTACCCTAACAATATCATAGCTGCCAATTGCAATACAATCCCTAACTGCACTTGTGTCTTCCTTACTAAATTCCTACCAATTTACTTGCTAAAATCAGTGTTGTATCAAAGAAGCAAAGGGGAGGCTTTGGACAGGCAAATTAATACTGGTGACAGTTATAACTGCTTCAGTATAAACTCTGAGCTCTATGACCATCAATATCTATCTTTTCTTTTTTTTTTTGAGATATTCTTTATCCTGTGGCCCTTCACAAGATTTCTTCGTGCTCGTGCTGCAATTATGTTGTTCAAATTAGCTGTTAGTTACATTAAGCATCACTAAAGTTTTAAATAGTTTATGTAGTGATTTCAAAGGGTGATGCCATCCAGCCAGTGAAACAGAGGGCTCTATCTTATACAGCTGTCTGTATAAACATGACATTTTATATTAATTACTGTGGTTTTAATTTAAAAAACTCAATAAGCATCTGAAAATACTCACAGGCTTATCATTTTCTGCTGGTAGCTCAAACACACACCTAAGTTTCGAATCCATGAGTTCTTCCGGTTTTGCTTCTTTCCACTGGAATAATTTAATAATAATTGAATATTAAACATATTAGTATAATACAGCAGATGGAAAATGCAGTGTATTAGGTAAAGAAATCACATCATCTTAGGGAAAAACCCACAGGGGATTATTATTTACCATTAACCACATACATGATGGAAAAATTAAACCAAATACATAACAGAGCTATCATAAAGAAAGACCAGATACTATGAAAGAAATCACTCTAAAGAGTCTGAAACTTACACAGGTGATTTCTGAGAGAACTGGGAGCTGTGCAAGAGTAATTAGCATAGATAGGGGGAGCTATGGGCCTGGATTAAAACAAAACAAAAAAGCAACAAAAAAAAGAAGGGTGCATTCAAAGGAAGGGAAAGGATGATAAAACCCCAATCAGTAACAAGGTTAGTTCTGAAGTCTGTGTTCAGTGGAGTCTATTGAAGCTTTTCAAATCTCACATGATGTTTTCTTCTTGACTGGTACGAACTACAAGACTGTTCTTCCCACTCCTTGTATTCCATCTCCTTATTTTTCAGCATCAATGTCTAAACAATAACTGATGTGCTACATACAGAAAGAGATTGCTTCCCCCCTTACCCTTCTCTCCTCTTCAACTAGGGAGTCTACCAGAAAAATTTTTCCTTTCAATGTTTTTAATAGGGGTTAACAGTTATAAATCTTTGCTCAGCATCAGCTGTAACCCTGAACTGAAGAAATGATTCACAGTAGTGATACACAGTGAGAAGTGTCCACAGTTATGTCCTGGAGTTCTCACGTGCTTCTCTTCACTTTGACTGTATTTCTGCTAGCATGGGATTGCTCAGCTACCTCAAGCAGGCATCAAATTATGGCTAACCCCTGTCCAACCTGAAGAAGTATTTGACTCATCCTAAACAGCTGAACTGTACTTCAGCTCATCTGTGGCTGAAGTCAGAATTCTATTTTGAGCTTGTTGGCTGCCTGTGAAGTGTTGAAAGTTTTATAGTACTCCAGTAATTTGTCTCACCTGTTTATCCAGAATAGGAAGAGATTTGGACAGTGGTAACAAAACTGAGAACTGATCAAAGTGTTGTAGGAAAAGAAACAGTATTGGTTTGGAGAGCTCTGGAAAACTGAAAGGCCATCTAGGTCCTAAAAAAATTTATTTGCTAGAAAAATAACATTTTTCATGGTATAAAGTAACTCAAAAATTAAAGAGTTAGAAAGAAAGGCGGACTGGCTTATCTTTCCAGTGATGCAGAAAGATTGCTGTTTTCCCACTGGATCTTATTTTAAGGCCATTAAACAAATACAGCTCCATAAATCTCTTTTAGAAGGGAAATTCTTAACCCTGCAGAGTGCTGCAAATTTTAAAAGCCATTCAGAAGAAGATAAGCATTGTAAAGACTACTGTAAAAAAGCCATTATATGTATTCTGAGTTTTTTTCGGGTTGGCTTGTGTGTTTTTAAGTAATACACATACAAATAAACACACACACAAGCCCCACACTTCTGAGTAAGTGCTTTTTTTTCTTTTTTTTTTTTTTTAAATTGTGTCCTCAATAGCTACCAACTATTGTTCTCAATCTAACAAAAGCCAGAGAAAGCTTCCTTGTGCCTTCTTGCAGTAGCAGATCTTGCTGTTATAGGAAAGCCATCAGTTGACATATACAATTGTTCCTTTGCAAGTTGTCTTAATGTAGCCTAACATCTCATTTCCACATCTTTTATCTTTCTTTGCTTCAGCACCTACATGTTTTTGTTACTCTCATTTGTAATCCACAGGAGAAGACCTGTGAGGCCCTTTCATTTACTTAAGCCACAAAAGAGACAGGTAGGGATAAAGAAAAATACAATACTTGTAAATCATCCTACTGGTTCTTGCTGGGAAAAGGACCTGCTCCAGGGAAGACTCAAGACTGAGAGTAGAGGCATAAAATGTAAGAGATGCCACAGACTTAAAATATATTCTATAGCCTTAGAATATATAGTTCAAGTTGGCCTTTCCAAAAAATGATATATTGAAAAAAAATTACAGCTACTTAACATTTGTTTCATGGCTTGGTACCCTGTTACTGACAGCAGCATTCTAGAGAAGCAACTACAGACAGCAAGTGTGTCTTTCAGTGTGAGTCTCTGGGGCTTAAAATGAACAGAAAACCCCTTGCAATGCACAGAGATGGAAATCTGGAAAAGCTTTCAAGTATCATTCCAGTGTGGTTTGACAACAGCCCTTAAGCAATGCAGTAAAAGGTCTTATAAAATTATACAATCAGAAATAAATCAATTTTAATTAATTTCAATACTTACTACTGCTTCCATATCTGAAGTATCAGGTGGAGCAAACATAGACTGAACCATAAACTTGTGTTTACTTTTCTCATTAGGGTCATAGTCAAAAGGCTGTAGCATCACTGCAAGAAAAACCCCACAAGACATTAACATTGCTCTGATGCAGAGTCATGCACTGATGATCTAGTTACCAGATTTAAGAAATACAAACACTGAAATGGTTTCAAGATGTATGTCCATTATGACCAAAGCAGCAGCTGAGATCAGGAATTTAACTTTAAAAAAATAAATAAAAAATTAAAAGAAGGTAAGAGAAACAGAATTCTTCAGTCTGTCTAGATTTTTGCCTGATAATTTTGGAAATGCTGATCACTGTATAATATTCCACACACAACTATGGCAAGATAATAATAGCAATTTATAGTAAATAGGATAATTTACATATCTTCTGGGACAGAGGGAAAAAATTCTCAAAGAAAGCATCTTTTTTCCTTCCTCCATCCTTGGGGCAGAAATAAAAAGTTGGCATTTTGATTAGCTGTACACACAGTATTGCTCATGGTTCCTGAGAAAAGCTACAGAAGCAAAGTCAAACATTTTAAACCTCGAGGTTCGAGTCTCAGGATGGAAATTTCCTCTATGAAGTTTGAGTCTGATGTTATTTGTTTTATCAAGTACAAATATTTTTCTTCCAAAAATAAGTTACTGAAAGTTTGTTACCAATTTAGAGCTGAAAGTTTACAGTTAACTGCTATATAAACCTTGCCTCTGAAAGGTATACAAGAAATGTATTTCTATTAAAAAAATCACAAACATTCCAGGATTTACTCATGCAGAACATGACTGTGTGCAGGGGCAGAGAGCGAGGAACAGCAGGTCTGGGGTCTGTGGGCTTTTTAAAATGTAGTATTAGTAATGTCCATGTCTTTTATTGTTGAGTAAAGAATTCACATGTTAAAGTAACTTGGAGAGAGAGATGTATTTCATTTACGTGGAATATTCTTTAATCACAGTGGTCACAGAGCATTTTGCAAGTGACACCTGGATATTCAGCTACTGTGACATTAACAAACATGGGTTTGGCTTCAACATGAGACAGAATTTTTGTGAAAACAAGCAAAGTAGTTTACAGAAACATGTTACTAGATATTTCAAAAAGCTACCACCACCCCCTCAAATTTAAAATGAAGCTTGCATATACTGCAATTACTGCTAACATAAAAAATGGTGAAAGGTTTAAAAATTCACATTTTATGACTCATGAGGCTACTTCAGTCCCTCAATTCAATCACTAAGAAGAGAAGCAGTTCAAGAATTAGGATTGCTTTCAAGTACTAGTGCTATTAGCATTATGTGCCCAAATTCATATGCACTAATTGCAGGGGTTTGTCATATAAAAGCTATATCCACAGGTCCCATTTATTGCAAATGAAGGCAAGTCAATCCAATTTGTCTCCTTGAATGAGCAGAATATGCTATGGCTGTGCCATCTTCATTACACACACAATCCATGGCCATCAACAACCACCTGCCTTTTAAAGCCAGAAGAGAAGGAAGACAGCAAATTCTCTCAGATGAGGTGCTTTAAAAATTATTATCCATTTTCAACTCACCTTGCAGTAATCAAACAGTAGTCCCAAATAAATGTTTGCAAATTAACAGGCTACATTAAGAACTATTTTTCCACACAGGAGTGACTGCACTGTGAAAGCACATTTCAACATGGCATTATACAACACTGAAAAGCAGCAGCCTAAGTTTTTCTCCCCTGTAGTAGACACCTAACTTATTTCACATCTATATAATATGTTAAGATCCAAATGGGTAGTCAAAACTATCCACTGTTTATGGAACTTCTCCAGATCTCTATCAGTCTGATTTGTTGAATGCAGCTCTAAGCTCATTTGGAAATCATTATTTCACAAGTGATAGCGCTGAAGCCATTCTCAAACGATTGCCACTGTGAATTCCATTCACTGAATCCTAAGAGCAAGCAGCTAGAGAGGGCTTGACAGCACAAACACTGTTAGCACTTGTATTTTTAGATCAATACATGAAAGCCATATTGACACAAATTATTCAGCAAATGCCTTGTAAGCCAGATGGGAAGCTGAGAAATATGTACTTTGTTCAAGAGGAAACCAAACCTTTTCAACATTTACTCACATACTATTGGGGGTTTCTGTGAAAGATCAGTCCCATGGAACTGCACTAATTGCTGGAGAATTTACTACTCTGGATGTGGCTCCTTTGTTTTGACTGGAAATTCCATGCCTTATGCATGGGCTATGTGAAAAGCATCTATTTCTACAAAATGCCTTATGAAATCAGCCAGCTCATCTGGTCAAAAGTTCCTGAATAGCTTTCATCAGAAGCCAGAGTCCCAAGAAACAAAATTACTAACATGATTTTCAAGCTTATTAGCACCAGCATCCATTAGGCAGAGAAATGCATTTCAACCACTTTCTAAACTGATGTCCCTACAGCTAAAGCACCAGAAGTATTCTATCACAAGAAAAACTGCAGAGTCATTGAGAGATCAATGGAATGAGGAGTAACACAAGTTATATTTGTTAGTCCACTGTCTCTCTCAAAATTCAAACATGAAGGACTGACCTTATGTACATCCTGTTCTGAAGTGTTTCCAAAGAAATGGATACCAGTTCTCACACATTCCTGCTGTACCTCCAAATTTTTAGCAAGGCCTTCTGTAGATAGTGAAGGAGAGGTGGTGACCACCTAACACACTCTTTCTTTTTCCTAGAACAGTTTGCTGGCGATTAATAGCCATGTCAGAAGCATTAAACTCTTCTGGTTTTCCTACAGTAAACCTGCCTTCTCAAGGACAGAGGGAACTTGAAGAAAGGAACATGAAGGAGGCAAAACTCTACCCCTAATGCCTGCTAGGATCTAGCACTCCCTTCCAAGAGCAGAAGAAACAGGAAAGTCTCCCTGCTCAGCTAGTCAGCAACCTTCCTCTAGTTTCCATATAAATTTATTAATGGCCTGTTTACTTGGTCCTGGACCAATACTGCCCTTCTGCTTAAATATCAAAGAAGGGGAAGAGTCATTTACTTCTGGTGCACTCCAAGACATCAATCACAGTAACTCTTGGCCTTCTGGTAAAATAAGTAAGCCAGACTCAGTGGGTTCTCTCTGGGCCAGGCTCCCCATTCATTCTCTGCACCTGCTCTGGCTTGAACTCCTCCATATGAGCTACTCTAATTATGCAGCCAGGAACTTTTACTAGTGCTTTGGGTAACAGCATTTATCCCTTCCATCATCCAGTGTTCGCACATACTACGTTCTTCTTATTCACAGCCACATCATGTCAGCATCTCGGTCACATCACCCAGCCCCCTGCACCCAACCAGCCTGTGATTATAGCAGGAGTATTTTATTCTCCAAGTACACGATTCTGCAGTTTTTCTGATGAAACTCATCCTCTGTCTCTCTCACTGTAGCCTTCAAGGACACCCAGGTTTTTTTGCTGCATATCTTCAGCCTCCCAACTTTACATCATCATCAGGGGGTTTTTGTGTACTCTTTTTGTGCTAGAATTGCTTATAAAAACGTTAAATGAGATTAGTACCAAGAATCATTCTCAAGAAATGTCACTACTAACTTCCTGCTATTACATTTCCATCCACCATACCACTGTTTACTCCTTAAGTAGTCATTCAATAGTCTGGGAATCTATTTTTCTTTTCTAGCTTTATTGGTAATTTTCCCAAATGGCACTGCATGAAATTCTTTATGGTCAGGATAGATCAAATCTACCACACTTATGCCACCTTTACATAAAATACCCCAAGCAGATACGGGGGCAAACCTCAAAATCATTGTGCAATTTGATCAGCTCTGCTAGAGGTGAGCAAAGGACACTCACAGCTATGGAAACAGGCACAATCCACCGCACCACTTCATATCTGTTCCATGTTTACGTAGTTCTTTCTGTAAATATTTCAATAATACTTAAAAACCTTGAGTCTGTGAAGATCAAGATAGATTCTCCTAAAGCAAGCAGACAAAACCAAAGCAGGAGTTGGCAGTCACTACCTAGCCCCGGGCTGCCTGGGGGTAGAGCATGCAGCAGCGATGTTGCCTCAGGGGAGTTGGGGGCTGCAGCAGTGGAAGGGACCTGGTGAACAGGGCAGACCTGCTGGGACTGAAGAGAACAGCAGCTGCAGAAGCACCCTCCTGAAGGAATGCAAACTGCCTGTTCAAACTCAGGCAAGTTTGCAAAAGACTAAAAAAAATCCCCCCCCAAGGATACTTGACAGCAACCTAAGGATGGCATCAGCTTCTCCCCATTTTGTGATCAGACTGCTCTCTTCAGCAGGACACTGTGCACAGATGGTACCATCTGTACCCCCTCCCTCCCCCGTTACACACCTATCTGCAGACTCATCAGCATCTCCTTATATTTCTTCACTTTTCCTTTGTAATTCATTCATGCCTTTTATTTAGATTTCAACCTCTCAGAAGCCACAACATCAGATATCTTTGTGGAAATAAAACATGGATGGAATGTGTGCAAACACCCTTCTTTTCAAAGCATTTCAGACCAAATGCAATGAAATCAGATGACAGTGCACACACACACACACACTTCCCGACAGTTACATAAACTCAGCTGTTAAAATTACACACCATTATATAACAGGTGAAAAACACAGGCTCCAAACCTGACAGCGCAGCACGCAGCGCATGCTGACAGGGATTTAAATGCAGGTATTTAGGAGAAGCTGTGGTATGGCACAGGAAGTCAGTACTTGACACTCCACTAGAATCAAACAAGCTTTACTTTCCTTGCATTTTACATGTTTTAAATGAGCCATCCTACTAGTATGAAATAAAGTGGAATTGTGTTCTGATTGCTGCCTCTTGTCTTAGGGCAGAACATCTTCTCACACACTTTCATCAAAACAGTACAGACAGTTTCACAGGAGCTTAAGAAAGGCATCCACTCACCACAGCCCAGGGAAGATAAGGCTGCCCCAAATCAGCTTCAGTCAGTAAAATTCTGAGAAAAGTACAAATTGTTCCAGAGCTTTATGCCACTATACTTAGGCACTGATTTTTTGGAGAGGCAAGGTGCAGTACCAGTGCAGTGGTACCAAGCAGCTGTGTTACAGCCAGTCAGCAATTCTCAAGAGAACAGATTGGATACAGTAAATACAGCCCAATTAGTTTAAAGGTCCAGAAGTTATTACTGAATTAACTATATTCTAATAATTTCTGACCAGTAATATTTTCACTGGGCTTGGAGGAATTCAAGTCCTATTTTTGCACATGCCCTGTGCAAAACTTGAATTACATGACTGAAAAATAATTGATTCAGAGGCAAAGAAACAAATACTATTTATTTTTCACTTCATTAACTCCAAAATCAATCCTCTGTTCTTAAGCAACGTTACTCCCAAAGCAAAGGTTAAATGCATCTCCCTCTGTTGTGTGAACTTTAAAACAATCTGTTCTGTAAGTTAATGGAAGTCCCCACTTTGTTCCTCCTATCCAAAAGATCCCTTCTGTTAATCAGAACTAAAGACACTGCCATCTTCAAGTCCAAAATTAGGTCCCATGCATGCTCTGAAGGAACTACCAGGAGCACAATACGTACAGCTCTATTACAGAGAAATTCAACCACAGCACACGATAAAAACATCTTCAACTTAAAATGTTTTGGGAAATAATGAATTAACATTTATGACTCAGAATTCTGTAACACATTTACCTATAAGTTTACCTTAATATATTACCTAATGAACAAAGAATGTGTACGACTTGCATTTGAAAATACAATGTTAATGGAAGGACTGGCAATTTAGGATCGTTATTTATTATTACAAAGTTACCCCTGTGGAAATACGTAGAACACAAATGTGAGCTTGTGATTAAATATACTATAGCCATTTGCAAAACTAACTGAATCATAAATCACTATAAATAAAGTTATCAGAAAAGGGAATTTTTTCAAAGCTATGTCAGCAAGAGCAAAGCATAGCTTAGAGTCAGCACAGCAATCTCTCATAATGGGATACTTTAAGGCAAGCCTTGGACTAGATCCATACTCCATCTGGTATGCCACTGGGAAGAGTCAGGCTGGAAAAGCAAGATGTAGGCATGCTGGTAGCATAACATAAGACAGTTCATACAACACTTGCCTGTACTATATTCTGCTCAAGGTAGAGTGAGAGGTCATTGTAAGCAGAAGTTTAAGAAAACACTGAATGCTGAGTTCAAGAAGACATTTCTAAAAAGCATGGAATGTGCCAGCAAAGGAAGCAGGCTTTTAATTTTGAAAGTTTATCTGGAAGATGAAAAGCATCCCCATCTTTATAGTACGAAGATAATTTGTAGCTAGAAACCATGCTAATTTTCATTATCTCTTTATTAATTTCTAGGCATTTAATAAGCCTGCCTGCAGCTAGTACGGAAGACAGACAGCCTGAGTTGGGAATCATCCCGAATTTAAAAATCTCTATTTCCCTCTAGAGAGCTTTTTCACTTACACATTAGTCATTTCAGAGCTTACTGGATACATGCTAGCCTACTCCTGAAGCAGAAGTGCTTTGCCTGCCCCACCTGTAGCTCATCAGTGCCACACTGCACTGATCATCTCCTCACTGTGACATTCCCCAGAGTTTAGCTGCAAGCGAGGCACAACTCTGCAATCATACACACGCTCAATTTGACACAACAGAAATCCCAAAGACAACAGATCAATGACTGTGCAGATGTAGGCATGCACAAGAAGACTTACAGGATTAGAGTCTCTTAAATGTTACAGTGCAAAGTATTTTGGGGATCAATTTTTATTTTGTTGAAGTAAGCTCTTCAAGAGCGAGGTGTTTAAATATTTTACATTTCATTAAGTAAAAACCTGAAGGCTGGATTTTTACATTTTGATTTTTTTTCAAGTAAAAAGCAGTAGCTTTAGCTTTTTATTGCAGGCTAGAAAAGTTTGGTAAGAGACTAAGGGCAAACCATATAACCTATCAGTAAGTAATTTTTCTTAACATGCCAATATTAGAATTTATTAAAATAGAAAAACCAAATCCGCATGTTTATAGAAATCATTTTCTTAACTAAAAAGTCAGACTTTATTCATGCAGTATGCCACTACCACATGCTTTGATAGAATTCTTTATTAAAAACATGGATTGGAGAAGTCATTGAGAAAATACATTGCTTTCAAGCATGTATCATCAGCAAGTTAATAATACATGGACATTGTTTATGGAAAATACTCAACTTCTTACACTTTCAAAGTAAGCTGCTTTGCTTTTCCATTACCAAACTCAGGCAAGTCAAGAGCTACTGACTCATTAGAGAAAATCACTAACTTTTCCTGTAGGACAGCAAAGATTTAGTCACTTGGTATTTCCAACACCAAAGCACATTGCATCTTCAAGGAACACAAAACAAGCATGGTTTGGAAATAAATGTTTCAATTTTTGGTTATATTAGGTAGTTCAGCAACAGCCTACATCAATCTAAACCTGTGTGGCTGCAGTCCACCCAGTTGTATTCTTACCTCAACATGCCTGTCCAAGCACTTGTTTGACCCTGCAGTGAGCTGTTTCAGAAAGTTAAGCTCACAAAAAACTGACTGCACAAAAATAATCCCACAGGGAGGGCAGGGCTGAGGAGAGGAGAGGCCCTGGAGAGGCTGGCCAAGACTGTTATTGAACTATATAAACCATTCAGGTATTTCTCCCTGCCCCTCCCCACACAAGATGCAAAATCAAATCTATTACTGCTAGACAGGAATAAGGGAAGTAAACATATATGACCCGGCTGCTTCTCCAGGAAATCACAACCTCTTGCTTTTACAAACACTCAACAAAATACTTCCATATTGCAAAGCATTCCAAGAAATAATTGATTAGAAGAAGCTATTTTCAATCACCTGTTCAATCAACTGTTTGAATGACTTACCAGAAACATTAATTGATGTTCCTGCATCAATAATTCCACTGTTGGGCCTTACACAGTATCTGCGCGGTGCTGTGGTCTTCACTTTGAAGCACACATTTCTTTCTGTAGGATTGCCGAGTTTCAGGTTTGTAGTGACAACATCTGTGAAAGGGCCTGAGGAGGAGGAGAGCAAAAGCAGACTTGAAATCACACAGAAAATACTTTCAAGCAGAAGCCAAGCAGGCTCTAAATCTCTGTTCACAAATCTTATACAGTAATCATGTTCCATTTCCACCTACAGCACGCAGACAATCATGCGGGCGAAGCTGAGGCTGCAGCGAGGCCTCTGAGCCTTCTGAAGCTCAGCCTGCTCCAACAATCACAGCACAACAGCTGAAGTTGATCATTAAGAGCAAAACAAAAAGAGGGAAATCATTTCTACATGATGCCAACACAACATGGCATTCAAATGATGCCAAATTCTCTGCTGTATCACAGTTACTCCATTCTAACTATTGACTCACAGTAAGCCCAGGCTTACAGACACCATATATACCTATGTTAGAGATGACAAATAAGGGAATATAGAACATTAACTAGAATGGGAATGACAGAGTGGCTACTACAGATTTATCTGCATATGCAAGCTGTACCTCCACAGAAACAGGATTCCACCAGGTATTCAGAAATGCTGTACCATAACCAGCAAGATAACCACTTGGTGTGCATCCCTTTTCCTACCAAGTATATATATTTTTTTTCTGCTTAAGTAATTCCCTGGGCTACTAGAAACTATAACCAAAAGAAACCTTTATAAAACAGCCTATCTCACCCAAGACAGGAAATAACCCTGTGGAAATAGGAAAATTCTTGGACACTGAGAGCAGTGGCAAAGATTTCTATATTAGCAAAGATAGAATCAAACCATTGTCAAATTCTGCAACACCAAATGCAGGCAAATCAATTTCTTACAGGCTCACTACCTGGTTGAAACTGGCCAAACCCTTAGCTTAGAGGAAAGGCTAGTTACTGATTTTCTACAAGACCCTGACAAATCAGACAGTGCAACTGCAGTGCTTGCTCAGATGGTAAAGTAGTAAAATTAAAAGAAATATAACCACACTTTAATCAACTGCCTTCTGCATAACAGTAGTTAATTTGATGTGTGAATAAAATATCTTAATCTGTCCTCAGAGGCAAAAGCAAATTGGTCAAAAAAAGCATTGAACGTTTCCTTGCAGAAATGACAGCCCTAAAATTTAAAAAGAGTGAATGATAATGACAATAAAAATACTAGCAGGCAACATTCCACCAGCCTCCTCCTGCAGCACGGTTGGCTTAAAACAATTTCAGTTTGCTTCCTTTTTTACAAATCTATCACACAAATTCGTCTCCTAAGATGGCATTTAATACAGCTGTAAAAATATTACAGTCCTGCAACCTTTATCTTTGATTTTATTTGTTTTAAGTAATTAGAAGGAAGAAAAAAGCCAAAACAATCATACACACAAAAAACCCAACCAGACAACAATGCAGCACCATTTCTGCCTGCACTCTGAACAAGCCAGCTTTGCATTTGCTATACAACTGGTAGCAAAAAATAAATAAATTAAGCATTAAAATTTTCAGATCCTATGATTTTGCTAAACCTGTGCCTGGTGAAACACTGAGATGTGAAAGAGAATGAAACACAGCTGTCAAGTTTTGTCTGTGTTCTGCATGCAGAGAGAGACTTTAACGGGAAATAACTGGGCAGAAGAAGTCATGAATTGTTAAACAAGCCAAATTATCAGAAAAACCCAGCAAACACTTAGGTGTGTAAAGACAGCAGCAGATCTCCACGACAGCTCTAACTGGGAGAAGTCTAACATGTCAGAAGACTTCACTTGACACCTAAGCATGAAGGATGTGCCTTTACTAAAAGGTTACAGTTTGAGCTACTCCAGCAGGCAGGGAGGGTCGCCTGCACAAAGCCCTGCATGTGCAAGTGCACCCTCAGTAGTGCTTTACCAGTCTGTGTGCTGGGCCAGATTTCCTGTGGGAAATACCAAGTTTTTATTTGGCTGATCCATGCATGTGTGCAGGATTTGTGCACCCCAGCACAGAGCCGCTGTTTGTAACAGCAATACCACAACAACTCTGTGCGTAAAATAATTTCCAAATGGAGTTACTTATTGCTAACATAAATCATACCAAAATATTTGGCAGCAGAACCTTTCAGCAGACCAAATTCATTTCTTCTTCTCTGCTTGATGTTTCCTCTTCTTTTCTGTCTGCTAAACTTTAAACAGTTTTATTGGATACATTTTCTCCGAATTACAGGTTTTGCAGCTCAGCCAGCACAACTATACCAGAAGGCTGATGCCTGCTTTCAGCAATCTTGTGTGCAGAGTGGACAAATGTAGAATGAAGTACCATGCAGCTGTTCTGAACTATGTAAAAAAAGAAATTGACAACCAAATATTACTTGGGGGTAATTAGGCCACAGCAGGGAAATATTTTCAGCTTGGCTGGCCTGCCTTTTAATAGCAAGGCTCATGGCCTGCCAGCTCAGGCCGAAATGAAACCTTGATAGCCTGTTGTTAGATTATTATAGCCTAGGTTAGATATTTCTGAGGGAGGTTGGGGTATGTGGGGGAACTGATCCAAGGATAAACACAAGCTAATTCTGTACTGGAGCTACACCTTTGCTTTCTAACATCTGGATTTGTGCACTGCAGGTAAGGTTGTCTCACACGACTGTTCATACCCAAGCCACACATCTACCCTGGAGCTTCATTTTTCAATGCAATTTTCATTTTTTTCTGCAATTATACCCACAGATACAGTAAGAGAAGGTGTTCTACATCTCCTTCCAGTGCCTTTGTCCTCACTGCAAGTGGATGGACTATTTACACAAGTATATGCAACACCTGGATAACGTCTACACCCTTCAGGTGCAGGCACAGCCACTGTCAGTCGGGCTGGTGCATCTGGATGGCACATGGGTTAAAAGCAACAAGCTGACTCTGCAGTGAAGACTGACTCTTACTGTGTGCCTCAACAGAAGCCACACTCTTAAAAAACACAACCTTTATTTCATAATGTTCACAACAAAATAACGTATTTTGGATTGCTCTTAGTATTTCTAGATAAGTGAAATGTATATTAAGGCAGGGTGCTTTCCAAATGACAATTTGCACTTTTTTTTTTTTAAAGAAAACTAAACAAATAAAGAACCCCACACAAACTATTTTTCTCCCATGTTTTTAAAGATCATGAGAAAAATGCCAGTGATGTCATCCCAAGGACACAGTTATGGGAAACTCAGAGTCTGTACATGCATCATCTGACATGGGGTTGTCATGGGAGTAAGCTGTCTAGAAGGAAGAATGTAGCAAATTAAATCTGGTGGTGAAAGTTTGGAATATTCCACAAGAGCTCAATGACTTTTTCCTGCCAGTTCAAACAAAGTCAACTTGTGTTAAAGCAAACTAAGCATGTAGTGATATGCAAACTAGCAGTGCTACTTAAGGAAAAGAAAACATCACCTCATATACTCATGCAACAACAAACAGTACAAGGTGGCATGGTTTTTCATAGGTCACTTTTCAGCAGGGTTAGTTTCAATCTGCAGCTGTGGTTTCCACCCAGGAGCTATGCATACAACCCTTCACATCTGAAGATCACAGCATTATCTCAGAATTTGCCATGCTCCATTTCCTATTCAAACACCAGTGCTGTATCAATCTTCCCTAAGAGTGCCATTTGCAGTGTACTGCATTATAACAGCCCACATCACTTTAGTAATAATACAAAAGCCTGAGAATTAGGTCAAAAGAACATGAAGTCAACTCTATTTAAATTTTAAATAACTCTCATTGCAATAAAAATTGCCCATAATTGTACCAGAAAACCCAGGCTGATAACTTTTTGATCACCATAGCACTTGCTGTAAGTTTCTTGCTACCCACTACTCACAGTAACCATGTTACACAGCTACATCATCTGTACCAAATCTTAATGGGATTATTCTCACCTTAACCAAAATTCCATGCTTTAGCATGGCAAATAATCCTCATACACATGGACTTTCAATGCAGCAAAAACACTGCTGTAGCACTGGCATGTGGAAGAAGCCAGCTCAAGGAACAGCAGAGGTAAAGCTTGGATAGAACAGGCTTGGGCAGGAACGTTCAAACCAAAGAGGCACAGTCCTCTGCAGATTTATACACACAAATACTACTGCATCTGCGTAATTAGCTACACCCATTAGTTGGGCTACAGTCCTGGGGGTGCTTTACTCCTGCATCAGTCTGTCTCCCTGCTGAAAGGGGAGGGGGTCTGACCTCTCATCTCTACCAACTGCTTGTGCTATAGCTGCAGTGTTCATCCGGCTGCGCCAAGAGCTGAGCTGGGAGCTGCCGGGGCTGAAAATTAATCCCCTGACAAGACAGGGAGTGAGGGAGGAGGCAGTGGGGAAGAGAAAAAGGAGAATCAGTTTTCAGGCAGATGAAGCAGCACTCAGACACTGGCATCAGGGAAACTGCATCTCTCTGCACAGCATTCTGCCAAATTAAGGCAACGAGGTCTCATATTTAGAAGGTTAAAGCGAGCACGTCTAGGCACACACTCTGCAGTCACACTTTTCCTTGTAGAGCTGGCATAGCTGTTGAAAGTAATTAAGGCACATGCCTAATTTTTTTGTGATTAAATCTAATGCAAATTATCATCTGCTTAAAGCCAGGCACCTCCTAAAAAAATTCACTGAACTGGCGCTTCTCAGAGTAAACACACTGCAGTGGCATCTGATACAATCGTAGTCGGGTCTGGCAATCGCTGAGTAACAAGACTAAGAATAAATTCTCATCAAGCTGCCTGTTATTCCCAGAATATTTCAGATGCACTTTCACCATCTTTCCCTAAACATCAATATTTGCCACTCCAACTCAGCACCACAGACACGTATCCAAGAGCAAGGTAACTAGAAACAGGCAGAAATCCAGGCAGAGCTTCTCGTGAGCCAAGCCTTTGTACTTCCTTTGTGGAAAGCAGCAGAACGCACAATGGGAGGGGAAGGACGTGTTTCACCATGGTTTAATCCCATCGATGGGTCAGATGAAAGTCATTAATCACCTGACATTAATCAGCCATAGAAAGGGAACCAAGAAATCTTTAATAAGGGAGATGTGGAAAGCAGTAAAGGGAAAATTTAAATTGGTTTGTGGCTATTCTCAAGAGCCCAAATCCTACACGTTGACGTGTCCTGACTAGTAGGCGTCCACATGGAGCAATATTTCATTCAGTGAGAGATCCACACTGTGAGTATGAGTGGAGAGGGTGGGGGCTGAACATGGTACTTCAGGCTCCCTTCCCCACCACACACCCCACGCTGGCTCCTGCTCCCACGGCCTGAAGTGCCTCCCCACCAGCCTGGTCAGCCCCTCCAACTGGGAACGCACCTCGCGCTACTCTCGCACGTACAAACCCACTGCAGAGTCCTGAGTGAGAGTCTATCAGCATCACCGAGAGAACAACCACCACCCAAGAACACAGTCATCTCTCCAGCTCAATATTTCAGCTTTTCCTATCAGCATATCTGGATTGTTTCTCAGTTCCTTTACTATGCCTCTGACAGTACCAAGTGATTTCATGTTATTTCCTCCCATTTTATTTTTGGGAGCGTCCATCAGCAATAGAGAGATATTCAAAATAAAAACACTACCAATGAGCAAGAGGGCTCAGTAACAGGCGTAGAACTTGACTTACTGTACACTTCTTTTTAAAGTTTATATATAAAGTTGATGACCTTTGAAGACAAACACTAAAATGAAAAAAGCTGAAATGTCAAGCAAGACATCTTGAGCTATCAGTCAGGTGCCTGTGAATCAAGAACACCCAAGATGTAATCAAGTTCTCCCACCATCTTACTTGTCTTTAGACAAATCACTTAAGGGCTTGATCTTCTGCTATTAAGAGCCTTAAGAGTTGACAGCAACTCCAAAACAGAAGCAGGTTTGGACTCTTACAGTTTTCCTCTCTGTGAAGACAGGAGAATACTTATCTAATTACAGAGAATCTCATGGAGATTAGTGTTTTAAAAAGTACTGTATGCCAAGTTTTAATCATCATCATCATCATCTGGCTCTGGAGACATTCATAATTAAGTGAGCATCTGCAACTTTTGAAATCAAAGATGTCGAAGAATGGGAAACAAGAAGTGCTTGTGTTGCATAAACATCTGATTTCACAAGGAACTCACGGAGAGGACCCAACAATCCCAAATTTGGTAATTATTTTTAAGAAAAACTTAGGCCCCTCTTAATGTTAGTGTAAATCACTCAAACCTTTCAGCCTCAGCTCAGATTTTAAATGGAAGTGGCTAGAAAACCCCGCCCCCATAGAATCAATTTTTTACTCTTATCATGACTATCCTGACCCAAAAGAGCCCCTGAAGCACTGATGGGAGGGAAGTGGTCATTTCCACTTCTGCTGTGTCAAGCAGTAGAAGGATGGATGAAAAACCTATTACAAAAATAGAAGTGCCATCCAAATCGCTCCCCATGCAAGAGCTGACACAGTGGTTTATTTTTTTTTTAAATACATAATCAATAAAGTGATCTAAGAGGGGAAAAAAAGAAAAGATGTAGAATACCAACAAAATTACATGATCCAAACGCCAAAGTTGGACCAAGGTTGGCAGCAAGTTATTCCATTTGGATGGATCAGTGTCCTTTTCTGGCCTATTTTGGCACAAACTATTTTTGCCAGACCATGCCTCATGTTTAATGGGAAGGGGGGGGGGGGGGGGAAGGGAAAAAAACCAAATATTAGATTGAAGACTATTTTCAGGGTATCTACTAGCATGTAATTTTTGTCACCTTTTATTCCTCAGAGGATCATTAACAGTTTGACTTCACAGCTGTAAGAGCTGTGACACATAAGCTTGCCAAGAGAAATGTAAGAATATGCCCTTCAAATAATTTTGGTACCAGTGTCATTTGTTGTTTCCAACTGATATCTTCAGGGTTTTATTACACCCAAACATTACTTAGAGCAACCTTCAGCAACAACATGAATATTTTCTCTACATCCTAAACCTGAAGTAGTTTTCTGCACACAATTGCATAAACAAGAGACTGATAGCAGAGCTGGCTAGCTGTTAGAGGTGCATCTCTGTTTCATCTGTGCTTTCCTATCCTTTTAGGACCGAATGCCAAACATCTCGTATTACTTTGTTCACTCCACTCACAAATATCACATGGATCAACTCTCTCCCAGTATGAAAACAACTCAGAAAACAGGGATATACTCTCTTTCTATAGTGAAATAGTAGCTACATCTCTTTCAATAATCATGACGTGGCAAGACCTACTGAAAGGCACCTACTTATTCTACGTGGGTAGAAGGCTCACCCATGGGTTGCTGGGTGGGTACTGAAAGGATCCTGAAACAAAGCCCTGGTCCCCAGGGAGAAGCAGGGATGCAGCAGAGAGCGCAGCTAGCATGGTGATATCAGGCCTGATGTGCAAGCTTCCCTGGGAAAAACACTGCTGAAGACTGAAGTCGGCGTAAAGCCTCTCCCTGGAAGAAGCACTGTGATTTTAAACACCATCCCAAACTACATTTTTTTCATGTACTTCTTGGGAAGTAATTTTTTCTGGTCTAATTTCATCATTAATTTCCATTTCAGATGCACATTAAAATGTCAGGGAAGGAGCAACTTAACTACCCATAATTTTATGCTCCTATTTACTCTTCGAACAGATAAAGCTGATGTGTAACTTAAATAGCAACTGAGTAAATATTTTAAGTGCAAAACTGTGCATAAATTGCAAATACCAGAAGAAAAGAGCTAAATTAGAGATTTTGGGATGCACAATGAGTAGCTGCTTCTCTAGCAAGTTAAAAAAAAGAAACAGGCAGTAAGAAATTAACTATAGCTACAAATAAGGAAGGAACCCTGAATTTAGCAAGAAACATTTCTGGGAAGCCACTTGAAAACTAGTCTATTAACTGTGCTTTCAAAATCAAAGGAAAAAAAGAACACCTGACAGCTTATACTGTCTGGCATACGTCAAGACACAAATGTGAAGCTGCATTCTCCAAACCTAAACTCCCGTAAGCATTATCTGCACCACTGCAAGACACGCGTAAGCACGCTGTAAAAATAGTTACTGAAAAAAACACCTTACTGCCGTTACACCTTTGATCACAGCTCGGTAAAAATGTAGGAAGACCAGAAGAGGAGCCACTGCAAACCAGAAGAAATGATGCATGCAAATAACTTGAGAAGATGCAAAATATATTGTTAATTCACATATCACAAGAAGCAGCAGTTGAGAATATAAACAGGCAACAGCGGCAGCCCAAACATGAAACTGCGTACAGGAGGGCTGGCCTGCTTGTGAGAAACATCAGAAGCACCAGTAAGGATGAAGTAACTGGTTGGATGAAAAGGTGCAGTCATAGGAAAAACAAAAAAGAACAATTTAATTTTTTTTTTCTTAAAGAATTACATAGTCATTTGACATGCCTTCTACAAGCACAGCTAACTTGAATTAGGTCTTCAAAATTGTTTGCAAAACCATAAGATTTGGCTCCATAGTGAGCCTCACACCTACATGATTTTATAATTTGCATCATAAGTAACTGGATCACCAGACAAACCTCCCCCTTCTCTATTTTTTCAACCCCTTGTGGAAACCAACCAAGAAAACAGGATTAAATTTAGAACGATAAAATCTTTAATCCATAGCACTGTGCAATGAGGGACTTCATTTACAGCTCAGAACTAGACACTGAAATAGTTCAGTAAAGAGATTATTTTCATGAAGTATTTATAATAATGTGGGATAAAGTATTGCAGGCAGCAGCAGTACTCAATTTGTACAAATGTTTTTGAGGCCCAAAGAGTTACAGTTGAAATAAGCAATTTTCAGAACAGCTATAATACAGAAAGGAGAGACTCAGCCAACTCTCAGTCTGGATTGTCTTGCGAGTGTAAACACTCAAATCACTTCAATCCATGTGCATTTTAATCCTGCACTGAATTAAACATGGCAATGGCGATTCACTTTGCATACATTTTCAGTGATGGCAAGATTGTGGCAGCTGTTCCAGGCTGATGGCACAAGTCCCTCCTTATGAAAGGGTGCCTAGCAGGCCAAGTTTTAAATTCAACAACATCCCAGGCATATCAGAAAATGTCCCAGATGTCTCTACACACATCTCAGTCTACAAAGCAGGTATGAAAGGATTTCTATATTGGATAAATATTGGGTCAAACACCAGAGTAACAGACTTGGCATGAGTCTGGGCTCTAGTTTAGATAAACTGGTATTTAAATATGAATATATGTACGTAAAATAGGCTTCCTTTCTGCCTCTGGCCATCGCACAGGGAGACAAGGAAAGGAGGATTCACTTGTGGTAGGAACTGTCACACCAGAGCCAGAGTCCCTCGTTCAGAGAGGAGAAAGAGGAGGTCCAACTGGGAATGAGCTCCAGTTTCTCACTTGAATCAGTGAGCATTTACTTGGAGGAAAAAAACAGCAGCATGATGATTAAGATCACATTCCCTACAAATAAAAATATGAAATTTAAGTCTGGAACAACAGCTGTTACCACAAACAAAACTGTTGCAAACATCATCCATAAAGCTTTCAAAGCCAACCAACTACACTGACAGAAAGAGCAAAAAGGTTGTTGTTGTACCAGCTATGAAATGCATTCAGTAGTTATTAGTTGTTCCCTGCAGGGAACAAATGTAAGATCAGTATGGTAACAAGATAGTAGAAAATGAGTGTGACTGCAAGATGTGGGCAGAATTAGCGAGGGTCATTTGATTCCTGCATTGTCTCCAGCTAAAGCAGAAAGCTATGTTTAGAGGCACTCTAAGAGAAAGAAACAAGACAAACGCTTGGTCACTCAGGTTTCTACCAAACGTGCCTTATAACATACACAGAAGTTGCTCATTTGGTTCAAAACTCATTTGATGCAATCAACACCTTCCAGAGCTGGGTGCACACAACCAATTAAACTTCTTTTAAAATGGGGTATTTGTTCATAGATGTAAGCTGACCTGAGCTCATAAGGTTGGATCATTCACTATGGTGATGATGCCTTTTTTCCAGTAGAGTTTCAAAACAGATCTGACAATGTATTGGAAGGTTTGTACTCTAATTTTTACAATCCTAATTCCAAATTAGACTGCAATTAAACAAAATGCAGTCTTGTATTCAAAGTTAGCTAACCTATTTTAAAAGAAACAAAGCACTGCATGACTACTGATAAGTTTTTAATTTATAAAACCTGTGAAATTCGGAAAAAAAAAAGGCACTAATTTCATTTCCAATGAGAGGAAGCTATCAAAAACTCCTGTGCAAATTTGTAATCCATATTCCCCTTTCACGAGTGATAAGACATTGCACATGACATGCAGGGTAGCAGCTGATAAACACAATTTACTGATAAGCATGTGTGTGAACTTGCACCCACTCTCACACTTCACCCGTGTCTTTATTTTGACATGGTAGCCATGCTCCTAGGACTCAAGACAGCCACCCCTAACCTTATGTTTATGTATTTTCAATATAATTTGTTATCAGATCTATTTTCTGAAGTGATGAATAGAGGCTACACCCCATTAACCAAATCAGACTGGCAGTCATCCACCCCGATGAGCTTTAAATAACAAACTTGATAAACTTTTTCACATGTCATTGCAATGGTTCCATAGCTCAAAGTGAGCTGAAAATTCATGCACAAACACAGGATTCCCAAGGAACAGGAAATTATGAATGTATGTGTCCCATTCTTCACAATAAAGGCAAGCAGTCGATCATATTAAAACCACAAAATCACACAAAACTAAGAGAAGTAACTGTCAAATAACAGTTGCTCACGCTGATTTTATCATGCATTAGGACCTTCCTTCAAATAGTAATATTCTGAACCCATGAATGCTTGTTACTTCAACTGCAATTCTTAAAATCTATGCAGTACAAAATTATTCAAAAGCCCTTAACCCATAAATCATATTGGCCAAGGCCTTCAAGCAGATGGTGAGAATTTTGGAAATAGTCTTGGGAGACCTAAATACATTAATTAAATTTAATAGAAAATGCAGCTAAACCTCCTTGACTGCTTCACACATCTCAAATAATTGTTATTTGGCTCTCTAACCGTCCTATTCAAAGTTTCAAATTTCTGTTAGCCCCTACACAGACAATTCCTCCCCCTTTCCCTGTGGAGCTGTTACTGGCACGTCCCTAGTGCACAGGGCAGCAGCAGACTAAGGAAGCTCCACAGAAGCAACTTCAACTTACTCCACCTTTCAACAAACGAGATGTGTCACAAGACACTCACAATGCATCACTATCTTACTTTTATCTCCAGTTCTTTTCCTCCAAACACTGCTCTTTTGAAGTGGAATTAAGAGTCTATGAAGTAATTATAAAACTAACGGTGCACGTGAAATTAGAATAACTCAGTGAGATGCAGCAAGTTGGAACAACTATAACGAACACTTAATAGTTAGAATAAGCTATTGATTTTAGTTAAATTGCAAGAATAGCAAGCATAAAATGAACTGCAAATATTTAAGTGTCACCAGAAAATGACTAATTTTGTTTGATAGGTGGGCTACATATTTAGGTTTGTTTAGATTTAGGAAGTCTGCCTGTTATTTAAATACTATGTCCTCTTTTTAAGTGTATAATTTGATAATCAAATTCAATTTACTCATATTTAATGCAGTAACAGTGATTTTACTGGAAAACAGGCTAGACAAATGGAAGCATGGACTGGTTCATTTTCTAGCAGAAAAGCAGATAGCCATTGGCACAGCAGGCTTCAAAGAGTAAAGAAATCTTGGTACTAACTGCCATTATGCTGTAAATACCAGGAGGACTCTAATAGTTTAAACAAAACAGCATGTAAATTTTCAGCTTAAAAGATGGACATTAATTATACTGAACAGGCAACTTCTCAACACTGTCAGTATTTTACGTTCTTAAACAATGCCCACTCCAGTGGCAGGGACTAGAAATCCCCATTTATCCAACAGAGAACAGAACGAGCAGAGAGGCAAATCCCTCCGAATGCCTTCGGTGCCCGAGTGCTTCAATCACTGCAGACAGATCATGGCGGAGATGTAATTACACAGTTTAGTTGCAATGTCTGACCAACTCCTTGACCTCTCTTCTGAGGCCTGACAGCTGCAGGTTCAGTAAAGACTCATCTTATGTCCCAAACGTCACTGGATTGTTGGACTGAAGAGCCTTGGCCGGGTATCTGATAAAGACTGGTTATGGTATCTGGTAAGAACTGGTTATTCACGTCAGATACAGGAGGTTTTGCACACCTGCACTGCAATGCACAGATCTGGCTGGAGTTTACCCAGTCACCTGAAGGAGCTCCAGTATCTCACGTGGGAGTGGCAGCGAGTTAACCACAGTAACGCAGGTTCCACAAGCTGCACGGGACTGTGGCTCCATACGAAACCCTTCTCCAGCAGCACTGCGGATACACTGCTGGCCTGAGCACATCCATACGGGCCCAGGCCACACCTTTGGACCACAGCTCCAGTGTGCCCAGGGGATCCACCAGAGCCAGCGACAGCTTGGCCACAACCCTGCCAGGCCCCACGCCAGGTCTCAATCAGTACTATTAGGACTGGAGAGTACTGGCTATTCTGGTTTATTGTTGTGCCCTTTGCAGAGAGCAAAGTTACCCAGTGACATATTGCATACGTGCAGGTGCAAAACCACACACTGGGAACAGGAAAGAGCATTTCCAACCGGCAGTAACTTACACAGTTTTGTGAGGAATTAATCCTGCATTTGGCAGTACTGCTGTGTTCCACTTGGGGAGCACTGCAACAGAGTGCTGAGTCATAAGTCCAGCCTCACCTGTAGCAAACCTCTGAAAACCCTGCTGAGGTGTGCCTCAGCCTAGGCCACCTCCGCTCCTGTGCGTGTTCCCTACTAAACACCGCTCCCTTGACACCCTGCACCTGCAAAGAACGCAGAAGCATTTCAAACACCTCATTTCAAATACCTAAAGACCCGGGCAAGTTCTAAAATAAGTTATATTCTAACAAAATTTTACTTGCTGACATTAAACAAATGATCTCTGTTCCAGATGGGCACGTTATGCTGAAATGACAGCTCGACCTCACTGGGTAGCTATCGCTATCCTGTGAAGTGCCCTATAGCACAAGAGTGGCACTGTAATTAACAACTGTATCAAAGCACATCTGACAAAAGGCCAGAACTACACATCCTTAAGTAAATTCAAATTTCACAATTCCTAACGTCTAGCCCTTAAATATTGTAATCTAACTAATCCTTGGCAGATTGTTGGATGTTATCTCCTAGATAAAAAAAAAGAAGAAACAAATAGAAACATTGTCATCTGGAACAACAATGGTCTTTTTCACCATTCATTACCAATGAAGTCTGAACAATAAACCTTTAGTTCGACGCCTTCTCACCTAGGCTGCAAGCCTACACCAACCAAGAAGTGGAGGAAGTCACTGGCAAGACAGTAAAGCTCTTATCTCACGTGGCACCAAAGACCAGGGCAAGGAAACTGGCACCTCCGGCCACATCACGGTGGGCAGAGGAGAGGTGTCCTTCCTCCCACTGCTCACAGCTGCATTTCAGCACAGCACATGCTGATGCTATTTCGGAACCTGCATGTTATGGTGTAGGAGATGTGAGGTGGGGAGGAAAAACAACCCTTGCTCCTATTCACAGGCTGTGAAAAATTCTAGCCTGAAAAACTCCTTTGATGTTTTTGCAAACAAGTAACAAACGCAGTATTTTGAAACAGAGAGACAAATGAATTTAGAAGATTCACTGCAAACCAAGGGGCTGCAAAAGCTTCTTAAAATAGTCTTCAAATCCTTTACAAGCAAAAGTGCTGGCTAAGAGAGAGCTGTCTGCAACCCCACAGCGACTGGGACACGTTATAGAAGAAATCCTCACTTTGGTATCTTACTCCTCACATCTTTTTGCGGACATCATACCTCCCCTCTAGATTTTATATTTAAAAGCCATACAGAGCATTTCAACAGCACCAGAGCTAACTGTTTTCTGCTTTTCCTACCTGTCTGCATTTTGACTATGACCTTTAGCTATTTCCAGTATTTGTGAAATGTGGTTCACAGTCCTACCTCATTGGCATTGCTGCCCTACATTAAGCACCAGACCTTCCAGCACACACCAGTGAGGAAGCACAACCGTACCAGTTGGCAGCACTGCTGACCTCTGCCAGTTTGTGTCTACTCCTACGGTGCAAAGCAACGCTCTGGAAATAAATGCAGCTATTTACAAAGGTGAGAAAATAATTACTGCCATTTTAGCAGGCAACACGCCATCAAAAAACCAGGAGGACAAGAAACGCTTAGAGCAGAATTTACTCATGAATACTTCTAATTGGCCTTTCCTGAACGAAGGACAGCGGTCAGCACTGCCTGTTAGGACTCCAAGACAGAATTTATTGCCAAGGCATATGAACGTTATCCATAGCATTAAGTCTGAACATTAATATTTAAGCATACTTTTAAACTAAGCCATTTATTAGCTGCAGTTAGTCAAGTAACATTTTATGTTTTAAGGAGTATACATTGCTGGCTAAAGATCTGGCAACCAAAATCTATACGGTTAGTCAATTTAAATTCAATGGTTACTGATTATTTAGCCTAGAACCTTAACTGAAGGACAAGCAGCCTGACAAGTTACCTTTATTTCAACAAAAATCAGAGTTTGGCTGAGTTTATACCTACCTGTGATGAAGTGGGGAAAAAAACCCAAACAAACCTTGAATCACAATTATGTCTCATTGGCAAGTCAGTGCCAATTAAGGCCCCACTTTTTGCCCACCTGAGTTTGGATTCGTTTGCTTGTTGAAAGCAACATTATTCAGAACAAGAGCTGATTTTCATCTAATCATACTTAACATAAAGAATGTTAAAATAACAATAGTTTCCTTCTTAAGCATGTTTGATACTGCTGCCATAACAACATGCAAATACTTCAGCTTGCAACAAAGATATATTCATTCCACCACCCAGTGCTTATTACCAGGCTTTTTGATAAACCCACTTTATATTACTTCTAATACATTTACTAATAAAAACAGGTAAAGACTTCCCCTACATTTGAAAATATACATGAAAGCTTTTAAAAGGAGTATTATTTCTACCAGAAGCCAGTAAATAAATCACTGGTTTCTTAAAAAAAAGTACTTGCCAGATATTCAAATGAAGCTATAAAGCACCTCTGATTCCGGTAACATAAATAAACTTGCTGAATGCTTATTTGTAATCCCAGAATATTGTATTACATTAGCGCTATCTGTCAGGCTACAAGACAAGAAGAATTTCAGTGCTAGCGAAAATTCAAACCCATTCAAGATTTTTATTTAAAGAAAAGATGGATTTTTACGCAGGCAGAGTATTCACGATTAATTTATCTAAACAGCTTGTCAAATAATAATAATAATAATGTGAAAAAGGCATGAAATGCTGCCCAGCGGCCCTGTGCTCTCTGCCCAAGCCCGGCCAAGCCGCACGCAGGGTTCGGTGCCCCGCGCCCCGGCTGCCTGACAGCTCGGGGAGGACTCGCCCCCTCAGGGCCGGGGGTCTCCCAGCCACCGCCCGCCCGCCTCGACAGCAGCTGGAAAACCCCCTTCTCCTGCCGCCGCACCTCCGCGGAGGCCGAGGGCTCCTCCCGCCGCCTCGGATATTCCCCTTTCCGGGGTGGCCCCGCGGGGCTCGGGCGCTGCCCGCCGCTGTCCGCAGCCCCCCGGCCCAAGCTGCCCATAGCCGGCGGGCGCAGCAGCGCCTCGGCCCCGGCGGGGGAAGCTCAGTCCGGGGGAGGAACGGGCTCTTCCGGGGCCAGCCTGGCTGAGCTGCCCCGCTGCCGGCTGGAGAAGGCGGCGGCCGGGACCCCCCCGCGCGCTCTCCCCTCAGGCCGCCCTCGGCCCTGCAGCAGCAGCAGCCGCCCGCGGCGCGGGTGGGGGCGGGCGGCGCAGCCGCGGCGGGGACAGGCCGGGCGGGGACCCCGCGCCCCGCTGCGGCCCCACGGGGCTGGGGGACGCTTCCTCGCCCCGCGGCAGGCGGGAGAGGCCCGTCAGGGCGAGGGGCGGCGGCGCTGAAGGACATTTTAGCGGCGGGTGCCCGGCCCCGGCCCCCGGAAAATGGCTGCCGCTGGAGCGGGGCCTGAGAGCGGCCGCGCCGCCGGCCCAGCGCGGGGAGGCGGCGGGGAATAGCGGCGGCGGCCGCCTCGTACCTTTGAATTTGAGCTCGTGCTGCGGTTCGAGGCTCAGGACCTGCTCCGCTTTCGCCATGTTCCTCCTCCTCGGCGGTGGCGGCACCAGGCGGAGAGAGGAAGGGACGGGAGGAAGGGGAAGGAAGGGGGAGGGAGGCGGGAGGGGAGGAGGGAAGGCGGGCGGGCGGGGGAAGGGCGCGCCCGGCTGCTTTATTCACCCTCCGCCAAGCGGCCCCGGAGCGGCGAAGGGAGAGGCGCTGCGGGCGGCGGAGCGGCGCGGGGCCGGGCCAGGCAGAGCCGGGGACGGAAGGCGGGCGGCGGCTCCTCGCAGCGTTCACGCTACCCTGGCGGGGACGCGGAGAGAGGGCGGGAGGCGGAACGGGGGCGGGATGATGCAGCACGGAAGGGCCCAGAGAGAGGCTGCGGCTGACGTCTGCGCCGGCACCGCCGCCCGCCTCCCGCCGCGGCTGAGGGGGCCGGCCCGCCCTAGCTGCGGGCAGAGGCCGGGCGGGCGGCGGAGGGTGCTCCCCGTCACTAATTCCGAGTGCTGCCTCCCTACACCTGTAACCTTCTGGGGGAGAAAGAGCTCTAATTAATAATATTTACTCATCACTGAAAATCACGATTTGTAATAAATGCCTTATTATCTAGTCGCAGTCCGTTATTTTAGGCCATGATTCCGTACCCCGAGGTCCGCACCGCCTCAGGGCTGCCAGCGGGCTGCCCACAGCAGGGCAGAGCCGCCCCTCCCCGCGCTCCCAGCACCGCCGGGAACCCCTCTGCTGGGAACCGGGGAAGGAAACGCGTCCGGGCAGGGAGGGGCTGCTGGAGCGGGAGATCGCCGCTCCGAACAGGGGACACCCTCGGGGAGCTGTGGTGTGGCTGCAAGGCTGGAGAACGGAGCAGCACCGCACCAGGAAATCCTGCTAATGGCATCAGGCTGCAGGAAAGACTAACTTTTTACTAAATACAAACAGACTTTCAGCTCATCTCGGTGATTTTAACACATCACACCCTTTTTCTTAAGTAAACTGTAACCAAAGTTTTGGGTTGTTTGGTTTGTGGTAGCTTTTTGTTGTTTGGTTGAGGGGGGTTTGTTAGATTTGCATGGTTTTTGTTTCTTAAAAAAACAAAACAAACCTCCAAATAGTATGATTTAAAATATTTTTTAAATTTACAGATTGTTCTAATATACAGTGGAGTTACAATAGCACTACACCTTTTTTTCCCCTCTCCCCTCAGGTTGTTTTAAACATTTTAAAAGTTCATAAGAAGTTACAAGGCATTGCTGTAACCTTCCAAAGGCAGCAGACAGTAACAATGAAGCAGGAGTTTAGGACGCCCACATTACCAGTAGATACATGCTGCTCTTAAAAACTGGTGATTTATTTACACCAAAAATTATTCATTAGGCAACCAAACTTTAGACATACAGGACTCGTGAGGGGATAGCATTTGCAGAGATAAAAAGCAAGTGTATTGACATCAATCAGCTTCCAAACAGCAACTCGAGGCATACAGTTACATTAAGTCCTATCCAAGGCTGATTAGCAAACAGGTAATAGATTAATAAGAGTATGGTAAAACCCTGAAAATTAATTTTATCACACCAGTATAACCCACACAATGCAGCGTACCTCACAGAAGTCCTTTGCATCATAAATGTTGTTTTACTTCATAATTGCTAAAAATGTGTAAGGTAGCTAAAAAGATCTGGACTTCATAACAAGAGGGTTGTTCTCATTTCAGGCAAATAAAAGCAACAGCAAATGGCATGTGTACATTAAAATTAACACAATTAAACAGGATGATGGCATTCAATGCTCTAAGCACATCTGCGATATTTATACCACTTCTCAACACTTCAGCTGTTCTTCTCCATGATAATCCCTGTTTTTCAGCTCATCTGCTTAACCACCTCTGATCCCATTTCATGTTTTGCTTTTATTCTGAGATGTCTTTTATTCCATGCCAAAACAAACCAAACCCATATATGTGTTTAGTGTAACTCTTGGCTTTGCATAACACAAATGAAACCTGCTAACTCCTTCTAGCCAGTGCATCAGCACTCATGTTTAGAAGCTTCAGCAACGTACAGTAACACGCTCAGATAATTACTGCTGTTCTTCCCTAAATTCCTGCTCTCTTGGAGCAAGGATAGTGGCATGAAGGGGGGCATTTTCTTTTCCAGGTCCCTGCTAGTCTACTTTGCTTAGTTAATTAGATTTGTAGCCCAGGATGTCCTCAGCCTATTATTACTACTTGTGGGGGTTTAATTGATAGCATAAACTACAGATTGTGTCATAACATTTTACTAGATCTCAAACCAGGAGAGAATTGAGTTCACTTACACTTTGGAATAGAGCTTTCTTTGGCTGATATTCTGGAAAGGTTATCTTTTTTCACCTAATCTCTTAGGTTTTATTTTTATAGACAGATTCTCTCATTGAGCTAGGCATTCTCAGTCCAGTAATTAGCAGAAAAAACAAACTTTACACATATCTGCAAGTTAAATGGAAAGTAATGGTGAGGAATAAGGCAGAGGACACTTTATACAACGTACAGTCATACACAATAAAAAACTCTCAAGTAAACAACTGTTCAGTGTTGCTGCCCAAACATTTCCAAGTCCTACTTTTCCTGAAAGAAGTACAAAGTAAACCCTTAAGCACTGGATGATCCACACCTTCAAGAGTTTGCCAAGATGTATCATCTTACCACAACTGGCAGCTCTGAACTCACCTGCTTGTATCTGAAGGACTCGTCCACATTTTCATCCAGGCTGAAGTTTTCATAAAGCTCAGCACTGTTTAGGTTGAACATTTATGAAGTCTAATGGATGTAGGTTGTCAGGTTTTTGTTACCTGTAAGTTATGTGTGCACACACTTAATACTGTGCAGATCAGATTCACCAAAAGGGGCATGCATGAAGGCCACCTGCAATACTATGTGCTTATCAATTACACAAAATGACCCTTGGGTTATTAACAATTCAGCCATGACAAGACTAGAAAGCAACTTGTTGCCCAGGGGGGGTTTTGATTAACAGGAAAAAAGGGGATGAACACTACAAGGAAACTCTGAAGAACACCTGAAAGCTTTGTAGTAGTAAAATTTTAAAGCACAGCTCCATCTGTTACAAAACTTCTACCTTACAAGCTACGAAAGCCTTGATCCAAGTAAAACATTCTCATTTTGTGTGTGCACAAATTAGGTGGTTTGCATTTAGTTATCTGGATTACCTATGCAAATACATGCAAATGTGTTTTTCTCTCTATTTTAGCACATTCCTTGTGTTTGCACTTCTTATGCTCTCTCCAATGCACATTCATACCTTAGCCAAACATATTTGACGCTCTTCAAAAGCAGTTTACACACATCTAAGAGGATAACTTAAAAATAGCAGGTACTGAACAGTAAATTCAAGTTATTCCAGGTCTCTGTTCAGAAGATGACAGTATATGCTTCCTGCATGTGAACTGCAGACAGTTGCTTAGTAGAAGCTTGTAGCCGACATTTTCAGGTGAAATAGTATCAGAAATAGGACTTTTTTTTTTTTTTTTGCTTATTTACACTTTTTAAGGCTGCTATTAACTGAATGTGTTAGACTTGCATCACACATTGGAACAGGAAACCTACATCTTTCAAGCATCACATAAGACAACTGAGATAACTGTAGCCAACTTCATATTTTTGTGCTCTACATAATCACCAAAGCAGTGGTTTAAAAAACAAAACCAAAAAGCTACCAACCAGCTGGCTGTATTAACAAGTCAGAAAGGATCCCTTCCCAGCATGACAGGCCCCCACAACACTATGCAGATCCTAAAAGCACTTTACAGTTTGGATTGACAGAAACCTGGCCTAAGCAGTCAAGAATTTTACATTTCACGCAGTCTAAGCTAAAAGCAATGTATTAAATAACTTGACCCTGGTAAAATTTGTCAGGCCTCGCACTGGTTGACAAGGCTGTGTGTGGCCTGCATTTTCTCAGACATCACACTGCAAAGAAAAGAAGCATTACACAAAAGCTGCATTCTCTCTGCTGTTTTTCCCCATTCCTTCTTTGTACAAGTTTGTCTTCTGCCTTTGTCTGTGTACATATAAACCAGGGAAAAGCTTCAGCTTCTGAACGACCAGTACTAAGTACTTTTGGAAAACAGCTATTCGAATCATCACTTAGATTCACTTCTGCCATGGTATTGCCTACATTCCTCTTCTATAATTCTATTGCTATAGAAACTGGTTTTTAAGATGTTGGGATTTTTGGAAGCATTTATGAACAAAATCAGCACATTTATAAACAAAGCTTTTTATTAATAAAATGTTTACACCTTTTTTTGCACAATACATCAGACTGGTAGTGATTTAGCATGTTATTACACTATAAAAGTTTATTATGAATGCTTAAGCTGAAAAGGCTGTTTACATTATGCCAAATCAACATTTCTTTATTTGCATTCTATGCACTATATGGGAGTGTAACAATTCAAACAAAAAGGAGAGAACAAAAGCCTGGTTTTCCTCATTAGCATCTACAAACCAACAATACAGACAAACCTGTACACACTCTCAGGACCAGCCCAAGAGAAGACTAAAAAAAGTCTGAAAACATTCATAAACTTGGGAATTCATCACTACAATATTTCATCACTAGTAATCTGACTACATTTCATGCAGTGAAGCAATGGTTGTCAATTTGTGCAGTTTACAGTGCTGCAAATGCTCTGTAACTCTGAGCGGCTTGTTTTAGTAAGAGATACTCTAAGAAGAAGGCACAGACCTTTCAACCTTTGTAACAGGTTAACCCAATCCTACAATGAGAGGGCAGAACGTTCTTAAGAGGGAGAAGAATTGCTGATACAAAGGTTAACCTTCATGCTTAATTTTACAGGCAAACATTTATTACACTGCAAGAGCTATATGCATATCAGGTGATTTTTGTGCCCTGAATACACAAATGAAAAGTTTCTTGTTTCGAAGAAACCTTCTGAATTATTATTTTTTTTCTTCATTATATTGAGGGTGGGAGGTACAAGGGGAAAGATTGCCAGGAAGTCTTAAGTGTCTTACAGCTACAGAAATGCAATCCATTTCTGTGCCTTCAATCAGTTCACCATGCCACAGTTTCAATGTTGGATACACAATATTCAGAAATAGGAAGTATAAAAAAGGAACTTAAAATATAGAAGTGTTTATGTCATGTTACTAGATCCTTTCAATAATTTATTCCCCCAGATGGATGTGCCTTCATTATCTGGTACAATACAGTAGTGGTACATGTCTCAGCTGCTGTGTTTTCCTAACAGTTTCATAAGGCTGTACTAATGAATTACCACTTTGTTTACAAATATTTGCCACTGTGACAGATACTTCTAGAACCTTGGAGAAGAAAAAGACACTCACCACCTACTCTTGGTTAAACCCCATAAGGAAACAAAGAACAAAAAGTCAAGAAAGCATAATGGATTTAATAGGAAATACATACTGTAACATGAGTAAAAGTGAGGCAAGAAAGTAGCAGTGAACCTATCCAGGTGTCAGAGTTACAGCATATCCAAGTGCAACAATTGGATGGAGTATCACACCCAAACCAAGAGCATGACAGAAAGTGGTCTGCATCCTTCTACATTTGACATAGCAGTTGGTTTGTTCAATAATACATATGTGAAAAAAAACAATCAGAAATGAAGCAAAGAAAAACCCAACCTTCTTAAAAGAAGAGTACCTTTACAAAGGTAATCAGCTCCTTGAATAAAATTCATTGCTAATGTTTAAACCAAAATTTAAGAACCCCAACCTGAAGGATGATGTAATGGGAAAAGCAAAACTGTTTCTTCTAAGAAATCTTTATTCTAGAATGAGAGCAGTTTCAGCAAATGCTGTCACAACTTTTCAAGGACAAATCATCCTACTGCCTTGATTTTCCATGTAAAATGGGAAGCACCAAATAACTCTAAGCCACTGGAGCTTTTCTAACTATTTTATAATAGCTGCTTATAGCATGTATACTCTGACAACACTATGTTAAAAATTCAGGGTGGGGGGAAATGGGAGGAGGAAGGAGGAAAAAGCTGACTCTGAGATCATTTTAACATGTCAGATACTGAGCCTATCAGTACTCTTAGGTTTCAAGATAGTCTTATAAGCCTTTAAAGATTTATCTGTGACACTTTATGGATAAAGTTTGGTAATGCTTGTTTGATTTTTTTCAAGTCTTGCATTTTTGATTCTAGCTGACCAAGAAAGGGTTTGCATTCAAACTTTTAAGACATCCAAAATATCTGAAGGTATTTTCAGAAATGAGCATTAGTGTCAGAAGGCCTAATAATTTTAGGGAAATATGTTTTGGCACCTGAATTCTTGTATGAGAAATAAAGATGTGGTTTCAAGCTTATTTCTTTTGACAAGCTGGAGCCATACAACTCTGAAAAAGACAGCTGACATTACTTCTTTTAATACTAGAACCTGTATTTCTATCTTAGATTGGTAATTGACACCAACATCTTGTTTCTATAAACCTCCTGTCACCTACCATTACTAGGGCTGTGATCTATTACCAGAAATGGGATCTGAACATAAAATTTTAACAGTTTTCTTTAGAGAATTTTGTGCAGATTTTTTAGAAGATTAGTTCCAAGCACACAATTCTCCTTCTTCAAGTAACTGACTCATGGCATCAGTCTCAGGTCGCTACGGAACAACTTCCTGCTAAAAAAGATAAAGTTTGTCCTACTCTCTTGTCCATGAAGAGAAGAGCTTCTTTTTTTCCAGAGGGTTAAAGTGTTTGAGAGATACATGAAGCTTTTTAGAAAGTGAATAGGCACTGTGAAGTTTAAATCAGTGAATTATTCAGATTCTCCTCATGTTTGAAATGATTTTTTTCTACTTCCATGTAGCAATTGCTGCTTATAAGTGAGGTTTGCTACAGGGTGGCCAGCTACACAGTTCAGACAGCTTCTGTCCTCTAAGTCATCAATTCCCAAGATAGTCTTTGCAGATTGCTGACAGAGCACACCACAAATAGACTACACTATCCTTAATAAACACTAAGGACTGTTTCACAAGAAAGTCATTCAAACATCACTGATAAAGCTTCCTTCTTCAACTAATACTCAATGTTATACTGGAAATTAATATTAAGGAATAATTTAGGATTAATATCATAACAAAAATCTTATTGAGGCCACCTTTTAAACCATTCAAGATATTCAGCCTGAATTACTTTTCAATAATTAAAATGAAGCCTTAACCATGAATGCAGACAGCTCCCAATGAATCCCACACCTCTCGACCAGGTTAAAGGATTAGACTTCCAAATCAGCAAGCAGGCATTGTCTTCTCTTCTCTTACTCTCTTCCCAAGCATGTAAAGAATCTTTCTTGAGCAGGCTGGTAGCATTAAATTGCTGTTATTTACTCCAGCACATCAAAGACTCAAGTCTGCATAGAATACTCCTCTAAACTAATAACTGTCTGATCCTGTAGCACTTAAAGGAAGGGTCTCAACTGATGTCAGTAGGGATTTGAAGTGCAACCATTTGCTTTGTTTCAACATGGATCTAGTAACATAAATGAAGTCTTTAGGTTCTTGGCAACATAAGCTTACAGATTTCACCTACTTCAGCATTCAGTATGTATATAAAATATACAACAAAACTACTTACAGCACAGAACAAGAGCCTAGCAAGTCAGCTAAGAGACAAGGGTCTGATTAAGACACCCTCCAAACCTTGGGAAGCACACTGAAGTTGCTCCAAAGCTTAAGAACTAAACATTTTATTTGTACAAATCTATAACTTTTGTGGGAAAGAACTGGTATTGTTTAGAAGTTGAAATAGTCATATTTTGTCAGTAAAAAAAATGCTCTGGATCAATGACACACACCTTTACTTTTTTACATAGATGATACTTTATCCTTCCAAACTTGCTTTGCAGCAAGTTATCTTTGACAGTATCTGGAAGTCTAGTCTCTCTTATGAGCTCCACTCATTAAATAGAAAGGCATAGTGGATAAAACTTCAGTCCTGAGCTTTTTCAACAACTTAACAGAAAAAGTTATTAAAAATTTAGCTGGAATGGTTGATAATCAGCACTCCAAGCACTCAAAGGCTAGTGTATCTCCAAATAGAGAAGCTATGTTTGGACAAAATATAATCAATTTCAGCAAGCCTAGTGCAAGATGAAAGCAGATGGCCTAACAAATTATTAATACAGAAGAAACCATTTTTCTCCAACAAAAATGAAACAACGAACATGTGCATCTCATCCAGGGAAGATTGCATTCTGGCTTTCTGCTAGGGCCAACTGATCAATAAACAGTTATCTTGGCTCAACAGAACTTACATCAACAGTCTGTCATTTTAAATAGGCATGTGTTAAAAAGCAGCCTTGCTTCAGTGTTTTGGACAGTCTGAAACACTGGCTATTTCCATGTTTTTATTAACTGCAGTAATTCAAGATCAGAACTGCAAAAAGGAGCTGAAGTACACAGGCATTCCACTCACATTGGTAACAAAACAAAAGGAGTCTGAGACATTTAGCTACATTTGAGAAGGGTCAGATTGTTGCTGCTTTTTTAGTGTTTTGGAGTGAGGGTTGTTTGTTTTTAAAGTCTAATTCTGGTGTACAGCAAATAAGCAAGGATAGATCAGAAAGTAGTTCATAAAGATTTTCTAAGATATATGGATCTCTCCCCTGACTGGAGAGAACAACAATAATCTCTAGTTCTCAGTCTTGCCTTGAGTTCAATATTTTCTTCTCAAGTCAATAAATCTTGGATAAATTCTATTAAGCCATTTTTGTTATCTCACTGAAAACCAGATTTAAACTCTATTTTTACCACACGCTAACAGGCAATAACAATAATTTAGAAAGTCTGAAATTCCTTTTTCTTCTATCTACATGAAAGGTATTCACAATATCTGAGACTTTTCTTCTCCTACTATGATCTTTCCAAGTTCAAGAATTTCCAGATTTATTACTAAGCAACTTTAATAAAATCAGTATTTTCTGTATCAGAGTTACAGTACAAAAGCACCTGGTACCTTGGTATAGAACAGACTTCTGAAGTGCTGTGAACACAAGATATTTTAAAAACATAGTTCAATTAGATAACCATACAGTTTATTTTTTAAAAAACTGCCAGGAGTAAGAATTGAGATATTTCAAAGAAATTAGGGGTTTCCATTACTGCTACTGTGGAAGTTCTACATTTAATTGCTAATCTGCTTTTTCATAATTAAAACTATGCCCAAGAGCAAGCTTACTCTGTTCTTTCTTTACCAATTATATTTCCATCAAGCATTTTGTAGTAGTACTAGAGTTTTCTGTTCATAACTTACTTGCTTTGAGTGACAGAAAGGAGATAGACACATCAGGCTGAAAACCAAACATAAACCTGTCTCTACTATGAGATGCTTTGTTAAGGACTGATGTTTCAAAGGGGCTTCAAACAGCCTTTGTGTGATGAAGATACACTTCTTAGGCTCTCTATAAGCACATAGCCTGTACAGCCATGGCAAACAAGGCATAATTGATAATGCAGGGTAAGTAAAAGGTGCAAAAAAACAGTCACCAAATTTCATTAAAACATACTGACCCATTCAAAATTTAACTGTAATAGTTCACCTGTTTTGCTCCAGAATAGCTCTACAAGAATTTTCACTAGTACAAACTAATCTGAAGTACAAGTGCTTTCATTTCTTACAAACTTTTCTACATTTCCTCCAGAGAAAATACTTGAGATGATAGACAACCTGATTATAAATAAAGAATAAGCATCATCAACATGACCTCATTTTGATACTAAAGCTAAACAGCATATTTTAGCATATACTCAAGTCTATTAAGCTCTTTCTTCAAAATTATAAAGTTTCTCACTAGTGCTGGTAGGAAACAAAAAGTTAAAATAAATAAAAATAGCACAAATGGGTATGGTCAACCTAGAGTTTAATTGAAAGCATACTAAAACCAACACAGAATAAGCTAAACACTAATTTGCTAAAAACCCTCACAGATGAAAAAGCCCAGGAACCAAAAGGTAACGATCTACATTACCACGTCTTAAGGTTACTTCCTATTTGTATTTTTGTGCCCAAAACAGGAAGGACTGGCTGCACCACAGATGAAAACTTGTTCAGCAGACAGACCTCATGCTGCACCAACAGCATTCTCTATTGGCCCTTTCAAATGTGATTGAAAGGGAAAGAATTTCAGTCTGCCTGTGGATGAACTCACAGTGACAATACCTAAAATGCAGGAAAAAAACCTGATGGAGATTCCCCAGGAGCTTATCCATAGGTGTGGAATGGAAGGAGTGTATAAGATTGCTTTTTTTTTCTTTTACTGTTTTTACATAATTTATAATACTTTAAACACTGGTCTCATAAATATAATATGAACACTTTACACATGCCAAGCAATTAAAAGCTTTCCCCAAAAACTTTTACGTCTTATCAGAACCACGGGCAGCATCTGTTTACAGCATCTGGTTTTAGTCAGTAACCACTTAATTTAGTCAGAACTACAACTAGGTTTTCTTCAACCAACATCTTAATATTAAAAACCTTGTAGGAACAAAAAGATGCCTATAAGCATATCAGTTTGCCTTAAAGTGATTAAAGTCAGCATGAAAAAAAGATTGTCTGTGGTTTACAATCTGTTGCTTGTGTCCCCACCCCGGCACATGTTGTCTTTAAATAAAAAGTGCAAATGGAATTTGGGGACTGGATGGACTGATTTTGTCTTCAGTTGCTTATTCTGTAGCCACCTCACATCAACATTTAACCTCCCACTGTAGTTTGGATTAGCTACAATTAAATTTAAAATAAGGCTCACTGAAGAAAAGGAAGAAACGACATCTAACTTCCAGAATCCTCCCACCCCTAAGTCCCACAAAAAGTGCTCGTTTCCCTTTTTTACAAAAACCCTAAAATCTTGATTACAAAACTGTTAAACATTTCAGTTCTACCATCCACACCATACAGTCACATTCCTTTTAAGCAAGGCCAAAAAAGTGATGATGGATTCCCTTTGAATGCAAGAGATACTACACTTTTTGTAAGTAAACAGGCTGACATGACGATTGCAGTCTTTTCTGCGAGTGTACAGATGTCAGATGAAGTGGTCCGTTTTTTTGTGGGACCTCGGGTGTATGAACACCAGCAGATAAAGATCTAAGACTGATAATATAAACCCAACGTGAACTATCAACTTCCAAGACCACCTACTGTATAAACAAGTCTGATTTTCTAAGGGATCAGTCAACAGCAGCTGCGCTTTGTCACCGATGGCTGTCTTCGAAGTTTGAAGCCCTTACCACTAGATGGGGGGTTGGTGTCAGTTGATGGAATTCTGCGACCTACAAGGAGGAAGAAAAAAAAAATTATAGCAAACATTATACTTGAAACTAATTCTAAGCATTCAATGTATGTTCTGTATACAAAAACGTGTCTTCAATTAGCCATGTCATTAAAGATGACATTGCTGCATAACAGAAAGATGGCAGTTAACAGTTTATACTATGACTGCAAGAAGTATGGTTGCACAAAAGAGGCAGTTTTAAGCTAATTTTGCAGTGCTTATGCTAATCTGGATTTAGAGAGCTAAAATGTAAAAGCTACTCTGTAGGATCCAACACCATCTGGAATACCTTCATTGAGAACTATCATCTTGACTTGTACTCCCACAGTAGATCACCTGCATTAGCCTTAGCAGAGAATGCTTGTAAAGATAGCTGCTTTAGTCATCTTATCAGTCTTTAAAATTGACTATTCCTGGTTGAGTACTCTTTTCTGATGAGGATTTATGATTTTTTTCCATAATTTATTCAAGATCAATTTTAGAGAGCAACTCTTAAGTCAGTAACTCAAGAAGCTAATCTACAGCACATACCTTTTACAACAGCTTCAATATATTCAACTGCCTATAAGGACCCTGTCTGGGGTTTGTTCTTTTTTTCTTTCCCCCTTAGAGTTCAATGTTTCTGTAGTTATTCAAAGCTAAACTGCAGTGTGCACACACACAAATGGATTGCTGTTTGTTCTCTTCACAAACAGGCTAACATACCTGAACATTGATGCTCCTGCCTGAAACATATTCTGCAAATAATATTGCATGGAACTCACTCTGGAATACTGTCTGCTTTTCTTTCACACACAAAAAACTGTAATTGTTGTCCTCATTATGAATCAGACAGAAAAGACTTGCAATTTAATTCAAAAACCCCAAGGTATCACAGAAATAATTGTGGAAAAATCTACACACAATAGTTGCTATTTCCTAGGCAGTAATCTGGCATTTATGAATTCTTGTATTTTTCAAAATGCACTGTTTTAGACTAAGTACAAACACTAAAAGTGAGAACTTGATTCCTTTTGTCAGCTGTATAAAGTTTGGATCTTCCTCATGCCATTTCCTTTCCCTTCCATAACCTTGGAAGTGCTAATTAAAACATTCAAGAACAGATACAGTAAGATGACACTGATTTCTGACATGAGTGCCCTGCTTGCTATTTACCCAGCAGCATCATACTAGGCTTAAAATCTCTAGAAGGAATATTTAGAGGTCATTAGATGAGCAAAAATTTACACATATCATTTTGCAGTTTATATGTGTCTGATTGCAACAAATTCAATTCAGTATACTCTCACCTAAATAGCACACAAACTAATACAGTAATCAGATTTCTACTTGAACTTCTTTCAGAGGAAAGCACATTAACTGTTTAAATACTTACTAATTTCTATAAAGAGTTCATTAATGTTTATTGCATTTTTCGCACTTGTCTCTACAAATATTGCATGAATGGAATCTGCATAGTCTTTAGCATCTTTTTCCATGACTTCTCTGGAAAAACAAAGCAAAGAAAAAACTGTGAATGTAAAAAACATCCCCCCCTCCCCCATTATTCAAAATCTTAAGGGATAGATTAAGCTTTTAAGTGTCTCATTAAAAAAGTATTACGTATTTTACCTGTTTGGCTTCGATGTGCTCCCTCATCCTGAGGCTGATGCTCATTCTTTACTCTATGCTGTCTCCCTGCCTTGAGGTATGAGCATCACTGAAGCACAACCATAAACTAAACAAAGTCTTAATCCATCTGACAACATTAGTGGAGCTTGTTTCTTGAGTGCTCTAAATGTAGGTCTGCAATCAATCATTAGGGGGTGCTTTATTCTTCACACACAGAACAGTTTCAGATGTATTGAAAAGAACCTAAAACATTAGTTCCACTAATCCAGTGGATTTCCTACAGCTGTTGACAAAACCAAGTCTCTCACAACACTGCAGAGATCATTAGTATGGCATTTACTTTAAGTGAAGCATGAAGACATCACTATAAACAGAAACACACTTAGACAGAGCACACAACAGAGCCAATAAGTGAAAAAGTTATTCTGTACCTAAGTTGATAATTAAGTCTATTTCCTTTAACAATGTGGAAAAAAACCAAACTCCAATAGGTGGAGAGAGGACTGCACTATACATTGTATCATTTCACATACAAATTCTAGAAAACATAGTTCAGTAACAAGGGACTTAGGATACCAAAAGCAGAGACTTTGGATCAGTGACTCAAATATTGCCTCTGACTAAAGCACAAGGAATCTTGCTCATTAGTTTGAGCAGTAACGTTCACATAATTTATGATGCCACCTAAGCACCAAGAAATAAGTGTGTCAGAGTTAATACTGCATGCCTTATATTTATCTTCTAAGTAATTTTATGCCATATTTCCTTCATGACACATATGCTACTTCTAACAAAAGTTATTAGAGCTCACTAGATAACTGCTATATATTAAGAATTTGTAAAACTATACTAAGAATCAACTTTGCAGTGGTTCTTTAAACACATAACCATCTGTCTCCTTTGAGACACCAGCTGTGGTACCTCTTCCAATGAAATCTAAAAACAAGAAGTTTGCACACACTCTCCTTTTGAATTTTGGTTTATTTAACCAGGACATCAATAAAAAAAGAGACTCTCTTGTTTTTAGTGCATGCCTTCTTTACAGTTTGGCTGTTCATAAAGTTTCTCAAGAATTCTTCCCACTCCCTGCAACTATGTCAGCCAATTCCATCCCAATATTTAAGTAGAGAAGGAAGGCACCTGAACAAGCAAGTCAGAAAAACCTACACAATGCTTTCCAACAGACTTGCTGGTTTTCCTGACAAAATGAGGTGCTACAAACTGACAGGGGTGCTTCTTATGAAGTGAGGTAAACAGCTTGTATTACACTGTAGTTTCACAGGCAGTTCAGGCTTGTGTAACTTGGCACTGCCACCAGAAAAAGTAATCCTGTATCCCTGTAAACTGCTCATTCCTAACCCTGCTATCCCACCTCTGTCATGCCAGCAAGTGTTCATGGTGTGAGCAAGATAAATATACTTGGATCAGTTTCCTCCTTTTTTTTTTTTTTAACTGGTTAGTTTTACTCTGGATCTATTTTACAGCCTGATTTACTGCCCAATCACACATATACTCACACCAACACAGGGGAGGAAGTGGGCAAAACAATCCAAGGGCAGACCAACCAAATCTTCTGACAGTAGAAACAGCTCAGACCCCCTGTGAAACTACAATGGTAGTGCAAAACAGCTTGAACAGCTCTGTACCTTTCACCTGCTCAGAAGTCTTACAATATTTAGCACTATGAGCTTAAGTGAAAACCTCCAAACTGTCAACAGTTATTTACCTTACATCATTAAGATCACACTTATTTCCTGCAATAGCTACAACAATGTTTGGAGGTCCATGCTGTCGAAGCTCTTTAACCCAGTTCTTTAATGTTGAGAAAGTTTCCTGATGTGGGGAAAAAAGAAAAAGAAAAAAACAAAACACAAACAGAGGAATTAAGAGTCAGAACTGGCCAAAGACACAAAAAACCCCAGAAATTATAATGCTAGGTCAAGATCAAATTTCTTACCTCTTTTGTGATGTCATACACTATAATGGCTGCTGCTGACCCTCTGTAATACATTGGGGCTAGAGCACGAAACTGAAAGACAGAGAGCATACATTAGGAATCTGGCCTCCCACTGACATCCATGATTTCCTTACTACTGAAGAAAGTGAAAACTAGCTTTAAAGTTCACATTAGTGGAAAACTTTTCTTTACAACTACAGAGAGGCTGTGCAGTAGAGTACATCAACTTCCATGGAAGTATCATTTTACAAAGGCCAATCAATAGTTTAGGGATCAGCAGCACACCTTCTGCAAAGCACAGGAAGCCAAACCTGACTTTATTTTGACTAGATTAGAATCTCTCATTTAAAAGATAGTAGATTATACAGAGACACAAACCTGCAGGATATATGATCAACTACCATACAGTTAATATGAGCAAGGGGAAAGCAGTAAAAATTGAACTTGCTTCTTCCTCTTTAAGGCAATAGTGCTCTTGGACAAAAAGTAATTTCAAGAAAACTAGTATGCATTACTGCTGATCTGAAATGTCCAGAAGTTGGTGTCAACCTCTAGCCCCATGGATCAGTCATGGCACTCTCATATGCCAGAAACGTTGGTTTCTTCGTAATCTATTTATGGCTTTAGGGATTTTGCTTAAGTCTTTCCTCAAACCTCAAAATTTATAAGCATGTTTAAAACCAAAAACTGCAGTTGCAGGGTATAAACTAACCCTGTACCTTTGCATGGGCACTCTGTTATGAATCCAGGACTGAAAAAAGTGATAGAGCACACCAAAAATTTCAATTGAGTGTTCTGAAAAACAGCGTAATATTCTGCTAATTTAAAAAGAACCAGACAACTAATCTAGCAACCAAAATTCTCAAAGCACACAGTAAACTGCATATACTGCTTTGATGTAAGCATATGTGATTTAGAGCTTTTGTGCATCTGATTACTCAGGTAAAAATCATGACTAGAATACAGTTTTTCATATAGGCTTATTTGGTTCTAATAAAATACCAATTTCCTTTTGTTTAGTATAGTTCAACTGAGAGCAATATTATAAATCATAAAAATCTTGCTATAAAGCAGAATTCCAGACCATTTACATTTGGCTCTCAAATTCTTGTTTTGAAAATAGGATTTTGAACACAAAGTTCAGAATATAAAAATATTTAATAGTGGGAAAGGGAAACCTGGGCAGGCATTCAGTTCGTGTTGGGACATAATCCCTTTCTTCCTCCTAAGTACTAAAATGTAAAGGGAAACATATTTGGTAAACCACCACTTGGACTGGTTGCAACCTGGCTTTTTGATTATTTTACTATTTACATTGGGAATAAACCAACTTTCACTTGCTGATTTTGTATTACTCTCATTTCCTGCCTGCTAACACTTAGATACTTTTTTCCACCTAAGAGTAGTCAGCAGATAAAATATATTAACAAAACAGATGTTACCAGAAACACTGAATTTTCCTTTCGCTGTTTTTCCAAAGACTCCAGCTTGCCCTCCAGCCTCTGATTTGTGTTTTGACAGAATTAAGAGGACAGAATGTAACTATCCAGAGAAACTGTCACAGTTGTTCAGTAAGAAGGCAAAAATCTTAATTGCTATATGTCACCTATCAACTTTACACAGTGTAACAGAATTGAGAGGAAAAAACAGGGCATTCATGTGTAGGGAAATGAGCCATGCAAAGTGAATTCGTGCACATCTCCACCTTTGGAGTGAAGCTGGCCAGCCACTCCCTGAAGCCATCTAGAACAAGGGGTTGCCCAGTGCAGTGTAGGGCTGGGCAAGCTGCTGGGTTTTTGAAGTAGAAAATAGTAAATGCTCCTGAAGAAGCCAGGACTACGAATTCTGTGCATTACAGGTCATAGCTCAGCAGAGACACTTCAGTTCCAAGAATACCAAGAATGTCCAAATGTGGACATTTTTGGTATTCCAGATCACCATGGATGAGATACCTTCCATAACTCATTGTCAGATATGCTGTGTGACCAGAAAACTGTGCTACAGATTTCAGTGCAAGGCAGGTACACAGACCATTTGTGACTAGAAGCAAGTGACAGTGCTGTTCTGTTTTGGAGAAAGACACATCTGTGAAGATACTGGCATAATTTCAAAGTAAATATCCTTGCTCCTATATTTCATTGGTTTCCTTGGATATACTGGGGCCTCACGGTGACTTCTCTCAGGTGTGGAACATAAGCTTCACAGATATCACAGCTCTTAGGACATAGCCCAGGTAAGAAATCTTTCCTTTTTTCATTTCAAAAAAGATATCATGCAGCATGTATGGAAGAAAATTAGAGTTATCACTCAAAGTCTAAGAACAGAAAGACAAGGAACATGTGGTTACATACAGATACGCTCCCTCAGACTGCAGCATGCTGAATCCCAATCAGGGCATTCTCCCACTGCTTGCAAACACAGCTGAAGTGAACAGGACGGAATGCTGATATGTAATGGATGTTTCCTGCCAAGCTGTGGCAGGCATGTTTATAAAGCTTTCCATTTAAGAGTACCAGCCTCTGAAAATTCATACTCTACTTCTCAGAAGACTCACATTCCAGCAGTAACATTTCAGAATGGGCTAGGATGTTCACTTAAGACAAACTATTTATGGCAAATGCTGACTGACTGCTAGTAATGGAAAGACTCAAGAGATTTCTGATAACACACATACTATTGGACATATCCCTGGGACACATCCCTGACAACAGAAGTTTGCTTTATATGGTGCTGCTGGAAGGAAGTAAATTGTCATTCAAAATCTAGAGCACTGAAATGCAATACAAATATATTTGAGTTACTTTCTGGCCATCAAGGCTGTCATCAAGCTAAAAAGCTAGCAGTCCAGTTCTACTAGGACTCCAAAAGCTCAAGTGACTCTGCACAGGGATGATTGAGCCTTTTTAAGTTGTTGGGGTTTTTTGGTTTTGGTGGTGGGGGAGGGTTTGTTTTGTTTTATTCTGAGATTTTTTTTTTTGCTTGGGCTCTCTAAGCCCTAAAATAGGCATACAATTTCTCAAGCCAAACCTGGAAAAAAGCACAGCCGCATTTAGCCAGTTATTATCCTAAAGTAATAACCCAACCTGACCAAACTGACTCTTACCCAGGACAGCTCTGGTGTCCACCTTTGTTATGGTTAGCTCCCATCCTAAATAAACTCATGAGTAACTGACAGTTGCCAGTAGTTAACACTCAGGAAACTGCAAGAATAATCACTGTTAATAGAGCTACTATAATTTCTACCATTGTTACTAGTAATCCATAAACAAGTGAGTTAACTAGCAAAGTTCTCCTTTCAAATTCTAAGTAAAAATCATGCAAATTATTTGTGATTTAATTAGACTAGTCACTTTCTTGAAAGCTTTTGTTGCCTCACCTCAGAACTATGCACACTGCAGAGATCAAAACACCAAACTATCAAATTAAAATTTAAATTTCAAAATAGATTTCTGATACAGCTTCTAACACTATCAGATTTGAGAAGTAAAACTTTACAAAGTAATTAAAAAAAAAAACCACTTATCACCCATAACCTTGCTTGAAAAACTGCTTTTGAAAGCCTGAACTCACATCTTAGGTAATTGTCCTTAACTCTGTATTATAAACCTGATAACAGTGAAAAATAAAAACACATTTACAGCACTCATATACTGATTGAAACCTGAACAGAAACAAATGTTCTTATAGATGTTTGTAAAACCAGATCACACTGTGACTTTCAGGGACAGGCTTGAAAAGCAACTCAAACTCTAGCCAGAACTATCAGCATAGATATTGGTTCTACTTACCCGCTCCTGTCCAGCTGTATCCCAAATCAGGAATTTATGCAGCTCATTTTGATACTGTACAGTCTTGGTCATAAATGAGGCTCTGGAAAAGAATTACAGCTTATGCTTTTCAGAATATAAATACATTCTTAGAACATTACCACCATTAACTTTTAAAAAGGTTTTACACTCCAATAAAAGTGCTTTCCCCACACTCACAAAACTGATGAAGATTTTCATACATAAAGGCTGAAATTAATGAGGTTAAGGGCCTCAGAGGAAGAAATTTCCTTTCAGAGGATGAAATTCAACTAACAAAACAGAAGGAACATGAATGTAAATTATAAGCTTTTATTGTTCATAAGCTTTTGATAAAAAAGGATGTATGACAAAAAGAATCAGAAAGGTCAGCCCTTTTAACAACATTCTTCCTAAATGGAGGACTTATCACAGCAAATCACTTCAGTGTACAACAGAAACTTCCGGAGGGAAAGAGATCAAATCCTTCCCCTTCGTATCAGCTTTTTCTATCTCAGTGCTCACATTCAGCTAAAGGCTGGTAAGTCCATACTTGGGAATGAAATATGGGAGATGTGTATCACTCTTGGTAGGTGTTAAGAGGACAGAGAATAATGAGTAACTTGCTTGTTGTCTGCACTCTGTACAGCTCCCAAATCCTGTCACTATGTATTTCAATCTGCAGAGGCTCTTGCACTTCCAGAAGCCAAACAAAAAAAAAAAAATCTCTTCCTATGCTCCAGCTGACTCTCCCAACTTCTAGATGCTGTACAGTAAAACATTGCAAAATATTGTAAAATACATCTGTGCTTTACCTGATCTCCTTTACACAAATCAGTGTATTTCCCACAAGAACACGAATTCAGAGACCTTATCTTTTACAAGAGGGAGTTCTTTGCTACATCTATTACCTGTAGGCACATTTTTTACTAGAAAAGCCACACACTGAATTTGAATCCTTGTAGAATAGGAACTATAGATGCCATTATTTTAAGCACATGAGATCCTATGTTAGGATCTTGAACACCTTTTGTATGCTTAGTTCCTGTCACTTGAGAATACTGCAGACTTCCAAACTTGTTCTACCGTCAGTTTCAGGCAGGGTGCAGGATAGGATCCTGGAGGTGGTCTGTACTGGAGCTTCTAACAGTACACCATGCTTGCTCTGGATTCCAAGTCAGAGAGCAAGAGTCTCTCAGCATCATCATCAACATTAAACACCTGAGTCCAAGACCCCGAATTTCAGTTTATTTGGGATCTTAAGTACCACTAGGTCATAGATTTTGATGATGTGCATGACACTTTTGTAGGTAAAATAACTGGAATCTTGGGACACTTTTCAGTGGTATAGGAGGACAAAACACCTACCTACATTTAAAAAAAAGTGAGCAATTGCACAATGCTTTCAACTGTTAAGATGTAACCTTCTTCCCATCCCTTAAGCTCAGATGGTTTACCAAATAGTATATCAACCTCCAAAGCTGATTACTCTTAAATATAAGGTTGCAGCACCCCTAAAAAGAAAGAATCTAAATGCAATTCATTTCAGTAGTTAACTAGATGTATTTTAGCAATGAGTAATGGAAAAAAAGTGAAAGGAATATCTTTATCTTTGCTGTTGTAAAGCACAGCAAAGACTTCCACTTCCTTAAGACTGCTGTTGAACACGAGCCAACAGCGTGCCCTGGCAGCCAAGGGGCCAACTGTGTCCTGGGTGCACCCAGCACTGCACTGCGAGCCGGGCGAGGGAGGGGATCGTCCCGCTCTGCTCTGCACTGGGGCAGCCTCACCTCCAGCACTGGGGGCAGTTTGGGCACCACAGGATAAAAAGGATCTAAAGCTGCTGGAGAGTGTCCACAGGAGGGACATTAAATGGGAGAAGGGTTTATAGGGGAAGCTGTAAGAGGAGAGGCTGAAGTTACTTGGTTTGTTCAGCCTGGAGAAGAGGACACTGAGAGGAGATCTCATGGCGGTCTGGAACTTCCTCCCAAGGGGAAGAGGAGGGGCAGGCGCTGAGCTCTTCTCTCTGGCCACCAACGCCAGGAGCAGAGGACATGGCAGGAAGATGTGGCAGGGGAGGGTGAGGTTGGCCATGAGGAAAAGGTTCTTCAGGCAGAGGGTGGTGGATCACTGGAACAGGCTCCCCAGGGAGGTGCTCATGGCACCAAGCCTGACAAGATTCCAGAAGCATTTGGACAACATCCTCAGGGACATGGTGTGAATGTTGGGACTGTCCTCTGCAGGGACAGGAGTTGGACTGGATGATCCTTGTGGGTCCCTTCCAACTCACAATCTTCTAAGATTCTATGAAATTTAGGATCAATTCTTAATTCTCTGGCCAATATGGGAACAATTTCCTAAATCACAGATTCTCACTGAAAATTTATCTTTCTAGGCCCATAAACCAAAACATTCCTGTACCACCAGTTTGAACTAAACAGCTGTGTTGTTCTAATTCACATCAAAACTAAATGTCCCAAATGGTAGCTGACAACACAGGTTAAATGCTTCTTGCAATTCTTTGACAAGTAGAAGCTTTCATTGTGACAGATGTCAATTAAAAAAACCAAACCCAAACCAAACAGCTCAAAGACAAACTACTTTTGGGTCAACAAAAGCTTCCAACAAAAGCTAATGACTTCTAGTACGACAACAGGCACTATCCCTACTCAATTTCCCAGCCAAGCAAGCACGGTAACTAAGTGAACAAGATGCACCTGAAAGTAGTTGTATACTTACTCATAATTTCTTTTTCATGCTACAGTGAAAGACTAGATACTCTGTGATACCTAGATATATATGCTGGTCAAGCAAAGCAGAATGTGTCCTCAGCATCCTCAGAGGACAAAAGTTGCAGAATTCTGACAAGGTTTCTACAGCTGCCCACATCTGAACTTGAATGATGAACATTCATGACAACAAAGTATGATTGCTCAGATAATTCTAAGAGGAATGGAAACAGAAGAGGACACATAAAATTGTATCTCATGAACTCAAAAACCCAGGAGTAGACATAGAAACACTCTCAGGTTTTGTTTTTTTAAGATACTCAAAAACTCCTCTCTAATCCCTACTTTGTTCTTTCCACCTCCTCGTCTCAATGAGGAAATAAAAACAAGGTCTAAAAAAAGTTTCAAAATGAATTTGCTTAAAGTTTTGGGACTGTATCGTATTGGAGCTTCACATAACGCCTGCATTTGGGCAAGTTTTGATTCATTTATACTACTATAGCAAACTACCAAGACACCAGTTCCTCAGCCTAATGAATGATTTTGTTAAGACTGCTAAAACATATAGATTTTTAGACTGCCACTTCAAGAAGGAAAACTAATCCCAGCACTGTCACTAAATCCATGAAAACAAATTCTTTTCTACACATCAGCATCATTGCCATAATGGCTAGCATCTTCTAACAGCACCTTAAATTACCACATAGTATCTTTTACAGACATTCCCCTGGGAAGACATGTGGGTGCAATCTCTTGGGTTCCTGCCTTCAGACAGATAGGTGATACACTGGAGGGAGGAGAAAAAAAGAATCCGACTCACATGCCACAGAGCCAGAAAACTACTAGATTAAAAGAAACTGACTTGGAGGGAAGACAACAAGATTTGATTAATTTCATTCCAGTCTCAGCCCTTCCCTGGGAAGAAAGAAAAAAAAGAAATAAAGCCCTCTCCTCAGTTTTCTGCAGATTACAGAAAATTCTGCTTTGCCAGGACAGGAGCATCACAAACCACAATCTTCACTCTGCAGCTTTAGCCAGTCTCACAGACATGCAGAGCCATCAAGCACAGTATTTTAAAATTCAGAATCTGAAAGCAGATTTGAGGAGGCTGCAGTTCACATGTGATCAGAGACATAATGCAAATTCCATACTGAGTTACACAAACATTTAACTCACACTGTCTAGATGTGCAGTGACATATGTCAAACTATAGAACAGAGCAGCCTGACCAAGTAAACAGGCACCTCTCATGTTTGCAAAACCTAAGTCTGTATTACCATACCTGGTCACCTACTAATTAAGCAGACTTTAATATACTATCCCTCTTAGCCAACTATTTAACAGATTGTTTTGAAAAGTATCAGGATGTCTAGGAATGAAGATGGATAACCAATTTCTCAAACACCTCAGGTAATAATAAAACCAGATCTTTCAATAGCATCCTCCTGAAGAAGTTGTGCTTGCAGTTGATATCACTGTGGGCAGCAAAGGTCTGAGCTTTCTATACAACTTGAACTTAAATGTTTAAGACAGCCTGTTCCCCTACTTAAGCAAACAGCAATATGACTACTGTCTACATATCACTTTCATGGTTCTCCAAAAAAGAACCTCTACTAATTTGACAGTAACTAAGAATGTTCAGCCCTTGAAGATCTAAGAAAACTACTTAGCAATCTGTCTTAAAAGCTACCTTGTTAACAGAGAACTTAAAAGTATACTTCCTGCAGAATATCCTGCAATTCAGTACTAGTATTTACCCTCCAAAAAAGGGGTAGGGATGTAGGAGAGAGGAGAGAGAAGTATCAAGGCAACCACGTTTTTTTAGAAGAGCAGGATGAGACACAGCTGATCTTTATCAGCAGGACCTTTTCTGGTCAAAGCTGTAGCAGAGCCTGTGTGACACCTGAGGCAGGAAGTTGCACTGACACTCCCCTGCCACACACTTCTCAGCATCAGGGGAAGTCATGTCCTGTAAGTAGAGAATTGCTTCTGAGCAAAGCAGCCCCTAAGACACTTGCAAACCAAATAAGATAGCAAAAGAAATAAAAAGATCTAACCACTCCAATAATTCCTGATGCTCACCCTTCCTTCTAGCCATTTGAAGATTTGAGCTCAGTAACACTGCTACCGAGAGACTCAACTTTCGAGTGTCATTACCTGGGAGACCAACTGCATTAAAAATTCCATCAGTCACTTACGAGTGCGTGTACTGCACCTAGGCAAGTAACATCAGAATTAATTCATTAAAAGAACTGCAACCTGAAATAGCATGTTAACTACCTTCAGAAACCTAGGAGACTCGATACTGTACTTGACTCTTAAAAAAAAAACCAATCATGTAGTTGCATAATAATTAGACTCTGAAATTTCAGAGTGGTGCATGAGAAAAGCATGTTGTTCCTTTAACAGAAGTATCTATAGTGTAATCTATTCATAACCCAGGACTCTTAGCAGGACTTTGTTAGCTTAGATTAACAACACAAAATGGGTCCAGATCTTACACATGGAAATCAAAGCTGCAGGAGTGCCAAATACACTCCTACATTTCCTAAGGTAGCTCATAACTAATTAAGGCTGCAGTCATGTTTATTACCACATTTAGCTGCCACACACAGAGAATCCTCAATTGATCTATTCAGGAGGTACAAATACATATTCATACAATTTGGTTTGATTCTTGAATAAGTCACATTAACTTTATTTAGTTTCTTACCCTATTGTTGGGTTAATGTTGGGATCAAAGCTATCTTCTACAAATCTCCACACAATACTTGATTTACCCACACCGGTGTCCTAAAAAAAAGAAAATAAAAAGTTGAAAGAGACATCAGTCAGTATAAAGTAATAGATTATGCTTTTTGTTCTCAAATCTTGCAATACATTGTGCATGAATAACAGGTTTCTGCAGAGAATCTCAAAAAAGTTAGATTCTGAAATACTTCAGGTATTATATTTGTTTAGTAGAAAAATAAAAGGTTTCTGATAAATTACAGTTTTCTAAACAAAACTGTTATGATGTTTTTATGGAAGAGCGTAAAAAAACCTGCATTTGCGCTTATTATCAGCTATTAAAACTTTTTTTTTTTTTTCTCCAAAGCTTTTAACAAATTACATTTGAACAGGAGCAGGGAAAGACCATCTACCACTTTTAGTAAAATATGCAGCAATTGAGTATGGTACTCCATCTTTACAAGCCAATGGAGCACATTCAATTATACAAGTGTGACACACACATTTCAACCTCTGACTAATGCTGTCCCACCCTGCTTAATGAAAGACTTGAAGTTTCTTCTGTGACACACCTGAAACATGTTTCTAATGCAACCCTACAGACCTATAAATGGTAAAAGAGGAAACGTAACATGAAAATTCTGGGTCATGTATGTATTTTCACCACTGACTCCAAAGTCAAAAAGAAAAGATATATAGAAGGTGTATTTAGGAGTGAAATTTACTATTAGAGGCAAAACTGTCCTCAGAAACAGCTGGACATTTTAAATGGTCATTTAGATAAGACAAGTGAAGACAAACTTTTTGCTTTACATCTCCAGATTCATTAAATTTTAAGAAAAAAAAAACCAGAGGAACTGCTTCATTGAAAATTAAGTTTTATGCCACTCATGCATTTTCTTGAATCTTCTCAATATTGTAGTAAATTTGGGTACAGTCAAGCTGTTTTCCTCTCAAGGAAAAGCATATTACCTCAGTTCTGTATTTTATAATGTTTGCAGTCTCAATAAGCAGAGCAAATCTTAAAAAGATAAACGCAGTTGCTGGCTCGAGGAATTCAAGGACCAGTTTTCTGGGGTGCTTATTCTCCTTTTCTTACGTGATCAAGGGTTTCTCAGGTTGGGCGAATGCAAACAGTAGGCAGTAGTTACCCCGAATACCTTCATAACACGAAGAGCACGGAAACACCTAATTTTCCCTCTGAAGGGCAATGTGGCCATTTAGAAGCAGAAAACAATTCTGCCAGTCATACCCTGTACAGCACAGGACTTAGATACAGGTGGAGACAACCCCACCTATTCAACGCAATGCTCTCTGCTGAAGCCCTCAGACCAAACCAAGCCAACACAGCGCTTCACAGCCTTGATTTTTAAAAAATTCTACTTCAGTTTGCTTGATGTCTCTTTCTTCCACCACCTGCAACACTCGGGACATTTTCAAAAGCTATATATGTTATTAAAAAAAGTTCAGGCCCCTCCTCCTCTCCTGCTAGTTTGATTTCAGGTGCTTTTATTTATTTATTTTGTGAACTCCAAGCCCAAAACCGCTTGCGAGGAGGAGGATGGCATACACTGGATGTTCGTGCTTCTGCCCTTTTTATTTTTTAAAGGAAAACACCGAGAACAAACAAAAAAAGGAGTTATATTTACCTCTGGCAAACGCCTCCCCGGTGGAGGGGAAGGCCTTTCCGGCCGCCCGGTCTCTTCAGGGGAACGGGGCCGGACAGCCGGGGCGCGCCGGCAGCTCCAGCGGGGGCCAAGCCCACCCTTCGCCCAGAGAGAGGACCCCCACAGTCAGAGCCGCTCCAGGGCTCACACGGAGCCTCTCCACCGCCACCGAGAGCCTTTCAAGCCAGCCCCTCAGCAGGCTCCTTCCCTCCCGCCGTCCCCGGCCCCCTCAGAGCCGGCAGCGGAGCACTTACCCCCAGAAGGCAAACTTTCAGCTCCCTCAGAGCCATGGCCGGGCAGGCTACGCCTTCAACGAGCGCCTGAGATGCAGCCCAGCACGATCATAGCCCTTCCCGAGGCGCGCGTAAGCCCGAGGCCTGCGGGGGCAGCCCCCCGCCTCCCTCACGCCGTGGTTACCCGTAAACCTTCCTCCTCAGCCTCCGCGGACGCGACGCCATCTTGGGCGGCCCGCCGGCATCACCTGACTGCACCCCCCGCCCGCCGCTGCCGCGGTTTTCTTCCCTCTCAGGAGGCAACGGAGGTTGTTAAGGGGCGATTCGCCCCCCTGGCAGCGGCTGTTGATTAAACCGGCGGTGTTTCGGCTGCGCGGAGGCTGACCCGGGGGCAGGAAGTACTGGCGGCTCCTCCCTTTGCCCTCCCGCTCCCCTCCTCCTCCTCGCCCATGTCCATTCCAAGATGGCCGGTAAGTGGGGCTGGCGGGCGAGCGAGCGGGGGGCGCTGGGGCGGCTCACCTGGGGCTGCCGCCGTCCTCGCCGCAGCTCTCCGAAACCAACCCCCCGGTATCTCTCTTCTGTTTTTGTTTGTAGGGATCCCTTTGTATTTTGTGGATTTGCAGGATGACTTAGATGATTGTGAGTAACTGTTTTTTATTTTTCCTGCTCTCTCCTTAGGCCCTCCCCTGCGCTCCCACCCCGGGGTCCTTCTGTCCCTCTTTCTCTCTCGGTGTTTTTATCCAGGTTAGGGTGAAGTGAGGATTTTGAGGCTCTTTGTGCTGGTAGATGAAGGTTTATAGGATGTTAGGGCTGATGAACTGAGTATTTGTGTGTCCGCGGGAGCACGGTGCTGACGGGGGAAGCGGGCTCGCTCCCTCCCTCAGCTGGTGGCCCTCACTTCACCTCACCTGCCCTGTGCCATGAGGGGTCGGTGCTGGCTGAGGGGTGGAGCCGCCGAAGGTCGGGCAGCCTCTGGAAGCGGGGCTTGGAGGGGCAGCAGCCGTCCCGCCGAGGAAGGAGAACCCGCGGGCGGGAGGCCCGTGGCGGTGTCTGGAAACCGGCCTTCAAGAGCCCATCCTGGGTGTTTGAGATGGCCGCTGAACTCTGGGGTTCAGGGTAAACAGCCCCTCCGACCATGGCCCGGGATGAGTCTCTGGGAAAGGACAGCGGGTCCGGCCGGCGGTGGTTTAGGGGATGAGCTCCGCCGTTGTTGTCGGTGGTGATTCGCCTGGGGTAGCCGAGGGATTTCCTGGCTGTGGTAGCTCAAATGGGTGAGACCTTTAAATGCTGTGGAGGCTGCTAGGGACGCCGTGTGTTGTGTTCCTGCATCCCTACGGCACAGGCGCTCGGCAGGACGGGGCTGCGGTGGCTGCGAGTGCACCTTGGGAGCGGGAATAAAAGAAAAAACCGCTGTTGTGCTCCAGTTGGCTGGTACAAGCCAGTGGTTTGAGGTTAAATACCATGTCCTGGCTCCTAGACCAGGTAACAGCTCTGCCTCAAGCCGGTATGCTCCAGAGCTATGTTACAGGATTAGAGTTGGAACACCTATCAGGACAGCTTGGTGAGAGGTCTTGCTGAAGGAGATAAATCTTTGACCAATAACTATATATGAACTTGTATTGCTTTAGAAAGCAGCTGTATATGTGAAGTGGTTTCATTGGCACTTTGGATGCTGGATTGAGTTTTCTGTTGAAAAAATGAAAACTGATACTTAAATTTGTTTCTTGAGAGACTATTTGTTTACAACAAAGCCATTATTGTTTAATAGCACTTGGAAAATGTGTAACAGATGGATATTTTCCCCTGCCTAATCTAGTATAAATAAGCTAATTAAAAAAGAAGGAATTCAGGAACACCAGGGGAAATGTTAGAATACAAGTGAGATCTAAAGCATTCCTTTGGAAAGATGTGCAGGGGCATCATCGCCTCTGGGGACAGGAGGTCGTTCTGTGGGATTTTGTTAGTTGCTGCTCTTGTGTGTTGTTGCTCTGGATCTGTGAGGTGTCTGCATTTCACTAGTAGGTAGCAAAGAAAAAATTGGTGTCACGTTTATATTGATACATTTCAATGTGCCGATTTAAAGACTGTTTTCCAGTGAGTTTCTCTAGCGAAAGAGCTGCAACAGTTGTTGCTGTAGTACCTTTGTAAGAGTTGAAAATATCTTTATCTCTGCCCTAATTAAAAAAAAAAAAACCCACACACAAAAACCCAAGCAAAACCCTTGATAATGCTTATGCATGCTTAGCTATTTGAATTGGTTGTTTGTGAATTGCTCCCAGTTCCACTTCCAAACCCAATGGAAAACCCAAAACTAGCGTGTCATTTGAGTTCAGTTTGCTGAGTGTGTAAAGTGCAAGCAGTGGAAACAAACACAAACTTCCTGTAGTGTCCTGTTACGGGTCTTGGCCTTGAACCAGGGGTGACCATGGCCAGGAGTTAAGGGTTTGTTCTCCATTAGTGTTCAGCCTTTGGTTGTTCTGTTGGGACTGGATTTGTCTGGTAAGTGGATTAAGAAGTTTGATACTTGTAGGTAAAACTCCAGTTGGGTCATGAAGTTAATAAAAATATTCAGATAAAGAAAGTTTTGCCATAAGCAGTAATTAATAATGGGTCACTTTACATTTGTGTAAAAGAAGTTACCAGTTTCCATATGAATGTGTAAATAAATGGATATGCATTGTAGGGCATTATTGAAATCTTATTTTATTATGTTTGATTAAGTTCATTAATTGGACAATGCAATTAGTATTATGGCATTGAAAGCTGGTTTTTATTTGTGTTACAGCAGAGTTCAGATGTCCCATCTAGACTGAGATACTCTTGTGCTAATCCAGTGACTAGTCTAGCAAAGACTTCATGGTGCGTTTTAGGAAAACCTCACTGAAATAAATCATTGGAACTGAATTTTTACTTAAAAATATATCGAGAGAAGCCACTAGAAATAATAATGACCAGTCGAAGGAAAGTAAAAGTGTTGGTACAATATGTAGTCATTATAAAAGCCATGGGTAATTAGCATATATTTCTGATCATATAGCTGTGGGTTCAATTGTAGTATCTGTGTATACATCTGAAATGTGAGCATTTATTCTAATCCCACAGTGTTCTTCTATTTGAAGTCAGTTATACTTGTTGGTCAGAGCATAGTGTCTGCAAGAACTGCAGAAATCAGAATTGCTTTAGTCTTTTAATTCAGCTGGGTTCCTTGGAGACCATGTACTTTCTTTAACAAGTCTGCTTTTTTATTTTCTTCCCTGAAGACCCAGGTATAACATTTTGCTCCAAGGATGTTCAGATAATTTCTTCTCTAAATAAACTGTATTTCTGAGAATGTTTTGGCTCTTGCTAGATAATCAGAAAGCAGAGTTTTACATGTAAAATGGGAATTTTTCTGTAGGAAAAAAGCTGAGGCTTGGTACCTCTCTAAAATAGAGGATTTTTTTAATATAAAAAGTGATTTATAGTGAGTATTAAAGTAGCTTAGAGACAAAGTTAATTGTGCTGGATCTCACATTAAGGGATTCTTTAGGGAAGAGTGTTTGCAATATAAAACTGGTAAAATAAAAGTGAGGGTAGAGCTGAAGCTTAATTATCTTGAATAAGGTACAGCCACTTCAATCCTGAAGAAACTGTTATATCATAAATTGTGGAATGACATATGCAGATAATTTAACCCACTGTCAGTTTCAGAGTGCGTTATGAAACAATACAGATTTTTCTGTAAGATGAGCAAAAGCTCATACCAGTTTTGTGCTTTCTTTACTGGTTCCACTGCTGAAGTTAGAGAATTTGTATTGCTGGCAGGTTATTTAACTGCCTTTGTTTTAAGGATGAAGGATTAAAAAAAAATAGCAGCAAAGTTATCCTATTCCCTCTCCTCTTCAGAGTCTGTAATCAAGTGAATGTTAGTGGATTAGGTGACTGTAAGACTTGGTGGGGCAAATTTTAGCAGTTGGTATGGTAATACTTGGTTAGAAGTCTCAAGCTGCAAATGCAAGAAAGATTTAGAAAAGAGCAGGTTTGCTTGGGAATGTCTGTGGTTGACAAGTCTGCAGCAGAAAGCTCCCAGTGTGTCCACAGGTAGGGCAAAGTTGTTTTTCCCAAGGCTGTCAGTCTGTTTTAGGTGTATGGGACTCAGTAACTACAGTGAGAAAAATGTACCTTGATAACTTTGAAACAGACCAAGAATTTACTGGTTTAAATCAATACAATTTGGGATTTTCTGTCCTTGTTGAAAATTCAGTTTCTTTCAGTGGGGCTGATTTTCCTTTTGAATGTGTCTGTCAGTTTGTGGTGTGTAGTTCTGTCAGCTGAGCCCCCTTCACTCATGGTGCGTGTGGTTAGTTCACTCAAATTACGAAGTAAAATGAGTTAAAAGGGAAGGATTTATGATGGTTGGAATTAATTGAATTTTAAAGCTTGAATTTACAGGTCTATATGCAAGTGTTGCTCTTGACTTCATTAGGTACAACCTTAAGAAGTTTTTGTAAGCCATTTCCAGCCATGTACAGATACTTCCTTGAAGTGGAGCTCTGAAAAGAAATAGATGTACTGGTATATAGTGTGTTTTGTGCTATAACATCTCTTGCTGACTCTGATTTTTAATTTTTTTTTAACTTTTTTTTTTAAATTTTGTTGTCTTTCAAGTTGGGTTTGAAGATTATGGACCAGACTGTGATAGCATGAGGATAACGGCGTTCTTGGATATTCCTGGACAGGATAATTTAACTCCACTGGCACGTCTAGAAAAATATGCCTTCAGCGATAACATATTTAACAGGTAAGGGTACAACAGCTACACTTGATGATAACAGTCTGTTAGCCTTGTGGATATTAAGGTGTCACTACTTCTGTTATTATTCTCCTCAGCATGTACCTAATATTTTTGTTTGAATAACTTCTTGTATACCATTTCCATAAAAAGAGGTTTTTATTCTTGGCTGTCTGAATGAGATCTCTCGACTCCATCTTTGTTTTGTTGGGACATGGAGAAACTGTGTAACTGGTGTGTCTGAATGTTCAGAGAACAGCTTGATCTTTTTTAGGGTGCCCATTTACATTTGGTAAATTCCCCTTGCATCCCATCTACATGTTGTCAGCGAGATGTTAAGGCAATTAATATGTTGTTCACTCCACAGGCAAATTATTGCCAGAGGCCTTTTGGATGTCTTTCGAGATTTCAGTAATAATGAAGAAGACTTCCTGACTGTAATGGAAATAGTAGTCAGACTCTCGGAAGATGCAGGTTTGAAAGTTTGTTTTTTTAATTTTTGTAAGTTATTTTATATAAGCTGAAATATAGAAGGCAATAACTTGATTTTCAGAAGGCGATCAGTGAACTAAAGAATCTAACAGCAATATCTATCAATAAAAACAAGATACTTTAAAAAAAATTGCTTTTGAAGTATTTTGTGTAGTAGGTGTAGAAATGAAAGGCTCTTACTTAGTATAAGGCCCAAAGTAATACTTTTCAAGGAATTCATTACATCTGAATGTGTGGTGTAAGTGGCACAGAACAGTTGTGCCTTTTAACACTTCATGTGCCCACATTCGTGGTGATTGGATTTTCTAGCTGGTGCTCTTATTTTATCTGATTTTTTTAGGGAACTGATCCCAAGTCTCTGGCCTGTGGTGATGTATGTTAGGCTGTTCTATTTTATTCAGCTTTCCTTTAAGAACAGGCAGTGTCAATGGTGATATTCCTCATGTTTTGCGTATTTTCATTTTCCTCTGTTGGGAAAACATTAAACAAACAAAATACTACTTTTTTCTTAAGGTACTTGATCTTAATTTCTTACTTACTGATGTTGTTTTTACTTTCTTTTTATTACTAGAACCAACTGTACGTACAGAGCTGATGGAACAAATACCTCCCATTGCTATTTTTCTGCAAGAAAGTCGACCAAGATTCCCAACAGCATTTTTTGAGTACCTGATGCCCATAGTAGTGAGATACCTCACAGATGTTAACAATCAGGTAGGAAAAACAGACTACACATGGTGAATCATTGAAAAATTCAATGTGTGGTTCAGTGAATTTCAGGCATGAGGAAGAAATAAGGTGAAATTCCACCTTTGATTGATATCTAGCTTTTATGTAGCGCCTTGTGTTTATTGGTTACAGCACACTTTGCTAGAGAGGTCTGAATTTTTTTTCAACACTTTCCTTGGCAGATAATGGGAAACTGAGAGGATTTACCCAGCAGCATATTGATGGAGTCTGTTACAGGAGCCATGACTTAAAGTCCTGTCTTCTACTTCATCTTTTGGCTTCATCTCAGAATTTGATGAAATATAACGATTCTATTAAACTTTACTATTCATTCCTAATTCCTTACGCTGTTAAAACTGAGAAGTTCTTTGTTTTTTTTTAACTTCTACCTGTGTGTTCATTGAAAGCATGCATTTTGTGGTTCTTATGTCAGTAAATAGTCTTTATTGATGTATGTTTTTGTTTTGTTTGTTGATATTGATAGGTTAGAAAGGCAGGTCAAGAAGCACTGCTTATACTGCTCGAACAAGATCTTGTTGCTCAGAGTGACATTGAAAATAAGGTGTGTCCAATTCTGTTGGACCTCTCTGCTCCTGACAGTGATGATGAGTACAAGGTGGAAGCTGTGAATGTAAGTGAATTTGGAAGAAATCTCATATCGTTTTCTCTTTTAATCACTTGTCTTCTTATCTTTTAGCAGTGCCGCTATAAAGCTATTTTAGAGTGTAACAACTTTATGTGAGATTTTCATGAGCATAAAACCTAGAAAATGAAAATTATACTTGCATTCTTAGTGTCCTGAGAGCTTTGCATTAATAATTGAATTTTCTATATCATTACTATATCAGTTTGGTTTATTCCCTCTCTATTTGTTAGTCACTCTGTTGTGAACCGAAACCCACTGTTGTGATACAGCTGAAGCTTAAGTGTGCTAAGCTGTTAAGCCTTGAAACTGTGGGGTTCTTATTGATTTGTAGTGTTGAGCACCACTGAAACAATGTGAATTGACAAAGAATTTGAACAGGGTCAGAAATTGATGCACTGTACTGAGAGGTTAAAAATCATCTTACTGAATTCAAGAAGAAAGCAAGGCTGTCCTCAGAACTGTTGTACTGAATTCTGTGTATTAATGCCTTTGGCTATGTGTAGAGGTACTTTGGGTAAGCTTTCTCTAGGTCCCATACTTTTTATATGATGAAGAAATCTGGGCTTCTGTGTCAGTGAAGTGCTTGAGGAGTCTTTTTGAAATAGTGCTTCTTGAGAATTGAGCTATACAGTACAGTAATTGGCAACAAGAATGTTATTGTATGCTTAAAAATGTTAAGTTTTACAGTGGAAGTTATTTTCCCAAAATGATGAGGGGCTTTTTCCTATAGATGATTGATGTGTTGAGTACTTGAATTGAGTATTAACAAGAACTACCACTCCTTTTCACTTATAACAGTAATTAATATGAGGTCCAGGAATAGTGCTGACATTAAATAAAATAAGCAGTCAAACCTTTTGTGTCTATTCATACTTGATTTTGTAGTTTAACACAAAAAATCTTTGATTTTTATTCTGAATTTTTGAAAAGATCAGGTTTAAAGAGACCATATTTATACTTCAGGAGGCTAAATGATTGTCAAAATGGTAGCCAAATAACAAATATTAAAACAAGGCTGCCAAGAACCAACTGCATTTTAAAGTTGATTGCTATGTTCCCCAGCAGTTTCTTCACATTTGCTCTACCAGGTTTCACAGTAATGTTATAAAAGTATGAATGATGACCTGGTCTAAATTCTTAAGCATTTATTTGGAACAAACCCAACAAAACAAAAACATTCCCTGTCACTTTCAAGAAATCAATTAACTCCACAGAAAAATGCTGGTGTGTAATTACATTTCATTTATTTTTGTGGAGGTAGAAAGCTTCATTAATTTTTGAAAAATAAAAATAGAAAGATGAGTTAGTTAATCTGACAACATCCATGTGTAACGTTGAACTCCTGGTGCTGCAGGCGTAACAGTTGAGTAGAAAGGGATGTGGGAGCCCCTTTTGTTTTTGCTGTTGCAAATACAAGAATTACAGCAAGTTATCCCAGAAAGTTGGAGCTGAACGAAAATGCACAATCCAAAGCACATGACTTTCACAGCAGAAACAGAGAGCTAAATAAATAAGCACATTACTGACTTTATTTACTTATGCTGTGAAATTAACTCTTAAAATTTCTGAGGATGATTCCTGTGAAGTGTGCATTAGCTCACATATGTAACTAGTTTGTCTTACTCTCCCTTTTCTCTCCTGTTGTGTGGCAAACTTTATTTTATCATTTTGTCTGGGCCTGTAAAGAGCTGGGACTGTAATTGTTTTAAGTATCTGAACAGTAAAGCCAAGGGGCTTACTTGCATGCTTAAGCTTGGGATATTCCTAATATGCTTAAAGATTGTGATTTTGAGTGCTGGTTAGTGCAATGGACCTTTTGTCTTCTCCATACAAAGTATCAGTGTATGCCACGTTGTAAAACACCTTGCAAATACATTTATTAATAAAAGTATTTAACTGGATTTAAAAAGAATACATGCAGAAATGTTATGTTCAGGTAAAGTGGTGTGTAGAATTATTTAAAAATAAAAACTATAGTTGTGCTTCACATAAAACAAGTGTATGAAAATATGAATAATGTGTAGCAATTAAATCTATTTGATGGTAGTTGCTCTCTTGCTCGCAGAGGTAATTTTTAGGAGGAATATTTGACCATGTTTACAAACTTTCCTTACACATATCCCCTTTTTGATGTTTAGATAATCTGTAAAATGGCTTCTATGTTGAGCAGAAAAACAGTGGAGCACATGCTGCTTCCTCGTTTCTGCGAACTGTGCAGTGATGGGAAATTGTTTCAAGTCCGAAAGGTTGGTGTGTTTTTCAACCCTAAACCACTCAAAAATTAATTTGTGTGTTGCTTTTCAAATGCCTTCCTGAATAACTTAGTCATAACTCTAGGTGATGAACCTCAAAAGTCTGGAAGAGCAGTTTTAATTAATTAATATGGTTATGGTTTCTGTAGTTCAGTAAAGAAACAGGTAACAGTCCTTGGGGAATAGCTTTGGTGTAGCAGTTAAGCTGATCTTGCACATTAAATAGTTTTGCACAACTGGGCATTATAGCCTTCTAAATAAGCATATAGAATTGGTAAATAGAATATTGACATGGTCTTATCTTAATTGATTTCAGATTTTGACAATGTCTTTTTCCAGCAAGAGGGAATGTCCCACTTGCCTTAATTATAGCATTTGTAATGTACTGTAAATGGCATGAACTTGAGACCTTGATTAAACTTTGCTTCAGCAAAGTACTTAAGCCAGTCTTAGCCATAGCAAAGATAGTTCTGTCAGTACACCTAAGTCCTGACCCTTGTATCATATTTTAGTCTGCTTTAGTTTTGACAGCTGCTGTTCAAAGTAATTTAAATTTTCAAGTAGGCTTATTGTCTCTTTTAGTGATTACTGAAGTAGCTGATGTTCTTCATGCAGAAACCTTTATTACTATTGATTTCAGAGGCATATGGCTCATGGAAACTTGCTCTAATGAGTCTTTGTTCGGGGTGAGTTAATATTACAGGATGTAGTTACATGGCTGAAATTTGAATAGTCAAACATGTGCAGTTGTTACACAGGATAAATAATGCATGGTGAAGTTCATAATAAAACTAATGCTCTTGAAAGAGACAGAATATTATTCATTACTTTTTTATTTCTTAGATTTGTGCAGCTAATTTTGGTGACATTTGTAATGCAGTTGGGCAAGAGGCCACAGAAAGACTGCTGGTATGTAAAAATTAAAATCTATTTACAAGATGAGTATTTCTTACTTCAAAAGGTTTAATAATGAGTTCTTTTATTGTCTTCTCTGTAAATTAATCAGTGTGCCGGCATTTTTTTAAATTGATTTGGCTGGGATTCTGGTTGCAATTATATCACAAAACTGGGAATGAATAGAAATGCAAAGTTCTTGTTTTGAAAAACATTTTTAAAAATGTAATTGACAGCATATATATGCAATTGACAGCATATATATACACATATGAGCATGCTCTTTAGAATTACTCTTTTTTTTCTTCTCTCCTCTGAACTAGATGATCAGTCAAGTCACAATTTCAGGGAAAATAGACCCTTAATCATTCTTTCTATTCTTCCCTAGTGCATATAGTTATACATAAAATCCTAATGAAGTAGGGTGGGTGACAGATAGTTTTTTCCAATTTCTTCAACTAATGAATGTTTTTCACCTGTCCCTGTTTCTTCTATTCTTCAGTTATTTAATTGTCTTCTGAGTTATCTTCAGTTTCCAAACAAATACCTTGGTAGTAAGTTGCTACAGTCCTTGTTTAGTCTTTAATTAGTCTTGGTTTTGCTTATTTTTGGCAGATTCCCAAGTTCTTTGAACTCTGTTCTGATAGTGTTTGGGGGATGAGAAAAGCTTGTGCTGAATGCTTTATGGCAGTGTCTTACACCACATCCCCAGAAGTTCGTAGAAGCAAATTATCCCCACTGTTTATCAGTCTTATTAGCGACACTTGCAGATGGGTAAGTAACTCACTCTGATTGATGCATCTTCCCATGCAGATCATACATAAATAATGAGCAACTTGGAAGTGTGCTGTAAAAGTTCTCTAAATTAAATTTGCTGAGATTAGTCTAATTTACTAAAATCTCATCTCCTCTAATAAGACAGCATCTTGTTTTTCCTTTCTCTTTTACTACTTAGAATTTCTATCAATTTTTTTTTTTAGATAAGTGTAAGCACTCTTCTGAGAATAGGCTGCTTGTGTTAAAGGTATTAGTTGATGTAGACAGTGATGTCCTACAAACTTAGAACTTTTTAAAAGCTTCCTTACAATAACTGTAGATAGGTGATTAATATTCTAACACCTTTTGCTTAGGTGTCACTTATTTGGTAATTGATAATTGGGTATATTTGGTATTAAATTAAGCTGTTATAGTGAGAACCAATTGGTTCTTAGTAGAAAATTGAACCAAACTTTTATTTTTCAGCATTAACTCTGTGGGAATTGCATTAATTCTTCCTGTTGTCTTTATACTATCACAGGTTCGTCAGGCTGCTTTTCAGTCTCTTGGCCCATTTATCTCTACCTTTGCAAACCCTTCAAGTGCTGGTCTTTACATTCGGGAAGATGGGACGCTGAGTATCCGACCATCAGCGCAAGATGTGAATTCCAGTTCCTGTCAGCCAAGCAACAATATAACTCTAATGTCCTCCAGTACAAGTGCTACATTGTCCAGGTAAAACAATGAGAAAGATGTGGTGCAGTAGAAGGGAGAAGAAAGAAGATAATTCTTTGTGTTGCTCTTCAGCACTAAAAATGTCAACTTGAGATATAGTTTCAGCAAAAGTATGAAGAGTGAGATCACACATGTGTCTGTTTGAGTGTAGCCACTTCATTGAAAAAATAAATGGTGAAGTGAAGCATAGTGGTAACATGAATTCTGTCTTTCTGCAGAGAAAGTAAACTTCTTTAGTTGATGCTGTCTTTTATGAAGCATTTCAATGAAAACTATTGTTACAGAGTACTTCAAGTTTTATTTGGATAACTGTGTGTGTCTGTTACCAGTTCAGAACAGCCAATGGAAGTCAAACCAGAATCATCAACTGAAGAGACTTCAGCTGAAGTTAATACAAAGCTCTCAGTTGAGAACCTAAAGAAAGATACACGGGAAGAAAGTTCAGATTGTTGTAGCAATCCTGGAGAAGATGTGTCTCGATTGCCTCAGGGTGACAAAGTTGCTGCTGGTGTCACAGAAGTCACGAAGGACAGCAGTTTTCCTGGAACAAACTCGAGGCTGCAGTCTACTGAGGACGTGTTTAATACTTTTCTATACTGGCGCCCTCCTCTGCCTGATATAAGTCAGGATCTGGAGCTGCTTCAGTTCAAGACTGAAAAGCACAAAGATAGCTGCTCTATGCCATGTAGTAACTGTGTTGCTAGTACTGAAATAAAAAAAGTTCTAGAAACCTTACAGGAACACATAGATGATCCAGATGTTCAAGGTGAGACTCTGTAACAGTAAAATCATGTTTTCTCTGAGCAGGTTTTCTCCTGGCCTTTACAAAACCCTCAGCTGCATTTTAATTGTCTTTGGGATTCATAAGGTGATGAGACTTCCTTGAGTAGTAAATGATAGTAGAAAGTTACTCAACAACCTTTAACACCAGACCAGAGTTTTTAGAATAGCTGGGGAAGTGTTCCCAGCTCCTGTTTGCATGAAATAAATTGGATCAAACTACAAAAGGGAAAAAAACTTGTTGAAATTTGTTAAAACTGTCTTTAAGTACTCTAACTAAGTACTGTGGTTTTGGGGAAAGAGCTATCTGTTATCAGCTGAATTAGTCTAATATTTGGCTGAGTGAGAATGGCCCTGATTTCAAGTCATTTTTCCTTAGCCTCCCCATATGAGCCTGCTGATGAACATATTGAAGTGATAATAGCCTGATAGTGGGATGCATATGTGTTTCCTGGGCCAAATCCCTCTTGACAACCTGTCATCCATAGTCAACTCGGTTTCTTGTTCTGCTAAGTGAATTAACAGTTTTCATCTGCCTGTTTATTTTTCTCTTCTCTGCATGCAAAGTCATATCTGCAGGAACTGCAGCACCATCTGGATTCCATGCTCTAGTAGTAGTGAGTAGTAAGCCAACTGATAGCATATTTAGGTGGCTCCCCATGGCCATGTGGAAAGGTACCAGGAAAATGAAAAATTCTTAACATGTGAGAGGCAAGGGATCAGAAAGAAAGGGAAAGATTTAAAAGAGGAAGCAGTGAAAAAATTAAAATTTAAAGTAGTAAAAAGAAAAAAGTGGAAATTGAACAAATAAAAGGAGGAAAAAAAGGTGTAAATTAGTTTGGAAAAGGCAGAGAGTAAAAGTCCCATTATGTAGAACTAACAAATGGAGAGATGTTAGCTTGAGAGCTGTACAGTGAGAAAGGAGGGGTTTGGAGAGGCATGGGAGAAAACAATTAAGATTTCTGCCCCCCCTTTACCAGAAGAGTCTTGCTTTCTTTCTTAGAATAAGGAGATGTGGATGTTACGTTTCTGTTTTCCTCCTGCTCTAACTGCTAAAACACATGGATAAAATTTTTCTCAGCAGTGTTTTAAATGCACATTGATGCCTTTTCCAGGCAGCTGAATCAATGACATAATATAACAAAAGAATTTGTATTAAAATGTTTGACAGAATGAAGAAGGGGAGGTGAGCCAGTATGCTGTGATACCTCACTACAGGGGATTATTAGAAATACCTTTCAGTAGCAGAAAATGGTAGACAGCTGAAAAAAAAATGTTAACACATCCAAATCATTGCTCTTAATTTATGTCAAGGCTTTGTGGTAGAGTAGTGGGCCTTTCCTTTCTAAGAGCAAATGTTTGCTAATACACCATTTCTATGCAGCTGAGTCTGGTTTTCTTTTTATCTTTTCACATTTAACTAATTATAAGTTTAATGCTTTTAAGTGTGGAAGGGAGACTAAATAGTGTTCTCTTGCTTTATACAGCTCAGGTCCAAGTGTTGTCTGCTGCTCTCAGAGCTGCTCAGTTTGATTCTGTTGGTGACTATGAGACCAAAAAAATGGAAGAAAGCAAACTTCAGAACAAAACTATTTCAAATGAAGCACCTGTTTCAGATGCTACCTGTGACCAGGTGGAGGAGAACACTCTTTCATCCCCTGCCTCTCAGAATAACATCAGTGACCAGTCTACCACCAGTATACTGAAAAGCACAGTAAGTATGCATTGTGCTCCATGTCTGAAGTGAATTCTTACCTGCTTTAGTACTGCGTGTGTTCACGTAGCCCTGGCATAGTTGACCCATTTCTGATCTTAAGCTTTTGAACACTGCTACACTGTAAGTATCACAGGCTACTTACTTTAATTTAAAAAAGAAAAATAAAGGCTAAATAAACTTGCACACAAATTACCTAAGAGTTAAAGTTTTGCAGTAGTCTTGTAGGTTTGGAGTTTTGGTTGTTTTGTTTTGTTTTTTTTCCAGATGAAATGTACCAAGTACGTTCTTGCCTCATCCTGTAATGAATCTAAAATTAGTCTTTTATCTCCAGACAGGAGGCTGAATCAGGTGGTGACACATACACAGTTCCTGGTTACTATTTCTTGATCATATAGGAGTAAAAAGAATTGTTTGTACAGTATTTAATGTTGCTGTAGCCAGTTCTGAATGATAAAGAAAAACTCCTTGTCTATGAACAAAAATTGCACATAAAATCTGTACGAACAAAAATGTAAAATGCTGTATGAACTTCTGAACTTTTTATGGTCTTGGTCTTTTAAATTTTGAACTTTGAATTCTTTCAAAGGTGGGTTTTTAGATTTAGGTTGGGTTTTTTTGTTTGTTTGGGTTTTTTTTCCTGATACTGGCAGAGAAGTATGTGCTTCATAATTTGGTGGGCTTGGGAGTTACCAGCAGTATGTTCTAAAATAAGTAAAGCATTTATCATGATATTGACTGACTTGGAGCAACTGCTAAGCTGTTTTGTTTAACATAATTTAAATTCATGCCAAGAATAAAAACTATTTAAGAGTATAGTAAAAGTAACCACCCAAAATCTGCATGAATGTTGAGTTTATTGTGTTAAATTAGATTGCTTTTCAAAAAAGTAATTCTAACTACTGTTCCCCTTGTTGCTGCTGTGGTCTTAATAGTGTATTGTCTAAGTGCACAACTCTCTTGTCTTTTTGTACTTGTATAAACACACTGAATAAGGCTTTGCCTGTACAAGACTTTGTCTGTAAGAGGCTATTCTGTATCAGAATTACGTTGTTCTGTGGTGTGATGCTTTGAAATATCCCTAACAGCAGCAAGTCTGACTCATTTCACCAGCTACTACGTCCTTTTGCAGGACTCGGAGGAACAACACAGAGGAACCAGTGTATTTTTAAAGAAAGAGGAAGAGAATAATCCACCATTTGAAGATGACAAGTCAAAATTACAGGTGATTAAAATAGCATCTAATGGCTTTAGTGATATATTGGATACAGTTCATCTTATCCCTAATACAGTGGTAGCTTTTGCAGTCGATCAGTTGCAGAATGTGAAGTGCTCTGGGCTTTTGAGGAGAATTCTGTTCTAAATTGGAAAGCTAGACAAATTCTGTTGCCTTTTTGATACCTTGGGGTCAGTCTGTGCAACCGAGATAGACACTGACTATAGTTTTGTCACTGGATTTACTGTTTGTATTTGGCAAAGAAAAAATTTTCAGTTTGGATTTACTTGATGGAGTAATAATTACTGTTCATTACTGACTGCTTTATCTTAATGAGAAGACAAATAATTATAGGGGTTGTTTACAGTTTGTAAAGCTAGCCCACAAAAGGAGCATCTTGCCCCTGTTTGTGTTTTGCTGCTAGCTAGTTGGTAGCAAGAGAATACTGTAGCACAACAGATATATTTTCTTTCTGATCTTAAATTAAAGTGTGTGTGCTGATGTACTGTCTCTATCTATAGGATATCATACCTCAACCTTTATTAGACCAGTACTTGTCAATGACTGACCCAGCTCGAGCCCAGACTGTTGATACTGAAATAGCCAAGCACTGTGCATACAGCCTTCCTGGCGTGGCTTTAACACTGGGCAGACAGAACTGGCACTGCCTCAAGGATACATATGAGACACTGGCCTCGGATGTACAGGTAAAAAAAAAAAGTTTTTTAATGATAAAGCAGAATTTTGAGTAGCTTTTCTGTTCAGTTTGTTGCACTGAAGTTACAACATCTTATACGGGATTAAAGGTGCGCTAAAAATACAAAATTCAAGATTTAAATCAGACTTCATAAATAAGATTAACATTTTTCCACTGCTGTGTAACTGTCCCTGTTTCTTCTGCTCTCAGTCTTCACATAGGTGTAGTTCAAAAGCTGCTTTATTTTAGTTATGGTGCCTAATCTAGTTCGCTTCTTAAACTGTTTGCAGTGGAAGGTACGTCGGACGCTGGCTTTCTCCATCCATGAACTAGCAGTTATTCTGGGGGATCAGCTAACAGCTGCTGATCTGGTGCCCATTTTCAATGGATTCTTGAAAGATCTGGATGAAGTGCGTATTGGTGTCCTTAAACATCTGTATGACTTCCTAAAGGTAGGAAAGTGTAATTCAACTTCTCAAGATACAAATTTTTTTTTGGACTCTGTTATATTGAGGGTTTTTTTAATGAGATGTGCAGATACCAATATCTTGTCACATGTTTAGTTTTGTGCAATACTGCCATTTTGTGTATCTTGCTTTTTTAAGGTCCCTCACTTCTCTTTTGTCTCATGTCCCAACAAAACATCAAAACTGAAAACCCTTTGTAAATGTGACTGTAAATGCTCCTGGCTGTTGTAAAGGAATTAATGGTTTCTGCAGTCCAGACTTGTATTTGGGGCTGCGAGAGAAGAGAACAGATCCTGATGGGCTGCTACATAATAAACACAAATCCTTAGTTTTTGGTTGTCCAGTTTTATGCCCAGAGATGGTGCTTTGATGGGTGTCCTCACAGAAGTGATGACTTAATGTGCTTTTTTGGAGGTCAGTCCTGTGTCCAGGCACTCAGCTGGTTGTGCACAGTTTTTAGTAAGCATCTTTGGAATGATCACTTGCTTTCAATTAGGAAAATGCACGTAGGTGTGAGTAGAGTACTACAGCAGAAACTGCAAGTATTGAATTTTATCAGTTTTATACTAGTAATGTTTTTCCTTTAGTTACTTCATGCAGACAAAAGGCGAGAGTATCTTTACCAACTCCAAGAATTTGTGGTGACTGATAACAGCAGGAACTGGAGGTTTCGTTACGAGCTGGCAGAGTATGTAATTTTGTTAACTTCTCATTTGTAATCTGTGTTACTAATCTGGAAATAGATAATTACATTCAGAAGCTACCACACCCTAGTTAGGAGCTAAAAGATGATAACCATTCTTTATTAAGGAACTGAAATTAAAAGCCACGGGCTTTTGGGGGTGAGATGGTTTTTTGGTTGGTTTTGGGGGGGATTTTTTGGCAAGTTTTGTTGTAATCAGGTGTGACTGGAACATAAATGTCTGATTATACCAAAATGGAGATGTGGCTTGCTTGCAGCTTATGAAACAGGAAAATCTGATACATACTTTTCAATGAGCTTTCAGATCTTACTCAGTTCTAGATTGTCTTGTAAAAATCAGTGAAATATATGTACAAAGTAACTTTTCTAATGTGTATGAAAAAAACCCAGTTCTTGAAAAAATTATTTGGTATTTCCATATGACTGGATGTGTGATGGAGGTAGAATAACATCCCACACTTCTTTTTCTACAAGCCCTGTTGATATTTGAAGCACCAAAAGAATGTTTGTAGGCACAGTTTGTGGCTAAAATCTGACCTTCGTGTTAATCTCATTGCTTTGTTTGGGCTGTTGAGGATTTGCTCTCCCTTCCTAGTTTGGCAGAACAACCTGCATCTCACTCTGGTGGGAGAACGTTGTACAGCAGATCCCTGACACCTAGTGCAGAGCTGCCACTTTGTGGTTGGTTTGTGCATGGCTGCCAGTAACGTACTGGCAGTGGTGTGACTAGAATGAGATCTGTGCAGTTCCTAGATATAAACCATTTTCTGAAACGTAGATTTCTACACCAAAATAATTTTTTGATATTTTTTTAACTTCACAAGAATGTACAGGATACTGGTCAGGAGTTGCAATAAACTTCTCATTGTATTTCTGTTTGTAGCTTTTGTTATTATTTGGGATAATTTTGATTCATTGGTGTATCTAGTCTGGATAAAAGTTTCTCTTGGCCTCCTTGATGAACTCCAGCATGTACCTCTTAATATAAGTGTATGCACCTTTGCAAAGTGGAGATAAGAACAAATTGTTCAAGTGCTTTATAATAACCGTGGTATTTTTGAGGCTCTGAACAATCCTTAAATACATTTAACAGATGATATAATCAGAGCAGGTTAGTGCTGCACTTTGCAGTTAATGACTTCCTTTGTGTTTCAGGCAGCTGATCCTGATCCTGGAACTCTATAATCCCAATGATGTCTATGACTACTTACGACATATTGCACTCACTCTCTGCTCCGATAAAGTGTCAGAAGTTCGGTGGATCTCCTTCAGACTGGTAGGGGGTTTAGTTCACTTCCTGGCAGGAGAGGAGGAAAATGATCCTTGAGAGGGATACCTGAAATCACTTTGCTTTCTTTCAGACAAGTTGGGTGAATACAGATAATGTTTTGGTAAACATGGTAAAAAAATATGGAAAAAAGTGAAATGAAAAGTTTATAAAATATTTTGAGTTGTCAGACTTCCACAGATATTAAAATCTTTCTCTGTTGGTTGTTTATAAATGATGGATATATTTTCAATTGGATTCAAACCACAATATAGAAGATTTGAGAGACATTCCCCCAGTTCTGGGGGGAAAAATAAAAGTTACTGATTTTTCTCAACGTTGATTTAATTTGTGAGCTTCATCATAATGCCATCACGCCATAGATGACCTGAATGAGTAGAAAGATTCCTTCATTTCTTTTTCTTCATGGCACTGTGCAAAGGGGCATTATTTTAATACTTGTTTTAATTTCTTCCTTTTTTTTTTTTTTGTTTCACCTGAACAAACAACTTTTTTCAAAGCTTATGCTTTCTTTTCTCCAGAGTAAGCACAGTCATATATTACATGCTGCAGGCACAGCTGATTACACTGGGTACAGTTTTTGGTCTCCCTCTGTAGGATTCAAATAAAATTATGCTTTTTAAAATTTCTAAGGGCTACAAGTTAAGTCTCATCTCTTTTCCCCCCTCCTTTTCCCTTTCCCCCTTCCTTTGCTTCCCAGGTTGTAGCAATACTACAGAAGTTTTATGCAAACAATGCAAGTGCACTGGGATTAAATTTCATTAATGAACTTGTAGTGCGGTTTCGACACAGCTCCAAGTGGGTTGGAAGACAAGCTTTTGCCTTCATTTGTCAGGTTGGAATGTTCTCTCTCTCTATTTCTATGTGTATGTTTATTTTAGAGCCAGTTTGAGGCTTTTCAGCAACGTGGGCAAAGCTGAAATTTGGACTCAGTTTTTTTTTTTTAATAATTCTTTGGGTTCTGTGATTCTGTGGGTTGACAAATGAGTTGGTCTGATCTCAGTAGTAGCGTACAGCTGTCCAGTTTCAAAGCTTTGTTCTGTGTCTCCAGCAGGAAATAACTGATCCCTTGTACTTCCTGGTATCCCAGTAGCTAAATCAAGTATTAAGTCCTAAATGGAGATGCATTTTGTAATGCTTTGACATGCCAGGATAAAGGTTCACAAGATCTCTTCAAACTACCCATGGATGCTCGATGCCCAGAACTGTTTCACTCTTTATTTCTACTTATGCCCCTCCCAACAAAAAATGCACACTTCACCAGCAATGAGGAGCAAGGGTTGGATGTTGAAAGGCAAAAGGGTGATGACAGGCAAGAGAGCAGTATTTCCTAAAATACAGTTGGAAGTTGTCTGCTCTTGGGTCATCTTCAGATGAACTTGAGAACAGTAAGGTGTGTTTTCATAACAGTATTTTGAAGGTTGTACTTGTTTCACCAACATAGGATGTGTTTGTTCAGAATTAAGCATTGTCTTTTTTTAATAGTCAGGCCAAATTAAGGACAAGCTGGAAAGGAGTGGCAAATACTGTATTTCTAACATAAATCTTGCTTTCTCGTGTTCTGTTTATTCTGTAGGCTGTAGTAGAAGAAGAATGTATGCCTGTCGACCAGTTTGTTGAACACTTGCTCCCCAGTCTTTTAAGTCTTGCTTCAGATCCTGTGCCAAATGTCAGGGTCCTGCTCGCCAAGGCTCTGAGGCAGACGTTACTGGAGAAAGGTGTGGTCACTCATTTCCTCTGACAGAACTCAAGTCTCACAAATCTGTCTCTCCCAGTGCAGTTCTCTATGAATTTGCTCTGCTGGTAAAAGACTGTTTGGTTCTGTTTATACTGAAAAGAGAATTATACTCAGAAATATCCCAGTGTAATCTGGGATGCTGCATTTAAATTCAGATTTAGGAATATCGATTTAGGAATGTACAGTGCAGTGGTTGTTCTGTCGTGGAACAGTCCATCATCATGGCCTGAGCCTGGCCGGGCTGGTCTGACCCATGCGGTACGTCGTGCACTAGAGGGCAGTGGTGTCCTGGTCACAGCAAGCGCTGCCCGTGGTTATTTTTGGTGTCTGTGCTGTCTGTGGCAAACCCATTTTTCTTAAACATCACGTTAGATTGTTTTAATAGATTTCAAATCTTAGTGTTAATGAACTAGTCGTCTGTGGAGTGCTTCAGATGAAGTGTTACGCCTTGGTCTGAAATGGTTTGCTTTGCTGTTTTAGTCTTAAGCTAACAGTTGTACTAGGAAAAAATGTAATTTTGTATGCTGTGACAATTTCCTTTATTACAATTCTTTAAAAAAAAAAATCAGCTGATCTCTGATTATTCAAGGAAGATGCACAGAAATATCCCTTCCTGTGTTTTTGCAGAATAAAGTATGGAGAATGTTTTGTAAAGCGTAGTTACAGTAGCACCTTCCTGAGCTTGCTCTGACTCGTTCATGCACTTCTATTTAGGGCTCAGCGAAATAAAATTTCTCTTAAAATACTTGGGTGCCTAGTCAGCTGAGTAAGCAGCAGCATATTTCCATTTCTCTGTCAGCTGCCTTAGCTTGCTGTAGTTTCTCTAAGGAGCCAGCTGTTTTTAGCACCCTCTGTATTTCTGCACTGCTTACACCCTAGGGTTTATTCATCTTTGACTAAAATTGTCCTTTTCTCCCATTTTTTTAGCTTATTTTAAAAGTGTTGGCAATCCTCATCTAGAAGCTGCAGAAGAGACCATTCTAGCCCTGCAATCTGACAGAGATCAAGATGTGTCCTTCTTTGCCACCATAAAACTAAACCAGGGTAACATGGACAGTACTACCATTGAAAAACATAACTGATGTGTTCTTCTGCAGTGAACACTGAGGTCACAATGGTTATTCACTTGATGTTTGCGGTTAGTATGAATAATGAGGACAAATAAGAAGGTTTTTGTTACCTGCTTGAGCTGCAAAGGGTCTATGGAGAAATGTTACAAGGTTAATTTCATGACAACCTTTCATCCACAGCTGTGTTTTTGGGTCTGATATGCATGAGTAATTCCTTTGGTTTTTTTCTTTGTAAATGTGGGTGATAACTGATCTCACCTGCTTCACCTGCAGTTAAGTGTTGTGTGTGAAGTCTTACACCATACTCAGTGTTTCCATTTGATTGGAACTCACATTTCATTTTTTAACAAAACATTTCCAGTAGTAGAGCGGTCTGCTATAAGCTTAAAATGGTTTCTAAATCTTAAAAGCTGATTATAGCAAACTTACATGAAGATATTCTTTCCTCACTTCTATTGTAGTTTTTGTATTGTTTCAAGTGTTGAGTTTTAACTGAAAAAAAGTGTATATATGTAAATAGTTTTGAATTTTAACAAAAAAAGGATGAAGAACTTAATTCAGTATCAGTAGAAAAAAAGCTCAAAAATAATTTCATTTTATAAAGTAGTTACTCTGCTAGAATTAAGGCATGGTTCATTTTTACTTAATATAATGTGATATTTTTCAAAGCACAGAGAGCTCAAGATTCTTTGTATATTGTGACTTTTCTATTAATTTGTTATTTCTGAGCTATGCCCTTACAGGGGTTAACATGTCTGTTCTCGTGACTGCTGGCTCTGATAGTGGTAGGTAGACTGTTAATTTCCCAAACTGAAAATGATTCCTTCTGCCCTAGTGAAGTTCACTTCATTTAAGGGATTCAGTTCCTGTGTTGTATCTGTAGAAGGGTATTACAGAATTTTGCAGACTTAATTTTTTGTTTGTTTGGGGTTTTTTACATACATCATTTGAAAAACACCTTTTAACTGGTCCAATGTTCAAATCCTGACATTCAAATCCCAAACAGCCTGCTACTGTGTTCCTAAGAAACAAAAGGACTCTAAATTCTGAAAAAAACCCAAATAACAAATGTTCAGGGGAAAGGTATTGACACAGTTTGCTCTGTAACTTCTGTTGATTGTATGGTAAGGTTTGGGGCAAACAATAGATGAAGGTTCCTGAGATCCTTAAGCTTAAGTAGGATGTCTTCTGCGTATTTAAACAGGTGTTTTGGAAGAAAGAAAGAATATACAGATAGAACAAAGTTCTGTTAATAAAGTTAGGTAGCTTCTGAGCAGTTTGAAAAAATCATAAAGCTAATATTTTTTTGGTGGATCTTGTCTTCTGTTGTGTCCCAAATCTGCAGAGAGTGTGGGGCCTGAAAAAAAAAAAGTCTGTCTTTTTGTTTGTTTGTTTTATATTGTGGATTGGAACTCTGTTCTGTTCAAAAACTAGTGGTTAAATACTAAAGAAATGGCTTCATGCAATAAGTTACTTTCTTTCTGGGATCAAAATACTTTATCTTAAGTAGTCCTGTGTAAGTATTTCCCCTTATTTCACTATTACACCAGTAAGTAGTTCACACTGGTGAAGGTTTTTACAGAAATCATTTTTCTTTTTTGTTTTGTTTTAATTCTGGCTTGTCTGCAATACAGCAAGTAGGTTCCTCAGCTGGGTTCTGTACTTTTGGAGGTCTCAGTTTTGTATAAGTTTGTTTAACTAGTCCTGTATTATAACATGTACAGTATTTGTAACAAATTGTTTTCTTGTGAGATCACAAAATGCTTTTTGGAAGTTGCAGGCAGAAATATGCCACTGCTATCACTGCTGTTACAGCAAATAGTATCAACTCTGTAAGCCCTGCAACATTCTACATTTAATTTTTTACAATTTTTTTTATAATTTAAAACAAATGCTTCTTCAGTATGGACTTTTTATGATTGCAATTTCTTAACAAAAGACCCTCAAGTTAATTTTTTCTAGTTCTAATATCTTTTTCTAATGCTGGCATTATATTGGTATTTTCTAACTGTTCAAATTTTCTAGGACCTTTCTGACAAGGTTTTACTTCTGTTTTTTATCATCAGTTCATTGAATTTCTCAGCACTGAACAATTTTTTTTAAGTGTGTGTATATGTAAGTATGTTTGAAATGTATTGTATATAAATTAAATACTTTGAACATTAACCCAATCCAGGTTTCTGTTTGTCAGATAATCTTAAATAGTTACCTTTACTTGCAATAATCCACTGGAAAACACAAGCTTCCTGATGTTTTAGCATGTTTGGTTGGTGTTCACTACGAGTTTTTAATGAGGATATGTGTAGACAGTAAGCCACCAGCTATAAAAGTTCACTGAATGGCTAAACAAAGTTCTTTGTTTTTAACAATATTTGGTACCTCTCTGGCTCCAGAAATGTTGTCTGGTTTAGCTGATATGATTTCAGTAGAGCATTTAAAAACGTTTGTTAAAACTCTACAGTTGCATGCACTAATGGGGGGACATCGTAGTTTTGGGGTGGGTTTTTTTGTAGACAATGTGCAGGTCTATTGAAGAGATTTACCCTCTACAGAGTTTCTTTTTGGTTTAGTTTTAAACTAGAAATGGTTTCAGCATGACTAAAGACCGCACTTTGTCTTGTACCAGACAGATGTATGCACTGGCGAGTGAAGCGGTGTGTTCACGTGCAGTTCTCTGGGTGGTTTAAATTATGCAAAAACTATGTATTTTAAGAGGCAGATGGAGCAAAGTTAGCTAGTTGATCCACTTTCACAACAGCAGTAAGAATACCACTTCTAAACATTTCTAGCTAAGGAACATGAAAATAATGTTAGTGGGTGCAATATTGCTTGGATGCCATAGGAAATTATCAAGCACCTGTGATCCAAGGCATGTTAGTCATGTTGCTTAGATTTCAGACTCACTGGTATCTTGTGTGTGGCATACACTTGGCATCGGTGAGGATGCTGCCCTCGTGGTGGTTCGGTCTGTACACAGTGCTGTTTAGAACCCAGTTCAGTGGGGACACTCTGGAAGTGTCATTCATTTGTCAGAATAGAGAATCTATGTAACTTTCTATTTGTATTTATCTCAATAAATCCTGTGACTTTTATAAACCAATTTGTGGTAACTGACTTTTGTCATGAGTGGGATGTGAGTGTATTTTGGTTAATGAAACATCTCCCCAGTGTAAACACTGTCATCTGTCAAACCAGGGTTCAGTGTGGAATTCATCCTATTATGTAGTGAAAAATCCATTAGATATCCAGAGGTTTGAAGTAGCTCTCCCTGTGCTTTTTCCTTGAAGTGAGCACGGCAAAAGTGCTCTGAAACTAAAATCATTCTGTCAAAACTGGAACTCTAACAAAATATGTTTTAAATGAAGAGAACTTGTGTGTGCTGGATGAGACTGGCTTTCAAGTCTTTATCTTAAATCCTTCCCTTTCCATACTTCAGCCTGGAGGGACATCCTGGACTGGTGGGTTTTTTCAGTGTGGTGTTGCTCTCAGACATCCTACATTAATGAATGCTGTGTAGTTGCTAAGCCTTGGGGAATCAGGGGGTGGGAATGAATAATCAACACCTGGGTGGTTGGTTTTGTTTCTTATTTCAGGAGTCTTCTAGATCTGCTGCTGCTGCAGTTGCCATTTAGATGCTCACTGGCTGCTCCATCCTGTGCTATAGAACTTCTGCCAACTGCTGCAAGAGAATATCTGACCTCCCCTCTCTCGTCTGCAGGATTTAGCTGGTGCAAAAGTGAGGAGAGTGAACAGTACCTGCACTCCCCAGTAGAGCCTACCCACGTGCTCTGAGTTAGGGCACAAGGCCCCTATGTAGTAAACTGGAAACACTAATTAAACAGACGTACAATCTTCTCATTACATGTTAGACTAAACATGTAGATTGAGATCTAGACTTTAACAAAGAAAACAACATAAAATACAGGCAACTCTGGGTATTTACCCAAGTTACTACTTTGTTTCTCTGTTGCTGGTCTTCCAAGTAAGTTTATGTCATCCTAGTGAAAATCAAAAGACAGGCAGGAACGAAAGTCTTTCTGTAGTCACTCTGGTGCCTTGCTTTCTGTGGAGTTCCCTGCTAGGTTTGTGTAGCCTGTTACATCACACATGCAGACTGTATTCTCTGATGTCAGCTTATGCTGCTTGGATACTGTAATGTGCTCATGATACACAAGGGGATCTATACATGGGGGGCTTTGGTGGTACAAGGGGAATGGGAGGGAGGAATTACTACCAGATCTAAAGCCCTGTATTTACAGGGGTCCAGGATTCCAAGCTTTGTCTAAGCAGCAAATCTCACACACTTCTGCTGGTCAGGACCCAGTTCATCACCATGCCTTTCCAGCGCCCGCTGACCTTTACTGTCCAGCTCTGGCTGGCTGAAACTAATGAGATCTTTCCACTGCCTCAGTGCCAAAATGACTTGACTCTGAAGAAGCTCAAGTCCCATTTAGAATTGTTGACTGGGATCCCCCTTCACTTCCAGCGGCTTCAGTACCTGGATGAAGGTGAGAACCTGTAACCTCTGGGATTCTTGAAGATTATTTGTAGTACCTCTTACCTGTTAGTTAATTACAGTCCTGGATGAAGGTCACTTGGAATTCAGCTCTTGACTTAATGCTTAACTTTGCTTCCTTCTCCTTAAAGATAATGGTCTACTCAACAGGATCTCTTTAGGTCAAAAATTGCAAACACTGACCTCTACATTCCTGCTGAGCTTTGTCAACAGCCAATGCCAGTACCTGGCTGATGCACCTCAGCCTAGAACTGCTCTAGCGAGGCTCTGGCCACCCCTCTGCAGTTAAATTGTGTGCAGCAGTGTTTTTTTCCCTTTACTTCAGCTGAATGTGTGGTGTTGGAGTACTTGGCTTTGGAGGTTACAAGAACAGGTAGTCCTTGAAACTTGTTTAGACCTGCTAGTTAAAACAAAATAACTCTTCCTATTATTTGCTTTTTCAGCTCAGACTTGGAGGTTTCTTTTTAGAATAAAGACACCATGTGTGTATGGATACACCCAAGTATGTTTCTCCTACAGTGTTGGTACTTCACACGGTACCTGCAGCTTTCTGTGGGTTACAACCATATTATCCCAAGAGCACTATTTTTAGTTTTTTCTGGGGTGGGGGAGTATCTGCCTTTTCATAGCTCTAGCACAGTGGGACCCAAGGTGTCCTTGCTGCATGATGACAGTCAAATCAGAGAACACCAGCATGGCTAAACAATTCAGTCACCTCTTTTTTTGTTTTTAAGCTGGTCTTTGTCTTCTCTGAGGATGTGCTGACTTGCTTTGTGTTGACTTGCTTTGCTTTTCTAACTCCCTGCAGCAGATCTGTCAGACGAGTCTACGTTTGAGGACAATGATATTGTCCCTGGGGGAAGGATTACAATGCGCATCTGGCAGCAGGATGGCTGGGGGCGTCTGGTGGCAGCTGCTGCACAAGGAGACACTATGAAGGTTGATTCCATTACTTCTGTGCATGGGTGGGATACTGTATGTGGAAAAGCTAAAAGCCTGTTGCTGAAGGTCTAAGTGCTTTATAAAGCAAGACTTCATAGAGCAACCAGTGGGGAAGTCTTCAATGGAAGAGACTTGCTATAGAAGTGAAGTAGGCTAGTTGTACTGACAACAGTTCCCAATAAAAGTGGTATTTTTGAGGGGGCTGCTAATCCAAAACCAGTGAGTCAATCCCTAATGCAGTCTGCTGAATTCAGAAATAAGACAACTTTGTGTTACTAGTGAACAGCAGGTACCTTGGGAGTGCAAGTTCTTTTCACTGTCTTAACAACCTTTGTAGCACTGATGTGAGTATACTTTCAGGTTATTTGTCTCTGCTTTCATGTCTGAAAAATACTTGCATTTTTTATTCAGCTACCTGCTGTTTTACCCTTCTGATGTGTTCTCACCAAAGATACTTAATCCCACGGTATTTCATATGGATAGGAGAAATAATACATAGTGTCTAAACAAGGCCTTTTTCTTGGTTATCCTAAAACATCATGAGGAGATTGAGTTTATCTGTTCTTGGATATTCTGGTGAGGCAGAGTTACTCTGTTATTATGAGAATCAGAGGCAGAAACTCTCTGTTTCAGAGTCCATCCTCCTCTGAGCATACTGACCCCAGAGTAAGAATGGGACTCAATACATGACAGTATCAAAATCAAGGATCAGAAGACATTCCTTGTCTCATCCACTTTATCTGGTGCTAGTTTACGGACCATCTTGAGTTTATGATCCTGTCAAGTCTGGTTAGTAAGAAAGCTTTGATTTTTAGAAGGCAAATGTTTCTGTGGCGCTCTGATGGAGGGCATGCTGCTTTCTTGATTTAGGACTGAAGTGCTGTCTCAGCAGAAACACAAGATACTTCAGCTGATTTATACTGTAAACCTTCAGGCCTGAGCAGATGTGGTCATGAAATATCCTTTGGCACCTTTTGTAAAGAATCATTATCTCCCTTGCCCTGGCCACATTCCAGCCTGGCTGATCACATTGTGTTCCTCTGCCTTTCCCCAGCCACTGCAAGCGGGTACCGCAGGGTTCTGCGCTTCCTTTCGTTAACTGTTGCGTCGTGTTGCAGTTGGTTGGCAAGCAGCTCTTCTGTCTTGTGCCCCAAATGGCTTGTGTTTTCCTACTGGGCAAATTGGGTTTTGTTGGATTTTTGTTGTTTGTTTTTTTTTTCCCTCCATGTTTTGTGTATTAAAGGTTCTTCCTACTTGGTGTAGAGCAGGAATCAGAAAGCTGTGCCACAAAGACAAATTATCTCCTTTGAAATGAAAGGTGTGTTGGCATAAGAGCTCCACAAAAAGCTTGGTGAAACTGTTGATTTTTCAAATGAAACAAAACAAAAACAAAACCCACTTCTTTTTAAGAAATAACCATACAGCTGTTCTCGTAATGTGCTTCCCCTTACTAGATGAGAAAACCATGGTGCACTGTGGAAGATGTAGCCCAACATGGAAATAGTTTCTCGGGAAGCACAGCAGCATGAGGCACCTGAAAATTGTTCCTAAGAGGCCTCTTGGCAACACTTTAGAACTGATGTTTTTGGCTTTATGACCAAAAAAAGCTCCTTCTGGCAATGAATGTGATACAGGACTGTTTCCTGAGGCAGCTTAGGTTTATGAGTTGCTTGCTGAAATTAGGGCCCAAAGTCTCACCTGCCTCCTAAGGAACCTGGGCTTATGTGGCCAACACTGTCTGTCTCTTTCCCAAAAAACTCAGGTCACTTTCCAACAAATTTAAGAGGACAAGGGTTGCAAAGAGAAACAGTCTCTATAAGGTTTTGTGGAGCTTAATAACTACATACAAAAGGAAAACCCAAATTAATGTTCCTTCCCACAAATGGCTGTGAATAAATATCATCAGGTAGCAGAGAGTCAAGATGAGGCAGAAGCATAAGAAGCAAGCAGGTATTATTGACCTGGTGTTGGAGTGATTTATGCAGTGTGCAAGCATCCCCTAAGTACAGATACGAGACTTCCTTGATACCTAAAAAGAAAGAGACTACTCTTTTGAAAGAGATTACAAGGTCTGTGTTTATTCTGCAGCTAGCCTGTCTGGGAGTTACCGAGGACTCTGCGGGCACCTCGCCGTACGCAGAGTTGCTGGGACCACAGCAGAAAAAGGAATGGGTGGCACACCGAGCTTTCGTGGCACTGTTTGTTGCCAGCCACAGAGGTCATGTTGAAACTGTCGAGTTTCTCCTGAGACATGGTAATATTCTTAGATACAACAATTCTTCTCTGGCTGTAGCTGCACAGCTTACCACCCTCCTGCTTGCCCAGGCCATAGAAATTTACCCAAATGGCCTCACATATTTTGTCTTTGAGGTGGAGAATGTGTTCAGCCCATCGTTTCTGATGTAGACTTGGAGACAATAAAAACTGCTGTTCTTGCTAAGTGTAGTGACCCTTGGTGTTAAGAGAAATTAATATTGGAAAATAGGATTTCTGATTTTTTTACTTCCCTATTTGAGTCTCATTTATTTATTGCTGTTTTCTTATTAATGCTGAGTTTTTCAGTCCCGTGCAGTGCTTTCACTGTCAGATGTAAGAAGAGTTGTGAGCGCTAGTTCTGTGGCTCTGACACTTTGGAGTTTTGTTGCTTTGCAACTAAATAAGCTGCTGTTCCCCAGAAATCTGTGTTTTCACCATGGACAGTCCTTTGGGTCAGCTGAAGTCACTGGATTATCCTGAATGAAAGGACACTTGTTAATGAAAAGACAATTTGTTAATTGCTTTTTTTATCGTTGAAAGTGAGTTCTGAGGGGGAATCCCACCTCGTCTGAAGATGTTCCCTTCAGGTTCTTGTCTCTGTGCCCCCTCAGCGTTTGTCCCTGTTAAAGGATGGCATTGTCCTCTCCCACTGAGAGCTCTGTGCAAAAGCAGTGGCAATGCCTGGCTGCAGCAGAGCCAGCAACGCCCCTGAATGGACCAAAGAACGTTGTGTGTGAGCCGGGGCAGGAGAATTTGTTCCCTAGGCAGGTTTATTAATTCTGCTGATTGGATGTGACTAAAACCAACTGCCTCTGCCTCCAGAAGAGAAATGTGCGTTCTGGCCCGCAGGTGGCATTGCCTCCTCTCACATGCTGTGCCACTCTTGGACTGTGTTTGACTTTTTGCAGGTGTGGATCTGCATTCCAAGACCCCGCTGGGGAGGACGGCCCTTCACGTCGCTGCTGTCACCGGCCAGTGCGGCTGCATCGAGCTGCTCCTCAGCTATGGGGCACGAGCCCGTGACCGGGACCGCGAGGGACGGACCGCGGTGAGCCTGGCCCGCCTGTGGGGCCAGAAGCAGAGCGAACACACCATGATTTGCTTCCAGAGGAGGAGGAAGAAACCCCCTGGCACTGTGCCACCCACCAGCGCTGTCAGTCGGGCCTCGCAGCAGACATCTGGTCCCACGTCCTGAAATAAATACGGACTAGCTGGGTTCTGGCAAATTTCGAGGGACAGTCAGTAACTTTCCTAGAGACCCACACTTCAAATGTAGGTCACTGGGTGGGGTTTGGAGGTTTTAGTTATGAAATAAGCTCATGTACTTGGTGATGCTGCAGCAAAGATGACAACTAGCTTGACAGCACGGCTCTCAAGCACCCTCTTAATTTGTAGCTTAAGCGTTTATAACGCGGTTCCCCAGCCAAACTGGCCATTTAGTTAATATGGTTTCGTAGGAGAGCTGGGGCCTGTCTGCAAGTTCTCTTTGGCATGTTCCTTGCCTGGGTAATTTCCTAATGGTTGGCACCAGGCCAGGGCGATACAGTTTGATGGGTATTTCAGGGGACTGGAAATCCCTGGGTCTTTAATCCAGTCCTGGCCCTGGCTGGCTTTGCGGCCTCTGCCAGATCAGTTACGGGTTGTTCTGGAAATAGGGCAGTTTGTCTGCAGTGGGAGGGTGCAGGCAGAGTTGATGTGCTTGTAAGTAGCTAATTATGACTGCCCAGTGCTTGCTTCGTGCCTCCAACATTTTAAGCCTCAGGGCTCTGAAGGTTGAGGTTTCCTGAAGCCAGTGATGGGGTGAAGGGACTTGCCCATCTGCTTGCAAAGTTTCTTAGTATCCCAGGTTCCTTAGGTGCTTTAAAAATAAAAATACTACTCACAGCCTCTTTATGTCTATAGGATGAGTAGGAGGAACCTGAGCTTCTGGTCTGTTTCCTGAGGGCTTATTAGGGACTCGGTGCTCAATGTTGAACAGTTGCTTTGCTTAAAGAGACATTTTTCCAAAGAGCTCAGCCCTTAACTTCCAACTGACCGCAGAAGAGGAGGTTCTTGATGGAAACTGAGCACTCCTGTGAGCGTGGCCCACTGCCTTTTCGCTTGCAAAGCCCCATGCTCAACTTGGAGACTCCACAAATAACTAACAGGAGTTGTTCTTGTTTCCTTGTGTCAGAGCATTTTTAACTGATACCAGGATTGCTACATAAATATCCAGGTAAGCAGTGAATTTGGGCTTCAGTTTGTGTTCCAGATAAGTTCCTGGGAGTAGCCATGTCCAGAATGTGATAAAAATCAGCATCCTGTGGTGCAGCAGTGTGTTTTATGAGAAGGTGAAATGAGGATCAGACAGATGCTGGCTGTGAACTTGGATACCTTTAGTTTATATCCCTTCAGGGAGAGATTGTGGCTAATGCTGTGGACTAAGAATTGACTGGAATGCTCTCCTCCCAGCTTTGCTGAGGCTCTGGATTCCTGAGATCCATGCTTAGCCGTGCTGCTGCTTCATGAGAACCTGATTTCTGTCTTGTATGGTATCACAGATGCCTGTGAACGTTGCTTCTCTGCAGTGGTGTGCAAAGTCTGCCCTAGAAAGAAGGGAAGCTGTAATAATGTTTTCAAAGAAAGGAAACACAAGCAAGTAAATGATTTGTGTGTTTTGCATTATAACCTTTACTTTCTCTTCTCTATGCTACAGCACAGGGAAAGGATCAGTCTGTAGAAGATTTTAGTGAGGACTTGTTAATGAAGCTTGGGATCCTCAGATAAAGAAACACGAAGATTGTTATGGAGATGAAAATGCACTAAAAATGCCTTGAGTCTAATTACGCCCAAGGCAGGACAGACATCACAACTGTCTCCTAATATTAAGAAAGCCAAAGCAGCTCTTTTGGAAGGACTGTGGTTCTCCTGGATGCAAAAGGCAGTAAGTTGAATAGAGATGACAAGCACAGGAATAATTCATCACACTTTTTTTTGCTATCAGCTTACCCCCTTTCCTTGCCTGGGCAGAGTCCCAGAATTGCTCACAGGCATCGTGCTGAGCGCTGCTACCCCAGAGCCTTGGGAGAGCTGTGGCTCAGCAAGCCTGAAAGAGTGACTGCTGCTACTTAGAAATAGCCACTGCAGCCAGGGAGAGCCTTGGATGTCTCTGAACTGTCACCTTTCATACTTTCAAACATCGGTGAAATGCTCCCCAAACATCTCCCCCTTTTCTAGAAACGTCTGTGATTTCACCTGAGTTACACCCACACTTGCTTATGTGAAGTTTGTTCCTCTGAGCTCCTCCCCTGTGGATGCTGCAGATGAGAAAGGCTTGGTGCTGCTGCCAAAAGTGAGATGCTGTGAGGAGCTGCCTCGTGGGGAATGGATGTGTCTGTACAGGAGTGGAATAAAGCAGAGTCTGTGGTGCAGCATTGTCAGGCATCTTGCTGCTCCATAACCCAAGGCACCCAGGTGAGTGGTGGGGATCCCACCCACGGGACCAAGAGCTGGCCTTTCCTTTAGGCAGTGGTCAAGCCTGTCCCTCTGCTCCTAGTTCATAGCCCTGAAACTTCTTTGGCATTAAAGTCCCTTTCAATGAAGACAGAGAGGTAATTTATTTTAAAATATGCCCTTTATTGATGGAACTTACACACCTGTGGGCATATGGGCCCCTCCAGACTTAGGCAACACCTGAGTAGAGATTCATGCTCCTGTGTTTTATCAGCACTCCTGGCAGCTGAACACCACTGTTGATCTTGTCCTACTTGTGAAATACAGCCTACAGCAGACCTCTCTATGGAAAGTGAGTATTGAAACTCGGAGCAAAGACCTGTCATTGCTTTGGTATTGCACAAATAACTTGTTAGCTCAGTGAATTTTTAAATAGAAAAAAAGAGCAAGCTTGTTGTTATACCTGTTCCATATTTATCAATTGACAACAGTAGTGCAGCACACTGTGGCAATCATTACATTCACTTCTTAAAGTGAATCAGATGAACAGAAATTGTTAAATGCCAGAGTACAATATAGCTTATAAAACCCAACAGACATCGGAAACTTGTACTGATTGGGCTCTTAGATGTTGTTTTCCTCTTGCTTAGGAAAGAGAATTGTACTCAGCTTGCAATCTCCCCGACATTGTTCATGAAGGAAGCAGACAAAAGTACCAATGAAACAGAAGGGCTGCAATTTAGTTAATTTTATGCAAAACACAATCAGCATTCAAACTGGGAGTTACCAAGCAGAAATGTATTGATAGAGAAGCCAAAATATTCTCTGTGCATAAATGGTAAAATATTAAAACCAAATTTCAAAGAGACTCCTGGGACTCATGCAGCTATAGGCGAGAGAAGATGCAAGGGTGAAGTTTGACGCTATCAAAGTCAAGAGGAGTTCAGAGAGGCTGTGATTTAACCCCTGACACACCAGGCCATACCTCTCTGATATGGACTGGTGCAGTGCTGGTGTGACAGAAGACCTTGTACCAGGAGGGGAAAAACAGGCACTGCTTTTTCAGCAGAGTGATCAGAAGGGAGGGTGGTTGCTTGTAAAAGATGGTTGCAAAGGATCTATGCTGGGGAGAGGATGGAGGGGAAGAGCAATAAGGAGCTGGTAAAGGACAGAGAAATGGAAAGAACTGCAGATCAGCTGGGGAATGTAATTATGGAGGTAATGGCTATGCAGGACCTGTGTTCTAAGTCCTGGAGACCCCTAAGTTGATGATGGTGAACACTGATGTCCCATTTTGTGTTTTATTTGGCATGGCAGACTCCTGTCAGCATTAAAATTATCTAAGTGCACACAAAATATTTTGGTACAGAACAACATGAGCTCCTCTTTCCCAGACTTCATGCACCCCACTGCACTTTTAGGATTAATCAGTCTTTATGTCTCAGATCCCTGGAGGCTCCGGTCTCTCTCTGTCTGTAGCACCATCTCTGGCTGCAGCAGAGCCTGTGTATGCAGGCTTTCCCTGCCTTCATTTTTTGAATTTGCAGTGTCCCTGGACTTGTAACCACCAGCTGTGTTCAAAGACAACCAGGAGTCGGTTGTGAACCACGTCTGGGGATCGTGCTGACCGTTCACATTTAGGAAGGGTAGCGGTTTGGAGAGGGAAGCCAAAAGCTATTCCCTTTCTGCTGTGCTTCCAGCATCCCGTTTAGGTTGGTTTAATGCCTAACCTAGGCTGCAATTGAGGTTAGTGCTTTGGATTTCCTTCAAGTCCCAGTTCTCCATCACTGTTCTGTTTGCAACATTTGCTTGACATGGCTGGCTGGTATGGTTTGATGGTGTTTTGCTAGAATTCCTGTGTGTACAGAAGCTAATAAAGGAACTGTCAACTCAGAAAACCCATCTTAAAATACAGTCTTATTGGCTTGGGATAAGAAACAGAGATCCCTTGCCCAGGCCTTTTCCGTGGAATTTGTGACGCTATTTTAATTCCTTTGGTTTCCAGTAACCAAACAACCACTGGGGTCAAGCAAAAGTCAAGGTATAAAAATTCATTGCTATGAGGCTCCTTACCTACAAGCTGGCCATATGTTAGAGGAATGATCTGGGCTGTAGCAGTTGTCTTGCATCTCCTGATGAGTGTTTGTATGTGTAATTCCAGTGTGCACACGTGTTTGAGTTCCAGCTTGTATTGATTGACTTGGACTGTGATAATAAACAGTATAAATTAATCAGATGGGAGTTAAAGCATTGATGTGCTGTATGGGGGGGAAATTAAATTCAGTGCAGTGACCTTGAGCAGAATGTAATTTCAAAAGTGCCTTAAATATGCTGATGACGTAAAATAAAGCTGAGGAAGTTGGAGGGGCAGGAGGGTAGGAGACAGAGGAACAAAACAAACCAATTCAAAATGATTTGGATTTATCAGGATCACAGGCTTATGCAGGTTACGGTGGGGAAGTGGGAGGTAATGAGGCCAGGGACCAAAAGTAATCAGACTGCAGTCAGAGCGAGGGCAGTGCGGAATACAGATCAGAGTGGCGAGAGGGCAGGGAGCACTGGGGAAGCCCTGGCTGAGGTGAAGAGCTGTCTCGGTGCTTCTTGCAGAGCTCAGCTCTGCAGCTGCGCTCGCTGCGTGGCTGAGACACGGCTGGTCCTGCTGAAGAGTCCTGCTAAAGAGTTCCTGTTCAGCGTTGTCAGGCCATGAGCTGGCTCGTACGTGAGAGCTGGGTTTAAAATGGGCTTTCTCTTTGAAGATCTCCAGATGAAGTTGTGCCTCTTCCTGGGAGCAAACCAAGTAAAGCAGAGAGGTAGATGGAGGGAATATAGCCATGGCAGCGTGACTTAGAGTCAGGCTTTGTCTGTTGGTGTAAAAACATGCAGGAATCCTTTCATGCTGGTTTGATGAGGCCAAAGTCCTCAGGGGCTATAAGATGTGCGACTGCTAGTTGCAGATTAATAAAGGAGAGAATCAGCTTTTGATGTTACAGGAAACATGAACTGTAACTGACTTTAGACTAGAAAATTAAAAAATGTATTGTGTTGGACTAATGGGGCCCTGCTGTGCCGCAGTAAAGCACAGAGAAATTGGGGAATCTTTCCAGTTGGCCAATCTGGAGGTAGATTCCATGGTTTTGAAAGTACTTGTTTTCTTCTGGTTTTCTTTCCTTCTTTTTAGTTTTAACATCTATTTTAATTTTTCAAATGTTTCATTTATCCTCTAAATTGTAAGCTTTAGATTTTTCTCATTTGTGGCCAAGTAGCTTTTGAAACCCATTCAAAGGCAGAAATAATAAAAGGAGAGCTCTCTGCATTGAAGTCTGTTGATGTCCTCGCAGCTTTCTGCATTCTCTCAGATAATATTAAGCACCCCTGTTTAAAAGTGCTTTCTCAAACTTGACCCATATCTCTAAATGTGATTTTTACACTTATTTTTCACAGAACTAATTAGATATTTAAAAATATAATCTTCCTGTCTTATCTTTTACTGCCCCAATTTCATTTATATCCATAAAAGTTCCCAATAATTGATAATTTTCAGTATCTTAATACCTAGGGCATATCAGTAACACAGAGACTCCTCCTTGCTCAGTGCTGCATTAGCTGGAAATCCATTGTTGTCTGGTGGTCATATCTGCACGTGTTGTGTTTGCCATAGTTCAGGAAGGCTCTGAGCAGCTACAGGGAAAACTGGAATGGGAACAACAGAAGCTAAGGCGAGTCACAAATGGTGACTTCATCTCACACCCCAGTCCTTATGTCATATGAGAATTGAGCCATGAATGGGGAGTGGTGGAAGAATCCCTGGGGAAAGAAGAGATGGATCTGGAATTTTTCCTGTTCTGAGTCTCTTCAGGCTTTTGTGGCTTCTGATTAATGAGCTGCACAGCTCAGTGTCCCTGCCTGGGACACTGGAATCACGCTGGATGCGCTCTGCCCCCACCCAGGGATGGGTCTGCCTGTGATGGTGTGTGTTGTAGTAGCAGTAATGGAAGGAAGATGAGCCCAGGCACTGGTGCCCCATGTTGCTGTCACCCATGGGTTCTCCACGGCAAATAGTGTTAGTTAGAAACCGCACCCTTGGAGTTCTGCTGTCAGCTGGGGCTGTTGTCACACACTTAACTAATACCCTCGAGTAACTTTATTTCTTATTCACATGCACACTTAATGTCCTCAGTCATTAGACTGAAAAATGTTAACCTTGTCATAGTTAGTGACTGGAAGCAGAAAAGTCCATTTAATTCTCAGGGGAATGAATTCTAATTTTCTGCTTGTCAGAAAGTGACATTTTACATATTTTTCTTTTTTTAGTTTAGTGCTAGATTTAAATGTGTGTCATAGGAATAGACCTTTTGTCTGTGCTAAACACCCCAAAAGCCTTGGCGGGTATCCAGTGTACGAGGCTCCTGACCAAAAGCTGCTGCTAGAGCTCATTTTGTGCGCTGAAGAGAATGGGAGGTGAGAATGCAGAGTTGGAGATAAGAGGTCATTGCAGAGGGCACATTAGCATTGCACGTCAGAACACATATTTTCCCCTAGAAAATATGGATGAAAAGCAGCTCATCTGGAATAAAATATCCAATGAAGATCCAAATTATGTTAATCAAGCAGACTAGTACTAATATTTGTCATTAAGATGTGACACCTTTTATTTAATGTCACAAACTACTGGGAGCCTTTGAGAAATGTGCTGGTTGGAAGGGAAGTTGTCTGCAGATCGTGAGTTCACTGTTCTATGAAAGGGAATAACTTGTGTTTTGAAAAATAGATGGCATTTATGGCAAAGAGAAATAATCCTCCCCCAGATTACAGCTGTTCACTGCATTGTTGTGCTGCTGGTCCTGTCTCATCAGTGGGTATTTTATAAGGTTCTTTTTTTTTTCTTTCCCTGAGAAGGACATTGTGTGCTGGGAGCTGGGTGTATTTTGAGAAAGAGACACCACTACAAAGAACTCTGAGTCTAAATTGCCAAGATGGATGAAGTAAAAATGAGGGATGGTTATTTTGCTTTTTACAGATGAGAGCTGAAGCAAGGGGAGAGTGACTGTTGTGGCCAAAGTCACCCTGGGAGTCTGAAATTGCATCCTGATCTTTGAAGTCCAGTTGCAGTATCTTTACCATACATTGCCTTTCTGTTCCCTTCTGCTGAATGTAGATTTAATATGCACATGTGTAATGAGTCAAACATGTTCTGCATGCATTTAGCCAAGTCCTGACCTCGGGGACACGAGGCAGGCTCTCCCTCATCTCCTTAGGAGTGCTTTCAGGGCTGGGCTCAACCCAAGTTGTGTAAAACAGTGTTGGCATTTAGTTTATCAAACTAAAGCCCCTCCTGGGCTTGAAGTTCAATTCCTCTGCCTGGTTTGTGTTTTAACAAAGTCGAGCTCCTCTGTGGGTTCTGGAGAAGAGATGGGAGGCCAGTGGGTAACAAACTGCATGGCTGATTGTCTGACCCCTTGTATTGTCTGTGCCACAGATGCTGATGAGTGATTAGCATGTAACAAATTAATAAATCAATACCACAAACAAATAAACCATCTATTACAGTGGCCTGGCAAGTCCTTGGAGGAGAGAGAGAGACTTGCAGGTGTTACATTCTTTGCTGTACAGAAATGCCTCTGGACTATGTGCTATCTTGGCACCTTGCAGATGTGAGACATGAGATTAATTATATTCCAGAGGTAATTTGATACATGCTGAAAAAAGCATTTGAAGTTTTTTTGCTTAGTTTTGTTCTATGCAGATATTCTTGAAGGGAGGGATGAGTGATCAGCACAGTAAATTGTGGGCTCAGGAGGAAGAAGTTCATACACCAGCTTCCTGTACAGCCCTGGCCTCTTGCCTTGAAGGTGTTATCCACACTGACTGATTTCAGACAGCTACCTTTGGAGTCTAAAGATGAGACCTTAATGCCCAAGCTCCCTCTGTAGCTCTGTGGAGAAAGCAAGGATCCTGAGCCAGAATCAAGCAATAAATGGAGTTACTGTGTTGCCATCAATAGGCTGTTAGGAGCACAAAAACTTTTCTTTTTCAGGAGTAAAACCTATTTAAAGGTGTTGTGATACATTATGGAATAGAGTTAATTAATGCTCTTGTATCAATCAAAGAGAGATTCAGACAGAATTCAGAGGTGGTTTCTGAATCTGTACAAACACCTCCAAATCCAGAATGGGACAGGGGAGTAAATAAATTCCTGATTGGCCTGACTGATTTCTCCATTCTCCTCACACAGGAAGTGTGTATGTACTTCTGTGGAGTTCTTTGGGCATGATTTATATATTCTAACAAGTATATGTGTGCATAATTAGAAGGGACAATAAAGAAAAGCAGTTGATGAAATTGAATTATGCATAATAAAGCTGTAATTTTATAGAGAAGTCTGTAGTCATCAGGAGAGAAAGTGAAGCTTGATTGTTTTATTAGTGTTGTGAGAGACCTGAGCTGGAACTACAGTCTTATAAGTTTTAATATTTTATGATGTCTCATTGTATTACAAATAACTTATTTTCTAACTCTTCATTTCACCCATTTGTGGGCCTTTCCTAAAGCAGCATATCCTGCCCTGCACTCTCCTCTTACTGGCTTCCAATCCTTTTATGCTGTTCTGGCTCTGCAGGCCCTGGGTCAACTGTCATCCAGGCTTCATTTAAGGAGCATTTCTGATTAAGTATGGCTGTAAATGTATTCTCTGTATTTAGACAGATATGATCCTGCCTCACGTGGCAACTTGATAGAGGATCTGGGAGTCAGCTGAAGTCTAAAGTCAGAACTGTTTCTTAGAAGCACAGACCTGGGGAGGTTCACAAGCCAGTCTAGTGCTGCCAGATAGTAGGGATGGTGTATTTTGTGTCAGGTATCCAAAACCCAAAGAGTTTAGGTAAGACCAGATGAATAAAACAGCCTTTTGGAACCTGAGGTACAGGACAAACTCTGCAAACTGGTTGTCACCTGGCCTTATGGGGACTGTTCAAGAGGCATCAATTTACAAGGCAACAGTGTGTATTTATCTATTTCCTCACATTAAAAAAGTGTGAAAATCATCAGTACAGAGTACTTCTTCAAAACAGAAAGATTTGGCTCACCAGATTTGAAGACCCTTTCTCATATTTGGTTGCTTTTATCCCATCCCTGACTACTGTGTGCATGTGCATTATTCAGCTCCTAAGCGACTCTAGCAACACTGCCAAATTCACACATGAAATGAATATAAAATACATTCCAACTAATTGCAGTATTTATGTAACTTGGTGTCTTCCATGTTCCACAAAACCTGAAGATTGTTAACTCCTGCAGAGCCAGGAAGCCAGTAGGGGCACACAGCAGTACGGAGTCTGACTCCCCATCACAAAACGGTGTGGGCAGAACCAGTCTGGTACTGCCTGTCACTATTGACAGGTAATGACTGATGAGCAGTGACTCCAATGGTGCAAATGAAAGGAGAATTAAAGGCAGATTTAGGCAATCTTTTCTCCTTCCTGAGTCCTTTAAGTGTAAAATACTGCAGAAGTGCACAAGGAACATTTTAATTGTGATTTGCTGAGTTCTCAAGTTACATAGCACTGATCCAAGGTGAAGGAGTGAGTTAGTCTTGAGCTGTCTGTTGCTGGCTATGCCATTAAAATGCTTATATTTTCTCAGCACTCCTACATTAAACAAATGGAACAAACAAATGTGGTAAAAAACCTGTTTTGGTCAGACCCATGTTGAGAGCTGGTGAAACTGGTCTTTTCTCATTTGTGAACGAGTAACTCAGATTATTAAGGACATGGATTCTTGGAGCTCTCCTCGAGAGCTAAGTCATTGACTAGTTTGCACTGCAACGTGCTCCCTTTATCCTGGCACTATGCCCTGCTTAGAGCTGGCTCAAGACTGCCCAGAAGTGCAGGCTAAAGTGAGTTTTTCTACCTTAAAGATTTGGGGCCCATCTCCTGGTGCTCTGCAGTGTAGGGAAAGAGTAGGGGGTGTCAGAACTCTTCCTCCTCCCAGGCCCAGTAGCACCACTGCTCATACACCAGCAGTGACAGAAGCAGCACAGCCCGCCTGGCTTCTCAGGACTTGTGCTTAAGCCAGAAGGGCTTTGTGTTGCCACAGAGAACTCCCAACATTGCCCATGACTACAGCCAGGAAGGAAATGTGGTGGGGGACAACATCTCTCTGCCCAAGTGAACTAATAAACAGTGTCCATCCCCAATTTTCCCCCAGCCTGTCAGCTCTATCTTGGCTTCGACTGCGAGACTGTAAATATGTGGGGTTTGTTCGCTAAGCCAGTGCAATGCTGAGATGGGAGCTGTAACACACGGATGGGGAGCACAAGAAATTACTGCAGCTTTCATTTAAACAAAGGACATGACTGTGCTCTGGCAGTAGGAGCAGAATGGCTGCCTAATTTTTCCAGACAGAGACTGTAGCTCACTGGGTTTTTTTGGGCTCTTGCTTTGCTTTTGTTTTTGCTCCAGCTTTTAAGGATGAGAATGTTGTGTCTGACGCATGTCAGCAAGCAAAGGAGACTCACTAGCATAGCTGGGTTCATCTTGCTCCCCGGTGAGGAATAAAAGCATTAACCGTCTCTCACTTCAGGAGGAGAAGGGGGGGCCGTGTTCAGCCCGCGAGAAGTGAGAAGGCACTGTCAGGTTCGGGTCAGGCTGGAGCAGGGCTGCGCGCAGCTCTCAGCAGGACGGATCAGCCGGGTGGCGCACGCAGCCTGGAGGCACCGCTCGGAAAAAGCAAGAGACACAAATGTGTGTGTGGGGGGGGGGAGGCTGCCCTGGCTTGTTCTGGTGCGAGGCTGTTCTCTATAACAGTGATCTTTCTAGAAAGCAGACTTGGAAAAAATGGATCAAATAAAGAGCTTTTACTGAGGAAGCAGAGAGCAAATGGCCGTTTCTACACTCTCTATATTAAAACTCTCAATAATGCTGTGATCAGAGCTGTTAAAAATGCTGCTTCACAAAAGTCCTGCCCAGCCACGTTTAATCCCAGTCCCGTACCTGCACGGCCTGATCCTGCAGGGAACTGCACCCAGAGAAGCTGGTGTCAGCACAGCCACCTAATGAAAAGGGTGGGGGGAGGAAGGAAGATTCTTTCTGGTCTGTTTATTTCTTCATGGTTGCATCTCTTTTGGTGTGTTAAAGCTCTTGGGTTTATTTCCATCACAGCTTCTTTAGTAAAGCAGATAAAACATGGAGGGGGAAAATAGGAAGGAAAGGGCCAAATTCAAAGTTGAGTCAGACCTGGGCCACATACGCAATCTACAACCATAAAGTGTAATTTATGTTAATAAAAACATGGTACTGACTAATCACTTCGAAATTTCTGACAGATTTCAACACAGCTGTGTAACTGCACTCACCTAAACTGGGATGCATAAGGTCCTGATATCGTAAAGAAACAGCAGAGCTTGGAATAAAGTCCTGGTGAGCTGCCTCGCACTGAAAACTGCATCTCCCTTATTATCATTCATTTCCTGGACTCCAGGTTTACTGATGCAATCCCTTCTCTCCATTCCAAAACAATCAAATGAATAAATACAAACTTGTAAATCCCTAAAGCAGTAGCTTACCTCCTCACTGCAGTAGGTGCACAATGGCCATTGAATGGCAGTAGAGTTAAGATCCTTTGACTGAGAGCAAGTTCAGAGCAAGCCTTAGCAGCTTCTGTTGGGTAACTGTAGTTTTTGGTTGTGTCTGATCTAAAGTTGGGTGGGCATGTGAGTATTCAAAGGTTTGGGTGCCACAGGGCTTTAGATGTGCTTCAGTATGGTTTGTAGGGCAACACTGAAAATGCCTGAGGAACATGGTAGGAACCCTGGGGTGCTGCTGTCTTCTGGGTCTTACAGAGACATAGGAAAGTAGGACTGGGAGGAATTTTGAATGATTTTCCATTTTAGCTCTCTGCCTGTGGCAGCATCAGCCTGCACCTGGGCCGTGTAATATCTTTATGCTGATTATTTTAAAAACTAAATCTCCTATTTGATATTTATTTCTTTATTATGGATCATTTTAAATTGTGAACAAACGAAGCAGAAACTTGGATGGAGTTTTCTTAGTTTGTTACCAGGAAATTAAGAACCTAATATTTACTGAAATAAAAAAAGAAATGCGCCACTCTTGTGTGAAACATGATTACTTTTTGATTAGCTGTCCTTACAATCCTGAGCTTTTTGTTACTGACACAAGTCAGGAGTAATAAACTTAAATTATATAAAAGATATGACAGGTAATTATCCTCAGAGATACTCTCTAAAAAGGATATTTTAATGTATCGTACTATAATGTAGCTAGCACATCTCTTCCACGAAATGTAACCTGGATTATGCATTTCCAGAGTAGGAAGTGTGCTTATTCTAAGCTCAGATTTTTCATATTTCTTGTCTCTTTAAAGACTCAAAAAAAGCACCAAGAAGTAACAACCAGCCTTTGATCTATAATTTCCTGTGCTGTTGCTAAACACACAGTGAAATTTTTTTACTTTTAGATTTACTAAGGCTGTGTAATGTTACTTTTGAAGTCAATCTACTGATTTAAGAATAACTGAAGCATTAAAGGCTGGAAAAATCTCACACTGGGGATGAGATGTAATGATGCTTATTGCTAACGTGCTTTACAGCCTTTTGAAGTGATGTTGTTCTGAAGAATACGTTGCCTTGTGTTCAGACAGAATTTTGCATGTTACAGTAAATACAGCTGCATTTATTTAAATGATAAGGGATTAAATCAACCTGCTGTTTACTTTTATACCTATCAGATGGTCTGACCTCGTCTTATCCTCCTCATCTGGTGAACTGCCCCCCTAAATGCACTGCCTGGTGGCCATCTGAAGCCATGGTAGTTTATGGATGGTGCAGAGGGAAATGCAGATGCTTCAGAACACCCTTCATGGACAAAACCTCCCGTTTCTCTGCAAGCCTTGGGCTGGATGTCCAGGGCTTACCACCATCCTGGGATGGTTTTGGGCATTTCATACGCTGTCAGAGCCTGTAAAACCCAGTGCTCAGTTGGGTAAGTGTGTCTAGCTTCAAAGGTGGCAACACTACATCTTTCTGCACTGAGATGAAAAGCTGCCCTGTGGTACTCTTCAGGTTATATCCAAGAATTTCCAGTTGGAAATCCTTATGAAAATAAATCCACCACTGAGGCATACAGGAAAGAACGTTCTGTTAAATCTCTTTGACTTGTTCTCTGTGTAACAGAGTGAGTCTTGAGACACGTGTGAGTGGCCTGAAACCCCAAGGTCAAAATGATCTCCAATTCATCTGACAAAAATAATTACTCTTTCCAGTGTCTTGTTTCACTGGTGCCACATGAATCAGATTTGTGTTGTTTTCACAAAGTTTCTGGTTTTGTTTTGAATTTATTTCTCAATACTGCTGGTCTTTTCCACGTGTGATAGAGCAGACTGAAGGGGCAATGTTTTGTTCACTGGCAACCTGATTTGTTTCACTGCTCAGTGGTATCATTTTCCAATACAGTTAAATTTATTACGCTATGATCCCATGAAATGGTTTGACATGCTTTCAACTAGTTAAATAACAATTTGATGGGATGTGAAAACCACAGGAGTCAGGAAGAAGGTAATAGTCTGTGAGTGGGCCTTATCTGTCTTGCTACACTGACACTTATGGTTTCAAGGGGAACTAAATACAACACATTTAGGAACCTAATGCAAGAAGTGACCTGGGCTGGACTTCACAAGTGAGTGGAGATTTCTGGTCCGGTTGCCAATGACTATGTTAGGCTGTTTGTCACTTTGATACTCTGTGCAATGTTTGGAAGAAACCAAAAAGAATCCTTCACTAAAGGAGAAATGATGTGTGTGAATGGGGAGCCTTAAGTCTCTGAAAAGAAAAAAAATTAAAATCTACCTCCTCTGTTTTGGAAGGCAAATGATCTTGGAATTAAAGTTAATTCAGGCTGACAGAGCAGCCACCAGCAGGCACTGGAGACAGTGATTTTTGCACAAACTTAGGAGTGCAGTGGGTGTCCATTAGGACAGTCACAGCATGTAGCTTTGCAGAAATGTCTCCTGTGGAATAGTGATTACATTTATTCTCTAAGCAGCCACCTTTTACAGTAGCTGGATCAATTGGCTATGCACACGCTGTGCTTGCTTTTCATTTTGCTTCTTTCAAAATGTACAGCAACACTTGTATGGTGACAGCAGTCTGAGTAGTGCTACTTATTCAGAATCACCATTTCACTATCATGTCATAAAAAAAAATCTTCATTCTCTGATGCAAAATGCATTTTAAATAAATAATAATCTTTCAGCTCTGAGCTCCCTGTAAAATATATTAATGAAATTATAAATAGTAAGTGCCAGTTCTGTGCCAGTTCTAACAGCACAGAAAAGAACACGTTGTGAAGGAAAACACACCAGGTTTTTGTCACCCAATTTTGTTGTTTATAAAGCAAGTGCTTGTGAGAAAGATAATTCTGATTTCATAGTACTTCAACTTAAATACAAGTGTTATTTAAGCCTTTACTATTATTTCATCACACATGCAGGAAAGTATATGCAGACACACAGCTATGGTGGCAAAAGATGTCTGACCTATTTCCACGTCTTGCTGTGGTGACTGTGTGTCAAATACAGTAAAATTTTTGCATATGCATTTCTGAAAGCATCATCTATAGTTCCTCTTCAAAATGAGCCTGCTACCAAAGAACTAGTTTATCTGAAAACAGTCAAATGAGAAAATGGCTTCAGTTTTCTGAAAAATTTTAGTCAGACAAGGAGGAATTGATATGCATGCCAGTTTGCTAACGTGAACCTTAGACCACCAAAAGCCTTATGAAATACTGCATCAAATAAAATCTAGATTGAAGCACAGAAGACCTCTAAATATACTTTTGTCTTGTTTTCAGTTTTGGTTAAAAATAAATGGCATAACTTTTTATATACATTTAGAGACATCCAATTCACAGGTCTGACTTTTATATAGAATTAGAATTGTCTTGACTTTTGCTGCATTTTTGAAGTGATTTAATTTTGTTTTGAAGCATTTCCCCAGCGTGTGCACTGAGTTTACTAACACTGTCCTGACCTTGGAGATGGTGTGATATTTTATGGTGTGCAGTGACATTTATGTGCCCAACTTGGCTCCAATAAATAGGTTAATTTCCACAAATTAAATGCCAGGTTTGAAAGAGTACAAGGCACTTTAATAATTCTCTATTGGCCTTTTGGATTCACAACTGGGGCAGTTGACTGGGCAGCCCTTTGTTAGCTGCGAATCCACAACTGCTACACATTTTTTTCAGGTATAAAGAGTGAAACTAAAAGTGTGGGGAAAAGAAATAGTCATGTTTATAGTTTCACATATTCTTGAACACCAAAACCCTAAACACACACATCAATTAACAACTGACAGGTTTATGCTGGAGGAGTTCAGATTTTAGACAATACTCCTTACACTTCCCAAATATCAAAGTATCTCCTGACTGATGGGAAGCGCAATAAAACCCCGTTATGGTCAGTACAGAGTTAATATTCACACATGGGGAATAAGATTCAGAAATGTCCAACTGTAGATGCTGGACAAAGAGTTTATTTTGGTTTTGAAAATCAAACCATGACTCATATGGGTTTGGATTTCACTTCATACAAATATCTACTGGATATTAGGTGCCAGCTTTGGTTCTTTAATACAACATTTTTTAAAACACAGTAGTCTTGAAGCTCCCCTTTCATTTGGCCTGAATTAATGTAATTTTGTCGCTACTAAATTACATATTAATCTTTACCTTACTGTGTATATAAATCAGACAAGAATAAGAGGATCTATACATGACCTTAAAATAAACTGAAGAACCATGTGATTCAAATAAACAGAGATACAACCCTAGCAATGACAAAGAAGCACACTGGTGTAAAATATTGTTCTTAGAGCTATCTTGCTTGTTCAAAAAACAGTTTACACATGTTACAGTCAGTAGCTAAAATGCAATTTAGCTTAAATTTCCAGAGTCTGATTCCAAGTTACTCTTTATTCTGGTTTTTAAGTTATGTGTCTGAAGTTCTGCTATGTATTCTCATTCTTGGGTAATCTTTCCAAAGGATATGAGTCACTTCTCCATTATTTGTAAAGAATACGGAAAAAGTAAAATATTATTATTTTGTGGCCATTTGGAACTGGATGTTAAAAAAAATAGGTGGGATGTTGATCATTGTGAGTCATTTCTTGGGAAGAAGGAAAGAACAAACACTAGCTGCTGACCTACTGCTATGAAAGCCAAGGACTTACTGCTGACTCAAGAAGTTGATATTGATAGCTGCAGAATACAGAGATCTTGCAGCAGGACTGAAGAGGAAAGTCTTCCCTCTTTAAGGAATAGGGAGTTATAAGCAGCTGCCTGTGTTGATTTCTTGGAGGCTGTTGTTTGTGTAAACAATCTTCTAGTTTAAACACCTTGGCCAACTAGAACTATATCCTGCAAATAGTTGCTACAACTAAATGAGACTCCTTCTGAGTGTCCAAAAGTCCTGGGAAATCTTTAGGTAGGTCATGAAGTGCAAGACTGAACTCCATAGCACTGAGGGGGCTCACCAGTAACTCCCAGTACAATTCCCTACTGTTTCTGAGTCTTTCACCAGGTCTGGTTGGTATAAATATTGGTATAAACAAAACTGAAGCAACATAAATACTTTGTAACATCTCTGCATTCTGATCAACTCATTGAAAAAAAACCTGTTTTGATACTGAAACTGACTTTTGAAAGTGACTTTGTTTTGCTAAATGGCCTTTGTATGTTTTATTTATACCAGTCAAGCAGCTGCACTGGAAACTACTCAATTACTCATGTGTGTAACTACACAAACTACCTGTAAAGCGTGCACAACACAAAAAACAATGCATTTAATAATTGTGACTTAACTGTACTTGTGATTTGCCTGTTTTTTTTCAAGCTGTAGTGGACACACTATGATGAAGCCTAATAATTATATTTTCTGCAGGTGTTCTTTGTTTGTCTGTTGTGTTTTGTTTTTTTGAGGAAAGCTCCTTTCCAAATGTACAGATGCAGTTCCATGACAGCTTCAGACAATTTCAGTCATGCCTGCTACTCTCCTCTGCCTCTTCTCATCCCCTTTCTGTTCAAAAGAGATGTTTTGCACTAGCACAGGCACTTGCAGGCTGTATTTATGTTTGAAAAAGCTGCTGTGAAACTGAGTCTGAATGGAGGCTTTCACAGAGAAACAATGATGAAAATGTGCTCTGTCATTACAAAGTAAGTTTTTTAAAGGCTTCCAATAAGTATTTTAAAATCATAGTCTTACTAATGCTAATAAAAATAGAAAATAGTACCTGCTCTGTGATCTTTATATGACTTTATTCATTATTACTTCCAAGTAAACTTGAAGCAGTATTAACAGCTTGGATACCATAGATTTCAAAAAATCAATAACAAATAAAACACTACATTAAAATGTTTGCATTTTACCAAAATGATTGTGAATGCTTGCATAGATTGTTTTTAAAGCATAAATGTTTAACAGTCCAACAGTCCACTGCAGAATGTTAACTCAGGGATGCAAGTGGATCTATGTGCCTAACTGCTATTTCTTAAATGTCAGTCAGAGGGCTCACAGGGCCACTTCAGGTCCTTATGAAAGGCACCTTTGCAGCTTTGGATTTGAAAACCACGTTCAAGTTCCAACCCTGGAACAGCTGATCTCCAGCCAATAAATCCCTGGGTAGTCTTAGGTACTGGGGGAGATGGAATCACCTAGAATAAAAGTAACATGAAGAATTAAATGACTAAAAGGTTTTTTATTGTAATTTCTGCCATGCAACATCCTCTTTTGTGCTGTGTGTATGTAAATGAGAAATTATCAAAAATAGTGGTTTTAAATGCAATCTGATGAATTAATATCCTGAACACACACTGACATTAATGAAAGAAGAACTTTCAAAGGTAGCCCAGCTGCATGCAAGTTTGATTTCTAATACAGTTTATAATTTAAAAAGTCATTAGAGCAATTTAGGTCCCATTCTATAACAAGGCACAGGGGAAGAGAACTAAAATGGCCAAATTCCAATGAAGAAACTAATTTTCATTTACCACCCTTCTAAAAAAATAAATATCATTTAGTGCTTAAATTGGTGTGTATAACAGGAAATCAAAAAGCAAAGTCATTCTTTAGTTGTGCACGTTAGCAGACTTTTTTTCCCCCTAAGTTTTGCTCAATACCCTTTTAAGGGCTTTAGTGGCTTTACAATATTAGGAGAATAATTTTATTTTCAGCTTTGGCTCTTTTCCTTACAGAGTAATAATAATATTCTTTAAAACTAGTTAACTTCTCTAAACAGGAGAGATAACATTTTATACTTGCTATAATGTATTTGGTAGCAATGCAGCTATGGAATAATAGTTTTGTGGCCAAATGCTAAAGATGTTACTGACCAAGCTGGCTTTGGCATCAAGAACTTATTTGTTCTACCTTCTTTCTACTTTAAAAGATGGGTAAGCATCAAGTTAATCTGCAACTAATCTAGCTAAAAAGGAAACAAAACAAAAGCCAACAGCCTCTGTTCACTGACTGCTGTGCTTGCTTTGGCTGAATCATCTCAATTGGGCATGTTATATCATTTTAGCATCTGGGGACTTAGCAGAGAAACACACAGCAAGAGAACAATGTTTCAGTTCTCTTGCCAGAGTTGCTTCACTTTGTTCTTTGGCCAAGATTGGAAAATGTTTATGATATTTAGGTGGAGCAGTTCCTCTGAAAAGATAATATTTATGGCCAAAAGTGCCACCCACTGAGCAGGATAATGAAGGAAATCATGTGCCACTTACAATCTGGGGGAAGAGAGTATGAAGAAGCAATTATTAATCTAACCTAGAGGGAGCAGATATGATGACTGTTACCATGAAGGTGAATGTGCAGAAAGACACATAGTTCTGAATAAGGACTTAAGAAACTTCACTCTGAATATGTAACGGGTGACCTAAATCACAGCTAATCCTTATCTTCCTTAGAAAATAAAGATTCTGAGGTGAAATAGAAACTATGATCCCTGTTCCAGTATGCACCAGGCTATGCACGCTACTTTAACAGCTGATACCTGTCTGCAGGGTTTGTTAACACACATACACCCTCACTGTGCTGAAGCAGAGGTAAACTTGACTGAAATTGGAGGCTTGAGACAAAACTGAAGAACAATTAGAGTTACTGGCAGAAATGCTGCCATTTCATTTCTCTGCCACACTCTTAATTTTTGTTTCAATTTAATCTCAGTAAAAGCTTTTAGTACTTCCTCACCTTATCTTCCCACCCTTGGATTCCTCTGAAAGAAAATTAGTTCAGCCAGTAGGAATTTCCAATCTCTTGTTTCCTTAATCTTGTCTAAGTGAACTAACCTTCCTTTGTGTTAGCATATTCTGCTTCCCCTTTTATGAATATTTCCCAATGTCACTGATATAGCTGCTTTAATAGTTGCCCTGTTCACTGGTGATTCTGACGTTGTATATTTATAAATCAAACCATCAGCCACATTTGACTCTCATTTCCAGTGGTTTGACAACTTTTGGACTGTGAATATGTGAATATAAATAATATAATATAGAATATGGGAATATAAATCATATAATATAAAACCAAATAGTTATGAATTAGCTCATTAGAACTGGCTTCTTCTGGCTACTCTAATTTGTGTCACTAAAGATGACAGTGGCATTGTCTCTGCCAAAAAGAAGACTCTTAAATAAAGCTAGAAAAATGACTACATCTTAACCAATAGTTAAAACTGAGAGTGGAGGTTATGATCAGCCTTGAAGTAAGACATGTACATGTCTATTTGAGCAATGAATGGTCAGCAGTCACAAATGGCTCTGTGAGCACTCCTGTACTGGGCTGCACAGTTGACTTCTGTTACTAGATGTCACGGAGGAGTGCATGGGGGAGGTGTTTTACAGAAGGATGATTATGTACAGTGAAAGCTCTGTGAACTAACAGCCATATCCAAAGGGCAATTCCTTGTCTTAAATGAATGTTTTTAAAGCTCTGCTCGGGTTGCAAATACAATTTACTTTGACCTTTAGTTAAAGGCCCACCTCTGCAAGACAACTGATTTTTAGAGCTTGTGTGCTTTCTTAAGACAGATATTGCTGTATTGCAATTTTAAAATCCAATTTTCTAACCTTAATGTATTGTTCCACAGGTGTCACAGGTCGAATCTGCAGATGTTCTGGAAGCTGTATCTTGGGCTTTGTACTTGGTTTCTTTTCATCTTCAATCAACTAAAACCAAAACAACATTAAAAATTGGAGTCTTTCTCTTTTGAAATATGCTGTAGTATCTGATATCTACACCATTCCCCCTACTGTTGCATCTGAACTTCCTGTTGTTTCCATCTAAAACAGGACTACTTATTGTAGTGCTTTGGAAATTATTGTAATGTACTTTTTAGTTTCAGAAAGTGATGGAATTCTGAATTTCAGGTGAGAGACTAAATATTGCTGAGTGATTCCAACTCTCTTAACTACACCACTGGTACAAAACGGGCTAGAGCTCTATCTTAGATATATCTTATACAGCCACAAAGCAAAGAATAATAATGATAAATACATATGTTCACCAGTAGTGGCAATGCATAGTTTGTCAACTTTTCAGCTGTAGGTCTACTGTGCAGAGGTCTGCATGACAGACCATAGTTATCAAGGATGAATGTTGAAGCCTAGAGGACCAAAGTTTTCAGTGGTGCTAACTTGAATGACTACAAGAATTTTAAAAAATCCTAGAACTGTTTAATTACTTGTAGCCCCATGGAAAGTACATTTATAACTATTCAGGGGCCGCATCAATCCTGTTCTTTAGAAGCAAAATACTGTGATTCCAAATGTAACACTATGTGCTACTAGATTCTAATATCTAAACATCACTGAGAATAGACATCTCTCCAAATATTTTCGTTTGTTGTAAATTCCCCCACTGAAAATTTAATTAGCTAGAACCTTTTCCCCCTGATTTTTAAACTACCATATGGATAGACAAAGGGGAAATATTTTCCTGTCAGTGTGCATCTAGTACTTGTTAACACTCCTGGGAGTCATGTTTCTCAAGAGAAATATATCAGAATATGCATAGCATACAAATTACCACTTCTCATATTTTATTCAGAGGGAAACTGAAAACTTTGAACCCATCTTAAAAGTAGTGCACTTTTTACCTCGGAACCTAGCTTAGTAAAGCATATTCAGTACATTTCTAGTCTTCTGTGCTCTCATAATTTTGTGTCCAGATAAATTTGTGTACATTTAATGTGTTGCTTATATGCCATTCAATTTTACCTCCTCAAGAGGTGTTTTCAAGAATCCCCATTTGTGAGACCATCTTTTTGCAGCATCTAGTTCATTTTCAATGTATTTTTTCCTGAAACAGATAAATATTTAAGATGACTTTGAAAGCTTTAATTAAAAAAAAAATGCAAACCCAACTATTAATGTCACAAAGCAAAGCACTTTAGCATGAATCTTTAGATCTTTGCCTTAAAACAGCAAAGTTATGAGTTAACAATTGTCTGACTCAGAGGTAGTGGGGAAATGTTTTCCACAGGTTGGAAATGAAACAGTGAGTGTGAATGCACTTCCTTGTAAATTACATTTATGTTAGGAATTGGAGGAGGTCAGTTTTGGGACCCTCACTACAAGAAAGCCATGGAGGCCCTGAAGCGTGCCCAAGGAAGAGCAATGAAGCTGGTGAAGGGTCTGGAGCACAGGTCTTATGAGGAATGGCTGAAGGAACTGAGGTTTTTCAGTCTGGAGGAGGCTCTGGGAAGACCCAATTGCTCTCTACAACTACCTGAACCGAGGTTGCAGCAAGGTGGGGGTTGGTATCGTCTCCTGGGTAACCAGCAATAGGACAAGAAGTAATGGCCTCAGGTATGCCAGGGGAGGTTCAAGTTCAGTATTAGGAAAAATTTCATCTCCAAAAGAGTGGTCAGATATTGGAACAAGCTGCGGAGGGCACTGGTGGAGTCCCCACCCCTGGAGGTGTTCAAGAAACACGCAGATGTAGCACTCAGGGACATGGTTTAGTGGGCATGGTGGTGACGAGCTGACGGTTGGACCGGATGATCTCAGAGGTCTTTTCCAACCTCAATGATTCTGTGATTCTTCTGTTCAATAATTTGCTGACACGTTTCTTGAAAAACTTGAAAGGTAAGCACCGATGCCCTTCCATGTGTACTTTCATCTACTACTGACTGACGAAATGACCGTTTGTCCCCCGCCCTGCCCGGCCCCTCTCCCGGTTCCTCGCGAGCACTGGAGCAGCGCTGGCCGCTGCGGGTCGGTCCCTCACAGCTGTGCCCCTCCAGCTCAGGGCTACGTCACTTCAGGGGCTTCTCGCCGATGGCGGGCTCCGGAAGGAGCGCGCACACCGTACAAACACACGGGGACTGAACCTGGGAACAAACTCCGTCAGCCTCTCCCCGCCGGAGCGCGGCGGCTGAGAGCGCGGAGCTGCCGGGGGGCGCTGCCGGGGGCGGGAGGGGAAGGACGCGGCCGGAGGGAAGCGGAAGAGGGGCCCGGGGCTGTGAGGGGAGGGCTGGGCCCGGGACTGTGAGGGGAGGGCTGGGCCCGTTACCAGCAGTTGTCCCGCGCCACGAAGCTGCAGACGGAGCCGCGCTGCGACATGTCCGCGCGCCATCGGCCGGGGCGTTGCTGGGCGACGGCGGCGGAGGCGGGGCGCGTGCGGGCGGGCGGTGGGGCGCGTGCCGGCGACGGTTAAAAGGGAGGGAAGGGCAGGCGCGCGCCTGCTGCGGCGCTCCCTGAGGGCCGGGTCTGCCGTGGCGGCGGCTCCTCGCTCGCTGCTGTGATCCCCACACGGGCCTGATCCGTAACCCGGCCTCCGAGGTGAAGGGCTAAAAATTGCCCATTCTGTGTTTTATTTAGGGCCCTCCACTTGGTGTTGTCAGTAATTGTTTGGGAGAGGCTTTAAGTGTTGGGTTTTTTTGTTTGTTTGTTATTTTAAATGTTATCAGTAGCAAAGCGTGTTTGGATTGATCCGATGGGAAACTGTTGCCTTGCTTGAGGAGTTCGCTGTATTTCAGAGGAAGAGCTGATGTCTAAACTTTGCAACTCGATGAGCTAGGCTCACCTTAGCAGAAAACAAAGAGCTGGCCACCTTTTTGGATCCTGAGTTGTTAAGAGTTCATCTTAAACCTGAACAGGAGTTATTTGTTCAACAGCCAAAAGCTTGCAGTATTGTTCATTATTTATAGTGGACATTAAAAATGGTTGAAGGTTGCTGATTTGATAAGAATCTGCTTGCTAATGTGTCCAAATCCCAGATGGCATGTGCTATGATGGGTGTTTGCTTCTGTTTCCTAGTTTTTAATCTGCCATCTCCAGTTCCTTGGTCCTCTTGATACCCACCAAAATGATCTTGTAACATACAGTGTCTTTGTGATCTCTTTTCCTGGTAGATGTTGTTCTTTACAAACTCCGTGCTAATATTAGAAGTTCTGAGAAAGACCTCAACATACTTTATGGGTTATGTGCGAGAACCAAAAAAATATTTACAGCTTGTAAAAAGTTCACTGTGTTCCAATATATTCATATTTTTGGCTCTATGTCTTTTTCTTTTTTTTTTTTTGTAATTTTATTTTCTTGCAGTGGCTTTCTGAAACATTTCAACAATGAATCTAGCCAGCTGGCTCTTTGCCAATTATGGGTTTAAATAGTTGCCTGACCCCTTCCTTTTGGTCTGGAAACTGACTTGTGCAAACACACTGTAAATAGCTAATGTGACTTTTTCACACCATTGGACAGTTTTTATCCTTATTATAAAATAAATGCAGAAAGGTTTTGACCTAAGCTGAGTAGTTTATAGGTAGTGTGTTTGAATGCTTAATTGCTAGCTTTTTATTTGTTTTTGTTGGGTTTTTTTATAGAGCAAAGGATGTAAAGGCCTGAAATATTTGAGTATGAGAAGACTGTATATACATTTATTAGTCATTTTAGAAGTACTAAGGACCTCTATTTGAGTAAGAGGAGAAAAAAAGCACCTTCTGTAGTCCTAAAATAGCAATTAATACTGCTTTTCTGGGTCTCTAAAAATCATTAAACTATCAACAAATAGAATAGTTCACTTACATGGAATTTCTTGATACTCTAATTGATAATTAGCCTAGCAATGAAATCAGCTGGGTCTCCTATCACACCCATAAATGCTTACTCATTGTCCTACTTAATTAACTCCTGCTGCTTAGTCACATTTATCTCAGGAGTCCTCTTGTTACAGCCTTGATGCTTTCTGTGAAAAAAGTAATTTGTTAATGAAAACAATCAAATTCATAGTTTACTGTGTGTCAGTTTTTAAACTGCAGTAGCATTTGTCAAGAGAGAATGAAATTTCTTATACTAATAGGATTTTATACAATGTTCAGTCTTTCTCTTTTTGTACTTACTTTTTTCAGATGAGAGAATGCAGTAATGAGTAGTTAAGTTTTAGTTTTAGGTCTTAACAGATTCTTCTGATCACAGGACGATATTAGAACTGCACTTGCACTATGAGAAAAGAAGTGAAATAGGACTTTAATGAGCTAATAACTATACTGGCTTAGGGATACAGGTCCACTGAGATTCAAAAGTAATTTTCTGGAAGTCTGGATCTTGTAGCTACATACAGCAGCATTTGTCATCACATGGCATACTGGAACAGATACTACATCACTCAAGATACGTGTTTAAATAGAAACAAGTCTAAATGCTTGGTGCTTCCAAGCAACATTCATAATCTTTTAAGATGGGTAAATTCTAATCTAGATATGCCCATAAATGCCAAAAATCCTCATGCTTCCTGTCCTCTTCCAGTTAGGAATGACGCAGTTATTCAGGTGCTCAGCAGTGCTGCTGTTGATCGAGTGGCCATTCTTTTAAGAGCTCACAACTGTTCTTCAAGAATTTACAGCCTGTGTATAACTTGAGAGTTGCAGATTTGTATCTTGAGTTTCAGATTTCCTTTCACCTGCATAAAGCATCACCCTACCACTGGGGATGTAGTTTCAATTTTGGTTTGGTTTTTTTTTACAGACCCTGTACTCCCTTCTCTCAGCAGATAGTAAAACTGTTTGTGGAGTTATGTTCAGACGTGGGCTGGGGCAGTGATATGGATTAAAACTAAACAAGTGGAAAATGAGATGCTTTAACCCAAGTTCTGTGTAGCTGTACAGATGATTCCACCAGCACACGATGGGACAATGCACGAGGGTTTGGAGGAGGGCAGTGCTGGATGATAATGCTAAGTCTGAGTTTTAACAAAGCTACAGCCTTAGGATGTTGTGTTGATACAAATATATGTGGTACCGCTCTGTGAAATAGGTCAGGGAACCAAACTGACTTAAACAGAGTCTGCAGAAGGAGAAAGTCAGATCACTGTTTTAATCTGTTTCACAGAACAGCTCCACAAGCAGTTATGCTTCTGCAATCAAGGCAGCAGACAGAATGGAGACAGGAAAAGGGGATGCATGAGCTGAAATGAACAACCCAGGGTAGGTGGATATCTTAAACCTTTACTGCTGCAAAAGACTTTATTTAATGCAATGATGGCTTTGTTAATGTCATTCATGGTCTTCAAGATCTGAGTTAATGTTTGGTTTTTGGAAATCTCCTGGGTCTACCCTGATATGAAAATGTTAAGGCTTTTTATATTGCTTATTTATGGAAAAAAATATCCAAATCAGCACACAGTAGCTTTCTGTATGATAATCTTTGAAAATATTTGAAATAAACAAAACTGTTCTCTTCTGGGCTTTATGTAAGTATTTGTAAGTGCTGTTTATGAGCATCTCCACTCCCACTGGATATGCCGAAATTTGATTCTAGATGATACTTGTGCTCAAGTGCTAAAGATGCAGGTATAAAATACCTCATGCTTTACAGTACCCTAAACCAGCTATTCTGTAATTTTCAGCTTCAGTTACAAGGCCAGACCTAGATCATGTCCCTAATTCCAGCATTATGTTATTAGATAAACAGGTTTTATTGCACTTAACATTCTTCCCAGTAGAGACTAGTCTTCTGCCTTTTATTAGAGAATGGGTAGGAAAATTAAAGAAAATATTTAAATTTTGTTGTAAAGGGTATTTTGAGTGTGTTTGCATTTGCTAGTTCTTAGGCCATAAATTATTATTTTAAATTATTCATCACAGAATCACAATTAGATCTAAATCCTTGATCTCTTTGTGAAGAGCTCTGTGTTGTTCAGGTTGGACAATTACCCCCTCAGAAAAGAGGGGTGAGAATCCTTTCTGAGAAGTATGGGATGACATAAAAAATGATTGCTGTACCACTGCCCTGCGTACATGCAGGGTAAGTGTAGGCAGAGCTGGCTTGGGGCACTACAGCCCATAATAGTGTGGCTGGGCAGGGCAGGCTCTGAGAAGCTGGGTTTAAAGGAGGCTTTAGCCATGTAAGGACCCTCTCAGCTTTTGGTAGCCCCAGGTGTGTAGCAGCATAAAAGTGCTTGGGAGACTCTGCACCCAACTCTGTCCTCATCCCATGGGATAACGATGCACTTTCATGAGCTGTAGTGACTGGCAGAGTCAGTGGGGAAGCAACAACGCAAGAATACGACTGTTTTTCACCTTTTGATCTAAAAGCTTCCATGTTGAGAAGCATTTGTCACTAAAGGAAGCTGTGAATGGTATACTTGTTTTCTGAATGCTTTTGAAACAAACTATCACTTTAGAGATCTGGTATAACAGCAATACATTTTCTCATGAAGAGATGGGCATTATAGACAGTAATTCTTTCTTTGTGGGAACAGCTATAGCACAGGGGGCTGTGTGACTTCTACTGCATCGTGTCCTGCTGGGATAGATGTTTGTAAATGCTGTTTTCTATCAGAGAAGTTCAGGCAGTGCAATGTAATACATGTACTGTGAAGAACACATGCTAGTGATTTGGGGAATTGTCCCAGAGCTGTGTTGCTAACTAGTGTGGGACCAATAAGTCCCATACATTCCTGCTGTGCTGTGGCTTTTGCTGGGTGTCTGGCAGCTCTGTAGGGGCAACTGTCAGTGCTCTGACTGGTCTGTTCGAAGGCTGGAAAAGTAGAACAAATGCTCTGCCCTGATGGGAGATAATAGCAGTGAGGGAGGGGGGAATGCTAATGTCCCTGAGGAAACCCACAGGGTTGTATATCAGTCCATGTTTTCTTGTTTTGTTTCTGAAGGCCTACATGTCACACTCTAAGCACTGCCATCTTCTCATCTAAAACTTGAAAAGCAGCTTCATTACTTTCCTTCATCTGCACTGAGCTTGCTTCTTCCCCTCTAATGTCAGCAGTGTCAGAACCCCTGAAAATGAAGCTGTTTGCTGCGGTGTTTATGTATCTGTGTGTGCATCGATGCTGAGGCTCTTGCATGGAAACTATTTACCAAAGAGTATTAACTAGTACTGGCAGTTCTGTGCTTGCTGCTCCATGGTTCACAATATCAGGTGTGGAAGTCTAATGGAGACGATTGTAAACATAACTTCAGTGCCTTTTGCTAACGTTTCTAAATACTATTTCAGCTGTAGGCAGCCTGAGTGGTAGACTGCTTTGTTATGATTACTGAGATTTAAGTAAACAAAGCCCCATTAACACTACAGAGTCTGGCTTCACTCCAGAAAAACCTGCTGAAGTCTATCACATCAAGGATATGTTAATTGGAGTTCCTGAATTTCCATTTATGAGAGTAACCCAACGGCCTGGCTAGAACCGTTATATGTTGTAGCAAAATTTAGAACTGTCATCTTATTGTGGTTGTAATTATCCAGTGACTTTTGAACAGTGGGTATGTCTGCTTTCCTGACAATAAAATGTTTTCTTTTCTTTCCATAAAATGGCACTTACAGCTACAGCTTTATGCAGATTTCTGTCCTTGAAAGGCATGAACAATCTTAATTGAATTTAGATACCATTCAATAATTCCCGGAGTTTCACTTGTATTTGAGCAGATTCATCGCTTTTTGTTCAAACTAAGGATTTACATGAGTCACTTTACATTACACCTGATAGAGACACTTATATTTATATTGTGCCTGGTGGAATAAGTAAACATGCCCTCAAAATAAAATTATTTTTACTAGTGACATGGAGGGCTTTGTCACTTTCAGATTGGAGGCCATGTTTGCATTAAAATTCTTCATTAATAGGCATTGTCTCTGAGCTCTGCGCCACAGCTCTGGTTGCAGAGAGCTTGCTGAACGCTGCCTTCAAAGACCGTGGAACCAGGCCACCGCTTCTGGCCTGCTCAGTGTAAACATTTCTTGTAAATGCTGATGTGCAACTGTTACCAGAATTCCTCCCCTGACAAACGGTGGAGTACCTAGGCACAATATAGTTAAAGATGAAGGAAAAAGACATAATTTTGAATTTTGTTGCATTGTATAGACTGAAATCAAACTCTTCATGGTCTTTGAAAGTATTTTCTGTTTCAATACAGTGCATGTTTCAAATCAGAAAGAGTTGCCTTTCTTCCTTTTGCATGAAAGGCAGGGGGTCTAGGACGTTTTAATAGCTTTCATATCCTACTCTGCAAATATATTATTGCAGCACAATAGTTTCTTTGCATGAGAATTGCTTAAATGATTCAAAATGGATTGAAAAATATATTTCAAGTTTTAATTTTATGCACAGAACATTAATGAGCAGTGCCCCTTAGAGACTTGCTGTCAGTTTAACATATTCACAATAATCTCAACACAGATGTTATTCCATCTAAATCCTTTTAGAGGGAAGAAACTAGTAATTTTTCCTTGGAGAATGTCAGAAAATATGTTATTGTTGAAATTACATTTTGATCTCAGAATGCTATGTAAAATATCATTGCTAGGAAGAATAAGTAGCACATTGTTTCTGAGGTAAAATGCATGTGAAACTTTTTACTCCTGTAAATTTTAAAACACGTGAATGTTCTGTTAGTCCAATGCAATTCTTCTTCCCCTGGGGGTGGTTGTAGGCAATGATGGATATCAGCATCTAATTGTTTTCTAATTTAAGAGAGTATTTGTTATTAGTTCAGATTTCTCTATTTGCAGCTGTAAAGTGATGAAGTTATTGTCTCCTTCAGATATATTTCCCTGTGCATTCTCTGAGCACATGCATTAAAATACTTGCTAGAAGAAATTATATACTTACGATAACAGCTTTTTGTTGGCAAGTACTTAAAGTATTCTTTCTGTTTGGTGTGCTGTGATATGCCCTTGTTCTGTTTTTCCTACTTGGTGCACTCATGTTGTACTTTGCTTGCTCTTATATTTTTTAGAAATATTTTTTTTTTGTATTAGACTGGTGTTACCTGAGTATGGCTTTGATAGTGAAGTTACGTTGATGCTATAAAAGTGGTAAGGGTGTAAATCCATTGTAAATATTATGTTGCTCAAAGTTGGAGGAACTCTTTCTATTCCATTTAATCTTAACCAAGGTTGATCTTCAGTGGAGAAGCTGTCCCTAGTGCCCTCTGTAGACCCCAGCCATATGTAAGTGGTGCACAGGTAATGTGAAAGAGCATATTTAGGAAAGTGTTGGATGACTCAAAGCAATGGTTCTGCAATTTTCCCAGGTTTGTTTCTGTAGGCAGATCACAAGCTGACATAAAACTTATGACTTGCAAGAAGAGATCAAGCTCCTAGGGCCTCCTGATCATGCCTGCTGTTCACAGTGTGGTTTAAATAAGTCTATAGGTTTTCTGGTTTTTGACTGTAGTGGGAGAGCAGTGGCAGGATCTCTTGCAAATACCACTGATGATACCAGAACAGAACATCATGTTTAGTAAATGATACGAGTTTCTCATCTCCCTCTTTTCTTGCTGGCTTTCATTAATCAGTGAACGGTTCTGATGTCTTCCATGCTTCTTGGAATTCTAGCAGTTCTGAAAGGTATTTTATTGCTCTTGCTTCATGTCTGCAAGATTTATTTGTACTTGCAGTAGCTAGTAATGCTGTCTGAAGGACAGAGGTTTTAGCATGTCCAGAACTGCTCTGAGACATCTTGATTTCTGGAGCAGGATATAAAATTGCTCCCCTGATGAAAGGTGGACCCCAGACAGGAAGGGTCTAGTTTTGGCATTACAGTTGCTGTAGTCCATATACTACATCCATTTCTTATGTTGTTACATGCTTATCTGCTACTTGGCAAGCACTTCTCAGTCTATCCTGTTTAAATTTTTGGGATGTTGTTCCATACATTGACTTAATCTAAGTCTTCCTTAAAAAATTGCACCTCTTAACTTACTGTAGGAGCTAAAAATTCTATAGATTTGATAGACTAATTGAGAGTAATTTCTCTACCAAGAAGTCATCGAGCATATTTTATGAAATTAAAACATTTTCATTCTAGCCTCTAAATCTATAAAACATTCTTTAAAAGTGTTCATAATTTTCAGTCTTTTCATTTTAACAATATGAACTTAGGAAGCCCATCTTATGCTGTATTTTTACTTTACACACATAAAAAGCATCATATAGGTTCAGTCTGATATAGAAAGTTCAAGCATAATCACCTGCAGCATGTAAACCTCTATAGTCCATAGCGAGGGAATATTTATTGTGGGTAGAGTGCCTCTGAGACCTCCATGCTTCCTGAGGTCAGCTGGATTTGTGTAGGACCAAGCAGCCTTTTGGCCTTGAGCTAACCTTTTCAGGGAGCAAACCAAGGACCCAAGACAAAATTTAATGCTATATAATGCTGTCTATGGAACTGCCTGTGATAGGAGATGTTTCCTCCTATGGAATTAAAATGTTGTAATCTGTTGGCTAAATTTTAAATGTAACCTCCAGAGAGGCTCTGAACTGCTAAAAAGAGACCGTAGAACCAAATAAATCAGCTTGTGTGTAATAGAGGAATGGGAATTGCCTGTACTCTGCTTCCTCACTGTTTCTGAGCCAGTGTACCTTCAAGAAGTGAAGCTGGTGTCTGGTTTGTTTTGATACAGCTTAACTGCTTCTGTTGGGCTGATGGGATTTTTATTACATTACATAAATTTAAATTTTACACTACGAAATAACTACTTTATTTGTCTATCCACTAATAAACCCACTGAATTCCTCTTTTGGTCTGGGAGCAGGGCATAGTTTGAGCAGCTTAAATGATGGAAAGAAAATAGGTCAATTATTAGTAATATTATGGGGAAAAGCTATGAGGTATAGCAGGCCTAGTGTATACTACCAAAAGAAAGCATTGTAAGCAAAATTGTATTTAAATTCCCTTGGAAAAGGGTCAATTGTCTGTGAGCTGTGAGGTCTTTCCAGAGAGAAGGCTCATGCTAAGAAGGCAGTAAATTTTTGCACTGTTTTTGTCCCATATGCTGAAAGGTGATTTCCTCTGTGCCTAAGGAAAATGTTTTCTCTCTCATGATAAAAAAGTCCAAGTCATTTTCCCACAAGTAGCTACAACTTTAATAGCTCTGCACTGTCAACTTCCTGAAATCTGTTTTTCCCCTCTAACCACTACAGCTGTGTCTGAATCTCTCTGCTACTGAGCTTGAAGGGATCCTCCTGCTTCTAATGTATGGATGGATATGCATATTAAGGAGATGGATGCTCTGAGAAATAATAATAATTTCTTCACTATGTACATTCAAACCTTACTGTCAAGAATAAGTTTAGTCTTGTTGGAAGGTGTTTCATCCAAAAGCATAATGATTTTATTTATCATTAGTCAAGGAAAAAAGGCCCTTTCCAGCTATGTGAAGTGGCCACATGCATCTCAAAAATTGCTGTCGTGTTTCTGCATTGTGCAAAGTAGAGACTAATTTTAGCAATTATTGTTATTGTACCTTACTGCTGATAAACACTGTCGACTGGTCTGTGATCATCTATGGAACAATATGCTGTGAAAGCTGCTTTTCTTTTCAAAAAAACTCTTGATATTAATGACTGGAAGGCCCTTAGGATAAGCCACTGCCTGGAGGATGAAATTCTGTTCCTCTAAAGAATACAAAGAGAAAGAAATGTATTCAGCAGCAATCTGTTTTTTTAATAGTATCAGTGGAATGTAATAGAATTTAAAATATTTACGCTGTCATGCTTACAAAATACCATGAACCTATACATTCTTAGTTGCATTCAGAAGGCTCAGGATTTAGACATATGCTCTATAGGTAATGTTGCCATAGTGAAGAATGGTGTACAGTGACTGTAGTAGGAAAAATAGTGCATAAATCAATTTAGTATTGGTATTGGGAATATACAGGATGTTGGTATTGAATTGATTAGGAATTTGCTGCTTTTGTTTATCCTGAAAGTAAAAAAATATACTTTTCCTTTACAAATTTACAAAAAGATGTCTTGCCATCAATTACTTTATTCATGGTTTGGCAGCTTGCTTTGATCTGATTTGCAGCTCCTTATGTAAACTGCACCTTTAAACATCATCTGAACAGGTTCTTTCCTGTAAGGAAAAGGGGTGTTTAATTAAGTGTTGTAACAAGATACATGCAATAAAAAGGCAAATGATGAAGCACCTTGATGTAGCTATAAACTTTGGTTTGATAGATCTTTGACTAACCCAGGTTATGACATAATGTAACATGTATCCTAATTCAATGAAAACCTCTTTCAGTAGCATGTTAAATAGTACCCACTCATGCAGGCTTTCACATTAAAGTAATTATGGGGGAGGGGTGAATTATAAGAACAGAAAGAAAGTTTACTCTTCCTCTTTATAGTGAAAACAAATGTGTTTTTCTCCAGAATCTGCCAAGCCTGTGTTTTAATGATTTAACAGATGGAGTTGGCACATGTGAACCTGGAAGATGCATCTGTCTGATTTTTCCAGTCTGAGGATTTTTTAACTGCATTAATGGCACAGACGATGGTAAAATATCACCTCCCCAGGCTGCTTTGCTCTCCTAACACATAATGTCTTTTAAGGAGAAAAAAAAAAAAAGTGATAGGAGACTGGGGTGAGGAAAAGGCCAGAGAAACGAGGATTTGAAAAGTTTAATATTTTCTGTCTTCACTGGATTAGGCTTTTAAGCCTTTCACTTTGAGTTTCATGTGTGTATGGTGTAGAAACAAATTCTATGCAGGCAGCAATATTTGGCATCTTGGGGTTCTGATAATTAATTGCTCTAAATAAACACCATTTAAATTAGGGGACCAATAAGCACTGGTGTTTCCTCCTTTGTAATTTAAATTACTTGAGTGTTGCATTTCCAACTTTACTTTTTTATTAGTTCTTGCAAAGGTTCTGCTCATTTATAACTTCAGATCTAGCAATCTCACTAGTCACTTGTACTGCTCATTCTAGCAGGCATGCGGATGCTTAACTGGAATGAGGGCCCTAATCTGAATTTCTTTATTTTAGAGTGGAATCCTTAGCCCTCACCTGGACTTTCTGCTGAAACCAATGATATGACTACCTGTGTAAAGATCCTAAAGACTATTTGTTAAATGCCTCAGCAGTGCATAGGAATGGATGAAATTACAGGCTCATTAAATAATTCTGTTTCTATCTGCTTCTGCAGATACCTCTGTAAGAAAGTCCCTCTTCTAAAGGAAGTATTTTCCAGGGGCCAGATCAGTACTTACTGACGTAACCTATCCAGCTGGTTGCACTAGCACTATAGATAAGGACTTGCTAGGATATGGAAGGGCTCCTTGTTCTGTTTCTAAACAAAAGTGTTGTGATAAAATGAAATTAATCTGCAGTGGGCTGTGTACTGCTGTGTCTCCAGCACTGGCTTTAACAGCACCATACTTTTTGGTTCACTTCAGCTTTACCTTACTACTGCTGAGAAAGAAGAGATAAAGAGGAACAACTCTAATTGTTAATGAAATTAGCACAGATTTTGTGTCTGACATACTGGAGAAATGCAAAATGCCCATGAGAAGAGCAGCAAAACTATTGCAAATGCTCTAGAGGTTTTTTGCTGGAGGAAAAGTTCTAGTCATACAGCTGTACATCAGAAATGACTGCATAGTCATGTGTGTCATGTGTGGAATCAAAGATACACAGATGACACTAATTGGTCTAATGAGAGATAATAATCTATGAACTTTGCCTTGCCAATGTTAGATTATTATGGCTAAAAGAACAATACAAAAAATATAAAGTTACATGTGTTTGTACATGAGACAATCTATTTGAAGTTGAGGCAGATTTCCCACCTGCATTTCCTGGTAAAATGTGAATTCTGATCACATGAGGGAGGTGGAGCCTTATGTTTCTACAGCTGTCCTGTCTATTTTCTGCCATCTTCTTCCATCTCTGTATTACTCCTGTCTTGATAACACAAACCTGTTTGAGACTGTTAAATTATTGAGACATATTTTTAAGTAAATGTATTCATTGTGACTGCTTCTCTCTTCCCTGTAAAGTTTGCATTGCCTAGCTTTATGTCTGGAAATGAGATATGTAGATGAAGCTATGGGTATATTCCACTTGCTCTAGATCATCAACCATCACAGGATTCACCACCCTTTGGAAGTACCTGTTTCATTTGACAATGACAGCTTAGGCAGCCAGCTTCAAATAAATTCCTAACTTCTGTTTGAAGTTAGGTGTGCTTAATGCTACTTTTGCTACCTATCATGTAATGTAAGCACATAAATAGAAGGGTTTCAAAATGCCTCTGCACAGTTATTAAAAAAGACTTGAGCCAGTACAGAATCAAGCATGCTTATTTCAACAGTCTTATCCTGATTCATGTAGATAGAAACAGGATGAGTCTCTGCATTTTTAGTGAGTCAGAGAGGAGCATTAAGAAGCTGCTTTCTTCAGAAGCGCTTGAGTCCCAGAAAGAAAGTGCCAATTTTCTGTAAACCTAGGACACTGGAAGTATCAGTGCATTAACCATAGCAAATATCACTAGAACTGTTTGTTTTCTTAATGCCCTCTTGTATTTTAACAAATGACTGTAATAATTTTCTTCACAGTTTTAAAGTTAGATTAATTGGTTCATTGTGTTCTTTCTTCAGGAGAAAATGTGTTACTGATATCCCTTGATATGAGTGACATATGGGTTCTAGCTGAAATGATAGAACGTCCTTTAATTTAGCAAAACAAAAATATGCCTTGGCACTCTGTTCTTCTTTTCTACTAGTCCAGCCAAATTTCATTTGCAAGAGTGATGTGGCTCTTTTGTCATTGACTGTGGTGACAGTACTTCATCTGGATGAGATTCTTCATGCTTGTGAGGTGTGTTCCACAGGGTACCAGCAGTAATGAGAAAGGTGACACTTCTGCACTGCTTTCTTCTGCCAGTGTTGTTCATTTTGCAGCTCAAGTCAGCCAACAAGTAGAAGAGGATGGGAATACCTGAAAACATTAAAATACCCTAAATTAAATAAGTTCTTTCCTTCCTTTTTATGTTTTTCCTTCTAGTTTTCTGGTAGATATTTTTATTTTAAAAATTGTGGAGTTTTCTTTTAAATTATCTTACAGAACACTCTAAGGCAAAATCTGTGCTAAGGGAAATGCCCTTGAAATGCAGCAATGGAAATTACAAACTCTCTGGGATTCAAACCAGTTAATAAACTGGATGATTCCAAAGCACTTGGTTGCAGTAACAGTTGTACTGCACGTTACTGAGCAGGCCTGTCTTCATAGGCAGTAGGCATTTGGATCTGCTCTAGTATTGTCTCCATTATGATATTAAGAAACTAAAAAGCATGTGAATATAACTGACTTGCTGAGCAGTCTTTTATTGTCAAGACTCCATTTGAAAGGCTAGGTATACCAGAAACACTGAATTTCTAGAACAGAATGAAAGAACAGATACAAATGTGAGAAATGGAATTTAAACATTACAGAACTTGGAAATTTTCTACTAAATAATTCCATTGTCCATGGAAGTCAGTGGGACTTTCTATTAACAAATCTGGATGTGTCTTCTGCATTGTATGTAGTAGACCAACTGTAACTTTCTCCTGTGTAACAGATAATTTCCGTCCTTCAGAGAAAAGTATTTCTCTATTATTGAGGGATATTCTCATTAAAAAATAACCACATCATGCAAGCAAAGTATAGAAGGTATGCATTTAATGCATTTAAGGCTAAGAAAGATGGAGTTAAAAACTGCAGAAAGACAGGTGGCTGCCTCCTAACTCTAAATTGTCTTGTTTGGAACTTAGAAGTGTGACAAGTGAACACATGCAAGCTGTTGTGCTCCATGCCATTAATTCCTAGAAAATAAATGGAAGCTAATATTGAGTGTACCATAAACCAGAAAATCATGAGGATATTTTTATACTGGCAGTCATGATTATTGGTAGTTCTGACCATCAGAACTTCTCTGCATGTTTTTTCCTCTGCCTGGGTCCTGTATAAGAACGGGCTGCATAGCCAGTTTTAAGAAACTTCAGAGAAACTGTGATTCTGTATTGGTGTTTGTGTGCATATGTTGGTGGTGGTTGTTGAGAAACTGTTTGTACTCAAGCATGGATTTAGATTTTTTTTAGTAATGTGTTTATTAATTTTTTTCCAAGGAATAGAACAATTTGTGCAGAAAAAGAAAAGGTTAGTTAGTGTGCAACCACCAGCTTCCACAATCTTAAACCTTATTTAACAAACAATTTAACAAACAAATTAGAATGATGACTTGATAAAACCAAGTTTAAAATGAATTAAAATTATGCCCCATATATAGCCTACATCTATAGGATCTTTTTAAAAATAGCTTGCATCAACTTTAAAGTAATGAGTGATTCAAGAATTAAAATAGAAAAAGCAATAAAAATGTGTAAAACAGGCAAGATCAGAAAAGAAAAATTGAGTTCTAGATTAATTTTCTTCCTAGCCCCAATTTCAAATTTATGATAGAATTAGGCTTAATTTAGTCTCTCAAACAGCAATTCTCTGTAATCTGGAAAGTAAAGAACATGTCTAGAGAGAAGAGAGCATTCTCCATTTGCCATCCAAGTTTACCTTAAAAGTACATTAAAGTGTATTAAAACACAGGCACTATGACTGGAAATGCCCTGTGGCAGCTTACATACTCTTTCATCAGTAATTTGAATAATATTTGAATTTGTCTTTCACTGTAATCAACAAGCAAAAGAAGAGTCAGCTAATAGAAGCTTTTATTAATAAAGCGGAATTGATGTAAGAGAAATGAATGACTCTTACATCATGACAATGTTGGCTGCCATCTCTGTGGTGCTAAACACTGAGAGAAGACAAATACTCTCTGCAGCACGAAGTGTGACTGGGTGCCTTTAAGGAACAGAAAGTGCTAAATGACCTTTCATCACTCTAATCACTTGACTGGGCAGAACAAATTTTAATCATAGAATAGTATAGGTTGGAAAGGACCTTAAAGATAATTTAGTTCCAACCCCCCTGCCATCAGCAAGGACACCCCCCACTAGACCAGGTTGCTCAAAGCCTCATCCAGCCCAGCCTTGAACACTTCCAGGGAGGAGCAGCCACAGCTTCCCTGGGCAACCTGGGCCAGTGTCTCACCACCCTCATGGGAAAGAATTTCTTCCTCATATCTAATCTAAACCTCCCCTCTTCCAGTTCAAAGCCATTATCCCTCATCCTATCACCACAGGTTAAATTTAAGCCTAACTGATCTAAGGCAAGATGACATTCAGTTTTCAGAGATGGCTGAGCTGGTTTTATGCAGCTCTGCCACTAGAAATACTGGGGATCGTAGTGCTGAGACAGCATTGTCTGCTGGTACACCCTTCCAACCGAGCTTTCCTGGGCGTACTAGCATGGGTCAGTGTTGGTGATCTCTGAATTTCTGTCCAGTTCTGTGGTACATATTTACCAGTGCTGTTCCCATGGACTGCTGTTTTCTGATATTCTGAGGACTTGGTTTCCATTTATACTAGCTCGCTTCACAGGACTACCTTTGCATATACTTTAAGACTCCTTGAGAGAGTTGCTTTGTTGTTCCTTTCTGATTGGTGCAATGAAAACAGTCTGCAGAGACATCAATATTAAACATCAGAAGACAGTTTTCTAAGTAAAGCATGTATCTGATGAGCCATGTGAGAGAGCTGCAGGGAAATAGGTCTATGCTAGCATTAAAAAATAAAAACATCCCACCTTTTTTGAACAGAGAGACAAATGAAACACTTGAGTCCTTGATAATTCAGATGCTGGCAAAGAAGCCTTGTTTGTCAATCCTTTGACTTCAGACAGTGTCATGTAATTTTCACTCAGAAGAATATGTACCAAAGAGAAAGGAAGGCAAAGTATGTATATTATTTCTTTACATGTTCAGCAGGAAGCCAGTGATTTCTTATTCAGACACATCACATTGTTATGCTACACAATGCAATACCATGAAATGTGATAGGTCTTGAAAGATGAAGATGTCTCTGTGGGACAATCACTGTCAGGGTATTCATCTATCAGTTTGTATCATGCCTTTCCAAGTCAAATCAGAGCAGCAGAAATCCCGCATCTGTGATGCATTCTCTTTTTACAAACCAAATATAAACATAAACAGTAGGAGTTCTGCTCCTAAGATGAAATATAAGCTTTGTCATGGTGTCATTAATATTTTGTGTTTCTCAGCACAAGCTGGACTGTTGCTTGGGATTTGGGATTCATAGGAGCTTGTGCCTTCAGTTTCTGTTATGTAAATTAATTTCTTTTGCACCACTTCTTTTCCACCAAATTTTACTATCATTTGTAGGTTCCAGTGGACCCAAGCTGAAACTAAAACATTAAGTTTCCATCTGATTCTGCACAATAGGCAAGTGTACACACGAATTTTACAGACTCAGCACAAAACCGTAAGGCCTTGAAATTCACTTAAGTAGGCCCAAGTCACATTCTTGCACAAAGCTCTGTAGAATTTAGTGAAGTCTTTTACTCAGAGTTTGTCACCTAATTTGGAAGTTTAATTACACTCATGAAACTGCTGAGGTTATTATAATTCACCGTGTTTCCTTAGCTGCAGGTGAGGCAAGGGAAGACAGCAAAAAGGGTTGTGGTAAGGAGACTTTTGCTTAATATGCGAAGAGATCTTCCTGTGTTTCTCCCATGACAGCTTGTCTGTGAGTTCACATTCCTGAGCTTCAAATATCACTCCAAGCTAGACATCTCTTGAAACCTGACCCATTTATTCCATACCTACTCATCACATTTTGGTGAGGAAGCTAGGTTCACATCTAACTGCAGTTTTCACAGGAAAAAAGCTAGAGGAAAACACAACTTTCATAAATTTTCACTACGGGAGGGGGAAAAGCTGCTCTGCAAACTGGAAATTTTCCAGTTGAGCACAATTTGTTCAAATCTCAGGGTACTGCAAATGATGAGCGAAAGAGGAATACGAGAGAAAACACTAAGAACAAAATTCTCACTCTTATAAAATCTGTTCTGTGGTGCTGGAGTGAAGCAAAAAGTTCTTCATGCAAATTGAAATCAGGTCCTTAAACTATATTGTGTTTTTAAACTCATTTTCTGTTGCCCCTGGCCTTGCTGGTGCTCCTTTCTCTTTCATTGCTAAATCTGAACTGTTCTATATATGCAATCTTCATAAATAAATACAAGCACTTTTTCTGTTAAAATTGTGTATTGTCTGCACTCTTGACTTTTCCTAAGCATTTCAAAACTAACTTTTACTTACATTGGAATAGTGTCTGGGAATGCTTGGCATGGATCAGGATTGTGTTGTCCTAGATGCCTCACAAACACAAATGTCAGCTCTTGTCCTAAAGAATTTACTTTGGCCATGGGCACAATGGACAGGTTGTGTCTGGCTATTTGGAATAATTTCTGTGCAGTAAGTGTAACATTACAGAAAACTGGCAGATTCTGCATTCAAACTTGGTTAGGAGTTGTGGTATGGACGAGTCTCAACTAGGCATTTCTACTTTAATATCAAGAAGATATCAATGTACTGTGATGTCATTAGTATATTTTTAGACATACTTGATGTTTTGCTCAAATCTTGATGTCTTGAATTTATGTAGTGGTAGCTTTAGTTTACCTTTTAAACTAAGTTTCAAACTGTTATGGTTTTTGAGAAGTTGGAAATTCAGATTGAAATAAACATTGTCTTAGTTGAACATTTTAGTAAAACTTGATCTTAAGATTATGACTTCTGAATACATGGAAAAGCTTAAGAAAATCTCACAAGGATGGATCTTAAATTTTGCCTTCAAACATAGTCCAACAGCCTCTAAGAAATAAAGGTCAGTATAGAAACTGGACTGAAAAGTGATGGCTAAGTTAAGAAGAGAAAGGTCCAAGGGCAAACATCACTATTCTGACTATCTGATGAAGAAAGACAAAAGCATGCCTAAGTGCACATATTTGCTTGAAAACTTGCTTTTCTGATCTATGCAGTGTTTTTAAGTGAATCTTCAGTTCTCCTAGGAAACCATTATTAGGCTGTTTGAAATGCTACTGGTACATTTAAAATCAACAAATGCCATCCTTAAAGCCTTTCAAACAATTGCATGATATTCTTGCTAGGAAAGAGGGTACAGTATATATAAACACTTCAAACAGTATGTAATAAACTATAAATGTTTTCAAAACCAACAGACTATCCTTGTATTTTAAACAGACTATTTTAATGATTGTACAATGTTGCACAGCAAGATGAAGGCAGGAGTAGGGCTTGGTCCCAGAGTAGTGACTTTTTTTCTAGGGAGTATTTAGCAATGAGAATTCTTTTCTTCTTTTTAGAGAGCAAATGGTTCACAGAATAGTTACTATTATTGCTAGTGTATTCCTGTCAATTGAGATAATGTTTCATCTTCTGACTGAATAGGAATATGGAAGTAATAATCTTTTAAATCTTTACGCAGCTTCTCTTGTTGAACATTTTACTCATTCACACCAAGCAGCCAAATTCTCTAGTGCATGTGTATGCTTTAGTGGAAGATAATGGATGCATATGTTAGAGCTAAATTTGGCCAACAGTCAGGGAATTTTACTGAAGGGTCTGATTCTGTTTTCCTAGCAATAACTAAGAAATATTTCTAACAATAGCCTGATACAAGTTTGCCCTCCTGGTGGTACAGAATCTTAAAGGCTCAACTTACTGTTTCAGTGAACATTCGATCAAGCTTGAATTGATTTCTTTGCCTCTGCGCTTTTTACCTCCCCCTTTTTTCAGCTGCATTCAGATATCCAAGAACTCTTTGGCAACAGTTATGAATTCATTCAGTTCTTACCCTTCTACCCCAAATCATTATTCCTCCTGTGTAACACTAGAAATACAAGAGGACACTTCAGACTGTTGTACAAATTATTGCTACTCCTATATACTGCTCTGTGTGACACACTGGAAATTAAATATATTCCCTTATGTTTCCATTGTGTCTCATACTTCCACAGGAATGTGAGGCTGTTTGTTAATTCAGTTTTACATCTATTCTGTATGAATGTGCACAGAGACTTATGGTGTATCTGCATCATATGTTTCAGTAGATGCTTTCTTTACTCTGAGCCAGAAGCTGTGTGAGCACATGTGAAGTAATAGACATGCTAGTCCTTTGGAAAATGAAGACTAATTGATGGAGGCCAGATTGTCTGTAAGCCTGACTCTGAATATAAACATAGCAGGCAGTTGTCATTAGAGGGTGGCTGTTGGGACAAAAATGATCAGGACCCCCTTTGAGGTCTGTAAAGGCTCAGTTGCTGCTGCTAAGGGAGCATTTGGGGTTTGTAGGCTACAGCTCCTGTCCTGCAGAACTGTGATAGAGGTGATTAGAGTAACAAGCTTTTTGTCTTAGCACCTTCTCTCTTATCATGGGATGGGAATGACTTTGTCCTTCCTTCTTGAAACCAACAAAACTCCATTTGACTTGCTCTGTAGATAAAACATGAGCCTACTTTGAAAATTAATGTATTTGCTCTCTTAGAAAGTAGGAACTTTGTCTACTGGGTCCATTTTCTCCTACAGATGGTGCTATTTTCCCATGAAAAATCTTAAAAGTTTGAAAAGTCAAATGACTTCAATGCAAATTCATTTTTAGCCTGAAGAAAAAATCCAGGGTGTTGCAAGGACTGTTAAACAGAATATGAGGCCGTATTGCTCTGGAAGTGGATGAAAATCAAATGGAAGCTCCCCAGTAAGCTCCTTAGAGTTGTCCCTATCAGTTTTGCCCAATCAGCCTCTTATTCTGAGCTATGAGATGCTGTCATGTGCTGGAATAGATTCATATAGTGCTGGGATTTAGTTCTGTGAAACTAAGTTTTGTTATTAAGGGTTCACACATGCAAAAAAGTGGAAAATGTGGCTTCCAGAACTTTCCAAGTCCGTATGTTTCTGGATCTAGTTTATCCATCCTTCTTTGTCATGGCTCACGCTTTTAGTGCTTTTGAAATATCCTATAGTCAAAGCAGGGGAGTTACTGGAGCCATCTTGAGTGTTCATTCACCAACCCAGGAACTAAACAAATGGTAATGATCTCTTGAGACACAACCTTTATGTATCAAATATGATAGCCAGAGACCCTGTATGCTGGTGGTTTCAGAAGTCTTGTGCTGCTCAGTCTTTTTCATTCTTCTGCTGCTTCCTCACAGGGCTTAGGTGATGGTCAGCCTGAGCATCTGTTCTGAATGGTGCATTCTTACTGCCTTTTCTTTTCCTGTTGACAGATCTTTGATTCAGTCCATTACCCATAGGAAAATGTCTACAGCTATTTCTGACATACAATGCAAAGTGACTGATCCAGCTAATTTTGTTAGATTGTGACTGCTGGTATCTCTGTGAGGCAGGTATAAAATTATATGTGAGGACACTCCTTGTAATAACAGCCTGCTGCCCCACTTATGCCACTCAGAACTTTTTAATTTCTATTTTGTCTTGAGTATATAGTGTAATTTGCAATCTCCTAGATTGCTACTCATACAGAGGGATGTTATATGGGGAGAAAACGAATTTGATGCCTGTATTAAAAAGCCCCCAAAAAAGCATTTGTAGATTTAAAGTCAAAGTAGGTTTTTAAAAGGCAGCAACAGCCCATATTGTGTTTTCTGTCACTTTCTGAAAAATCTCGTTCTTGGTATGTGCTGTGAGCAGGTCTTGTTGCTGCTGATTCAGGCTCAGGCTGAATCAGAAATTTGTCAGGAGAAATTTCCAATACAGAACCTAAAATGTCAACAAGGCAGCACTGATACTGGGAGGAGTTGCCCTTCTCTGAAATCACACAGTGGGAGAGCAGAAAGGAAATCACATCTCTCCTCATTCCAAACCAGTGAGGTGGTTTTTGGTGATGTGTTGGGTTTTTTTAACTAAATGTGTGTCATGGGCTGGCGAAGTCTGAATGTGGCCCTCTGTGAAGACAGTCGCTGCTGGAAACAGGCTGCCACCAGCAGAGTGTGTGACCATAACAATACAGCTTGCTTTCTTTCCTTTTTTTTTTCATTTCAGAACAACTTATAGATGTTCTGTATACTGGCAGGCAGGAGGAAAAGAGACAGATGGTGTGACAGTGGGAGAACAGTCTATTTTAGCACTAATAAAAATGGGACTTGAGATCCATGTATGGCAGAGAAATTATAAACTGGGAATGCCAGGGATAAAGGAAGACAAGTGTGGCCTTTCAGTGGTACAGAGCTACAGTCATCTTTTTTCTTTTGTGCTTGAAATTTACAGTTTTAGTTCCTCCTCCTGCAAAATATGAATCAAACCAATAGTGGTCATAACATACAGTTTAAATCCTGTTTTAAATAATATTAAGCAAAATATAATTTGATTACAGAAAGTAAAATATTCTCATGTTCAAAAAGGCTTTTTCTGCTTGCATCATTCCTACAACTGCTTGTTTTGCACCTTTCCTATTCTTAAGTATCAAAATAAGGAATAAAAGGGATGCTCCCCCATTCTGTGAACAATAATGAGTTCATGCCAATTCACCTGTCTTGTGGGTGCAGCAGCTGCTGGGCTTGGGCAGCTCTGAGGAGGTAACAACAGCCAGGAAGGAGCCTTTTGCGCTTCCTGCAGGCATTCCCACTGTGTAGCTATGTCTTTGATCTGAGGTTTTTCCCCTTTAGCATTAGTACATGTTTTACAGTGAGGGGATGAGTGAGACTGTAGCATGGGCTCTTGTAGAAGGAAAATAATGGGATTTCTTGTTTAGTCAGTCATGAGGTCTCACCTCTTCCTTTGTGTTGAGGTTCCTATAGCCCCGGGGATTTTATATCAGTCTGCAAAGTTGGTAGTGATAACTGCTGGAGGGGATAAAGGTTGTCAAAATGAAATTAAGCTTCCTCTTGGGAGAGCTTTTACAGGTCAGCATAGCTAGGCCTGTCTTAACTGTTTTCTTTGAGGGAACTCACTTTAAACTTTCCTGAAATTAGTGCATCTGGCAAGAGGGAAGGAGGTAATGATGCACACAGGCAAGGCTAGATGAGCTGCTAGGGAAGTATTCACTTCTGCTGGCTGATGCCAACAGTCTGTCTGTCTTATTGGTAGGGAGGAAAAATATTTCCCCTCTTTTGAAATAGAAACACAGCTAATTCCCTGTAACTATCACTTAACATCTTGCAGATTTGACATCTGCAAACTGCTTTAATTAATATTTGGGCTACCTCTCACAAGCGTATAACACATTTAACTTACAGAAGTGGCAAACCTTTGCTTGATAAAATCTTTGCAGAGTTGCTAAAGAGAAAATCACTTAATCTACCTTTTCTGGTAGCTTCTGATTTAGTTCTCATACTATCACCAAGAAATGTCTGAGAAAAAAACCCAAAACATTATCACTTTCCTACACTTTTCTCAAAAGTGTCATCACTTGAAAAAGAAATGTCTAATTTTTCTGGACAGTCCCATCAGGCTCAGCAGAACTGGAGATGTTGACAGGAACAGAATGGATATTCTTATAAGGGTGATCCCTGGCATGCTTCTGCCATGCCCTGCCTGCAGAGATCCTGCAGGCGTTCCATGCACTTGGAGAGGTTTTGTGTACTGCTCTGTTAACTGAATTGTAAGAACAGATGTGTGTTGTATACCACTGCTCCCAAACTGTCCTGCTTCTTCCAGGATGGCAGAGGGGATATAAAAGAAATAGTGTGGAAGGAAGGAAGCAACAGAAGCCCAATTCAGCTCTCATGAAAGTCTACAGGAATTTTTCCGACGACTTCATGGGAACTGAATTAAGTTGTTGGTGAGAAGCCATGTCCAAAAAAACTCCAGACCTCCTCTTCTATTCTACATCTGCACTGGATCTGTTGAATTTATTAGGAATAAAAATCTAGCTTACAGCATATGGAAAATAGAGAGGGTGAAGGTTATGAGAAAACCCCAACTTATTGATGTGGGAGTGGAAAAATCCTGCAAAATAAACTGTTTCAAATATACTAAAAACATACCCCCCCTCAAGCGCACAAAGCCTTCCTGCATTCATAGTCACTGACTTCACCAGTTTCACAGCATTACTTTTCAATCAGCAAACATCATAAAAACAGGAAGGCAGATTTATGGCTGTTTATTAGCCAGCACCATTACTGTATTTACTGTAGTGTGAAAAAGGAAATCAGGGAAAAGTGCTATAAATCTCAGTGGCTGCAACCCAGATGCATTTATTTACTTACTGGATACTTCCCTAGTAGCTTAGCAGATGCCTGCTAGTTTACACATATATTTTAAGCATATCAGCAGCAAATTCTGCTGGGGTCTGCTAGGAAGAAACCTGGGAGATGTGCTCAGTTTAAGTAGCTAAAATAGTTATTGAAAAACCACCAATGTGTTAACCAATCAGAGCTTATTTAAAGGGAGTATAATTATAAATATAAAAATATAAATATATTATCTTGCAATAACAACAGGAAGATAAAGATCTAGCTATTAAAATAACAGGAATAAAAGCAAAACGCCTGCCTCATTAAGATATTCTCTGTTCAAAGAGGAACCACAATCCTCATAAATCTTATCTAAAGGCCTGGAGCTGTAATATTCCACTTAGTCTGGAGGGTGAATTGCATCAAATATGGAGTTCTGTTTCCTGCAGGCCAGACCCAAAGGTTGTACTTTACCTTTGTAGATATAACTGTAATTTTTCCCAAGACAGTAGGTCATCTGACCCTTGACCTATTTCTTTCTGCAGTCAGAAGAATTTTTCTGTGAACATGGTTGTGTTCAAATGTGCTCAAGTACTTTCTTTACAGAGCACATCTGCGTTGTTCTAAGCAACCATGTTGCTTAAAATAAAGAACATTGCTTCACAACAGCACATGTGCATTGACTAAGCCTATTCTTTGCATCTTCATTACCTAGAAAAATCTAATTAATGAATGGAAGTTGAATTGAATGTGTTTAGGTTTCAAGTGTGCCTGAAACATCTATTTCATTTGTCAACTTTTCAATAACAGCACAGCTTATTTTATTTTATTCAATTCAGATTTGTGGTCAAATGCAAAGTGCTGGGTCTAGACTTGTGTTTAAAGGTCAAATGTATTTTTCCTAGGGGGAAATCATGAATCCATTCAAGCCAATTTAAATATTTCCATTGATGTTTAGTGAACCAGGAAATAAGTTCATCCCAAAACCTAAAGGGTGCATCTTCTCTACAAATCACCTTGGTTTTAATTGTTGTTGGTTTTTTTCTACTTACTCTTAGCTCTTATTGTTAATGCTGTTTTTAAAATGAACAGTACAATGCAAAGAGTATAAATTATAAATGAACAATTTCAATGAGGCTGTTGATTGCAATGACTGAAATCTAATTAAGCAGTTTAAGATCTAAGTGATATTATTATTAAAGAATTATGTTAACAGAGCATTTGATCAGCCTCGTAATTTGTTTTATGTGAATTATACTTATGAGATAATGTGATTCCAACTGACAAAAAGATCAATTCTTTCTCTTTCCTCTTTTTTAGGGAAAACTAATATGCTGTATTGAAATTGAAATAAACTGATAGAGAATTCTCAGGGAAACAAAGCACTGTTTTGGCATCTTAATTTAACTGACTTCATGTAAATACTAGTAGGGACTACTTTTTGTTTGTTTTGGTATGACACTGTATGAAGTCCTTTTAAAACAGGAACAGAAATATGCATGCAGATGGACATATGCAAATATGTGTACATTTTTACACAGATATGCTAATTTGTTATGGTGACAAGCTTGTTACCGTTAGCCACTGAAATGGTTGTGTCACTACCTTTTTGCCTGTGAAATCACTGTAGACATCTAATTTGCATGCATAGATTTTTTCTTTAAACTATAGTGCAGCGTGTTTTTAAACCAAAGGGGGAGTCTATTGGGATGCACATTTATTACTGAGTTTACAAGTACAGTTTGTACAAATGTATGAACAGCTTGGGCTGCTTCCTGTGTGATGCAGCTCAGTAGCAATCATGGGGACTATGTGCTAGATAGATATATCCCTTATTTTTGGAAATGGGGTCTATGCTTGGTGACTCTCTAGGAGTCAGCCTTGGTATGGTTCTAATTAACATTTGTACTTCTCACTTTCTGAATTCCATCAGTCCTATCCTCCTCAGCTTTGTCAAGTGCAAACTAAGCATCACCTACAGAGCCAACACACAATTCAGCATATATGGGCTAGTCACACATCACAGTTTCTTTGTTGTTCACAGATGTTGTCTAGCTTAGATTTCCCTAATTTCACTGTAAATGTATTTCTATGAGCAACCTTGGCAGCATCTCTGCCTGCTGCCCTTGCCTTGGATGCTGAAGTTCTCTTTTAAAGTTTAATAATGTTTGTGTCCATAGAATGTGAGTCTTGCCCTGTCTGCCACAGGGGGTTTGGAGGCATCTTAGTGGGCCCCCAAAGGTGAGTATGCAGTTGAAGGAACAGGAAAAGATAAAAGATAAAAGAATCATTCTAAATACATGTGGACACCAAGAGTTAGCAAAATACTTTATTTTTGTAATTAGGTTGCTTTGATTTTTGCTCTGTAGCTCTTTAAGTTTTTTCCTTGCTTACTGTGAAATGAAATCAGGCAGGATTTTAGTCTATTAAAATTTTAGTGTAGTATAACCGTTAGTTTGTTTGAAACCAACTGTTATATTTCAGTGCACAGCCTCACTAGTACCCTGGGGAAATGGGCACAATTCCAGGGAGACAATCCTGTTTCCAGGTGATATACATTGTTCCTTGGTTGCTGCTACATTGACCTCATTTTGGGTGTAAGGGGCAGGTGACCCAGGTAACGGCATTATCCTCTCTACCTGTCACTGCCTCTCTCCCATGGACATACCTGGGATTCCTGAATCAGCTTCTGGAATCCTCTTGGTAAACAGCTCTAGTTCTGCTGCTTCTTGTGCATTCCCAGTTTGTGGATATCCAGTCAATTTAATTTAATTGAAATATTCTTTCTAGGAGTTACTTGTGCTAGATGGCCTCTGGCACACATTTATTTTTAAACTTTCAAAACTAAACAGAGAGCGGGAAGAACAAATAATGGGGAAGATTGTGATATGATGCACTTAAAACAGAGAGAAGGACTGAGGGTGCCAAACACTGCAGAGGAAAGAGAAAGTCATGAAACAGAAAATGACACAAGGAAAACAAGCATGACTGGTTGATTCACTCTGCTGTGCTATTGCTTTGTGTGTGTTAGGACTCTCATATGTGATAACCAAACCTGCCTAACTCTGCCTTCTTACATTTGTTGTGCCTGTTCTCATATGGTTCATTCCACCTCATTCCTTGCAGGCAATCTCTAATGAGCCAAAATGTGCAGTATTGTTTTTTGAATACATTCTTAGTTTTCATTTTATGTCTAGAAGGATGGAAAGTTAATTGTGCTCTTGAATGGTTCAAAACCTTCCTCCCACACTGTGGAGCCTGGATGTGGTGTTGGAAGATAGTATTTTCTGGCTGCAAGCATCAAAGAGAGATCTAAAGGGCAAGCATCTTTAAATATTTAACTACTAATAATCTGGTTCATAAGACTGACTGGTTGTTTATGGAAGACAGCCTTGCTACTTTATGCTATTGATCTAACAGATGCAGTTAATCCTGTATTTTTAGAATATAAAAATGTGCAAAAGTTGTTCTGGATAGATAAAAAGAAATACTCAACTCAGCAAAGTGCTTTTAAATGTTGATGCCTCAGCAGCCTTCCTATCTGACATTATCATTTTTTTCTTTATATCTTAAATTTAATCAATACTTTTTTGAGGTTATGATCAAGTAGCATAAAACATTTTACAAATTCTGTTTGCATGTGATATATTTTGTGTTCTCTGAAGGCTCTGTGTCTCAGAGGCGATCTAACAGACAGCATTTAGTAATTACTGTCAGATTATGACTTAAATGTAAAGGTGAATGACCAGTTTTGGTATTTCAAGCTTTAAACATTAAAGTGACTATACTTTTAAAGAGATTTAATTTTTGCTGATCAGAACTGATTTCTTTTCAGAAATCGGGCAACGACAGGCCCTCAAAGCAACTTTTTCACTGGAAATCACAAGAATACCATAAGAATTTTAAGACTTACTGTTTCCAAAACACCTTGAGATTCTTAAATTCAGGTACAATAGAAGAAGAATTGGTTTATTAGTATGTAAAGTGACATGTTGATAGGTAGGTACCTCCTGAAAGGTGCTTTCAAAGATTAAATGATGATTATCCAGAGGTCCAAGGCATTGACTCTTTGAAAGGGCTTTCATTATTGTGGGAGTGGAAGGACAGGAGGCTCATTGCAGCTGATTGTAGCTCAGTTACTAACCTATACATTCTTGTGTTCTTGACAGATAGTATAAATTATGTCCTATGTAAGAAAGGGCCATCCTTAAATTTGAGCCCAGTAGAGAGTCTGGTCCAGTAGGAATCATGCTCCTTGCTTTTCCTTCCTTGAGCATCTCCCAGCTTCAGAGACACACTCCACCTCTCTTCCAACAGCCTGTGTGGTGGGGAACTGTGGTGCATGCACTGCATGTAGACTGTAGGAGACATACATATCATAAAACGCATAGGATGGAGTTAGCAATGTGTGAGAAGGAACTGGAATTACCTTTGTCTGTTTATACAGACAGCGTATGATGTACCCACTGTCATTAAAAAAAACATGGAAGAATAATGAAATGTCTATTCTTAGAGTCCTAGGATAATCCTTAACCCTTCCTACCCTTACTGTAACGAATGTTATCTCGCAGATCACAGGTAGAACAGTAATTTGTATTAGAAAAAAGAACAAGCCCCAGTATGACTGTAGTACAACTTGAGATTTTAATTTTTGTTTTTACAGAAGTATCAGTCAGCTACACAATCTCTCTCCATTTTTCTCCCCCCTAAAGCTCAGGTACCACTTCCTCTTCATTATGTTCTTTGGCTTTTATGCAAGCAAATTCTGCTTGAATATTTTCATGTATCACTCATACATCTGTGGGATAAAACATCTCTCCTAGACATCTATCACTTGCTTGCAGCTGATGTGTAGTCATAAAGGTGACCTATTTCATATTAACCATCAATTTCCTTTCATTGTCACCACCAGGATATGTTCTACCATTTCACTTTCCCTGTCAGAAGTGCAGACTTAGGGGTCAGATTGAAGATTCTTTGAAGGTAAAAGGATGATTGTTTGATCCTATGCATCACTGAATTCTGTCAATTTTATTTTAATGCTGAGGAAAAATACCCAAACATTGCTTCCTGACAAGAAATAATAGAACACAGTCATACTTAAGTGTCAAAGTTTGTATGCAACCTTGGTAAAATTGTTTTCATAATGCAGAGCGTGTGTTATATGAATCTCATAAATTTCAAGGCATAACAGCATCTTATTGGTGTTCTTTGCGGGATTTCAGTGCTTTGTGTCTTTTGTATTACTTGAGTTATGGTGTTGAATCATGGAAAAATTAATAAAAAAATGCACTTTAAAAAGAGATACACTCCTACATGTTCCAGAAGTCTGTGTTATGCAAAAGAAATAGTATGCATAAACTTACCATGTTCCTGACATCAACTTGAATTGTTGAGCAAAACAGTCTGTGTTCACATTTTAGGAGACACAATAATTCACCAAAAGGTGCAATCTGTCTTTGGAGAACCCACAGGTTTGTCACTGAATCTCATTATCAATATGAGGCATTTTTATGTGGAAAAGTGCCTTGAAGAGAACTGTCTATAAGAGGAGAATAATCTCTGGAATAAAGATGCTTCTCTATATTGTAAAATCCTCAACTGTTGGTCAGATTTAGCTGTAGTATGTATTGGATTAGAATTTATTTTTATTTTGGACTTCCAAATACCTTTGCTCTCCTTTGCGCCCCCAACACCCCTGTGACATCAATTCCTCTTGAAGTAGTTGAGAATAATTTTTACTACTTATTCTAGATTTATTTGAACACGAGTGATGTAGAAAATCAGTCCACCATATTTGCCTAATTTGAACTATTTCTTTTCCTTCTGCTTTATTCTGTGTAGATCAATGTGCACAAGGTAATTTGGAGTATATTTTTCACATGATAAAAACTGTACTGATTTAATGTGGTTATCTGGGATGTGAGAGATCCAGTCAGGTCACTGGCATAATAAATACTATATTTTTACAGAGCAATGAGAAAACTGAGGAAGTCCTGTTGCTAGAACAGAAAAAAATTCCAAGAAAATTCTGTTGCAGAGAAATTTCAGGACTTGGGAAATACTTCCCATTCATCACCTGTACTCCTTGTGCAACACGGATCTAGTGTAACGTGATTACTCGTGCTGTGCACTGCCTTAGTGATTTGATCCACTGGGCTTCTCAAGGGTTTATGTACCATTCAGACTGAGGCAGCACATCAGAAACTGGTCCTGAACAGAAATGTATGCTTAGGTTTGGCAGCCTTTTTGCTGAAAAAATCTTAATTAGAAACTTCTGAAGTGACCTTCAATATTGTTGTGAAGTATGAAAATTTGCATTGCTCCCTGCTTCTGTGGCAGTGTTGAGATATCGTTTCTAGTGTGCTTGTCCTGTACTCGGTTGATTTTAGCTTTGACCTTGGGAAGATCTTGTGAATCACTTTTTCAGTTCCATTAATTCATCTTAAAATTACGAAACAATAAACAGTCTGGCAAAGGACGGTACATCTGAGAGACAAAACAAAAGAATAAAAAAGCTAACAGTTTAGGCAGCCACAGGAGTGTTTAACCAGTAATGAGATGAGAAAAAATTCCTGATGTTGTCAACTTTCTGAAATCAAAATAAAGGGAAGAACATTCTTCTAAACCCATCAGATGTATTGAGAGTCTTTTTAGGCCATTTGTCTAAGAAGGTGAACTTCTGAACTTCCTAGATCTAATGTGGAAAGAGGGAGGAGCCACCTGGAGAGCTCAAAGAACCAGAACACCTTACATTTCTACACTTGCACTGCTGTACATTTGGGGGTTTTCATAATTGATTAAAAGCTTGCTTCTGTTTGGCCTAAAGATCTCAGAACAGGCATCATGGTGTATGAATTAGCAACTTTCATTTATATTTGAAATAAAAATATTTTTAGGAGACAGAGAGAATTATTTCTGAAGAATCAGAGAGAAAGTGCCTGCAAAATGGTTTTGAATATCTATTGAGCTTTCATTGGCATTTTCTTGCACCGCTGGCCTAAGTCACAACAGAAATATCTTAAATTGCAAACGCTCAGGTTAGTGAATTTTAGCAGTGAGAGACTACATCTGTCTGAAATAAGAACTGTCAGCTCTCTGGACACAACATTCTGGAGACTTTGTGTTCTTGCTTGAGAGGTACTTAATGTTTTCATGGGACAGTTTAGAGAAACTGAAGAGGACTTTGGCCTTTTGAGGGAGGATGTCCTCTTTTGTGCTGTGCACTAGCAACATATCCACTGAGAACGTCAAAGCAGATTAATGGGACACAGAGATGAAAAGAAAAAATCAGATCATGGTAAAAGTGGTATGTCTTTGCTATTGCTAGTCCATCTGTACTGGAATATTTTATACTCAGTGTGGGCTACAGACCTTTCCTCTAAAGCTGAAACAACTGTTAATTCTTCTCAAAATTAAAATGTTCCTAATCAATACATGTTTTGCATCTCAGTGCTTTTCCAGCTCTGAGAGCAGTATAACTGCAACGATTGGCTGAAATTCTTTTTCTTTTAAAAGGCAGAATAAATCATGATCATTCTTTCAACATATTCACTGAAGAATTAGCACAACTCTAACAAAAAGTTGTGATCAGTCATATATATTTTCTGCTGTTTTAAATCTATAAAATTGAAATCTTTCACCATGATTTACAGCCAAATGAAGTGGACAGTTAATAGGTGCTCATAACTGCCCTTCTTTCCATAGTCCTTGAAAAGGGTAAAGGCAATAACTTGAACTTTATTCGTGCAGCAGTAAATCTTAGAAATGAAGCCCAGAGACTGAGGAATAAAGCACTTCTTGTCTCATGAAAGGCATTAGGTATTGATCTGTACATAGATGTAAATGTCTGCACTCTTCATGTACTAGTCCCTGTTTCCACTTTGTGCACTGGTGTTTTAGTAGCCGCTGTGAAATTCAGACAAGTGTTAATGTGAATTAAGCATGAAATTATGAGCTGAAAGCAATTACTTTCAAGTGCAGTCAGAGTTTATCACCAAGTACTTGATTCCCAGTACGTGAAATATTACCAGTTGTTTTTTCAGCTCCAGATATTGTGGAAACACTGTGGTGTGCTTTGGATAATGTTTTTAGGCAAACACTGTTTACTTCTGCGGATGTGGCTGTTACTAAACCATGAAAGAGAGAAGGGAAGAGTTTCCCACTTGTTCTCCACTTTGATCTTGCTCAGACTCTAAGTCTGTCTGCATTATGGGGGAACTGAGCCTATGACAGAATGTTTGGTGTCCTGACTCTGGAGCCGTAGTTACTGTCCAGGGTTGCTCCTGAGCACGTGAGAACAAGCCCTTTGCTCTCTGCACGGAGATGTAGCAGGTTCTTCTCCTCACTCTTACCAAGAAAGAAACAGAGGAGGAAGGCAAAGCTCTGAGCTACAGATTGTTCTGTACAGGTTGAGCAGAAGCTACAGATCTTCTCCTGAGAAGGTACTGCGATGTGTGCTAAAAACGGGAGAGCTGTAATCTTCATCTTCTCTCTTCCTTTCAGACAGTGGTACTTTATGCTCAGGAAGAGACTAGGGAGACAATAGCAATAATTAACTGAGTAATGTTAGTAAGATTAATAGAAATGACCACTCACCTCATATAAGTTTTTGGATAATTAAGATACAATTTGAGATAGATCTTCCAAGTAAATATAAACATAAACTCAAACCAATAATGATTAGAGTGTGTTTGTATTTGAGGACACGAACAGCTAAAGGAAAAACAGCAAAAAGGGAGAAGGAAACAAAGTTGACATCATAAATACAGTGACATTTAAAGATTTGATAACTTAAGCATCAAAATTGAAGGTATGAATTTGAGGTTGGCAGGTGTATTCACTGGCTAATGAACAAAAACCCAGAATACCTTAGAACTTTGTTTTATCAAATATCTTAATGTGGTTGGTTGAGGGTCTGGGTCTGTAGGTGCAATTAAGTATTAGACTGTCTGCAACTTGCAGTGTGCCATGCAGGGTGTATTTTACCACATTCAGATGATTCAGTAAAGCTTTGAGGTAAAACCAGATTTAACTGTGAGCATTTTGTAGGATTTGTGAATCCACCACAATATTAGAGCTGACATCGTGGGTCAGACACAAGTGTAAGAGTGGCCTCTGCTTTCATGTTACTGTGTGGTTAGATAAATAGTGGGGAAAATTTACCTCATTTGTAGTGTCAATCTGGCAGCAGATGTAGCAGACAATAATACAACAGAGGGAAAAAGGTAAGATGGTGAATTTGGAATGAGGTTTAACAAAATATGTGTCCTGATGTTTGTAAATTACATGAATGACTGCACCCCTGATACATTTGTACCTGTGCTGTTGCCTGTATTGGTGCAAACGGGAACTGTCCATTTCCCCCATCATGGTTTTAATGAAACCTGCCTGATTGACGAGGTCCTACCTTAGCAGATGGCAAGAGCTATGTAGCAACTGGTCAGAACAGTGCCTGAGTGACGGAGACCTGAAGGAGCGAGCCTGTGAATGAAGGAGTTGACATCCATTCAGAATGAGAGACTACAAATGTTACACGTTCTGTGGTTTTCTTTGCAGACACCACAAAGACCACAGAGTGCTGCCCACTCCGTTGTAATTCCGATACCGTAAGATCCTTTCTGGTGGTGTGTTTGAGGGAGTGTTTAGGACTCAGTTATACGTGCAGCCTTTATGATGTCTTTGATAAATTGCAGAAAAATATTGTGCTACAAAGGGAGGTGTAAACTAGGTACAGTTAGAGAAGCACGTGTGTGTTGCCTTGTAGCTAAAGGACTGACACACAAAAATTTTAAATCTTCTTTTAGTATTCTTTCTTCTTAAGCCACCCACTTTATTATCTTATGCTCTGCAGATACTTCAAAGACAGTAAATGCTAAGATGGTCTGCAATCTTCTATCATATCTATCAGGTAACATTTAAAGCCTTTTAAAATTCTGCAAAATCTTCAAGAGAACTGTGTTCTCTGAAAGCTGTGCATACATGACATGAAGGAACATTCAGACACAAGCTGGCTCATATCTTGAAATGCTTCACCTTTACTCCAGCAAAGCTCCTGCTGAGGTCAGAAGCAGGTGAACAATCAGTCCATGCCTCATTTTTGTCTCGTTACTGTTTCTAGGTGCATCTGTGTCAGGTTTAAACACACAATAAACATTTCAGTCTGAAAGTTCATAAAGCTGCAAATGGATGTACTTGTGAAATCTGTGAATCTTTGAGGATCAGCTTTCAGTGTGTGTTCAAATACACACAGATGTCTACTGTATTTTTGATATGGAGAAGCTGAGGGATATGTAGCTCTTCTAATTGTTCAATTCACATTATTTATACTTGCACAATTCTTACTGGATTTCCATGTTTTAGCAGTGTTTGTAATGAAATGTGATTTATACTATTCTGTATCATCCTAGAACAAGACTATCATACCTGACTATTGACTAAATAACAAGCATGATAAATATTATTACATAAACCTGGCTGTACTTACAGATTTGGGCACTCAGCTATTGTGAACAACTAAGATGGGATTCTTCAACATGTATTCCCAGTTTAACTGAAGGGGTATCCCAATGCTTCATTATTAGGATTCAATCAAACAATTTGGGGCAATTTCATTCATTGTGTTTTCTCTCATTCATTCTGTCTTATTCTTTCTTTTACCTTCAGGAAAATCTCCAAAGTGTTCAGATTGTGAACTTGCTGTGTCAGCTGTCTTTGCTCTTTCCTGATGCTTTGTGCCCTGAATTGGGTCACATGCAATTTTGCAGTGGTACAATAGTCCTTTTATGTGGGAACCATTCCTCTTCAACTTGCTTCCTCTGCATCTTCAGTCTGAAGACTATAAATAGAAGATGTGCTAAAAGTAAGGCAAGATTCCTTTCTGTAGCTACAGATTTCAGGATGGAAACTTCATACTACTTTTGCCAAAATCTGCAAAACTATTGCTTCAAGTTCCCTGGTTCTGAAGAATTTAAGCAGAAACTTAAGCTCTGAAGCCCAGATATGACTCACCCATCAGGTATTGTTTTCTGTGGCAGTAGAGAAACTGGTGTTAAATGCTTCAGCCTCAGTTACTGTGCAAATATTCTTGCTAACTCTAGAGAACAAACTTTTCCTGTGGCAACTAAAAGTTTTGCAGTTGATTATAATGTGAGGAGGCAGCATATCAGATGAAATTCCAGATATATTAATTATAATGCTAAGACTAGAAGTGTACTATTATATTGTGATGGCTATGGCCATCTAGTCCACTACATACCTCTGACAGTGGCCAGTCCCATGCGACAGAGTTGCAAGGAAACCCTACAGCAGACAGTCCTGGAATTATATGTACAAAAAGGACCGTCTGTTCTAACCTCAGACATGTAGAGGCTAGCTTATATCCTCAAGCAGGAAATTCTTATCTGTGATTTTTCCCTCTTTAGGAAGATTAGAGTACAAGGTTTTTGACTCTACTGGATCTCACTCAGTTTTTCTAAGGTATCAGAGTTGTGAACCTGGTATGTGATCTGAAAAGAGTGTCAGTGGGAAATAAGAAATCATAAAAACTACTGAAAACAGCAGTGTGTTTCTGAAGAGTTTCACTACTGCTTCACTTGCTTATTGCAAGGAGCAGACTGAAGAACCAGATGATACATGTCAGAAAAACCAAAACCCTCATCTTACCACTTTGCAACAAGAAATGCTGCTGATTTCCCTCTGAATGTTTAAGAAGCTATTGCAAAATATGTCCAATGTAGACTGCTCCTCTAAAAGTCTGGGTGCTCTCCAGGATCAGACTCAGCAAAGTCGGCATAGTGTAAGAAAAGCTTATTTTCAGGAAGCTTAGAAATGAATCCTAGAAATCTCATGAGTTAAGCCAATCTATGAGAAACTCAGATAAACTATCAAAAATTAAGATGTTCAGAGAAGTTGTATGAAGTTTTTAGTCAATTGCTAAATGGTGATTATTCATTGTCAAACCTTTGGAGAGTCATTGCAGATAAAGCTGTGCCTTTTGCTACAAGTGTGACCAATGTCATTCCTGTTAGACCAGAGAAAATAGCAGATACTGCATGAGGGCAGAAAGGCATAAACACAAGAAAGTCAGTCTCTAAACCATGGCAGTGATCATATGGTTGGACTAATCAAGGGCTTTGGAAGTAACACTGACTTTGTCTTTTACTGACACAAATAGTAGGCTGTCTTAGCCAGACTTTGATTACAGAACTGGTGGGATAGCTTTCCAGTTTCTGCTTTCAGCTTGTGAAAATTTAAGCAGCTGAGGATCTAGACAAGGGCTCGTATAGAAAGGATGCACAGCCTTTTAGCATTGTCTGCTTGTTGTACAGTTCAGAACTGCACAGTGATGCACAGCCTGCAGTGCTGATGGATGCAGATGTGCACATAACATCGAATGCGTGTGTTTGTATTGCCTTTGGGTGGAAAGCATTCAACCCTCTTTTATTTCAGTCATGTCTTTAAAAAAAACCCCAACAAACCTTTGCATCTTCTTTTTCTTTGAGTAAAAGATCATGAGATTTCTCTCTTCCACCTTACACTTTAAATGATGTTTCACAAACAGGGAAAGCTCCCTACCTTCTTGCTTGTATACAGTGAATGTTTTCTTGAGGGATCAGATGTATAGAGGCTTCTACAACATGAGGGAAACAAGTGATGACAGAATAACAAGCTGCCCTGTGCCATCATGGCAGCTGGCAGAGTGAGTCATTGCTTCTGGCCCTGGAATGCAGACCTTGTGTGTCTGAGAAACAATGCCCAGCCAAGTGTGATTGCAAGCTATTATTGAGGCTTTATTTGTGAAATTGGTGTAGGGGAGGTCAAACATCTTTCTCTCTGTTTTGATGTAGTGCTTTCAGACAGCTTTCAATAATGATTCCATTATAACCCTACTATGAAGATATTTTACCTCTTATACAAATTGCTGTTAATTACTGAGTTGTTTTTCACATCTGATTCTGCTTTTGAGTGAGACAGTATGACACTGAGCCAGAAGCAACACTGATTACAGAAAAAACAGGGAGTTTGAGCTTCAAACTGAAAGTGAGTACAAGAATTTCTGAAACAGATGAATGCAGCCTTAGAGTTACTGTAGATACTGAAAAAGTGTTGTCTAGAAAATGAAATTAGAAACAGTGGTTTACCTGCAAGTCTGCAGGCGGTGTGTTGTGTTGTCTTTACTTCCTTAAATTGTTCTAGGTCTGCTTTAAGGAGGTACAGAATGATTTTTTGTAATATCAACCATTTCAGAATTATTCTCTGATTTATGGGCCATGTAATATCTTGACATACCAAATAACCCAGAAGATAATAGCAACATTTAATTTTTTTAAACCTTGAAAAGAAACGAGCTGAAGTGAATTGGAGATGTCCCATCTTTGACCAGGGAACGTGTAGTACTTGGACAAGCTATTTGTACCTGAAGATTGGCTGGTGCTAGTACATGAGTGGAAGAGCCATGCCAAAGGCAGCCCTCAGCTGACTACAGCTAGTTGGAATTATTTTCCCTGTTGTAAGCACTTGGGAAAAATCTCAATACTTTATGCATTTTCTTCTAAGAAAGCTCTTTAAAAATATTTTTTCTTTGACAGTAACAGGTTTCTAAATTGAAAACTAAGGACTGTGCTGTTCCTGCAGATGTTATTACTATATTATGCAGCACCTTGCCCTCTTCAACATTTTATATTTATACATCCCATGTGAGACAGAGAGGGCCTGTCACCTCTATCTTATACTTCTAGAAATGAGGCACAGAAACATGTACACACTCAGGAGTACTGACTGGCTTTCTAGTTTTAGTTCTGAGTTTTCTAGTGACCCTGACTAGGATGGTTTTAGCCATTCTCTTCCCAGCTCTCTTTCTATTCAGTAGCTCAAAGCTATCATGCTGAAAATGGACTGGAAATAAAAATACACTTTTCTCCACACTTTAAGCTGATACATCAGACTCTGAACAGAGGCAGATGAGGTGGTGTCATTACTTTCAGAATGGTTTCTTAAGGTCAAGGACAGAGAGCTGGTATTTTAAAGCATCTCTGGGATTTCTGCAGAGATACCTTATCTGGGCTGACTCTTTCTCCAGATGTTCTTATTTCTGTTCTTTGACTATTGAGAGAATCTGCACAGTGGGCACTGACTTTTAGATGGGAGTAATTAAAAGAAGTACTTCTCTCCCTTATTCCCTGCTTAAATACCAGAATACCTTGTGTAGCTGGCCCTAATAGATGTATTTCAGTCACAGAGGAAATCTATGGCAAAATTGGGATTTGACTCCTAGGTCCTCTAAACACTGACTGCAAAAGTGTAAAGCATCATAATTCTCAGCTCATTGGGACTTATGTAGACATGCCCTTTAAAGCCAGTAAGAATATTAATGTTAGTAAATGTAGTATTAAGTCCTGAGTTTCTGTTGAGTCTGAACTCTTACTGTTACAAAGATGTTGGTATGTCTTTTTCCTTAAAAGAACCAGGTAGAGTTGTAGCAAGGCACTGGCAAACATTTTAGAAAAGCATGTTAATGCCAGTAACCTTGTACAGAAATACTGACTTACAGTGCTTAACAACATCACCTGCCAGAGAAAACTTGGCAAGTCTTCTAATTTGGTCAGTGAACATTGCTAAGGAGAAAATTAATTTGTGAGAAATTCATAGCTCAGCAGAAAGTACTCTTGGTCCTTGAGCTGTGTACTCTGGAAGGGAAATTTTCAAATAAATAAAATAAACTCAGCATTTTGTATTTAAAACAAGAGGAAAGGGACTCAAAAGATCCCTTACAGCATTAGTAATTATTTTTTTCTTTTTCATGTGTCATTGCTCAGGTAATAGTTCTTGTAAAAATACCAAGAAGACTTTTATATTACTGAAACGCTACTGTTTTTATCTCTGCTTTACACTGTTGTAAATGATGAAAAAATTGAGTTTTCAGCATTTGCTTGGCAAAGTTGTCATCAGTGTCAATTCATTTAGCCCCTCGATAGCTCTGTGAAGCAACGTTTTCTGTTTTGTTGGTGAAATTAGTGAAGGAGAGAAAACTACATTCTTACCTCTGCATAAATCCATTTGTGCTGAAATGGATCATTCCAGCAGAGTTGTTCTTAAATTATTAAATTACTTTTAAATGATTCTTAGGAAATTTCCTAAGGTCACACAACACGGATGTGATGGCTTCAGTGCAATGCAGTTAAAGTAGCCAATAGAGATGCTCGAGTCACAGCTGGCATTGCAAGACCCAAAGCTTCCAAAATCCTAATCTTTTGCTAACCTTTTCTTCTCTTAAATACTTATAACCTTTTTGGGGGTTCTGGAGAGATTCAAGCTTGTCATGAAATCCTGTTTTCCTCCCCCATTAGTGTTCATCCTCTTTTCTGCAATGGTAGGACCTCTTCCTGTCTTTGGCTGACTTGTGTGTATTTTGTTCTGAAAGCCTTTTTGTTTGGCTCCTGGTCACATCTAATGTGCATGAGCTACATTCTTCATCTCAATTCTTTTCTGATAGTTGTCAATCTACTGCAAAGAATGTTTCATATTGAAGAATACCTCTTATGTTAAGGTAATTCCTTATTGGGTTCTCTTAGAGATAAACGTGTGCCCAGGGAAGGGGGGCTCTTGGTAGGGCACTAATTAAGAGTCCATGGGCTAAGCTGTTTTCTGGAGTAACTCTACTGTACTCTGTTGAAGTAAGCCTAGTTGAAAATTTGGCCTTCCATCAGGAAAAACCTTAAATCATTTAAAGACTACACTGTGCAAACAGCATGAAGATGATTCTGTGGGATGAAGAGCTGGTTAGAAAAAAACCCAACAGATTTGTCTCTTCCTTTAGACTGGAACAAAAAGGCTTGGGGAGATCACAATTTTGGCAGTATTTGTAGTTAAGAACCTTACTGCTGAACTTAAGTCCTTTGAAAAAGCCATCAGACTGCTGCATCATAGAGCTCTTAAAAAATATAATTTAAGTTATACCAGTCTTCTGTGGAGAGGGATGATTTGCTTTAAACAGAGATGTCTTGTGATATCATAAATCCCTTGGGCAATTGCAAGGAAATAAAAAACAAACCAAAAAAACAGTGAACAAAAAAACTAACCCTAAACCCCAAAACCCAGGACACATTGTTCAGGGGAGAGGTATTTCCATCCATACCGAATGCCTCAGCCATGAGTGTGCTCAGGATGTTTTGTTTTCAATGTCTTTGTACCTGTAGAGTTATCTTGCACTAATGCAACAATATGGAGTTGTTGTTCCAAAAACCCTGGGCCCAACTCCAGATTCATCATGTATACTTCAAAAAGCCAACATGCTCTGGAGTTACAAAAATAGTACTGGATTATTTATTTATATAGCACCCATAAATTTGCAGGTTGCTTTACACTCCAAAAATAAATTCTAGTCCCTGGAAGGGTAGTGCCACAATGAATTTTGGCTGCTAGCTTTAAATAAAAAGCAAAACTGTAATAAATTCTGAGAATTAAAAAAAAAAAAAATCCTCTTAACCAATGTCTTCCATCCTCTGTATTCTAAATATTTCTGCATTGAATAAATTTAATTTCTATCCTGAATAAAATGCAGAGAATTGCCCCAGTATCTCCTAAAAAAGGAATTAAGCTAGCACACTGGAAGCATAGAACTCAACTATCTGTTGCTGAGTTATTGAATCAATGTCAAACAGCATATGAAAAAGTGATGTACTGTAGAGTCTACAGAACAGGGCAGGTATTTTTGGTGATGGCTGAATACTTTACTGCACAAGTATTTTGGAGGGAACAAGTTGTTAATCGTATGCACATAAACCCCATGTTGTTTGCTTCCCAGATTACATGTTTGTTTCTTTTCAAAAGGCCTACTCCTTTGAGAGGCAGACAGCTATAACAGGATATATCATTTCTTTATTTCCTCTATTCTTATGTCACGTTTTCATAATGAGTTTGAGTAAGGTGGCCTGTAATTCACTTTGGGCTTAGTAACTTGTCCCTGGTATCAATGATCAGTGCCCCTGCTGACGTGTAAAATGTTTACACCTTATGGTTAGAGCTTAAGTACAAGAAAAAGCAAAAACAAAGCACCACTGAATGAAATTTGGAGACTTGGTATTGAAGAATGCAATGGCCATATTTAATCTTACAGATGGCACCTGATAAAAACTTACTGTTCCAGAGGGGTTGGTGGTAGTTTTGTGCTAACTTTATTGGTGTAACAGTGACAAAATTCCAGTGATTTCATTGGAGACATCTGTAATAAAAGTTGTTCTTAGCTTTAAATTGTACTTTGGGTTGTGTGCTTTCGTTCATATGTTTTTTCCACAGTGGCATAATTCTCGATCATAGTCCATGTGAGCAAGCAGTCCAAACACCTGCAGACAAAGGAAGTGGTTTCCTTGCAGTGCATTCCCTCCATTTCCTTGTTTCAGCAGAAAATTAGCCCATCAGTACCAGCAGGTCACAGTACATAAAGAGGAAGGCTGCCACACTTTTTATATAAGTAATGTCATTGCTTCCTATATTCTCTGTGGGCACATTCAGAACCACAGTATAAAGGTTACATTCCATTTTCAAGTCCAATGGATCTACACAACACAGAAGCAAGTGTTCTATAGGCAGAAGTAAATAAAAATATCAGCTTGTTCATTTGGAGAAGCTCTTGGTTTCCTTGACCAGACAGAGCAGAGTGCATGCAGCAGCTCTGGAGACCTGGCCTCTAGCATAAGGCAAATTTTATACATTTTAATTATTTCTGTGGTATGTTTGCTAGAGTTTGTTTTTAAAGGGATATGGTTCCATGAAGTAATTTATTTATGAAATCCACCAGGCTTCCCAAGGCCTGAAGCAGCAGGACGATAATGATTAATGAAGGCAGACAGCATGTGGCTATGAGTCCCAGCATAGCTCACATATTAGGACTGTTCTTCAGGCTGCATGGGAAGCAAGGAGAAATGATCTGCTGAGACACACTATTTTGATTCTGAATGTTCTACTGTACTTAAAATACATGCTGCATTTGTAAATTGCATATAGGAGAATTCTATATGAATAGATTTTCTTATGAGTTACAGTAAAATGAGAAATACAGCTTTGAGTAGTGAAATCTTTACTGTATGATCAACATGTATCTGTAAAATGAGACACTTGTTACTGTCTTTTGATATATAGCTCTGAAGGTTTGTATAGGAGCTATATACTATTGCTATTTCTGTTACAGAAGATCTGGAGACCCTAAGTGGCCTCTGGCACCAGGAATTGTGAAATGTAAAATGGGAGTAGGTCTTCATTCTGAAGAACTTACATTCTAAGAGAGACATGATCATGAAGTGGTGATCCAAAGACTATACAGAGGAATGATGGCAGGCAGAGGATTAGAATCCATCTGTGTTGACAAGTTCTGTCCACACAGCTTTTCTGTAGGACTTTGGTCTTTCTTTGTCAGTGTTGCAGCTGCTTTGTTCTGAAGGGACAATGTCTGTTAACAGAAGCACTGTCTCCTTTAATGGTCTGTCACACACCCAGGAGTACCAACACAGTGCAAAGACTTTGCAAAGCTGAAGCACGGCTGCTCCTCATAACCAGATATGCAGTTGTGAGACAAGAACATTTAACATTATCTACATACCTAACAGCTATTCAGTGGGAGGTCCCATATCAGTGCTTTTTTTTTTTTTTTACTTGCTAGAGCTAATGGCAATTCCACCAACTTTGTGCAAAAATAAGTGAAATTATCTTTGAGCATGGAGCCAACATACCTAGATGCCAAAACAGTTATTTTGTGTGAGAAATCAGTGTGCAAAAACCAATTTCTTTTCATTTTACTCCTCTGTTATTAAAGCTCATTGAAAACTGAAAAAAGTAGAATGTAGTGTCAAAACCAAGAATTGTTAAACTTGGATTTAAAAATTGCAACAAATCAGTGTCACATGACAAAAGTAAAAATCATATCCTTATCAAAATGATACCTATTGGGAAGAACACTGCAGAGGAGTGTTCTAAATATATGTTAAAACTGAATCTTGTTCCTCAGGACAACCTGCCTTAGTTTGTACATCCCATCAACTCATCTAAAGAAACCCACAGGCAGAACAAAATGCCAGGATCCCCGCTGGTAGCACCACGAAGTAAACAGCTGTGTCTCACAACATTTGCAGTCTCAAAAACAATGTGATGTCTCATTACAGAACATTTCGTCCAGTTGTTGCAATGCATTTTAGGGTTTTTTCTGGCTGGTGAGGTCCAGTGTCTGTGCTTTTGGGGATGTGCCAGGGCAGGCTGATCCCTGTATACAGAAGTATGTGTTTCACCACCAAAAAAGCTTTTGTGTGAGTCATGAAAGCAAGCCAAGCACAATGAGGATAGAAACGGGACAGGGTTTAGGCACATACCTGCTATAACGCAAGGTTAGTGCCTTCGGTTGCTTGCCCATTGAGCTCCAATGGATTTATTTGTGCTGCTGCCTTCCTACCAGGAAGGTACCCCTGTCAAGTCACAGACCTCCCAAAGACACCCCTCTGGCTCCAGTGGTGTTGTCATCAGGTCCATGCCTGACTCTCCAGAGAGTTTGCTCTGCAGGAGGGACAAGAGGACGTAGGCTTTCCTAGCCAGCAGTGGAAGGGTCACAATAAAGAGTGCTGGTGATCGTGTACCCAGTCCATAGTAACAGCTGAGTTCTCAGCAGTGTCTTAGGTGAGGTAAAGGTGAGGAAAGCATGCAGTAGGGAGCAATGTGAGGTATTTTGTAGATTTTTATAGGGATTTCCTTTAGAAAATGAACACTGTTCTGAGCAATTTTTCCAAGCCATCACTACTCCCAGTTCTTCCTCCCCGCATTTCTTTTCTCAAACTCCCACTGCTTATTTTGTTAGAAAAGTAGAAGTTAACTGTTAAGCCATTGTGCTCTTCAAAATGAGTCAATTCTGCCGTATCCAACAGAGTTCAGTTTGAGTTTAGCTTCTGACTAAGATGAGGTACAATTAAAATGGGGAAAGTGGCACAGTGCTTAGTACTGTGTCTGCTAATTGCTCCAGTGCTTTCATTTATTGTGACAGCTCTCCATGATGCATTCTCACTCTGGAGAGTTCCCCCCACCTTAAGCAGCTTTTGCTTAGGTACATTTCTGAGCGCTGCTGCACATGAGTGTGCTGAGCACTTGGCACAATTTGCAACTATCAGGTCTGGCCATGAGGTTGCTACTGTTAAAGTTCGTATTTGATCTTCTGCCTCTTGTAATCGCAGGAGGCGCCATGGCTTTGTTGCTGCTTTCATTTTGCCCATTTCCCCTTCTTCTCTCTCTCCTGATGTCTTGCAAACGGATTGTTAGGGCCTGAGTACATTGCAGTGCCATGGAGTATGAGGCAGCTAGTGTCATGGAGATAAAACAAAGGGAGAAAAAACTAAGAAAGCAAAGCTAAATATTAGTTAATGTACTATTTATGAATAAAAGTGTTGGCATTCATGATACTTTAATAGAGGCAAAATTAAAAATTAAGATTCCTTGATGACTCTGATTCTCTTTTGTTCCAGATTCATCCTTTGATTGTCTACATTTCTTTCCAATTTTGGGATTTTTTTTTGAAAGTTTATTTCCATTCTTATTTTTGTGTTCCACAATTTCCTTCCCTTTTTTTTCTCTACAGCCTTCCTGAACTCTTATTTTTCTCCATTGTTTCCCATTCTGTGTCTTTACATTATGATCTGCATAATTTGTTTCAGTCATTGTTGTATTTCTCTTGTCTGGTCTTCTCATCAAATGAGAAGTCATCCCTAGACTTTCAGTATTTAAGATCTGGGTTGGAATTGCAAAATGTAAATCCAAAATTAAAACTTGCCAAAGTTGAGAGTATTCAAACATGGCAGGAGAGAGTGATCTGATTTTTTATCTTTATTATGATCTGTTACTATTTTTTAGTTAGCATTAGGGCAAGGACTGCCTCTGGATGTGCTGTGCTTCTGTGTAGTAAAAACAATTCTTGCCTTTGTGGTTTAATTAACCTTCATAAATAAAATAGGCAAAGAAAGTAAAATGAAGGGTTGAAGGATTATGAAGGTAAAAATGATTAATTTATTTCTTGAGATCATCCAGGAAATCTGAAATTGTATCTCCTGAATCCCATTCAAGTAACTTCGTCACTTTCTTTCCTATTTAGATCTGAGATTTTGTGTCAGAATTCTCTCCTTCCACTCTCTTGTGAGCTAAAGAATCAGACAATCATATACCAATCCTGAAATGTACCCTTCCTGAAGTTTATGGCTAAACTTGCATTAGGTCCAGGAATTAACTCTGCATTTCTTATGGAAAGAGCAGTAATCTCAGGATTTGGTTAGAAGTAAAATGTTGCTGAATGAAACCCTGAGCTGCAAAAGCCCCTTTCTTGTGGGCAAGAACTGCTGTAGAGCCAAAGGGTCTAACCCTCATTTTAGAAGTAGATTCCAGACTACACTCTGGTGTGTCTCTGATTTTTGTGCTTAAAACTCACTCTCCATTAACGACTCACTGGGTAAAGCCATCTGCCCACATAAATGCCTGAATCAAACAATTATTCCTACACAGATTACAAATTTAAAATCAGAGAAGCAGGCATTCTGTCAATGGTTACATGACTTATTTGACAGTAGGCCGTTCTTTCAAGAATAAAATGCTCAGAGAGAAATGAGTGGGCTCAAAGGGAGGCTAAGGCTATACACGATGCCAAGAGCTACACATGGTTCCCACATAAATATGTCCTTAATAGTTACTCTTAATGCTTTGTTGATTGATAGGCCATAAACTTCAGACACTAAAAGTGCAGAGATAATGAAACAAAGGGAGTTTCAGAAATGGAAGGAAAGCCAGGGCATTTTTCCAGTTCATTTTTTGAATGTACAGAGCTATGTTTCTCTGTAGTTCAAACTCTCAAGCTTGCCAGATTTGTGAATAGGAATCTTTTGTCCTTGTCCAGTAAGTATATTGATAATATGTAGAAAGAGAAGGAATGGAAAACATTGGTGCAGCTAAATATTCACCATGTCCCTCTGCTGATAAGAGAAGAAGGGCTGGGTTAACATAAAGACAAGATGTTAAGAGTTTTGGTGATGTGATCCACTCCCAAAAGTAAATGCAAAAGAGACATGTTGGGTCCATTTAAACACATATCTAAAATATCAAGGCTATGCTGCTTTTAGGCAAGAGTTAGAATGCAGAAGTAATGGATAGCTGTGCTGCTCTCACTGAATCTGAACAGAAACACGGTACTTCCAGGGCCAGAATTTAGATAAAGAGCTTGTATTCCCTTTAGGAATCCACATAAATGTCCAGATTTTACAGAGTACGTGTCAGTACATGCTGACTTTATCAGATAGCATGAAGCCTTTTTGGCAATTTGGCTCTCCTGTAGGTGTTTGAAAGGGAGATGAGCTCTTTTGAAAGATCTGCACATAAACATTCATTACAAAAACCTTTGTCATACATGGATGGACAGATACATGTTTCTCATACTGACAACACCAAGGTTTGTTTTATGCTGCTTTAAGACCATACTTAGCACTTAGACTCCTCCAACTGTAAAGCATCAAGAAGGCATCTACAAACCAAGGGATACTGTTTCCATATGGAAGTCTTGTAGCTGCTGCATTTCACTCCATTAATTCTATCTGCCCTGGGTTAAGACCTTGACCCCTCTCCCTACAGCACTTTCTATCCCAAAAGAGATGTCTGTCAGAGTGAGCTCCTACAAAGTGCTGGTGGAAAAAATAGCAATGACTGTATGTACATAGTTCCTCCTGGGCACTGTGCAAATGACACCATCCTCACATCTGAAGCAGAGATTAGGACGTACCTCTAATTTTTTTCCTTCTCCTTCTCTTGCCAGAGATAGGGCACTATTCCTTTGCAAAAATAGTTGAGTGGATGCTAGGTTAGTTGAATTATATGTTATTTTCTCTGATTCATACCTTTACTCTTCTCTTGCATTATGAATCTTCATATCTCTTTAGCACTGACGTCACCTATATTAATACAGCATCAGAGAAACCTTTTCTTCTCACATATGAAGGCAGTAGGACAGAGTGTTGCTATCACCAACTTAGCCTGAACCACAGAACATATGTGATTTGCCCAGAGTACAGAAACGAACTCACATGCATTTCAGCACCCTACAGGGCTTATTTGTCCTCTCTGAAGATTATATTGACTGAGAAAGATGGGAAAGATATTAAACCTTTTCATTGTCCATAAAATCCAGTTTATATATATCCATTAATCTGCTGTGAAATTGCAAAGATAAAATGAAAATATTGGCCATTAAAATAATTTCAGATACGTAAACTGTAAAATACAGTGCTGTTAAGTCATGTGTCTGTCACCCTGTTCGGCTGAGCACTGCTCGATCTCAAAACACAACCTGCGCTAATTAGGAAAGTAATTATTCACTGTCCACGCGGTGGCACCCTTGGCAGGTACGTGAGCCCGTTGCTGCCTGTTAGCCGGCCCTTGTAAGGGAGCATCTTCACTTGGCTTCCTCCAGAATCCTGGGGTTTGTGAAGGAGCCTGAGAATGTGCAAAGGTCCATCTGGAGGAATGACGTTTTGTCTCTATGTAAGCTTCCTTTTCCTATCAGAGCTGCTACAGCTGCAGCAGGCTTTTGAGGTCTTTAAATCAGCTGTATTTTCTCTCTCCATGAACTGTCAGTTTAAAAAATAATTTGTCAATCACAAAGAAAGGGACAAATTTCACTTTACTTTTTCCCTATATATATATTAATCTCTGAGATCCAAGCAACCTGAATTCTCATTTGTTTTTTTTAACCCTGTGTCTCCTTGTTATGCCTTCTTGTTAAGGCATATTTTTTGCTAGTTGTAGGACTGCTTTCTTTTCCTTTTTGCAATATCCGTTATTTGGCTTAATGTACATCTTTCAGCAGAATCAGAGTGTTTGTGGCTGCTGTGCACCACATGAAGATAGCTGTTCTCAAAAACTCCTATTCAGAAAGATTTATCTTTACCATACTTATGTTCTGTTTTCATGTGGTACCGTCCTCTCTGATGAGAGTATCTCTGTTTTATTGATGTCAGTGCTGCATGTACCATTGTCTTTAATGAGGCCCCTGGCTTTACCAAAGCAGTAGGGCAACTGTGTGCAGAGAAGCAGAGGGGAAGTAAGGGAAAACCAAATGCCAACTGGGGAGAACAGAGGTTATGTTGCTGCTAGTCGAGAATGTGGTCTGAGATCTGAGTCTGATTTGCCTTGTTTCTAGTGGGTAGTCCCTCTGAGGTGAATAACAAAACTTTCTCAGGCAGCAGTACCACTGAAATGATAATAATGGAAAACTGTAGAAGGCAAGTCATAGCCTAGAGCTGATCAACTTAAATATCATTTGTTCCAGATGATCTGAGGGCTGGAGCAACTCTGCTGTGAGGACAGGCTGAGAGAGTTGGGGCTGTTCAGCCTGGAGAAGAGAAGGCTCCAGGGAGACCTTCTAGCGGCCTCCCAGTACCTGAAGGGGCTCCAGGACTGCTGGGGAGGGACTTTGGCCAAGGGCAGGGAGTGACAGAACAAGGGGCAACAGGGTTTTTTGTAGGTGCCTGTCTGAAAGATTTATTGGAAATATAGATAGTGCCACAGAATTTATTAGAGTGTTTCACACAAAGTTAAAAACAAAAGGGCAGGGAAAGCTAACAGGTATACTTGGATCTTACATCAGGTGTACTGCTCAGGCTAAATGAGAAACTAGAAATACAGCAAAGCTTCCCAGAACTTTTTTTAAAAAGCTCCAAATGCTTCATGTTATTATGTAGACTGTTGTTTTTTTAACTTTTTTTGTGGAGTCCTTCTTTTCAGATCTGAATTCTTCCTTCATGAAAGCACAAGGCTTCTCTCTTAGTTCCGTATGTCTCTATAAGCCCACACCCCGAGCACGAAATGGTGTTGAAGATCACTCCCTTGTCTTATCCTGCTGAACACAAACTTTAAAGAGGTTTGGGATATGGATTTTCTTTTGTCCTGCTCGACAGACCCCTGACTGAGATAATATCCTTAGGGTTATGAAGTATTATTGAAAGGAAGCACAAGAACACTGTGCTCTAGTTCTCCTGCATGTGGCTTTAATTATAGATTCTCATGAATCCTTTTCATACCTGTTCTTAATTTTTTTCCTTGAAATCTCTTCCACTCTGTAATTACTCTTTTCAAATGAGTTGCTAAAACACTATATAGGAACTAACTGGACAGAATTAAGGGATCCCAATTCTACCTTTCATCTTCTTGTTTCTAATTCAGCCTGACAAACTGTGTAGAATAGCTTGAAGAACTAGGGCTTCTTCCTCATGAAAACTACTATAAATTAACAGCAAAGGAGTTTGAGCTGCTTTTCATCATCATAGATCAAATGGCTAAAATTACATTCCAAACAGAACAATAACATCATCTTATGAAATAATGTTTGGGGAAAACATGGGTTTCAGGATTATTTTTTTATTCAATAATAGCAGCACTTCATTTCTTTTAAATATTTATACAAGTGTGCACTGTAAAACAAGATAACCCAGGGTCTGAAGCCCTTCAGGGAAGCATCTCTTATTTTCTATGAAGCTTTCTTTTTCTGAGCTGTTTTATAAATATTAACCACTAGGTAGTTAAGAACCTAAAAAATTTTGAATACTGAAAGGAGATCAGTTTCCTTTTTATAGATGTGATCTTCCTCAGTGCAAGCTACACCCGAGCATCCTAGAGCAGAACCTAGTTCTCTAGAAAGTAGAGGTAAATTAAGCCTGAAGTAAAAACAAAGCGTGCATTGATGCTGTAGAACAGCTGCATTTCTGAAGTGGTTATAGTCAGGAGAAATTTCACCCCTAGGCTCCCTTCAGGTGCCTCAGAAGTTTCTAGTATACTGGCACTATAAGGATATCAGAAAAATTACACTTAACAATTGGATGGCATTAATTTTCAGGCAAACACCTCCCCACTTGCCCCTGCTCCCCCTTAAATTCTTAAGTACTCCCTAAGTTCAAGAAATGGATCTGAAGTTGAGCTGGGAACTCTGTTGTCCTGTAAACTGGCCTGTGTCAGGACAAATCATTGAATCTGATTTGTTTTTATATCTCTTTTGTGATGAGACCCCATTAACAGACTTGGCCTTGTCAATTAAAGAACAGTTCACTGTTCATAACAGTGATTACTGCTATATTCCAATCCACATTTTACCAAGCAACTTGTGTGCCTTCAGTACCTGCTTTTACAGGCATTTATTATTTTAACAGATGAATCCCAGGGTGAGATATTTCAGGATGAAGAGTGGTAGTTTCAAAACAGTCAAAAGAAGCTATGCTCTCAGCTGAAATGGAATTGGATCATACAGCAAACTTCCAATATCAGTTTAGTGTATTACTTGAGAAATAAATACAGGCAGATGACTTGTGCAAATCTTGCCCAGAGGGATGGAGACACCAGTCCATGCTGTGGAAATTCAACTGTTTGTTTTCACACAGGGAAACAGGAAAAATCCTGAGTGCCAAGTTAGTCTATTTCAATATCATTTTTTGTAAAATGGGAGCACAGCAGTGCTGTCTGCTTCAGGTGGGAGGAGAACTGTAGAGGAGAGTGGAGGATTATAGAAATACCTGAGAGAGTTTATAGTCTTGTCTTTCCTAGAAGTAACGTCTCTTCTGTAAAGCTGGGGACCATCACTGGTTGAAGACAAAATAACCTTTGGCAGCCCTGCTGAAAAGAGTATCTTGTTCCATTTGAACGCAAGAGCCTTCTTAACTTCCCCATTCCCTGTAATCTTCCTATGATAACATTCTATATTTTTCCAGACTGCTCTATCCTGTGGCATCAGCAGCTATGTGTAATGGCACTGGTAGGCAGCACATGAATCTCTGTATTTTCTGCATAAAATAGACTGTGCTGTTAGTTTGAATCTTCTCACAGTTCCTTATTTAAATATATTGTTTTGTTTTAGAGTAGTACCAGAAGTAGAGACCTGAGATCAAATCTTGTTGTGGTAGGTTCTATAAAGATCAAGCCCAGAAAGGTTTATCCTGTTTAATAAACCCAAGAAGAAGTAGAAAGCCTCAATAACTGCATATGTAAAGTGAGGAACAGAACACACAGAGGTTAGGGCTTGGTTTCTCCGAGTTGTTCAGACACCTACCTCTTGTGGATTGATACTTGTTTTCATATAATATATTAAAACTTACGGAGTGAAAATAGAAGCTGAGACCCTAAATGGGAAGTAGCTGCCTAGATAACTTGTCCAAAACTGTATAGGAAACTGAGGCTAGAAACTGAGCAAAATTCCATTGAAATCTGGACATGAATCCCGAGGCTGTTGCCCTGCAGTGTGGGGTATTTCAGACAGATTAGCTGGACACCACAGACAAAAATAGCACTTCTGCAGCGCAGCAGAGGAGGAGATGGTTTAAGAAGAGGCCATCTTAAATTCTGGGTGGTCTTGTGAGCCCCATGCACATATGATCAGAGGATTTACCATCCTTGTGCTTGGAGGCTGTAGTCTGGGATATAGATTTCTCTGTGGACAGACTGTTGGGATAGCTGATTTGAAGGTGCTGAGGGTCCCAGAGCCAGCACTTCAGACAGCGCTGGCTTTAGAGCAGCAGCTTGACCTGTTTGTTACCTTTGTTCCAGGCACAGCGTCCCCAGTTTAGTGAGTTTTAAATTTCATACAGCAATTAAGTGCCGTTTATAATCTCATGTCTATAAAATATATCTGTAGCTGTTAGCTATTTGAGAGAATTATGTTGTCAACATTACAAAACTATTAATTATCCTGAAATTAGAACATGTCTCTGGAATGTCGAATAAATGAACGAGGGCTTGTCAGACTGCAGTAAACTCTGTGTGGTTCACTGGTAGCTAGTTGAGGAAAAGTCTTATGCAGTAGAATTTAAATGATAGGGTAACCTGTAATGTTAATTAATCACTTGCTGTCTTTTTTACCTGATTTTATTTTTAATTTTTCTGTTATTAATTGGCAAAAAGCCAAATTTTGGTAAAGTTTCTGAAAGTCAGGGGGTATGTTCTGGCCTATGCTGCTTTTTGATTAATTCTTTTCTGTTCTGTGTAGTTTTTTCATACTTTCACATAACAACGGTGTTCCAGGAGAGCACTAAAAAAAAATAATTCACACCTGTGACTTGAGGACTTTTCTCTTCAATCTTTGGTGTTTAACCACAGTTGATTCTGCAAGTTTTAACTGAGTTAAAGGCTTTATTGCTATTGTACTAGCTTTTATCAAACCCTGGCAGTTTCTAACATTATAGTTCCTCAACTAACTGTTTCAGGATTATAGAATATCTTACTCTTAGTCCTATTCCTGGAACTGAACTTATTTACAGAGATAAAATGGCTTACTGAATAAAGTCAATTCAAAAGTATTCATATCAACAACCAATTCAGATGTAGTAAAATAAAAATAAAGTGAAGTTCTAAAAATTTATTTTGCACTCATTAAAGAAATTTTCATCTGATGCAAAGTCATTGCACAGTGCTGTGTTCCTGTGAAACACTAAGAGAAAAGTTAGTGCGTGCAAAACAGCCTAAAACACCCACTCTAATCAGTAAAACTTAAACCAAGGGAGTTATATAAAATTTGTTTTTTGTAGTTGACTGTCTTGATATGTACTTTTTTTCAGTTTTGCGTTGTGGTTTTGACTGTGTTTAGAACTGGGCCAGAACCACAACTGTGGATTCGAATATCCACAACTCCTGGACCAAATCTGAATTTTTAATCTTGAGCTCATCTCTGATTCAAGTGAACCCCCAAATTCGAGGCAAAATTCTATCAAAACCACTAAGCTTCACTGGTTGGAGTGCCAAGCCACAGTTCAGCCCGTTTGAAGATGGCTTAAAACCGGTTACAGAGTCTGTTGAATATAATCCAAAGTTCAATCATAATATTTAGAAACTTCAGCAAATCTATGCAGAGCTCAGCAGTAAAACTGAAGTTGAGAATATTGAGGTCTTAATTTTTTCCTGTGCACATTTCATGCAGTTCTGCAAACCCGTCATGAGAACTGCACTGATTCAGAGGAACTGATAGTTCAGAGACCTCATGTACTTGAGAATAATTCTTAAAGAGCTGAAAGTTGTGATGGAAACGTATCAGTTTCCTCTCTCATGCTTTTTCTGTGTTTAGTGAGTTGCTCTTGTTCTGTTCTCCATTCTGCACAATTAAAATAAAAGCCTTTGAAGTGTCTGAATTTGCATATTTTATTTTTTTTCCAGAGACTTTGTCACAGCCTTTTATGCAAGTGATAGCATTAAATTGGAGCAGCACAATGAATTCCAGGAAGCGAGTAATCTTCATTAAGCTTGTTTATTTGCAGGAGCTCCATTAAATTAAGAATCCTTATCAGGATACGTCTGCACTGATGGAACTAGCCTGACTGTTTGCCTGAAGGATTGGTTCCCCACCTGGCACCTTGGGGTCCTGGACCCTAATCATGTGTTTGGCAAATCCAGCAGATCATTAGGTCAAAACTGACATTTAACCTGTTGTACAAGAACAGTCTTTATAGCAATTTTGCACAGTCTCCATTTTATAGACTGAGAGGTAGGGGTACAGTACAAAGCCTGACTGAAAACAGGTCAAAGGAAACCTGTGGCAGAGTTGGAAAACTGGTGTATATCGCTGTGCACCGGGTCTGAGTTTGCTGACTTGATTTTAAGACACTTCTGTCGTGGTAATGGCAGCTGTAATTTGGGCTCAACTTTGCAATCCAGTGTGAGGTGAAAGTGCTCGTGAGTTCTCATGAGCCTTGCCCTCTGTGTTGGTCAGGCCTTAGCAAACCCTGTTTGTTTTCAAATGGCACTGTTAGAATATAAGAGCTGTTATGCATGGATACATCTGGTAGCACGAGTTTTAACTGGCACAAGATGAGACTTGCTGGCCCAAGAGGATCCTTGCAGGCCAGCATTCTTAAACAAAGCATAATAAAGTTTATCTTGACTCAGAAAGACCCCTTAATTCATTACAGGGCAAGGGCTCATCACTCAAATGTATCAGAGTGTTTTATTCAAATCTATTTCTAGTCAGAGAATTGGGACACAGTGAATGAAGTTGCATTCCATTGAGTTCAGTGGCAAAATTCCCAAATGATTTTAGAAAAGACAAGATTTTACTCGTGCATTAGTCAATGAATCACTTAGTAAACTCATAGGCTATATTATTTAATTTTCACTTTCTAGGTATTCATGGGCTTACCTGCAAAGATCTGGGACTCCCAGGCAATACAGCTTGTATTGCAGTTTTCCATTGCACTTCTAGGATGTATCAGGATGCTCCGTGCTGCCTCTGCAGCTAACATGTCTGTAGTCTCCAGTGGCACCTATGTGTGTTGTACATGTAGAATATTCTGATCTTAAGTGGTTCTCTGCTGCCAACCTGATACTTCCAAACATTAAGACCTGAGAGAGAATGACTTTAAATATCTACCTAAATCTAGTTTTACTCTGTTGATTTCAGCAGGGCAGTTATGCCTCGGTTAACAGGTGCCATTTTCACATAGTTGATCTAGACCAAAAGCCTATTTTTGTATAATAGAAATATTTGTCTTCAGCTGCCTATATCAAAATAAAACTAAATCTCATTGGAGAAACATGATTTGTATTGAGAAGCTCTCCCCCTGCTCACCATGGTTTCAAAACAGATTTATTTTATTTTGTTTGTTAAAGTTTTATGTTAAACATTACCTCAAACATTTGCTAATTGTGAAAGGCTCTAAGTGTTGACCCACTTAGGAAATCGGTGTATTCTCATGGGAAGTTTTGCAAATGTTAGAAAAGCTTCTCATTGTGAATTCTTAACTAGTAGTGATGATGCAGTGAAAATGCAATTCCTGCTATTTTATTATCATGTAGTTTGCACTGTGTTTTTCCTCTTGGGTCTAGGAAATGCTGCTAAGGCTATGAAAAAGAAGAAAAAGATTTCAGATGCTACGAACATTCCAGATTAGAGAATAGGCACCCTTAACATCAGTAGAAAAAAGAAAGATTAATCAATTCTTAATTAAACAAATGGCAGAACTGCAGTCTGAAAAGGAGCTCATAAAATATGAAACAAAATTTAATTTCCCACTAAGTATATTTAATTATGACTGTAAGTCACTGCTGAGGTTTCTTCTCCAAATTATTTAGGCAGAAATTTATACTTTTTAAAAAATCAATGAAAATTGTTTTGACCTGTTTAAATTCTGCTACACTGCAAAAGAAATATTTGGAAATATTCACTCTGAAAGGGTAATTGTTGTGAGTTGGACACACTATCAGCCACAGATAGAAAGCCTTCAAAAAGAGGGCTCCACTTAAAAGACATTTGTGCTCTCACTTAATTAACCCAATGGCATTTGGTTCTAGCAAAGCTGTTCTGCTACATAATGACAAGAAAAATGAGATATTAGTGAAGATCTGGGAAGAGATGAATGCACATCTGCTTATATTTGCCCTTCTGGCATGACCCATCAGGTTGCTCTTTAGGACTAAAATTAAAAACGCAGGGAATTGAAGATTTTAATGAAAAAACTCATCTTTTGTCCTAATTGAAAATGTAGAAAGGCTTAATGGAGAGAAGAAGGCTGAACTTTTAAATGCTTGGGATTTGTATTCCTATTGCATGAGCTGTGTATGTGTGTGCTTGTGTGTACATACCAATTATATATCTGCTTTTACAGTGACAGACTATTTTAGGGTGCCTTGAACAGTTATTGGTACCAAACTGCCTCATAATCAATGTCTGGAAAACTGTGATGACAGATCAAAGGATCAGCATTTTATGTTTCCATTCCTGATGTATCTAATTTAGATTGACTGTAAATAAAGTTCTAGTCAAGTTCCAAATGAGCAAGGCAGAGTCTTGCAGGGTAGGGTAGCATTATCTTAGAAATACTGCTGAAACATCCTTCTGAAGGAGTTTATTATCTGTGTGAATTGTGGAGAGATTTGTAAGCCTTGATTTTTTAGTGAAAATTGCCTCCAGCGATATTAATTGAATATGCATCTTTCTGATAAACATACTGTACTCTGAAACTGTTGTCATCAACATGACAACAAACGAGCGTGGAGAAATAAAATCCCTGAGCAAGAGAGAGATTTGTTGATGAGAAATTCTACTGAGAAGCGTGGAGCTTGCCATTGCTTTTTGTCAACAACTGCACCCATGTGGCTGCATCAGCCGGACACCATTTATGTGCAGCGGTTGTTGGGTTCGGCATTTGTGTCACCATGTAAGGCATAAGATGAAAAGCTATGGAAACAAAATGAATGTGCAAAAAAGGAGAAATCTGATTGAGAGAGCCCTAGGTTAGGAAATGTCATCCAGCCAGGTGTGTGATCTTGCACTTTTGGAATGCTTGAGCCACTGTGCTGCTAGGTTCCCTGCATTGCAAGGTGAGCACACATCCTGCAGATATTTTCTCTCCTACTTACACAGAAATGAGTGCTTCAATTTGAAATCAGAATATTCCCTCTCAGAATTCTTTGTTTTGCAAAGTATATAACAACTTTCATATAGAGAAATTCAGTGTCAGATTAAACCACAGTCTGTACTGAGGTTGAGTGTGGCCAAGTAAGTACAAACTGCAGTGAATGTAGTTGTAGAAAAGTTCTTTGGTTACATATTCCTGTGCTGTAAGGATCTTGAATGATACTTCTGGGTTTTTAAACTATGTGAAATATGGAACTGAAGATAATGCACTTAGAAAGGTTTAGGTTTAATGCTCCTTTACATTTGTAGGGGTTTGGGTACACTGGTCTTCCAGGTAATCTTCTAGAAAGTATATAATAATTTGGAAATAAGGATAGAGAAATCCAAGCCTATATATTGCAGCTGAATGATGGCTATACCTACTAACACTGTGATAACTAGAGTGGATTTGAGAGATCTGTTTCTCCCTGTTCTTTCTGCCTTTGTACAGATGTGTATGCTGTAAAAGTTATTTATAGGATTCATTCAAATTCCACATTTTTTCCAGCACATTTTCCACCTTCTTTTTCACAGTACTTACTTGTAAAATCAATACTCTCAAACAGCTTTCTTTTTAAACTCCCCCTACCTTCCTTTGAAGATATCTTAGAGGGCTGCATGTGTTTCCATGGAGCCACTTTTTAAGCACATAGAAACAAACTCCAGCACAAAACTTAACTTTTAAGGAAAGCCAGTGCTCTTGCGTACTACGAAGAGCCTCATGCTTGGCTTCTGCAGGTGTAAAATTTAAAATTAAATTGTCAATATTCAAAACACCTAATGTATATTTTTGTTACAGATATGTTTGAGCTTGTTTTAAAATCCCTGTAGGACAAAAGCATATGAATAAACACACCTAAAGCTGGAAAAAACAATGAGGTAGATATCAGAACATTCATTACAATTATATGAATATTAATTATGAAGGATAAATGATATTGAGGTGTTTCTGCAGAGAGATTTAGTCTGAATACAGTGGACAAGATTCTTAACTGATTGAAAGACAGCGGAACTGAGTCAATTTACACTTACTTAAGTTTTGGCCATTTCTATTCAGAAATTCCTACATGATTGAGAAACAGTTACAAAGCTGAATTTGACTCATAACAGAACCAAAATTTCTCTTTTGATTTTAGTTTTACCAAAACAGTGGCTTGACAGTTGCTTCAGTTCACTGTAGATAAATGAGCTCTGTTCACAGTTGTTTCCTCAGTCTAGATTTGATTTCAACAGTTCTGGAATTCAGAGCTTGTCAAGCTCTTTTGTGATTGACTTAATCTTTCACAGAAGGATCTCATGGATTTGTAGTTGAGATCTTGACTTAGAAATCTTTTACATTTTTAAAAGTTGACACTTTTAGTTTGAAATTCCACACAGTTCCTTTTCTAATGCCCCTACCAAGAAAAGAAAGTGAATAGTGGAGATTTTTACAACTGTTTGTAGCATAACACTGGGAAAACTTCAAAGCAAAGAGAAATTATTATGCTTGGTCTTTTTAATTTTTTTCTTTTTTCTTTCTTTTTTTTTTTCTTCCCCCATTTCAAATTGCATTTATATTTGCCTCTGATTCTCGTGTTACTTTCTTCTTCAAGCTGCCAGAAATCTTCAACTGTGTTGCTGGAGATTAAATGGCAAATTTCTGGCAAACATCACAGAGCTTTGTTTTCAATGAATAATCAATCTAGCCCCTGATTAACAGGAGAATCATTTTCTTTTCACTATCATTTATGCTCATAGTTCTTGGATTTGTTGTCATTTGCACATGGAAAAATAACATTTGCATATGCAAATAGTGTATTTGAGTGTCTCGTGCTTTTGAAACAATACACAAGGTACAATACCCATGGTGGTCTAAAGAACAAACATATAGGATCAAACTAGTAGGTAGCAAAGATAAGAACGACAGAGTAATTATGGCAAATACTCTGATGGAATCAAGAACATTATTTTAAATATATGTTGTCAGTGGGGTCAACCATGAAATCCTTGTATGGTCTTCCACTGAACCCAGTCCATCCCTCCCATAGTTTTATCTGGGAGGAAAGAGAACTGACACTGAACTGACAGCCTGGCGAGGCATCAAAGCGTTTTGTGACAGCCCTGTTGATTGTCTTGATTCAAAGAGTTAATTATTTTGCATTTGTTAAAATCAAAGCAAATTATGGCATTAATGGAAAGAGGAAAAGAGGAAAGCAGAGGGTAGTGGGACCTGTGGACATCAGCACTGATATTAGTTACCCTACACTGCAAGAGATGCTCCCCTAAACTCTCTTCAAGCATACACAGATTGTGTACAGAATGCCTTTGTAAAGGAGGCTTTGATCTATTGAACGAAGCTGACCTGCTTGCTGTGTTATAAGCAGGCAGTGGAAACAAGACATGAGACATCAGAGACAGATGATAGGAAATGGCTTCTTGGAGCAGAAAAACTAGGGTGCAGGCAGATGTGCCTAAATGTGCCAGAAGCCTGCCTAAGACAAATGCTGAGCTCAACATTAAGATGTATTGAAATATCATGGGTCAGGGTTGTCTTTTACTTTTTATAACAGAGGGTGTAGACACACTTGTTTCCCTCTTTCCCTGTACTGATGACCTTGAGAGGAAGCTTGTTACAAGGAGAATTCTGAAGGGAAATTCGTGTAGAACACAGGACTAGGCTCAGAGGAGATCTCGGGTAAGCTGGTCCCTGTGCAGTTTAGCTTGAATTTTTCTGCAAGGAGCAGGTCTCCTATGGATCAGAGGGATAAGGGACTACAGTCACTAACTAATTGATGTTCATGTTAAAATTGTCTTAGCAGCTTCTGGATCTACTCAGTAAATCCCTCTCAAGTTTTAATACACTTAGAGTTACAGAAAGGTATCAGCCTGGATACATCCCTTTCAGTCCCCTCGGTCTCAAGCAGCCTGGAAAAGTCCTCAGACTGTACCACACCACAGGCCACAAAACACTTCCCAACAGCCTGTAGCACACTTAAGATCAATGATGAAAGAGCAAAAGCCACAAACTATGATGTGCCTCAGGAAGGGAGTAGAGGAGATCAAGAGCATTGCCAATGTGAATGAAGTCTACATGAAAGAGCCTTCATCATTGCACTGCTTTCATGGATTAAAGGAACAATTGAGCAGAAGAATGAGAAGGCGGTGCCAAGAGGAAGAGAAAATATGGAGGAGGGAAGCTGGGTTTCTCTGGTTAAACCATTCTAATCACGTTCTTGGCGAACAAGCAGAAAAGCACAGCTGCTTTACATCTGCTACAGAGCCCTGGAACTGAACAGGCCCTAATGTAAGTATTCTCAGCCTGCTCAGATGAGTTTTTTGTTTGGTATGGATACAGTACTTTTTGTAATTAGGAACATGGAAAATTATTTTCTAGTGCCACTGCAATAACTGGTTTTGGCTTAGAAATCTTTTCTTTCAAAGATCAGGCCTACAGGGACTTGGGCTAATTTTGTCACTAGAATGTCAGACCTGATGCCCACCACGGGAGACACAATAACCGCTGAATTACACAATTTAAATGTTTTATGCTTATATCCATGAAAAACACTGACAATTTTCTTTCATGTAGCATCCTGATTATATTTCATGCAGTAAATCTCCACAAGCATTTTAGGGCTTTGTGCGTAAAGTGAGGCCCACATCCCTGAGTACCAATGCAATACAAAGATAACAATAATAGCAATACAGGATTTCTTTTCCTGCTTTATAGTCTTTGCTGCATATTTTGAATATGACACTGAAGTCTCTTTGCTAAAACCTTCAATTTAGCTAACATGAGAAAAGTGCATAAAAATACAACATGAAGAAATCTTAAATCCTAGCTCAGTACCTCTGATCCCATCCGATACCCAGGAACAGCCGGGTAACAGTAACCCCTCGGCGTATAAACTGATGGGATTGGCTTCCATTAAACCATTCACTGGCACTCGTGTTAGAGGGAGCGTACACTTCAAACTCAGTCTCATTCTTTGTGAGGAAGTCAGGCTTCAGCTGGTATTGATAAGTATTGTGCTTGTGTGAGTTATGTGAATCCACTTTTAAAGATGAGGAAAATGCCAAAGCAAAGAGTGACTGTGTTCTACAAATTAAAGCCTGAGACAAACTTGAAGCACAGCTACCAGGGAGAGTTTGAATCTGGGATTCTAGACTCACTGCTATCAGAACTAACACCTTTGGGTCTTCCATCCTCTGCTGCTCCTATAATTTAGTAAGGTTCTTTTAGCTTCATGTTAGATGATAATACACCTATGTGGGTGACAACAAGAACTGCAGCTGTGATAATTATAGCTGAGAACAGCAGTGTGTTCTTCAGCTTAGCTCCACACAGGAATGTGTATTTGTGAGTGCCATGTGGCTGTCTGCATTGCTCAGATACAAGCACTGGTGGATGCCGGAGTCTTTCAGACAAGCATGTGAAAAAACCTGACATTTCCCAATGGCCTTTGAATATTTAAAGGTGGAAGACTGTATTGCAAACATTACCTGCAGTAGCAGACTAGTGTTTAGCTTTAAGATTTGGAACATGTTTTAAGGCTTTGTGTGTGTGTCTAGGTCCAGTTAATATAGCAGGTAGAACTGTAAAACAGGGAGTTCTGATCAGTGGAGCAACTTTTTGTGTTTGTAACTTTAACTGCATCCAAGCCATGTGCCTTGTGCAGTGTGTTGAACAAACACCTTTTTTCATAATTCTTATATCTCAGGGGAAACACTGACAGGGCCATGGCAAATTGCTCGTTCAACTAAATGTCAATGAAGAGACTGCCATGGATCAAGCTTTTGGAAAAGATTCAATGCCACTGTCTAGACACAGGCAAGAAACAAGGGCTCCCTTTCCCCTCGTCCCCTTGGAGCCTCATCACAGAGGTATGTAAGTCTGCTAATTAAACTGGAGTTTTGCACTTCACCCTTAGGAGTTTCTTTCATAAAAAATGTAGGTCATTTGATTGATGTGTATTCTTCAGTATCCTAATCTCCAGTGAGAAAATTAGGAGAAGAAAGCAGACAAAACCGAGGGCTACAGAGAAACTGAATGTTTTATTACGTAAAAGTTTTAACAAGCCATAAGCCACCAATCCCACATTAGGAGGAATAGGAATAAGGAGGAATAGTGCAGCAAGCCACACTTTTGCTGTGGTTGATGGACACTGCTGTTTATTTGCTGGATAACTTCCACTCAGTCTGATGGAACACCAGATTTCAAACAGCAGATGTGTTTTGTTGGTGGTCTATGACATTTGGCCCAGGCAAGAAATGAAGGCTAATATCTGAGCCTAGAGAGGTGTTGAATGGGAAATGGAGGTCATAATTGGAAGTAGTGTCTTACTAAGGCCTGGAGCCAGACACAGGCTGCACAGCCATTCTGTGAAACAGGAGGAGGAAGGTCAATGGAGTGTTTCCAAGACTCGGGTAATACACAAGAACTGATTGTCTTTGCACATTTAGGGACAGACCATTATGTGGCATTTCAGGGCAGAACGTAGTAGCACTGGTAGAGTCCTGCACTAATGTGCCACTGCTTGAGAGGTTGTTGATAGTGGTCTGTTTGTATCCTGACCGGTCAGACACTCCCAAAGTTATCTAAGAGAAGAACTAGGAGAGGGTGACTCTTAAGCACTGTCTTCAGAGATCTCTTCATGTCAGAATGAGATGCCCAGATGGGACTCTCCATCATTTCCACTGAGATATTCTCTAAGTCAGGAATGGGACTGCTGAATGTGCTCTAAAAGCTGGGGGAAACTACCATTAAAAAAGTATATAGCTTCCATCTTCTCTTAGGCTGCTCAGCAGAGACAGCTGGAGCTTCCAACTCAAGGTCTGATTGTGAGGCATGTTTGTCCTTAGTGCTGATGGAAAGGATGTACTTGTCTTAATCCTTTCCTTAGCTACCAAATGTAGACAGACCCGCACTCACTGGTGCACAAGCAGTAAGTAAATCAGCAGAGAGGTCAGGGAAACCAAAATGGGAATATACACTTTTATCTTAATATTTCAGCGAGAAGTTTCCCTCAGAAAGGATAATACAATCAGTAGTAAATTAACATTAGTCTCCTTTCTGTCCTGGGGATATTGATCACCTGGATGCTAAATAACTAATATTGTATTAAGTTAAGGACCCCAAAGTCTGATTGAGCTACTTCAGTTTTTCCAATGAGGTTTAGAGGATGTATCTAGTGAAATGCTCAGTGGATATTGGCAGGCTCTCAGGAGAACAGACAAGCCAAGAGTGTGGGAAATTAAAGGGAACAAAATGGCTTTCTCAGTGACTAACTTGCACACCAAGACTTTTGCTTGTGCATTCTCAGTGCTTGCAAACAAATAAGTGTTGCTCACAGACCTATGCAGCCTAGAAGATCCTGGCCTGAGTAGTATGGGAGCAGCATTAGATCTTCCCTTTACGCTCGGTAGCCGTGTTCCAGTGACCAGTCTCATCTGTGACAGGATTCACTACCCAGTGGCTGACATGTTCAGAAGTTACTGTTGGCTTGGGATGCTTCCAGTTGTGAATGCTCATTTTTCCACACTCTATCTAGGCCTGATTTTCAGAAAATAGAAGCTAGGCATTTTGTGAAAAGAAAGGACTCTCAAGTCACCCCAGACTGTATACTCAGAAATAAACTGTGAGTCACTTAAAAATTTAATTAGGTATTTTTGTAGGAGAATTTTAAAAATCTAACAATATTTGTATTATTAAATTTATACCAAATGTGTATTTGGAAGTTTTTCTCACTGAGTAGTATAGAGACATCTTGGGTGTCACTGTAAATTAATGAGCATCTGTTTCTTATTGTAGTGAGAAAGTTGTGAGAAAGCATCCAAGTGAGATTATTCACCATTAAGAATTAAGCATCTATGGTGAGGTGTGATACAGGGTTCTCTGAATGTTTCCTCTTGAGTCACTCCATGCCTGGAGGTCTAATATCTAACAGGTCTTTTCCTTCTTTTGATGTCAAAACACAAAATTACTTGCAAAGTAAATTTTCTTCTGGAAATGTGTTTCTAAGGTTGGTTTCTAAGGTGGTATAATAAGGTGCTGCAATAGCTTGTGGCCAGTTTGGGGCTATTGTTGAAACTACTAAAGGAAGTTGAAAAAAGAAAGCAAGAAACTAAGGAAAAATCTCTTTCTTCTACACATTTTGTTGCTTCTTCACTTTGCCTTTGGACATTTTGTCTGCATCTCTATATTTAGTGTGTACTTCATAATAATAAGAGGAAGAATTGTAAAATTATTTGTATTAGCCAATGAGCTGTGTGTCTTCTGGGAACATATAAATCCTGGCTTTCAGTCTGTACTAATGCAGGGTTTAAAAACAAATGCAACCCTGCTCCAAAGAAACCTAAGGCCTGGGTCTGTTTGTGAGCACCGATTCTCTATGACCTTCCTTTCATTTGCTAAAATCTCTGTGCCCTTCCTTTACTCTTCTGTAGACCTTGTGCAATATTTCTCTTCCCTACCAGAATAATGCTTCTCTGGAAGGTTTAGTCAGATAATGTTTGAAAAGTGTTTGAGATCCTTGAGGAAAGGTTGTCACTGCAAGGAGCTGAGCTCTAGTGACATGGCTGAATTTTTTTTTTTAAAACAAAGGTAGAACTGTGGCACAGCTAAAAATAGAGGCTGAAAGTCCTCTTCGTTCTCAAGCCATATAAGGATCTACGCATAACGATGTAAGGCAGGGTCTTCACGCAAAGAGAGATGAAGTTTTGGCTGATTTGACATGGGAAGCGTAGTGTTCATATGCTTCCTTTGTAGAGCTAAATCATAATTTTAAAGCCATCAGGAGACCTCTCTTTAGATTAATTTATTGCTGTGTGTGCCCAAGAACAGCTACAAATGTAAACACAGGCACTCCCTTGGCTATATCCACTGCACTTTTCCAGATCACTTCCAAGTGGAAAAGAAGTTTAACAAAGAATGAAGCAAAATATCTCTGCCACTCACAATCAAAGGATTAATTCTTCTTTTCTAGTACCTCTAAATGGTGGCACCAGAGTCTGGTCTTTGTCTAGAATTTCCAGTGACATTGCTGGCAGTTCCAGGCACGGATGACATGCAGGAAAAATGCATTGCTCTTGTGCAGAAATCTCCCTGCTAATAAACTTCTCATCAACACATACGTGCACACATGCTCACGTACATACATAGGCCATTTCACACTCTAAAATTAGTACTTATGGAAAATGATATTGATACTCTCAGTGCCTTTGTGGCAGCACATTCCTGAAGAAATACCTGTGTGATATATTGATGGTATGGCTGAGATTTTCATTGGACAGAACAGTGAGTGAACTTGACTTGGTAAATCTTGTAGGACTGTGAGGTAGCAAGCCCTGCAAATGTAAAATGGAGCACACCCGTTGCAAGATTCCCTATAGTGATTCCAGGATTCCCACCTAGTGATACAGGATTCCCCACTTTTTGGCAATATTGGATAGAAAAGGTACCCCAAGATGCTGAGAAGGAGGTGAATGTCAATTAACACAAGCTCGTCCTGCTGTTGGCAAAGAAACATTGTAGGATCTGATTCATGTAAACCTCCTGAACTTGTGGGTTGTGTTTATTCCCTTTTTGTGCCTGATTTGTATTTGGACTGCTGTCCAAACTGCAGTCACATAATGTCTTTTTGTTTTGCAACCCAATTTGTTCCCAAATGCAAAACAAATAAACAAGACCCCCAAACAAAGCACAACTGTATCTCTGGTTTATGTATCCTATTTCCTCCTTGATTCTCTGTTTTTACATTTTGAAAAATGAGAACTAGACCCAGTCCAGCCCAGTCTGCTGGGTTCCATGGATTTTCATGTGTTACTTACATTTCCTGTCTATCCTTTGTGTCATCTCTTTTCAGTGCTGCTTTAGATTAGCCACAACGCAGAGCCATTTATGGTTGTCATATGTTATATATCAGGCTTAATTGTTTGTCCTGCCTTTCATCGTCTCATCGTATTTCATAGACCACGATTAACTATGATTCTTTTGAGGCACCCAGCTTGCCTTTACTTGCTACTGAGCCTTACACATCCATATGGTTCAACTTGGTTTTCAAAATCTCTGTCATTTTGCTACTTTGTGTAACACAACAAACCAAGAACTACTTTGGATGGTTTGTTTGCTGTGGCATATATGTGTACCTATGTATTAGAATTTAATATCAAAGAGTAAAGAGCAGCTGGTAGATCTGGAGCGTTGTGGAAGCTTGTGCTACAACAGACTGATCTGAAACCTTGTGTTTGTGGATTATTGACATAATTTCTGTTTATGTCCTGTCTTGCTCTGGTCTGTGCAGTGATGATGCCTTGTCCCTTCGGGAATTTTACTGCTTTCTCTCTTTTCTATTGAGAACATTTTCCTAATTTGGTGTCTTAATTTTGAACCGCTATGCTTTGTGTTGTGTATTGTGTACCAAGACTGGGAATGATTCCCAAAGCTATATTTTCATGGCATACTTTACATCTTCATTAAAGCCAATGGGAACATCTTAGAGAGACTAAGGGCAGAATTCCTTTTAATAGGAATTTTTGTCTGAGATATTTCAGAATATGGTGACGTCTTTCACTCTGAACTTTTCTCTCTTCTACACTTTCTTCTGTGCATATATCTTTCACACATCTTTAGTCCTTTAATCTGTCTACTGTTTTTATTACCCTTCTTTTTTCAAGAAGTCTCTGAAAGTTGTGAGAATTAAGAATGCACACACTGCACTAATTTAGTTGCCCTCAGACTTGGTTGAGAGTCATTGCTTTTACATACAGTCCTGTGGTTATATATATTTACATCCAGCATAGAAAAAACTTGCTGTCATGAGTGTTTAATCCTTCGTACTTCTTCCCAGATGTATATTGTTGAGTGTTTTGCTTTTCCTGTTTTTTGTGTCTTGTTGTGGAAAATCTCCAATTTTGAAAGACGAGAGGGAATGGTAAAGATCATAAATGAATCAAAGTGGGATCTGGTTGACAGTGGAATCTGAGCACCAGATTTTCCAGCATACCCAGCTGAAAATACAGACCAGGGAGAGGAATATTAAAATAAATTTCTTTAGTTAAAGCTGGCACTCTGGACTCTACCTGCAGCCTCTAAACCTCCCTTCCACTGTAATCTCAATTTGCTATACAAGGGAATGCTTTAAATTAAAGCAAGGGAGTAGTTAAATTTTCCAAGGCAATTTTGTCTGTCTCTTCTTTGAGGATGCCAAACTGATGACAAGTAGGGTATTATTTGTATATGTATATTTAAAGTTGACTTAATTAATGAAAACCCTGGAGTCTAACCACTAATCTTATTAAAAATGTCAGATGTACAGAAACAAGAAGCTGTTTTACATTTGAAGGATATAGAAATGAAAGGATTGCTTTCAAATTTATTTTTAAGTTGGTAAAATATTTGTGTGCCCATAATGTCCATTTAATTTTGGAGTTTGGTCCATAAGGAATGCTGGGACTGAATGAAAAGTAAATGCGGTAAAGGACAGGGCATTTTTTTCTTTTTTCGTGTTTGCCTCTGGCAGGTGTTTTTGCCTTCTCTGAGTCTCCTTGGGGCTGCCCATGAGTCAGCTCTAGATATTTCACCTCCTCTAATAGCACTTTTCTATTTATAGAACCTGGTTTTCCTAAGATGCTGGGAAAGGGCCTTTGTAAAATATTTGCATGGTTTCGATGTGATATAATGAAGGGATAAAAATATTCAGTGATGTGGAGAAAAGGAGAATATAGGGGTTTAAATATTTCACTAATTTGTCAAGGGAATCTGCCTCCACTGTTTGTTCTTCTGTTGCTTTGCTTTTAATTATCCCCACCTCTTTTTAATGGAACATCAACTGCCATTTCACAACTTCATGTGATAGACCAGTGCAGAGACAACTGCTGTGACATTTGCAGTACGCTGGACTTGGCCTTCTCTTTCTTCCAGATGTCTTATGTGCAAACATTTCAAAACTAAATATTGATTAAAACCAGTTTAAGGAATAAACACCAACAGTCTCAGTGAACAGGCACATTAAATACAATTGTGGAGGTCAGAACAAGACTTGTTTCATTTCCTTATGCTTTTTCTGATTCATGGAATTGAAGAGTCAAGGTCCATACTGAGACTTGTGTTCATGTCTGCTGTTCTCTCTTGCATGATACTGAACGTGTGGTTTCTGCTGGCTGTGTTTTTGTAGTCAGGCAGCAGGTGAAACGTGGAAATCTTTTCACTTCTGCAGCAAGACAGAAAAAAAAACAATTGGGTGTTTTCTTCCATGAATGGGAGCAAACTGGTAAGCCAAAAATATAGCCAGGTGGATGGGGAAATGATGATCTGAAGTGCCGCTCATTGGCGCTGCGGAAGTCTCTCAGCCAAGATCACAGCCTAGTGGAAATTTCCCTGTCAGGTGACTGGGAGAACAAGTGACAGACACAGGATCTATGTAGAATCGTAGCAAGGGACATACGCTATTGCAGGGCCAGTAGTACTGATGCAGATTGTTCACAGAACAAAGCCCAGAGTGATCTATGCCTTGTACTGGTTATGGACAGGAATTTATTCAGCAATTCCTTCCATAACCTCCTCAAACTATTTCCTTCAGTTCTTTGCAAGGACCAGGATTTATCTAATTAGAAAATTTTTCAAAATGTTCTTTTCCATTCTTGCACACTTACAGGTATTGTTACAAGTGTAGGAAAAAATAAATCCACCTGCTTTCTGAAGCTGATGCAAAGAGCTCTGAGATTATTGGTGACATCTATTGTTCTTTCAACAAGAGAATGAACCCGTTTATCTTCCAGCACTGACAAGCCTAGCTGCAGAAATCTGAAGACCAACATTTGATCCAGTACAAACTGAGGAGGGTAGTTGAGACAGTGTTGACAATGTAGAAGATGCTGTATTTGAAATAATGACGATCAAGTCCTTTCATTGTTTTCCCTTTCTCAGCAATCACTGAGATGGCGCGAATATAGCAACAAAGCAGAGAGCAAAACAGAGCTCACCATGTGCATCATTTTGCTACTAGTGTGCTAAATGCTGCCATGGAGGTGTCTTACACCATAGACACAGAGCGTGCTCAGATTCTCTTCCTACAATGCTGTAATCCAGTCTTCTTATGATATTCTCTTATTATGATAAACAAGCAACAAAACCAAGGCAAACAAGCAACCTGTAGTGAAATTTTCAAACTGAAAGTGAATAATCACGTGGTTGCTTGTTGCCTATGACCACCATAGGCAGGTTTCTATCATGACATGTCTCAATTTATTTTTGGGCATGCTGTATGTCAAAGGCCCCAGAAAAAAAAAAAAAGAAAAAAATGCAAGTGGAGGATGAAAATGCTAGGAGTGTTCATTTGTATAAATAACTCTTTCCAAAGTCTGATCTTGTGAACCTCTATTTCTATTATAAATATGTTTTATTAAATAAAAGTGAGTAAATGTTACTAAATGTGTGTGTAACAGAGATTTAAATGACAGGTTAGGAAGGGCTATGTGCTTTACAAGAAGGGATACATGCTTTAGAGGTGATCAGTATTTCCAAAGCTTTCAATGTGTAAACATTTGAGCATGTTTGACTTTGGTGTTCAAATACCCAACTAAAAAGGGAAGGGACGTGTGTCAATTTGTACCTAGCAAACCAGGCAGAAGACTAACCATGGCAGAGTACCGTTAGCTTAAAAATAACTGCGGGTCTTAGGACACCCTTATGGCCAGAATGAAGCAGAAAAAGTTTTGCAAAACTGATCAAAAGGCACATCAAAGTGGAAAGCTGGAAAATGAAATGGGAACGTTAGACAAAAAAGGGAAAAAAGTGATCAGGAAAGTGATCTGGTAAAAAAAAAGAATTTTTCAAAAAACTTGGCAGATCCCTGATTTCTGAGGATCTAAGCTGCTTGTGTACCTGTCTTCTGAGTAACCCCTAGAACATGCATGATCAGAACAAAACCATGATTTCGCTACAGTTGGCTTTACTGTAAACACTTTCATTTGGGAAAGAATTACTTTCACCTGAGAGTGTCTGGAACTGGGCTCCAAAATCTGCAGTAAGATAGTTCTGGATTATTGTCACTCCTAGGAAACATTCTGTGTATGTGGAGTCAAAATTATTTCAATTTGGCTTGTTCCCACAATGCAAATATCCACCTGTGCATCACTGTGAAGAACTTTTTCTGAATCATCTCTTCCTATGTGTCTAATGCTGATTCAACTGTGGGTTTTGGCATTACTTAAAAGCTTGAAGTGTTTTTAATAGATAAAATACGTTGTGTCCATTATTTGTGTCAGCACTCCCTGAGGAATGTCACTGTTCAGAAAGTTTTCTTAGAGGCATATACATCCACAAACCCTTGCAGACGTCAACTCAAGCACTGCGCCCAGGGAATAATGACTAACAGACTTCAGACAATGAAGAATCCAATTTAAAATCCAAAACTGGATTATCAAAACCCTTCTTATTCTTTGTAGATTTCTGTAACAAATGAACTCTCTTTGCTATTTCTAAATATCTAATTATGTTCATATTTTTATGGGTTATTCCCCAAGACCACAAGCAAAGCAGGTTGGAAAAGAAGTTGCAGAGCTCGCATCTCCAATTCTCATCTGAATTTTTAAATAGTGATCCTTGCGTAGCATGAGGACAGATGCTTTGTCAGCTAATTCAAGTAACTTATTTGAGAATGTCTTTGGAGTCACTAGAGGTTTTCTTTTAGGTCAACCACTCTGCACTGAGGTGCATTAAAGAATAGTTTCAGAGCATGATTCAGACCATTGATTCATGATATACTACAGCTATTTTTAATTTGCTCAGTGAAAGTTTAGAGGAAAGGAAAAGCACTATGTATTTCTGTTGTTCTGTTTTCCTGGTTGTTCTGGGTCCTCTTAAGTCCACTTTGCTGCCAAAAGCAACATATAATTTTTTATTAGATTTTAAGCTTTAGTAGATGTTTCTCCTTCTGTCATGTACTACTCTACCATGCATTAATTATGGACAATATCTATTTTAGGCCACTTAATTGTTACCTCAGCTTGATGATGGATGTTACTTCCTATTAAATGTTTAAATGTCCCAGCTCAGCCTCTTGACATGAACTTGTTATATCAGGAGTTCTGACCTTCGTGTTGCGTACTGCCACACAAAACAGATGCTTGCAGAGGAAGGCAGCAGTAAATGAATACAGTGTACTGAAGAGGATGGTGCTGAGAAGGATGCTGGTTACTTATGATTCCTCTCACCTTTTTACCTTCTGCTTTTCCAGGGACAGGGCCTGACTTTCCTGTTCTGCTGGTGTAATGTGTTATTTTCCTTTTCTCCTCAGCATGGTGTTCACTTTTTCATCTAGTGATTCTGAGCCCTTTTTCAGATACTGATTATTTTCTTGTGGTGTTCTTTTTGTCATAGCTGGGCTTTGTATGTCAGTTGAGGTCTAATGGTAAGTGCCAGACAGCAACAGCGACAGCAATAAAGTATTCATGTAGAGATCAGGTAAAGCAGGGTGTGATGTGGCAGTGGTATCAAGAGTGGATGATGGCACACCAGCCCAGCAAACACATCATTCACAAAGCTCAGAAAGGGGCTCAAGATCGTAGAACAGATTCAACTTTCAGTTCATACCTGGTGCTACTAAACTGGTTCAAATGCCGTTACTTCAGATTTAGAAGTGATATGAGGATGACCTGGGCTTCTAAACCAATAATGACTCAGATGGCTGACAACAGTTAATATAAAATAATAGTGATTGTCCCAGTGATTCTAATCCTGCAAAACAGAAGTATGAGTGGAAGGGCTCTGGTCTAGCCCCTGTCTGCCTGAGCTGTCGGAGTTAAAATGGAACCTGGTTTTTGGGATGAGCTCAGTAACTTCATGTCTGGGAATCAGGGGATGTTTCACACTGTGTTAGTCTGTCTTTTTGCAACATGGACTGAAGTTACTATCTTTCATCCAGCATTAACCTTCTATTTTTACTTGGGTATGTTGCATTTTGGCCTTTTGCCTTTTTATTCCTTTAAATAAATATGTTTTTAAAGGCGTAGAGATTTCTCATAATCCCCATTATTTATTTACCCTATTTTTTTTCTTTGAAGGTTTATTGTTTTGCAGCCTGCAAATAAAGTCTGAAACTAAATAAAACTCTCAGGAAGTAACAATTTTGCCATAAAACCCTAGCTGAACTATAGTTTTATGTTAAAGATATGCAAACAATACAGATGTTAACATTAAAATACACCTCAGCATGATTGCCAATATAGCTCTGTAATGGTTATGGTCTGACAGGTTTAACTTAGGAAACTCTAGCTTTATGTTAATTCTATAGGATCTGCAGACTTCCCTCTCTTCCTTTGGTTTTACTACACTACCTACCACTCATTTAGGGCTTTATGGTAGAGTGTGAGATGCCTTGCCCCTATCCCACTGTCTCTCTACCTCATTACACACTCATCATCTGCCCTGGCTAACGTGCATCAGGAATTTAGGAAAATAATCCAGTTGAGACCTATGGAAGTTGTCAGGGCCTGATCTGGTAGCATGCTGTTAAACTGAGATCTGAGAAGTTCACATGCAGTTCTTCTGAATGTCTGACTCTGCTGGAGCAGGATCACTGCAGTGTGTGATCTGACCCTGTCCCTCCCTACCCCCTGCGGCATGAAAAGCCAGCGGAGGGGTTTATTTACCACAGCTGCCCATGAAAGCTGGTTTAAAATCAACATTCAGAGAACAAGCCATGGGGTTCCAATGCTGTACAGAATTTACTAGAGAGGAGAGTATTGCTCTTGGACTGGGAAAACAAGCATTCTGTTTAGCAAAAGATTTTAAGGTTTTGAAGTGTATTTATTTTCTGATAGGAAATGACAACAAGGCCTTTTAAAATTCTCAGAGACAGACAGATAGATACAGGCCCTGGAATAGAATACAGTCTGCATATTTTACCAAGGACAGGGCAATGTGAGTTTTAGTCCCTGTGTAGAGTGGGTTTTTAGCTTTGGAATTGCAGCTTCTTCAGCTATCCCCATATCTTACATGAAGAAATATTTTTGTTCAAACTGACGTATTTCTTCAGAAACTTCTAGTTTTTATAAAAGGTTTAATGGGAAACCAGCTCTCCCTTGTATTCAGTGACCCAGAGAAGTTGCTGTATATATGCACCTTGTCAAATAAATATGGCAATGCAGATGGCTTGGGACATGTAGGAGACTCACATAAACGTGAGAAATAGAAATCACCCAACACTGGATCAGGGATTTGTGAGAACTCTAACAGCATCTGTGGGTTTTAGAATGTTTCTCAACCTCTCCTCTAAGGGAACCTTGGACCTCTGAGTAGATTTATGGCCATATTTGTTTACCCTGTATAATTTCTGTGCAACTGTTTTTTCTTCTGTAGAGGTGTGTTGCTGCTTTTTGCTGCAGCTGAGTTTTCTGTAAGAACTGTCTTGGTTTAACCATGTTATCCTACATTCACTTTTTATTCCTTTATTTTTTTATAGATTCCTCTTGTCCCTTTTGACTCATCTGGTTCATTTTCAAGGCATCCTGTTTATTTTTCCAGCTATTTGTTTTTAATATGTGTTATCTGACCTTTTCTGTCTGCTCTTTTGGGGATGTATACAAAGCTCTTCCTTTATTTGCATTTGCTTTTCCTTCTCCCCTCCACAGCACCTCATGTTCGCCAGTGGAACCCAAGAACAGGAAATGGGAATAAAAATCCACAAGCCCACAGAAGTTCAGTGATGTCTAGCTGATAACAAGCAAAGTTCATTTTCCTTGTGCAGGTGTGGAATGCTTCAAGTCGTTGAGATATGTAAAAATACAGGGCCTAGTATTTTATCCCAGGCGCTTCCTGACAGTTCTAGGAGCAGGCTGCAGCTACAGGAAACTTGTTTGAAAGCAGCAGTCTCCCCTTTTGTTTCTTTGTGCACGAGAGCCATCAGGAAGGCAGTAGGCAAAGCAGAATAAGGTTCTGCCTTTCCTGCAGGAACAGTCTAGAGGTATTTATTGTGAATGGGAACGAGAGAGTGGTGCTACTTCAGCTGTTTGATTTCAGCAATGTATTTGTTGGGGAGACTAGGGAACTTTTCTTCCTGGGACTGTTTTTTCTATGGTTGTGGAGGTTATCTCTTTGGCCATTTCCCTTTTACATGTTCCCTTTTAAGAGAAAGCTGCTGAGATTCTGACAATGCTTCTAGATACTTGTGGTTTGGCAAAGCAACGTTCATCTGAGATGGCTTCCAGAAGAACAGGTATCCAGAGCTGGTAAGAGCTGGCAGACATCTTTGTCAGACTGAAGCACAGAGCACAAAGGCAGATTTATCACAAAATCAATACCATAGCTATTGGTCTGCCACCATTTACTCACCACGGCTGCAAAAGCCTTGTTCATCTCCAGGGTTACTATTATGGAGCTGTACTGGCACCTGACACTGTTGTAGGGAAGAAATATTACAGGCTACAACTTGCAGTAGAGCTTGCTGCTTGCAGTAACCACTGGCTTCATTTGGTGAAGGTGCAAGACACCTTTTGCTCCCAGAAGGAACAACCAGCTAAGCTGTCAGCAAGTTTACCCTGGCCTGGCCCACCTGCAAAATGAGTTGGTGTTGACAAGTGCTTCTATTTTGTCAGGCAGACAGAGATGCTTTTCAGGCCAGGAGCTCTCTTCTGAGGAGATGTTCTTTGTCATGATGATTTGCTTCTTGCATTTCTGATTTGCACATTACGACAGGACTTCTGTGTGTGTATGTGTGTGTGCCCATATGTGATGTGACTAACTCTCTCCTTAGCCATTGCAAAAGATCTGCTCTTCTGGGAGTGCTCATCTTATACCAGGCCCAAAGAAACCAAAGGGGAAAATGCTGCTTTCAAACAAGCTTCTTGTAGCTCCAGTCTGTTCCCAACAGACTTTCATTTTCTGCTCTTTGTTTCACAGCTCACTTTGATGATGCACTATTCAGTTACAGAACACATCCTTTTCCTTCAAGCTTTGGGCAAATCTAGAGCAGGGCTTGATGCTGAAGCCTAAATCATAGACATGTGGAAATAGAATGAAGCTGCATCAGAAGTTCAGATTGGATGTTAGGAAAAGGTTCTTCACTGAGAGAGTGATTGCTCACTGGAACAGGCTTCCCAGGGAAGTGGTTATAGCACCAAGCCTGTCTAGATGACGCTCTTAGTCATATGGTTTAGTCCTTCAAGGAGCAGGGAGTTGGACTTGATGATCCTTCTGGGTCCCTTCCAACTCGAGATGTTCTATCGTTGTATCTTTATGTGCTGGGTATAGCCATGGCACTAAATAGGAGCCTACAGTTCCAGGGCAATGCAAGGGTGATCTTCACAAAAGCAGATTGATGAGAGTACTTGCCATGTGTATGACAGTTCTCAAGGCAGAAGACTCATAGGAAAATGAGCTCTGTTGATGCTGGCCCAAATCCATGTGCCAAAGCATTTCTCTGAAGAGAGCACACCCATTTTAAAACATGCATGTTATGAACAATGTTTGCTTTTAAAAGACAGAGCACAATGGGAGGCAGCCTATCCTGGTGGCTTGTGTTGTGTTAGAAGATCAGGTAGAAGAGAGGTTTGGAGCACTATCTGAGTGCAGGGTAACAGATTGTGCTATTTAACAGAACTTCACAGTATTATGCTTCACTTTCCTGCCCCCTCCCTCTCTTTTTTGCTATAGCAGAAAGGGAGACAGAGTACAGCTAGGCCATGACTTCTCAAGAAGATGAGGTCTTAATCTCAGCAAGAGGAAGACTCAAAGTGTCTTGATGACTGTGGCCTTGTCCTTTCCATATTGTTTCTTCTGCTAATTTGCTTTGATCCTGGGAAGACTACAGGAAGGAGTAGTGAGAATAGCTCATTGCTGTTATTTCAGCTGGAGGAAGAAAATACCTAATAAAATGATTTGGAAAGTAAACTTCTGTAAATTCACATGGTAATCATTTTAAGTATGTGAAATATTTTTACTAGAATGGTTTTGTTTGTATTCCTTGCTTCAGATGTTTTGATACAGAAGAGCACTGTTGGATCTACAACAATCAATTGTGACTGAGATTTCAAGTATCACCTTCCTGATTTCCTGCTACTGGCCCTTCTTTTTCACTTTTATGGGATTTCAGTTCCAGGTGGTTGTATCAAGGGCTCTGATTGTTGACTTTTGATCTACTATTTAAAAAAAATCTCATCCCCTGATTGAGAACCTTTCATTTCCAGCTTTCAGGTTCAAACCCACTGTAGCTGGAAGATAGAGTATTTCATCTTTATTTGTACTTGCCGTAGCACTTAGAAATGCAGATTAATACTGTAGCATCTTTTCCTTAGCTTATATTGATATTTTTCAGTCCTGAAATGGAAGCATTTGTGATTTTCTGCCATATGTCTTTTAATGAAGTCTTATTGTTTTTTGAGGAAATCAGATTTTTTTAAAAGGAAAGTATAATTTGGTTCAAAATGCCTTTTTTTCCCACTGAAGAACTGTGTTACTGGAAGATCTGTGAGGAGCCATGACCTCTCAATCACTGCCATTGGCATCAGGCCCTCCATAAGGGAAGCCAGGAGGGGAAGTGTCTCTTTTCTCCTTTAGTTCAACCAGCCTTCAGAAGGTTGCAAGATGGGGTGCAGGAGCAGAACTGCTTCATAAGAGGAATCTCTCTCATTTTAAATCTTCTTAAGGAGGCTTTTGAGGCTGGGAAAAAATATCCCACTTGGCTATCTGGTTCTGCATAAGTCTATATGAATGACCTATTATCATTAGAACCAGATTCAATATTTTTACCTTGAGGTAAAACTTTCATTGTCTTTATAAAAGCATTGCTTGCATAAGGAGCAGAGGAGGTGGCACATTTTATTCACTGCAAGCTTTGGTTAACCTTTGCATACCATGTTCTCCTCAGTTTATTGTATGGATGCTTTCCCACCAACTTCATCTCCAGTATTTAGAAAGTGCTTTTTGTTTACTTTAATTACTTAGTGTTGCCAAAATTAATTTTCTGTTAGTTCTGAATATTTTACTATGAATGATAAAACCTGTGATAGATACAGCAAGATTTATCCCAGGCCTGTTCTTACATCTCTGTAGACAGAGATTAAATCTTTGGCATGCAGGCCATTGGTGCTGAGTTTACTGTAGTTCCTGACTGGATTTTGAATTACTGGACAAGTTCTTTGCTTGTATATACTCCTCTCTTTCCCTAACTTGTAGGGCTAGTCATGGTATAAATAAGAGGATGTTGTTCTTAACATGGTACTGATTTCAGTCCTGAGCAAACATGTTTCTCTAGTGAACACTTCATGTCACTGAAATTTCAGATATTCCTAAGGAAGCACGTACATGGGTGCAACTGACTGGGAGAAAGCTCTGTGCCCAACACTTCCTTTTGAGCTGCTTCTTCTTTGCCCTGTTTCTCCTCCAAATCTCTCCCTTTGGGGTCACACACAGCCCCTCACACACGGTAACACAGACTGCTCACTAATGTGAAGAAGATAGAACCAAGTTAAATCATGTTCTGAGAGCTTTCCTGCTTGCACCTAAGAGCTTGTGTTGATTTATCCAGAACTTTGGCAGTAGTTGCTGTTAAATAAAATAAATCGCTTGCTTGCAATTGAAACAAGTTGTTGGGGTTGGGGTGGAACTAGGCTCTAGACAATAACTTACAGGGATGTTGTGAATGCCTGGCCGTGCTGCGTGGTCTCAGAGAAGCTGGGCACTGAGCCAGAAGAGGGCTTGACCTTGGGATTCTGTCACCTAAACTTGAATTTGGGACAGGGTGTGTTTTTAAGAGAGATGTTGTAGTTCGAACTGGAGTTAATTCAGGGAATCCCTGCAGCATGAGGAGGTCTGGATGGTCACTTCTGGCCTGGTTGCTCACTTGGCAAACGCTAATCAGATCGCTAATTGTTAAAGAGGTTCAGTGAATAATTGCCTATGATGATGTGGGCAGTATTTCTTGCCTTGGGATAAATAGTTGGATGGGATTAATTCTGAATTCTCTTTTAGACCTCTTTCTCTGTGGCTTTATGAATCCATGACAGCTTCTGTTCTAGACCATGACGGAGCAGATGAGAGTTTGAGCAGCTGAGAATGGGAAAGTGTAATGAAAGAGCAAAGTGAAGGAGGAGGAATTCCTGCACCTGAGTATATAATCAATGCTTATTGTTGAGTATCTCAAAAACATAGGCAGAGGAAGAGATAACCAATGCTGAGGATGAGCTGGTGATTAGACAGAGCAAAAATAAATTTCAGCACAAGAAATCTTGCCGTGCACTGCTTTCCCATGTTGAAAAGATGGAAGTTTGCTGGCAGAATGTTTTAAGATACTTGGCAGGATTCATATTCTACACTAAATAGATGAAGGTGCTTGACAAAATACAGTTCTTCCTAAGCATTTTTTGACAGAATTTATTTTATCCATATAGGGGCTTTAGCAGAATTGTCAGTGGTGTCTCATGATAGATAGCAATATGAAGAGTGGTAAGAGCCTGACTATTAAAAAAAGGACCAGGCAACTTAGTGCTGTGGCAGTCAATTTGGCTCTGAGTGGGTGGTTGGAAAGGGACGGGAGATGGGTGATCTTCTAATGGGAATTTAATCATATACCTTCTAGAAATAATGAGAATCCAGAGATGATTAACGAAGAGATGAGAAAGAAAAAGCATTTTGGAGAAATTTCCTCCCAGAGAGAATGATTCATTTTGGACTGTGCTGTCAAAAGGCAGCTATGGAAACTGCAGCTGTGGATGTATCAAAGAGGAGTCAGGCAGGTGCTTACTGGAAAAAATGTTATGGATGGAAACAAGCACCAGGAGGAGTGGGAGGAATCTGCAGAGGCAGCTTCCGGTTTTTAGTTACAGCAGAATAAATGTGTTATTCTGCATTTGCATTGCAGATACACAACAGTTCTCTGGCTGAGCAGATGCTTGGCTGCCATGGATTTTCATGAACACGTGTCCAAGGGGCCGTTCTCACCTTCCTCTAACATTTTTTAAAAGGAAGAGGCGAATTAAATGCCAGGATGAAGGGAACAGTTTCAGGATGGAAAAGGTTGAGCAAGGGTGGTGTAATAGAAAGCAAAATTTGGCCAACATTAGTTTCCTCCAACAGGGCTGGTTTTTCCTTTAGTACTGCTAGCACTAAAGAGTATCTCTGATGTCTGACAGTATATCAAAAGTTTAGCCCTACAGAGACAAGCACAGAGTGATGGAGAGGTATCTTACATGTTGGGGAGGAAGCAGGAAATGAAGTAGATGGCTTTGATGTTTTAGGAAGAGGAGCTGAGAGGGTGCAAAAAGTTGAAGCCTATTATTGGTGCCATCGTGACTTCAAAAGAGTCTGATGTTCTGCATCAAGGCACTTGATGAGATGTGAGTCTGTAGTGAAACTGAAGGAGAAGCTTCAAAGAATGCTGCTTACCTAAACCTGCTTGTTTCCCTTAGCTCTGGCACTTCCTTTTGCTTCTCTGTCCTGGCCTTTTGCATTCAGATTTCATGTAATTGCAGATGTTGCCATTGGTTTCTGTCAAGTCTGTAAACTCCTATTTATGCCAGAATTGAATCAGGCCTGAGAATCAGGCCCTGATCATAAGGACTGACAGCATGTGCGTGAAAACCTCTAAAGATATTCACTGAGGCTGTTACTGCTTTCTTTCCTGCATCTCAAGTGTGAGTCCATTGATCAGGGATCACAGCAGGATGCCTCCAGGTCATAATTTGAAAGCAGTTTCTAGTTTATCTCAGCGTAGCTCCATTGCACCCCAATTTCTCTGTGTTGCCCCATTGCCCTGTCTTCACACCAACCAACACAAAGATAGTTACAAAATACAGCTGTAATAACAAAAGCCTCAAGGTTATTGCAGAAGTCCAGGAGCCAGACCCTCAGCTGGTCAGATCAGCCCAGATCAGTTCCCTGCACTGCAGAGACACCATTTCTACACTGGCTGGAGATTTTTCCCTGACATTTCTTTCTGCAAAGGGCACAGGGAGAAAGAGGAGAAAACCATCCTGTTTTCTGGGAGAGTTTGAGTTGCTGACTCAAATGCCAACCATCAGTTTGTTATCTCCTGAATCCCAGGGATACAATTTGCTAGGTAAAACCCACATCTGTTCTTCAGTTCAGTTTCACCTCTTTGAAAGCATGTCCAAGCTACCTACCTAAATGCCTCCATAAAATGAGGTTTTAGTTACATGTGTTTCATTGTGTATTGCATGTTGCCATGGCACACTGATTTGCCAGATTAAGCAACCTGCAGCCCATGTAGTTTATCTTAAAGCCTTTTAAATCTGTCTCCTCTAAGCTTGAAATTCTCTCATTCAGGCATCCAGTGTTGTTGAAACCCCTATGCCAGTAATTCTTAATGACGTGTGTGTCTAGCCAGAGTAATTCTCCTCATTCAGTTTGCAATTTTCCAAGTCAATCCTTTCAGTATTGTGACTGTAGCAGTTTGTTTTGCATTCAGAGACATGCAGCTCTCTTAAACAAAGCAATCCTGACTTTATAAGCAAAACAGTGTCTTCAAATGAAGGACAACCAAACTTAAAGTTTGTTTTGGAAAGCAGGGACAGTATTATCTTTGCTTACTTGCTCTCCTCGGCTTGAAGCTAACTCACATCTTATGTACACAAGCATGCAAAGTCTTCCCTTAGTATTTGACAGAAAGGACAAAAGCAGAACCATTTCCCATTTGGCAGCATATTTTGTCTCTGCTCTTGTTCAAAGAGCACGTTGGACTGGGGCTTGTTTCCGACGCTCTTTCCCATGCTTAGGAGCTAATATCTGCAGTAACCAAGAGAAACTGTACTGTTCAAATCTAGACTCCTGGTTTATAGAGGCAGCATATGCAGGGCAACCTGATGGAAAGAAAGAGACCCTTTGTAGTCCTTAATGGCCATCCTCAGCCATCTATTGGGATCTCAGTGACGGGCTCAGGAGGGCGATTTTGCAGCTGCTATGCAGAAGATTGCAACAACTTGGGTTTTTGGAAGGAGTTGAGGTGAAGATAACTCTGGAAAATGGGGGTTCTCATCAGAATAATATAGAATGGGCACACACGTGCTTTTTATCTTCAGTAACCATTGTGACTTACGTGCTCATTCTGGCCTGAAGACAAGAAGCTTTTGATCCCTGCACAAGGAAGATTTATGTGAGCTCAAGAGATATTACTTTGGTCACTGTGACAAAATCATTTATAAGCCCTCTGTCATTTCATTCATTTATTTTTGCCTGTTCTTCAATACCCATTGAAGGAACAGATACATTTAAGGATGTTTATTTTAAGTTGGTACTCTGGATTGAAAAGCTTTTCCATCTGTTTCTGCCCTGCATCGGATATAACATTTTGCAGATGGCAGCATTTATCAGAATCCTACTGCAGACTACTTCCTGGCTTTGTGCCTTCAGAAATGGGCTGTGCTCATCACCATTGTAACGTGTCTGAAACTGGTGGAATGACACCATGGGTAAATCTGACCCATCATCACAAGTGCTTCCTGAAGTGTCATCGTGTGCTCTGCGTGCAATGGCTGTGTCTTGGTTGACTTGTTTAATGTAAATATATGGAATTATATGTAGTTTTCATGATTACTGAGGATTACTGGTTTACTCCAAGAACCTCTTGATTCTGATTTTTTCAGTCCATGAGTGATTTAGGAAACAGCTTTCAAACATGCCAGCTCAAATTGCAGCCACAGGTTTGGGTATACAAGCTATTTAAGCAGGCAGAAATTGGGAAGGCGCCTGTTGTCTTGACTGAAGCAAAGGAGCAGTCAGTTTGGCCAGTTTTTCTTTCACATATTCCACAAAATATAATGTCTGGCATATTATTACTCCCCACTCCTCCTCTCTTGATTTTCTCAACATTCTCCCAAACTGTGTTGTGTACAAGCCGTTGGGGTGCTGGTCCCGAATGCTGCCCTCGCTCACGAAGCGCCCTGCCTCCCTGGTTTCCATCGGAGCCGCTTATGGAGCGCGGTATTGACCAGAGCTGGCAGACTCTGCCCTTGTTTAGCACAGGCCTAAGAATCACAACTCCAGGTTTCAAAATCAGTTCCAAAGACTGTTTTTCATTTCACTGTCAGGTTATTTTTTTCTCTAATATTTTATTTACAGAAAGGTGCAGAGTAGAGAGCTGGAAGTGACATAGGTCATGAGGCCAGGTATCAGATTCGGTTAGGGAAGGAACGTTTTCAGGCTTTTTTAGCTTTCTGGACAAAAAAAAAAAATATTTTGGGGCAAAGCCTTTCATGCCTGTCTTCAGCCAAAATATCACTTGCTTTGGAAAGTTGAAGAAAATTGGTTAAGAACCTGCATGAGTTGAGAGGCTGGAAGAAAACCGAAATTTGACTTTTAAAAATAATTTTCCACCCTGCCCTATATAGAAGGAGTGGTCAGGAGTAAAAGAGAATTCCCCTTTAGAAGTGTTTACCACAAGAAACCTACAGAGCACACTGTTTATTCAGTGCTGCTATGGAAAACCCAGTCCCAGTCATGCTGAAGATTTACATGCAATGACAAAACAAACATTTAACTGCCACTTTTCCATGTCCCTGCTTCTTCTCTCCATTCCTCCGTTTTTCTTATGCTTTGACAATATGTGGGAAAGGTTTTGTTTCTTTAAGTATGATTCGATACAAAGGCCCTAAATGCCTGATTGGACTCCCTCAATACTCCTTCAGTGAATGCTATCAATAATTCGGCTGGCTAGCATATCCTGGATGCCGTTTTGTGTAAGTTTTGACTGTGGACAGCCTTTATGATTCCAGCTGTGAACCACTGTAGTGAAAAGAGAATTGTTTCTAAATAGTGCCCATGCAGGAACCACTGCTGAAGAGTACCCAGGCTGTTCTCAAAAGGAGCTGTGGGCGAGGAAAGAAAGAGAAATTAAGTGATGTCAGTGTCACAACAGTGCTGGAGAGAGCCTCCTCAGTGGGTAAGCGTATCTGAGGCATCAAGATGGAAAAATACTTCAGAGGTTTTGTCAGCTGTAGGAAAAGTTCCAACTATTTAGCAAAGTTAATAGTGAGCTCTTCTGACTCATAGCACTAAAAAGCTGCTCCAAACAGTCTCACTGCTGAATCAATTAGCTCAGCCAGCACCCTTCCCATCAAAGTAGCACCTTCCCTTCTTGCTCAGTTTTAAGACCTAATTCAATAACTTCAATAACAAAAATACATCAAGCTGTACATCCTTCTGTACCTACCCCTGACAAAGGTTGCTGGCATGTTTCACCTTGTCCTACCTGCCCACTTGCATGCTTAAGTTCCCTTCAAAATGAAGTTTGGAGCCTGTGCTAGAAATCAAAGTTCTTACAATCAAACCAAGTCAATTAACATTTGTAGGCCTCTAGAGAAAATCTAGTCCAGGGATGTTTGGTAGTGATAATCCTCAGGATCAGCAGAGCTGAACTGGGGGCTGGAAGAACTACCCAATTGCAGTCTGAAAGCTGCTGCTGCAACTGAACAGGCTGGGCTAAGGTACATGGGGGTGTGTAAAACACAGTCAGCTCTGGATCCCCACAGGGTGGACTTTACAACTTATCCTAAAAGTAATATTGTGCCTTTAGCCTTCACACCCACTCTTAGTTTGGTCACTGAAATTGTCTATAGGTCTCTTGAGTATGTCTTTGCTTCCAGCAGAATTTTCTCTTTGTGAATAGCTCTGTTAGCAGAGCATCCTTTGGCATTGTAATCATTGCATCTATTTTCTTTTTATTTTTTTTTATGATTAATTAGTCAATTATATTAAATTACCTTTTGCAATTAAAGCATAATTTAGAAAAAAACATTGAGCAGATAATGCTCATTTGTCATTAAATTGCTTGTAACTCAGGCTGTTGTATGGCAAGGTCTTTGTAGTTTCTGTTTTTACTGCTGGATGAGCAACAGTGATTAAAAAACCCACCCTAATATAGTGCTTGGAGTGACTCAGTCTTGTCCTTCAATATTTAGAAGGAAAAGGACTTAGATTTGCAATTTACATTGTTAATAAAGAGCATTTGGCCTTTGGGAGGTTGATGGAGCTCTGAGATGAACCTTTATAATATGGAGTTGAAAGGGCAATGGATGTAACTAAGTGTTATTTAAACTGTCACATAAAAAGGAATCTAAAGTATCGTACCTTAAAAGTTTTCTTTTGTGAAAAGGGAAGGACGAATCAGTTATTGCCTGTGTAATTGTTTAGTTATCCAACAGATTACTGCAGACTGCATGTGTGTACTTTTCAAAGTGCTTTAGTGTAGACAGACACAGACCTTTGCTCCTGAGGAATTCAATGATTTGCCCCATGGGAGTTGCTGGGCTTGCCGGAGTTCGCTTAATGACACTGATGGGTCAATTCTCTGCCACAGCCAGCAACTCATCTTCATCATCTTCTCAACTTCACATCCACTAATGATCAGTCCTCATAATGAAGGCATTTTTCACCCTGCCAGGAGTCACAAGGAGAAAAATTGATTGACAGAGTTATCTGGACTGTAGTAATTAAATCAGGGCAGACAAATCCCTGCTCTCATTATATTTCAAACATGTCTGAACCATGAAAAACAGAGCTGAAGCATTCTGATTTGCTTCCTACAGTCCAGAATATGGCATTAAGTGCTGTGATATATAGGGGTATAACACATAAATGTGGACAAATTAGAAAAGGATAACTATAAATGACAAGTGGTCTAAATATGGGTGTTGGGTTTGACCATCTTTAGTGAAATGTGTTTATCCAATGCTTGAAAAACACTGTTAATGATAAGACATTCAAGTGTTTGAGGGAATGAACCTGAAAGTGTACCACGCTTCCAAATGTATCCGAGCTCGTTCTGTAGTGCTATGGACAGAAACAGTGTTTGTCTGGAGCAGTGAGGCAGAAGAGGTGCAGGTAGAAGCAGTGAGGCAGAAGAGGTGCAGGTAGAGGCAGCGATGCAGAGCAGTAAGGAGATGCACGGTACAGAATCAGCACAGCCCCAGGACTGGTGCTTGCACAGCGGAACACAACTGTACCGTTTTTGAGCCCTCTTGTTTGTAGATGAGAACAAAGATTTACACTGTAGAGACCAGAGAAGGATTTCAAATACTGTTGGAATTCTTTTGTTGGTGAATTACTTGTGCAGCAGTTGCCTTGAAGAAGGATTTGTGTGCAGATGTTCTTTGGGTAATGCTGCAATCTGGATTCAGGAGCTGTCCCTTTCTTCTTTTTGAATCATTTTCCTTCCATCAGTTTATTAAGATGAGCCATTTTTCAGATACTGTGAAATACTGTACCCACTTTAAATAGTGGATGCTGCATGAACTTGAATTAACATTAAGCAGCTAATTAAGCCAATTTGATCTAGTTACTACTGTTTATGTGAGATGTACATTTAGAGAGAGGCAGGTTAGTGTTTGAAGCAGGGAAATTCAGTAAGGAAATCTGGATTCACTGGGACAGATGCTCAGCTAATATAATCTGGTGTAAGTTCACTGAGCTCAGTTTAAAACACTTAGTTGCATTTATGGGGTATTTGGCCCATATGTGATACATCTGAAAACAAACAATAATTCCGAAATGCAGATGACAACTGGAAGTAGAGTTTAGACAAGAGCTCATTAACCAGAAAATAATTTCAGAAGGAGTGAAAGCTTTGAGGATGCAATGCTTATTCCCTTCACATGACTGTTTTTGTGGGTCCTTCCATGAGTCCTTCCAATTTAGCTTCATGAATGATACAAATCCTCAGCTGGAATCAGAGATCCAAATCAGCATGGAAATGCTTTGCCTCTGGTGCTGCACGTGTTTGGGTCTGTAATACTGCTTATGACTTTGTGCATCTCAGCAGATACTGTCATCATTTTGAGGAACTTCAGACCTCAAAGAACTTCCAGATAAATACAGATAATTAAAGAAAGGTTTTTAATGTATTTCTTCATAATGTAACGTTTTGCAATACCTAGGCTTTTCATCACTTCTGACTTTCACATTTTATAACACATGGCTATATACTACAGGACTTTATGTAGGACACTCATATTTAAAAACAATCATGGTTTGGGATGAGATTCCACAGCTACTTTTCACATGTTGTTTTGCCAGTGCACTTTGATCCACATTGGTAGAAGTTCTTTTTTAAACCTTTCCAAGCAGAGTGTTACCTGGATAGGGCACTGAGCTTGGAAAAGGAAATGTGAATGTGCCCTTCATCATTAGGACCCACGATTTGCTTGTGAAGTTTGGCAAGTAGAAAGGGAGCTTAAGAAGTTTTCCTTTGTTTCAAAGTAGTCTCTTCATCTGCCTGGATTCTGCTGCCTCCTGTTTGGTTTCCATTCAGCTGATGTGCTTAGGATAGTTGACCTTCTCTACTCAGTAAAACCCAATTAATTCTTTTTCCTCACTGGTTTTCTCTGCTTCCTCCCTGCCCAGTTCAAAAGGTCAGATACAGCTACTCCCTTTATCAGGGCAGAACTAGTGAAACTGAAGAGTAATAAAATTATGGGAAGCAATAAATTTGTAAGAGTTTTGCTGTTAACATTGGCACTGACTTCCCATGTGGAGCAGTGCGCAGAGATATGCACTAGAGGTGTTGAGAATAAGATGAGACTTTGAAGCACTTTCCATAAATCCTTCTATATATTTTTCCAGACATAATGGAGTAACAAATGGGTCAGGAGAAAAAACTTCCACGATCTTAGTGTGCAGAGGGGGCAAATGAAATCTGGATTTCTCCAGGTCTGTCCCCATAGTTACTACTCCTCTCTTCCCCTCTCCTTCCTCAGACACATCCAGCCTGTCTTGCTTTGTTATTTCAATATATAGGGGAGGAGGAAGGGTACAATGCTGGGAGATGAAAAACAGCATGTGGCTTACTCACAACCTTCTACATTTCAGAGGCCTTTCAGAAAGGGATCTCTCATTTGATGAAGATCCTTTTTTCTGTTTAGTCATAAACAGATGAATCCTATAATAGCCTCTGTTTCCTCTACTACAGGAGGTCTGTATGATTAATAAGATCTCCCTGTAGTGAATGCCAAGCCAAACAGATGAATGCAAGGCGCATCTGCTGTAGATTAAACATTTGGAAAAAACATTTTATAAATATTTTTTTCCACAACAACATATCCATATGGCAGTTAACTAGGGTATATATTTAAAACCTTGCATGTACAGTATATAGCCATGCATATGTATTGAATATACTTATTAAAAAGTACTTATGTTGTCACTCAACAGATAGCTTTCTGATATGACTTCTAATCTATCTGAGATGTCAAATCGGACTGTTTGAAAGGCCCACATGTGCTTTATCAAGCAAAACATGAGAAGACACTGCTTCTGAGTGGGTGGGTTAGTAGGAAGCAAACCTTTTATTTTATTACTTCTCAGAAACAAGAATGTGTGAGATAATTACCTGGTTAGCATGAGGTAAGTGTAAAATAACATACACTGAATATGGTTAGAGAGATAAGGTTGTCCTGGGTACCATGAAAACAGATCCTGAGGAGAAAGAAAAGTTAAACTAATTTGTGATTTCTTAGCCAAAAATCCTAGCATCTAAGTTTAGCTTTACTAATACTTCAAAAGACTGGAATTATATGTCATTATAGTTAATATTTTAGACATCCTTATCTAACCAGAACAAGTTAAAGAACTTCACAGAAAGGAAAAATTCTTCTTTTTCCTATTCATTATTGTATAATGGGGAAATCCTTTTTTTTTTTCCTGTGTCTCTGTGTTTTCTGCCTTAGAAGACTGGACCATAATTCTGGATTGATGAGAAATGAAATCTGACAATTTAGCTCAAACAAAAACCAACTTCAACAAGTAAACATTATCCAGAGCAGCTATCAGCACTCTTGTCTCTTAGTATGTTGTTCTTGTAAGACTTAGCAATATTAGTGTAGACTGATTTTATGATAGACTGGATTTTTTTGGTTTACTTGTCATGAAACCTAAGATCCTGATATGTGATTCAAAGAACCTAATGCCTGAAATGTTTTTTAAGAGTTTTCTTAACCAGCCATTCCAGTCCAGCAGTCAGAAAGCGGAAAAAATCCATCTTTTGAGATTCCATATGTGCTTGCTTGTTGTCTTGTTAAGGATTAAACCTGGTTTGTGTGTGTGCATGGAAAACTGGGACACTCATCTGAAGAGAAGGGCTCTCTGAATCTGACGTTTGCTCTAGGAATGGCTAGTGCTTGTCAATTCATGTCTGTCTGGGCTCTAAGAATGTGCATTTCCAGACCTTACAGCATGATACTTGCAACCAGACATGACGTTTCCCCACATGCTTTTACACAGATTGCAGAATAGGGGAAAATAATTGCCTAACTTTGCTTTTATCACACACCATTAGGTACTTAGCTGACTCAAACAAGAAGGACAAAAAGCACCTCAAGTTCAAGAAACTTATAATATTTATGTTTCTTACAGTTTCAGACTTTGCTGCCCAAATTATTTGTTTTCTGATGTTCTTGACATAGTTTTCCAAATGCTTCTCTGAGCATCCTGAGGGCAGGTGGGAGCACGGAGTGGGCAGTTCTTTTGCTTTTGAAGTAGTGGCTTGGTGACTCGTATCTTACCCTGCTCTGGAGACTAATTTCTTCATGGCCTGCTTGTCCTTGCTTTGCTCCTGAACTGCAAAGCTGCTTCACTATTTAAGTAAATTTTTTTTAGTCAAAATGCCTGTGGAACGAATCACTGAACAGAATTTTTAGAAACCTCTCAGAAACAGTGGGAAACTGGTGGATTTGGGAAATCTTTGGGAAATCTTAAAGTGGTCCTTTTTGCATCTGGTTTGACAACAAAATGCAGAACGTGGAGCCTGTCTGAACACATCTGATTTTCAAAAGTATCTGTCTTTAGAGTCCTGGTGTGAGCCCTCATTAGCTGTTTGTGATGTTCACAGCAGATTTTTTTCTACATGTGTCAGAACCATACCTTAAATTAGTTTGTAACTAGATTTAATTAAATGAGTTTAGAGAAGGCCACTCTTACTGTGGTTTAACAACGGGTTATTTTAGGCTGGTTTTGATTTGTTCCCAATGAATTAAGCTTAAATTGATATAATCTAAGTTTAAATTGATTTAATGGTGTCTCACAGCCCTTTGTACTGGTTCAGCAGAACTGATTTGTAGTAGCATGTCATTTAAGTGTTTATGAACCCTGGATTCCAAAACTGGGTAACTAAGCTTTTCCTAGCATTGCCATGAGGCTGCACCACCTGTAGGTCCCCACGCTGGTGAATTTACCCAGCTGCTCAAAGTACCCTGTGTGAGCCAGAGATAATAAATGATGCAAGCACCTCCAGCTCTGGCTGAATGTTCTGGGTATGAACCTCCCATGCATGTGGGCAGAGAGTCCATCCAAGAAGGAAGTTGGGATAATTTCCCAGATGCTCCCACAGCATCCTGTAATAATATGGAAAGATCATTGTGAAGGGAGAAGGTGCCCAGACAGTCCCTGTGGTAGCATCAATAACATTCATTGCAGACACGCTGTTCTGAAGAGGCAGACTTGAGCATGCAGGGGCCAGCCTGTGTGGGCAGCACGTGATCCAGGGAGTTTTGCAAAGGGCCTTTTGCTGGATGGTTGCTCTTTGCTCTCCTCTGCCAGGCCTTTGCCAGTGCCTCCCACAATCTGACACGATTGTACAACGCAGGGTGCTCGTTATGGCAAAAGAACATTTCCTCAGGGAAAAAGATTTACTTGCGTTATTTTTAACATAATTAACTGAAGAATAGCTTATTGAAGTGAAAAAAGGATGGTGAGGTGGGTTGACAGACTGAATCTTCCTTTAAAATTTTATTTAAAACTTTATTTAAAACTGAATTTTTATTTAATGCACTGTTTTCAGTTGGTTCACCTCAGAAGTAAAATGGAGTTGGTTCTTTTGCTCCAGCTAGCGTGCTTCCTAAGAGGTGTGGATTTACCGAGCTGTGAGGCGCTGGCCTTGTCTCTCCTGTTGTCACCTACCTGTATGAGACATGGCTACTTAACTGTGCAGTGTCCCCTTCTCTCCCAGTTAGACTAAGACTGGTTTTGCCTCTTGCTTTGAGCCCTCTAGATTGTCAGAGGAACAACTGGAGGCTTTGAACAGACTTCAGGCCTCCCACATCTTTGCCAGAACACCAAAGCACAGTTACCAGCTGAGATTATAGAAAAAAACACTTTTAACAAGAAACTTCTAACCACAAAAATATAATTTCTAGGAAAATGTTTCTGTTTTGCTAAAAAAATGCTTGTCATTGGAAATACAAACCCTCTTCATTAGAGACAGTAGTTGGAGAAATCTAAACTATCCTGCTTGTAGGGCATTTTATTAAAAAAAAATAAAAAATTAGTTTTTATTGACAAAGATTAAGGGAAAAAAAAAGGCACTCCATGTTTCCACATGACAAAAAACTGCTTTCCTGATCATCTGGAGTTCAAACAACAGTCAGCATACAGTTTTGCTGCCTATGGCTAAGGACTTTTAACTTCTCTCCTTTGGCTAAGGATCCAATGTAAACAGTTTGCTGCTGTCTAAGGCGAGAGGTGCATTCAGTGAATAAAAACCAGTTTTGGGCTGGGAAAGAGAATGACAAACTTTTATCTGAAAATGTCACTTGAAACTGTATAAGATTCCCATAGTTTTCAGCCAATGTGTTTTTGTGACTTAGCTACATTTCCTGCCCAATCATTCAGCTGGATACAGATCCCTTGCTCCTACAGTGTGGAAACCTGAATAATAATTTGAGCTGCAAAGAAGCCCTGGTGAATTGCTGGCCTACTTTGCTCTCCCAGGGGGAAGGTGCACTTCTCTAATTCAGGAGCCATTGCTTTGGCAGATGGCTCTATTTAGTCAATGAGCAGGTCAGGACAGGAGGAAAAATGGAACATAATCCAACAGTATCCAATTAAAGGTAGCTCTGTGCAACTGCACTGAAGTCATTGCTGTCAAAACCTCTGGGGAGTGTGTTCATTTTTTACCCTTGTTTCCTAAGGAAATGAGGCTGTCTGCCTGTCTACCTTTCTGTCTGTCAGCATCTATCCTCTCCAATTAATTTATGAATGTTTGCCATTATCAAGGAAAACGACTGAAGAGAGAGTTTTCAAACATACAAAATTCCAACAAAGGTAACAGAACTTGACAGCTGAGACAGAAGGACACCCAAAGTGCCTCCATAGAGGCAAAAGCAGGTGGAACAATATCTGACCAGTATGAACCAGGACTGTACCTACTCCAGTTGCCCATCCAAACAGCTGGGGAATGTGGGAGCAGACTCGGGGAACTGCCTGTGCAGGACAAGATGTTAGATACAGAAGAAAAGACAGGCTATAGGAAGACAGAAGGAGAAAGTAGGGTACACAGGACCCAAATCAGTAAACAACTGCACGTCATGAGTGGTGTTATTCACAGAAATTCTTGCTGAAATACCACGTTCTAGGCTAGATTATAATTCAACAAAAACACCACTCAGGAACCTGTCACCAAAGGATGCCACTAGCATGCTGGCATACCATTGGCAATGGCATCCCTGTGAAATGAAGAAGCTGGCAAAACAAATAATATTGATGTTGCTTTTGGAGAAGAACATTGCCATTGTCTCCTCACAAAGAGCTGAGCCCTGATCCACACGCTCTTAGCAGAGCTGTAACAAAATCACAGAGTATGAGTCTTTTTAGCAATAGACTTCTATAACACAACTATTCATCTGGGTGTAGTTAGAGTGCTATTAAAATGCTATGCTGACTTAATACCCAAATAACTATATTGGGGGTAGGTATTACTCTAATAATCCCAATTTAGACAAAGTAATACCAGGTTTGGGGACAGAAAAGCTCTTAGAAAAAAATATTTGAAAGACTATCCAAGAAAACATTATGGGTTCCCAAAAAATTGAACCTTGTGTGTATTAAATTTCATCTCTGTTTTGACTGAAGCTGAAAACCGGTTTTGGAACCAGATGTAAACATTAGTATTATTATGGCTTTTTTAATGCTGAGCAAGAAAAATATCATTTGCTTCAGTTTTCCTGGAACTGAAAGAACAGTGAGAGATGGCAGAGCAGGTTCAAGTTCCAGCTGATGATTGGACTCATTAGAAATGGGCTGTCTGAAGCAAACAACATAGGCAAACCCTGGAGAAAGCAGGGTAAGAGGGTTTGTGTTTTTTCCTTTGCATGGTTCCCCCCCACCCACAGCAGATTAGATATTTGGAACTATTTCAAGAGATTTTTTGTTTTGTTGGTAAATAGGCATGCACTTGTTCTGGGATTTTAGTCCCTAACTGTTGGCTTTATCCAAGGGAGAAAGGCAAAAACATAAGCGAAGCTCAAACAATGAAACCTCAGCAACGGGTCAGGCCAGTTATTATTATATGATTTCAGGCTTTGAAAGGTCATTTATGTTTTCCAAGTTGGATTTATTTTTTACACTTATTTGTAATATTACCTTGCTGTGTTTCATAATGTCAGGGAAAATGTCTGGTTTTAGGCCTAAAATGTCAAAGCAACATTTTCAAATCACTCAGCACTGAGCCAAATGTTTTTCTGTTGGATTCAGTGGTAACAGTCCCTCTTGCCTCAGCAGGCTTGGGCTACTGCTGTACATTGTGGAAACCCACCTTTGTTAGGCAGACTGCACTTCTCCATATTCGCCTTCCTTCTCCTCTTCCATAGGCCTATTTGTATGTGGCAAGATTTCTACTATGAAAGATAAAAGCCCAACAATTACGAGTCCTGGACTCACTTCCCACCCTTCCTAATGACTACAGGTTAAATCACAGAACTGTTTTATGCCTCAGTTTACACCTAAGTGACACATAAACTCCTTATCTCAGAGGGCTTCACAGTTCACCAACACCTGGGAATGACCAAACTGCTGCTTAAACAGGTGCCAAGTATATATTATGGAATAAACTGTTCCTGTAGTGTTGTGAGCAGTCATATAGATGAAGCTTATGCAATCTAGACATATGTCTCCATCTGTGCCTCCATGTTAGGGAGTTATTCTGGATGATACTGACTGCCACAACCAAGAATTTCCCTAGCAAGGAAAATCAGCCTTTAAAAATTTGATAAGGAGAATCTATTGTTGATATACCTTCCAAGTAGCTTTGCCATTGGTTTTGTCATGATGAAGAGAAAAAAGGAGGCACAGAATAAATTAATTTGCTGTTCTAATAACTATGATTCAAAGTTAGGGGTTTTTTCATGACTTGTCTCCCAGTCAGCACACTAGTGAAACACATCTGTCTGCTGCAGCAGTAGGTAGAACATGCTCGGTGCCATATTCTCAAGAATAGCACTTTTTTGTCTACTCTAGAGATATCTTATGTCTTCAGTTGTAAGTATTGCTAGACAAAAAAACTGTTAGCACTCGGATTCTCTAGACAAGATAAAAAAATCCAACATTCCCCTGTTGTTGCCTGCCCTCTCCTGTACCTTGGATTACTACCACACCATCTTAGAATGAGCTGGCAAGAGAAGTGGACAATAAATGTGTTCCCTCCACTACTTCTGTATGGCAAGAATATTTCCTTTGACTTGTATTCAATACTTTGGTTTATGAACATTATCATTCTTCCTAATAGCCTGGTTTACTGCAGAGAAGAACTGCTGTGATATAAGTTTATGATCCGCATGTGGGGGCTTTTCATGGTGAGTGTTTGGTAGCACAGAGCCATTAGGAATATTATTCTTCATCCCAGATAAACGTGCAATACTGGCTGCAGCTCACACACCTCATGGGCTCCCAGAGAACCTGATAAACTCCAACAACTTCTAGAAAAATGATATTTATTCCTACTTGTACAAATTCCTTTGTTGTGCTAGCTGGAAGCAGGGAACAGAGAAAGGTTTTGTCCCCTTTCTCTGATGGTGATGATGAAGTGACTAATAAAATCCGTGTCCCAGAGCATGGATTTTAGTGAGAAAAGTTGTTCAATCAGCGTATCTCAAATAGTGGTATCCATTTGTGGAAGAAGGTAGGGCTGCTTGATCAAGGTCTTGAATTTCACATGAGAAAGCAGAGATTCTGCTTTATGTTATTCCATGTCGTCCTGTTTTCCTGGGGGGTTTTTTGTTTGTTTTTTTTTTTTTTTTAAATAACTACTTGAATTGTACCTTCTTTGTCCTTGTTCAGGGACATGATCCTGGAAAAGGCACGAATTAGAACCATGTATAGGTAACTTTAAGTGTTAGTTAATTTATTTTTAAATTAATAATGCCAATTGATTCTAATACACTTTTATTGACTGGAGAAGATAGGGAGTCAGAGGAGGAAGGGAGCTTGTTTCACTAGATAAGATTAAATCTAAGACTCTGGTTTAATTAGAGAAATAAGAAGTATCTGTGGCTCCTCCTGTTCGGAGTTTTTAGCCATAAAAATGTTTCATAATGTTGGAAAGAAATGGTCTACAAAGATTAAATATTGATCCCATTAAAACTTCTGTAAGTGCTTCAGTTTGCATCGAGAGAAATAAACCTTGTGCTCAGGATCATGTGCAGCAGTGAGAATTTGCAAGAAGTAGCTCTTGAGCAATAAAGGTCAACAATACTAATGTCATGATTTGGTTTTGCAGTCAAATGGTTGTAATTCCACTGAATTTGGGATTACAGAAATCTCAGAAAAGTGTAGTGCACTCTTTTTATTGTAATATGATCTGGCAGAATATCTTATGAATTTTAAAATATTTCTTTTTCTAGCCTGATTGATTGAAAGACTTGCTAGTAACTTCACTTTCTGAGGGAAATTGAAGTACATGTTTGTGCAGTCTCCAGCCAAACACATCTGGGAGAAAGAAACAACAGTCAGATTCTTCCATCTCATTTGAACTGACTGCCCAAACACCACTGCCTAAGCCAGGAGACTAAATAGGAATCTAGAGATAATCTTAATTTAAGGCCTTCTTAATGTAATTGAATGTTCCTTTTGTTGCTAAAATTTTCTTTTGAATGACTTCTCCAAACAGTTATTAACTGTGTTGTCAGGCTTATATATCAAGTAAGAGAATTAAGCATATATTTTGATGAAACTCACCAATGCAAAAATTATTTATTGAATAAATTAACATCTTAATTAAATTAAGGATGTTTGGTGCATGGTAATAATGACAACAGGTAGGAGTTACTGTCTGAGAGCCTGCAGCACTGAGACTTTTGGCAAGCTGGAGCTGCTTTCTGATCTGGGATATTGTAAACACAATGGTCCTTCAGCCATTTGGAAATGCCAATGTTTGCAGAAATGAGCTGAGTGTTTTACCATGTCTTAGATAATGCATTTAATTTGCATGTCAGTGGGCCATTGATTTTACCATATTTTTTTTCTTTGTTATTTTATGTTCTTTATTTGTTATTCATATTTTCATAGTTCTCACTTAAGACCATCAAACATTGGCAGTAAACTGACTGAGAGGCCAAATGGCTCAACTCTCTGTTTTTCCCAGCTGCTCCTGGATGGCACCTAGAGAGGAAAAGAAATTGTAGATCAAGATCTTGGTCTCTATGCTATATAATAACTTCTTTCAGGGTCAACTTCTGTTAAAAATCTGCTCCTTTATTTTGACTTTTAAAAGGGAGTAATTTCACATTCAATGTTCTCTCTTGGAGCTTAGGACGAGATCTTGAAAGGTATAAATGGCAGGTAGGCACTTAATTCCCATGGAAAGCGTCTGTGACTCCACCGTAACGTCAGTCAGACTGTGCCAGAGATGGGTTGCTCACTGCCTGCACTAAACACAGCTATCGTGTAGGAGTCTGGGAGCCACTTCAGAGTTATTTGTGTCCTGACACCAGGGTGGGAGCTTCTGTTTGCGATGATCCCAGCTGACACAGCTCTGACAAGGGTCAGAACTAGCTAGGTGTCCTGCTGTGGTGCACGCTTCACATTTCCTATTCCTCTTCAGGTGATTCCTAGAAATGGAGGACGTTAGGATTTTTTTCCCAAAAGTGGGAAGGCTAACGGAGAGTTTGTACCACCTTCTTGCTCCAACTGATGAGCTGATATGTCGGGCATTCCCACATCCCATTATATGGTTGCCTGCCCCCCTAAATTAGCTTGGAGCTGCCTCCTCTTCTGCACATTGTCTTAACCCAGAGGTTGCTCTGCTCTCCTTTACAGCCTCTGACATCCTGCTGCCCTTGGGCCTTGTGAAGCTCATGGGAAGCTGAGAGCATGCTGAAGTTTAAATGTACTCCCATACCTGCAGACATTATAGAATCAGGGTCTTCCAACATTAAAATAAATTGCTCTTCTTAAAGAAGACATAATTATAATTATCTAGTCTTCACTGAAATCAGAGCAATTAGGAATGAGCAAGTTAGCAACAGCAATAATCCTTCTTTAAATCAAAAGCAATTTCTTAAAAGCCCTATGTAAAAAATGCTTGAAACACTTGGCTCTGGTCCGTAGAAGCCCCATGGAACTATGCCAGTATAAATCCTCACTGGGCGGGTTGTCACCCTGAAGCACACGGTGCCCACACCAGTCACAGGTGTGACCCTGAGCTGCCCTGTGCACAGGGTGCTGCAGCCATCGGCACCTGCTGTGGGAATGGCAAAGGGGGAAGTGGTGTTGGGAGCTGAGTAATGAAGCAGGACCAGGGCTCGTTACCCAGGCTGCTGAAATGAAACACAACCCACTCAAGTGCACATTCCTGGGCTATTTATGGACCTGTCCATCCCTCCATCTCCCACCTGAAGCTGACGTAGAGCTGCATGCCTGAGGTGAGGTGGTGTTTCATGCAGGAGCCCTGTTGGGCTTTCCACTCTCTGTCTTCTGGTGGTTTTTTCATCTGGTGCCTGATGAAACTTGGCTTTATGTTGCGCAGATGGGAAAAGTACTTTTCTCCTGCTATTGTGTCAAAGCATCATGTATAATTTAAACAATATTTATAACATTACTAGAAATAGTCAAATTATTTTTTTTAAATAATATAGAACATGGCAAAATCAAATGAAATTAAAGTGAATAATGCTCTTTAATTTCAGCCTGTACAATCAGATGCATCTGTGTACAAATGGATTAACATGCCAAAAACATAACTTGAGGCTAAAAGTGTAACATCACTCAGTAAATTAACATCAATAATTATAAGCTGTAAACAGTAGCAGATATAATTAAGATTTGAGGCCCAAGGGTTGTATATGCTTGGCTGCAACTGACATCATCAGATACTGTGATCTTGATGTTCGGGTCCCCTCCGGAGACAGCAAAGTTAGAAACATTACCCTACATGGAAATAAAGTGTCAACATGTTAGGAGCATTTGCAAAGTTCCCCTCTCTCTATTTTAAAGACAAACAGGGCTCTTTCTGAAGGATGAAAATAAGAGGTTTTGATTTTCTCCTGTGTGATTCCATTGCTGCACTTGCTCTCCTTGAAGCTGAAGATGTATCAGAACATCATGTCAAAACATTTTTCAGAGGGTTAAGTTACCGTACCTTGCAGATGGAGAGCTGTCCCAAAGAGTAGAGGATATTGCTTTGGTAAATTTGGAAGTGGAGAAATAAAGATGAGAGAGGGGAGGAGGAAAAGGATGAGATAACTAAACTGGGAGCTTCTGAGCTGTGTGGAAAGAAAAAAACAAAGCAGGTGCTTGTGTTTGAGATAGCCTTTCAGAGCTCTGCTGCTTCATAATAATTGTGATAAAGAAAAAAATAGCCAGGCTATGGCTTTCAGGTGAAACTATTTGAGTGTTTTTCGGGATGTGGAGATTATTGGTACCTTTAAATGGAATATTCAGAGCTTTGCAGAAACAGACATTAAAGAAGCAATTGAGCTCTCATCATTATGGGGAAAAAACCCCAGTCTCTTTAAGAGCTGGTGCTTCAGCGGAGAAGGCAGCATCAACAGAGAACTGGTTCACATTTTGAGCTAGAGACTGGACTGGTATTATGTTCTGTGGGTATAATTTGCCTTTAGAGTTATCATTTTCAATTAAATATTGTATCACTGGAACTCCTTCTGTGGAAGTCCTTACACGAGTTACAAAGGGCTGTATGTTGTGAAGAATTGTCCATTTCTCTGAGAACAACAGTTTGTGGTATTTGTGCCCTCACAGGGTGGTGCTGTAAAGGCCAGGCTGCTCTGGTAGGGGTGGGTACCAGAAATAACTCCTATTCCAGGTCTAGGGTGGCCTTTGTGCACAGAGCCCAGATAGGAGACATGGGACAAAGGGAAGTGCTGAGAGAACTTGGCCCTGTCCTCCTGGGACAGAATGAGGTGTGTCTAGCTAGTTCTGTTCTTCACAGTGGTAAAATTAATTCCAGAGGACGGGAGCTGCCTTGTGTGTACCAGTGCATGACAGCATTTGTGTGGGAAACCCTAAGATGGCACTTAAGCTAAATGCAATTTTGCTTCACTTAAAACCATCTGGCAGAGCAATAAAAGGTGGCCTAAGTGTCCATAAGAAAAAAGACCAGGAATAGAATTTTGTCCTTAAGGTCAGGGATAGTAAGTCTATGCTAGCAGTTCTGGAGTCTGCACTGTTGTGGATGGGTCCTGGGTGATGGTAGGATAATACCTTCAGTGACTTAAATGTGTGTGGGCTTTCAGTGTTTGTAGGATCTGCCCCTCAGGTGTCTTTGAAATGGTTCTATCAGCGTTTCAGCAGAGCTTGTAAAATTCCTCAACTGATACAGCAACATGTTGCCAACACATTTTTACTACAAGGGAACCTGTGAGATGTTAAACTTTCTCTCACTCCAGTGGAAGTTGAGTGCTGTAGGTGTGTATGCTGTAGTCCATGTGATTGCACAAGCACTGAAACCCTGATCCTAAGTTACTTGCTGGTTAGGGGAGGAAAAATTCCTTCGTGCATTGTAAGACAGTGTGGCTGTACCAGCTACCTCTGAGCCTTTCCTGGAGCAGTCCAGTACTTGGTGTGAACCTGCTTTTACTCACACAATACAGCAGAGAATAGACAAGTCTGATCATACACAGAAATGAATAGAAATTATCTCAAAGAAAACAGACTTTGAAGAGCGTTAAAGTTGTCCTGTCAAGCAAAACAGAAGCAAAGCTTTCGGTTCTTGGCTTAACAAAAGAGCAAAAAACAACTGAAGCTTAGCAGGATTGCTTGCCTGTTTGTAGTGATCCTAGTGGTTTGTGGGGAGGCCACATCTTAGGAAGTTATTGCTGGTAACAGCACACACAAAGAGGAGATTGGAAAAAATGGTGTAACAAGTTTGTCTTGATCTTCCTGAAATATTTTTGTTTCCACTAAAAGATACAGAAATGGTCATTTCACAGTAAGGAAGAAACTACTTGGCCAGGAAATTATTATACGAGGAATTTTGCTTCAACTGTTGATATTTTTTAAAAAAGGCAACCTCAAACCAAGGCTGCAGGCTGGCTTCATTCCTCTTCCTCTTCCTCCTCCTCCTCCTCCTTCACTCACAGTGCCGTGCCATGTTGACAGAGCTGTGTGTGTGCTCAGTGCCTGGGGACACGTGTGGAGGTGGTGACTGGCAAAGCAGTCACTGCACAGCCCGCAGTCACTGCACGGCTGCAGCTGCTTCCAGCCGGGGCTGGGGGGCTGACTTGGTGTGGGAGCCCGTCTTGATCTGGGAGAGCTGCTCAGCTATTTCCCCCCCTCCAGTCTGATGTTAACATCCTCATTCTGCCACCTTAGACTATTTATTGCTGCCTTACCCGGATCACCCTCTAGCCCTGCCTGGAAGTCAAACAAGGTGAAGACAGCGAGGTGTTACTCTAACTTGCAGCACCTCTATAAATCTCTTAGGAAGGAGCCAATGTTGTTTTACAAGTGCGATGTCTTTTTATTTTATTACCCAGCATGCAGTACATGAAGCTGTTTTCCCACAGTGTATAAATTTAGTGAGGGAGAAAACCCAATCTTTCCCTTCTCTCTGCCATCAGCTGCCTTTCTGAGATCAAGAAGCGTGTGGAAGTGCTTCCCCTGCCTAAATTCTGAATGACTAGAAAATAGGTGGAAAGTGCTACTTTGTACTGTAGCACTTTACAAAAGTGTGTTGTGTTTGACAGGACTTAATAAAAAAATCTTTTAATCTCTGTCACTGTGGGTAGGTGGGAAGGCCAAAAAGTCTAAATGTTTTAAAGGAAAATTTTAATTAGTATGCAAATTTGACTTTCTGCATTAAAATATCAGTTACTAAGTAAACGTTGTTGCACTGGAAGTTCAGATATTTGATCATTTTCTGTCAAGGTGCCTTTGCATATTTCCTGAATGTAATAACAGCATTTCAAAAACAAAATGTAATTCTCTTTGTTGCAATGCATTGGGTGTGCTCCACCAAAGGCTGTGTGACTAGAATATCTTAAATCAGCCACGAGCTTACAGTGCTGTTTCTCTGAATCTGTAAATTCTGTTCTCCTCTTGGTGCCTGCAGAGGTTTCCTGAAACAGGGAAGCCCAGAAATATACCCCTGCACGTCATAAATTTAAATCATTGAAGCACACCAACAAAATGATTACAAAAGCTGTTGTAGCCATTAAAGTCAGAGGAAGTAGTCGTTGAGTTATTGTCAGTTACCACCGAAGGTTACACCAGTGATTAGCATTTACAGTATTTGGAAAAGACTTAGGCACATTTAGATAGTTAACTAATTTCATTGTCTCAATAAAATACACATATTCCCGTCTGCTGAAGAAGGACAAGAACAAGATCAATGGTTGACAGCCCAGCCTTGCTTTTACCCTAGAGAAAAATGATGTTCTAATAGAAAAGTGATGGAAAAATAATTGTGAGGCAAAAAGTAAAAAAGGGGCAGAGAAAATTTAATAAAGGCAGGAAATTCCAAGTTTAGTTTCTTTCATTCAGTGTCTGTGGGGTCAGTGGCTGCTTCTAGCCACCCCTGAGTGAGTGTACTGTCTCCAACCACAGCTTAGATGGAGCTCTTCAGGGATCAGAAAACATTGCACATGGGAGCCATATGCTCAGCGCTTGCCATCGTTTATTGAGAGCTAAGGTTCAGGGCTGAATACTGATTTAAACATCCATATTTAGAGCTCTTAAGTATAAAATAAGGTACAAATTTTCACGTAAGTTGAAGACAGAAGAGAAAAAGTTGTGACCCAACATAGAAGTGGTTTTGAAAAAGAAAAAAAAAAAAAAAGGCTTGGGGAATTTGGTTTCTAGCGGTGCTGAAGAGCCTGCCCTGCTGAGTACACAATCCCTTGCTACCAGCTGCAATGTAAAGGTCCAACAAGGCTGATGAATGTGAGGGCATGGAGGTTTATTCTGAATGAAGTGCTCACGCTGTATCTGTCAAAGGCCAAGGGAGAAGGAACCTCTCCAGTGTGCAGGGTAAGGGGCTGCTCCTTCCACCCTTGCCTCGTTTTACATTGGTGTGAATTTGCCTCTCATATCCACAGACATGGTAAAGCACACAAGGAATGTAGCCCTCAGTAGATGTGTCTGTGTAATTTCATAAACTGAGTATCCCACATAAACATAAAATGTGTGATTAAGTGTTCCTCATCTGAAGGCTTCTTGCAGTAAATCTAAAAATGATACATAACCCACTGCAGCTCTGGTGAGGCGTTCTCGGTGTTCCTCAGAGTCTCATCCTAATTTGCTCATACACTTACGCTTATTGTCACCTTGGCTGCAAGTTCTCTGGGTCCATGAAGAGTCACTAACCTTCTGATCTTCAAGCTGCCATTCACAGCAGGGTTAGACACGTTAGCAGGAAAGCCTGCCCTGTTAATGCCTGTGCCTCACCTTGAATAAACACCAAACGTCAGTTCCTGCCATTGTTAATTTGGCCCTTTTGATGAGCATGAAATTTGTGTGATGAAAGAACCTGTAGTGGATTTTTTCTTTTGCATAATAGACGTTTTGCTGGTTAAAAAAATTCCCAACACCGTTGCACATGAATATTTTCACTGTGTTAGCAGTTTTTATATCTTATTGGCAACGTTCTAAAGCAATGAGGATTCAGACTCCTCAGTTCCCCAGAGATCCTTGTAATTACAACAATGACTGCTGGAGCATGAAAAGAAAGTCATTTGGCAAAATGGCCATCTTGGCTTCCTCTGCCTCATCCTCCCCTCTCTCTGACTTCCAAGTCCTCTTTGCTCAGTTTACTAGACAAACACATTGTTTGCTCTTTGCCAGGGCAGATGTTTATTTGATTCAGCACCTTCTGCTTCCTTCCCAAGACTGAGGGAAGTCATACTGTTCCCAGTATTTTCTTTTCTGTTTACAACTCTCCACCACCAGCCAAGGTGCAGGAAAGAGGAAGGACAGTGGTTGCTTTGAAAGTTATTTATTCAGCTCATGAAAAGTGATTCCATGTGCTAGCATTTCTAGGACCTTAACCACCACCTCCTGTATTCTATAAATGGCACATAACACAAGGCAGAGAACATCTAACTGTATTGTCTCAATAACTGTGCAAGGAGGCTGTATCCAGCCATGGAATATTTTTATGTAGAGAACAAGCCCTTTTTTCTTGAAAGAGCGTGAAGGTCTCAACTGGAACTGACTCATGCTCTGATCCAGCTGGGTCCTGCGTGAACAATCCTGCTATGGAGAACTGTTACTGCTCAAGAGAGCATTTGCCTTGTCGGCTGGCCTGACTCCTTTGCAGAGTCAGACTGGCTGCAGAAAGTCTGCATTAAACCTGTGTGCCACTTTAGTGCTGATTTGAGGGCTTAAAAGGTGCAAAGACAGGGAACTGGCTTTCTCTGTCAAGACAACTTGCCTTCAGTAAGGCCTGAGAGAGAATGGGGAAGTGGCTTTACAGACGAGCGTGTAACTCACTAGGTGCTGTAGTGTTAAGACTCATCCATGTTCTCAGTGAAACTCTTGCCACTGAAGTTCGTGTTCCAGGAGTCTCAGCAAGAGTTTGGGTTTATTCCCACCCCTTTATTCCTCCCTTCCATCTTTTTTTTGTGTGGCTGGCACAGTGTGCTTTCCCCTTCCTTGCAAATTCCTTCACAAATTTTTGGCTTTGTACATATCTCCCCTACTTCTTGCTTTACTCATGCATCCGGTTTCTCTAAAGTTCTGTGGCTTTATGTACCTTCCCTTTGCAAAGGATGGCTTTACACACCAAGCAGCAGAACAGAGAACTTAACTCTAAGTGGATCCAGTACAACAAAAGAATAAAGACATGTTCTTCTACTTTAATAAACAATATAGTGCCATTTTTCCAGATCAGTTTGTGAATTTCCAACAAATCCAAGGACAGAGACTAGATTTATATATATGGAACTATCAGTGCAGAGCTGGGCTTTTATCTACATTCTGTATATACTCATTTTTTCTGTAAATAAACAAGCGCTGTGATTGTCATCAGAACCATTTGTTGCAATTTGAATGCTTATAAATAATGAATAAACAATGCAGATTATTCATTACAGGCTGAAAAAACGATGCATATTGGCTTGTTACCCTTTGCAGAAGCCAGGCAGGAGCTCTGGAGGCTTTGCAGTGTGGAGCTGACGTGGTCAGGAGTGAGCTGTCTAGAGCAGTGCTGCCTGTGATCTACACCGCTGCACGCCACCCGGCACGGCAGGCTGTCCCCATAGTGCTGTTGTATTTATTCCTGCTGCCTTATAAACTAACAGACTTCTTGGAAACTTCAGCAAACTTGCTGTGAATTTCACATTTCTATTTTACTACAAACTCCTTCACTTTCCTAGGATGCAGTCTTAGACAAGCCAACAGAAGTGAGAGCTTTGTGAGCATTTGCAGTTTGGTATATTATTTTTATTTCCTCAGTAGTTTTGCCTCTGATCCACGGGAAAAATTCTTACCTGCATGATCACAAGTTTTCTTACAAGAAATATTCCTAATTTATGGAATTGTCTTATTAGCTTCATGTGGCATCTTCAGCACAGCAGAAATAACCTTTCTGAAAAAAGAAAAAAAAAAGCCAAAATTACCCAGTGGAACAAATTCTGCAGTTGATGATAGTACTGAGAGCTTCTGGGGACAAAGAAGTGGTGCCAGTGTGACTTGGAACTGAATTTGGCTCAGCATTCTCAAAGAGTGAATCAGAGCCTTGTACATGGCAACAATATTATTTCCTTGATTCCCTTTTGTGTCTCATTCTTATCACATCCTTCTTATTTCTTGATTTTATAACTGCCATATACTGGACATACAGTTTCAAAGGTTTTCCTATTATACCCCTCTAAATCTTCCTTTCATGGCCATCACATTGTACAGCTGATTAATTTAATAAACCCTTTCAAGTTTAGATCATTGCCCCAAGAAAGCAGCACTTTCTGTTTTCTGTCTTATTATCCTCAGAATATGTTTAAAGCTGTGGCTCTTTTCTGATTTAATTCTTAACCATATCTGCAGTTTTAGTGTTGTCAGCATATGCAAACATCTTATATTTGCTATTATTATTTAAACAATTCAGAATGGATGTCGTTGCAACCCCCTCAATAGTCTCTGATAATACATAGTTATCTCAGGATTTGTGGTATTACTTAATGAAATCTGTGGGAATTTATGGAATGCAAACCTTTTCATGATTGTACCTTGCTGGAAAGGTAAAAGACAAGATGTTGAAAGTGACCCAAAACACAATGACGTCAGTGGGAATCTTCCCACAGACTTCAAGAGCCTGTAAAGCACCAGTGGCAAATGCTGTGACTGAGGAATGGAAGACAGGTGGGAGATACCCCTTTTGGCCATAAAGACTTTGTGTTACAAAAAATTCAGTTTCTTAAACAACACTTGCATGATGAAATACTTAACTCCCTAAAGCATAATTACTCTTCAACTCATGACTCCTTCCAATAAGTGTAATACAAAATGCCTTCAGAAATCAGCCAAATTCTTCTCTTGTTTATGTGTTCCAGATCAGTGAACAAAATTCTCCTTTTCACTTCCATTGGTATGAGAGAGGTAGCTCCATTTAAGCCTAGTGAAGGACTACTCGGGGGAAAAAACATTTTATGAGAGACAAAAGTGAGCCTGCTGATTTCAGCTCAACTGCATAAATGTAAGTGAAGGCAGAATTGAGGCCTTATTATTTCCTGTCTGCTGCATTTCTCTCGTTTTGCCATGGCAGCTGTATGGACAGAAACCCCCAAGATTTCTACAGCCAAGTCATCTTTCACCAGTAAAGCTATACTGACTCATGAGATAGATTGACTGTCACACTAAACCTGACAAACAACATTTAGTGTGTCTCAAATTGCATCCAGGCAGATATCCCTGTAAACTACTGTCTCTACCATGCTGATGTTTCCCATCTCTTCAGGAGCAGCTTTGATGGTCAGGCAAGAGCTTTGCCCGCTTTTACCCGCTTGGGAACATGGTGGGTGAAGGGTGCACGCAGTCTTTTCTCTCTGTGAGTGTTTCTGTGCCTTTCAGAATTGTGTTGCTGCCATTCCAAAGGGAGATGTATTAGCTCTGTCATCCTCCTTTGTAAAGACAGAAACAAGGTGAAGCTGCGGCCTCCCTGGGTGACTCCCAGTTAGGCTGACAGGGGTCTTCTGTGTTTCTGAAGGAAATATTTAACAGTTTTTCCTAATTTTCCTTTTCCCTCCTTTATTTTTCACATAAACCATTTTCTTTTACCTTTTGCTAGCAAAAAAATAGAGCTTTTGAACAACACAGGGCTGTTATTAGCTGTTCTGTATTTCTTTTCCTCTTCTAACTATTCTTATTAACTTGCAGCCTTGGAGTTTTTGTTTTGGTTTTTTTTTGTTTTTTTTAAACTAGTTCTCCCAGTCTGCTTCCCTCCCAGATTGTTTGTGTTTGAAAGGCTTCTACATTTTTACATTTTACTGGGGCTGATCTTCACATCCTCAGTTATTCCCATTGGCCCCTGTTGCCCTTTTTCCTGTTGAGATAGATTCGAGTTGTATCCTCTCAAGTTGTTCTTTAACTTTTTCCAGTGCAATCAGCTTTCTGGTACACCATAGGACTCCAAACTGAAATTCCTCTGGGCAGTTCACATTTCCTTAAATTTCCACAAGCATGGAAAAGCATTGCACTGAGGAATATTTCAAACATACAAATAACCCTGCCCCAGATGTGCAGAGATCTGTATGAGGGGAGCAATCAACAAGATGAATGCAGCACTGACATGCTTCCTTGGTTATTAATTTATCTGATTGACCTGTAAGCCCTTGTGCCAGTGCAGGTATTTCCCCACCTAGCAGGGATGCCAGAGGACAGCTGATCAAGCTGCTGTAGGATTCAGTGGTGGCCAGGACTTCTCACCACAGCAGAAGCCTTGACTACTGAGTGAAGCAGTAAGACCTTCAGCTGCTTGCTGTGGGCCATCTGCTGGAAAAGATGTTAGCCAGCACATTACACTCATGTTTTACTCGGTTCACTTGCTCCAGTAGGTCCTAGGGACAATTTTTATTAATCCTTAAGATTAAACCAGTGCAAATTTTGATGCATGATGCTACTTCCAAGGAAGTCGATGGCAAAAATCCAGCTGAAGTCAGTAGGTGCAGGAAGAGCATCTGACACAAGCCAAGGTATTCACAGTCAGAACTAGAGCCCTGGTCTTCTTGAACTTGATGTTTGGAAGGATTCAGCAATCACAATGTGAGCAGATGCTCCGTCTTTCTTAACCTCCCATTTCCTCTCTTTTGTTCACATGTGCCAAAGTTGCACAGAGGTTTCTTTCAAAGGCAGGGCTTTTTTCCTTCATCCACTTTCCGGTGTTGTGCTTTGCTTGTTTCTTCCACATTGTCTTAAAAAAAGAGAAAAGTAAAACTAGTTCTTTGAGACTACAGGGAGAAAAAAAAAATACTCTGGAGACTCTTTAGGATCTTGGCGAGAAGCACAGCAAACACCATCATTATGGTTAGCAACAAAGGACACTGTATTGCTTCCAGCAAAATCACTGCTTACTTCAGTGTGAGTAAGATTAGGCCAGGAAAAAAAAAAACCCACCAGAGTTTAATAGAGGAGAAACTGACTTTGACTAAAACAATAAGCCATATTCCAGACCTGCAATGACAACCATTTAGATCCTTTCCTCTGTCACCTTCCCAATGGATTCTGCTCATTACTCCAAGTGCAACAATCGCTCTTTCTCTCCCTCTCTAGCAAGATCTTTTGTCCATCCTAATTCAAACTCCCCCCTTAACTGAAGCACTGGAGTGCAGGTCCTTCAGATAAGCACAAACTGTAATTAGCTTGTATTCTGAGTAAATAACGTGTGGGTGGGAAAAGGAAGAAAGGGGGAGGGAGAGAGCAAATGAAAGAGAGAGGCAGGGTTTTGGCAGGGTTACAGAATTGCAGAGAGCTTCTTGTAAGTCTCAAGCTAAGAATAGGAGAGGTTTGCATTAAATAAGAGCTTTAATAGGTCCTGCAAATTGGCATTTTTGGTTGTTAGGTAGCAGACTTTTTCATTTTTAATAACTGTTAATGCTGAAACACTGTTATAACTCTTCTGTTAGCAGCCTCAGTTTCAAAGGACAGCATAGGAGGGTGTCCCAGGCCTGGTTGCTCTGGGGAGCGTTAATGCGAGCGTTAGCATCTGTTTGGCTTCGCAGCTCTGGCCTTAGCCCACTCCAAACTGTATTTGCACACTTCTATGCAACTCATTTCTTGTGGCCTCAGAGTTTAGTGCAGAGTGAGTACTCACTGTGGGCTTTAGGCAAGTCCTTGGCCCTGGGGCAATGTTGAGTTTTGTACTGTGGTAGCCTGTGAAGTGGTAGTCAGGAGCCTGCCTGTGCTGCCAAGGTGTAGAGAGTACTGCTCTCACTCTTCTCCCAAAAGACACTAGATGTTTAGGTGAAGAATGATTTCCATTGTAGGAGTAAAATGCAGTAACATGTTATGCATGATGCCTTCAGCAGCTGCAGCCCAAACCAGAATTACATTCTCTTCACAGCCTCCAGGCATGCTGATCCCAGGACTTGAAAGGCAATGTAATATCTTTTTGAGGGGCTCAGCCCCATCTTCTCATGGAGCTATTGCTGTCAGTGTTTATTCCTAGCAAGATCCTGGGTCTTCTCTGCTTGCCATCGCCTTTCAAACATAGTTGCCATCAGCCATATCCCCCAGCTTTCATGGGTGCCTGCCAACAGGTTCCCTCTTTGTTTAAATGTTCCCTGACCTGATCCTCCACTGCCCAGGGTAAGTCTTCCTTGCTCAGGATTTTCCCACTAGCCTCAGAGGCCTGAGGATCCTGAAGACAAATCTTACCACTAAAGACAGAGGTGAAGAAGGCAGTGAGTACCTTGGCCCCTTCCATGTCTTTGGTCACCAGGTCCCCTGCCTCAGTCAGCAGTAGGCCCACATCTTCTCTAGTCAGTCTTTTGTAGCTGAATTTATTTGATACTTAGGCTCCTGATGAGTTTAGCAACACCTGGGAAAAGCGTTTCCTTTACATGGAAAACTGAGACTTTTCTTGCAAGGTCAAAAACTGCCAAACTTCTTGAATTGTTTTGTCTGAAAAATTGCCAAAGAACATAAAACAATTCAGTTTTTGGACCTTCTTTGTTTGTTTATTTTGTGATGAAATAACAAAAATGTTTGAGGACGGGAGACTCTTTCCTAGAAAATCAATGTTGTTGTTCTTTGACAAAGGCTTAATGAAAAAAAAGCAGTTTGCACTAGGGGTTTGTTTGTGAGCCTATCCAGAACAGAACTGTTTAAAATCAGTCCTTGGATAGAGAGAAAGTGTGCCACCTTCCTCTGCAGTGATCATTCTGTGAGCAGGGTGTCAGCCTGAAGCTATTGCCTGCTTCTGATATCAAGTGGCTCAAAGGAAATTCTGACTTGTTTAAAGGCTTTGGAGGAGATTGTGGGACAGACAGACCCGAAAGAAAAGGCACCTCCAGAGGCTGGTGCTGGTTATGATCAGTGTGCATGTATTTCTTGTCACTAGAATGGCTTGTGTTCTGCTTAAAGTCCATACATGGGTTTTTGGCTTCCATTAGAAATTTACAGGTTACCAAGAGTATTGAATTCTACATTATCAGCTGTGGGCCCCAGATTCCAGTCTTAAAATATTAATGTCTAGTTTCTGCATGCTAAATTGGCTGCACATGTCAGCTTCCTGCATTCTGCTTTCCAAGTTCAGTGCTTGCCTAAATTTTACTTCTCTTGAAACATTTTCATTGGTGTAATGAATGGAAAAAGTTTACCAGTATGCTCAGTCTGTAAATCTACATTGCTCTTTCTGAAGGGATAGGCAATTTTCTTCACAGGAGACATTTATTTTCAGTATGATTCTGATCCAAGAGCATTACATAACATTTACAGTCTGTAAAATGAGAACAATCCCAGAAAAATGTTGCAAATATATATATATACATATATATATATACACATATATGTACAAGATGTATATATCTATATCTATATATGCAGGATGTGCAAACGCAAGGGAGATCATAGAACCTCTCACAGCAAACCCCTGCTTGGTTGGTATGGCCACCTTATTTATCCTGTTCTGAAACTTCTTCCAAGAGTCAGAGGGACAAATCACGAAGGAGGTAGTTTGATGTTGACAGCCATTGAGTACTGGTGACCTGTTTGATTTCAGTGACATCTCTTTACACAGCAGTGTGTCAGCTGCTAGCAGCCATCAGGTCGCTATCATGCTATAGGTAATACTTCTCTGAAAAAGAAGAGATGCTGACAGATTGACTGTGTTGGCTAATTCATGTGGCCAAGTCATTTTGCCGTTTGGTGCTACCTGGAGTAGCCTTGAGCAGCAGAAGCTGTGACTCTGGAGACTCAGGTTTCCCATTCCAGCCAGGCACACAAGTGTTCGGTGTTTGCTATAGAAGAATGTATCTTGGAAGAGTTTTTCAGTAGATCAGTGGTTTTCTTAGACTCAGATCATATTTTGACTTATGGTCTAATCAAACCATCTCTGAGGATATAAATTTACTTCTTTAGTATACCAGTGGAAGAGATTTCTTCCTACCCACAGTGCTAGCTGGCATTCATTTATAATGTGTCAATATTAGAAATTTTTATGTGACTAGAAGATGGAGACTGAGATGACTGAGCATGCATGCACCATGTAAGGGTTAACAGAACCCTGCAGAATCTAGTGTGTTCTTTTGAGAAGGAGGGGGAACCAAGAATTAAATTTTATTTATTTTGCACAGTCGAACTCAAGACAATAGAATTTCCTTTGTTTTCATCTGTAAAACCAACAGACCAAAAAGGAATAGAAGTGAAGGGTTATGGAACTCATATTTTTCTACCCTCTGTGACTGTCTTCAGTATTTCTTGTTATCTGCAGATAATGCTTTCAGCACAGTGACCTTTGAATAAACAGGATTGTGGTGTCCTAAAAGTAGTGAAATAAAAAGCACAGACAAATTTGAAAACACCGTCAGGTCTGTGACCTCTTTTCAGCTAAACTGGATACTCAGCATAGACTTCAAGTATTAAAATAATAAAACAGAAAGATCTAGAGAAGACCCCCATGAGAATCTCTAGTTTAACTACTAATCTGCTTATGCTTAATTCCATGTGGGAAGAATAGTTTAATTGGTGAACTTCTTGTGTGATTTTAAGAGTAAAAAATAAACCTACTGCATATTTAGCAAATAGTCGTGCCAGAGAGGGGGGAAGAAAACCAGAGAAACGTTTCAGAGTCTTTATAGTTGTTGGAAAGTTTATACCCAACTTTTTCTTCTGTAAACATGAACACAGCCAACATTTTACTGCTGAAACTAATAAGTTAAGCAACTTCTCATGAAAGCTTGAAGAATTGCCTTTCCCATTTGTGGCACAGAGCCTGTGGTTCCTATTCTTCAAATCAATCAGTCAAAAGAAGGGAAAATATCTATGCATCTGCACATCCCATTATATCCTAACCTCTGAATGCAGAAATGGCATCTGAGTAGTGAAAAGCTGTAAAAGCCATTGCTGAAAGCCTGCTGTGGCTTATTATGAACTCTACCTGCCTACCTTGCTATGGTTTTTTATTCTTTCCACATGAACAGCTTTCGGAAGGACCACTTAGTACATCTCCATCCTACAGCAAACTGCATTATTTCCTGTTCCAAGCACTTTCACATGACTCATAAACTTTCCAACTGCCAAACAAACTTTGTTATAGTCCATCTACTTCCCTTGGAGTATGGCAGTTGAGGCTGTTTTCAGGGTTGCTCTACATAATAAGCTGTGACTAGATACGTAACTATTTCCTTATAACATGAACTAAGCAAACACAAATTTAAGGCAAGTTATCCTGAGCCCCGGGCCTCAAGCCAGCCGTTTTGTATTATCTCACGGGAAATTCTGATCTGAAAGTAATACTGGAAATAGGGAGAACTTCTTCTGAGATGGTAATTTGCTATCTAGCTGGCCACAGTGGTATCAAAAACACCTGGCAAACATGCAGGCAGCATCTACTTCGGAGCTCAGTCTGCCAGCAGAACCCATGACCTCCGTATGGATTGTGAGCAGGAAGTCTATGCAGTGTGCAGAGAGGCTTGGGAGGGAGGGCAAACATTTTTCACTTCATATATCATTGCTCACAGCTTGCTGCTGGGATTCCACCAAGTCAGCCAGTGCTAAAATGTTGTGGAAAATGAAATTTCCTGGGTTATTGTTTTTGGCAGTTCTAATCATACTGGACAATTGGGCACTGGAACTAACACAAAAGCTCCTCATGTTAATAAGAAAAAGACATATGTTTAGTAGCCTGCTCTGGTAACTAAGAAAAAAAAAAGACTATCTTTCCAGAACTGAAGCAGATGCTGAATATTTTCAACATCCAAAACAATCTTTGCATCTGTCTGTAAAGTAACATCCATCTATGCAATACTGCAGCAATAATAAAAAAATGCATCCACTGTGGATTTCAAAGCAAGGTCCCACCTCATGCACGTTTCTTTGTCATAGCTGCTCTTTCCAACAGCCTAACCACTTGGAGTCTAACAGCAACTGAGGTAGAAAAATAATTAGGAGGCTGGAAAGGGAAAGAAAATCAGCCAGGAAAAATGAGTTACTCTTTCACCTTCAGTCTTCAGGAACTGCAGGCCTCTGTGTTTCAGTAATCAAGCTAGAGAGATGGCATGCTGCTCCATTCCTCCTCCCTGCAGCAATGATCAGACAGAGGGTTTGGCCAATATGCTTGGAGTCACAGAGCTAAATAATGCACAGCCCAGTCTGATGAAATGCAGAGAACACAAAGCTGGGTTCAAAACTGACATAAAATAAGTTTTAAGCCACCTCTGTTTCCCTAGTTGGTGGCTGCAGATCAGAGCAGAATTATCTGTGTGACTGAAAGGCTACTTGGTCTCATCCACGCAGAATCGTGTATTGCCCTGGTCACCCTGGTGTCCAAACCCCTGTCAACACATGGCCACCACCAGCTTGGCCTCTTGGCTCTAGGAATGGAGGATGCTTCTGGTCCTCAGGCAGCGGGGCAGAGGTGTGTGTGGGGTGTGGGTGTGCACATCACTCCTGTGCTGAGGAAATCCCCAGAGCCGCTGTGTAAACCAGTAACCTAGTGACTGAGCATTCTTCTTAACACACAGACAGGCAGTAAACAAGAAAAGCACTTAGTTTAAGTGATTAGCTCTTAATACCAATCTTCAGTTATCCCTGTAGACTAAGGATGACCTTGAATTGGACCTCTCTCCCATCGCTCGATCACACACAGTCAGCCCAGCCAGCCCTGGTTTTACTGGTGGTGAGCAGAGCTGTCAGGAGGCGGCAGTGCTCCCCTGCTGCAGCCTGCCCGGTTCCTGGGGTCACTGCCATTGCCCTTCTACTGCTGAGCCAGAGACCATGTGCCCTCAACATCTGTAAAAACCCCAAGTGATTTCTCATCAGAACTGCCCAGAATGAACTTACTTCAATTTTATTCGCAACACTCGAGGCCCCTCAGCACTTTGCAAGATTGCAAATAAGAATCTCCATGTAACATTTCTTCATAGTGACTCATATTTGGACTTGGTTCAAATCAATAAACCCTCTATAGAATGAGCCCCTCAACTCAAGCCCAAGACACACTCATCCTAATGCTCATTCTTTTTTAGGAGCACCCATGAGCAGTATAGGCATCACAACACAATTAAAACACCCAAGCTCTGACAGATCAAAGTGGTGACGGGAATGGGAGCAGTTGCTTCATGGCAGACTGCTGTGATGCCGCCCACATACAGAGAAAGGTTCATTCTGAGGAAGTGCTGGGATCATTTGGATCTGAGCTGAGATGAGCAGTGTCATTTCAGGTTTCCTAGTGAAAATAGTTTAGAAAAACAACAACAAAAAAAGCAAAATCAAACCCTTCTGTTGGAAACTACTGACATGGACACTGTATTTTCCATTAATAAAAAGTTGGGAAATTCCTGATATTTGCTTTGAAGCTCCAGCTCTGGGAGGGATGACCAGATGATTTAATTTTTTCATTGCCTTCTCATCCTGTAGTGCTGACTGAAGGAATGTTCCACTTTGCAACAGGAGCACTTCAGAGACACCATCACAGATAGCCTGCCCAGTCTGTATTACTTTCAGAGTTCAGTGCTGATTTCTTTGCACTCTTCCAGTCTCCTACCAGAGCTGTGAAGGGTTGGCCTCTGCTTCCACTAGTTTCAATGCTTCTAAACATGAGCTTAAAAATATAGGTGACCAGAAGAACTGATTTTTTCATAGAGAGGTAGCCAGTTCTCAGAGCTCAATGTGCTAGTAAACCTAAAGGTCATAATCATCAAAAACCACACGGGGACCTATAAATTCTGTCAGTCACATGTGACATTTCTTGACTTGCACATTGATATCCTAAAGAAGATCAGGGCACCCTGCACTGCACACTGCCAGACAGTCTTTGCCAAAGGGCACTGATAGTCTAAATAGATAATTTCAATTTTACTGAGAGAGAAGTGCAGCCCTGAGGGGTTGCTTGCTTTCACAGGCTTCCTCTGGAAGTGTTTTACAGATGTAAAGCATGGAGAGTTGCTCTCCCCATCTGCCTTGGGTTAACCCAGGCAGTCTGATGGCTGGAGCGGTGCTGGTCTGTGCCACGTGGACCCTGACGGTCTGTGAGGCAGCGGGGTAGAGCAGCCAGTGTGTGGGGACACAGGGAGAGCATAACCTGAACGCTCTGGTCCCTGATGCTCTGTTTTCTTTCCAATCTTCACTCCCATGAAACAGGTGGACCAGTGGAGATGTCCTACCTGACCTTAAAGGAAGTGGAGGTGTTTTCTGAGTCATTCCCCTGTCTGGGAAGGATCTTGCTTGATAGAAGGATCACAAACCAATGGTATTCATTGTGGGGCAAACAACCATCTCAGCGTCTCCGCTGCGCCCCACCATTTATGTGTGTCTGTGTCCTTTCCTGTCTGAGCTCAGGGTAAGTTTCTTCCATGCCTAGGACAGTGCTGGGGTCACCAGATACTGTTCTGTTGAGAAATGGAAAATGCCACTGTTGTTGACTGAGCAATGAATGTTGAACAGGAGCTGGTAGTAGATGGCCAGGAGATTTGAAAACAGTTCGACATTAAAAGCACAACAGACTGTACAGACTGTTACTGAATGAGAGCACAGGAGTACTGGCTGTACAGAGTGCTACCTAGATTAATATTTCAGAATTTTTTTCTAAAACTTTTTCTTTTTTTTTCCAAATAATTGCAACAATAATGCTAAAGAAAACCCCTTCAAACACAAAATCTTTTCTGTTGTAGAATTTTTTGAATGCCAAATACCCGCTGAGTTAATCTTTGGAAGAACAAGAAAAGTTTGTCCTTTGTATATGTAGATTGTTTCGGGGTATTGTTTGATTCTGCTTTTGATAGGGGTCATGTTTCTCAGCTTAGCTGGATAGTTTGTTTGTTCCTATTCATTAAAAGGGACCCTGCAGCTATCTGAGGAGGGAGTGTGGTGTTACATTATTATTGCTCCAAAAAGTATGGACAAAAATGTATTGTAAAAATTCCAAGGTTTCTAGTAGAAGTTCTCTCAGTAATAAATACTCTCAGTCTGCTGGAGTGTAGTTAATGTGCTAACACTGTGTTGGGCTAATTAGACAGATCCTTAAGGTACAGAGTTAAAATATACAGATGATTCTGGATATAACTTATTGGTACAGCAGTTTTGTGCAATGGATAAGAGGAATAACAACTTCCAGAGTCAGCCTTTACTTTGGTCACCTCATCCCATAGCCTTTGCAATACCATTGCAAATAACAATGCTTGTGATGCTGCACGGTCCCATCTCCCTGCTGCAAGATAAAAGTACATTGGTGCTGATAGAACTTTTACCCTGGGGCAGGAGACAAAGGGCCTTGGATGAGATCAGCACTGCAGAGACCAAAAAACTTCTTGTGAGATATTAACTTGTTCTGGTTTGGTCAGGACTGAGAGTGTAAAGCACCTTGTGGGACTGTGGTTGATGGGCTTTACCTCTTCCACAAAAATGTTTAAAAAATTAAATTGTCTTATTTCTCTCTTTCTTAAGCTATGCAGTCTGGCTACATGGGGAATTGACTGAATTCTCTTCCAGAATAAAGTGCCTGTGCTCTTGACTTGGGCCCTCCCAGAGCAGAGCCCAATGATTTTTTTTCCTAGAAGAAACTGTCATCATAGGGAATTATTCCAAGATCTAGTTTATGCTGGAGTTGCTAATCCATAGAAGATTCTTCTTGCCCACCTTCTGGTCAAAGCCACACCTATTTCACTGAGGCCAATATTTCACTTCCTCTGAGAAGTTCCACTCCATCTAGCTCATAGCTGGCCCTTCAGGACCTGTGGAGCATTGCCATTATTGTCACTGGCCACAATGCTTTTTAGTGGTTGGCTTTAATACTTTGGTCCCAAACTCAGAGGAGAGTGCAACTTGCAAACTCTTTATTTGGCTTTGTCTGTCTTCACTCTATCTAGCTCTTTAGTCATTCACAGGATTATCCCACACTGCCAAAGACGTGTTTCCCCTGCCTAACTAACTTTTCCATAAAGAAAGTCACAAGAGATTTCAGCTTTGCTGTAATGCAGAGTAATGACAGCATAATTGTATCTAACCTCCTACAAAGTGCTCAGAAAACAGGGAGGTTGGCTGAGATTATTCAGTACTGTGAACTGCACTCCACCAGGCAGATAAAAACAACTGCCTAAGAGCTCTGAATTGATCAGAATATTCATGCCTCTAATTAGAGAAACCTTTATAACCCACTCTTCTTTACTGTGTTCCAGAGTCACTATAAGAAAGTAATAAAGAGACCACAGAATCTGTTCTTTCTAGGTACCTGTGTTATTATTTTTGCAGCTCAACGTGGTTGATGGTACCAAATGTATATACAGCAGATACAGAGCAGTGTTTCATCACCATATTCATCACGTGGAATTTTGTGTGTGGGGATAACAAAACCTTGCTAGCACAACACCAAAGAGAAGTGAATGAAGCAAACCTAGTACAACTGGGTCAAATACATCCTTTCTACTTAGTAATGCCTGTGTTTCAGGTAGATAAATCTTGGCTTTAATGTAATTTGGAATTTTTAATTAAAACCTTGTGGCTTCCAAGGCTTCATTAATTTGTTCCTTTCATAGTTCTGACCCACATGACTGATTCTCCACTCTGTATAACTGGTAGCCTCACACAGAGTGTAAATACCTGCCTCCTGGTGTTGTGTCATTCTGAAGCAGAGGATAGTTCAGTTTCCAGAGATGGAATAGCACTTGTGGCAGTTTTTCAAATCAAACTGGAGAAAGGTCTGTATGTTCAAAACTGTGAAGTCGTCTCTTTAATTCTTTAATTTTCAAGGTTTTCCTTCAAATTCAGAAATCTCAAGGTTTTGGTAATTTTTCTGTTTTCAGTTTTGCTTCTCTCCTCTCACTGATTTATGTCCCTAAACACAAAGGAAGAATGAGTATAAGGTATTCTGTCATTCCTTTCTCTTTTCAATGCCACTCTGTACCTTTCAAAACAGATCCAGCATTTATCTAATGGCAAAACTCTGTTACTTCACAAACTCTGAAGTTAAACACTAAAAGAGATAAAAGTGCAAGTGAGAGAAGTTAAAGCAAAACCAAAACTGTTAAAAAAAAAAAATCTCTATATTTACTGCTTATTGTCAGCAGAATCCTGTTTTCTCTTTCTTTTCCTCTTGTATCTACAGTCAAAACAGACTTCACCACAGATTAAAACCTCATCTGTGCAGTCTGACATCTTTTAGTGCCTTCCAATGCTTAGATAAGATATTAATACTGGATATATAGTTAGCATATTAATAATTATCTTTACCAACCATTATCATATCTCATGTTTCATTAGTGAGTAATGCTCAACATTGCATTGTGAGGTCATTGAGAGCACCACATTTGGAACTTCAAAGGACCATACTTGTAATTCCAAGGATCTTATTTCCTTTTGACAGTGTAAGAACAAATTGCACCAAAGCCATCAGTCCAGCCAATAGTAGAAGCCACTCAGTTTTCCACCAAGTCTGGATATTTTGATAAATATCTTCCACTTAAACTATTGAAAAAACAGCTCTTTGCTGCCCGTGACTGACTGTGAAAATCAGTATCTACTCATCTACTATGAAGGCAATTAACCACTGACATAACCTCTCTCTCAAAGTTGTTACTGCCAGGCCAGATGCTCTCTGAAAGCACAGCTTAAGTAGCACATGCTGTAGAAAGCACTTGGTGAAATGCTATGGCTTGTGCAATGCAGTCAGACTCACTAATTGTGTCCCTTCTGTCCTTAAACACCAACAGAAGGAGACTGTGGCCTTCTGAGCTCCCGTCAGGAGCTGGGCAGGATCTGAGCTGTTGGCTCAGGCCTCCTGAACAAACAGCGCGCTGTCCCTTTAGGTAAGAATGCAATCTGTAACAGAGTTATGTTCTAAGCAGATGTGAAGAATAATAAACTAGCAGAAGATAGAAACAGAACAAATTCTGGTAACAGAACAGACTTTAAACCGGAAGGCTACTTATAAACAAGCACATTTTCATATAGGTATATTTATGTATGTATTAAAAAATGTGAAAAAGGCACCTGCCTTTGGCATTGTCCATTCCAGCTCATTGTGTATCTACCATTATATTTGCTCTCGAGAGGACTTCCTGTCCATTGCAGAACTGAAATCTCCCTTGTTATTCTGAGTGTCTGTTGAAAAGAATCAGAGCTGCAGTGGACATACATTTCAAAGGAGAGAAGAAAAGACAGATCATTTCTTAGATCAATCTGACCTTGCAACCCACATGTTTTTTGCAGTTCTTACCTTCCTGGTTGCATCTTTTGTTATTGCTATATTTCTGTTAAAAGAGGGACAGACAAACTAGTCAGAAACACACATAGTGGCAAGTTTGTGCCCATGAGGGGTAAATAATTTTCTCTTAATTTTCTTTCCTTTCTACATTTTTAAAAATGCCAGGGTTAAGCAATGAATAATACCAGGAAATGCCTGGACACATGCACATCAACAGCTCTGCCATCTACAAGCCACTGCTGTTTGTCTTTGTGCACTCGGTAGATGTAGACTGCAGAAATCAGTGTTCTGAAAGTGAGCACAAGGATTGCATCAGGAAATGGAGAACTATTTCTCTATTCTTTGTACATTTTTTGCCCTCTCCTGGCATTTCCCTAGGCATGACTCTCTATGGCTTGGCTCTCAGTCTTTTCTTCCCTTGCTGATTTTTGTCTCATATCAGTTCTCTTCTGGCCTTTCTTCCCCTCTGACTCTTGTTGGACACAGCCCCATTGTAGTGAGAAAGACTCTGCTCCTAGCCCTGTGAAAATACCCCAATATGACATGATGAAGAACCAGAAGTGTCCCCTATTGCACACTCTGTGAAAAAGTGACTCCATATTTATACTTGAAGTTAGCCCTGCTTTGAGGAGAAGTCTGGGCTAAAGGACCTTCAGAAGCCCCTTCAAACCTAAATTATTTTTATTTACTGAAGGACTCTTGGGTGAAATGTTCTTTCCATGGATCAGTGAATCTTAGTCTGTGCAAGTGAGGTCTCTGTACATTGAAATCGTATCTCATTGTAAGCATCCATTTCAGAACACTGCACACCATTCTTCCTCTCCCAAATGTCCACAGAAAATATCCCAAAATATCATAGTCCTAGTGAAGTAAGGAGAGTAAGACAGACAGTTTGTTCTGTTCAGATGTCTGACTGAGGACCCATGGGGTTGATATTGCAGAATTCCCCACGTCCTACTTACTAATTCCTCAAATATCTTCAAAAATAGGTTTTTACAAAACAAGCAAGAAGGCCCCAGTCACATCTGATGGCAGAAAGAGTTTCCAAAAACTGATGAGGAGTAGACATAGGAATAGACATCATCTGTTCTGTTGTCTGTCTATTGTGCATTCTATGTCTATTTCTTCCATTAATGACATTTACACTCAGTTCTCTTCCACAGACATCCAAATTAGGGAATATCAGTCTCCTTTCCATCTTTCCAGGAGCTGTGGTTTCCATGTGGTGGAGGCATGGGTTAACATTGACTAGGGGATGTAGTCTTTGAAGGGGGCGTGATGTGAGATACATCTCCTTGCCATTTGCTGCTGGTTAATGCTACTGCCAAATCAGGTCCCTTCTTGTTCAGTTTGGAGCTTATCAGAGACATTTAGCTCCCCTACAGGTGCTCTGTAGGCAGTCTGTATGTTCTGGAGGTCTCTGGAGTTCTCACAGGGACCAGGCAGCTAAGGTGAGACTTTGTGGTATCTATTGTCACATCCAAATCTGTTTTTTTTCTCCAGCCCTAGATGTCAATGGGACTGGCCTGTGCATAACAGCTGTGGGCTCAGAACCCAAAACTGCAGATTATTTTTGAGTATGTCACATGCTCAAATATGAAATTTTGGATTAATTTACATTATTGCTGGCAAAACCTCCTTCTTTTTGCCTATAGCTAAAATGTGTGGATGGGCAACTTCTACCAATTCACAAATTTCCAAGATACCCAAATTCTGCCATTTACCTTGCTCTGCAATTCACGTCATGCTGTTCTCTGCATGGGATGCAAAGATTTTGATCCATGCCACATGCTGCACATCTTCCCAATGAAGCAAAAAGCCTCCCTTGCTGGCTGGTACCCTGCTGACATCCCATTTCTGCTAATTAGGACCCTGAGTAGTTAGTACAAAATATAAACGTGGCAGGATTCCAAGCTGCAAGAAGAAGGGAAAGTGGGGAAAAAAAATAGTTGGACAGCTAGGGGAATATGTAAATATATTTAAAATAGATGACTCTAACTGCAGTGAACAGATGATTTTTTTTTATTCCAACTGGATGGCTTTAATCAAAAATGATAGTTCATACATCTGCTCTTTGAAGATAAGCCTGCAGTTACACAAAACACTTAAAGAAAGAAGCTGTGGTGTGCTGATGAGACCTCAAAAATTCTAACCCATGACTAGGAAGATTATAGTCTGGTTACTTCAGCAAGTTGCTAATTCTGAAATATTAGACTGAGTTATTTGTCCTGTCTGAGGCATGAAAGGGATGCCTGTAGATTGTGCTGAAGCTATTAAGACATTTTAGAAATCATTAATGAACTTTCATGATTGAACAGGCATTTCCCCTCCAGCCTCTCCCTGACTTTTCTACAATTGTTTGACCTAGAAAGGCAGCTCTCCATCATCCTGGCATTTATTTTATAATGCAAGGTAAAGATGATAAATTAAAGTAACCCTGCTTCTGGGAATGTGGGGCTCCCCCAGAAAAGCAAGCTAAATTTAAGTTGGAATCAGGGACTCCACCTTCATAAAAGTCATGATATTGAATGGATAACTGTCTGCTATGATCTCAGAAAACAAAGTTTCAGAACAGAGAGGGGGAGAATGTAAAGTCAAAGAGGAGGAATATTCAAGTTCCTTATGTTGCTTATGAGTTTTTAAAGAGCAAAAATCTATCACAATAGACAGTAGTACTAGTGATGATAGTATTATTAATTGTGTGTATTGTATTGCTTCATCAAGGCAAAGAATTTGTTGTTCATTTAAAATCAAGAATGTGAAGCAAATAAGACAGAAGTCTTTGGTAGCTGTGAATCTGAAGTGATTACCTGGTTTAAGGAGGCCTGTTCCCTGTTCACACAGCATTCCTTCATGTTTGTCGTGATGGTCATGGCCTCCACTGCCCTTGCTGAGGGATCTGTGTGACCTTGTTTTACTATTCCCTCCCTCACAAAGTTCTTAAAACTCTTCAATATTGAGAAGCTTTTACAAGGAGTCTGTAGAAGTGCCATGGCCTGCAAAGCTTTCCCTTTGACCTTCAGTAAAGGCCCCACAGATGTACTGTATCTTTATTTGAGAGGTCAAGGACAAGTTTTCTCCATCTCCAATAGCTCCTCTAGCACAGAAGCCATAGAAAATCAGTGACGCTGAATCCCTGTGTTCCAGAGTTTCATGTTTGGAAGCATGGAGTGCAGTGACCATCCAGCATCCCAGTCCTGGCCTCAAACCTGTGATTCAGCCCGTTGTCTGACTGCTGGGAAGAAGAAGATCTAGCTGAGACAGAAAAGAGAAAGCAGAGGGCAGAAAATTATCAGTATCCATTAGAAAAATATATTAAAATTCTACAAAGCATTTTTGTTCAGGACTTTTTCTATTATTTATTTTACAGACTGTTCTGCTATGAAATTCCAGACAGTTCAGTATAGGGTCTCTATAGCAAGTAGCATTCATCTTCCCTGGGCTTAGATTTTTCATTTGCTTCCTACAGCTGCATTGACAAGCTCTGAAAAGCTTCACAGAACCACTCTAAAGTGGATAAAATTCTGTAAATATTACATGGTCCTGGAGAAACCTTTATTGCTACAGGGCATTAGAAATTCTATTGCTGATGTGCCTGTTCACTGGAGCTATTTTGTCCAGCTCTAAACTGTAATTATTTAACAATTAATCTATATTCCACCTCAGTTAAATAAGTAATACAAAGGTGTCAAGACTGTTTAGAATTGAAGATCTTTGAAATCCAGCCATTCTGTACTGAGTTCTTTCCTGGATGCTCTCATGAGAACAAACTCTTCCCTTCAAGAGAGCTTAATTGAGAGGAATGCGGGGGTTGGATCTGTTGATAAAATCCTTCATAGCTCTCTCTTCCACACTTGCCAGGGGTATTCCTGGTTGGGGTTCAGGGATGCCCAGCATAAACTCTCTTTCCATTTGCTGTCATTGTTGTCTCCATGCCCAGATGGTCTTACATCCTTCAGGTTCTTTGGCTCTTACGTTGGTGGCTGTTTCTATTTTCTTCTTCTTGGCCCTGTACATGTCAACTCTCTTTGAAGGCATTGAGATGTTGCACACAGAAGATAACTTTTCAGAAACAGCAATCTGCTTTAAACTTCCACTAATTGTTTAAGTCCAAACCAAAGGAAACACGGTGGCATTTTTAGAAGTTCCTACATATCCAGCTCAGCAATGACTAACCTGTCACCTGCTTGAAATGACAGCAAACAAGAGGAGAAAACAAGCGTTTAACGTGAGGTGAGCCCACATAGCACCTCAGAGAATTGTTTGCCCTGATGCAGTGTAACTTTCTGCTCTTCCACATGTTTTTTCTGCAGAATAAGACTGTAGTTATGAACCAGACAATTCACCCCTTGAGTTACAGAACACTATTAGAAGCTGCTCCTCTGCTGGACAAATGACACTGCAGTTGCTGCAATTCAAATTATTGCATTATTATTCTGGGCCTAAGCTGACAGTTTGGTTTAAGCCTGTGTGGAGCAGTCGCCAGAGGGTAGCATACCTGAAAGTTTGTGTGAAGCACTCCCTGCTGCCAGTCTTGGTGACCCTTTGTTCATTGTCTTCAGCAAAGAAGTCTCTTCGTGCCTCCAAAGCAATTCAGCTACCTCCTTGACAGAAAATATCTGCTTGCCCCATGATTTCATCCAGCTATTTAGTAGCTTTGATTCTCTAGATTTGGACATTCACTTTTTAAAGCTTTTTTAAGAACTGGATCCAATTCAGTCACGTAGGAACTTGCCTGAACTTTTGCACAAAGAGCATTCTGTCTGCCAGAGAGCAGATGCTGAGTAAATTCACAGCCCAAAGCCCTGCAACATCAGTGGGAAAGCTCCCCTGAGCCCAGTGCATCAGGAGAAAGCTCTGCAGGAGGAGGTTTACAGATACGGATGGTTCATACTCAGGGCACCAACATCCCTAATTGATTAAATACCAAAAGATATGATATTTGCCATAGTGTCTTGAGATCAGACAACTCAAGTTTCGGGGACTGAGCCTTTTTGAGGTTTCCTTTGGAACTGCTCAATCTCTGTTCTGAGCAGTAAAATGCAGGATATTAGTTGTCCTGGATGTTTTTTGTAAAGTTAAGATTTTGAAATTCCCTTTTATTTTGTAAACTTAACTGTTTATTGCTTAAAATTATTTCTCATGTATACTGGTTCTGGAAAGAATTAATTAGGTACCCACCAGGAAATGTTACAGGATTCATATGAGAATTTTACGTTATCCAGACACTGGAGACCCTGTGGGAGTGTTTCCTCATTTGATTGTGGTTATATTGCACCACAACTCTTATAAGTAATTCTTAGGATAAAATGGACTTTATCTACATGCTTCTAAAAATGTGGGGATCTTTTACTACCAATTATTAACATGGTCTTTGTTCTTATTAAAATCAGTAGGGATTTTCCCATCAGTGTGGGTAGGTACAGGGTTGGGCCTATTGCTGCTGCTCCCTGCAAATATTCATTGGGATTGTGTGATCATAGAAAGCAATTCAGTAAGTTATATAACATTTTCTTTCACTTATCAGTCATAAAGCTGCTAATTAGCCCTATGACTCGACAACTATTCCAATTCCTAATAGTATCATCCCTGCATATTTATTGAAAGACGTGTACCATACTATCATCCTTCTAGCTGGAAGGGAACAACCAGCATCACGTTTGTTTAATTCAGTCCACCTATCCTCACTTGTGTGGTGAATCTCATTGTCATTTAGGTTCTAGCGTTCGGCTGTGTCACAGCAACTCATAAATATGCAGATGCTGGGACTAGAGGAGTCTTTGTGCTGTCATAAATGATCATTTAGCTTCATACTTTCCTGTTTATTTATATATTGCCCTGCAACAATACAAAAGGAGTTACTAATTTCATTCATTTTTACAGGACGGTGTTGCTGCTGGTTTAATGCTCATTGGCAGTGAAACCTCCTCATAAGTGATATTCATCCTCCCTGACAACCTCATTTCAAGTCATCAGGAACACTGTGTCAATTGTAGACTAAAAAGAAAAAAATAAAAATAAAAAATCTGCTGTCAAGGGGCTTCTGAGGAGTTGAATAGGCATGCAGATCTCTTTGCTACATGTAAAATTAATCATTATACTTCTGCTGCTAACTTGTTTTTCTATTTGTGTCACACAGGGATTCTTAAATGACCTAATATTGAATCTGGTGAATTACAGGCTGGAGGAGCACAGTGTTTATTATGCACTGACAGAGGATGGATTGATCTAGTGCTTGTGGGTTTTTTTTTTTTCCTCCCCTGCTTTGGAGTCTGTTTGCCTCTGGTACCACCTCATTAATCACTCCTGGAATTTACCTTTCCATAAATACTTGGAAAGGATTTTTAATTATTTTTTTTTCTTTACCAACTGTATTTTTACTGTGTGATAAAGGCAAAACCAAACCAAAGCCATGCAGTCACTTGTATGTTCATATGGAGTGGGATCCTGGGTCCAAGATTAATCTCACATTCGATGTTGCACCTCTATTAAAACCGTGCAGTTAAGCATATCCCCAAATTTTGCATATGCTTACATGCTTTTACCTTCAGTGGGCCTGCAGGGAAAGTATTTGCTAAACAGCCAAACTCAATAGAAATGTACTTAAGCATGTGCTTAATTCATTTGCTTAAATGGAGCCATGGTGCTTGAAGCTAATAGAAGTAATTTTAATAATTTAAACTCCACTTTTAAGTTTAATACATTACACTCATATTTAAAATTGATCTACTCAGAAATAACAGTATTTGAGTGTAAAAATGAAAGACTGGGAAGTGCTGTGTTTTGATACTAGTGGTGGCACAGGATGAACTCTGGTCTTTTCAGGCTCACTTTTCTTCTCTGTAAAGTTTGATCAGCCTTAACTCATTATTGTTCTTAACTGCTTTGGAGGTGTTTCTTACACTGTTACTAACGCAATTAAACTTAGTGTAGTAATAAAAGAATGTTTCCTACATAATAACAAAGATGTTTATATCATACTTTTTATTGAAACATTTGGTTTTGTGTTTCTTTTTAAAATACATGGATTTCTTAACTGGCATGCCACAAAGACACTGTGCTGTTAGTGATTTTCCAGTTGCTTAACCTCATTTTGTTGTACAGAGTTTTACCAGCTGGTGTTTCCTCAATCCTGCATTGTCAGGTCACCAGTTCATTAATTGCAATTGCACATGTAGCCATTTGTAATTTTCTGCTAGGTACTCCTGGCCTTGCTCATGCTCAGGAGCTTATGTGTGACAGAGTAGGGAGAAGGCTACCAGGATATGGCTCTGGCTCCACTGATTTCAGAACATTTTACAAACACATGAGCTGTTCATGCTTTTTTTTTCTGGACAGAATTTCAAGACAACTTACATTCCTTCAGTGAAGCTGTAATATATATATGTGTATATATATATATATATATTTGCTATAAAAATATAGTTTTTCCTTTTTAATTCAATTCTCTATTATGGAAAATAGAAATATTTGCCCCTTTAATGTCTCAGGTTGATTTAAGATGGAAATCCAATGGACAGGTTTTCCCAAAAAACAATGTGGAAAAGCAATTTTCCATCCAAAGGTATTCTGGATGCAAAAAGATTGACCAGCTATTAGAGCTGCACAGTGATTTTTTTGTGGTGGGTAATAGTATCCACTTTACAAGTGACAGAGACAAGTAGAATTTACTGTTCTAAAATATGAATGCTAAAGTTTTACAAAGTAGCTTAAGCAGAGCAGGTGCACCATGTTAAACTTTTGCCTACATAGCTTCACCTGGATTCTCATAGTTATCTCTACTGGAATTATAGAAGTCACTATCATGGTGACCAGACTTTTATCCAGTACAAATCTCAGTGTAGACAGTGTTGTCTTTTGTCAAGCTCTTCATCAACAATATTGAGGCAACTGGTCAGATTCCTATTCAGAGTTAATTTGAATGTCAAATATGAGGTTCACTGTTACTGCATGTGTCTGGATATTTGCTAATAATTTAAGCATTTTAATTTCCAAATCTTGCTCTTTGTATCCTTGTTTGGTCATGCTGGTGTTTCCTGAGGGTATCTGATTTCCACATTCATAGCTTTTCTTTTGGAGTTTTGATTCTCTCTGATGAGATGATTGCTGCTACAGACAACAACACAGTAAATTAATTTTGTTTTGCTTAAATTAGATGCTCCATTCTGGTGAGATTTGAGGTAAAATCCTTGTGAGATGCAGAACACCCTGAACATCTGCCAAAAGTAGTAGAAATTTGTGTTGATGGGTGGTTCTCAGAAGGTTTAGCAACTTTTGGGATTTCTATAGAAAAGAATATCCAGAAGGTAAATTTCTGTAGAAAAGATCTCCTTCGTAGAGAAGACTTGTGAGTTCAGAAACAGACAGCTTGGACTCACTTTGCCCTCCAATGGAGACATTCACTGAGCTGCTGCAACCCAAGCTGCTGTGCAAGGGTGTTTGTTATTCATACAACTCGGTGCCTGTTCTTCTGTGTGTTTGTTGCCACCTCAGTATTTGGAGTTGGTATGAATCTAAAGTGCAAGTGGGAAAATGTACTGGTGTAGTGTGGGAATGGCAAAACAATTCCTTCCTGAGCTTTTTGATGGCATCTCTCCAATTCCATTATTGCAGCAATGCAATTTATAAATAATTCCCAATAACAAAAAACTTGAAACAAAACAGGGACCTTCTAACCAGATGTACCCTGGAGCTGTAGTGTCAGAAAATTATCTCTGGCCCAGACTTTAATGTCTAGTGCACTGAAGGCCTTTCTCCTAAGTTCAATAGTTCTTCATTCCTCTTGAGTCAAAGTAGAGAGAAACTGTCATAGATTTAATTTGCCCTGTTATCTTTTTAGACCATTCCTCAAGGAGAAGATTTTTGGATGATATGCAGCCAGCTCCCAACATTTTTTTTGTAGCAGTTTTGTCACGTGTGTTATGAAGAGCAATGAAACTGCACTGGATTGCTCTGCCACTGGTTATTCTACACCCCTGCCCTCTGTAATCAGAGATCTTCATTCTCCATGGTTATCTATTCTGCTACACTCATTATAAAGAACTATTCCAAAGATTGCTATTTAGCTATGTGCATAGTTCAATATTCATTGCAATGAATTTCTGATTACATTAGTATGAGCTCTGGCAGATATGTCCATAAAATAATCAATAACTCTCTTTGCCACCCACCTACCACGTGCATACACTTCATATTCGAATCACCCACACAATTAATGACTCTCTATGAGGCAGGAAAAAAAAAAAGAGTAACTATATACTGTAAAATACTCTCTTTCTTGCCATAAGCTGATATTGATTCACCCCAAGAGGAATATTCCTGTTACACCTTCTATGAAACGCAGCAATTATTCAGTAATTGCTAGGGCTCAAAGTTAACATCAAGTGGCTATAATTGAAAACAGAATGCCATGGAAGAGGGCTGGGCTTTTGGGTACCAGTGCTCAACCACCATTACGTAAAGGAAATGTGTAGGGATTACATTAATGCAGTCCTATTTTTAAGAGTTAGTAGAGTGGGTGGCATGGAAGTAACAACTCCAAGCAGCCCACAGTATCTTTCTTTCATGCATTTCTTTCCTGCAGGGAATATTTGTGTTTGCAGAGTCCAAAGAACTGGCAACAGCGAGAAACCAAATTTTCTGTTGACTCATGGGCTTTCCTTTTCAGTGCTGACAGTACCTTTCCCAGACACAAAGCCTCAAAGTACACTCATTTGCTCTGTCCAGTAGGTGACTTTGAGAGGACATCTGGTAGAGGTTGCTCGTCAGCAAACAGTCTCCATCACTACTCTGTAAAAAGAATTGCCATTTTAATGGCAGGCTTATTCAAAATGAAATGTGATGTGGTCTTCTGTCTAGTAGGTAGAAACCACATAATATATTTAACTAAGGATTCTGTCTGGCAAATTTTCCAGTAGATAGTTATGGATTCTTTTGTAAACATTTAGTACACTGATGGCTTCTTCTTTTTTTTTTTTTTTTTAAAAAAAGGAATCTAAATCGGGGCAAGACTGTTTCTCTTGCTTCAGAAAAATGTGACTCGGGAATGGGGGACGGGGATGACTGCAGTTCCTGTCTCACTTGCACAAGGCTTTGGAACACTTAAATTTCTCTGTACACTGTCCTGTAGGTAGCCACTCTGATACTGAACATCTCTTGCTACAGATTTGCAGGCGTCTCTAACTTCAAGAAAGGAATGATACAGCATCGTCTTGGATAAAGAGTTACCTTTGCACTATTAGTTTCTCACTTTTTCTGGACCAACTGACCTAGGCTTTCTCTGTCCTGTATATATCTCTTCTCTATTCCACAGAGGATGTTTATGGTCCTAGAGCAAACATTTATTGCGTGGAACATCTCTTGGGACACTGCACAGCAGATGTGTAGTGAATGCCCCCTCTCACTTTCAGCCTTGCCCAGCGTGGTCCTTGGTGGGTTGCATGACTTTGCCCTCGTTGGCTAGTCTCAATACCTGGGAATGGGAGAGAGAGAAGAAGGATAAAGGTGTAGGAATAGATCCCACCCTGGGACATAGCAAGAAGACCCACATGCAGTAGACAGTGATAAAGCTGAGAACTCTCCAAATAGCATGTCTATCTATGATCCACTTCCAATGCTTCCAAATTCATGACTGCAGTTGAAACAATTAACTTTACACAGCTATGGCCATTGTGTTTGTGGATAGGAAACTCTGAGATCTTTTAAAGCACAATCTTTACTCAAGAAAATTTGCAGAAACAGATAGGGCATCATCTATCTTTTTATAAAGCAGTAATAAACGCTTGTTTCTCTTGCAAGTTCCAGACAAAATTTTGACACACATCAGTAGACTCTTTAAATATTCCACATCTGTTACCAGGGCCTGAAAATTTTGCAAGCACCCGAAGCACTGGTGATCTAAGTCTGCTGCATGCAATTAAAACACTGCTGATTGCTTTCTGTATTGGTATCTGTGCTCTGGGCATTCACGTTCTGGGTTGGCAATGTGAGAGTTACATATCTTTCTGTCATCAGTTTTCAGTGTCTAGTTGGAACCAAAATCTGATGAAACTTTCTCTTCAAATCTGTCATTTTGAACCTACTCATAGAAATGAAATCAGGCACTTTCTTAATTAATACAGTTTTATAAACCAAGAAATATTTTGCTGGGTTTAATTTAGGCATCAAATAGAATTTAAAATGCAGAGCTCTGTTTCAGCATGCTGAGAATTGAAGTGTGTTTATATCTTGTACCAGGCATTGGCACTAATGTTCAATTTTGTGCTGTTTCTCATTCTCTAGAAAGTTTAAAGTATCCAAGCAGATTAGAGTGAAAAGGGAGCTGATGAGAAATTGCTAATTGTCCCATGTTTCTCAGGAACCATTGTCTTTTTTGTACAATTAGAAGCAAAATGTCATCAGGAATTTACACTGATGGGTGCACTGTTTTACGGATGCTTCATAGGAATTATGCAGGTTTCCAAAATCAAAAGATTGACACCTGTCCTATGATCTAAACAAAGGTGCCTTGTGAGCAGGGTTGGCAGAGTCCTGTGATTGGGAAGTTTTTGGTTGTTTCTTAGACTCGGATCCACAATTTTTTATTTTGTGGAGAGTTGTTGCTGACCTCAGCCTAGAGTTTGCATTTAGACTGGAGCTTTTCTCTCCATGTAGATTCACTGCATCAGAGCTGGATCAGCATTTGTTCTTGTTTTTTTAAGTGGGTAGAGTATACTGCATATATTTGTGAATGATGAGGCCATTGGCAGTTGTAATTCTGATCTGTTGAGTGCCACCTGCCCTCAGCTTCATTGAATCTCAGAAGCAAGCTGCATGCCTTGCTCAAGGTCAGAGAAAGTGTGTTGCAAAGTCAAGAACCAAACCAGTCTGACACGTGCTTTTAAGAGCTTCCCTTCAATGCAGCCAAGAACAGCATTCATCTTTAACAACAAACCGGTGCATGACAGTTTGTTGTCCTCTGAGTCATCACTCCTACTGAACGCCTCCCCTGGGAAGGTTGTTAAACCTCTACAACACTCACAAAATCTTAATGGGTTTTGCCAAATGAATTAAGAGCCCTTACAGCTTTCATGCTGTGTACCGTGGATTTTGAAAACTTATGTCAGTAGAGCAGTAAATCTCTCAGAAGCAATAGGAGGCAGCAAGGAAAATAACACAAAAGGTGGAAAGTGCTGTCACATTTGCCTAAATGAAAATGAAAAGAAACCATTTTGGTGGGGAATTGTATAAATCAGTGATAAACAGCTGAATGAAAATGAACAATTTGGGAATCTTTAAGCCCCAAAGCAAGTCAAAGAGAGTTTTTTCCTTGTGCTTCTGAAGCAGTGTTACTCTAATGATTATTTAAAGTTAGATGCTTACCTTAAGACTAAGGGGAAGGTTGCTGCTCTAGTTTCCCATTGGGGTCAAAAAGGACATGACCTATTACATTCCTGGACACTGAGTATTCCCTTTGGGAGATACTAACACTGATGTGTCTTTTTCTTTTGCATTCTCTTTCTTAAACAAGCAGGCTGAAGGATGGCACCTCTTACATTTTGTAGTGTGACAACAGATGTATTTCTGCTGAAATGTGCAAACTCTGAATTTTTTTTCCAGAGGCTGGCTTAGAGGTGTCATTGCACAAGCCTTTTCATTAAAAACCTTATTTTTCAAGACTCTCTAATCTTGCTCACAAAAGCTGTACTGAGACTGGAACTGAGGATCTGGAAGGTCAGTTTAGCAGTGGGTATTTTTTTTCCTTATTTTTCTTCTTTTTCATTTCTACAAATGAAAAAAGGCTAAAGAAGATGAAAGTGAGAAAGTGATAAAAGAAACAAGCAGAGGTGGCTTGAACTTCTCAGGTCTATGGTTCAGTTTCTCAGCTAAACCAGATTTGGACTTCTTCTTATCTACACCTGCTCACATGTCAGTGGGATTCAGATCTGGCCTTTATTATTGATAGTTATGTTTTGCTTCTAAACTCAAAGCTCCAGGTTCCTGATCCAACCTGGACTTCAGATATTGACTTTATTATCAAAAGTATAATGTTTTTAATTTAAATTTTCAGATGAAACCTAATGAAATCACCTTTGCCAGACCTAATAATTTGAAGTAATATGTTTGCCTATGAAAACTCTGCCATTCCAACCCCAAAATATCACACCGCTCCACTCCATCATCAGCAGCCCTTTAGGACTGTTTAATCTGGAGTTTACAAAGTCACCCTAATAAATTGTTGCTCATTAAGATGGTGTGAAGCTCATTATGCTCAGTGTATGTAGATAAGCTATGGCTTCATCATTAAATATCAGTGTCATCAGTTCATGAGAATTCATGCTTTCAAGAAGAAAAGATCTCTTTCCTTAAAGATCCCATGGACCAAATTCGCCTCTGCTGTTGACAGTCATGGCTTTTCTTATATTTTACACTTCTTAAGACTTTATAATGCCCATTAGGGCTCTCTGAGTGCACTGTAGAACTTTGTGACCTATTTCCTTTAACATGGTTGGGAAAAGAGAATGCATTTCTTTAAATAATTTATCAGTGGCTTCCTTCTCTTGGCTGTTGAATTTCTAGAACTTAAAGTGCATGTATAACATTGATAAGAGACTCTGATAGGTGAGGTGGGAACTCTGGATAAGGGTTGGAGCATGAGTCTGGACTTGCAGTTAAGCCAGGCCCATGGGAATTGAAGAGTTGTCTGTGCCCTCCCTTTTGCAGTCATTTGCACTTGCATATAAACAGCCAGAGTTTCCATCCCATGAGGCAAATCTTGTCCCTGTGAAAGTCAAAGGCAAAACTTTAAAATGTTGTACTCTCTTTAAAGTAACAGAAATAGCCTTGGTGTGGTGGCATTGCCAAACACATCCTTCCAGCCTTTTTTGAAGACTGTTAGTAAATAATACCTCTTGTTTCTTCTACTGTAGGATCCCATCAATAGGATTCAGGCAATAGGGTGATGAAGAAAAAACCTGCATGTCTGTGGACAAGGAAAATTGTGCTTTCTGCTGGAGTTTCTCCAACTGGTGCTCTCAGAGCATCATGGTTATATAGTTCTTGCAACTTTGCCCTTGAATAGAAAATTATAAATCATAGTTCAAGTTCAGCCCAAATGGGTGCTAAGTCTAATGCACATTGTTATTATCAAAATATCAAATTGATTATAACACAGGCTTGACTGGGACTGGAGCAAACTGTTTACTGGAGCCAATTCTCAGCAAGTTCTATTTACCTGACTAATGTTCAGTCAGTAAACCTGCCTCTTGTCAAAATGTGAATCATGTCAAGGTCCTTCTAGATGCACCTTCAATCTAAGAGTCTGAAATCCCAGTCCAGCAAAATGGTTGCTTTATCTACCCCTAGTCAAGAATTGACATGTTTTTCTTAGATGTTAAAATAAAAAAGCTTCTCTGCTTCTAGCCAGGCCTGTAGTGAAGGTTTCATACCAGGGAATAGTCTTGAATGTTGTCCAGCACCTTTGATGAATGCTGAATTGTAGTGAAGCTGTCCACCTTCCAAGTGGAAGAGAATTTCATTATGCTTGTGTTATACACCTCACAGAGCCTGAGTCCTGTGTCAAATCTGAAGGGTTGACCTATCCACATAGTGGTGCTAGGCCAGGCTAAATTACCTAATCTATCACTTCTCTCTCTCGGCCTTGTTGCAAACACCTACATTCATCAGGAAACTTCAGCTAATCATCCCCATCAGGATGGGAGTGGGAGTGAGACGTGGGAGTTCTTACTCAGAGTTACATTCCTCTGGAACTTGCTTCTCCTGGAACTCTACCTGACCTTTAGCTCCAAAAATGTTTCAGGATAAGTTATGATCCTCGCCCTAGCCCTACATCCCCCCACCCTCCTGCATAGTAGAAGGTGAAATAAGCAGAGGAAACACAGGTTCATTTGGCTTCCTATCGATTGCGGCAACAGAAGTTATGAGACTTCTGTTTTGCATTCTAGTGTGATGAAGCAGGGTAAAATTTTAGCTTGTGTTTTGCACTCTCTCGAGATCTTTGGGTCTGCAATTTATATTAATCCAGATCTGCCTGCCTGCCCCTCTGCTTGCTGAATATTATCTACTTCTGCCATCTCTTCCTACTTAGTAGGCTGAATGAGAGCACTAATTAGACTCTGGTGCCAATTTACGGATGCACCATCTTCTGTTCACCCCATGAGAGAGGGATTAGCTAAACGCGACAGCTCTTCATCTCAGTTACTGGCATATGATATTTGTTGTAATTCTGTCATGAATGATATCTGCATAACATGCAATTATATCTGTCTTTCCATATTGAAATCTATATAGTATTCTTTCCTTTCCCCTGAAGGACCATCATACCCTGTGCAACTATCTTCATAGTTTTATGGCTACAGGAAGTTTCTAGGCTTTTTTTTTATGATGAGTGGGAGAGACACATTGACTTTTAAAGCCCCATATAGTTTTTCTTCCTCTGCAGAAACACATTGTCATTCCTGCTATGGCTATAGAGAAATTTGTTATGGTAAGCTAAGCTGCACATGCAATTCACTGTAACAAAATTTAAAGTAATGAGTTAAGGGAGTATGTTTACAGTTTTAACAGGGGCCCACCAGAGAATACAGAATAACATGGAAACCTGAGTTGATTGTGAATGACCCGTTTTATCTTTCTGCATACTCTTTATCAGCAGCGCATAGGGAATGAGTTTTGAAGGCATGGAAGGTGTTCTGATATAAAACAAGGCAAAAGCAAAAACTAATTATAAATATTGTGAAACTCTGTGCATGATCTGATAAGGACAAGATCAGAATGCTGCAAAACACGGCGCACACTCCGTTCTTGCACTGCAGTAACCCTAAAGACCCCAGCCAAAGACACGGATGTTGTAATCCCGACTGTACTGGCAAATGGCAGAAAGAGCCTCTTGGGCCCAGCAGTATCTGCTGCAAGACATGGCAGTGATAAAAGAGGTGTGATCAGGCTGGCCATCGCAGAGGTCTTGGCAATGACAAGTGATTCTCAAGGCCAAGTGCAGTTCACTGATTTCCATTAGGAGTAGCTCATTACACGCTAAATTGGCCAGTGGGTATTTTGTTCTTGGTTTATATTGGACTCTGTATAGACCAGACCAAGGCAGATGAATCTGCCTCATTTCTCATTATGGAGGTCTAGTGGATGGGTTTTAAAATCTCTTTTCCTCTGCTGCCTTCTGAAGTTCACTCATAATAAAACAAATCCCCTGATCTTAGTAACTTCATGTTCACATAACGTGAGCCCTGACAGAAGTGAAGTTCACCCATTCAGTGTTTTGCAGAAAGGCACCAAAGCAAATCCATCTTCCTCTTTAAGGGATGTTCCTGTGAAGTTGCTTTCTGATATTCCCTGACTCTCACGCAAACATGCAGCAAACTGCCTGGTATATCCGTAGTGAGCACAGAGGTTATGGCACAAACGAACAGAGAAATAAAGAGCTAGGAGGTACAACCAATAACTAGATTTTTGCTCTGAGATGGGAAGCACATGGGTTGGTTTGATTTAACCCTGAGAAAACTTAATTAATCAAAACACACCAAAACATAAGAATCCAAGGGCAGGAACAGCAGGGATTAATACATTCCCTTCGCAGTTGAAGAGAATCATAATAGAACCAAAGGTTTCTAGGATCTTGCTATGGAATTTTTGTCTTTGAATTTGCAGCACTGGAAGGTTTGTGTTCCCCACACGGTGATAAATTCTCTTTTACAAACTGGACTGAGAAGGAGGAAGGAGGGAACTGGGTGGAATCAATTACAAACCATATCAGACATTTAAGTTTAAACACAAGACCTTGCAAAGGCTTGCATGAAATCTTACTAGCAATATAAACAGGACTGCTGCCAAAATAAGCACCAGAAGTATTCAATAATAAAATACAGCTGTCTCCATTGGCACCTACCCATGAAAGTTTGTCATTTTTACTGTTAGAAATGCTGACAAAGAGAAATCTCAAAAATGAAAACATTTTTTCAAGAGGGAGGTTTTCATGAACATTGGAACATTCCATAAAAATAATTTATAACATAATTTCTTCTTAGAAACGCATTTTGACAGAGTTCTTTTCAAAGACTTTGGTCGAGCTTGGCAATGCTAGCAGCTTTGCTTTCAAATCCATAATTCTTAATTATTAAAATACTCTCTCTACACTTTTCTTGGATTCTAGTGAGGCACTTCAAAGCAGGGGGCCCTCTTTGCTTTGGCTTAATACAGACCATGTCAGCTGAGGAGGAAGCAAGCGCAACACGGCTCTGCAGACAGCCCAAGCTTGAAGTGTGTAAACCTGATGTACAAAAGCAGTCCCAGGAAACCTGCAGTTGTGAACTATTTCTAGGAGGAAGACTTTGCAGACCTGGACCCTAAGTGGAGGCTGCTACGGTACCTCTGACTCACTGAATGAACTTTGAGCCTTGGGAAATGGGAGCAGACCAAGGCCTGTTATCACTTGTAACCTGCTTTGCAGCTGGATCGATTGTAGGGGGCTTTCTCAGGAAAATTAAGTAGGTTTAAGTGCTGAGAAGTGAAAGACACATGTGCACTCACACGTGTGCTCACACACACAGATAGATAGGTATGTGTTTGTGGCTGCCCTGCAGTTCTCAGCTGTTGTGTGTATCTGCTTTTTGCTCTTACTCTCTTATGTCACTTTGCTTCTAAACTGCTTCCCAAACACCTGGGCTGTGAGTACCAGTCCGTCTGGGGTATAATACCATATGACCATGTTTTGGCACCTTTCAAAACACCTTGGGAGATTTCTATTTTGCCTTTAATCAAGCAAAATAAGGATTTTATTTGGCAGTTAAAGAAGGATTTAACTTTTGGATTATACACCTTTACTTACAAGTATCTTCTGATATAGGAGGGGACTGTCCCTCCTTCTCTGCATCACTCCATGGGCTTCCAGTTCTTATGAATTCAAGTTTCTTTTCACTGATCAAGCTCCAGTTTCTGCTCTCCCAAATACGTTCCCTAGATTTGGTCAGACAGTCCAGTCTTGGTTTCCTGCCACTGAGCATGATTAGCTGAAGGATGATCAGGCAGTAACTGCATTACTAAAGAAAATTTTCAAGAAACTTAGTAAATTAACTTAAATGTCCTCCTCCCCTTTAACCCCTTTCTGCCCCTAATACATCCTTCTCTGTCCACTGAAAGTTGCTTTTCCCCCAGATGTACCTGATAAAAACCCAGGTCTTCTGGTGGCTACATCCTGGCTGAAAGGCTAGAAACAATTCTTTTTCAGGTAAACTACTTCATACTTACAATACAAAATTAACCAAGTGTGTCCACAAAGAGCTTTCCCTCTTCCAGTGGGATGTCTTCTATTTAACATTTAAGGTCTTCCACAAACCTTCTCCCCAGCCTGCACTGTTAGTGTCTCTAAGGAGTCAGGAGGAAATTTAACAGTCCCGCTTCAAAATTCCTTAGACCTCCCTCTGACTATAATCCTGTATTTTAAGGAATAATAATAATAATAATAATAATAATAATAATAATAATAATACATAATTGGTTTTCTGAACTTAGAGTGACAATGAAGTGATGTACATGCTTGCTCTTCAGATGACCTACTCTGAATTGTAGTGTATATTAGTTTTCTTTTTACCAAGACTGTAGTCTTTAAACTAAGAGACTATTAAGTGTGTGGAATTCCAGACTAGTGCATAGGAAAAATACCCGTTAAATGCTCCTCTTGTTAAAATTACAGTTACTGTACTGTTCTGCTTAAAATACTGCACAGTCATAAAATTCAGCTTGAAAATTATATGATCAGTCTCAAAGCAACTGCTATCAACAGTTCTCCTTGTCAGTCCTGTGCAGCTTAAGTACTGATTAAATTCTACAAAGATGGTCAATAATGGCATTTCAGCATTGTAGAGCTGGGCTCTGGGATTGCTTTGAGCTTGCAGGTGATACACAGGCCAGCAATTATTAATGTTTGACTGAATGACATTGCAAGTAATGAGAAGACACTGTAACTTTAAAAGAGTAATTTCTTTAAAGGCTAGGAGTGACTGTTACCATTTTTTTGAATTCTATATTTATTCCAGCTTAGTCCTTAACTGTGAGCCATGCCATGTAATAATAATGGAACTGCTCAGACAGCAATTTACCAATGTGCTTGAGGCCCTGTCAAACCACATGGAGTGATGCCATAATCAAATTCATAATGTCTTATCTTTTTCAGATAAAGTAATCATCAAAGGAGTGCTGGCATGAACAGAGAAAAAATTCAGGGCTCAGACATGCTCTAATGTAGTCAGCTGTGACACAAATTGGGCTGTCCCTGTTTTGCCTTTCTTCTCTGTGTTTCCAACTGCTCTGCCAAAGAAATGCTTCTGGCTTTGTTTCATAACATCTTCTGAGACAAAGGAGCTTTATAAAGGAAAAAACTTGAAAGAGTTAAATTTCAGAGTGAAGCCTTGGTGTCGTTGTGTTGTGTGTCTCCCTCCCCTTCCCCCCCGTTTTCCTCTAACACGATTATTGGCTGGCATTATAGAGAGCAAATCCACAGACTTGAGATTTTCACTTAAATCAATAAAATATTGTTTAAAAAAATGGAGTTAAGTGCATTATCTGTCCATTACTCCATTATGGTTTGCCCTCAATCATGGAAATGAGACAGAGGTTCCCACAAGGCAAATCACACTTGTAGTTAACCTAAAACAGCTTTCCATATCGGAGAACTATTTAAGGTCTCTTTTCTGCTTGGTAATTAAGCATGTGCCTATCACTAAGCATATTAGTAATATTGCTGAAGTCAATGGAATGATACTGGGGTTAAAGGCAATGGCTTATGTATATAATATCCATAAAGAAAACAAGAAAGGAAATAGCTGTTCAAGGGCAAAATGAATTAAAAGATAAATATTTTGCAATTATATAATAAAATATACAGGGACGGAAGAGAAAAAAAAAATCAGATTTTTTGTTTTATAGGAGTCCAATTTGAAAGCTAGTGAAGTCTTTACAATGGGTTCTGGCTTTGTGGAGTTTTTTTCTTTTCAGATTTATTTCCCTGCCATCTGGCCCAGACCAACTTGAACATCCCATTGATCGGCTTGTGCACTTGCTGTGAGTTGTTTCTGGTTTAAATATTTGCTCAGCCCTGGATGCCATATCTCACTCGAATGCTGCTGTGACGTATGTGAGGCCCAGGCTTTGCTACAGCCTCACATATCTTCTGTGGATTTTTATGAACTGCAAGGCAATGGAAGCAGGTTCTCCAGTATGCTGAGCAATCTCAGCTCCCACCGACTGCGATGAGAACGGCAGCGGGTGCTCAGCACCTCTGAGGAGGTCTGAACCTACCTGCAAGGCTGTGTCCTTGTCAGTATGTTAATTTTATATAATTAGGAAATACCTATTTTCCACAAAGGTATTAGAGAAACAATTAAACCGTTCAGTGTTTACATTCCCAAGGACTTCTGCACCTGTAATAAGGAAAGTACATATGAGCCAAATATTTTCAACCTTCCTTTCAAACACTCTTATGTTTGATTTTGGCCTCACAAGTGTGGTCGCCCACACTTTTATTTTCTAAAATGAATAATCCTCCTTCAAAAGTTGCAAAAAAGTTTGATAATTAAGGGGCCCAAGTGTAGATTTTTAAAAAATGTTATCTTCAGTCTATTTTAAGATATGTAGAGCCCACAAGTGTACTCTTCTGATGGGGGGAAAACACATGAAAAATCAGTATGAAAATGTACTGCGACACTACAGAATACTAATCACTCCTACACAGAGAGAGCCTTCATTTTATCTGCTTTTGCAGAAGGTTTTTATAAAGTCAGATTTTAGAATAACTAAAACCCAGTACAACTGAAGGAGACAAAGCTTTGCACTTGAACAAAGGAATGTTTTCTCAAAAAATAACAATGACGATCTGGTTTGTGCTTTTATAGCTGTGCATATTCTAGATGATGGATAGATGGTTACACAATGAGAATATATAGTGAGCTGAGTGTGCTCTCCATTAAAAAAATCCCAGGCAACTAAGCTGCAATGCAAATTCGTGTGATGTGACTGCTGGCAGATTTGGCTGAAGGATTGTGTGTATTGGGCTTGCTCCTGCTCTAAATGATGGCCAAACATCATTTATATTCACCAAAGAGAGAACGATCCCTCCTGGATTCTGGGTTAAGTTTAGGAGGCAGCTTCTTCCTTTCTTTTGACCTTGAACATACCAAGACTTGGAGTTCTGGTTCCCAGCACCACAGCTGGGCTGGTTTACCACAGACTTTCCCCTTTCTTGTACCAAGGATTTCCACTCCTTTCCTTCCACCTCATGTCCTCTTGGATGTCTTCATCGAGTCAGCTCCTGGCCTGAACCATGAACTGAGTAGCCAGGCAAGAGAAAGAGCAAATAGCTTGTCTTCCCAGGAGATGGATTCTTCATCAACTGTAATATCCTACAGAAAAGGGCACAACTGGAGGTGAGCCAGAACAAGGGATTCCAGACTCTGTCCTTGTGCTTACAGGGACTGCAGGCATCCCATGCCACAAAGAAGAGTCACAATCACAGAAGGACGCAATCTTATTGCTTTCCTCAGGACTAAGAAAGAATGTCCCAGTATTGCTCTGTGGGTGGGAGTTTATTTTCTCATGGCACTGATAGCTCCCACAGTGAACTGGAAATGGACTAATACATCCCAAAGAGACAGTCTCTGAAACCTGGATGATCCATTTGACCTGAATTGACAATGAGTACTTCAGCAGAGAATCCTTCCAGTACTTAGGTTTTTTGGAGCACTTTTTTAATTTTGCTGTATGACTTTACAGGACACAAGTTCTGACCCACCCCTCAGATTCCTTGGCAGTACTGAGTGCCAGAGTTATTTGAGTAGCAGTCACTGGAGAATGTACTCTGGTTTCCTGCAGAGAGCAATTGTCATTTGCCACTGACTGTAGTTTATGAGAGAAGCAGTACAATGATAGGAAAAATGAGAGGTTTAAAAAAATTTTAGTTCATAAAATTAAAAAAAGCCTGTTTTGAATTATTCTGATGAAGTTTTAATCTTTTGCCCCTGTGTGTGACATCAGTAGTTTAACAGTGGGGTTTTTCTGTCAGTGGTTTGTCTGATATTGTGGATGATAAAATCATCAAAAGGCTTTAGAGGGATTTTTTTAACTTTTTGTTGTTGTTGCTGTTGTTCTTGTTGATGATAGAGTTTGGGCATCAGATAAATGAATCTATTACGGGGGTGGATTAACTGTGTTACAGGAGGAGCTGTGGCCAACGTGGCTCCATCTGATCTGAGCCAGCTCATGTCTGCAGCAGGATAACCACATTTGTGCTGTATTGAGCTGTGTGGAACCACTGGCCTGCTCCACTGCTAACTCACGGCTCCATCACTGACCATGTCCTTTTGTTCATTACATCCTTATGGTATATTTTTGTAGCACAGTTCACTATGGTTTTTCCTTCCTTTTGCTTTATCTAGTACCATCCATCAGATGAAAAGAAATAAAAGAACTTATCTTCATTTCATTCTGAAATGTTTCATTCATACATCCTAAGTATTGGCTTCACGTATTTCGTGGTACCAGCTGCTAAGTTCATAGGACAGAGTCCTGACTTGCTTGGAAAGTCATAACACTCACACTCTGTCAAGTAAGGCTGAGGTAAAAGAATAGAAGCAATGCCATGTCACTAGTGCCCATCTATTAAATGGAGGTACTGCTTCACATGCACTAACTGATTTCTTCCAACTGCGATGTTTAAGGAGCTTAAACAGTTACCACAGAGACCTATGGTGGAACAATAAGTGACCTACACGTAATTGTCTAAGTAGGAAGGGTTATCCTCCTTGCACATGTTACTAAAACACCTTGTTGTAACAGATGCTGTGTGATACCTTTTGAGTCTGATTCCTAATGTTAAAACTGCTTCATTTGCACAGAAACATGAATGCCTAGCATGAGATATCAACAGGACAGCAGTTCTCCACCTTATCTAGATCCCTTTATTGTCAATGGAGAGAAATAGGATGCATCTGACCTATTTTAGATGCCTACCGTAAAATAATGTTGCATCACACAAACTTCTTACCGCTGACATTAGAGGAAGTTGTGATGATGACTAGCTCAGACAGAGATTTCAACACTGTAGATGTCTCAGACTAGGTGAGACAAGTCCTGCCCACAGCTATGTGGGTATTGCCTTAATGAATCACAACCACAGAGACTTCTCCAATATTTTTAGAGATGGTAGAAATCTGATGTTTTTGGTTTCCTGGCAATACTTGAATGGGAAATGAATGAACTGAAATTCTGTGCTATTTTAAATGTTTTTTTCAAATTTTAACTGACATCAAATTTTTTAAGCTTTCAGTTCTTTGGAGAGTGTCATTTTGATGTTCTACTTTGAGCTTTGTAGAAAGTGCATTTTAAACCAGTATTTTAAAACTTTGAAACTAAAACTGACCTCAAACAGAAAAGCAGACTGATTCATCGAGAAATTTCTAATGATCCTTTTTGAATTCTTAAGTTTTATTTAAAATGAAACAGTCATTAAAAATTAATTTGTCATTCCTGCTGGATTATTCAATTCACAGAAAAGAGACTGGACATGAAAAGCTTTCATACTCTGAATATCCTGTTTCTGGATAGGATGGGAGAAAGGTGTAAGTAGTCAGTGTCGGGAATAGATGTTCCTTACAGATGTTGATCCTGACTCATGTTTGTGTTATCCACATAACTCTGTCATACTGCATAGACAAGATCTTAACTCCCTGACTTCTTGAGTCAGAGTATGCCACAAGTTAATTATATAATATGTTAAAGGGTTGATGCAACTCCTGGATTTTGTTTTACATGAGTTTTTTTTGTTTTTTCCCCTGAGGCTCAGAACTACTAATGAAATTGGACTAAGACTTAAGTAGGCTTCTGACATTCTGTGTCCCCAAACTCCATTTCTGCTCAAGCCCAAAGATTTGTTACTTCTCTCTTTCTCTGCTTTGAACATCTTCTAAAGGTGGCATTGAGCCAATTATCTATAACCAATTTGTATTTAACTATCATTCTTTGGAAAAATAAAACTTAATTATATTGAGATTCCCAGTTAATTTTAATTAATATCTGTTAGCAGTAATCAATCAAGTTGCAGTTCAAAAGTGCTCCCACTGCTCTACTGCTGCAGCAGAGCCCAAATCCTGAGCCATATTGTGCTGCTTCTCTTGGCCAAGTTGCACCCAAAAAATTTAATCAAACTGCTAAAGAATACTACAGCTGTCATGTCTCTTCTTCTCCTTCAGTAAATAGCCAAAGGGACATAAAACTACTAGTCTAACATTAAACATGTAGAATGTCTTCCTTCCTAGGTCTGGGCAAGTAGGACAACTTAAATTAAAGAAAGACTACACCAGCTGGCTGATGTCCCAAAGTGGTCTCTGGGGAGCACTTTATTGGTGGTAACAAACCATAAGTACCCACAGCCTGGCAATGTTTAGGAGAATGTTGGCAGACATGCTGTATAGTACTAATAAATTAGTAATGATAATTAATTAATAATAGTTTGCATTCATGTGACACGTTCCTTGCTGCAATTTCCTTCTTGTCCTGCTAAACATGGACATGAAGAACAGTTTATCTTCTAGTGATCTACCTTTGTGTAGACTGCTTTTGCGTCTTCCTCATGTCTCTTCCTCTCTACCATAAGCAAGCTACACTCTGTCGAGATTTCCTCATGCACGTGAATTTCTGGTCCTCTCATGGCACTCCTCTGGATTCTCTCCAGTGTCCACAGCCTTCTGGAAGCACCATGCTGAATGCAGGGCTCAAGGTGAGGCCTTTCCAATGACCAGTAGATGTGAAGGATTGCCTCCCATGTCCCAGAAAATGATTCCACTCTTCAAAAATTCATAGCATGTTACTGAGCCTTGCTTAGCTTGTGATATATGGAAATACCTGGATACTTGTTTGGTCCCCTGTTCAGTCTTCTGTGTAAATAGCTGTTCTTGCCTACCTGTAGAACCTTGCATCTCTCCTTCTTTAAGTAGTTTGTTCATTCCATTTCCCCACTTTGTCAAAATCCTTTTACATGCTCATGTCTTTGCCCAATGTCCTTGCACCTCTCTTTGGTGTGTTCTCATCACCAAAATCAATAATGAAAATATTGATTAGTACCAGACAAAGGATTGCACCCCATGTATTGTATCATTCCAGTGAACCACTGATCTTTACTACTACAGAAGGTTTTATGACCAGTTTTTAATTCATTTTATAGACCTAGACTATGTTCTCCCTATTTAATTTGAGATACCATATGTAACAGTGAAGTTATTAATGTCAGTAAATATGGAATTTACACCTTTTTTCCTTATTTGGAGCAGAGCTGGTCCATCAATAAGAGATGGACCAGGTGTAAAGGAAGCAGTAGGAATGCAAAGAAGGGAGAAAAAGGTAGGACATCCTCCTTTGATGCTGACAAATCCCTGGATCAGGTTAAATTTCACCCTTATCTTCCTTTTCCACTTAGATGCTTATAAAAATATAATCAGTAGTTTATTGTAATACCTGCCTGGCAATTAAAGGTGACTGACCTCTTCTTTCCTGGCTCCCCTCACCCTCCAGCCCCCATTTAAAGACTGGGTGTTAGGACTGACCTTTTTTCAAACATGTGCAACTTGATCTGCTCTCCATAGAGGGCAATATCTCCATGGTACCTACTGACAGCTCTCAGATTGCTCTAGCCAGTTTGTAACACACTCTGGTATAAAATAAATCAAACACAATGCATGTGAAACGTTTAACTGATCTCTAACTTGCTGTAGCTGTAGGATCTCAACATTAAGGGATGAAACAACGCATTGTCTTGGCTCATCTTCTAATTGATCTAATCCATCTCCAGATCTCTAGTTTGTAATTTTGTTTGGCTCTTGTTATTTCAGGAAAAAATATTTTAGGCTCCTTTCCTAAATTTTAATGTAGCTTCATAAATATAAAACCATGGCTGTTCCCCAGCCAAGACCAAGTGTACGTGTGAATTGAACCCTCTGGTGGTGAATGATCTTTAGCACAAATTTTAGCCCGTAGCAAATAGAAAATAAAACCCAGTGGCCTAAACCTCGGCTGAAGAAGCTCAAGTTGCGTGTTTTATCTCATGCTTGCGATGGGTTAAAAGGTGCACGTGGTTATCGAAAATCGTTCAGATGATGCACAAAGATTTATTAAGATGCAAGAACCAGTTTGTGAACCTGACTATAAGATGTATGAAAACCAAAAAAAAATCTATTAAACATAAATATGGTGTTTATAAATTTAGGCAAAACTTCTCTTTTGTTTTATGAATAAAGAGCTAGAGAAAAACTTTTGTGAGTTCAAACAAAAGTGATCTTTTCAGGGAAACACTGAAGTTGTATTTTATCAATGGGAAATATTTTATCTGAAATATTTCTCTTCATTTTTGAGCTATTTAGCTTGTCTTAAAGAAGGTTCATTTTTTAAACATTACCTGAACTTTTACATGAAAAATACCAATTTGAAAAAAACATTCAATTGGGAAAATGTCAAAATGAAACTTTTTGGCATTTCTGAAACAAACATTTTAGATAAAAAATGTCAACATGAAATGTTTTGACATTTTGAAAAATGTCTCCGTTATTTGAATCTGAAACTTTACCAAATTTAAATTGAATTTACTATTTGTCTAGAAAATAAGAATTGCTTGCATTGGTAGTTTTCCCTGGGTAAGCAGCTAATCTTCCTGCCAGGTTAGCATTAAAACATCACCAAGCAACTGTACAAACCTACATTATAAAGCTGTTCTTGCCTTTACTGCAGCTCAGATTTGGATTTGTTTGTGGCTATCTGTCTGTCTTCATTCTAACACTTTACAGCGCCCAGCTTCCAACCTTGCAAGCAGCTCTGTGGTCTGCAAAGAAAGTAAGGATGAGATAAATTATTACTCTTTAACAAGTGAGAAATTTCCCATTATATTAAAATGATATTTTTATTGAAAAACCTGGCTTGTGAAAGTTAATTCCAGAAAAAATGGTTTATCCATTAAACAGAAGCAAGTCCCTAATTCTCAATGAGTTTTTGAGATTGTTATAGCTAAATTCTTAAATTAAACAACCCTTTCTAGACAAAACTCACAGCATTCCAAAACAGGATTGCAAGCTGTAGTGAAGTGGCATAGTGGAGCAGTTGGTGCTTGGGAGGTTATAGATGCTATATGCTAACAATATTAATGACACATACAAAAATTAAATCTTATGATTTAATTAAAAATAATGTTTTACTGTAGCTGAGAAACTTCAGCTGTGAAGCAGTTGCAGTTCATATGCAAGAGCTACTTTTTGTGACAGAAGGAATTTCACATTCACTTGGTTTCACAATTCCTCCAGCCGAAGCCCAGGACGATGCTGTTCTAATAGCAGCGTGAGATGAAAGAAACTCTGCCAGGGAACACTAAGCCCACCTCAGACCATACCCAGGGTATTTATTATGTGAATGCCAAAACTCTGAGCTCCAGATGCCTGCCCCCTTGGTAGGATCCACAGCCCTGAGTGAGGAGCCTCAGAATGGCAGCCAGAGAAGGGAGGAAGCTGCTTAAGGCAGCCACTGCTCAGGAGAAGGGTTGTGCCTTCAGCCGTGCCCCTCTGCGGGCTCCCTGCTCAGCGCTAGTGTCTCGTTGCTCTTCCACGTGGGATTGGCTGTCTGGGGCACTCTTTTGAAGGTGAGTACTTCAGTCCTCTTCCCCCTCGCCCCCCTTATGATAAAGCAGGACTTGTTCTATCCTTCTCAATGTGAGGGGGATCTGTGAATGATTCCTTTTCTGCAGCAGCCTACTGGTGAGGATCCTCACCTCAAATTGGAGGAGATGTCCGGGGAAGTGGGTTTGAATCCCTCCAAGCAATGAAGGAAACCAGATCCACATCCTGACCAAGCTAACCACTAAGAAATTGGACAAAGGGGACTCCTCTGCCCTTGTTTTTGACAGAAAGCCACTGCAATATGGCAGGCACGCACTGAGAAGAACCTCCTGGATTTTAGGGGAAGCTGGTGAAGGAAAGGCTCAGTTAAGAACCCCAGGGTAGCTTGGATGTGTGATAGATGCCTTGCTGCTCAGCCTCGCAGAGACTGGTGCATATACTCAACAGGAAAACTGTAGGCACTTGGGAAGTTCCTGTCTTTTTGACCTTGAAGTCCCTCAGTTGGAAGGCAGTTGAAGAGGAGCTTTGCAGAGCAGAGCCTGGTACAACACATTCTACTCCAGTGTCTCTTCTACTGCCTCCTTTGTATGTGGGATGTAATACACTAGAACAAAGTGAGGGGATATGGAGAAGTACACGCTGATTTGGCTAAGGGGCTGTTGGGAAAGTGTTTACTCACCCTTGGCAGGGCATGGGAGGATGCAGGAACACAGCTGCCTGTCATGAGTGCAGAGACCCAGCAGCTGTAAGGACTGAATGAATGACTTCCCACAGGAACACTGTAAGAATCTGAGATGGGAAAGGGAGTAGGTTTCTGCTGGTGCTGAGACCTGAGTGAAGGACTCTCTGGAGAGGCACTAAGGCAAGTGGAGTGGGCTGAGCAGCAATCCCTTCAACTCTCTTCTATGTGCTTTAGTTTAGAGAAGCTTTTCAGTGCTCAGGAAGAGACAGAGTGTGCTTAATATTGACACTTCCATTTCACAATGGAGTATAGCTGAGGATGATTTTACCTCTCTTAACTCTGTCTTCTTGCCTCCAATCCCTAATATTCTGTGATTCTGTGATTCTGTAAGTGTTTGTAGGCTGCTTCTTTGACTATTAGGGGATTTCTTGGCCCTGGTGGTTCTAGTTTAAGAAGTGCTCAGCTTTCATGTTTCTTATTAGCTAATTTGAGGAAATTGGATAATGTGAAGTTATCAAAAGTTACCTAGCACTTAGATGAATGAGAAAAAGTACATCCACTGCAATAACTGCTGTCCATCAACCAGGCTGTTGATCCCCACTAAGCAGGGTTCAGCCCACTACGTTGCCATGTGTAAATTACCTACCAAAATGCAGCAAGTTAGCACAGCCACTTCATGCTGAGTCCTAAATTGACACCAAAAGGGAAACTTCCACCCAGATTAGAAATATAAGGAAATGGAGTAGACTAGCCAGTAGCACAAAAAGTTCTGAAACCACAGTGGCTATTTAATAAAGACAATTTTTCTGCAGACGCTAAGTCAGTGTTTAAAAATACAAACATCTAGATAATTAGAGGAACTTCAAATCTGTCTTCATAGTGTTCCAGAGAGGATGACATTGTCAGCTATTCTATTTTGTATTGATTCCCACAAAGCTCAGTTATTCCCAGCCTTCCATTTCAAATGCAGCACCTTGTTTTCCTGTATCTTGAAGCAAAGAAATTAGATAAAAACTATTGATTAGCAAGGCACAGAGGGGAGCGATGTCTGTAACCTTCCTTTGTCTCGCAGCTCTGCAGCTGAGGCAGCAGTAATAGGATTCTGTGCGAGTGTGACTGTGATGAGGTCACACTGCTGAGAAGGGAATGAAAACACTGCAGTCAGCTAGATCGCTTGCTTCTCTGATAGTTTTTGATATTGTTTGTCAAATTGTGATTTGAAGGTTATTTCTCTGGAGGGTAAGGTTGCCTTGATTCTCTTATGCACTTGGCTGGGCTTTTAAAAATCATGCATTTATATAAACATTCCCTTCTCTCTCAAAGTTTCTGGCTCTTATTGGGAGCCAAAAAGGCTCCCAATAAGGAGCAAGAAAACAAGTCTCTCCAGAAATTTTCCATCATTATGAGATTAGAGCAGTTATTTGTTACAATAAGTCGGGTTTGTTTGGTCTCTCCCTCCTTTTTCACTAGTGTGCTGCAGTTCTCTTCAGTTCAAAACAAGTTCAATAAACACTTTCAAGACATATGAGCCGTGAAGGGTTATGCTGATTTAGTACACAGTGGTGTAGCATTTATTGGTATCATTACTCAGGAAAGAAATGAGGAATTTCCTCATTTCAATTGCTTTGAGAAACAGGCATATTGTGACCTACTGAGGGCAACTGCAAAACTGTGCAGAAAGTTGAGAAAAGTGAATAATCCTTTCTGATTCTGAATGGGCTCTACCATTTTCATTCTTACATTATTGCTTCATAGCAGTGAAGCAGCTTGTTGAGGTGACAAGGAGGAAACTGGGGCACAGAGGGATCTATCTACTGCAAGAAGGTGTCAGGTAGTGTCAAATATGGGGTAAACACTCAGGATTACCTGGCCCTCAGGACTCTACTTTTGGTGCATAAGAGAGGCTGCATTCCTCTCTTCCCACAAAGGAAGAAACCACATGGGGCGTGCAATATCTTCCACTAATCAGATCTTCGGGGTTCTTTCTCCTTTTGGAAAGCTCCCTTGCCCTATTTCTTCTGTAACAAGATACTGGAAGATTGTTATGGAGATAGTTGGCTAAGAAAACCCTCCAAATAAACTTCTGGAAATGCTCAGCAGTAACAGGGTGCATTTAACAGGCAGCTGCCTCGTCTGTCTGAGACTTAACTGTGCACAAACAAGTATGTCAGGTGAAGCTGCATATTTTGAGGTTTGATGTCCCACCCTCTCAAATAAGTGATGTGGGAAGAAGTCTTCTGGGAAAACTCCTTCCCCAGGCTTATTACTGTGGGGTTTTCTGTGGGAAGCAGTGAGACTTTCCCATCCCCTCCTTTACCCCATGTGATGCTCTGTGATCATAATATGTGGAACTATCTCATGCTTCCAAGAGCTCCTCCAGTGCACACTCTGGGTGTTTTTCTTTAGTCTTTGTTCTGTTCTGTATGATCCTGAGGACATCATTCTTTGACCCTTGTTTTCTTCATCCTTGTGAAGAAGGTGATACTTCATTTCTCGAAGGCTGTTGTGAAAAATTTTAGGTTTTTTGTTGTTTTTCTTTAAAGTCTTCTACCAGATAGAAGGTGCTGTGGGAGAGCAAAGCGTCTTGCTGTAATTGATTTGTTTGTAAGGGAAAGTTGGTGCTACTTCAGAGATCTTTCCCACCCCCATCCCCCAAGATCTTCTTTCTATTCTGCTGTTTGTATCATCCTCATCACGTGCATGGCTATGCTTAAGGTACTGATGAAGAGCTGTGGGTGTACTACCTCTACACTGCCCACTGAATGTGTTACCAGCTGGAACCCTGTAGTGCCTGGTGAAGTCCCTGTCAGCTGGCTTCTTCTGAATGGATGAAATTAGGCCCTGTTGGGCCAGGGCTGCAGTAGGTATTATCTCATTAGCATTCAGCATCACCTATATGCTCCCAGAGAGCCATTAAGGATGGAGGCTCAGAAAAAGAGATTAGAGGAAAGCTGTGAGTGGGGAAAAGGCTTGAAATCACATTATTCTTTAGAAAATGGGCAATTGCAATGTACTAAAAAACACAAACAGCACATTCTTTCAATCTCTAGAGGGGCAAAGCTAGGCTGAGATCTTTTTCTTTTTTTAATCCTGGTTTGTTTCAGTGGATAAGTCTCTCTTAGTTCCCTCTTATCCTTTAATTTGACAGACTTTTTTTTTCCTACCCCCACCCAAAGTACATTGCTAAGTGTGACTTACAAGGGCATGTGACTTTGTAATCAGAGCAGCATCTGGTGCTAAAAAAGAAATGAAGCCTCAGCCCAGAGTAGTAAGGTTAGAACAGCCCATGAGTAGGCACCCCTAAGATATCCAGAGTATCTGGAAAAAAAATTAAATAAAAAAAAAATCACCTCTACCCACAAGACTTGGGGAACTTTTACATTTAATTTCTTAAATATTCTTGGCCACAATTCAGCATATTTTCACGGTTGGTCATCTATCTCTTAGCAAGATCTAAAGGACTCAGCCAGGTGCAAAGATAATTGTTTCCTTATTTCAGCCAGCATCTACTCAGCCAGCTGGGTAGCTCATCTGTAAAAGGTGACAGGCTCAGGTAGCAGCCTGCAAATCCTCCCTCTTGTGCTCCTGTGGCATGCAGCCCCGCTGAAGGTCTGTGTGAGCCTGCACCAGGGAGCACCCTGCAGAAGAGAATGCAGTTCTGAAAGGGTGAGCCAGGTACTTGAGTAAACAGGAGCAGGAGAAGTCTGGTTATCACAGAGAAGAAACCTGCAATGCCACAATTTTCCATGTTTTGCTCTGACCCCAAATTACCCTTCCTTCATACTGAATGCTTGTGTTTTCCCCATATATTATATTAATCTGTTTTATTTTACAAGGCTATTTATCAACAGCCTGTGTAAGCCTTGACTGCCAATACTCCACATCTACCATTAATGAAGAACCATGTCTACCATTATTTTAATGGCTTCTGTCATCTGGAACTCCACACATCTGGTGTTTGTGCCAGTTAATCTGCTACCCTGACATCTGGTTCTTTTAGCAGATGGCTTTTAGGAAACTGTTATCTGAAAGTCAAGGAGTGGCAATATCTAGCATTGTACAGGATGAATAAATACAACCCCTAGCATTCTCTGCATGGCCTTCCTTTCACCAGATTCCCAAGCAATAGTCAACACTAAATAGAGAAATACTGTGCTGCTGACTGAAGCCAATGAGAGATCTGTGTGCAGTGGAGCTAGAGGACCCAGGTCATATGTCGTTGGATTCTGTGACTGATTTGGAAATGTGCTACTTTTTGTTTATAGCTCTGTTGCTAAAAAGACTTTTTCATTTCTAAGTGCTTTCTTTCTTTCCTTTGTTACCCCAAAAAGCCAAAATTAGAGGCATCTGACATAGGAAAGAAGTAAATTTTGTTTAACTTTTCTCAGCTTTATTTTGTTACATTTCCTGGATAAGTTTACCCATCACATTATTGAACAAGAGTTTATTTTCTGGAGGCTAGAGCCTCAGGTTTGGCTCTATTTGAGTAAAAGGAATTTAAATAATGTCAACATGCTGAGAAATTAGAAAGTCTTTCAGGTGTGTTTTGCAGGAGAAAGTTCAGAGCTCCACTATCTCTCCTAATAGTTGGCCTGGGGCTTTTTCAAATGTATAATCTTATTTTTCCACTCATTTGAAATGTAAACAGAGAATTTTCACAGAAGACAGAGGAATCCATCTGCAAATAATATTTGTTTTTGGCAATTTGTTTCTTTAATTATGATGATAAATTTCCACTATTTGGCAGCAGCACAAAGAAATGTGCTCTTGCATGTCTTTGTTCCTTCAGGAGGAATGGAGAAAATGGATCTTGTTCAGAAAGAAATTCCCCCATCTAGTCACATAATTCTTGTAATTCACCCCAGCAAGTGATGAGAACCCCTTTTTTTTCCTCTCCCATGGGAAGGATGTTTGGCTATGGTTCAGAAAACGTCTTTTTTTTGGACAAACCTTGACTGACTCAGGACAAAACCCAAGTCATGAGGTTGTACAAAATTCTGAGGTGAAATCTGCCTTTATCTCTCAGTCACTGCTCAGTTGTAACCAGGGAGATGCACATCTACACATGATTTGCCAGAATAAAGGTAGATAGTTCAGAAGTATGGATTTGCCAGTAGAGGAGCTGACTTAAGTTTGCTGTTGTTCACAACTGGGACACCCTAAATCAGGCCCAAAGCTTTGAATGCCTTGGATGCACTTTTATAAAATGATGACTCAAGTACAAATTTTGCACCTTGAATCCATCTCTAAAGCAATGGATCATCTAAAAGTTGTGGTGAGGATTTTTAGATATTTTCTTGGGGGTTGGATTTAGAAGATTCATGAATTATTCTTTAAAATATCTCCGTTTTGTAGCAGTGCACACAACCTGCTTGTTATTTCTGCATCCTAGGCAAACAACAAGAGATGTGGGAGAATGTAAGGGATGAATCTGAATATTTTTAAACCTCACATGCATTACTTTGCCCCCAGACTATGAGCCAGAGGATCTCCTGCATAGGCTTACAATGACCTATCCTTTTTACAACTGTATCCCATTTAAATCCACATTCCACAGTGCGTGTGCTAATACTGAGAAAGTCATCTGTTTCTCAGTGTAAATATAAAAGCCTGCCTTTAGCACTGTCTTGAAGGTAGGTTTTTAGGATAATTCTGAAACACAAGCCTTTTTGATCCCTTTGTTTTTCTTCCCTTTCATTGCAAAATAAATATATATACTTACATTTACAAATTTATTTATTTAAACTATATACTCTGATTTATGTTTTGGGACAGATATTTAATGTTTTGGGGAGGGGAAAAAAATTATTTACAAGACACTTAGAACTTGACATATATATCTCTATAGATGCTACACACTGAACATTTGTATTCCTGTGACTACTGATCTGACAGGGCAGAGATGTGGAGTTTTCTGCCTATTTGACTTCTGCATGCCGGTTGCTCTAACTCATACACTGTGTATGTGCTGATGCACCCTCATTGAACTGCTTTTTGATAATATTTTTAGCAGATGAAGGAGAAACCCTGAAAAAAGTGAACATGGAGTATGTAAAATATTTTATACTCCTTAGATTTCGGCAAACTAGTTCAAAATAACTGTAAAGGACATTTCATATTCAGAATATAGGAATGGGCCTTGGTTCTGGCTGAGGAAGAGGGAGCACAACTGGATGAACTGGATGTATTAAATGCTTTATTCAGAAGTTTCATCCCTTTCCTGCTTTTGCATTTCCCACGACTGAATTTTCTTAGTTTTTCCTCTGCTGAATTGTTTGGCATATGCTTCATGCAAATATTCCTAAATCACTGGGCTGGTCAGGAGCCCTTCACGTTTGCCTGGTTGATGATGTTTAGTTAGCTAGCTTAGCCATATGGGGATTTTTTTTGTTTGGGTTTTTTATTTTTCTGTGCCTGCTTAATTGTAGCTTTTATGAAGAAATGGAAAGAGTCATAAAGACAATGAGACAAATCATTCCCAAAGCAAATATAATGAGGGAAATGAGGAGAAGAGTTGAGGAAATATTTACATGATTTGAATTTTCTGTCAATGTTCCTAAAAATAGAACAAAAAATTAAATAAAATAAAATACTTAGATGATTTGTTAGTGAAAGGAATAAAAAGAACTGCAAACATGAGAACAAATGTTCATTTTTATTCCAAGAAGTAGTTCTTGGCAGTATTCAGGAAGCTCTAATACAGAAGACAAAATGTAGAGTTTTATCCCACTTGAACATAAATCAGTGTACTAGACTAAACAATATCTATTGTACAACGCACTGAATTCTTCTCTTTTGTACCAATGTTCAATTAAGTCTGTAAACTTGACAAAGCTACATAAAAATATATTTAAATGACTCAGCAGGTGCTTTTTGTACAGCGTGGGCAGTGTATCCTTTCTAGGCCGTAACACATGGTTTTCATCAGGTTGCAACAATATAAATGGTGTGGTCAGTGATTCTGTGTGAATACATTTGTGCACATCCCATTGCATCACAATGCTAATGTCCTGGCTAAAATTCTGGGGATATTTCCTGCAGATTCCTTCCTGGAACTTGAAACCATCAAGGTAGAAACCTCTCATTTAACCAGGGTACCCATCACCTTCTGATCAGTCAGTCATTCTGCAGGTCACTGCCACCTTCCTGCAGCACAAATAAGTGCCCCAGGGGGAAGCCTTTCAGCAGCATTCAAGAATAACAGCAGGTACCTAATTACCGGTGTGGTCGTGTTAAAGGTTACGTTAATAGCCACCGGTGATGATTGAATATGAAGGCGTTTTGCTGTAAAATATGAAGTAAAATGAAATCACAGTATAAAAATACCTAAGTAATCAATTAATTTTGGTTGATTGAGTTTCTTTTAACTTGATTGGTAGGCACTGGGACAAGAGAACTAGAACAGGAACTCGTCTGCATGGGAGGCAGTAGAGAGGTGTTTGTGTTGCTTGGCACGCACAGGAAAAGCACTGAAAAAATGGGCTCTTTGGTGTGTACCTCTGCCTTTGGAGACAAAAGCTGCATTGTCTGTGTGTTCTGATAGTGGATAACTTCTTTCTTCACAAAACTCGTGTCTCTGGTGATATAACACAGTCAAACATGTTGCTTCTTTAGGTCACAGGTGAGGGATTCCTTTACCAGAGCAGACCAGAATCTTGTCTCTTACAGGCACGTGCGTTTCTTCCATATTCGTGTGTTTGTGTCATTGAAAGACACAAGATAATGGAAATTCATGTTTGAATTCCAGGTCACATATCTGCTAATTTGTAAATATAAAGGGCATTTTTATATCACTCTTTTGTAAGACTGAATCACCAGGTGAGAGGAGGGGAGGCAGAAGCATCAATGAATGCAGCTTTGACTTCCTCCATTCTTGGTGGCATCTTGTGTAAGTGAAATGTGTTCAGCCTTGTTAGCAGTCCTGAATCCTAGAACTGATAAAGGTGACTTGTGATAGATGCCTGCCTCCTCTTATCTCAAATGTCTCTTTGAAAAGCTCCTTTGGCAAGGAGCCCAAGTGCAAAGGAACAAGTCTTCTGTCTTAGACCAAACTTCTGAAGAATCTGAGAAGTTAACAGGCTCTGCTGGCTGTTAGCTCTATTCTCTCACCTGCTTTCTAGATTATTTTTTAATCTGAATGTCTGACCGCTGCTCATTTTGCTGATGTAAAACCTCTCAACATCCAGCAATGGAAAGGTTCTCGTTGCTTTCAAATAGTCTTTGGATCACGCCATCAGCTTCACTTAAGCTTTAGGTCTGGCTCTGCACAGTTCAAAGGATTTTTAGTCTCTATTCTGAGTCCTCATCTAGTTTTCCTGAGTTTGTGTAACTCTAGAGACATGAAGGGTCTCAGCTGTTCACCGAAGTATCAGTTGTATCTACTGCTAACCAATAACATGGACATCTGATGTAGGAAGGAAGGAAAAAAGGACATTGTATTATAATGTTTAACTTGTGAAACAAGGGGAAATGTCTTCAACCTGTGATCCATTTGGGTTGCATAGGCTATGAATGAGGTATTGTTAGATGAATATTAAATATACATGTTTATATTAAATATTTAACTTGATCTTTGTTCAGTTTGCCTTTCTTGTAATTCCTTTTCAGTGTTCATAGAAAACAAACCTGATTTTTATACTGCTTGCCAGTAGTGACTTCAAATTTTCTGTTTGTGTTAATAATATCAATTACCTGCACACATGAGTCATGTTGAACTTTGTCACTGTATTGGAGAAGTACTTCTTGGAATATATCCACAACACTTTTTGCCATGAAAACACTCCCTATTGCTTGAAGTAGTCTGTGAGTGGATTTACTGTTTCAAGCAGAAATTCTTAATTCTTATTTTTTTTCAGTATAAAGCTTAAACAAGCAACTGGTCAGTAACTTAAAGATGATAAAAGAACTCCAGAGAAATGCTGTTATCAAATACAGGAATGAATGCAACCTGAAATTTCTTTTCACAACAGTCACTGGAATCCCCACATGCTGCAGACCACAAGTCCACTTTAAACCTTAGGTTAGTGTGTGCCCACAGTGTGTCCCCTACAGCTGTGAACTGCTTCTCTTTGTTTGGGACTGGGCAAACCTCCAGTGGCTGTGTTCTTACAAGGAATGCATTTTCCAGTGTTTTGATTTAATGACTATTATTCAAGCTGAAGTCAGTTCCTTTCTCACACTATTTTAGGCTGTGTGTGGTAAACCTTTGTGCCACTGTTCTCCTCCAAAAAAAATCTGGTATTTTCTTTTTGTGTTAAAACCAATACAAATTGTACCAAGTTCTCTATCTCATAAAATAAATGTTGGTTAACTTCATAATGAATAAATCCTGATTTTAAATGAAGCTTGCAGTTTGGTATTTCTGCTGGCCTACTAACCCCACTTTTTTATTGCTGCTGTTCAAGGCAATAGTGTCAGGAAGTTCCTGTTATGTGTTTGGTGATGTACAAATAGAGAACAAAAGGTCCCTGCCACAAAGGCTGAAAGTTTGGATATTTCTATTGATTGAATAAATATTGGACATTTGTCTTTCCTTGCCAGAAAGTGATACATTAAGGCTACTGTTACCTGGACAGATAAACAGTGAATTCTGAGGATGGAAAGGAATTAAGTGTGGAGAGAGGCTTGCTGTCACGGGGGAAGGCAAGTGTGTGACACTGCGGTGTTCTTCCTCTCTTTCTCCCTTTGTTTTGATTTCAGCACGATACTTGATTAATCAGACTTTGAACAGAACTGCCATGTATGTTTTCCAGCATTGACTCGGCACTTGTGTGCCTCTGAGGTCGTTTCATATCCTTGTTCTCAGGTGAGAAGTGGATACTGGGAGGCTGCAGCCTTTGTGCCTCAGGACTCTCGGGCCATCCTGTCTCACTTGCATTCAGGACCTTGTCCAAAGCCTCTCTCATGTGGTGAGAAGCCCGTCAAGAAAGTGTTTGCCTTGGATAATGGGCCAGATCTACTACTGTTACTCAAGACCTACATGCTAATCTTTCAGGCATTTTAGGCCTTATTTGTCATTTAGTGTGGGTTGAAATTTCCATATAATTTAAAACTAATAAAATGGAATGCTTTATTTTTTGAAACTGTATAAGGCAAATTCATTTTTTATTTCCATTTTAAAATAAAATCTCTTACAATTTTTATATCTTTCTTTACACATGCTTTTATTTGGTAGGCTTAGTAACACAATAGAATAATTTTATTTTGAAAATTTAAAACTTCTTAAAAGAAGGAGTATAGTAAAGAAAGCAAGCCCAGAGAAAATAAGATGTTAGCCTCATCTGAACTGGTTATGAAATCATTACAATTGGAAAAAAAAAATATATATATATATCTCTTTGACCAGTTTTACTCTCCATTCAGTGACAGCAGCGCTGATAAAATGTATCTAATTAACACCCAGCAGATAACAATTATCTTGTATAATTATGATGAGCTTGTTTGTTCTTTAATTGACAGTTTAAGCAATGTTTTATGATGTTTATTTGACCTTGACGCTAATCTGCACCCTGCTACTGTGAGCTGCCAAATGCGTGGCTGTTTGGATTTCCATCTCCACCACTTGCACTCACCACTTGTTATCATCATTGTCATTCTGCAGTGTGATGTGTCCTGCCCCATCTCTCCGTGGCTGCCACAGTGTCACTCTGATCCCTCGCAGTCCCTGTGAGGTTGCACCCGATGCTTGTCCCTCTGCTGTCTGTCCATCTAAGTCTGCGTGTGAAATAGCTGACTCTGTAGGTCCACAAACCAAAATACACTGTGTTACTCAGAACCAGATAAGATGTTCACTGTTAGAAACCAAATCACTGGATGTATATATGCATGTATAGTTTTACATGTAGTTGACTCAGGCCCACAATCTGCTTTCTATTAAAAGGTACCGGATAGATCAATAACCAAACATCTGTGCTGATAGAATAGATGTGTTTGCTTTTGATGATGGTACCTGGCTGCCATAATATTTTTTATGGTAATATTGTATGATGCTCTACCTACAGCCTGTCCCTTTTATTGAGAGATGCCTGGGATAAAATTTCAAGTTACTTTTCAAAGTAGACTTTTCCCTTTGTTAGAGAGAGGTAGACCTAATTAGATGGGCATTGTGGGGAAGAAGGTAGAGTGGAAAGACAATCACCTGCCTCAGATATTCAGGGATGACTAAGGAGGTTGTTGGTTTCAAGCTCAGTGTGACCAAATCACTTAATCTGCAACTTGATTTTTATTTTTTTTTTTACTTTTTTTTTCCACTGACAAAGTGGGGTTAAACATGACTATTTCTTATCCCTTTTCTGTGTGTTTTATTGGGAGTAAAACACTGCCTTCTTGCTGGGTATTTTTTACTGCACTGCATCTTTAATTTTTTAGGATACTGGTGCCTTCTAATTAAAGGACACTTCTGCAATTCTGTTTCTACTGCAAGTGAGGTGGGGAAAGAAGTCCTTGTAAAGACTGAACTTGTGTGGCTGTTCAAACTGGATTTACAGTGGTGGTATATTTCTTTAATGTTTGCAAACAGGGAATCTTTAAACAGCAGACTAGCAGATCACTCTGGCAGTGGCTCTTAATGGAAATCTTTGTCCCCATGCCTTCATTTGAAATGTAGCTATGTTAGAGCAGTTGTTTCCCAAAGGACAAAGGAGCTACTCCCTCTTGAATTCTTCTGAGTCTTCATCCAGAAGGCTCTGGTCACTTTTTTTTTTCTTTCTTCCTCCTGTTGTGGAATCAACCATTTCCAGTAGCCACCAGCTTGAAAAGAAAGTTGAGTCTACAAATTCTCAGTTCAAATTTTTCATCACGAGTGTTCTGACTATTCATGAGCTCCTGTAATGTTGGTTATACTGTAATTTACAATAATTAGGTACCACCTTAGCAATGTGTGATCATATATGCTCAAACAGTGTGAGGGTTATGATGTAATCAGAGACTAGCTAATGAACAAAGCTGTAGTTCCCTCATGTTGTCTCACTATCCTTATCCTTGAAGAGTCAGAAGGAAGGAGTATCTGAGATGTGGAAATCAATGCAGTCCAACTTTGCACACGATGTACTGAGTGAACTAGATTTATGTTGGGGATTACTCAGCTGAAACCAATTTTAAATTAATTTACTGAGGAACTCTTAGGAAACACCCCCAAAACAAGGTTTTGTCTGATATTTCTGGATTTTGGGGAATGGCAATAGCCTGGGAACAGCTTATCACATCATCTTGTCCTTTTCACTTCAAGGCAATATTAGATAGAGCAATGGCACATAAGACTTAGTAATAACTATTATTATTATTATTATTTGTTAAGCATTGTCTTATACAGCACTGAGAACATTGGGTTTCTGTCCTACACGGATCGTTAATTTGGGCATGCAAGATTTTTCAAACAGTAAGTGTCCTTGATGATGAGAGAGAGATCATCACAAAGTGCTGCATTTTAATTTTTTTCTAAATGAAGGAACTGAGCTTCAAATGGAATCTAGTTAGCTGCAGTAGACTTCTGGTTTGAGGATGAGATAAAGTATGTCAAACGACTTCAGTCGGTCCTCTCTCAACATAAATTGATTGTTTGGAAGGAGATATAGAAAAGTCTCCTCAGTGGGCTATCTTGATTTTATGTCCCCAAGGACTGTGTACAACCTTCCAGTCTAAGTTGGCAATGTTTCTGAACCAAATTCAGGTGCCGGGGTTCTCCAATGTTGTGATAGATCCTCTTCCTTTAGGATCATTCCTACCTACATTTGAAAGCCAAGGTAATGGACAGCTGGACTCTCAGCTTCATTGAGACACACCATTTAAAACCAACTGGTAAGGTTTTGGGTTGGCAGGAGGAAGGGGTTTCAGGTATATATATATATTTTTTCTCCTTTGGGAAGAGGATTCTGCAGAAGCAAATCCGTTCAAGTTAAATCAAGGCAGATTTGTGTTTCTGTTACTGGTGCATAAAATAATAGAGGGAATAAAGTCTGGAGACATATCTAATATACTCATAGTAAGAAATATCCTGAAGAGACCTTATAGTATTATCTGACCTTTCAAGTAAACCAGAACTTATTCAAACTCCATAGGAACAGATTATCTGCTTTTTGCCTTAGAATTCATAGAGTAACTACTGATAGAATTAATAAAGAATAATTTTTCAGGAAAAAGTGAACATATGGCTTGTTATTACTGACTTCAAGCCACAATCAGAACATTATCTAAATAACTCCAGAATACCAGCAGTATGTTCTCAAGCATCTAATACATTAGAGCGTGACTCCTCAAATACTTTGAGACTGCACGTTCCATTGTCGATCTCTAGACTGTCTTGTCTTCTATGTTCTAACTTCTAACCCCATTAAAATCCTTTCTGTTGAGGATTTTATAAAGGTGCTGTAAAAATTTTAAGTGGACTTGGTGACATTACAAATTTTTAGCCTGAATGTTTTTTAGAAACTGAAAAATTAATTGGTATCAGTCCAAATACCCACAAGTCTTGTCTCTTCTTTTTTTGTTTGTTTCTTTTGGTGTTGGCTCTCCTGTCACTTAATTGGTCTGATTCTTTGTCAGTGTAATTTTCCAGTCCTTTACTCATGTTCCTTCAAATCTTCATGAGTGGAGTAAATAGCTGCAGTGGGATGAGCTGAGAAAACATAAGACTAGCAAAATTTTCCCAGTCACAGGGACAAATATGACAGCTTTTCTCCCTAAGTTTTCTGCTGATTCTAGTGACCTGGTGACTGCCAGCCAGCTCAGGCTAAAGATGTTTTAAAATATCTTCAGAGACAGGCAGAATAGTGTATACTGGGCTGCTTCTCCCACCAGGGCCACGTACATCTGTAGAAGGAGAGGGGCTGGAACCAAGTGCACTGGGCAGGAGACTTGGAGCACTTGGGAGTTAAATGTCTTGCTCATCTAATTTGGCTGTCAGCTATTTTCTCCCTCTCCCATTGATTGATATATCTATTTAAATGCTTTAAAAACTGAGACTGTTTCTCAGCAGGGGTTTGTACAGTGCATTGCATGGGGGATCCTGACCTTGACTGGGGCCTTCTGCATTTCTGAGCATGAAGTAATAACATAATAGACCCAGTATATGTTGAAGCAATGTTTTTAAAATCTTGTATCTAACAAATGCAGAGCTTATGAAGAGTTGCTATTGCTCCAAGTTAGCATACACAAAAAGGGGGCTAACTTCAGCTCCCCTTTCTTGGCCTATGTGCTCAGAGGAAAGAGGAGAAATTGGCTATTTGGGAGCAATGAAGAAGAGAGTGCCTTTATTAAAAGAAAAGAAAAAAAACATAAAAATTAAAAAAAACCCCACCAAAAACCAAAACAAAACCCCCCACCTTAGGCTCCACAGTCTGGATCACAGCATCATAGCTCTTTGCTGAACCCCGCTCTGCAGAGATTTCTGGCTCCTTGCTGCATTTGGAAGCTCCCTTGCTGTCTTGCCATTAAAACTATCCTTAGGAGACAGCCTCGTGTCTTTACTTGGCTGCCTTTGCTTTTTTTTGCTTTTTTTTTTTTTCTTGATGAGTCATTCTACCAGCTTATACCCTATCATCAGATAGACCAGACAATGAAGTCACTCGGGTTGCCTGAGAGCAAAATTGGCCCCATTATCCACAACCACTGTGTCTGCCTTGTCACTGACAATGCACCACTCAGGGGCTGGCCTCTAAGTATGATGGAAAAACACCAGGACAAGAAACCTCCTACCCAAACAAAAATATTTGTTGAAGTTTTTTGGTGTGTGTATGTGTTTTAAATTTGGTGAAATGCTTCCAGCTGAAAACAGGAAATAGCACACAAATAACACTAGTGTTATATTTTGTCAATGTAGGATGGAGAGTAAATTATCTGATAATGTCCCTTTACTTGTGTGCACCAGCTTCAGGCTTCTGAAAGTAGCAATGGCAGGAAACTTTTATTAGTCTTCTAGTATAGCTAGAAGACTTTACTTGATATCAGAATGTATGACAGTAAAGAAGAATGCTTGATAAAAATCATTGTTTATTAACTCAGTACAGAAACAAAGTTGAACTGTCATTTCTAGAGGAACATGGGTGGAAAAATACTTGCTCCAGAGAACTTTAGTCTAGAAACAAGACACAGCAAGGATGAGAAGGAAAAAAAAAGCAAAGATAAGAGAAGTTACTCTTTCAAAATTGTATGGTAGGTCTGTAGCTGCCTAGGAACAGTAATAAGGTTTTCTGATTCCCAGAGAAATGCTCTTTCTGCTGAACCACAGTATGCTTCAAAGGAAACACAAAGAGACTCATGGCTCTGATGGTGCTAATGGCTTGTGGTCTGCTCAGTTGAAAATACGAATTGAAATAACAAAGTACAGCTGGTCTTCTGGGATCTATAGTAATCTGATGAGGAATTCCATAATAACTGCTAATATTAAACCTTTTACAAGTCTAACTACTTGCATCAATAAAGGACAGGAATAAAGCAGAACAGGAAAGAAACTAAGTCTTGCAAAACCATAGTCTCCATAGAGACCTCTCTTCCTCTCTTTGGTGTCTTTAACAAGAGAAAAACCTTTTATTGCTTAGCTAGCCCATTCAAGAGATGTGCCTATCCAGTGTGCTTTGGAGGGACTAAGGTGGCCCAGCTTCACCATCTGCCAAGACCAATCATTCTTTTGAATCAAAACTGGTGCAATGTCATTAAAAATATTTTTTGTATAGCTCAGTGTACAGCTGAGCCCTGTGCTTCTGTGCACTGTATGAACTTTGTAAAAAGGATGCTTTCTGTTCCTGCTGTATTTCCAGTCCAGGAAACCTTAGTGCATCTAAAGGTGACTGAAATATGGTAGGAGAAAGGACAATCAGAGCTCTCGTGTACTGCTTGCTTAGGCTGCTTCTTACGTCACGTCTGCAGAGACCACAGCGACAGTCTCGCTAATGCTGAGCCAGTGTCAGTTCAGTTCTCCCTCAGAAGGGAGAACCTTATGTTTGCAAACTCACCCCAGGATTACAGTCCAGAAGGTGACTAGCTTCAGCTGTATGTTAAAGTTGTCTTGCACTATTTTTCCAGCCTGATTTTATCTTGCCAACTGTCTGGCTCTGCCTTCCTTGCCGTGACTATTTTGCCGTGATTCTTGCTTGCGCTGTTTGTCACACTGATGGAAGATGAGCTCTGTGTATGTGGATTTTTCCTTTTTTTTTTTCTTTTTCTCTCTTTCCACTTTTCCTCCTCTCATTTTCCAAGTGCAGCATTTAGGATGGAGGCTGAAAATATTGAACAAACTGCTGATGTCCCCAAGACTCAAATGTGTGAAAAAGACTCGTAAATGAGTCTAGCACACTCGGAAACATTCTTAACATCTGTTCAAGCAGGAGTTACCAATTCCCTTTCTCAGAAAGCACAGTTTGTCCTCCTTGTTATTTAAAACTTCGTATTTCATTGGATTTGAATAATATCAAAGTGGAGCTAAGGAAAATAAACTCTCTTATTATGGATATAGCATTTGCAATGGGAGATATGGTGTGGATAATACAGAATTAGAGAGTTTTAGCTGCCGGGTGTCCTCAGCTTCTCCTATATTGTAAGCCTTCTCCTTATTTAGCAGTATGGAATGTGTCATGTAGTTGCCATCTGTGGTGGCAAACCCTGTGGATTATGTCCCCTGAACTGGTAGATGTGGGGTTAGGGACTGTTCTTACAGAGCAGGAAAATGGCAAGTGTTTTCCTCTGAAAATTTACTACTTACTAGGATGAAGCAAAGCCTTGAAACTTAATAAAAATCATTTTATGCTGTATTTATTTTCATATACATTCCTGATGAGGCAAAAATCTTACTAACTCACTTTAGTTTTCTCTGGCAGTAAACACTTTAGGATTCTGTCCCCAAAACGTTGTTGCAAAACTCTCAACACTTCTGCAGTTTTGTGAGAGAGAGGCTATAAATAGCCAGACAGACAGACAGAGGCACAGCAGGGAGAGAACCCAGGGGTCTGAGCTTCCAGTCTTTCTTTAACCACAGTAAAGAACTGCAGACATAAAAATGACAACTGAACAGGGAAAAAAAAAGAAACCTGTAACTCTGAAATAGGAAAAAAATAAGTGAAATAAATGCTACATTTAATAAAAATGCTGAATCGCCTCAGCAGTTTAATGGGCTTTAAAGACTGCTGCAGTAACCTTCACTTGCTCGGGCAGGGCGGTGGGATGAAGTCATTGCTCGGGGCAGCCGCACTCCGCCTGCATCCGTTTCACACCGGCTTTGCGCGGGGCTCCGTGCGCGCGGCCAGGGGGGAGGGAGGATTCTGCTGCAGGATCACCGAGTGTCTTGGAGAAGATCAGAGCTGTTCTCCTGATGTCTGTGGCTCAGTCCCACTGTTGGTCAGGACTGCAGCATGCTGTGAGCTGTGAATAGGTTTATACAGACAATTTAAATGCAGGTGGATGAGAAATCTGCAGTAGCGTGAGCATTCCAGGGAATGGAACAACTTTATTTAATCACAATTAATCAATTAGCATTCCCCATTCAAGTGATGCTTATTGCCACACATGTCTTGTGATGGTAACTACAGTTACAGCTTCTATCACAATTATTCCACCTTTTAAAATCCATACCACTGCTTTTAGTTCTTTTTGATAGAGAAATTGTATAAGTCACAAGTCTTACTGCTGATGTGGTACTGAAAGATGAAATACTTTTCCTCTGGAAGGTTAACATGCTGCAAGTCTCCCCATGATTAGGAACAAAAATATACCAGCGGGTGGGATGCAACCAGAACAGAGAGAGTTCTGTGAAATTCAGACTTAAAACAGGCAATAAAGCTGGCAATGGCATTTCAGCTTAGAGGCCTCCCTGCAGGAGTGATCTATATTATCAGGAAAAAGTCCCCTGGAATATGCCTATTGTTTCAAGAATGATGAGATTCTGCAACTCTGATAGTAGTTTTCCATCTGTGCATTGGTCCTAAAAGCCTGACAAGTGCTCTTTTCTGAGAAAGAGGGATTTTGAAAGTAACCTTTAACACCAGCACAAGGACAGCAGTTAAATCTGATTATGGTTAGTCGTGTTTAACCCTTCAGGGAAGCTTGGAATTTAATGGATTCCAAGTAGAAACCCAGAAAGTTTTGGGTCAGGTACGTGAACTGGGCCTTAATTGCTTTGTCTCTTGTATTTATTTTGGACTGATTAGGATTTAATTTTGTTCAGAAACAGTTTTGCAGTTGGCCAGGATTACCATGAGCTGAACCTCCGGGTGCAAGCATCTGGTGCCTGTTTTTATTCCTGTGATTTGCCTCTTATCCCTTCTCTTTCCCGCAACAGACGAATCCCTCATTCTCCATCAAGCAATTCTGGTTGTGGGTGCAACTTGTAACAATCTTAATATCAGACTACCTAAAATCTACTGAATTGTTGATGTTTGGCACCCTGATTTCTACATTTCCCTGCCATGATTTTCCATCTGAAGTATCCAATGTTTCCTACCTGGAAGCATGAACATTCAGTGGCCAGTTCACCAGCCTTCTGTGGTGTAGCTCTTATTCACAGTGCAGTACGTGGCTGTGTATATTTTAAGTATGTAGGAAACTCTCCAAGTGGTCCCAGGTCAGAATCCAGGCAAACAGACACTTGTCTGAATGTCTGTGCATGAGCAATCTCACTTGACATGAGCAGCATTTTTGCACTTTTCCAGTTGATGTTCTTTGCTGGACAGGGTCCTGTGAGGTGGCCTCTTGCAGATACGAACCAATGAGTGTTAACAAACAGTTGCCATGTCCACTTGCCACTGAGGTCATGTTTGCACTCCAGCCACTGTCTGGCTCCCTGCTGTTAACACCCACCAGCCTGCTATTGGCACCTTTCCATCTTGAGACGTGTATTGTTCACACTTTGCCTCAACTTGGCCTCACATTGCTCTGAATTTCTTCCTGGGACTCAACTTTGAATAGCAGTGTTTTCACCACAGAAAAACAAGTTTCTGGAAATGAAAGCATCTTCCAGAGACCCTTTCAGAAGCTTTGTCCCATTAAACAAGGATTATCCTGTTTCTATCTACTTTTGATGGCAAGGCCCATTCAATACATCTTCTTGTCCTCTCTGTTCCATGCCACCAGTCCTCATTAAAAAAAAAAGGCTCCTTCTATGCAGAACTGATTGCAGTGATGCTAAATTCCTTTTACAGTGCAATGTCACAAGCAAGTGAGAGGAAGAGCTAGAAAATAAACTTAGCATGCTTCCTACTCTAAAATTTTTCTTTAGAAAAAATGTTGTATAATGAGAGCTTTGCTTTCCTATTTGTTTTTTAGTCCAGTTCATCTTTTTAGCTTGTTTTTTAATTCATATCTCAAACTTGCAAGTCTGTCATGGCAAGGTGCAAGTGGGAAAAGTCAAGGCTTTTGATGTAAGACGGGTTTGAAAATAACCTCAGTATTTCACAGTAAGGAGAAATCAATAAGGCCAGTGGGAAAGAGAAGAATAGGTTTATTAATAAACTAAGACTCTGAGTACAGTGGGGTCATGAGCTAAATGTAGCTGTACCTGCAGCCTGAAAGATCATTCCAGGCACTGGAGTCAGTACGTGGTGGGAAGCTTAAAAGCATGGCCTACTTGTAGCTAGGCACAAAAAATGTGGATTGTTGAGGGTTTTTTTGGGCTGGGGAGGGATATTTCCCAATTAGGATACAAAAATAATAACTACAGAAAATAAATGTGACTCCCAGACTAACTTCCAACTCGGACTATAAAGTTACATTTTGCTAGTTAACTAGAATCTGTGACAGCAGCAAAATGCATTTAAACTGGTCAGAGTATCTCTTGAATATGCCTTGATCTGGGGGGATAAAGAACTTTCAGGACTTGTTTTTCAATGTCTGAAATTACTGTGAATGTTATCTTGTTGGGTCCATCAACAGTTGCAAAAGAAGTTGTCAGCTGTCTGTGCATGAACACTATTAGAAGTTCCCCAGGATGTTTACATTTTCTCTTAAATTATACCGTGCTTTTGCACCCATTTTCTTTTCATGTATGGATATCCAAATTCTGTTTTCCACAGTGCTCATTGCCAAAATATCTAAGACTAAGAATAAAATGTATCATAAATCCAGGAGTAAATTCACAGAAAGAGGGTGGGAAATGTCAATATAAATATCAAGAAAGCTAGTGCACCGAAAAGGTGTAAGCTTTTTAAAGGAGGTAGCTGGGTGGGTGTTTTCCCTGCATACAAATGGCTGTATCATCATTTCAGCTATGTCAGAAAGTGAACTAAATTTATACTACATTAATGATGCCTGAGTTATTGAAAAATATTAGTCTGAGTATTAAATAAACTAGGCTTGATGACTCATAAAATATCTGATCAGTATACTAGCAAGTTGAGTTCTTTTATATCTAATTTCTCATTGGGCTTTGCCTCCTTCTGACGTCTTAATATTACAGAAAAGAATGTCCCTTATTTGTCTGCACTACCTTGAATATTAATGCTGCCTTCTACACTGCAGTGCTTGAAACTCTGTAAGGAAAGGTTACCCAGTGTGTTGAAATTACAGGGAGGGGAAAAGAAAGAATCAGAACTGCATGGAAGAGGGACTATTCAGTGTCATTTCTGATGAGCACTGGAAGGGTGGGAGTGGGAAGAAGGGTTGCTTATGTAGAGCTATTGCTTCCTACAGCACTCAAGGCTCAGGGAGGTGGATTACTTGACCACCACACTTCTGTGCTTTGCTATATAGCTTCTGTGAGGTTTGGGAATTCCCTTGGTTCTGTAACAGGACAAGGTAATCAGGCATGGTTAGTCTCAGAGTGCATTAAACCTGGTCATGTGTACAGACACCACTGAGTCCAGTCAGGGGCCACAGCAATCAGTTGGGAAATGTGTGGACAGGACAGTTCTTCACCAACATGCAAATGCTGGGTTTAGAATTTTTATTCCTTCTGCTGTTTATTGCAAAGTAAGAATGTGAAGGAGGAAAAGCTGCTCACTTCTGAAACTTCCATGTTTCTAACAGCTCCTGTGTGAAGAGAAATTTTGGATGGGGCTTTCACTGAAACCAGTGAGATCTGTATGTGCCTATCTTAAGAGTTTGGCCCCGTGCAATTAACTAGAATACAATGTGTTTTCTATTATTTATTGTAGATGCAGAGGAAAAGGAAAACTAGGAAACATTTAATCAGGATATAATGGGGGAAATGTTATCTTGTTAAGTAAACACTTGATAGAGACGGGCTTTAATAATCCCACAGGGCCAAATGGGTGTGCAAGACCAGACTGAATAAAACCTTGAGCAATATTGTCTGACCTCAAAATGGACCCTGCTTCGTGTGGCTGGTTGGACTATATGACTTACTGACATGCCTTCCAGCATGAATTATCCCATTCTGTTTGATTTCTTCTGCTTTATACAGAAAGCCTAAACCCTTTATGAGCACAGAGGGAAAGTAGAACCATTTACTTTAAATAAATGATGCATTTGATGATCTTATATTATGGAAAAGCTTTAGAAGTTAAAGAAACTCATATTTAAAAAAAAAAAAAAGGAAAATACAAGTGCAAAGGAAAAGATCAGAGAGAGGTGAATCCCCATCAGCTTTTACCTTATCAAGTTTTACTTATCAATGACAAATGGGGGGATGGGAAAAAAGTACGAAGAAGAAAAAGGAATGGCTGGTTTTACACCAGATCAGTTCTTGTCTGGGCTCGAGGTAACTTCACATTTGTAACAAGTCTAGTTAGACTAGTTTAGAAAGAATTTTGAAAGACTAAATATAACCTTATAATTTGGGTTATAATTAAACTGAATTTGATGGGACCCCTCTAAGATGGTTCTATATATATAAGAAAGCACTTGCAGGATTAGAACCTACAGGCTTTGATCAGTAACATTGTGCCATAAGGCTCGTTTCCCAAAATATTCTTAGCTACCGCCTAATTCCTCAGCCTTATTATAGTTCCTATTAGTTACTGTTGCTTACCACATTTCTTTGACATATTTCTGCCTCTTTTTGGTTGCTGTTCTTGTACTGTCTTGTTACAACAGGTGATGGTCCATTATCATACCAAATAAATGTAGCTTCTGGAATGCGAGAAGTTGCAGAGAAACTAGAAGGTAATTCCTGCCCATGACCTGAATTTCCTTCCTTGCAGTGCCACTGACTTACCATGTGACCTTGGATGAATTTCCTCATTAGCAAAATGGGGATGATTATTTACCCCCGGGGCATAGTACTACAGTGTTACAAATTACAGAAGCCAGGGAAGTACAAATTTCTTTGGAACTCTCCCAAATTCTGTCCATTGACCATATGCTAAAAGGCATTATGGCAGAGAGACTTACCTATGCACTCTGTGGGGACAACAGACTATTTCATGTGCTAGTAGAGGAATGTTTAATGGGTCAGACCTGTTACTTGCTGGTGGTGTGATATATGGGAGTGAGTGTGTAATACAATGATGTCAATGCAGTTCACGCAGCAAGGTAAAGAATGGTGCTTAAGCTATAAATACACGCTCTGCTCGGTGCGTTGCCCAAGATAGTTCATCATTTAAACCCTGCCTGATAATGAAACAGCAGAAAATATATTAGTATGTTTGCTGTTAGTTGCTGTAAATGTGGGTAAGACTGAGCTTTTGCAGGTAGCAAAGAGCAGCAATCATCTGCCTCTTCTTTTGGATTAGACAGGGGAGGATTTCTGCTACTTTGACCTGCATCTCCTTTTTCTGCTATTGGAAGGGCTTGTGCACATCAGAGCTTGTCTAGTTTTGTTTGCTTGATTTTAATTGTGTTAGCTGCTCTGATAAAAACAAATTGTCTCTTCTTACAGACCTCACCTTTTCTTTTTGTCATCTACAGTACTGAATTAAGAGGCAGAGACAAAGGGGTGATGTGTTGAAAGTACTCCACCACAGGGTTAATTTATCTGAGAAAAGAAAGGATTTGATGCTCATGCACCTAACTGTATGTTACAAATGGACACTGCATCAGCACCAACCTAAGTCTGCTTTGGGAATGTCAACAGAGAGGTGAAAAAATAAAGTGGACATAGTCCAAAATAGGGGAGGTAAAAAAAAAATTCCATCTCAGACGATTTTTGCAATAAGTCTCTTATTTTATAAAATGTTATGAAGTTAATAGACTATAGGAGTTGATCAACCTAAACAAAATATTTTCTCTAAATAATTTGAAATATTTAAATCCAGGAATGCCTGCAGTGCCTGACAGGGAATTGTAAGCTCTCAATTTATGCTTCTGGAATCCTCTATGGGCCCAGTTCTCTGGCAGGATTACCCTATGCCTGGAAACCCACACAGCTCCACCACAAGCTGCCCACCCTTTTTCTGCAAGAAAGGCCTGGCTGAGAGAGTTCCAGTGCAGACAGGGAGCTCAGCCTAGAGAGGAGGGTAAAATTATGAAAACTTTGAACACTGGCCTTTCAGGATCCAAGTATTTCTTCCTCCTTCCTCCCTCCCTCCCCTAAACATGAAAATACTATTGAAATCTATAATAACTATTTTGTTTTCCCTCAGTTTCTGACTAGGTCAAGCTCAAGGTAATTTTTTAGAGGAGTAAGAAAGTGTTAATAAAAATAAAAGAGAAAGAAGGAAAAAAATTATGGAATTTTACTCTTTGGAAACTGTTTTTTTTGCTGTGTCCAAAGCAGGTGGTTTTGGCATTTTGAATTTCACTTTCTGCAAGGTTCATGCTAGAAAGAATGTGCTTCAGCAAATATTCCCTAGTAACTTGTTCACCAATTTGTTTCCATTGTCTAATGCTGGTTCCATTCTAGCACTGGTATTCTCTTGGCTGTTATCTAGTCCAAATTTTACTCAAATTAAATACAAATTCCTTTTAGCTAAGCTATCAGAGGACTTTCCTGAGCAAACACAAATCAAATATCTTATCTGAACCAAGTCTTTGTTCTTGACTTCCACACAAACTTGTGACATGTTTGCTATTATTGAAGGCACCTGACAACCCCTATCCTCCTCAACACATTCTCTTTAATTTTAATTAGTTTCTAATCTTTAGTGTCACCTAATGAAATGTATTTGTGGTTTATGTCAGTGTTGGGTTTTTTCCCCTTCCAAAACTAAGCTCTCTTATTTGTTTCTGCTGAGCCATGAGAGTGCCTTTTTTAAACAAAAGCTCATCTGCCTTTATGATTTTGATTTGCAAGATGCCCATAAAACTTGAAGCAAATATTTGCTCTGCATTACACAAAACAGGAATTTAATTACTTCTCTTATATCTTCTTGATATCTTTCTTTAACATCTCCAAAAATAAAATATGATGGCAGCAATGAAACATACCTTCCCAAATGGCTGCATTCATTACTGGTGCCGATAATCAAGGCCCTGATTCAGCAAAGTTCTTGAGTGTCTGCCCTAATTTTCAGCACAAATAGTCATATAAAGTCAATTCATATTTTTTCATGTTTGTTTTACAGCATTTTATTATTGCCACCGCTGCTGATCCAGCCGGGCTGTCCCTGACTACAAACAGTGTGGCTTTCTTGGTGAGCATGTCTCTGAGTTTTGTTTAAGTCAGGAGTTGCTAAATTATGCAATGTTTAACCAATTGTTCTTCATGAGGCAAATGCTGTTCCCATGGAAGTCTGAAGCAACATTTCCTGCTTTCAGTTATAATAGAAATAGGCTCCAGTGGAACAGATTATGGGAATTTTATTCATTTCAATAGGGATATTGACTAGTTAGATGCACAAGAGGGTAAAATACTTTTTCTTTCATCAATAAGCTAAGCACTTCTTTGGAAAAATGTACAGTTGTTAGCTTTAAATTTTACCTCTGTGCGTCATGTCCCACTGGTGTAAATCCATAACCCCTTCAAATCAGTCTGAAAACACAGACTGTTGAACCAGAAGAGATACTGAATGGCAGCAGGGGTGGGGAAGGTGGGGAAGGATGTCTCTGGCTTAGCCACTTTCAGAATGCAATGAAGCAATAATGTCAGAACAAGATGTACTATTTAGGAGCAATCATTCATTCAGTACTGTCAAGATCGCTATAACCTATAGCAAATGCATCTCTTCAGTATTCTTGTATGACCCTAGTGTGGAGAAGGGAACTTCAAACCAAGCTGTCAGGTTTTTGCTTTGCGAGTTCGACAGCAAACCCACTCACCAAGTTTGATGTGAGTGTAAATATGTACCGGGAAATAGAGCCGTCACTGACAGACTCACCAAGCCTAGACTCCTTTTGGAGCAGACCTTCTCCAAGCTAAATGGTTTGTGTTACAGTCAGCTGAATTAATTTGCACCATGATAATTTTAAAATGTGAGATTTAACTGCCAGCTAGCCCATGCATCTGGATTGTTTGCTTGCTGCATTTCTTTTACTTGCTGTGATAAAAGGAAATGACCCAGATATAGGAGATTTTTTTTTCCACACACATGAGCAATATATGCATAACCTTCCCCTCTATGTTTTGAGAAGACTTTTATTGTAAGTAATGCCAATGGGTGGCATTTTGTTCTAAAGAGCAGAGTGACAGTCGAATGACTCTGTCGCTGTTCCTCCAGCTGCAGAAGCAGAGGTGGGTCTGCAGTTGCTGGCTGCATCAGGAGCTTTGGATGAAAGCAGGGTGGGCTGGTGGACACTCTCCCTTACATATGTGATTCTTGAAATGGTGCCAGGGAGTCCCTGGGAAGTAGCTCCTCTACACATACTCCAGCAACTTTTTCCTGCCTCAACAACTACCTCAGAAAGGGAATGGGAGGAGGGTCACCAAGCAAGTCTATCAATCCTGTCCACACTTAATTGGCAGGATCAAAGTGGATCACTAAACATTTAATGTCTTTAAATAAGCAATCCCTTGCAGAGCACATACGAGACTGTTTCTGTGTGAGGCGATACCTTCATAAAAAGAAATGGTGTTATTGAAAAGCACCAGATTTTTGTTCCTAGCTACACATTAAGACAAACAGCTCTCCAACATCCTATGTTCATCTTAAAGGGAATGAGAGTAAACAGTGGCATATAGCAGTTTAGTAGCTGAATTAAAGAAAAAAAAAAAAAAAAAGAAAAAAAAAAGGTAAGAGGGAGGAATCAGGTTGAATCAAATGACAGAAGAAGCAAATGGTCTTTCAGGAAAAACAAACTTGAAGGATTCTCTCAGGGATATCATGAATCGGTTCTTTCAGCCCAGCTTATGGTGGGCATGGGCTGATGGTGACCATCACAGAAGCTGCAGCTGTAGGTGCAGTGGTGTCAAGTGTTCCCTCTTTGCAGTGGCTGCCAAAAGGCAGTCGAGAGCAGCAGAGTACAGCTGGACCTTCCTCAGGTGTGTTTTACCTTGGTTAGGTATATTTAATAAAAGGCTTAGCTGAGATGCAGTCTAGGGCTGTGAGCTGGGATGGGTGCAAGCGACTCAGATTTAATTTATTTGTTATATAAAGAACAAAAGTTATACCTGTATTTCCTGGAGCTGTGATACATATGGTGTAAGTGAAGGGTGAATCAATCCCTGCCAAACAGGCTTGTGCGTCCCACCAGGACATAGCTGTAGTTCTGCTGCCAGACAAGGTAGGACAGAGACTGCAAGCGCTCTACCTGGAGATCTCCCGCCTCGGTGTGTGTGCTGGGCACTGAGCGTGGTTTGCTGTGTTTCCCTAAGGTGCTGCCTTGCTGATATCTCCACAACAGCATCCATGTGCTGTGGTGAAGGGCTCTGCATGACGTAGAGCTGTTGTAAGAGCAGTGGCTCCTGACTGACATTCCCCCATTCATCTTGAGAGCCGGTGCAGTGGAGGAAGCACTTGTACATCCTTATAGTATTCTGTGCTTGGACATCATTGCTTTCTAGATTTAATTTTCAATGATAAAATACAATTTATATAATGTGTGGAAAGGACTGATACCACTGTGCTGGAAGGAAACTACAGCTAGAAGCATGATCATGTTCCATTTCAAGCTAATTGAGTAAGAAAAATGCAACAAGATAAAATGAAGGGAGGGAGAAGTGTTCTCCGATTCACACAGGGAACCTAATAAAAGGGGAAGGACGGTGCTCACCGTGCCAACCTGCACAGTGTCTCTTTAGACAAACTGGTGTTTGTGGAACAGGCTGCCCAGGGAGGTTTTGGAGTGTCCATCTCTGGAGATGTTCAAAACCCACCTGGACACTTTTCTGTGCAACCTGTTGTAGGGAACCTGCTTTGGCAGGGGGGTTGGGCTGGATGATCTCCTGAGGTCCCTTCCAACCCCCACCATTCTGTGGATGTGCCTAAGTCTGGCTTTTCCAACAACAGAGCCTCTCCTGTTCCCTCCTTCCCCTCCCCACTCCCGAGGAGTGCTGTCTAAGACAAAAGAGCAAAGCCATTGTCTGGAGCAATCCCCGATTTACTTCCCAGTCAGGCTTGGAGCATGTGGAACTTTTATGAGCGCTCTCGCCCTGGCCTGCCGCTGACCTCACCCTGCCCGGCACAGGTCACCGCCATTCAGCACACAACAATGCCATTTACACGCCAGCCTCGTCAAAGGCTGGAACGCCAGTCACACCCGATTTTGCTGAATAATGCTGGAGAGTTGTGAAATGTGCCTGTGTTTTGCTGTGCCATCCGCTGAGCAGCCGCCAGCGGGGTTTGCATAGCAACTGTGAGAACAGGGAGGCCAAAACCTCCGTCGTTTGGAGCACCCAGCCCCATCCCTCTGAGGGCTGGATAATCCACGGCTGACAGAGAGCTGAAGGGCTGATAAACATGCAAAGGGACGGCTTTTAAATGCCTCTGGGGCTGCACTGAGAGAGGTGGGTGTGCGACAAATACGGGCCCGAGCTCCTAAGTGGAGAAATAAAGTGTGATTGATACCATTTTAAATCCAGGGGCTAAAATAGCCGACTTGAAAATGTCAATACCTCTTTAAATGTGGGTGGCATGTAAATTGCAGCCACATATGTAAAGAGCGACAAAGATTTAAAGAGTGCTGGGGCGAAATGAGTTTACAGGCTTGCATAAGGGACTGAGCAACACCGAGGAAGGAATTATTTTAACTACCAGGATGGTAACAGTCCTTAGATCCTGACTCCAGGGTGAATTTTTTTTTTCTAAGCCCATCTATTTTTAAAAAATAATTTTAAAATAAGTTTGACATTTTGTGTGAGGAGCTGTTGAGAAATTCCTTATATAACATTCCCTCAGTGAAATATTAAAAGCTTAGCTGGTCTGAATTTGAATGCAACTGTTTGTTCCACTTATTCCCTCCTCTGCCCCCTCCCCCTGCTCCTTTTTCCATCTTAAAAAAGAAAATATAGGTATGGCAGACTGTTACAAATCTAAATTCTGCAGCCATAAATACTATAGCAAATAATCTTTTACACCCTCTCTTCCCTTCCTCCTCTCTAAAATGTATTTGAAACACAATTACTGTGTTTAATGATTCAATTTGCGAAGACTTTGTCACTAGGACAATGAAAGTGGCTCAAGTGTGATAAAGCAAACATACAATAAACCTTGTTTTTATTGATTTGTAGGAAGCTCAATTGTCTGGGAGAAACAGAGAGAGCTGACATCACCCCTTGGTCCCACTGGAATGCAGTGATAAGTGTCAGTCTATTTTTCTTACAGGCAATTTCTCTGGCTATGTGATGTCTGGCTGCAAATTTAAAGTAAATGACATTCCACAATCTAGTAGGGATGGGAGGTGAAGTCTACGTTATTTGTTTTAGCATTTAAAATAATTTTGTGTTTGAAAATTTCTTCAGTGTCTAGACAAGATGTATTACTTGCCTGCTGAAAATATTAAAATTTCATACTGTACAGTTGACACAGCTACTTTCATAGTAAACATACAGATTCAATTTGATTTTTAGACTCCTTTTTACAGCATATTATATTATTATTACCGCTGGGGGAGCCAGATTAAATCTAATTCAGGTAGTAAAACACAGTGCCTCTCTGTGCAGGCCAAGTTGTCACAGCATTTTCTTCAAAAGCTTCTTAAGCATGTTCATTTAAATCTTTCCTGTTTTAGTGTCTTTCAGCACAAATGCAGCAGCATATCTGATGGGGAAACTGCTGGGGCAGTTGTACGTACAAAACACAGTATGAGCACAAGAGCAGTGTGAGCAGCGTCTTCTATTTCCAGCTGCTCTATTCTACGTGTTCCTTTACTTTTTATAGTCTATTTGAAAATGCTAGGCAGGCAGTTTTAGGAATATGAATACCTGCCACTGCAGAGAAAGGTCTCAGGTAAAGGAATCTTGGGTTCAGTTTCTGATTCTCCAAGTAGCTGTGCTCTGGCCCAAGCGATTGCCTCAGCAGTACCTTGTGTTGCATTTTTCATTCTTGGGTTTGAATGTGAGTGAGTTGTGTCTGTGCCCTGGGCAAGCAAGCCAGGTCTTCTCTTTCCTGGCTGAAAGGCAAGGCCTGCATCATCACATTTCTTAGGCTGTTTTTGTGACTGTGCATGGAAATCCCATAGGGGTTGAGTGCTTCATTCTAGGACATCTGCAAAGAAGTGCTTTTTGGTTTCTGATTTCACCAAGGTGGTCTGTAAAATAGCCTGAAAATTAATAAATCTCTTCAATTATGCTGCCTTTATTCAAATACAAGATTAGATTGAATTAAAAAATTGGCTAGAATGTTTTAAGGAAAAAATATTTGCAACTACTTGTTTTCCCATTTAATTTAGGTAGCATATGCTACCTAAAGTGTAGAGTTTGCACTGAGGTAAGAGCATGCACATGAGGTTAGCTCATTTCAGCTGATGTAGGGGCAAGAGACAATGAAGAAATATTTTTGTCCTAGTGGGATAATCTAAGATATACTATGGATTTTCAGTTTCTAAAGAATGGAAAACATGTCTTACTGAATTTCAGTAAATATAGTCATTCTGTTATATATGTAGCATTTTGTCTAGCAATCTCAAGGCATATATAATATAACATATCCATCAACACAGATAGGCAATGTTATTCCTTTTCTTGGGGTTTAAATGTGATACAGATTTGGTATGTGGGTATTTACTTAACTTGAAAATATGCTATTTATTTGAACATCTTTAAGTACATCAACAGAAGCTTGATGATATGTTTTTGCTCTTCAAGCTCATTAAAAAATAAAAATTTCTGTAAGAAAAGGTTATCTTTAGGGTGGGTTAAAAAAACAAATTAATTCCATAATTGTTTCTTTATCATAAAAATATACTCTTCCTAAAGTCAGGAAAAAAATGTTTTCTGGTAGAAACGAGTGCCACAAGGATGCTGGATAGGAGCAAAATAAACCAGGACATGATCACTGAATACAAAATCTGTATTTGTCCTCCATCTGTATTTGTTTGACCTGTTTGTTCTTGTTAACAGGTATCAAGCTCTCTATAGCCCTAAAAGGCCCTTCACTTTCTCCATTAAACTTTGTCATGTCCAAACCATCAAGCTAAAAGTGCAATTAAAGGTAATATGCTGTAAGAAAAAGATGCACAGTTAAGTCACCAGGGACTGTGTAGCTGACTTGTTGAGTGAGAAAGTAATAGAATTTTGCTAGACTTGAACAAGTCTCCCTCTTCAATTCTTTAGTGCTCACATTTTTACTGTAGTGAACAAATCTTATGTCTTTCTTCATGCTTCTTAGTAACTCCTCTTGTTCCTTTTTAAGAATTTTATGTTTCCAGCTTTTCCAAATGCCAGTTCTCAAAAATCATGAGCCAGGCCTTGGGGAAAAAGAAATAATGAGATTGGCTTAAACCAATGTACGTTGAATTCCTTTTATTTGCCTTCTCTCTTTGGAACTGTAAGGGTACTGACACTTCATCTTCTCAGGCTTCTTTCCACAACTATGAGAACTAGAAATATAGTTTTTAAAAATGAAAGATGAGATTGCTTTGCAATGCATGGATCTAGTAGCTAGGGCTGTAAAAAAGCAAACCCATGAAATATCGTGAGACCTGCAATTGAATGTGCAGTGCTGTTAAGCTGGAGAGTGCTCAAAGGCTGAAGAAACTCATGTTATTAAAATAAGTAAGTAGCATTAACTTAAAGGAGCTAAGAATCAAGAGCAATAACACTAAGAAAATAGCTTTATGTTTGTGTCCAAGTTTCAGCCTTCATTAAGAGCACACCTTGATGGATGGACGCCAGCAGCACAGCCCAGCACACGTGAACGTGGGCAGGCGAAAATAGACTCCCCGGCCTTGCCTATCACAATTCATGCACTGCAGGATGTCCTCAGTGAGGCTGCACAGCCAACCTGCTGCAGGAGGCAAAGCTCAGGCAGCAGAATGACCTCACTAGACCTTCAGATCTGTGAACCTGAGTGCAGGTTTTGAGTTGCTTTAGATATTAATGCTGTTTTCACATTTTCCATGTGTCAGACTCTGGCTTTCTGGTGAGATGGCGATTAGAAAATATTTTGTGCATCAGGACATCATCTTTTCTGTTGGCTGTCCCAAGACAGTTCACACTATTCCAACAGTGTCTGTCTGGCCCTTTCCTGTTATTAAATGCTACAACCTCCCCATCTTAGTAGCAGAAAGTTTTCCCTCATACTTAACCTGTTAAAGTAATAGCCAAATCTTTCCTGTCCTTCCCAGCAGAGGAATAATTATTCCTTTTCCCTTTGCAGCAGCTGTTTACATATTTGGAGGAATATCCTGTCATCCTTCAGTCTTCTCTTCCAACTAAGCACTCAGATCAAAGGTATTGTACTGTACTGCAGTTTAAAACCAGCTTACACAGAGGCCCATGTTTCCTCCTGGAGGTTTTTACTTTCAGTGCTTGCAGGGCAGTTCTGTTGCCTTCACTAGAATTAAGCCCCTGCTAACCTGAATCCCTCACAGAATGAACAGAGAAGGTGTCGTGCCAATACCTGTCTCTGGCAATGCTGTTCCTGCCTTACTGCTTCCTGCATTCTTATTTTCAAACTGCATGCAGGTTTTGTTTTGAATTTTATGTTTCATTTATTTGAACAGACAAAATTTCTTTAAAAAAGTAATACTGACAAAATTAAAGGAGTTCACATAAGCTGGGTAAACACTGGGAGCAATACTTACATCAGCAAATAAATAATAGAAGCTAAGCTTTGAACCGAAGAGTTTCCCTTGTTGAGATACATCAATGAGTAAACAAGAGGCTGGTGCTTTAAAAGAAGGTGAGGACAATTGGGAATGTGTGTGAGCATCTTTACCAAAAGTACTCAGAAAGGGTAGTAGCATGTGCTTTCTAGAAAGAGACTTCTTCAAGCTACTAGAAACAAGGACTCCTCTGGGTGGTTAGCTTGTGTCGTTACAGAAAAGGAGGAGCAGAATCAATATTAACCATTCCTTTTTGGAGATATTAAGAGCTAGTCCTAATTTCTTCACACAGCTGTGGGAACAAAATACCTGACAGTGTAACTAGTGACTAATTAGAACATGTGACCATCATGGGACTTAAGCCATTTGAAATGTGACAGGTAGGAAATGCCTTGGCAGTATTCTGATAGCTTTTTGTCATGAGTACTGTAGACAGCCCTGGGATGGACTGAGGTTAACGAGGTTGTTGTTCTTGACAGCTGTCATTTTAGTGAAAGTTTTGTTGATATCACCTTTGAAAAGATGTTCAAGCTACCCTTTGGCATGTAGAAGGCCTTCAATTATAGAGTGCTCAAAAGCTCATCCAACCTTTGCAGCTTGTGTCCTCTCTAAATTACTTTTTATTATAAAATCATGGTCAACATTTAATGAGGAAATTAATTACCAAAGGGATGATAGAGAACTCCACTCAAGGAGTAAATTTTTAAATTTTTTTGCTGCAAACTAACATATGACATGTCCAGTGAATGAGCACCGTGGTTCTGCAATTCCTCTAACAGAGTGCTGCACACAGAGGGAGAAAATTAAAATAATTTAAAAATCAGACCTAGCTGCAGGATGCTTGAGGATTTTGTGCAAAACTACTAGAATAAATTCATAGGATTCTTCTACATGCTTTGCAGCAAATTTTCAGCTTTGCAATTTTCCCCTTGCTCTTACACAGTCTGGCTGGGATTCATCTCACCCACTCGGAGATGTCCGCAATGGAGGCATCCCTGTGTGAAACAGTCTTTTCAACTCCTTTTGTACTCAGTGAAGAGAAATAGACACTTCAAAGGTGATAGTCACCTCGACTTGCAGCTGGTTACTAAAAGAGGCTGGATAGATCACACTCTGCAAGTGTGATTGTCCATTGACTATAAAGGAAGTCTAACCAACAAGTTCAGATGGAGATATCTGAAATTAGGTACTATTTAACCCTCCTCAGGTGCCTATGCAAGACCTTTCTCTTTTAGCTTTCACTATTCAAGTGGCTGATATGCATAGGTGCAGTGGCCCAGATGTTATATTCTGGCAGTCCTGGGTTCGATACCTTCAATGCAGCCTGGTGTGGAAGTCAGGATTATTTGCCCTCTTAGGATTTCTGAGTGTTGAGAGTACTCTTAGAGGGAAGAACAGCAGAGCCTGTTGTCCTGCAGAGCCTGGCAGGGCTTTCTGCCCTGGCTGACTCCTCTTTTATGTACTGGTGCTGCAAATATGTTATGTCCAAACCTCCTCCTGGCTTCGACAGATCAGCTTTGGTGTATTGCAGGAACAAGAACATTGTCCCCACTGCCATCTTTGTGGTTCTCTGAAGAAGCAAAATCTCTGGTTTATAGTAATACTTGTAAAATGAAGCCCAGTTATAATCAGCAACCAGCTTCTATAAGCTCAGTATTAAGAGCACTACTTTTTGTAATATAATTAGACTATTTTAAAATTATCTTCTTTACATTTACTGTAGCTCTTAAAACTGGTGATCGTTAATTATGTTTTTTCCTAATGTAACTGCACAATGTTTGTACCTAGAGGCTCTCATTTATGACAAACGTGTGTTAGGAAGAATCTAGAATCTCAGGGCTGTTCCCTCCCATTTGCTGGCTGCAAGGCAGACTGATGAAAGTGGCTTTCTTGCCAAAGTTCTGCTGAGAATCTGCACCTCCCATTCCCAGTAAACCTGGAGTGTCCTTTGGCTTCCATGGTGGAACACACCCTGTGAGTCAAGTCAATGATTGGAAAACAGCCTCTCAGGTTCTTTCTTTCCCAGTGTGCAGGTCTTGTATCAGGTCATAGAAAGGATGGGAAGGTGAAAGGGAAAGGTCAACAGACCAAAGAGCACTAGAGAGAGCCATCAACAGGAGCCCTTTCCAGCACAGTGGCACGAGCAGGCACGCTCAGGAGGCAGCATCAGTAGCCCCTCTGTTGCCCTGTGACTCCCTGTGCGGGGAGTTGTCAGGTTGGCTGGTTGTGTCTGCACCACAACAGAGGCCTTGGCACAGGGCTGTGACTGAGGGAGGTGGGTTTGTGAGCACCAGCAGCAATCGGAGGCAGTTGTGTGACTTTTCCTCTCCACTATGTTAGACTGAACGTGTCCAGGGTAGTGACTTCAGGGCTGTGGTCTTTATGTGAGGTAGCTGATTTTACTGCTTTGGCCACTGTACATTTTTCCTCTCATTTCAAAGCATCTGCAGGTTCCTGAGGGGCTGCTTTCCTTCTGGTGGGGTTTCCTGAGTAGGACCTTCTAGGATGCTTACAAACGGCAACTATTTTGCTTCTAGCTTCTTAAATCAGATTATCAGATGAAGGCCAAACTGAATAATTTTAGATCTTACTTGTCCCTCAGTGAATGCTGTAGGTAATTAGTACATGAAAGAGTCTGAATTTCACTGACATGCTTTTTGGGTTCCTGGAACACCTGCCCTGTAGAAAAATCACAGGTGTCCCTTGACCTTTCTAGAAAATCAGAAATAGAAAAGCACATGCAGTCAATACCTAGAAAACAGTGTATTTATAAAGCTGCAATGTAGATGGATGTGTCTAGTTAAAACATCAGTCTTCCTATAGGACTAATTGGCTTGATGCCAGTTCTTGAAGAATGAAGCTGTTCCAACATGTAATCAAGTAACTCCTGAGGGCCCCCAACTGCTGCCTTAATATAGCCATACCTGCCACAGCGATGAGATGGCTTTCATTCTCAGCCAAGCAGAACAAGCTCCCTTTGGAGAACAGCAGCTTTGGAGTACAAATGCATTTGGAGCTTTCTCCAGCCTTGGGGGAAGGGAATCCTCACACTATAAACAAATGGAGATTCTTATATCAATTGTTTGTGCCTTAATTATTGCAAAGAATAATTAACTAATCCAACAGGGACTTGGAATGGGTTGTAAAACACGCAAGACTTCATCTTTCACTCTGTTAGCAAGCTCAAGATTTGTGATGAAGAGAAAGGGCATTGTTCTCTGATCTCTTAGGGGACTTAACCTAGATTTCATTAAGACCACAGGAAATGGGTGACACAGAGAACAGCAGCTACTTCTGGAGCCTGTGCACATCTATATTTCATTGCTGAAGTCTGCCGTATGCCTAGATCAAAATTGAAAGTCACTGGGGCATAATCAAGGTTAGTTGACCCCAACCTCTACCGGCCCTGGGCAACAATGCTGTGCAAGTAACGCACAGAGATCATCAGCTGTACCTTGCTCCTTGGCCTCAGCTGCAGCCTTCTATTATTATTAATTATTATTCTCTCCTAAGATTACAAAGACTATGGGAGGGTTTAGCTGGCAATGTTTTTCAGAGTTCCTGTGGCTGCCCTATTCAAACAGCAATTTGTTAACTTCTAACTTCCCACCTTTTGCTATTAGGACCAAAACAGCAAAAGAACGGGGTCCAAAGGAGTTACCCAGTCCAACCCTCTGCCCTATGGTGAGATCAGCTTAATTAATCATCACTTGGGATAGATCTTTGTCCAACCTTTCTTAACTATTTCCAAAACCAAAAAACTCAACAGCCACTCCAGATAGTTAATCCAATGTTTCCCTGCTCTTACAGCTAGAAAGTTTGTCCATGTTATTCTTTAAGCCCAAGACTCTTGTCCTCTTGACACTGTATTTCCCCCCCCTGTGTTTTCTGCAGCCTCTTGTACATTTTAATTCTTGCCTTTTCCTTTTAAGTGGAATTCCTCCAGTTCTATGAAGCTTCTATTTGAGATCTAGGGACCCTGACCTCAAGGATAACTAATTAGAATTGCTTACTTCTGGCATCTTCCTGACTGCTCCATGTTTTAAGTTGTTCTAAAACATGGAAAGAGTACTTCAGTGGAAGCTTTCCTTGCTTCCTTCCTATGCCACGGTGGCTTCACTGCTTCTCTGTGCACTCTGATAACAGTTGCCTTCTCTGCCACCCCAGATTGCTGGTGCTGTAATCACTGCAGCTGTCCCACTATTTCTGATTCTGGTTATTACTATTAAAATTTTAGCAATACCTTGCACTTTACTGAAAACCATTCTGATTTTCTAATTTTCCATGTCCAGGTCTCTACTATCCTTGTGTCTCCCTCAAATTTTCCTATTTCCCACTCCAAGACTTTAATAGAAGTACTGAATGCAACTAGACCTAGAACAGGCCTTCAGGGTATCTACTCAATATATTCTACCAATTTGACAATGATTTCTGGTTAAATACCCTGTTGCATAGTTTTTCAGCCCCTTGCATCCACTGCTGAGTTGATTCAAGACCAAATTTCTTAGCTTGCCTGTAAGAATGTCTCGTGAGTCAGAGTCAAAAGACTTGCTTAGAACAAGCCATGACAACTGTTGTTTCTCCTCTATCCCTGAGCCTGTTATCCTGTCATGGAAAGAACTGAGCTGGGTTTGACATCATCTGTTCCCAGTAACTGCATGTTTGTGCTTACTCATTTTCTTGTTATAATCTGTGGGTTTACAAATGGTTTCATTCTTTTGTTTCGGTATCCTTCCAGAAGCTGAAATTTATTTGCCAGACAGTAATTTCCCAGTTCTTCCTCTCCTGCTTTCCGGTGGGTGCTGTGCTGGTCTTCTGCCAGAACTCTGGCCCTTCACTGTCCCTTAGGAGTTCTCAAAAACAACTGCTAACAACTCTGAGATTGCTCTAGCCTGTTTCCAAAGTACCTGAGGGTAAATGGTATCAAAGCCAGCTGAGTGGAAAAGCCAAAACTTGTCCTCTGTTGTCACTTGTGATAGCTGTGTTGGCTCCTGGGGGAGCTGCTGAACTGCACTGAGCAAAGCAGGCTGAGGTGGGCATCACTGTCCTGGCTGTTTGCATATGTGTGCCTGTGACAGTTTTATTATTATTTCCTTTAAGATCATGCCTACAGACACCAGGATGCCCTTACTTTAGAGATTATGAATATGTAAAGAGACAATAGCGTCTCTAAAGAGTGTGTGTCTATAAAGAAAAGAAGAGGAAAAATAATACAACATATATGCAGGAGTGGGAAAGCACATGGACAGGGAGAAATGGACAAGCTGGATATAGTCCTTGGTTTATCTGATTTAAATTTTTAATTGATTTTAAATTTAAATTTTTATAGAAGGAGAAATCTTACTACCTATAATTGCTCAGATGAGTTGAATTCCTGTTACTCTTGAAAGAAAAAATAAGTAGTTTATCAGATGAGACAAAGCTCCTATACACAAGTCTATGACAAAGATGTCCAATGTGTTTCTGAAGGTGTATTTCAAAGTCACACATGGGTATCATCCATGAAGCCATCCAGCATTCCTTTGCAGAAGTTTGTGATTTCACTGATAGACACAAAATCTGATCAGAACGCAATAGTTTGTGCACAAAGTTTTGCTACTTTTTTGGGGGAGGGCGGGGGTGTTGTAAAATAAACTTGTTCTAGCTTGGAAATACCTATTTTTACTAACATAGCTACTCCTAAGAGCAAAATCATAGTACAGATTTATGCAAGTCTTCCTAAATCCAGTGAGTAGTCTCATTAACCTCACTGGGTGCTGCTGTAAGCCCCCAAAGGCTCAGGCTACAGTCTGGAGTGAGGTAAAAGCCCTGGCCTGAGAGCTTGCACACACTTGCCCATTCCTCTGTGTGCAGCTGCAGTAGTGTATTTAATGCTGCATGTCAGAATGTACTTCCAAACTGCCCTGAAGTTTAGTAAAAATCCATTAAGCACTAAGTTTCCTCCTTTCTTAGCAGTGAAATCAGTTTAGCCTAGATAGGTACTGAAGAGTGAATGCTCCCTTCATGTGTGCATGGGCACCTATACTCGATGTGCAAGAAGCAGCTCCAACTTTCTGTTGCTCTGGCTTGTAAGGCTATGCAGAATTGTAAGGGAAAATATGTGCTTTGAACTTGGGCCAAAGCTGACTTAAAAACTTTAAAACTCTGTGGTGCTCTGAAATAAAACAGTAGAAAATTAGGATGTTAGTCATAGGTAGAAGGGGCTGCTCATTTCAGTGTATCACAAGATGGACAGAGCCAAACTATGCACATGACAGAAACATCTCCACAGTTTCTGCCTTTGGTTTTTAGAGGATTAGGGCATTTAACAAATAGAAAAATGGCAAACAGGGCTGAGATTTGGGGAAAAAAAAAATCCTTTTAGTGTAGGAGACAGCAAGATGCCTAACTGGTTCACCAAGCCATGCCCTTGTTTTCAGTAGCTGTGTTTCCCACAGAAGTGCCATCCTCTAGAGCCTTCCTCAGGCAGCTGGGCTCATGAAAGAAACAGTATGGCAAGAAAAATCCTCATGGTGGGGCTGTTCAGTGGATTTGCAGAGCTGTGTGGGCAAGGGCAAAACCTCAGCTGGGCTTCTGAGACGCAAAGGAAAGCCAGGCAACAAAAACACTGAAAAAGCTGGAGACAGATTCTGGACATCTCTCTACCTTCCCTCTAAGTTCCCTATGCAACCACGTGTTTCAGATGCCCATGGGCCAGTCTAACTCTTGTGATTCCAGCTTCCCTCTGAATCATTGAGTCTTTTTTGGGTTGGGAGTCTCCAATCAGTTCTTGAAAGCCATGACTACTGTGAGCCTGATACTGAAGGCAGCAAGTGGCCAGTGATCTTTGCTGTGAGGGCTGTTTGAGTGTGACACAAATGTAGAATCACACACATAAAAGGGACTTAATCAAAATTTAATCAACATTTTTATTCTGTTCTCCAACTTGTGCTCGTTGTTTCGTATCTGTGAGCATGCTGAAGCCTGGAGTGATTGAGGGGGCTTGCTGTCATCGCAACTCAGTCTGCTCTTCATGCTGAGCACTTTATGTTTCTCTGCCTGGAAAATTTCAAATAAAATGTCAGTCTGTGCATCTCATTAATCTGTTAACAACTAAGTTAAAGGTCTAAGTGCTTAAAAATATAACACAGATTTTAAGTTCAAGGATATAGTTGAGGTTAGAATCCTTTCATCCTATCCATCCATCCTATCTACCAGCCATCTCATTATAGTGCAGTTTGAATCCAAATAAGCCTAATGGAGAAGGGCAATGAGGTTACATTGCTTAGCTCCAAAGCAGAAAGGAAGGTAGTTGAAGCAAAATCAATACTTTTGAAAGACAAAAGAGATACAAAGCCTTTTTCCTTGAAGACATCTGTCCATGTGTCACAAGAAACCACCACCACCACCACCTTTGATGTTCACTTGGCAGCCTTGCTGACAATTGCGGCTGAGTCTTCAGCCTATGTAAGCCTGAGAGACTGAGCTCCATCTTCTCCTCAAGGAGAGGGTCACTGGGTCAAATGAGTGAGAAGCTGGTGTGGCTTTGAACAGCCCTACTCAGTCCATGTTGTGAATGAACACTTGGTCTCTTGGGAAGCTGTATTAGCTCGCACAGATGCCTACTCCACACATTGTGTGTCACTTCAGTTCCTTAAGCACTCAAAAGACCCGTGTATTTTCTTTTTTATAATCCCATGTTTATAGATTCATGTGTGTGTGTTTGTGTATGCTCCATATTATTGTTTACAGCTAACTCTGTATCCCCTGCTATTTCCTTCTCCCTCTTTTGTTACATTATATGCCATATTTTCATGCCATATGCCACTTAAGCTGCACCTTTATGTGTACAAAATGTGTACCTAATTTGCATGCACAGTTACTACCATTGTAGACACAGGCACGGAGTGAGTAGGCATATTTGCATGCAATTATCTGATTTGCTTGCCCAATTGTGGTGATTTGCATATGCAGATTGTGTACACAGTTGTACATTTACATTTTTTAAAAACTGGCCTCAATGATTTATTAAAATAGCTTTAAGCTTCCTCTTATAAAATATTGAAGATCCTAGAACCCCTCTGGCTTTTCAGTATTATATCCCCTCAGTAAATGATCTCCACATTTTTATATTCTCTTTCTCCCCCTCTATCGTCCAGTACTCAAGAGAGATTTAGTCTGCAGATTTATACATCCATTATTTCAAGGTATATTTGATCTTCTCCGTATGCCTCTGTTAATCCACCTTAGCTGTAAGTAGAGAAAAGAAAAGAAAAAATACCCTTGCTTAACTTTCAGAGGATATTCCACCTATGTGAGCCTGTTTTTCCCATTTAAACTCAGATTTTTTTCAATGAATTAATTCTGACAGAACTAAAAAGATTCTTTTCTTAATAGAGAATTCATCAGTTGCTATGGGTAAATCCAAGACTCTAATGTGTGCTCTGGCACTACTTTAGCACAAAGAGACCAAATGTGTCTTTGAAAGCATCTAAAAGTTTTTCTGAGAACAGACTGAGTAAGAGGAAAGTTGCCAATTTGGTTTCTGTGCCTTAAGTTCTTTCAGACGTGAAATAATCATACTCCCAGCACCCTGGGACTTAACTTCTCCCACCTGTATGACTAGTAAAATTCTTGATAACTTCATTAACTGGATCATACCTCTAGCTTGGAATAAGTGGTCCCTCAGTGCTTGGTGCTGCACATAGCTCTAACATCGGAACCACACGCTGACAAAGAATTCAGCTGAGCAATCTGCAGTTTTATCAGGTCACACTGAAACCTCAGCTGTCCTTTGTGCTCTAGACAATTCTTCTACAGCAAACATCAGAGAAACCATGGAAAAGTTGCCATCTCAAAACACATCAAGAAGGCAGGATGGAATTTTTTCTTAACATTTAGAGGGGAATGGAATAAAAATTCAGCTGCAAGGGAACTTTATAACTGATTGCAATAAGTCCATCTTGAATTTAGCCAGCAAAAACCTGTGCATTTTACAATTATGGTTCAACCCTAACTTACATGAAAACATGAAGCAATCATTGAAGTTACCTGGAGTTCCCAGAAACAATCTTGTCTTTTTCTCACAATGGCAAAGCTGGTCTCCGCTCCCTAAAAATCATCTGAGAAAAAAATTTTCCTCTGTATGGCCATGGTGAAAGGGGCAAAAAAATATCCATACTCTCTGTAAATATTCCACAGTTCTGCTGAGGCCCAATTATCTCTTCTGGAAAAAGGTTTTGTGCAAAGGTTGCCCAGCAGAGAAGGGAGCAAAAACCACAGCATAGTAACTGGCTGGAGAGAACAAGAAAGGCCTTTGAGGTTACATATCCCACAGAAATTAAACTATGGTTCTTTCTCTGCTCCCCTTATCCTCCCTGTCATGTCTCTTCCAGAAGCTGCAGATGCTTGGGCAGAACTATCAGCCTGCCCCTGCACCTGATCTTGTCCCCGTTCTGACACTCAGTCAGTCTCTGGCATCCTTTCTTCTGGTTGCCACTGGCCCTCTGCTTCAGATTATAGGCTCAGATCTTAGGTGTGATACTGCAGAAGTGTTTTACCACTTCCAAACTGAATTTGCAAAGAATTTATGGGAATGAACATTGAAAATCAAAGGCAAAGCAATATTTTATTCCTGCCATAACTAGCTGTCCCCTTTTTCTCTTTTCCCCAAGGTGTCTGACACATGGTGAATCACAGATATCAGTGCTAATACTGACACCTGGAAGCTCAGTAGAGGCAGGGAGAGAGAAAGAAAAGCTTAGAAATCACAACAAACTCACAGCAGCTGGGGTGAGACAGTTGGAAGCAGGCACCATGGAGAGCCTGGCCTGGAGAGTGTAACCTCACCTGCCCACAGGTCAGCTGGGCAGGATGCTCTGGATTCTAACTCGGATTGTCCAGCCTTGTGTGTTTAGTCCTGTTCTGCTCTATTTTAAGCCACATGAAATCCCTCCTCAGGCACAGTTTTGATTCTTGTACAGTTCATAAAACACTGTCAGAAAATTCAGCAATGCACCAGTGCATTTGTCTAAAATTCTCTTAGGATTTTGAAAATGCACCTACGGAGTTCCACATCTCTGTACTTACTTGCCAACAGGTCTAGGTTTGTATTAAAGCCTCATACAAAAATGTAAATACTGCTTACAAGGGACTAAAATAGCCTTCAAGTAAGAGGATGAACCATCTCTAATTTTGTGCACTCAGGACATTCTGCAAATGTTCAGGAAATGGTTGAACAATGTTTTTTCCTTGCTCAAACATCTAGTGAAAGGCTTCATTGGCGTCAGCTGGATCTTCCAGAATATCTTGAAGAGAGAACTCTAATGCCAGTAACTGTAACGTCATGCTGAGAGAGTAAAGTTTCACTGCAGAAAACTGTCCAGTGTTCCAAAGGTCCCAGGGATGAGCAGCTTCCACTCAACAGTTAAAGCTGATTGACCTTCCATAGGAAAGAATCAGACCTTCCAAGACTGCAGAGAAATTATCTTTTCTTTTCAAAACTCTCTGGGCTGTGTGACAATGTGTGAGGATTGTTTTCATGAGCCCCACTCAGTCCAGGAGCCCCAGCCATGCAAACTCACAAATAACTCCCAGTGCTTTGCACTGCCTTGGGAGCAGCTTTCAACCAATGCCATGCTGGTGAGATACTAAGTAGAAGCAGTCTGGTGTGATTAACCTGGTGCCAGTGTGTGCTTTTCTCAACCTAGGGGAGCTCACAAAAAGCTTAACAGGCCTTTGAGATGAGGTTTCACATTGGGAAAGTGGCTTTCTTTGGAAGAGGCTGCAGATCTGCCTTGTCCTTATCTCACTATGTAGGAGCAGCCTCTCAGGCCCCACTGTGCACGTCCACTGAACGGAGCTATTCCAGGAGAGGGTCTGAAAAGTCCTTGGTTTCAGTTCCTTCCTCCTTTTTGATTTGCTTTGAACACACATTTCTCTACCCCAAACTAAAACGCTAACGTGGGCATAGCCAGCATTATTCTTTGCTATTGCTTCCTCTCTGCAGGCTTTTAACAGGTTCCTCTTCACCAGGGAACTTTGTTCTGCCCTGCAGACAGCTGTTCAGCCCTGGCATGGAGAACAGCAGCTGGTGCTGCGTCAGTAGTGGTTTTATTCTTGTGGAGTATCACGATGCTGATGCTCCACAGGTGCTACTTAGGAGAGGGCATGAGGAGAGGACTTCTTGCAGACCATGTGAGCAGGAGCTACATTTTCATCCTGAAGTGACAAACTCACTTTCCCTGCTTCCAGGTTCAGGCTGGAAGCAGTAGCATTGCTCTGCAGCTACACATCCTCCTCTAGCCCACCTGACAGACTGCACTAAGTGAGGCTTACTTTGCCTTTACTGTGTCACATAGTTTTAAAGTTCATTAAAATAAAATTTGAGGGATTTTTTTTAATGCCCAAAATGCAGTTTTTAAAGGCCAGTCAGAAATTACCTGGAAATATCCCTCTTTGTGCAGGAAATAGTATATAATTATAGCATATTACTGCCAGTTCATGCCTGCCACTGTGTGTTACTCAGTCTCAAATTATTTTAGAGTTAGAAGACAGGGTTTTTTATCGAAACTCTCTCTTTCTGAAATATGCAGGACCCTTAAATCTCTGCAGACTACAAGTACAGCAGAATTTTGATCATATTTTACTTTTAGGCCTCTTTCCCAGTGCTCTGCACTTTGAACAATCATCTTTAAGCAAGTGTCTGCAATTCCCATGGATTAATCCTTACAAAATGTACCAAGAATCCCCTGGCATCACAATTAATCATATTGAATAAAGAAAAGTATGTTTAAATCTGGCTCCAGCAGGGAACCTACTCTGGGATAAGCTATGAATTCTAGTTTACCCAGCATCCTGCCTGCTCCATCCCTAAAAATTAAACAGGCTAAAAAACAACACAGATTTTATTGTTCAAGGTGAGAGAAAAGCCAAAAAAACCCAGACCAAACCCTACGTGGAAACCTTCAATCAGAAAAACATTCCATAATCATCAAAGGAGGTTTTAGGACAGTGTTATATGTAAAGAAATGTGTATGTTTATAGTATTGTGTGTCATTTCAAATGCAGCAGGGGTTGATGCACAGCAGATGTGTGTGTCTGTGTGCATATGCACACGTGTGCATTTGGTGACCATGATTTGCCTGCAGACAGTATCATGATCAAGTTGTTAGTTGACTGTTTGACCACTTGTGGACATTAAACACACAATGGCACCTCTGAACTGTCTTAAAATCTCTTTTAAAATTACAAGTTAGTTGGGTGGTGAGAGCTTTGCTGAGGTTAGAACACATGTATGTAAATTCTGAGGCAAAGCTACATTAGAAATTCAATAAGGCACTAAGGACTAAGTAAGAAATAAAATTAAAAAAAAAAGGCAAGAAAGATTCTGTGGTTCTGCCTTTGGCTAGATGCGCTGTTTGTCTGAGTCTCCATCCACACGTCCATGTCCTGCTTGTGTTGCCTTCTAGGAGAAGGTGACTCAGTGGCTCCTGGCAATTCTAGGTAATCAATGCTGGGGAAGATGTGCTAAATCAGAAGCCCACTACATCACTGTGTCTTTGAAAAAGAGACTTCATATTCCAGACCAACATTTTTAAAAGCTTTTCTTTTCCCTTTCCTTTTGAAAACCCTTTCTCTGTCTTCAACAGCTCGGGGGTCAAATCTGTCCTTGCTGTAACTCCACTAAGGCTAATTTGGCCCGTGTTTTCCCCTGTCTCTCAGCCAAAGACCCAATTAAAAGAGATCCTGACAAATCATAGAGCAAAAGGAGTTATTTCCTCACTAAATGCTCTCCCTGGGCTAAATCCTTTATGTGAGCTGGTGGCAAACACATCTGATGTGTCTGCTTAGTCAGAAGATCTTCTTATTTCAGCAGGAAATATCTAGACCTACTTCTCCTTGCTACTGCTCCTAAATATCCCCTTGTGGGTATCTCAGCAGCCATTACACGCAGCCAGTCCTGAAAGCAGACATTTTTTCCTTTTTTATAATGGGAGAGTTCATTTATGCTGAGAATACAGTTTTTACCAGACTGCTTGCAGGACAATACAATAAAAGATTTATACTTAATAGCATTTCATTGAAGTTTCACCACAGGAGACAGGGATTTTTGTTGTGCTTTTTTTTTTTACCCTTTCAGTTGCTATGAAAGTCTCTTCTCTTAGTTTTTTTTTACAGAGCATAATCCCTAGATGTCCTCTGCCATCTTCTCTCAACTGAATTTTTCTCTTTTCTTCGATCCTTTCTCATTTCTAACACACTTCTCTCCTTTTTGTTTTGCTTTTCTTCTCCTACTGTGCAGTCAAAGGAAATTAGAAAAGTAGCAGGTTGTGAGCATGGTAACCCTGAAGCTGGACAAGCCATCTGTAGCAAAATTAGCATGAAACAGGAACTAGCCTTTGCTCACCTGCAACTTCATGATTGCTTTTCTCTCTATTTCCCTGTTTGATGCAGTCTGCTGATTTACAAGCTGCGACTTACATCTCCATGACTGCTCTCCACTCTTCCCTCCAGGTCACTGCTGAGCCTGAAGTGCACACCCATCCTCCTGCCTGTTTGAAGGTCTCTCTGCTCCAGGATCTATCTCATCTTTTGCCCAGGTGAGGTGCAGACACTTTGATGAACTTCCAGAGCTTGTCCCCCAAGAGAAACAGCACCCTGCAGAGGACAGATACCTGCCTCCAAGTGGAAAAGTCTCTCTTGCAAAGTGCCAATCTCTTCCCATTAAACTTAGCATATAAGCTTGTATGAGGCACTAAGTGCCAAGTGGCTAAATAAAAGAAGAACACAATGCTGTATGAGTGATATCACTGACCAGCTGCCTGAATGCAGGTCTACTGGTCAGTTCTGCATAGTCCTTCCTGAGTCCTCTGGAGGTACAGTGATGTCTAGTGCATGCCTACTGGGTTGGCTGGAGGGAGGCTTGAGATAGTAATGCATCTCACACCAGTCCTCCCTTGTCTGCCTCTTGTTTCTCTGCCACTAAATAAGCAGAATGGTACCTATCTTCTTCCTAAATTGCTGCAGAACTCAGGGTTGGAAAGAGCTGCTTGAGCAGCATGTCTCACATTTAATTGTTATCCTAAGCTTCCTCAGGTGCCTGGCTGCTTGAATGTCTTAAGAATTTATGGGCATTTGGTAACGTCTGAAAATGAAAAGAGTCTCTTTAATATGCTTATGATAAGTATTTGCGCTATTTTAGAAAGCTATTTTCATTCCACTCAGATACTTCTTAAATAACTTTTTAGAACTTGAACATTTACTGCTCATTTTATATGTGAAATAAATCAATCAGATTTAACAAAGGAAAGAACCTGATTTGCCCACAGCCCTGTCTGAGCACAGAGGTGCCATTTTGCAATCTAATGAAGCTTTCAGTTAAAGAAATGAAAGGTTGGGGAGAGACTTTGATGCCTAATAAAAATGATTCAGCATCTTCATAACTTTGACAAGTAGTGTGACTTATAAACCTTCCAGTGGAGCAGTATAACAATAGAGTGAGAACTTACAAGTCTAGACCACAGAAGATACCTACCAACAATGATGCATCCTCCCCAAATCTGAAAGAGCTTTGGGAAAGGAAAGGGCCTCAAGCAAAGTGATGAATATAAACAGAATATCGTTCCATGAAGAAAACCCACGCCATGGGTTTGGACTCATGGCAAGAAAGGATATCTGCATGCACTCAGCTTGCAGTAATCGTGCTTGGCCAAGGTATTAAGAAGATACTGAGACTGCAGAATTTTTAGGAAAGGGGCCACCTTTCTATGTTAGTTTATGCCTTGCACAAAAATGAGGCTTCTTTGCTGTTAATAACACATTCTGTATTGAATAACATATTTTGAGGGTGATGCACTTGCTTCAGCCTCTGCCTATCTCAAGGGGCACAAATGAATACAGTCCCGACCTCCTCTGTGGCAGACAGAGCCCCAGTGATGAATTGCAGCTCTTCAACTCTGTAAAATTAAAGTGCAAGATCTGCAAAGGTGGACTTTACCTCAGAACAGGATATCCAGACTTGCTAGTGTAGCCTGACCTGGCACTTATGATGAATGCTGCATTTAAACTCAAGAGGATGACTGACAGCTAAGGTTAGTTACCATTTGGTGCTGTGCTTTGGCCTCACATATGCCTCATGGACAGCAGATCTTCAGGGCTACCCAGCACTATGTGTGGCTCTTGTGTGGCTACAATCTCTCCTTACATGTCACTCAATTCTCTACTGTTTCTAAAACAATAAATTATTTTTCCTTTTATTTTCCAGGTGCTTCATAATCAGTACAGAGTTTAAACAGGGATTTTAATAGATATAAAAAGAAGAGTTCCTTAACACCTTTATAAATCATCCCTACTTCACAGTCTGAGGTTATTACCAGATGGATATCTGTCGAGGCCTGTCTGAAGAGACTATCTGTGACTTTGATGTATTTTTCCTCTGCTGCTAACAAATGGGTCACAGCCCAGTTACGTGATTATACAACATGTTTACAACTTCTGCCATACTGAAGATGCACAGAATATTGCTTGGCAGGAGCCAAGACATGCATCTTGCATGATATAAGAAGTTCTGCCTCTCTCTCTTCCACCCTCTACATACACAAGGAATCTCAGAGACAAAACTTCCTTGCTGTCATATTTGAGAACAGTGGGGATGAGTCTCACAGACAGAAACCGTCTCAGACTTTAATATGCTTTCAAGCTCAGCAACAAAAAAGGATTAAAATTGTACTGAGTGAAGGCTTCTGTGTTATGAAGTATCATCATCCAAACACTTTAAGTAGCATCCTATAACGTAGTCTACCATAAGTTCAATTTTTACTCAATCACTTGAAATGCACTTAGGAAAATTGCTCTTTTGCTGTTTTCACAACAGCTCTGGAAGTCAGCCTCTGGTTTAATGATAACTGCTTTAATCACAGTTTGGCTTGTTTCATTTTGACAGCATTGATGTAAGAAATTATTTATTTTCTGTATGTTAAATATACCATCATAGCAGAGACCAGAATTTTGTTACTGGTGTGCTAAATGCAACGACAAGGTTTGCATCTCATTAAGGTAATTTGTGTGCGCATAATTTTCAGTCAACACAGTGAATGAAATCACGTATCTTCTCTCCCAAAAGTGTCATCTGAAACTATTTGTGCTTGTTTTAGTAACAGAAGTTATTTTTCAAGCCTCACTATGTATAGTGAAACATGTGTTTTCTCAAACAGGAGAGCCAGACTGGAAAGCGAACACAGCATCCTCAAGCAGGAGCTGCAGTGAGAAATGTTGTCACACCATTAGGCTGAACAACCCCCTCTCATTTGCCACGAACCACTGCAATCTGCTCCAAGTTCAGCTTCTGCAGGGTTTGCAAGGAGGAAAGGAGGTTTGTTCCTACACCGTGAGCAAGGGGACGGGGGAATTCTGTCACTAATTTGTTCTGATCCTGCTGCCTCATTAGGGCAGTCTGTAAAAGATGGGCAATGTGTGCTGTGTCAGTGGATGTGAACTTTCTGCATGGAGCTGTTAACACAGTAAATAGCTCAGGAGGAGGGAGGGAGACAGCTGGAGTACATTGTGTTTCATAAAGACTATACCGGGGCCTTGAATCTTCATTTAACCCATCACTGAGGTGACAAATATCCACTGCTTTGCTGCTGTGTGATGCCGCTGCTGCTCGCCTGTTAATTTATCTGTTTTCAGGCTGTCTAGACATTGTTTGGGTCAAAAAGTGCTGTCTCTCCCCTGCCGTGGGATTTGCCTGCTCAGCTCTTGCTGCAGGCTTCTGTGCCAAACGGGCTTTGCAGAAGAATGCTCCCTCTGTCTGGATGGCTTATTAAACAGGGCTCCCAATATATGGAGAGGTTTTCAATCAGGCTAAGGCTTCCTACAGATAAAGTTTATTTTAACCTCTTCTCTCTAAAAATACACCGTCAGGGATAAATAATTCAAATACTTTGGGTTTTTTCCCCTTGTGATTAAAAATCTGCCTAAAAACATCCTTTAAATGTTCTCTTACAAAGTTCAAGTAGGTTTTGGACAGTCCAACTCCAGACTAGACTAAATGCCTACCTGGGGCCCACTCTGTGCCTTCGCTGGGATGGGACTGTGCCCAGTGCAATGGAGACACTGGTGCTTATCAGAATCCCTTGCTGTTGCTGCCAAATAAATGTTCGAAAATGCTTTTTAAATGGTGCTTCAAGTTAAGTAAAACCACGGCCATTTATTTCTTGGGGACACTTGTAAGCTGGTGCCCTTTGGGGCAATCAACTGCAGGGATGTATTTTATCTGAAAAAATCATCCAGCTGCCTCACCCAAATTGTTGCCATGAGATCGTTAGTTTGATTCAGTAGGAGATAACCTGAAGTTCCATAAAAGCAAAATTCCCATTCACTATAAAATAATGTTGTATTGCATCGTATCTCAAATATTAGCATTGATTTCCTAATGTTCCTGCTGTGATCTTAGACTGCAGGAATAATGTCCTATCTGGGACTTAATGAAAAATCTCTTTTTTTTCTTTTTTTTCTTTTTTTCTTTTTTTTCTTTTTTTTCTTTTTTCTTTTTTTTTCTTTTTTTTCTTTTTTTTCTTTTTTTTCTTTTTTTTCTTTTTTTTGACAGAAAAATGGGTTTTGGATTAACTGAAATATTTTGCAAGAACTGCAAGGACTATGGAAAACATTTGTTGATCTTTTGAGTTGATCTTTGAAGAAGTGAGGCACGCTACATGCATTGCATGGTAGGAGCTGCATTTCCTATGTTTCATATTCTCATTTTATTGTATCAATGAGCCTGACTTTATCTTCCAAGATTTCTAGCTTCCTCACATTGTGTGTAACTCACCACTTCTTACTGCTTCCAATGCAATAGGAAAGGCAGCCCAGCTAAGGGAGCTATAGTCAGAGATGGCACAGGTATCTGTATTAGGGGCAATAACGTGATTCTTATGTGCACATATGGCTGTGTGTTCAGCAGAAATACTTAGAATTTTTCTTTTTTGCCATAAATTCACATTGATGCATTAATACATCTGATACATGAAAAATCTGAGGAAAAGAAATCCACCCACACTAGAAAAAAATCCTCCCAGCCCTCCCTCCTGGTTTACAGGTCAGCACATGGGCTATGCCTGCTTTCCACAGAGGGCCTGGAGGTCCCTTCTGAGCTGGCAAAATTCTGTCATGGGTCCCACAAAGGCAAAGGGGATGTTGTTGCTGAAGATGAACCTCTCAGGATTTTCAAATGATTTTTTGGAGGACAAGTCTCAGTTTTCTCACATCTGTTAACTATACCCAGTTATTTGCTGAATAGCACTGTGAGCAATTCTTTGCTGGCCATTCTCTAACTGGAAGAGAGCTCATGACCCTGAAATAGGCACCCAGACAAGGTGGAACTCGTACAGACTCGATTGACTTCAGCAAGGTTCTGCTTGAATACTGGCTCTTGGCCACCTGGAGTGCACCCAAGAGCCAGGCCCTCAGATGACCAGAGTTCAGGCAAGTGTGCCCAGACTACAGCAATTAACTCTTTGAACCCAGCTCTGAGAAATTTTTGCTCTAGGCTTTTGTGCTCTGCTGGGTCGGCAGTGATTAGTGCCTGTTAAGCCGTTTGCTAGCAAGGCTACTGAAGAGAGCGTGGAAGCAGCATATGTTTAGATGAACAGGAATTCCTGAGAGCGTCCACCCAGACTGGCTTTAAGTCATTCTCACTGCAAGATTCTCAGACTTCACATCTTTTCTCACAAAGCAAGGACTACAGAGAACCTGTATTCCAAATTTTCTCCCTCCTCCCCATTGGAATTTACAACAAAATGTAATGAAAATGTAAGTTTTGTTAAGGCTTACTATTGTAAAGCCTAAATTTTAGGCCAAGTTAGACCTGAACGAGTTTTTTATTATTTTTTTTCCATGACCAGTTCTCTATTTTTTCATAGAATTTGCATAGGTTGTCTGAAATAGCTATAATCACTGTAGTAATTTTACTGAGAGCACTCTTCAAAGATACAAACTGAATGGAGAGCTACCATCTCTGATTTACTTGTAGATCTACAGCCACAAGATTTTTCCATTATCCTTTTTATTCTGAATGAGTTGATTCAAAAAAGAAAGCTACCCATATCTTCAAGCTGATGCTGTAAGTGTATTATTCACAGGATTTCAAAGCTTCTCATGAAAATCTTGAGTTGTGGACAGCAATTGAGTGGTATCTTCCACTGAGGCAGGGAATGAAGTGAGTTCTAAGGAGAGGAAGCTGTGAGGAGTGGGAGGGATGCTCAGAAAAATTAAGGGTCCTAGTATATTTTCAACTCACCCAAATTGCTATCCTTCTGCTGTATCACAAGTCTCCTGCTAGAGGCATCTCTCAGAATCCTATTCCTAACTGTATTACAAATCTCATCCTTCTCTTCCCTTCAGTATCCAGGCTGAAATGTGCCTCTGGCATGGTCTGAGACTGCAGAGGACTCTACAGCTCAGCATTAACATGGGAGCCACCTGGGCAGGCCAGTGTTGGCTTGCTTTCATGTCAGGTATCTCTAGCTGTGCTCAGTGCTGATCTACTGCAGTCATGATTTTAATGACCTTCCTATCTCTAAATCAGATGCTAAGGGCACAGGAGTATATTTCAATTAACAAGCAGCAAACCCAAGTCAGGCAGTATTTTCTTGTTGCCTTGGCAGAGAGTGGGAGGTTCAGCCCTGTTCACTTATCCAGGCCCCCAGCTGAACACTGGGCTCACCCCCTGTTCTGCCAGGGATCTGCAGGGTGGTTTTGGGACAGTCTCCCTCTGCATGAGGAAGCAGGCCAGAAGTCAGACAGCAGAGGAGGAGATGGAAGAAGTGGGTTCAGTTCCCTGGTCTGCCAGGGACTTCCCGCCTGACTTTCAGCCAGATACTTTATCCTCTTGAGTTTCAGTTCTCTGTCTCTAAACCAGGGCAAACAATGATTTCACACTTCACTGTGGTTCCATGAGGGCACATTAGGAACTGTAACCCTAAATTCCATGAGAAAGATGAATGAGATGGTTTAGACCTGACAGCTATAAGAGCAGGTACTGTGTGAGTGCATGCCTACGCCGGAGATGTGAGATAGGCAACATGGTTGTACCAACATGGGCTCTGGAGGTGGGGTGTATTTGGAGCCTGTAGCTGTTACTGGGTTACATGCAATAAAGCAGAAGGTTGTGCTTATAAAGCATAAGAGTGAGTGCCTCCCATTACTCTGCTGCGATGCCTTGGGCAATTCAGGAGTGTGGGCAGGCAGCATTCCCTAATTCAGTCAGCCCCACAAGGCGGCTGTCACTTGGATGCCAGTGTCAAAATTGGACAAGATTAGATGTGGACAAGTCACTCCTTGCTTTAGGTGCATTTAAACACGTACAGCATATTTCCAGTAGGTCTGTGGGGCAGTTTTCAGTTTGATAGCTACATTACCTTGCTTTTTAAAATATAAAATATCTATTGATGGGACCCAAGAAGTTATTCTTCCCTTATCTCAACACTCAGAGGCAGTAGCTCTTAGAGCTGTACACTGCTGATCTCAACTCATCAGGTGATTTTTTTTTTTTATTCATCTTGTGCTGTTTTGTCTGCTCAGGTTCTCCATAGCTTGCTGTCTAGCAAGTGCACATAGACAGCTTACTCACTGTATTTGGGGTAGATAGACTTGATGTCAAACAGCTGTCATGGAGAAAGCATCTTTCATCTCTGTTTGGCTTATTTTGAATGGGTAACCCTCATGTGAGGATAGCTGGCCTTCCAGCCCTCTTGTTCCTTGGCATCTCAAAACAGTAATAGTGCCATGATGACCTTTATACCTGAGAGGACGTAGTGAGTTAACAATTCTATCAGAGCACAATGGAAGTTTGGAAAGTGGAAATACACAGTAAGAAATGTTTGATTTTCTATCCAGCATTTGAAGGGGATAGAACAAAAAAAGCCTGTGCAGACATGCAAATATTTCAGGGCACTGGTGGAAACCCCACAGCCATTCAACGTTTGCCATGTTCCTTTTGGTATTCTACTGGTCTTTCACAAATTGCAGCACACCTCCCTTTTGTAAGTTTTAGTTCCTTTTTCACTTTTTGAGATGAAGTTTCTTCATCATGCCCAGACACAAACTGAAGTGAAATACAAGTGCAAGTAGTTTTTACTGTCAGGGTATTTTCCTAGATACGCTCTTACTGCAGTCAATGTCCTCAGTCTCATATAAACACTCGTCTGGCTGGTAACCCTGTGATGGCCAACAACAAACTGGAGCTCAAAGCTGCTGTTGTTCTTAGCTGCTGATAATTTTGTTCCTTTGTTTATTCTATCTGAAATGGGTTTATAGTTCAGCCCACTTCTGTTCCTGTTCGAGTTTTTGCTCCATAAACTGTCTCCCTGGCTGAAAAGTCAGCAGTTACTGCACTTTCATTTCCTCCTGTGAGGGTGAATCATAACCAAGCAAGGGCTCCAAGACCAAAAACAAAAGGAGAGAGAAGTAATGCCGTGGATCAGCTTCTTCAGGCTGTGTGAGCACTGCAGGGTGCCCTTTACAAATGCAGTCCATGAACTGAACCTCAAATAGTTTCCTTTGCAATGGCTGAAGTAAACTGACCCCTGAAGGTTTGCTTGGTGATTCCAGTCAGATGAACTCCAGCTTGCTAAGGAGAACAGACTCACAGCACTGCCCTCCCTGCTTCTTGAATGTACCCTTTTGTACTCACCTGCAGCAGCAGCAGATGGCCTTGATGACTTATGAAGACCCTCCAAGCCTACCTCCATGGCCTGTGAACATTCACAGAGATGTTCAAATGTGCAGCAATCCTGGGCCCTAGGCTGGGACTGCGAGTGCTTGTGTGCAGTGTGGGATTTTGAATCTCTCCGTTCTGAATCAGCCTCTACTCTGAATGAACCTATATGGCTTTAGTAGCAGCTTTCCTAAAAAGTATCCTTGGGGGGCAAAACTGCCAAAGCAGTGGAGTTTGTGTGACTTTATAACTTCCTTTTAACATAATTTGTAGCTATTTACTGCTTATTTGGTTAAACTGCTTTCCCATGCCAGCAGGGTTGGGCTGTTGCAGAATATCATGTCAAGTGTGGCTTACAGAGAAGAGAGGAAGACAGGATACATGTTCAAATAAACAAACATATATGTGTGTGCAAGTGTTTAAAGACTGATATTTGAATGGAAAAGGTAAGAAAAATTACTTCCATTTTCATTGACATTTTCTTGAGAAAAAGGAGTATTTTCTGATCAGCTTCAGAGTTAGAAATAACCAGCAATTTAAGAGATCTGGCATGGTTTTCAAAACAAATGGGTGTTCATCTGGGACTATGACACCTCAAGCAAAGGTAGCCCATGTTTAATCAAACAAAATGTTCCATCCAGGGACAGTACTCTAATGCAAAAAGAAAGCAGAGTAACTGTACTGCAAGTCAGTTTGAGGTGAGTGTCAGTTCAGAAATAATTTATACTGAGGGACTTTCAGTCTCATGGTTTGGACCTTCAGGAGATGCCACCTTACTTGAACTTGCAGTTTCTCTGAATTTTCTACTGTAAGTTAGTCATGGCACATGAACTCACTAAATGGAAGTATCAAAAATTTGGCAGATGTTTGGGAAAAGATGTTATGCAGTTGGTTGAGTTTTGCTCGTATTTGAACCCTTTTTTATCCTCTGTGGCTTGGTTCAGTGCCCATCAGTGTTCATGGAAAACTCCAGTTGAACTGGATGAGTTTTGCAGATCCGGTCTGTAATATGACAAGTTTCTTCCATTCATGCTAGAAAGAATGGAAAGTGCTAAACAATCTGCAGGAGGTGAGTGACCCTTGTCTGTGCCAGGTCCCCAGGTTCTGCCTTTGCATACTGAAAGACAAGATAGAAGAGAAAAGCCAGTTTACCTGCAATGGCTCAGTTCTGACCTGAACAGCTCTTAGGCTCACGTAGGCTTTTGAAAAACTGACATTTTTCTCTATGAATCCCATGTGGAATTTGCATCTTATGTCACACACACACTGAGTAGTGGAGAGGATATGACTCAGTTATATTCTTGTTATGAATTGAACTCTAAGACAAGATGTTTTGCATTATTTTGTTGAGAAGTCTCTGTTCGCCTCCCTTATATCTTCTCCAACACCCACCCACTCAGAGGCACACACACTCACTGCCCCTTGCCATACCACACACTCCCACCACTCCTTTGCTTTGACCCTTCTACTGGAAGTTGTTTACTGCTACCTGTTCCCTTCAGTGACAAGTCACTGCTGTTGTTACTGTATAATTATTATTATTTCTGTGCCAGTCACTCATCTGGACAGGAAAACTTTAAGAACCTTAATTACTTTGTGGCCAGACATGGAGCTGTATTTCTAAAAGTAGCTTTTCTTTTTTGGATCAAGTTCATTTCCTACAGTGTCTGGTTTTACGAGTTTGCTAAAAGCTTTCAGGTTCTCAGGAACCCCCGTGCTTTCTTCTCAAACACACACACACACACACATACACACAAATAAATATATAAAAAGAGTTGAAAATCTGGAACAATTAAATTGTTTTCACCTCCTGTCAATCACCTACATGGAGTTATTTGCTGTTTCACATACATACTCTGCTCTTCACCTCTAGGCTGAATACCTCTCTAAAATCATCTTTGTGGTCATTCATTGTACGCTATCACTCAGGATCCTTCCAGCTGAAATGTTCTGTAGAAAATATCACTGTTGTGCTTGAAATGTAATTTCTAGCACTCCCCACCATGTTAGTTTTTATATTTTTTAAGAGAAGTGCAGCAGAACTGGCAGAGAGATAGTGAGTAATTCCCTTGAAGCTATGTCCCCACTAATTTGATTTTTCCTTGACAGCTTATCCATCATGCTATATGCTTATTTAGACAAATAAATAAGAGGGCTGTTATCTGCCAGCCGGGCCTGAGGGCTTTTAGCAACACCAGAAAGTCTGCTGGCTTTCCTTTCAACATTCAACAAGACGATTAGGGAATCGCATTATGGTAAACGCGGATCCTACATGCTTGAGTGGGTAAAGCAGAGCTGGTCTGAAACTTGTGAATCCATGAGATGTCCAGTGTTGGTGGCACAGTAACGTACCTCTGACTTGGAACTAAAAGAAAGACCCTCGGAGCAGGGATCAGAGAGGTGGCTTAAGAAAACCTTGGGCCTAATTCTGTGTGGTGAACAGAATAGTTTGGGATTTATTGCTAGCACCAGGAGATATATTTTGATAAAACATCACGCTCTGAAGAGAACAGATTTGGGTCAACTGAAACATTTTGTGAATTCATGTTCAACTTAACAAGTTGTTTCATTCTTAAAATTTAAGCAAGTAAAATGTTCCCTTTCAACATTTTTACATGAAACAGTACACCTTTCACAAATGTACCTGGTTTTCTTTTTCAAATGCTTACAAGTGAAATGATACCTTTTACCTCAAACTAAGTGACATATTTTACTCATCCTAAATGATTCATTTCATTTAGTTAAAGTGGGGTGGGAGGAAAGACATTTCCTTTTGAATCTACCCTAGAATGGTTTTTTTCCACAATTTTTCAGAACAATTTTGCAAATAACACTTTCCCCTTCATGAGAAACCCTTTAGTGCACCCACAGAAACAGCCATTCCTCCACCTGGTCTCCACCTGGTCTCCAAGGGAGATTTTCTCTCTTGCAGTGAGAATAAAGCCTGCTCTTCACCACTCCTGTCTGCTGGGAGCTTGAGGGTGGACTGAGGGCTGAAATGAACCTGCTCAGTCTTACGCTGCTCAGTTAGCCGGCTTACTGTCTGAACATGGACAGGCTTGGAGCTTCTCACAGCCAGATAAGCCAGGGGTGAAATTATAACCAGAACTTTCCTCTGTCCTAAAACTGTGGGCTGGATTTTTAGAAGTTAGGCAAATAAATTCATGCAGTACTGTATGCCTGATTGCAAAGTAAAATTCAACATGAAATTATAATTAATATGAAAGTCTCATAAACACTTGAGTCTAGATCTTTTGGTCCATGTTGTCTGCAAGCAACTCCCTTGCATGTGCAAAGAAGGCCCACAGATTCTGTCCCAATTTTCTGCAAAATCTAGATTTTACTGCATAATCTGCCCTGGAGGTTTTCATAATGTGGGATAACGGGATAACTGTCAATTAGGCAGAAAATCAGCTCTGAGGCACAGCCCTACTATCTATGTGAAACAGTGCATCCTCACCCAGGCAACCATAAAAAATTCCAAGTTGAAGTAAAGCATGGAGCTGTGTCTATATTCATATGGGTGTCTGGAGAAGATCTGATCTCATCTGACCTGATGAAACATTGCCACCAACTTCATAAGGCTCCGATAAATAGTAACTTTCCAAGGATGACTTCATTTCTCTCTAAGCTGGGTTGGAAAGCTGGAAAAACCTGCCTTATAAAAGCGAATGGTCTCATCAAAATGAAGATCTCCCCAAGTTCAAAGACCTGAAGGAGTAACAAATTATATCTTCCCTTAGCTTCTTTAATAAATGCATTTCATTAGGGAAAGTTTAAAGTGACAGCTTTTAAAAATAACTTTCCATTCTTTGCTTGTTCTCTCTTTCAAAAACACAATCACACCCCAATTAACTAACTGTATTGCTTACAATAAAGACTAATGATCCTCCACTGGCCCCCACCTCTATTAGCAGCTTCACGATCCCACCAGAATCCCAATTAACACATTGATTTGCTTAAAAGGAAAATAGTGATCTTTGGCTGTCCATTCCACCAGCTGTGTGTTCCATCACCCAGTCTCCAGCAAGTCCATTGATTTCCTTAAAATAAAAACAGCAAATGTCCATTAATTCCCCTCCCCTAACTGCAGGGTCCCACTCTCATTCTTCTTTTTGCCAGAGTTCACTGGGACATTTTATCTAAGAAGCTTAAAGACTAATATGCCGTGTTTCTCTCCTGCTGACCCACCGGTTCATCAAACTGATTTCAACTGACTGCTGGTGTGGGACTGAAGGAAAATGCTCAGTGAGGATGTTAGCTGCATGCTGCCAGTTCCAACTTGGTGAAGCATCCAGATAAATCGGGTAAAGAAAAGGGTCATGAAAGCCTGTATGTTAAGGTTGTGTCCTCTACAATCATGCTCTGATAATTAGACTTTGTAATGAGGGAGCCCTCATTATCGGCAGCTATACGAGGAGTCTGCAAATGTTATTCTTGAGGCTGGCTGGAGGTCAGGGGGGAGCACATCCACAATGCTGACTTGCCCTGAGGCCCAGCAGAAGAGCTCCAGTTCTGTGCCCAAGAGGGGCTCTGCTGAGGGATTCCTTGTGAGAGAAAACAGCAGAAGTTTGATGTCCAAGAAGTTTCCCATTTGAGAGTACTCATCATGCTGTGCAATACACTGCAGACAGAGGTTATAAATAATTAGGAATGAGTGACCCAATTCGGATAATAGAACCAACCTGCCTGTAAGCTCTTTCAAGCACTTGCCTTCTGCCTGGGCTGCACAGCATTAGAAGCTCCTTCAGGATGTGCATGAAACAATAATGCAGATGGCTTTTCCAGTAAATGGCACCAGGCATCTTTTGAGGTTTCATCACAATGTACAGACTTCACAGATGGGAAATACCAACTTCTACTGACCACCTAAGTACCTGTTTTTCACAGGCGGGCTACAGCAACAGAAGTTTGCTCTCCAATTGCTAACGCCAATACCCACAAGACTCCTGTAGTGAAAAGTGCAATAAAACCCACTGTGAAATAATAACCAAGTGATAAAATTACAAGTAGGAACACATAAAAAAAAAATCACATGCACTGCAGGAACAATGATAAAAGCCTGCCTCTCAACCTGTCTAATCTCACACGCAAACCACACCCTTGGGTATTGCCAACCAGCTGAAAGCAAGAGTAGGAGCAAAGTAAGTGAAACCACATGGATGTGTGATGTGTAGCAACCATTCTGAACCCATATTATAGCGTTTTTCTTTTACTGCTTATATGAGATTACTTGGGAAAGTTTCCTCCCTGGCTGGATTTGAGAACCAGAGGGCAGTGGGGCATGTGCAGACATCTCGGGGTATTTCACAAAATAGGCTCGACATACTACAGAGTTATTACTGATAGCAGCATTGTGCCAGATTACTTGTGCAAAACACTCTGATACTTCTCTTAGGAAAGGTTAGGCTGTATGTTTTTGACAGATCCTTCAGGAGACAGCTTCTCTGAAGGGGAGAGAAGAGCTTAGGATGGACCTACTTAAGAGGTACAAGGAATAAATCAAATAGTGATAGACACAAAGTACATCCTATGGATTTTATTGTAAAATACATTTTCGTCTTGCTTTTGTTGCTGACTGCCCAGTCAGAAATTAAGATCTGTGTTAATTTTCAAGCAGAATTGAGTCAGTGTTAGCATCTTGCTGTACATCTCCTGTGTCAGTATAACAGGTTAAGGCACAAACCATCCAGCAGTGATACCTTTTTCTTAATGAAGTCAACAAAAGGTTTGCTGATGTCTTAGACAAAGTCAAGATTTCACTAGCCTTATACTCCAGTCTTCCTGAATGCAAATTTCTTTCCCTGCAAGGTGATTTGAATAATGTTCACCTTCAGTTTTTATGGAGAGAACATATTGGGGCAGGCCAAATCATATGTGCTTTTTGAATTCAAAACCTATACTTGCATCCATTTTATTTTGGTTTTGTGGTGAGTTTTTTCTCTTTCCTAGCATTTACTGGACTTCAAATGCAAACAGAAAAAGTACATTAAAACCTGGCTGTGTTCATCTTTACAATTAGAGAGACCATTCTACATCCTGAACGAGATTAACATGCTGCAACTTGAAAATCTGTGCAGCTTTTAGGTTCACTACTGGATGCCAGTATACTACTAAAGATTTGGAGATAACAACAGGGCATTAGACAGTCTTTAAATCACAGCAATTATTTTCAATGAGAATAAAATGGAGATAAAGCTGAAAATAGCATTGCACCATCAAGAGAGTGATTACAGGGCCTAAAACCTGGGCAGCAAGGTATATGTATTTTAGCAATATGCAAACTGAATGCTAAGCAAAGCCTTCATTCGTCATCGTTGTAGCCAAGCCCAAAACCAAGCACCCCATGGCATGCACATTTTGAAACTCACCATTTTAAGGGATTAGGGGGAGGGATATGATCCCAACCACACCAAACCACATGCAGTGTTTTCTTGCTTGGTGGATGAAAGTGCAGCTTCTGCTTTCTGCATTCTTCTGTACACCCTCATCTAAAGCCTACTCCCTCACCAAAGTGCCAACTCCAATTACGAAGGCCCACCCTACCTCAGAGTTTGCCAGTATACCTGGATCTGGGTCTGTTTCCTTCTCACTCTTTTCCCCTCTCTTTAACACTAGAAAATGATTGCCAAGTGATTAGCATTTACAATAAGAAAATGGTTGGGTTAAACAAGTCAAGTTTTAATTCTGTTCCAAAACACACGATCATTTGCAGAGCTTAAAGAGAATTACAAGCACTAATTGAGTCTGACAGTGCGCGTGAGATGGCAGATAAGGAATATTAAAGCCATTTCACTGACAGGTAAACAAAAATAGGCAGGTAGATAGGTAAAAGTAAGATAAGGTCCCTGAGCTCACACAGAAAATCTGTTATGAGGGCGAGGTGAAAACCCAGCAGTTCTGATTGTCTAGTACCCTGTCCTAGGTAAGAGGAAAGCTCTCCATGAAAATGCAATTTCTAGTTATTAATTTCTGTACTGTGAGGACTTGGGATCTTGTTTTCAAAATAACATCTGCTAAAATACACAGGCTAATAGACACATCTGCATTCACAAGGAATAATGTAGCTCCACATTTGGATTTCCACATGCAAATCTTGAATTAGTCTTCTAACAAGTTCATTATGTGAACGATGTCTAATTTGCACATGCTGTTTTGGCAACTGTCTGTGCAATTTTCAACAGGCAGAACTGCATGCCTGCCCTTTGGAAACTGAAGTTCTTTAGCAACCCTTCATGTTAAATTCCCTATTTTTCTTTCATTGAATTAAGCTGATCTGAGAACTGTGAGCTCTTTTTTAATTATTATTTAAAGAGAACCAATAGAGAATATTACAAATGACATCCTTAAAAATGAGTTAAGAGTATGATTGACTTTGAAATCACTTTAGTCTTCTAGTTTTTAAAGAGGTTCATTCTGATTAACTGACCTGAATGTTAACAGAACTGGAATTTTAATTTGTATTCAGACTGTAAGAATATCATCCACTCAGATGAGACAGTGTTGTTTAATTAGGTCTAGTAGTTAACTCAGAAGAAAGTAAATGTACTGCTAGAGGTTTGGAAGACTGCTACAGGCTCCTGGGATTTGGAGGAGTTTGGAGAAGCTTAAAAATAAAAAGTCAGTAGTTTTAGGAATTAGAAATGAGTGCTTAGAAGGTATCAGAAAGGTTCTGCAAAGTCTGTTGTCAGCATCTTTTAACCTTGTGCTTCCCATTAGGGTAATGACCTTGGAAAGATTTTAAATTTTGCAATCCAATAAAGGAAGTAAATCATATATAGGTACGGTCCAATTTCTGGGATTCCACAGAAAGCCCTCGGATATGATGATAAATGTGCTATCTACAGTATCTTCCACAGGTCCTTCCTGGTTCATTTATGACACGAATGAGCTGTGAAAATTAGAAGTAATGTACACAGCACAGATAGCAGCCATTAATAGCTATAGAAGGATATATTATCTTCACAATTATAGTTTGAATCTTCGCAGTTTTCTCTATAGTTGATAAAATAAATTATACATATTCTTTCCCATTACTATGCCCACATAGTTTAATACATTGTTGAGACTTTGCTTCTGGGTTGTTTTTTTTTCCTTGTCGTTGTTTGTTTGTTTCTTTTGTTGTTATTTTGGGGCATTTTGTTTTTAATTGAAAGAAACACTGCAAATTACAGGCTGACATATTTTTGATTAAATGACAAGGCAAGCACAAAGCCATACAGAGTTGACAAAATGAGATAGAAAAAGGGAACTATTCTTTAAAGTTATAAATGTGAAAATTGATTCAAGAACACTAGCTGTTTTCAATTCTTTATTACGACGTATTTTAAGGACACCCATGTTCTTACAAACTGGGGTTTATGTTCTGATATGAAAATATAATTAACACTTAAATTGACACTTTATTTCCTGTGGAGTGGAATTTTTCTGCTCTCAAATGCGAGCAATTTGTGAAGAAACATGGTAGCAGTAAAACATCTAAACATCTAAAATGAGGGTGTCCTACAGGAGTCAGGGACGTGGGTGACAGATTTGATCTGCCTGAGTAGCTCCCTTTGGGTCTGCCTGTGCCTGAGGAGCAGGAGCGTTTGGCGGATGGGGCTGGCTGGGCGGCTGCGCTCCCGGGCTCCAGGGGCTGCTGCAGAAAGGGTTTGTGTGTCACCCTGCAGCAAGGCATCTGCAGATACTTCGGGGACAAGGCTGCAGAGTGGTGGTGAGCAGGCTGACGTTCTTGCATGGGTAGTTTGCGTGGGTTTCCAAATACACTGTAGAAGAACACCTGGTAGTGCATTTTCAGTAGTCCACAACTTCCCTGCCACCTCAGAAGGGTATTTGGAAATAGTGCAGTTTTCAAATTCCCAGTTCCCTTTTATTCCCTACGTCCATGTATATTCCTTGTGGTTTGCTGGCTGGCTTACATGAAAGCCTGTGCTGCAAAGATACTGGCTAGACCAAAGGCTCTTTCTCAAACTGCCTGAAGTAAATGGAAGGACTCTCTGTAGCAAAGCAGCACAAAACTCCCTCCAGACACAGCTGCCGTTGTTACTACCACAATGCTGAGAAGCTCAGCTAGCTGAAGCCACGAGTGAGATGCATTTCCACAAAGCACACAGCAAACACCCTGCACAGCCATACCTGAGTTCTCTGTATAGTGTGTGCAGGGGCTTCAGCTCAGCACGGTATTTGTTGCAACAGTAATTTTCCAAAACCAACACAAAATACCTCTTTAAGAGCTGGAAAGGTCTGGAAGAGAAAGGGTATTCTTGCTGTTGCTTGGAAAGATAACTGTGGAATCACAGAATATGGATTTCATTGTCACTACATTCTAACGTCACAAGCTTCATTGTCAAAATCCATAAACACAGTGTTAAAACAAACTACACAGTGGGGTTTTTTAGATCCAATCTCGTATGATTGCGTAGTAGCTTCATCTTAATACCTCTGCTTAGGTAGTACTGAAATGATGCACTGTTTCCATCAAGGTACCAAACAAAACCTCATTTTGCTCAATAGAGCAAAGAAAGAAATCAGAAATCATTGTTCTCTGGTGGCAACGAATTTCTACCAACTCAATACAGATGACAAACACAGGATTTAATTGAGAAGGATGACCAAGATGACCAAGGACAGACTGCATCCCATGCATTCAGAAGAATGAAATTAACTTACAACACTTCACACAACCACACTATGTACTGCACTGGAATAGTGCTCAGCTGTGGTCTTCATTTCCCATATGTTTCAGTGGGTTTCTACTAAATCCCTCCCTTCTTTACCGTCTAATGACAATAATCTCACCAACATTTAGGAGAGATTCTGCTCTCACTGTTCTGGAAAGTCAGTACAATGAATAAGGAGCTGGTAGCACACGGAAAGCACAGCTAAGTGCTGAGCTGTGGAAACTGGGCAGCGTTAACAGGAATATTTCCTTCAGGGTACACGGTGTCGTTACTCCTCTGGGACGCTGAGGAGGTACCACAGCACTGTTTTTTCTTTGCATAAAGTGTCTCAAACATGGTCACTTTTTCAACACAATGTCACAAAGCACGAGACCTACATGGATGACATTCCACTCCCTAGCTTTTACTGACCCATGTTCAGAAAAGGAATCACTGCTCTCCTTGCCTGTGTTGATGAGCAGCATCAGAGGATGCAGCAATTCATTGCTCAGAGCACGACATACTAGGTCCAGTTTTGGAAACTTCCCAAAAAAATAGAGTCAAAATCCCAGGGAAGGGACAACAGGAACTATCTGAAATTTAGGTACCGTGAGTGAGAAGAGAAAGAACTGGATTGGTTTCATCTGGGGAAAAAAAGGTTAAAGAAGGGCATGATAATAGCCTAGTACTGTGGCGAAGGTTGAATTAAAGAGGTTTGGTGATGGTTAGGTATTTCCCTTCTCCACTGGAGGTAGGACATCAGCTTAAGAAGAAATCAGCTTACTTTGCAGCAAAAAAAGATTTCGATTGGATATTAGGAAAAGCTTTCTTCTTAAGTGAGTTAGGTAGTGGAACAGAGTCTAGGTTCGTTTCAGAGCTCATTCTCTGAAAGGTTTTTAAGGCTGTTACACAGGCAAAGAAGACAGTAGAACCCCAGGGATAATCCACCTGTAGAAGTAACTTAGACTGTACAGCACAAGGAGAGGATGTGCAAAGTTTGCTTCAGTCCATCTTTGTGCTCCCATCAGAAGAAGTGGAGGTAGTTTGGCCGAGGGAAGGTGTGCATAGCTATTCAAACATGCCACTAACCTGATGCAGTTTCACTGATTTATTTATTTATTTATTTATTTATTTTCCCAGACAGAAATGGGAGGTGATAGGTAAAGTTCCATTTCTGTAACTAATCATTTCACTTTTATTTTCTTTATAAAATATCTTGTATTTTTCTATGTCCTTTTAAAAGTCTTCATCTAAACATACATTTAGGTTTTATTGAAGTAAAATTTAAAACCTGAGCAAAAATTATATTTACCCATAGTTTTCATGGGAACTTAAGGATTTTAGGTTCTTCTTCTTTGGAAAAGAAGCAAACCTCAGAAGTGCTAAATCGTTTGTATCTTGGAACAGCTCTACTCTCCACAGCACTTGTGTGATCTTTGGCCCCTGGCAACTGGCAGTGCTCCTCAGGGTGCCCAGGGGAAGTACGGGAAACTGCACTGCTCAGAGCTTCCAGAGATTTGTGGGCTGGATTGGGTTTCCTGTGCTGCTGCCTTGACCTCAGCATGGCCAGTGCCTGAATCTCCGGGGGACCAGTGAAGACAGCCTGTGAACATCTTCTGCAGCTCCCATTTCCTCTTCCCTGCTTTGACAAAAGCTTTCATCGTCCCTGTAGGTTTTGCAAGACTCTTTATTTCATTTAGGGGGGTATGAGAGAAAGAATCTCACAGGATTCTGTGACTGAATCATGGCCAAAGTTCAACAAACAGCGCACTGGAGTTCAGGGGCTGCAGCTGCATTCCTGCAAGTCCTGCAGCAGGAGACCTTGGCGGGCAAAAGACAACGTGTTCCTGAGCTGACTGACACTGGGGTGGTTTAAACAGATTCCTCCAAAGCAAGCCCAGACTGGAGAGCTTCGTTTAAGACATCATCAGCCATCTCCTCATGAAGTAATCAGCTAAAGAAATAAGACTGGGCAGATGAAAACCTGGGAAGGTAATAGAAGCTGGGGGAATGGAAGTTGGTGCCTGAAACAATTAAGGGTTCAGAGGTGAGTCAGCGAAAAAACAACTGCTTTTTATTAAAAATTCATTTCAATTTCATGGGCAGGCTGGAGAAGTAATTCCAGCACAGTCTGACTTCAGAGAGATTGCTCCAGTTAGCAGGATACAGAATAGCTAAACAGTACCAAGAAGATGCAAGACATAAGTATTATCCTCAGAGCAAACTTCTACCAGCTAGATCTGCCCCAGCTGTAGAACACTAGAGAACTGAAATGTCCTTGGTGCAGGGAAATTTACAGGCTCTTTAAAAACTCCTCTCACCAAACTCTCCAAAATTGTATCACATCTAATATCTCCAGAACCAATGATGCACCAGGTCTGAAGCATTACATCACCGGCACCCGGCTTCATTGGCTGGTCCTACCCTGAGGACAAGACATTCCTTCTTGCACCTTTTCAAAGCTGCTGCTTCTCAGGAATTAACTCCTTGCAGGGAGTCACCTAGGGACAAATCTACATTTTTACATACATACATTTATTTAATACAAGAGGCTTTGTTAGCCACCGCTTGAAACTCCAAAGGAAAAGCCATGTCTCTTCAGTTCAGATTATTTCTCAACCTTCACTGCAGAAAAAATGACTATATATTTTCTGTCCTTCAGGAAGAAAAAATCAAATTGTCAGTGATATTATAAAAAGCAGAATAGGCTGAATCAAGAATACCATGCAACCTTGGTAAATAAAGAATTTATAAGGGAAAGAGAAGAGCTGCTGCTACTGCAGTGTAACAAAATATTCCTCTAATTGGTTGATTAGATTAATCGGCAGCACTGCAAAAAAGATGCTGCAGATGCAGGTTAGCTCTGCCTTGCTTGAATTTTTATTGCTCTATTTCAGTTTGCATCCAAAAATAGCTGATAGATCTAGACAGTGTTGCAGGAAAAAGAGTGGGGTACATCTGTGTGTGTATATATTGTGTGTGTGTGTTCTTTCCCCTTTCCAAATTTCCAGTTTGCCTAGTAAGTGTGAGAAATCAGTTTCATAAGATTACTGCTCAAAATCAGCTGATGAAACCCATTGCATTCTAAGTAATTTGGTTATATAACTAAAAAAAAAAAAAAAACACAGAGGAAAAAAAAAAAAAACCCACACAGAAAGATGCAAGGAAGTTTCTGGAAGATCATTTCTTGCCTAACTTTTTTTTTTTTTTTCCTGAAGAAATGTTGTTCCAGGGAGTGTCTGACTAGTTCTGCAGCTTGGCAAAAAAGCCAGACGTTACCTCATAGCTGCGGCCAGACAGCCCATTTCTATGCCAGGCAACCACTGCAGAAGCACACAGCACAGGGCCCTGCTTGATTAGCACTTCTGCTGTTTCAAGAGTCCTGGAGTGTTTTGTTCAAGGTGGGCTGCTGAGTGGGGACTCGGTGTGCTTTTGTGCAAATGAGCTTGCAGGCAGGGGGAGGCATGTGGGGTGCGGGGGAAATTGGGGGAAGGGAGGCAAAGGGACACAATAGGAGAAGGCTGCATTAATATTCTGCATTCATCTTATCTTTGGGAAATAGGATCTGTTTGATCTGACCTAGTCAAAAAATATAATAAAAACAACCCACGAAGTACCACATCCTAAAGGTCAGAGTAAAAGAAAGAGATGGGGAAACAAAGAGCTATAATGACAAAGCAGGTCAAACTGAATTAAATGTTTAATTGTCTCCCTTGTGCCTCATCAAATAGCTTTCTTTAAAGCAAGAGGGATCTTTTCTTCCAGCAAAAAAATTACCAATTCATCAGTGAGTTGGAAGGTGACGAGTGTTTGTAAACATTACAGTCAATATCATTTTCTCATCCTCTCCCTCATTGTTGATTTACCTTGTTTAACTTGTGTCATTTACCTAGTGAGGCTGTCTATATGCTGAGCACCATAAATGCTGGGGTCCCTGCACAGAATTGCAGCTGCCCAGCATTACCCTGATGTGCTTTTAGCAAACTGTACCGTTTGCCCAAGAGAAGGGCAAATAGCAGGGTACAGAGTGGGCAGAGATGCTCAGCCCTGCGCCACCGCACCTCCTCCTGCCAGTGTCCTAGGGTGACTTCCAGCAGCCGAGATGTGGTTCAGCACTCTGGAATGGAGACAGTCTGTACAATGAGCTGGGAAAGTAGGTGGCGTGTCCACGTAATAGCCCCAACTTCACAGACTCATGTTGCACATAGCTGTGGGGATGCTATAGGGCACTGGAGCTTCATGACCTGTCCTGATGTATTGCCTCTGTTCTCGTAAATGATGGTAGAAATTTCTGTTTGGAAGAGAAAAAACACCTTTTCATAATTTTATTTTATTGGGTGACAAGGTAACTACTAATAAATGCACCCTTCTGTCTGAGAGCACTGTGTGATCGTCAGCAAATTTTATATCAGACAATGCATGGGTTTGGATTATCTTTAGTAGCTCATTTTCCAAATGAGAAAAGTTATAGAAAGAGGTAAATTTAATTGGGTTTGATCACATATAAAATCAGGGGCAGGATCAAACTCTTAACAGCTCTTGACTCTGAGTCTTATATTTGACCCCTAATATAAGATGTGCACCCATGGGAGGCATGAATCAGCCCTTCTTCAGGACAACTCCTGAAACTTCTTCCAAGCCTTTTTTTTTTTTTGGCAGGGGCACTTACCAAGAAAAGCAGATTCACACATTTTTAGGAACTTCAACTGGAAGTTGGAAGAGGGCTCAGGGGGGAATAAATGTTATGTTAATAGACTTAGGGTAAAAATGGGATCCATCTGACTCCAACTGCTGTATTATAGGGCCCAACAAAATGTGTCAACACCAGGGATGGGGAAACCACAATGGGAGCTTTTCCAAGATTTATAAGAAGAGATGTGCTCTGGATCTTCCCAGCTTCACACAAGTGGGCTAAGAGCTGGTAAGTCCATTTCTCTCTCCAGTTACAGCTCTGGAGTGTAGTTGCTCTTAGCAAGTCCTTCTGCTCAGGATGTCACAGAGATCTCCTGGAAGGCTGTGCTCTAGAGGTATCCCCTAGGTTGTGTGCTTGCTAGAAACATCACAAGCTTGTTGGGGCCAGAAGAGAAGGAGATGGACATTGTACCACTACCAGCAGTTCTATCATCACACAGCCAGATGTACAGCTGCTGGGCTTTGGGTCTGTTGTGAATTCATAGGCAACCTGACAGGTTCAGGTGTGGCCTGCTTTGCAAAACCAGCACTGGTTACAGCTGGGAGACTGGAACATCCCATGAGATGGAGGAGAATGGAGGACACTCGCTGCATTTGGTCTTCTCAGGGGTTTCCCAGAGCCATATGTTACTGGCTCTCAGACCACAGCCTGGATGTATGTAGCGTGGCAGTGGTGTTTCTGGGTGTGGATGTATCAGTAGTAATCAGAGAATTAACAGAGCTTTCCTATGGTGTGGAATACAGCTGATTCCCTGGATGCCAGGGAGCCCCATGGGGCTATGTGGAGACTCCAGTCACAGGGCTGCAAAAGAGGAAAAGAAGGAAATTGCTTTTCTCTTCCTTTTTGGCAAATAAAAAGTTGGAGCAGTGAGCAGGGTGGATAGCTGGGTGCTGTGAACTCTGCTGGCTATATCCCTCTGCATCCTTCCCTTCCCAAGATCTTCTCCAGATCACTAATACAAATACATTTAAATCCCATTTTACAGTCACCAAAGGACCAAATCATTTTGGGGCCAAATTTCCTTTTTAGCATAGTTAAGTGTAGTGTAAATTTCCTCAAATTTTGGCCTGGTGCTTAAAAACACACTAGTAACCCTTGGCACATGGGAACAAATCCTAAGCCACTCCTATCTCCTCTGACTTCTTCCCAAGTGTGAGGGGATTTTGCTGTTTCTTAGCTTCTCATATCAATGATGACAAAATAACGTGGGTGTCTCAGCTCCCAGGGATGTTCTGAGCATCATTTGGAACGCTCAGGACTTCGAGTTGTTCATGAACTCATTTGGCCACTTTAGAAATCCTTGCTCAGGACACCCAGTGTGGAGCTCCTGTCAGGCTAAACCCAGGAGAGCATGTCACAGCTCATGCCAAGTCTGTGCTGCAGCATCCTCACATAGATTTAGTATAGGAGATGAGAAGACATTTGGTCAAACCTCCCCAGAGGGCACATGCCAGTGACCTGTGAGGTGGATGGTACATGGCAAGGGATTGCCCATGGCTTTGCTCAAAGCTGTGTGTGCCCCCATAGGACTGCCAGTACCTGAAACAGCTGCAGAGACCTGGCTGGACAGAAGAACCACGTGAGGTTCTCTCCCACTGCAGTGGAAACATATGCCAAGAAAAGGCAGTTGGAGGAACATAAGGCATTGGAGGTCAAGGTACTCAGTGAAAATCCCAAGGACAATTTCAACCCCACACACTAGGTTCATTTTACCAGCCTACACCACAACACAGACAGAAGGACAGTTCTTGCAATGGGAGTGGGAAAGGGTGCTTAGAGATATTTATGGAATACAGTAGAAGAAATGCATCAAAAAGTAGAAATCCTTTACTCTAACCAGACCCTCTCTTCCAGACAAATTGAAAGCAGTTGGTGAAGTGGAGACTTGCAGGGTGATGGACAGAAATGAGAACCAGCCCTGCTTACCCTGATCAGGAATGGCAACGGCATCGGTCCCAGATGTGGTCAGGAAGAGGTTACACTTGTACAGGGAGTGGAAGGAGGATGCCTATTGCTGTGTCTCGGTGTGGATGCTGGGAGTTCAGCTGTATGTGTAGGAATTGTCCGTTGGGAAATAGGTATGGACGGAGCTGCCGTTTCCTGAGAAGATAACAGAGGTATTACCATTAAAGAGTAGAGATTGTTGAGATTGTTTGGGGAGGGAGAGAAGGGAATGAGAGAAGAGAGAGCTATTTGAGAAGGAAAAGGATTTATTAGCCTTTGAAAGTGGGGATCTGAGAGCGGCTGGAATGGGGCTGCTATGTCATTATGGGCTGCAGTTGGAGATGTTTCAGAGAGTAAACTAGTAATAGAAATATTTTATAGGCCACCTGACCAGAAAGAACAACTGGACTGTGAAATGACTGTGCAAATAAAACAGGCATGTAAAAAGGAGAGAGTGGTAGGAATTGAAGATTTTAACTACCCAGGCATAGACTGGAATACATTAAGGGAAGGAAAATCAGGCTGGAGGTATGTTTGCAGATCAGACACAGGCCTGCTTTCTAATTCAGTCTGAGCATCAACTGCACAGCTTGGGTATTACAAAGGGACTGCATGAGGACATGCACAATAGGGGAGAGCCCTGGGGAGGCAGCTTTGACAGCTCCAAGGGAAAAAAAGATTTTAAAGGTGGATTGTGAAGCAAAGGATAAAGAAAAAAAAAAAAGAAATAGTAGCTTTGGTCTGAGTGGCCTTCGAGTTTGAATTTCAAATATTCAGGTTTTATTGGGCTCACAGTTCCACAGAAGCAATCAGTGGTGTGTCTGCACGTGTCAAATCCTGACCCACTAATGAATGAACTCCTGCAGTAACCCAGCTTTATCCCAGGTGAAGCTCTGTCTGCCATTACTCAGGCCTGGGGAAATAGGGCCTGTAATGAAATCCTGGCCTCGCTGACACCAGTGGTAAAAGTCAGACTTGATTTAACGAGGCCAAGATTTCATGTCTGATGCTCATCATCTCGTTGGGTGGGAAGATGATTGGGGGAAGTGGGAGTACAAAGATGGTTTGAGGAGCCACAGAGACTCCCCAGTGGGAAGGTCTGGGGTTTCATCACCTGCCACATGTACCTCTAAAGAGTCATCAAAGACTGAGAGACCCACCATTAAAGGTAATAATTTCAGACCACTAAGAAGCAAAGCTTGAGACCATTAGCATCTGCACCTCTGAGAGCATAGCCAAGAGGATCTGGCAAAGGTTTATTCACCAAACATGGTTTGGGTGGCCTGGTTCCAGGTCCTGGGCTATGAGCTCCTGGAGATGCAGCCATCTCTGTGCAAAAATGAACACTGGGTCTGGAGTCAGCTGGTGGCAGGGGCTGGTGCCTACAGACTGCAGGGCTGCAGGGTCTCACTCCTTGCTAGGCAGCTCTGAAGTAACTTGGTAGGGACAGGGCTGCCTCCAGGGCTTCAGTGCTGCCCATACAATCTGCTTGTGTTCATAAACACAGAACTAACTGAAAGTGTGTGGGGGTTTTGGTTGGTTGGTTGGGGTTTCTTTTCATAATTTTGGAGAGTTCTGCATTGTTAATTCTTTTTGTTGGCTGATTCAAAGGTGCTATTACCAGCTACATATGAGCATGACTGATTTTTATGTTTGGTTTTTGGTTTTTTTTAAATCAGGGGAAAATTGATCTCTTTTAGGCACGGTGCTATGTATGTATATGTATAAAATGGACAAGGAATAGCTAATTTGTGAGCATTGTAGCTGTCATGAATCATACGCTGTTTTCTTGTAGCCCATATGCTTGACTTCACCTCATATTTCCTGATGAAAAAAATAAGTAGTATGGTAGGTAAATTTGAGAAGTTTTAGGAACTTGCAGATGGCTCTGAAATAGATGCAGATATGAATAGCAAGGTATGAATTTTTTTACAATTGTAGAGTTACTGCCAAAAAATAGCCTTCTTCTTTATTTCTTTGTGCTTAAAAAAAGCCCCCACATATATATGTGTGATTAGGGGAAGCAGAAGGAAGAGATTGTAAAGCATAAAAAGAAACCCCAAACGCCAGGTACCAACAGGTGCCAGTGAATCACAGCTCTTAGTCACCATTACTGGCTGCATGAATCAATAGAAGACTCTGACTATTAAATAAAGATTCAGCCTTTGTATAAAATATTACCTGATAACCAGCCAGTCTGTATTCAGTGAATGCTTCATGGAAGACTCAGACTGAGACCTCAGAGAGACAGCTCTGTGTACAATCACTTAGCAGGAGAAGCAAAAGTTGAATTTTAAGAGTCCTAAAAAAAAGAAAAAAACCACCAAACCCCCCCCTACTATAAACATAATCCAAGTTTTTAATTGGATGAGAATGAGCACTTCAGTAAAATGATTTGGAGTGCAAAGGCTACCAGAGAGAAAGGTAATTATATTTGTGTAGCAAATGTTTGCTCAGCAAAATGAAGCGTGTCGTGACAGGGGCCCGAACCTCCACGGGCGCTGTGGGTGGCGCGTGATTCGGGTTGTGGCACAGAGGGGAACGCGGACCCAGTGCTGGGCGGCTTGGGGCAGAGGTGCAGCTGGACACCCCATTCTGTGCAGGGACGGGATCCATGTGCTGCCCTAACTCCTGGCCCCACTGCAGCTCTGAACACCGGAATCCAACAGCAGCAATTTGCAACCCATGTTGCTGGTGCCCAGAGCCAAGGACACATCCACTGCAACTGCCGCTGGCAAAGAATGTTGAGTCAAATACAAATGCCTCTTCCCTGCTTTCCTGTCTCCCAAACTTTTCAGTTTGGCAGGCAAAAGTCCCCTCCCCCCAGAATACAACTGAAAATAGTCACTATTCAAACAGATTTTCTTTCAGTTGGTAATATTTTTTTGGAGGTGAGATGTGCATTTGTTCATTAAAACTGAGACTTTTTTCAAGAAGAACAAACACGATCTGTGACAATTGTCTCCGAGTTGCTAATCCATTTTTCCACCTCCTTCTCCTTTAACATTTGGTGGAGAGTTTTCATCCATTCTCAATAAAGACTACTCATTAAATGACTCTTCTAGCAGAACTGGCAGGGTGTAATAAAGAGATTTTTAATCCCTTTTTACTCCAAACAACATACGGGCAACAGATATTTTCAGTTTGATTCACCTGGAGTTGTTGTGGGGGCTCTTAAGAATCTGATTGCATTTCTCAAATCTGCTCAGAGGGTTTTAAGCAGCAGCTGATGTCCCAGTTTCTAAAATGTAATTTGTGAAATGCTTTTGAGATGCTTAAACTTCCTAAAAGGCTCCTGACTGCCGACGTGTAGTCGGAGAGAAAGGCAGCCCTGGTCTGGCTGGCACGGGGGGACGGTGCCATCATGTGTGGTGTGACCCAGGGCGAGGACTGTGCCGGCTGGTGCTTGCTGAGACCTAAATCCTCTTTGGCCTCTGCTGTCTGCAAAGCTGCGCCTGCTTCTTCTGCAGCAGGAGCTGCCGGGATGCTGCAGTCTGGGAGAGGGCTGGGATTTGCTCTGCGAGAGCCAAGTGTTGAGCTGTACTGCTGGTGCTTGGGATAATTAAACAATAGGAGCAAAATGATTAATAAGGTTCTTTTCTAAGGCATGGAGAAGGCTGAAGGCCTGGAGAGGGGCCACTGAATTTGACTAAATAAACTTAGCAGAATAGGAAGATTTTCAGCAATTATTGGCTCATTTTTTCCTCAGGCTTTCTAACCCGTCGCTTTAACTTATTGGCTTAAGACACTCCTTACACCCACATCACATTTTGCCTTGGGCCATTCTGCTGCTCTTGACAGCTGTCTAGGGCAAAAGGAAATCACCCGACCACAAATGTTTTCTCATAACTTTATAACAAGGGGATCTGAAGAAGTAAAAACCTTGGAGGTTCAAACCCTGCTTTAAAAAGCGAGATAAAATTAGGACCTGAAAACCAGGCATTGCCCTCTGCCACCCGGGCTGTATATCCAGTTGGGCTGCTGTGTACACAAATTAATAGCAATTAGCAGCAATTTGAAAATGGTTACCTGAGTTGCTGAAGTCAGGGTGATAATTAGAACCCAAATCGCAGCCACTCGGTGCTGCTGTTTTGTACCTGCTTGGCAATGCAGATCAATGGGGAAGTGCTGGGATGTGGCTGGTGTGGTGGGACCTCTGCAGGGGCTCAGTCCCATCTGCAGGTGGATGATAGTGTCTGGGGACAGGTCAAGAGTGGCAGGGCACGTGGGCAGGGTGGTTTGCCCTCCAGCAGTGGCAGGTGGGCAGGACAGTCTCCATAGGATGATTAGTGTTCAAGGTAAAGATAAATCACATTCATCACTGATCTGGCTGCTGACCATGCCAGGGTAGGGAAAAGGGAAAGATTCCTTAAAGCCCACCCAGCCTGCGTGAACTGTGCCAGCAGATGCAGAGCCATGGTCACACACCTTGCCATGGAAGCAGAACTTCCTTGTGCAAGCTGCCTGGTTGTCTTCATTGAGCTTGTGAGCTGGCTTCATCGATGGCTGTGAATGTGCCTCCAGCACCCTCCAAGTGTGCTTGTGTTAGCCCTGCCCGCTGCACAGCTCGTCACACCGCTGGCAGCTGCTCTCACGGCACATTTCTGACGTGTAGTGGAGATTTCAGCTGTTGAGGGTTTCAGTACAGTGTCACCTCTGAACTGGAGGTGCTCAGTGTTGGCTGCGCTGTACACCTGAAACACGCTGAGTAAAGGGCGTCTGTGAGGGAGAGACATCAAAGGGACTGGGAGCAGACACATGTCCTAACACTGCACCGATGGACATCACAGTTCAGTGATGTTCAGCTTGTGCTCCATCATCTGTTGGTGGTCCCTACAACAGGTGGATCAAGCAATGACTAGAAAATAATAAAACCCCTCTCCATCTTCCCACACAGCCAAGCTAGCAAAGAAACTGTGGGAAAACAAAAGCAAATTAACGAGCAGTCAGTGTTTAGGGTCTTTTGTTTTCTCTGCAAATGGGTGCAAATGAGTCTTGGGACTGCTTCATGAAGGTCAGGGGTCCTTCAGATGTCCAAAGCTTGAGGGATCCAGCTGGATCTTGCTCAGATATCCCTGTCTGAAGACAAGGCAGACAATGAGCTGCCTTTTTATTTCTTCATGTTTTACTTAAACCTCTTCTTCCTTTGAATCTGTTTAGAAAAATGTACTCAGTCATTGTTCCACACCCCTGTCCCCTTCCGCAGAGAGGAGGAATGGGGAGGTTGTTGTGGTTTTAGTGTGAGTGTGACTCTGCCTGTCTGAACTAGTGAGAGATTAAGCAACCTGCCCAAGGTCACAAATAACTCGCTGACTTTCCCTGATGATTTTCAATACAACATGTGCTCCAGCACAAGTCCTCTTTGGACAGTTTGTGTTTCCAGTTTTACTGTGCCTACCTGTATATGACAACTTTCCCTTTTTTGTACAATTACCCATGCTCAGCCTGACAGCCCAGTTTGAAGGAAAATTGGTGTATTGTTCCCAGGAATAAATCTGTCTGCAGTTTTTATAATGGTTGAGTATCTGGGCCTTTCTGTCTTCACTGTTCTTTCTCCAAAGTTGTGTTGGAAAATCTTGAAGGGATGTTCTTGTGGCTCTGAAATGTCCTACCCAGTTCTGATTTCAGTCTGCAACTATGACATGTGGCTGAAAGCTCAGCTGCACACATCCTGACCCCCTTGCTAGCAGCGTGGTCAAACTCTCAAATCTTGCTGGAAGAACAGTTGGGGGCTCGTGGCACCGCTCCATGGTGCATCCAACAGGGACAGAAACAAAACTGCAAAGCAGTAGCTACGGGCTATTAAAAAGCATAATTAAAAATTTAATTACTTCTGAAAATAGTAGTGTCACTGGCTAGACATGCAAATCCCACTGCGAGCCAAGTGAGAAATTCAGGTTTCCATGAGGACCCTTGTTGGGTGCCCTTAGGAGAGTGGACTGAGATTATGGGATCCTGGTAAAACGGGCAATGAGTGCTGTACCTGTCCCAGCTAAACCACCCTCCCCAAACTGCCTTCCCTCCACAGCAGTCTGTCTGTCCGTCTGTCTGCCTCCCATTGCTGTACTTATCTGATGGTCGAAGTCACTTACTCTTATTTACATTGCCCACAGGGCATGTTGGATTGGAGCACATTCCCTCTCTTGTTACAGTTGATGAATGCAGCCTTATTAAAATATCATCTCATCCTCACACTAGATTGCAGTCTAAGATAATACGTGTTTTTTCTATATCGTTTATACAAGAAAGATTATGTTAAATGCCAGACCCAGTAAATATTTCAAGATCCACTGCATTGCTGAGAACAGTTTCTCCCCGGGCATATGTTTCAGAGCCAAAGAAAACACTTTAAAAATTTCCTTCCTGTTTAATTTTTTTTTAAAGGGCATTTTCCCTATATCTTTTACTGAAATGACAAGTTGTCATGTTCCATGATCTTATTACAGTTGCAGATGTAACTCAGCAGGGAATCTGCCCAAGTTTACATTTAAAATCATGAGACCCTGATTCTGGTTTTTGGGGGTTTTTTATCAGTTTAAATCTTTCTATGGTGTAGGACTTCCAGCTTTACCTCATTGTAATCAAGATCAGAATTGCTCCTAATTATAACACTTAACTCCTGTGTAGTGCTTTAAACTTTCCAGGCTCTCTATATTCATCAATTAATTAATCCCCAAAGCAGTATTACATTCCCACTAGAAAAATGAGAAACCAAAGCAGGAGAGTGAGAAGAATTTGCCAAAAGGCAGAGGTGATGGAGCTGCTGCTGACACCATCAAGACACCGCCTGGGTCCCTCCCTGCCCTCTCCTGACCGTGCTGTGATCACACGAAACAGCACCCAGAGGGTCCTGGAAAGATCCCACAGTGGGATCTGGGTTCCTCTAGATGTTGAGGACTAGGTGATGGTTTAGAAAACCAAAAAAGCTTGGAAAATCATCTGTCTCTAGAAGAGCTTATAAGGTGTCTCACTGAGGCCTGCCAGTCCATGTGCATTGCTGAGCTTTTGTCAGGAGCGGGGCAGAGGGATGGCCAGGCTCTAGAGATACAACCTCAGAGCCCTGAAACGTTCCCTTAGAGAGACAGACAGACATATATATGTATCTCTGGAAAAGCATATTTAGGACTAGCCATATGTCTGAAAAGCTTCCAGGTCTGTACACCTAATGCAAGCAAAGGTGATGGTCTTTACCCTTGGTGGAACTAGATGTGTCCCATATTTCAGGCATTTACTCCATGCTCCAAAGACCTCACTGTCCTGGGCTGATGTTGAGCAAGGTTGATGACAGCGATGAGTGAAACAGCTCAGGGAGGAAGAGAGCAGCCCCAGCTCTAATCCCAGGGTCTTTTTGCAGTTCGTTCTCTCTCCAGTCCATACTGGCCAGGTTGTCCTTCCTGTGCAGGGAAATTTCCGGGCATAGCTGTGCTGCAGCAACTGCTCTGTGCAAGCTGCACCAGGATAAATCCCTGCATACATTGTGGAATAAAAGCTGTGGCTGCACAGAGACATGCTTCCAGAATAAGATAAATTGTATTCCAGAATAATATCCAGGCAGGGTATTTTACTGGCCTATCTGTAGTGGATTAATTATTCTAGTACAGCTGTTCTGGGAAGGTATTTCCCTGTAGACAAGCCCATGGCGGGTAAAGGGGAAATGTGAGCTTGTTGAGGGATTAGGCAGAAGGGTGGGACGTGTAAAGGTTCAGCTAAGCTTCAAATAAATGAATTGAAACCTTTGGAGGTTTCCCCATCGCTTGGAGATCACATCACTTTTATCAAAGAGAATAAAAAGGACTGAGATGCAAATTTTTTTTTCATACTAAGTCAACCAACTTAGTTGGAGAGGGAAAAAGAGAGAAGTGACTTCAAGAGGAAAAGCAGGTTACATGGACTTTAGATTATGTGATTTTGGAAGGTGTGAGTCATTAGGAAAGAAGAGGAGGGGGGAATCATTTTCTCTGGTCGCTATGCAGTACTGCAGAACAGTTGTTCCTGTGTTTATTTCTGTGTTTTCCAGCACGGAAATTGTTGGCATGCACCATTGTGAGATAGGGACTGTGCAAACTCAGAGAAAAGCAAATATTCACCAATACAATAGCAGCTGATGCCAACTGTAACACCTGACACAAATATGTTAAACATATCAGAGAAGGAGGAATCATTAAATGAAACAAGTATTCTTTTAACTTTCATTTCCTGAAGGGTTTTTTATTTGTTTGGGGATTTTTAAGAATAACTGGAACAACTGCACTGGACTGGAAGTGCACACCGAGTAAGAGCAGAGGGAAGAAATCTTTGATTTCTCTTTTGTATTACAGAGTCTGAAAACAGAGAGAAGTACTGCATTAAAAATAGGGGCAGCAGGAGATTGAATGGTTTATTCTTCTTGCAATATATTAATATTTTTAGTCAATATTTCATTAATATAATTCACTCTCACATGCCTTTCTGCTTTTCTCAAGAAAAATTGAAAATCAAATAGAAGCAAAACCAGCTGTTGTTTGTGTTCCTCCTGAAGGTCCTCTCTCCTGTGCATCTGAGTTTGTCCCTTTCCCCCATTTTAATAGCTTTTTCAACCCTGCGGTTGATAAAGTCAGATTATTATCAAATTGTTTATATTATTGCCTACACTAAAATCAGCCCTTTTCAAGGAAATTAACTTAAAAGCAGCCAAGTCTGCCAACATGGCATCATCTGTTGGAAATGCCTCTGGTCATGGCTGCTTTTCTCAGATTGGTTACAGGTACATGAATCATTGCAGCATTTTTATCTTGCTTTCTCTGACCTTGCTTTTTCTTTTCCTTTTTATTTTTTTTTGTTTGTCCTTTGTTTTTTTTGAGCAGATTCACAGAGCAGAGTCATGCAGGAGATGTTGCAGCATTAACCTGGGCTGCCAGGCAGCTCTTCATTACACACCTGTACGCAGTGTGTTCGGTGCCGTGGCTGCTCCGGGCCCGTTACAGGTCACGTTCCTGTGATTGTTGTTGTCGTTGCTTGTAGGGCATCTCAGGGGCCTCTTCCCTGTGTGCTGGGTCAGGATACAAGCTCTGCAAAGCTGGAGCAACCTCAGCTCTGGTCTCTGCTGTACGATAGCCAAGGGTTCAGCCTGAGCATCCTGACTACTGGTGCCAGGGCAAATCCCTGCTCAGGTTATTGCATCCTCTGTTTACTTCTCAGTGTGAGGGCACTCTCTATGCAGAGGCAACCTAAAGCTCACCAGACTGAGAGGTGTTTGCTAAAGGACCCCAGTGCAGCAGTCCTCCTCCCACCTAGCCCACCTCTCCCTTGTGGATTGGCATCCCGTGGTTCCCTCCCTGGGGGAAGCAGCTGCTGTGCAGGCTCAGGGCTTGTCCTGACCCTGGGTAAGGAGAGAGCTGCGAGCACAACCCAGAGCTCTCAGATGTGTCTGTGTTCACCAGTGCAGACACAAAGTACACAGCAGGAGAACATCTGCCTACAGGGAGTACTGTGGAGGACTTCTAATGCTTGAATAATTTCTGTCTGCTCTGGTGCAAAATGGACAGATCCCAACCCAGAATGTAGCAAAGTCAGATGCTGGATTCTCTTCTGGCTGAATACATTACCCCTGACCACAGCTCTGTCCCATCCTGGATGCTCTTCCTTTGCTCTGCAGACAGTCAGGCAGCAGCACAGGGCTCTGGCAAACTGTGGGCTGTGAGGAACCTCTGTGTGGAGTTGTGCACCTTGGCAGTGCCCCACGTTTGGAGGCTTTGGACCCCCCGGTGTGTTTGTCTGTCCCCAGTCTCATGAGAGGGATGGGAGTGGAGCTCAGGTCCAAATGCAGGTGCTAGTCTCCTGTATAAAGAAAAAACTGGTGTTTGGGGAAATTTCTTTTCTTGCATATTTAGTCTTGGCCTTGATCTGTCCCTCTCCATCCCACAGAGTTACCTTCTCCCCTGGCATGGTGTATTTGTTTTTCACTGGTCCTTCAATACCTGCATTGCTTCTCTCCCAAAGCTTAACTCTTCTACAAAAGAGGCTCAGATGTGTTTTCTATATGTTCATGGTTAGGCTAGAAGAGCCATTCAGACAGGCTAAGAAAACCCAGCCAAGCAGGTCAGAGGAAAGAAAGCCTTCGTATTCTTTGTGGGTTGCTCTCATGGTTGGTGAAACTGGCAGGACAAGAAAAAAAAAACCCTGTGTTTGTCTGTGTGTGTGTATGTGGAAATCTTTGTAGCTCCAGTCTAGACCTTCCCTGCTGTTCAGGGAATGAGGGAAACTGCAGCTGGAGCAGAAAGGCTGGGTGAAATCATAATAGTCCCATTGACATCAGCCTGCGCTTGGCGGACGTGCAGACCCAACACCCTGTCAGGGAAAACGTCTGACACTCGTGCTGACACTCTGCTGTGACTGAGGGACCCTGGCTAGCACCAGTTGTGCTGCTTTCTCATGCAACAGCCAAAATACCAATCAGGACACTTCCTCTGAGCTTTAAGTCGATCCAGGAGAGCTGTAGATCAGATGTTGCATAAGTAAACAGCACTGTAGCACCCCATTTATACAGGGACATGTATGAGGTATGATGGGAGTAGCTTTTCCTTCCACAGTGCCATCAATGCTCTCCACTTCTGGTGTGAGAAAATCACATACGCTGCCCTGGAGACTGAAACACGCTGAGGTTGGCCAAAGTCGATGCATTGAGCCATATGTTGACCCAAATCATCAGGAGATTCTGTGGGTTTCATGTCCCAGCTTTGTTGCTTTCAGGCCCTCCCTTGTGTTTGTCAGGCTTCCAGAGACTGATGTCTGGCGTTCCCACCCTGTCTGCCACCCAGTCCCAGCGAGCTTTTTGCTGGAATGGGAGCCTTTGATTTTTCATTTTGAAATAACTTTGGGGGTTGAAATTTCTTTCCTGGGTGTTTTTTTTTTTTTTGAGATTTCAGCTGAAAAGAATAAAAAGGGTATATCCAAAACAAAACCTTTTATGTTGGGGGCAAATGAAATGTTTCCCCATTTTTCTGTCTCCCCCCCCACCCCCTTTTCCTTTTTCCTAATTTGATAATGCTTTAAAACACAAACTGGAGTCAACCAGAAATGATGTTACTGTACTATTACCCTCTTTTTCCTTCCTTTCCTTGGCACTGCTGCATTGCACTGCCTGCATCCTGACTTCCCCAGAAGATACTTCCCAGGAGCCTCTTTTTCCTTAGAACTCCAACCCCAGCTCCCCAGGTTGTTCCTGTATGTACCAGATTAATGACATCAACTCCACCAGTCTGTATCTGCGGCTGCAAAAATAGCAAGGTGGTGACTCAAAATGAAAAGTGCTTTCCAAGTGGTTATGTTGTATTTAGTATATTAACCACCACTCCTCAGAGGAGGCGGATGAATGTGGAGGAGGAAGAGGTTGTTTTGGAGATTTTGTGCGAAACTTCTCTTGACTGACAGCATTCTGTGACAGTTCCCAAAGCAGTGCTTTTTACTGGCTCCTGAATTCGCTTATCTTTTGACAAATCTCCTCCCCAGCCTGTTGCCTCTCCTCCTTGGGATACTGAGGCATTGTAAAGAAACACCTGGTACGATACCCTCGTGGCACAGGGACATGGGATGAAGGCAGCTCAAGAGTCAGCTCTGGACAGATGGGCTCATAGTGGAGCAACAGCTCCTGCAGCCTTCAGGGTCATTTTGGCCCCAGTGACCAAAATTTTGGTCATGTGTCCCTGATTATTTTCTGAGCTGCTGCTGACTTTTAAGACCTACTGCATGGTTAACTGATGGAAAATAAAACCTTTATAAGCACTACTGGCAGCAAGGGTGGGGGAGGATCTTATTATGGAGCCGTATATGGCACGCTGGCCTGTGCTATAACTGTGTATTTCAATTGTGCTCTGCAAACTTTGCCCCTGCAGACTGATGGAAAATGGCTAGATGGAGCATGGATTCATTTTCTAAAGGAAATGAGGATATAAATTCATTTAAGGAATGACATGCCAATTTTTCTTGCTCCGTTTTCCTCTCATAATAAACGGTGCAGCTGCCAGGAATTTTTGTGAAAATAACACTTGCTTTCTTCCCTTTTTTTCTCCTCCTTTTTTTTTTTTCTTCCCCTAAATCCTGCTCAAATGATATAAAAGACCCAGAGCCAGTTATATCATATTTGAGATCTCAGCAGAGGTAAACCTCACTGAACAAATGAAGATCTGTCCCTGAGTGCTGACAATGATAGTGACATAGGCTGCAACATTACTTCCTCAAAACTTGGAGAAAATATATAACCCATTTACTTAATGGACTGAGCTATAATGTCATCAGTTAAGTGAATCCCGTGAATAAAGAACAAGATGAAGTAATTGCTTTCAAAACATTTCTGAAATGAAGTAAAGCTTCACAGTGACTGCTCTCCTGGGGTCTCATTGATAACCTCTTTTGAGCAAAGTTTGTTCTTCTGTGATGCAGAGATCATTTTCCAGGTATAATTAAGGACTCCATTCACTGGCCAGCGTTCAAGGGGGCTGCTTGATCTAACCCCACTGTGCCTGGGTTTGTGGATTGCCATCTTGGTTTGGTTTAAAACATAGCAGCTGGAGTAAGAGCCCCCTGTAACCAGGTTCTAGGGGAGCACAATCTGAAGTGCACAAACTCACACACATATACTGGATTTCAGCTATATTTCTGGAGGTGCTGAGCACCTGTAGGTCCTGTGTACAGCAGTTAGAAATGCAGCCAGGAAGTCACACAGAAAGCTGGGGTGTGTGTCCCAGCTGGGACAGTTTCGGAACAAATGAAGAAACTCTACTGGTCTAATGTTGCAATCGTCTCTCCTTGAGTGCTGAGGGAGACCAGCAGAAGCAAGGTCTGCAGGATTTGCAGGTTAGCTTTCACTTGCCTTTGGCTTTTTTTCTTAAGAGGCAAATAAACTGGACAGAAAAGGCTACTGTGCTTCCCCACAGCAAAAGCTGAAATGAAAGGCTTACCTGTCACTGAGTGGCTTGTGATCTGTCTGTAGAGACCCTCTCTGTGCTCCATGGTTTCAGGGGTGTTGAGCCCTTGAGATCTAGGTCTAGACCATTTTCTGATAATAAAAAGAAACAGCAGTTGGAAATGCTGGTTTTGTAGTCCACAGGATAGAAGAGTTGTTTTCCTAAATCTTTGCAGCTTTTACTGGTAACCTGTGACAAAACCAGAAGACTGTGTTGGAAGGGACATCTGGGGGTCATCTAGTCTGACTGTTCAGGGCAGGGCTATTTTCAAAATCAGATCAGGTCATATAAAATAATCAGTTTAGCCCTTGTTTATAATTTTTAGAGGTTTCTGCCTCTGTCACTACACAAAGAGCTAATCTGCCATTTGGCACAATGAATTAGGCAGAAATTTCCAGCTGCAGAGCAAAAACAAGATAGAGAGGCAAGAAACTTGAGGTAGGTCAGCTGTGGGCAGGATAGCTCCTTTCTTTGTCTGTGGCAGATCCACGAGGCAAGGTTCCCACCCCTGATTCCCATCTTCCCTCCTGTCCCCACTGCCTGGCTGACAAAGGTGGTGGGACCCTCACAGTTGTGCAGTGTGAAACGAGTGGTTGTGTGGCTGTGCTCTGGGGGTCAAAAACCTTGGGGAGCAGGGGCAGGAACAGGGGTGGTAACTGTTCACCAACTGTGCTTACAAAGCAAAATCAGCAGCCCTCCCTTCTTCCTAACTCTCCTTCCTTGTCCTTTGCACAATGCTCCTATCTGCCCTTCTCATGTAATTTTTGTATTTCCCTCAGCAATATTATTTGCACAATGGTTTTTTGGGGGTTTTTTTTCCCACATGCTTATTTTTTTGGCTACTGCACATTGGCTGAAATGTTTAGTTCTTTCCATCTGACTTAGAGGTTTCTGGTCTTACAATTGCTCTGGAAAAATTCAAGTGCTTAATTAGCATGCAACTACTGGAAGGGAAGACAAAAAGGCAATATACAGTCACATTCTTTTTGTCTGACAGAGAGGAGAGCCCTGTGCTACAAACAAACCAAGTTTCATCAAGAGATCTCTTCCCATACCACTGCCTCGTGTGATTTCCAGCCAGTGCCTGATCTCTCTGAGCCTTCTTGCCTACCTCCTGCTATTGTGTCTTGCTTTTCTTTCCCGTTAATTTATTTTCTTATCTGTTGAGGTGGTGAGCAGCTTAGGGCAGGCACCATCCAACCTAAAAAGTACCTGTGTCAGTTAGCAAAGCACTTGCCCTGTGATCCTTTTGCACTCAGTGGGGAAGAGAGACACCTCAGAATGATTCAGATCTGAAGTGGGATAAATCACAGCTCTTAAAAAGCCTTTTTCTCTCCATTAGATGCAGTGGGAACCTAAAACTACTATGTTGCTAACCTGGACAAAGAAAAGCTAGTGGGAATCTGTGCAGCCAGAGCATATGCAGTGTTTATCACAAGCAGCTCAGCTGAAAACTTTTAACACCTAACTATAACAAATTATAATGCTAGGAAAAGCTCCTTTTCCTGGGTTTCTTTCACACAAAGAATCTCATTGCTGAATATCACTATCAAAGCAAGCAGAGCAGAAATGACTTGGGCTCTTTTTTGTAATAGCAGTGAAGGACTGTAAGCAAAATCAAGCACTGTTCTGAGAATAAATAAAAGAGCAGGGATCTGTGTTAAAGCAGCCCTTGCAGAAACTTAGAGGAAACTTAAGGCCTGATACTTTATTTGCAAAGCAAAGAAGAATAATGAAGATACAGTGATTGGAGTGGGGAGTTTCCCCTGTTGGGTCATTCTTTAGTGGAAGCATATATTCTGCTATGATGAGCAGACTGCCTCGTTAGAGCTGATCTAGGTGGAAGAATTACTTTGAAGGGGAAAGCAACTGGCTTCAGGTTTAGCTGCTTGGCTTCTAAATTAAAAAAAAAAAAACAAACAACCAACTTGTGGGATTAAAATAACAAAATGGTGAACACCAGCAAGAAGTCTCACTTTAAAAAACCCTAAAGAACACCTACCCCCAAACCTCTCAATGGGCCAAATGGTCTTTTGAAATGTGATATTTGGTCTGAGAACTGCAGTAACAATGGAGCATGGAAGTCACTAAGGGGTTTCTGAAGGCAGTTGCAACTGCTGGGTATGAGGATGGAAGAACAGGTCTCTTTAGCTCATCTGGTGCAGTCACCTCTCTTTGTCCACCCTCTCATTTTCCATACATCCCTGCTGCCCTCTCCTCCCTGGAACATGTGAGGATTTTTCTTTTGCTTACCACCCTGTGCTTGTGCAGTGCCCACCACAGAGCTCTGTTCTGCTGCATAGACTCTGTGATGAACCACTCCTGCACGTGCCGAGTTGCAGGACTCATCAGCCAGCAAGTGGAGGACAATCTCTACTGTAGCTAACATAGCCACTGCTTAGGTAAATTAGCAATACAATTCTAATAATTAATTTGCTAAAGCCTTTTCTCATGGGCAGATTTCCTGCTACAAAATCATGACTCAGGCACCACCGTTTTCAGTGGTCCATTCCTCAAAGGATGAGTGTTTTCCACCCAACAGGGCATTGAATCCATTCCCTAGGACGTGTTAGGTATTTGTGCAAGCACCATGTCGAGGTGTTGTTGTTATGGTAACTCTTCTGTATTAGTCTTGATTCCACATATAGTGCAATTATGAATGCTGCTGTTTTAAAATAATCCGAGCTGTCTCCAGTCCAGGGAGCCAGCATTGCTCGGTAAGACCTGCACATCCACACCGAGGCAGAGCTGCTTTACCATATGTTGTTAAAATAAAAAGTTGATGAGGGAAAATAACACATCAGAAATATTTCTGTGGAAAATCAACGGAGAAGTCCACATTTCCCTTGAACTTTTCTCCACAGCTATAAGACAGACACGTACTTCTTTTTTTTTTTCCCTTTTAAATTAATTCAGCCTTGGTTCTCAGGTAATCACATGAGTCCAAATAAGCCAGACTGCACTGTACTAATTGAAATGATTACATAAGCTGTGATACTTACACAGAGGTGTTTTAGAAAAGCTCACTTTTGCCCAAGTCTGTCAAGGTTCAGAAAGTGTCCATCCATGCAAACCTTCCTCAGTGTATCCCCAAAAGCTAGGGGAGGGGGCTGGAAAGCAGAGGGGCACGTGCAAAGAGATGGTGTCCCCGTGCAGTTACTGCCAGGGGCCTTGGGCGAGGAGGCAGGGCCAGCTGGAGACCCAGGGCAGGGTGAGACCCCCTGACCACTGTGCACGGAGGGGAGAGGGGACCTGTGCTTTTTGTCTTCTCTGGCAATAACTGACTCTGCCCCAAGGCGTGTGATGATCTCGGGAATAGCTCCCTCAGACCTGGTCAGGAATCTGTTAACCTTTATCCCTGTAGTAGAGAGGGTCCAAGCAGCATCGTGACCTGCAGGGCCCAGTGTGCTCAAGCTGTGAGCAGTTTCTTCAGATCAAAGTTTGAATTTCACAGCTCCAAACTTCTTCTTAACTTGCAGCCTCCAGCCCAAAGCCTCTTTGTCCTGGCCAGTGGCTACCACCTTGGCCTTAGACAGATGGCTCCTGCCAGGTTCATGCCAACACTGCTGATGGCCCACAGTGCAAGGACCTCCTCTTGCCCCCTCCTCTTCCAGGTTTAATCTGCTTTTCCCTTCTCTGGATGTGAAGCAGCTCAGATCTCAGTGCAATATTAAGGACACACAAAACCACTGAGGACTGCGGCTCCAGTGTCCACAATTTGCCTCAAGGCTCCAAAACATTCCCTGGATGTTGCCCAGGGGACTATAAATCCACTTCTATCTCTCCAGACTTTGAAGGACAGACATTTTCTCTTAAATAGACTTCTCTGTTCTCATTCCCTTATTTATCTGGAGCTGACACTTTAACACAGTAGAAGCAGCCAGGCACTAAAAACAAAGAGAAACTCAAGTCCTTGACTTCTTCTGAGACTTGCAGCCTGTGTTTAAGAGAAAAAAAAAAAATCTAACAACAGAGAAAGCACTTTTACAGATTTGTCTCTGGCTTTTCTAAAACATCAGATAGGCAGAGCAAAGATTAGTGGTTTCTTCTATTTCATGAGATACTAAAAAAAAAGAATAAAAATATTTACAGAATAAAAAAGAAAGAAACAAAGAAACAAAAGACTGAGTACACAAGGTGTTCCTTTGGTTTCTTGGGAAAATGTGCAGTGAGGCTCGAGATTGTTTGTCTGCATTGCAAACCTTCACATTGAGCTTTTGAAAAATGTTTCATTTAACTAGATACTTGACCCTCTGTGTGGATAATGTGCCTCTAGAATGAAGGGAGGAAAGGAGGAGGCAAGGAAGAAGAAAGGAACTGTCTTTGCTCCTATTATCTTCAAAGACTGTGACATTTCTGCAGGGCTGCTAGACAAACTGTGAAGGAGAGCTCTCCCATCCTTCCCCCCTCCTGGAGACATCATCTTCCACCCCGTCTGGGGGAGGGCTGATTTCCCTTTCTAACCATTTGCTGCAGCGTGTTTTACCAGGCCTCCACTGCAAATAAACCAGATTACCCAGCTGGGCTGCCCTCAGCAGAGGGTATTACCACTCCAAAGACTGAAATCAAGGTTTTTCACTTCATGTTCAAGTAGTGAATAAGACTGAAACCAGTAATAGGGGAGAAGGGTAAGGTGGCCAGACATCCAGAACTGCTCCAAGCTGTGTGAGATAAATGGTCTCTCTTACTATGGCAATTTTCCCTTCTTGGGCAGCTTTGGGTGGAAGAGCCCTGTTTGCTTCTGCTGCCCATGAAGCCCTGACTGCTGTCCTGAGAGGATGCAGAGAGCAATTGCACTGCTTTCGGGTTGGGGATTGGGATCAGAAATGAGGAAAGCAGTGACCAGGGAGGGAGGCAGGTGCAAGGACATAATTCAGCCTGAAAGCAGTTTGAAAAGTCTGGGAAGCAGTCTGGGTGTTGGTTTAGCAAACAGCACACTAGTCATCCTAGCAGGCCTTGCCATTCCCTTCCTACAGCAGTGAAGGCTTCGCAGTGTGTGGAACCCAGCCACTTATCGAACCACTCACAGAAGGACTTGAGGAAATTTGTATTTCAGGCAGCCAGGTTTGAAGCTCTTGGCCCTGGCTTTGAAGAGGAAAATGAAGCTGGTCCTGAACACGGAGGGTGGTTTTCACGTGGGTTTTTCTGTCGCCACCATGTGAGACTAGCGCGTGCATGCAACAGGCACCGAGCCACAGCCACCAAACACATCCAGACTGCCAGCTGGACTTCAACCAGACATCCAAAGGTGAAATCTTATCTCCATGCCTGAGAAAAAACAGGAGGAGATGCAGATGGTCCCAATAAACCATTGCAGGAAACAAAGTACACTTGATAAGGAGCAAAGGAAAAGGAGGATGAGAATTCCTAATGTCAGTGATTCTGTTAAAGACTTTGACCATGCCTTATGGGAAACTGCAAAGTTAAAATATAAATAAACTGACTTTAAAACCTCAATATTGCAACAGTAGCGTCTGAGTTGAATTTAAATTACCTTCTGTAATTCTTGGAAAGTCTAATGCTCTAAGAAAGTGTGATGTTTTCCTTACCTCTTACATAACTTTTTTTTGGTCAGATTTCTGAAGCAGTGTATTGATTTTATTTTTTTAAGGCAGAGATTACCAAGCCTGTTATCAGCTGCTTACAAACGAGATGCACGGCCTAGGCATAAGGGAGGGAACTAACAGAAGAGCAGGGGATTCTTCTCAAAGTCTTGTCCAAGGATCCCAAACCTTTTCTCAAAAGTCCCTGAGTACTGAAGAAAGATATGGGTGGAAGCTTCATATTAGTGACTGTAATTTTATTTTATTTATCTGCTGAGTGCTGTGCAGAGAGGGAATAATTTCCCAGCTCTAAATTACTGTAGGTCTTGTCCACAAATAGGACTTAAGTGCTGCAGACTGCATTGTGCGTTTGCTCTTTGCATTCTGAAAGACCCGCTGGCTTGAGAAAAAGGCAGTTGTGTATCTGCTCATAAACAGTGGAAACCAGACAGCCACACACAGAAGATCTAATTTGAAGGTTTAGTTTTGTCTTCACCATCTGAATAGGAATGAGTATTACATCAGCAAGAGCACATCTAGCCTCCTCGGTGGCCCAGCATTTTGGGATAAGTCTGTGCAGACCTGCAACATTCTGTCTTATTGATTAGAATTAATTTAATAATAATATTATGCCTCTACTAGACACAAAATGATTCTAGAAACCCTGGTGGGGTTTTTTTTTTTTCCCCTTCTAAAATGGGATATGAGACAAGTAAATATACGGGACACTCTTAGACTGACTGCTGATTCATTTCTGATTCATAAAAATAAACAGATAGCAAGACATATGTCTGAGCCAAACAGCATTTACTCTGTGGGAACATGTAAATGTAATAACACTCTTTAACAGGGTTAAACAATATTAGCCCTCTGATTTGTCATTATTAGTGTCACTAATTCTAGTTTCATGAACATCACTGAAAATATATGGCACACAAAAACAACTACCATAATGTGAGCACATCCATCTGTCTTTCCAGAAGAAAAACAGGCTTGGCAGGGACTGCAGTTCTGCAAGGATTTGAAACAACAACTTTTTATTCATTAAAATGTGGTTATGGTCTGAAAATGGACTTGGGGGAGAGGAGGAGGGAGGGAAAAAATGATCTCTCATTACAGACAGCACTTAGCCATTCCAGTTTGTCTTCCATTGGCAATCTGCACTGACAGATACAATGGCTTATTGCTGCCCCCATTGAAGCCAACGGAAAAATTCCCTGTTGAATTCAGTGGGAGCAAGACCAGACCCCAGATCTGGACTGCTGTCAACAGTGGGGAGCCAATGGCAGTCTAAACACAGCAAATTTGGTTTCTTTTCTGCCCCATGTGTCTTCAGCAAATTGCCAGCTAAGTGTTGAATCCAGACTCTTTATAGCTCTTGAGGAGAGTGGCTGGTCAGGCTTTGCCAAGCTTGTGGAGTCTGAGGCTTTGCAAACCTCGTGAAATATTTACTAGCTTTGCAGAACGTGATTGACTTTTACAAGCCAGTTCTCCTCTGGCTTCAGGTCAGGGCTCACCTCTTTACCAGGACACTACTGTTTTGTCTGGGTGTCCATGTGCACGTGCAAGAGGACAGCGGTTGAAACACAGCACTGTGGGAGTTACCTGTGCAGGGGTGGGCTTCCCCGAAGCGGTAACCTGGACCAGTTCTCTTCTGCAGCCTTGCTCTCCTTCCCCTCCTCGCCTGCTGCACACATTGTTTGTGCTGTGCCCACAAGCCTCACGTCGTATAAAGCCTGATGCAGTGGGGCTCCCCTTCGAGCTGCGAGGCGATAATGCCAATAAATAACAGTGCCCCAGGCATCAGAAACACCTGGGCTGCAAATGAAGGGCCAAGCTGTGATGAAGCTGACCTGGAAGGACAAACTAGAGCCATCTTCTGCCCATGCCAAATAGGCCAATGATAACGGCAGCGTGCGTGGGAGCTGGGGGGTCCTCGGGTACCTTCTGAGGCCAAAGTTACCTCCCAGTGGTAACCCTACCCCAATAGTCAGCGCTTCCCAGCAAGGAGCTCCAGCTTTCCCCTCACCCTGCCAGCAAGAGGACAGGGGCTGCTTGGGGTGGTGGGGATTTCCCTACTCCTGTACGTAGTTGGAACAATGTTTTCCTAATGCCTAACCTCAGTCATCTTTGCTGTAAATAAGGTGATTTCTTAAGGAACAGGAAAAGCAGTTGATCATTGTCCTCTTTATAACAAACTTCTGCATATTGGAAGACTTTTATCATGTCTTTCCTCATTCTTTTCTTTTCTAGACTAACCAAGTCCAATTCCTACAACTTCTCCTTACAGGTCATGTTTTCTGAATCTCTTCTCATTCCTGTTTGCTCTTCTCTGGCCTCGCACCAATCAATCTATGCCTTTTCAAATTATGGTGCCCAAAGCTGGACATTCTGCTTGTATTTTGCTGCTTTGGGTACAGGAGGACAGTGAGGCAAACAGCATTAGCATGAGATGAGGAGCTGGTTTTTAATCCCCTCCATTATCCCTGAGCTGGATAACACTGCTGCAGGGTTTTAGAAGAAAAAAAAAAAAGAGCCAAAGTGGGAGCTCACTGAGGCACTGAACATCAAATTACATCAGTTCCTAGTTATGACCAACTCTTTAAATTATGCCAAGTCCTAATCAACCCTGGGGTTATTACTCTGCTCAGATAAATATTCACCTGTATATTCACCTCCGACGGGGTTTTTGGGACAGCATGAAAAGTTTGCCTTGCCTCAGCTCGACTCCTGCCAGCACCTCTGCGTTCCTGCAGTCCCACTGCTGAGCGGATCACGACAGATACTGCTGTGCCGACTGCGGGAACAGGGGGAGGACACTGTTGTCATGTCCATGTTCTATCTGTCATCTACTGGTAGCTATTTATACTGCGCTTATCGCTGTGGTGGGGCTGAGCACGGGGTAATGGTAACGCATTAGAGAGCCTTTGAAGCAGAGAGCTGAAAAAAGAAAGATACTGTTGGTTTTTTAATGTGCTAGACTGAGCCCGGGAGGGAATAGCTACCTGTCACAGCATGGGGACCGCTCTGCAGGCACAGCATCTCTGCAGACCCACAGCATCTCTGCAGACCCACAGCCTTGCAGTGGCACTCAGAATCCTCCAAAAATCACAGTCTGCATTGGAAAAATGCAAATCCCTTCAGGATCCCTTCAGCATGTTTTATTCAACCTGTTTCCCCTGTGCTGTATGTTGTCCTTTATGCGTTTTCAATATTTAAAGCCTGTTTTTCATGACATTGTTTGGCATTTCCACCCAAAATTTCTCTTTTTCCATGCTTCTTCATTCCAGAAAAGATGTGGTTTTGTGCATTGTCTTCCTACAGTGGTGAAATCTCTGGGTGTCCATTAAGATGAAGAGAGTGACAGAAAATTAAATGAGTTTTATTATCTCTTGTAGCAGTGCTATTGAAAAGGTGGGAGCTGTATCCACTGGGGCTGTGTAGCACAGGTAGAGCCAGACAGCAGGACGTGGCAGCACCTGGATTATCCATTTTGATTTTTTCTTAATTCTATTTTTCCCCTCAATTGATTTGTAAGGAACCATCATTGCCTTTTATTGTTATGAACTAAGCTGTGCAGGAGGTTTCAAATGAAACCATTTAATTTTTTAATCCTCCACTTCCTTCATGAAAAAAATCATTCCCCAAACACTCTGCATTCAGTGCCACTGGTGATGGGAAATCAAGGACCATTTTTAAATAGATTAATTTCTCCAGACAGTCCTGCCATTGACAAATCCAGTTAATAATGCTACCCAATTTTAGAGAACACAGAGAAATGTTATATCTACTCATTCACCTGCAGAATAACTTAACACTGCATGTCAGCATTTAAAGTGGATTGTCTGTAATTAGGCTGCTATAAAACACAAATATAGTGGTCACAGATAATAAAAGCCAAGGAAGTAGCTTTGCAGTGTGTCTGAGCACAGACAGTTATACAGGACCGTAACAGTCTTTCACAGGAGACTCCTACAGAAAAAGCACAACGTGTCTGTGTGTATAGAAATGTAAATACACACAAGCACACACACACTACAGAGAACAGGTCTGTCAGTCGTACTAGTTATATATCACCTCCAGAGGAAACAGAACTTGGGTTTGGGGAAATGTAAAGGAATTATTTTTAACTTAAGATGATTATATTCAAGTCTGTGATCCTGCAAGCCACTGGGGTTTCTCTGTCTCCTCTGTGTTTTCCCTGGAGGAAAATGAACAAAGCAGCCTCTTGTATGGCATGGAGAAGAGAGCAAACACTCTTCTTTCCTTCAGCAGTCCTGTACCTTCATAAAGTACCTTCATAAAGACAGATATGCTATTGCTCTGCCAAGGCAGAGGACATCCTTTGAGGGCTCTGGGGGCTTTGGAGTCACTTTGGATGCTGTTGCTGGCAGGTTGCAGCCCCAGAGAGTTGTTCTGCCACAAGAACAAGGCTGTTTATTCCCTCTGAAACAGGGTGTTAAGGGTGGAGGAGTCCCAAATGCCCGGGGTGTCAGGACTCTTGGGTTATATGGCCAACTGCACAGCCCCACATGAGCGCTCCAGTCTCTCAGTCCTCTCCTTTGCCACGCAGGGATGGTGACCAGGCATTCTGGGGGCTGCAGAAGCAAAGTGTCGTGTCAGTTGCTTTGGTATTGTGTGGTACTGGTGCAGAAAGGCTCACAGCCATGCCCACTGGGTAAGCACCACCAAAGTGCTTAAAACCTTGCTTCAGATGAGTCTAGCTGCAGCTTATCTACAGCGCTTGCGTCTGCCAGCTGCGTGTTTAATGGTACTGCTCTCTGGAAAGATGAAATATATGGTTGGGCAATAAAGGAAAAGCTGGAAAGAAAGATTTATAATTTTCCCCTTAAGCCTGTCATTCATGTCATTAATACAGATGTGATTTAGGAGGGCAACAACTTTTTCTTCTTTTTTCTTCTTTCTTTTTTTTGCTAAAAGCTTTGTGTATGTACCCACAGTCTGACAACCAAATGGGTCTGCCTTTCTTTTTTCCCCTCCAATATGTGGATTGCTTCTAATTCTGTCAGTCAAATGGAGCAGCAGTTTCGGGAGGGGAGTGATTAAGGCTCCCTCAGAATAAAGGACTCCACGCTGCGCCTCTGCTATTCATCAGAGCTGGAGATGGAAGAGTGATTCTGGGCTCCTGAATGACGGCATTTTTTCAAACTCGCAAAACACACCTTAGAAGTACTGTACAAACAAAGCTCCAAATCTCCAAGTGCCCTGCTTATTTTCTGTTTATTTCTTTGTGCTTTATTTTCACTTTCCATCACATGTGCCAGGACCCCACTCAGCCCAGGCACTCAGTGCTTGACTGCAGACTTGTTCAGCAAAGCACTTGGCAGTTCCTTAATTTAAGGCTTTGCTTAACTCACTAAATCCAAATGGCTTTAAGCTTGTGCTTAAAGTAAAACCTTTTATTATAGAATTTGTTAAAAGAAACTTCCCAGTTTGAGCTCAATGCATGGTTTTGGTCATTTCTGGGGGGCAGAATATGCAGAGGAGGTGATATTGCAGTGTTTCCCAAACCAGTGTCAGTTTACCAAACAATTTGTGTAAGAAAAAAAAATATAAAAAACCTGAAATGCTTTTGAAGGTGTTTCTAAGCAAAACATTTCCTTTTTTGCAAACTGTCATTTTGTGATTTCTTCCAGCTTTATTTAGAAATGTTTAAAAACTACTTATAATGTAAAAAAGAAAGCCTTTTATTTATAGTCAAACAATATCTTTTCTTTGGCTTCAGCTAATTTCTCTTTCCTTTTTGACTCCTCAAAGATTTCTGACAAACATTCATTTCAAGTTCCTCTGAAACAGTAATACTGAGTGGTTTTTAGACAAGTATTTATCAGCATTTATTCTTATTGATATTTATTCTTGACTACCAGACAAGACTTTGTTTCTTTAGTTAAGCTGTCTTTTAAAAAACAAGATAAAAGCACTAGTGGTCATACTGAAGCAGGACCAGTGCCTGTGCATCTCTCCCCCGACCCCTCGGGGTGGCCAGCCCAGATGTGCTTCTTGCCAACTGCTGGCAGCTGTTGGAGGAGCTGCAGCGTGAGCTGGTGGTGGGCAGAGCGTGAACCCAGAGCTGTGTCTCTCCCCAAAGCCAAGGAGTAGTTCAGGCTTCCTTTCTGGCTGGGAACCCTGCAGCTTCCCAGCTCCACCTCCAGCAAGTCTCCAAAAGCCTTTTCCAAAGAAAAGGGGGAAGAGGGGAGCTAGTTCTGGAGCACACGAAAACAAAGAAACAAACAAAAAAAAAAGAGTTTCTCTATACATCATAATTAAAGTGGAAACAAGGACTGATTCTTTATTATTATTATTATTATTTTGCAATTCAGCTAAAAGATAAGCCCCATCTCTGTGTCATCAGATACACTATTGTCACTCAGGGAAACAAGGAGGTGCCTGTCCTGGCAGCAGGGCTGTGAAGGGGCTCGGGGCAGAGGAGCAGAGGCATCAGTGGTTTGTTCTGCCCATGGGAAACCAAATGGCTGTGACTTACCAGGGGAGTCAGGGAGTCTATTGCAGGGCTGGTATCTGATCCACAGTCCCCCAGATATCTATCCAGCACCACTGTCATAATACTATCTTCTCCATGCAGTTAAGATAAAAAATATAGATGACTAGAAATCATACTCCTACACACCAAGTGTATCGAATGGATGGTGGAGGTCCTCAGAGACCAAGCATTTGTTGAAATGCAAGATATTACTTCCTGATTCCCCACTATGTTTTATGGTGTGGCAAATTTATTATGGAGATAATATTCAATGCCCACACTTAACTGAATTTAAATCCAGGAGAACGTATCCAGGTCAGGTTTTTTTCTCATCACTTTTAATGGCTGCAAACATCCTGCACATGTGAGTGACTGTAACAGCGTGTCTGCTGTGTTTGCTAAGGTACAGTGGAGTGAACGCTTTGGTACAACATGGTAAATGTTTCATGAAAAGAGTATCAAATGGACTGTCTAAAACCCTCAGAGACTGTCTGCTCTGCACTCAAATGCAGGACATTATTTCATGATTCCCTGTGATCCCTTTGGCATTGTAATTCTAAACTGTGCAAAGAGATGTGGATGAAGGCGGATTACAAATTCTAGTCCATATAAAGAACCTGTAATTATTTGTTAAACTGTTGTGTTTAGTCTCATGTTCTGCTCTCTCCAGACTGGGCTATGCAGTGGTTTCCAGTTTAACTCCCTGACTGTATTACTAGTTTGTAGGAACTATGTGTACCTCCTCCCGTGTTCTCACAGGCTCGGAGAGAAGATTTTCCCTTCAGATCCCGGGCGATAGCCGGAGTGTGTCTGCAGGCAGGGGATAACTGTCCGTGGGGTACAAGCTCCAGCCCCACGCTGTGCTGGGGGATGCTTTTTGACCTGACAACAGACATTTCTGTATGAGCATCTTACATGTCTCCAGACTTCTTCTCGTACTTTTTCCCTTTCACTCTTGTTTCCCCTCAGACATGACAGGATTTGTTTTGCTTCAAGACAGAATTAGCCCTAAATTGCAGGAAAGTGTCTGCTTCTCTGTCCATCCCTCGGTTCTTAGAAAAAAGTGTCCCCTGTGTCACCTGGAGATCTGTGTGTGTGTCTATACCTATATATATATATATGTGTCTATCTATATGTATATTCTTTCTTACCCAGTTCCACTGTGATTTAAAATAGCAACACTTTGCCAGTCTCCTCTCTCCCACCAGAGACAGGTAGGGTTATTTTGGAAGGTGTGAAGGTTGTTTGTTTTAATTTTTCTTTAAGTCACCGAAATGGTGTTAAATATAATTTTCATGAAATGCTCCAAACCCACGGCATTTGCCTGGGTGTATTGTTTTTCAGGCTCTCTCCCACCTCTAATCAGCTATGATTCGGCACAGTTGGCAGTCTCTGCTCAGTGAGCAGACTGTCTGAATCACAGCTCAGCCCTAGAAAGGATGGTCTTTCTAGGTCAGGGCTAAATATACTGAGTATGGGGGTGAGGATGGAAAAGTTCCCATTCCAGCTGCTATCCTGCACCGAGGCCCCGGGGATAAAACTCCCCATCTTGCAGGCACATTGGGAAGCTTCATTCACTGGGATCTGGAAGGGGAAGAGGGAAAGTCCTGCAGTGATCCTGCCCTGGCAGCAGAGAGGTCCCTTGGGGACGTGGTATTAAGTGGTTCAGAGCAGCTTCACCACGGCTCTGAGCTGGAGAAAACAGGCATCAAAGTAGCCACGGGTCACCTGGGCATGAACCAGGCTTACATCTAAACCTTCCTAGGACTCCCAGCTGTGGTGGTAGGATCAGGAGGTCTGGGTCCACCTCCTCTCTGTGTCCAGCCAGGCAGGGTGCCCTGCCAATGCTCTGGCTTGCAGGATGCTGTTTGTTCTCCAGTAGCTGCCCAGCCCCAGGCAGTGAGGGATAGCTACCAGATCTTTTCCTGATCTTAGGGAAGCTTCCAGGATGGCTGGCTGGCAAGGAAAGCAGGCTCAGGCAGCGCTGCTGAGCTGTGGCTGTGCTGCGAAGGGCAGGGTGTGGATGCCATTCCAGTGTGTTTGGATGAGGATGCCCCAGCTAGTTCATGAAGCTGGCAGCGCAGGGACAGCCAAGTGCTCTCTCCAGAGCTGACATTTGCCTGATGCCTTCTGAAGCACGTCAGCTATGGAAAGAGAGCACTCACAGGATCTCCCTCCAGCCTGGTCCAGCTATTCCTCCAGCCCAGGGCTGAGACTTGGCAATCTGGCTGGAAAAAATAGAGCACAAATCCATGTGCTGTTTGAAGTCAGTAATGAAACAATCTCCCTTTTCCAGGAGTGGGACTACATTTCCATTGGCCCCTTCCTATTAATTCTGTAATGCCATCTTTCATTTTTATATAACACACGAGCCTCCTGCAAGAGTTTTCTTTCCTTTTAGAAGATGAAGCTTCAAAATTGTTACAGTTGCTAGAGGCAACTATTCTGCAAAATCTTTTTATAAAATGTATTTGTCTAATTAAAAATCTTTTAGCAGCACCATGCCTGTAGGATCAAATATCTCATTTATACTGTGCAGGGCTAGGGCAAGTGTTTGCTGCTTCTGTAGAACCACAGATAAACAGGGACTGGAGGGGCATAAAATGGCTGCTCCAACTCAGCTAATGCTAATGCACCTTTCCCAATAAACAAGTGGGATCTAAGATCTCTCTGGTTTATTATTGGAAGAAAAGTAATGGAGGTGGGGGGGGAGTAAGCTTAGAATGGAGTCAATTCAATGTAGTTGGCAACAAGAGTAGAACAGCCTTACATCAGTGACATTTTCCAGTGAAACAAACCTGTTGTACAGAGAACAATTTTTAATTAACTCTGTATCTCATGTGTCGAGGAACGTGAGCAAACTTCTTTATGACTTTACTTTTGGCTGCAAAGTATATCCCAATTTTTATTCTCCAAGAATAGATTCATGAGGTGAGTGGCAGGGAAGAGAGGGTTTCTAAATATGCATGTGAAACTCGGTACAAAGCAACTTTGCAAGCACTTTATTGATTTTTTTATCTGCTTCTGTTACATGATGTAGAGCATGGTGTATTAAACATTAAATGGTACTCAAAGAATCTTTAAGACAAGGCTTGGTTGAAGTTAGTATGGAGTTTGGAGAAACCAAATACTTGATGCTCAGCCTTGATGAGAAAGAGCCCAGGCTTATCAAGATGGTGGCCAGCATGGCCCCATCAGCATGGCAGTGCCACTGACCTGCCTTGGCATCTCTCCTGGCTCAAGGCAGTGGCCCAGGGGCTGCTGGTGGCCCAGGGTGGACCTCCTTCTACTCTTACCATCCCCACTGCGAGGGCAGGGCAGCAGGCAGCCTGCTGCAGAGCTTGTTCCCAGCTCTGACGTAATGAAGGGTGAAAAGCACTTTCTCTCTGGTGGCATCACCCTGTCCCTCTTCTCCAGTGGGGCGAGAACGCTGCGCGGCAGAATGCGGGGGACAAAGCTCAGGGGGAGCACCAGGGGAGGTGTGCTGTTCAGGTATTGGGTTGGTGTGAGAGACTCCTCATGTTTGAAAGTTCAGAGGTGAAATCAGGAAGACACTGGAAGTGTCTGTGCCACACAGCAAGGCCTCTGCTGCGATACAGGAGCCACACTGAAGCACAGTCTCATGTCTGGAGATGTTTCTCCAAAAACTGGAGCTACCGAATCACAAAATTAAAGACTTTCTCTGGGGGTTTTGTTGGGTTTTTTATTGGTTTTTTTTTTTAAACCTATCCTAGAAAAATAACTTCTGCTCTTAATTAACTTAGCCAATCAACACCAGAAACCAATCATTGCTAGCTATTGGCGTGCGAGTTTGGCTGCATTTCTCCTTGTTGCTGAAGATGTGCACAGAGCTTTGCAAGCAAGAACAAGGCAGAAGCCTGTGCTAGCTACAATCTGAACTCGATTTGTGCAGACAAAAAAACACAGAGAATGAGTTTAAAAAAAGCACATGAGCATCTCTTTGGCTTTGCACATCTTTTGACATTCCAGGAACATTGTTCAAAATATAGATTGCACTTATGGCCACAAAAGGAGGTTGATGATTTCCAGTCAAGCTGAAAAAATAAGTATTTCATGGGGAGTTGAAAAGGAATTAAAAAGAACTATCTATACAGCAATTGGTTTCAGTTCTGGTCCCGAGGCTCACCAGAGCTCAGGTATTTGTCTCAGTGGGGTTCCCTGCTTGGCCTGTACCCCCCCCACTGCTACTCCCACTGATGTGTATAGATGAGAGCTGTGTTGCAGACATAGTAATGGCATGGTGAACAGCATAGATCATAGGGGATCTGAATGTGTATGCTTTAGCACAAATTAGATTGCATTTCTAAAATCCTAATAAGCATAAAGATGGATCCAGAGGGATTGTTACAAACCAAACCAGAATAATAAGCTCATCCAGAATTTACCTAATGGACAAAAGGAGAGATGGTTCTCAAATAATGGGCACATCAAATGAACCAAAGAGCATCTCAGTCAGAAGAAATATGAGTCTGTTCTGGGATGCTGGGGCCTGCAGTGGAACATGGAGGAACTTTGCAAATTGTAGCTATGTTGGAGAGAGATGCCAATGAGCAAACTCTCTTAAATACAAGAGTCAGGGAAGTACTTTATGTATGGATAAATAATTGCTTTTATGAGGCCAAGTCCTGCATTGAAGCTAATGGAAAATTTGTCATTGATTTCAGTGGGATCAGCACTAGACCAGTAACAAGAAAATAATAATGGTCTTGTCTGCAATATTAAAAAAAAGAGAACAAAAGAAAAAAAAAAGAAGAAGAAAAGAACCATCATTCATTCACAGCAGCCAAGACCCTCCTGCACGGATCTAGGAACACTGTACTTGGTGAATCATTTTTCTGTTAGATAGAGCATTTGTTCTGTTCCTGTTTATCTCCAAGCAAATTTAGACTACTCAAAATTGATTTGCTCATTATAATTTTTTCAATGCCTATGGGCAAACTCTTGGCTTCTGCTGTTTCCTATTGTTACTCCTGACGAGCAATTGGTTGCCTCGCTTACGTGGCTCTGCTCTTGCTCTCTGCCTGCGTGACGCGACGTCATAAATAGAGGGCTGGAGAAAATCACTCAGAGGTGGGCTGGAAGTGCTCTCTTACACTCCCTGTTACATGGTTAACCCCAAAATTCAGAGATATATTTTTTTAGAGTCATTTCAGAGCAGCTGTTCTTAAAAATTAACTGGGGGCACATGTTAACAGGTGAGCAAGAAAAGCAAAGCACAGAAGGCAGCTAGGAAGAGCTTAAAAGGGTTTCACTGGGAGAGCCATTGAATCAGGAACCTGCAAATCTCCATTAAGGAAAATTATTTTGCTGATGCAGGTTTTTCACAACTATTTCATTGGGTTGGATTGGTATTTAGGAGGAAGAGACCTGAAGAACATTACTGGGAATGATGCTGGGGAGCCTGCTGAGTCTTAAGGCAACACCAGCCCAGTGTCAGTACTTTTTATGGTCACTCCTACAGCTCCTCTAGCTATTTTCTGGGTGGGATTCAAGCAGTAGCCTGGAGGAGATTTTACAGACCTCTGGCCTTTTTGGTCAAAGCTGCTGCTTACCCAGGATCCTATCCAAATTTTATTTAGATATCCCCATCTGGCCTCTTTGTTTACCATTTTAATTACATTTGACTATTTTGCGTCCTATCCAACCCAGTTTTGTGCTTCACTATGTGCTCTTCAACATGCAGAATTCATTGCCTACAGGGGCACTGAATGATTCTTTAGCCTTTATCACCTTCAGTTCCTCTGAAATTCGGGGAGGTTTCCAGCCCTGCCTCTCCCAGACCTTTCACAGGAGCTGTCCCCCGGCAGGAGCAGACCCACTGTCATTAACCAGTGTGAGAAGCTCTGTTCAGCTGCACGGTCTGCACGAGCAGCCCAGGCTTAGCTGAGCTCTGGTATGCACAGGTAAGATGCCATTTCTCACTCACACAGGTAACACACAGGTTTGTCTTACGTCAGACTAAGCAGCCCATCTGATGCTGGGTGCCTTTAGTGGGATCCTTTGTTCTTGCAGTACCTTTACCAAAGACTTTTTTGGGAATGCTAAGAATTTGCATGATATTAAAATGCATGTTCCGTTGGGCTTTCCAGTTAATTCTTTCTTTTTTTTTCTTTTTTTTTTCCTTTTTTTTTTACAAATAGGGCTCAGTTTTACCATTGTTCATTTTTTTCTTTTGTTTAAGCAAAATTTTCAGCCATTCAGTGCCTCTGTTGAGATTTTTTTCTTTCATTACTTTATGGCAGATGAAAGTTAAGAGGTCCAATTACTAACATTTTATGATAGCACAGAATATTATTAAAGCACTTAAGAGGTTATTAACACCTTTTATGTACCTCATTATTTAAAAGCCTGCCATATTTAATCATTTTAGCACCATTAAATTGGCATTAACAACAACCCTATGACTTACACTCAGAAATGTCACCATTTGACAACACTAATGCAATAAAACATCTCACAGAAACCTGGAGGCACCAGGTGAACTATAATACTTCACAAAAATTGGGCTTTTTTGTGGCTTTCAACCACAGGGAGCTGCGAGGAACACCACGGGGGTCCCCACCTCACCCTGCAGGCAGTGCCTGCTGCCAGGGGACGGGGAGGGAGCTGGTGCGATGCCTTTGGCAGCACAGCTGGGTTTGGTACAGGGCCCTCTGCAGCAGTGAGGAACACAAGGCACCCACTGGGATCTCCACGTGCAGAGGAGCAGGACCTAATCCTAACGCTGTCCTCTCTGGTGTCCCAGCACTGGCGAAGGTCACGGTCTTGCCGGTGCAGTGTGAGTCCTGGGGACCCTTTGTCTCCCAGTGGGTGCTGGGGCACCTTTCCTGTCTCCCAGTGTCCATGCCAAGTCCCGGGCTCAAGCTTTGAGGGCCCTAATTCAGTGACTGTCACACTCCTACCTGTGCCTGCTGATGGATGAGCCACTGTGACAGATAAGCAAGGGGACAGTAGAAAAGCCCGTCATTCCCTGTCCTGTCAGGTCCCCTTGTTTACAGGAGCAGTTACACCTGTGCTGCTCCCTCTTGTAAAGTTGTAAAATGATTTCTCCTGTGACCCTCCTCTCGGGTCCCTTTCCTTTCTTTCTTTCCCTGGCTCCCTTTGCTGCGGAGGGCTGAGGCTGACATACAATCTGGTGGTTAGCAATTACACACTCAGAATCAGCCTCTACCCGTTGATTATCAAGGACAAAAAACAACAGCCGTGGAACATCATGTTAATCAAGTCAGAAATATTATTTTTACAGCCCCCTGATTATTTCTAACAACCTGATAAAAGCCAGTGGGACTGGGTGGGTCGGAAAAGCTCTGGTGACATTGGGAGTGTTCCAGCCTCTGCTTTTCAGCTTGCAAGCTGAAACTCCAGGAGCAGGATTCAATTCATATGGGACTTTTCCCCAGCAAAATATGGGAAGAATTGTGTTTTTTTTCTTTAAGGCTTACAAACAAATCCCTTTCCCATAATCATTATTTTCATAGATGAGCGTTACTAATACATTTTGGCATTTTAAAGCACATCCTTGAATTTACTCTGGCAACTGCTATACAGCTGAACACAGAATCAGGCAAATCTAGTCCATGATTTATCTGCCCAGATTTCAGTAGCATTCTCTTTCTTTGTGATTGTCCAACAGAAAAAAAAAAAAAAAAAAAGAAAAGGACCCAAATGCCTCAAGTTTGGAGCCATAAAAGGCCTCCTGAGGTGTTCTTCAGTTCCTGGCACTCAGACAAGTGACTGTGTCAAAAACCCCAACAGGTCTAGGTACACAACATCAGTCCCATCTGCTGGAAGGATGCCACCACCACTCTGTGTATGAGTTCAGCCATCTGGGGAGGGTAAATGTCAGGGTTTGTAACTCGGGAGGGTCAGGACACGCTGCTGGTAATGAGGCTGCCTGTCCACAGCCAAGTCCCCTCTGTGTACGGGGTCTGCAGGCACTTCCCGATCTCCATTGCCCTGGGAGGGATGGATGGATTGATATTCCAGCCCAGCCATGCCTGGGTTGGTGTTGCTGTTTGTATTACATCTCTATCTGCAGCAGTTAAATGCTGGTAGGTCTTCAGGTCTGTTCAACAAATTATGGGAGCTTTTAAACATCATGTGCTGGGCTTTATTCCCCTACAGCCAGCACACAGATCACTCAGGTGTGAGTGGAGAGAAGTGAACAAGGCTTCCTGCCAATCCCCCTCCTCAGAGCCAACTCCCTCCTTATCTGGAAAGGTGGGGGGTTAATTAGCACGTATTAGTGTGGGGTTTAACAGCAGTGCCCTTGCCCTGAGGATAGAGCTGTGCCTTGTTTCCTCCCCCAGGTCTAGTCCCTGTCTCCTCAGGTGCCTCCAATCTCTCTGGAGTTCCCTGCCTCTCCTTCCTGCAGCTCCCCCACCTTTTATAAGGCTTTTTTTTGGCTGTTGTAGCACCCTTTGCTAGAAGACTCCTAATAATAAATGGGTAAGAGAGGGGTGTAAGGCACTTTGTTTTATAAAAGAGTTTGGAAGTGAGTGCAAATTTTACTGGGATTTGAGCTCTTTATTAATTTTGCCCTTTTGATAAATGTCCCTTTGCATAGCCAAGGGATTTCTTGAGCCTCCCACAGTGCTGGCTTTGCCATAACCCTCTTCTCCTCTGCCTGGTGATGGAGCCAGGATGTGTCCTGGGCCATGGGGTGCATACCTGCTGTGTCTGCTGCAGGACCTGGGGAGAGGGAAAGCTGTGGCTGCTCGTGTGTCAGATGTCTTCCCCCTCCCCATGTGCTTGTCTCTGCTGAGGTGGATGGAGAGAGGAGTGTCTCTGTGGGGTCAGCAGCAGCTCTTGCCGACGTGGGCAACGTGGCTGCGATGCTTGTTCAGTGGCTGTAGTGGCAAAGTGAGTGATCCAAGTGTGTGAGGGCTGGGCACCAAGGGGAGGGGACCAGAGGTGAAGAGCTGCTATATATTTATATGTATTATGCTATATAACACTGTTCTTAAAATGGCAAAGCCCAGATTCTGTCTATGTGAGCAAGTTTTATCTGTTCCATCAACACAGTTACAGCAACATGTAAATGTATTGTATTCAGTGCTGTAAAATAGCTCCCATGTGGACTTTCCTACTAAGTCTTCATTGCCAGAAGAGGTGTGACCTTTCCTTTATGAGCAGGTAGCTAATACCTGCTAACCATTTTTCTGTAAAATCCAGTGGAGATGAGACTGAAGACCTAAAAGCAGTGTTGCTAGGTGAGAGCAGCCATGGGCCACTTAGTGTTGCACAAGTTAAATGGTTTAGTCCCTGCAGTTATTTCAGATTTGCTATTGCTCTTTACCTGATGAGTTAACTTAAAAGCCTGTCTCAGCACTTGTTCTGCTTGTGTGAATGCACTGCACTGGGATGTTCAGCCCAGCCAGTGTAGCCAAGCCAGCAGAAGTTTCTAGTTTAGCCTGTCCTTCATCGGTCGAGGGGACTGTCTCCTCGGTAAGTGGAGCTAGGCAATTTGGCTGTGTCTTACAGAGTATCAGCCCAGGCTGGTGCAAACCCAGAGTCATTTATCATCTGGGTGTATGATGGATGAGGTGATATGAATTGGTGGCTTTGGTCCATTACTGTTGGAACCAACTGATCTCCTTATTGGCAGCCTCAGCAGAAAGTCTGGGAGAGACTCTTCGTGCCCTGTGGCACCTCTCCCTCCTTGGAGGAAGGCGCTGTCTTTCAGCAGGGACTGTGAGCAACCAGCACAGTCACCCTTCAGATTTTGCTGCCTCTGCTTTCTGGAGCTCTTTCCCACTCTGCCAGGGCTTTTGGGTGCTCCAGGTTGCCTGCTGCGAGGCCCAGAAGCCACCTCCCCAGTGACTTTATTGCCCAGGATCCCTAGGCAGATGATGCAGATCCCACAGCTGCTTTCCAGCCTGAGATTTGCATGTCTGCTGGTCTGCAGCACCCAGGTATTTGCATTGGTGAGTGTGTCTTTTTTTCTGCCCCAGATCCCACAGTGAGCTCTGCCCAGAACTGTGGTGTCTCGCACGGGGCGCAGGCGAGGCTGGCTCGCTCGTGCAGCTCACCTGGTGCTTACCACAGGTTCAGCACTTCCACTTAAAGTTAGCCCTGGCTTTTAAAGTCTATTCCAACCCATTTAACTCCTGAGCTTTTTATGAAAAACAAGAAGGGAAATATAAAAGCTTGCATCAGCTTTTGCAACTCATGAAGTAAATGGGAAAGCTACAATAAATTTACAGTCAGAAAAAGAAGAGCTGTCCTTTATATAAACTCTCACTTCGTTCAAAGACAGTTTATTATCAAAGGATAATGTTAGGTGACAATTGTTTCTGGGGTATTTTGTGCTGGTTTTTTAATTATTACTACTTTTTTAATACAGATTTATTCTTGAATAGATACTCAAACAAGCAAGATTGGCTCATCATTCCTCTTTAATTCCACATCATGTCACTTTGGAAGGGAAATGGCTTGGTAAAAGCCAGAGAGTTCAGATATGATGCTGGCAGATCGTTATGAAATATTCACAAGACATTTAGTTTAACTTGGTGCTAATTGAACACTGACAGCACAAGTTACTCCTGCCTGCAGCAATAGTCTATCACGTTTAGGCAAGTGGCATTCCTGCCCCTTTGATGCTCTCCTAGATAGGAGGCTGCGAGGCAGCACGTTACCAACCAGTAAACGCTTGGATGAGCAGCACTGGAGATGGATCCTGCACTCACAGTGCAGGGAGAGTCCTCCAGAGCTGGTGAGAGTTTATTTGGATGGGGACTGCAATAAGACTTCAACTCTGTCTATGTAAATACTTGGTATTATGTGAGGGGTGAATTGAAATTGATACAGATGGTTTTTGGGATATCTTCCTTAGTGAAAACACTTGAGAGTAAGACTGTTTGCAGATTAGCTGATGTCACTTTTCTGAAGCTGTGCCCCAAAAGCCCTCCTTGCCCTGAGATGAGAGGGTTTCCAGGGCAGTTATAGCTATACAGGTGACATAGACTCATTTACTTCTTTCATTTTTATTTCTATAGTTTAACATACTGTTTGTTGATATTTGTGAATTTTTCTTAGTTCAGCTTCCCCGTGGACATTTAATAACAGGAATTTTCCTACCATTTTAATTGTTTCTTATTCCAGAGCCAAGCAGAGTTTGAAACAGAATAGTATGCCATCATTTTAGTCATCAGACATGATGTGTGGTCTAAATAGCTTGGATCAAAAATGAGTACCCAGCTCTGCCTGAAACCCTCCGCCCATCTGTGATTTAGATACAGTCATCTGCCTTGGGTGCCTCAGTTTCCCAGCTATGGAGAAAGGCCAAGTGACAAGAGCACTGGCTGGCTGTAGAAAGGCAGACAGCGGTACAACCACCATGACTGGCTAAAGTACTATAGTACAACTGGTAGTAACCATCTGAGAGCCCTAGCAACTCAAGGGAGTGCAGACCCATTGCTCAGTGCTTGTACATGCAGGGCACATGGGCATTCCCTTCCCCGTAATCCTGATGGGAAGCTACAGATGGGTATGGACAGCCAAGGAGACGAGTTAAAATGTGAGTAATATTGCACAGGCAGTAGTCACAGCATGCACTGGTGCTGAGGCTTTGGTTTTTGCTCTTATACAGAAATATTTGAAAAAGGAGAGTGTTAAGAAAGGCTTTAAAGGAGGCAGCTGTGATGACTTCAAAGCTGGGTGACCAGCTAAATGTAAGCAACTGAGAAAAAGATGTTCTCAGTAGTGTTCTGCTTGGTCATGAGATGGCAAGGGGACAGTTCTCAAAGTAAGGGATAAAAATGTCTTAGTATTAAAAAAGGAGAATTTTACCTATGTGAACATCTTGGATGCTATGGAGAATGAATCTGAGATCCCCAAGCAGAATCTGGATGAAAGGGCTGATCCGAGAGCCCTAGAAACTGAGTATTTCTGCCCTAGAATTTCATGCAAACTGGCTAATCTCTGTAGACAGCAATTTGCTGTCAAAACACACCTTGCTTTCAACACATACATGGTCTTAGACTTACTTTAAAAAGCCAAGGATGCAATACTGGATTAAAAGAGGTCCCAGACTTTTTTGGTGACCCTCCCACTCTTGGATTCCTAAATGTTGCTGTCCCAGTAATACTGACCTTGGGAGGGCTCAATACACTTGGTCTCCCTAGGTCTGTACAAAACATCCTCACCAGGAGAAGCAGAGGGAGGGATATGAAGTGTCCCATCCTCCACAGAAACCTGCTCCAACTGGCTTCCATAAACATTGCTCTTCAGGAGGGAAAATAAATGAGGCTTTCAAAATTGTTTTACTTGATTCATTTCATTCTGGGCTAGAGCAAGGCAAATAGACAGTGGGAGGACTTCACTGATAAAGTATTTTTTTTTAATTCCAAAGCAGAGAATACCAGAAGATAACACAACAGCAAATTACTGCAGATTTTAAACCCTTGTAGCTAAACATTCCCTTTTGGGGCTGCGCCAGGTATCTTGTGGTGCCAGTGAAAATGGGATACAGATGTTCACTCGTTTGGATGGAGACACTGCAATAATTCATGCCTGCTACAAATGATAGGATGCCTCGTGCTCACAAAAGAATAACCTGATCTTTTTGTCACTAATAAGAAAATATATTCTCTGTACCTATATAAGGAAAATTAGGCCTGTAAAAACTGCACTGGGGAAGCATGGGGGTTTTTCAGTTTCCAAACGTAAATTCTGTTGTAGTGACGCAGCCGGCGCTGTTCAAAGTGCTGCCACCACGATACCAACCCAAGGGTGTCCTCACTCACAGGGGAGTGAACTGGTGTCTGGAGCAGGTATATGGAGTGCTAAATGTGTCTGAACAGAGAGAGAACCTGAGCTTGCACAACAGTGGCGGTTTGGGATGTTGTGCCTGAGACTTTTTTGGTTGTTTTTTGTTGTTTGTGGTTTTTTCACAACTTTAGCTTTGAATACTTGCTTATTTTTGTAAGATGAATTTAGGTGTTTATAAAAATGTTACCTCTGAGTTTGAACTTGCTTGTGGTGAACATAGTCTCATTAAAGTCCATGGTAAGAGTGTTCAGGAATGTGCTCTCTGTTTTAATGGACACGGTGGCAATGGGAGCTGTATACCCCCAGAATACACAGGGATGGGATAGGGAGAAAGAAATGCTGAGCCCATCACACTGCAGTGTAACAGCAGGGCTGACACTCACCTTCTGCTTCTTCATGTGTAGCAGATAACTGCAAAACTGGCATCTGCCAAAAGAATTTGTTAGCATACCTGAATACCTGCACCGCTGGTTTCCCCCTGTTGTGCTCCTGTCAGGAGAGGTACAAACAGGTTCACACCTGCTGTATAGCTCCAGGTTGGAGGAATGCATGTGCAAATGTGGCAGGTAGGGATTGCACTCTTTCAATTAGACTCTACCTCTTGAAATCAGATCTCTCTGCTTTCCCTGCCTGCTGTTCTATTTTTTACTTTCTTCTTGCAATGCCCATATTAAAATGAAGATTTGTTGTTGTTGTTTTTAATCTTCTTAGTTCATTTTCATGGTGGAGCTGTAACTGAATCCAAAAATCACACGTCTGGGAATCCAGCACCAATGTTGTATGGAGGTTTTAAAGGTATGCACAGTTTTTTTACTCTTGCTCTTCTAAATTTTACTTTCTCAGTAATTTTTATGAAGTGGGTTTGGGCTTGACATAACTGGCACAGTTTGGGATGTAATGACTTAATCTTCTGGTTTATTTGGGAGGTGTTTAACCACTTGCTCACCTTTCTCAAGTTGCAGGTTGACTTTTCACTGAAAAATCTAATTTTAAAACAAAAACCCCTAAATATCTTTTGATTCAGTAGCACTTAAACGCAATGCTTTATTTCCCTAATTTTTTTCAACTGTTTTTCTTGGCTTAAACCACTCACCAGATTTTTTTCCAATTTAATGAAAAGTTTTTGCCATTCTGAAATGGCATCTTTTGCAGGACTAGCTGTTAACTGATTGTTTTTCCTTGATATCATTTACTCCATTTAATTTCTCACATCAGTACAGAGCGTGGACAGCCCTAGCCCTATACATTAGGGAAGTGACTTTTCAGTCCTCATCAATATACAGACCATTCAAAACTTTTCAGGGGAAATGTGGATCCTTGGATAGCAAATTCCAGGCTGCTAACAGCCAAATAGCTTTTCTCAGGTCCCTGTGGACTCCTTGAAGTCCCCAGGCCCCCAGAAGTGACCAGAGCACAACTGAAAACTGCTGCAGGTTTGCTCTCGCTTGCTCTCACACGATGTAGTAGTTCAGCAAACACACGCTGCCCCACTGGTGGTTCTTCAGTGGAGCTAGTCTCAGCCAGAAATAAAGGCAGGGTCTATTTTTTTTTTCTTCTCTAAGTATGTTCAAAACATGAATTTCCATGAGTTTCCAACATAAGACCTATATCTGCATGGTAAGTAGAGTCACTTTCACTTGCAAATGAGGTTGGATCTGCTAAAAAATCTGCTAATTTGCAATAAAAATAGCATCCATCTTTGCTCTGCAAATATAGCCTATTTGAAAACTGTCCCATTTTCAGAACTGTAGCAGCTTGTAGGATGGGAGAAAGGGGAAGGAGGAAATACCTTGCATTTGAAGTCACTTCGTATTTCTCCAGGACCATTTCACACACCTTTAGTCATTATGTTGTGTTTTGTGTTGTCACATTAATTTTCACAGCAACAGACTGATATAAACAGTGTGACTGCACTGCAGAAGCAAGGGAAGCTGGATTGACTGGGAGGGAGAAGGATTTGTTCAGACATAAATATCTCCTGCCATATTGAGGGGAGTTTAAAAAAAAAAAAAATGGCCAGCCAAGAAATTGCTTTTTTGTAGGAACGTTCTGTTTCTCTCTTTCTTTTTCTTTTTTTCCCCCCCTCCTTCCTTTTTAATGCATGCTTCAGGGTGAGAAACCAAGAACAAGGGGAACCAAGTGTCTGTTTAATGAGTCTGGGATGGTGAATGCAGCTGCTCTTTCAGGTGGGTCAATCTGTGAGGAGTAGGAGACAAGGAAGGTGAACATGTATGCAGAAGATGGGATTAAATAAAGAGGCCTGGTCATGTAAGGTCTTGTTGGGGAAACTGCTGACTTTCTTGCAGGTTAAATGCTTGAAGGAATTGCAGAGTCAGGCTCCAAGAAAATGAGGGCATACACCAAAAACTCAGCACCTCAGCACACAAACAGGTGAAAACACCAGGTGCAGAGAGGAAAGCCCGTGCAGTGCCCTCTGTCCCAATCTTCCTGTGCCCCATGAAGGATGCAGAGGCTGCATAGAAAAAAGCAGGCATTGTTGTACCTTGAGAGCAATGCCTACCAGGCCATCACTTCTGTCCCTTATGCACCGGATTGCTATATGCATGTCTCCAAGCTCCAGACTTTCAGAAGCCTCCCATAAGGGCAGGATGAGGTGGATTTCTTGCTACGTGGTTTCCCATCTCACCTGTTGGTGATGTTTCCTATAAAGAACTTGGTGCTCTGGGGACTAGGAAATGTGTGACATCAATCTGGGATTTCAGAGTAGTGTAGGAAGTGTCAGTAGCATCTTCTAAGGTTACATTTGTAGGACTAAGACCTTCCCTGTTCTCGTACCCACATCTGCCTGCTTTGGCAATGCTGCTCTTGGCCTGCTGTGATGACATTCAATGCAGGCTGGAAACGTTCCCTGTGCTCCCATGGCTTTTCCTTTAATGGAGGAGCTGAGAGATGCCTCAGCTTTGGAGCTGATGACTTGAGTTCTCTGTTGACACTAATCACTCTTGGAGTATTTTGGGCTAAAGCCTGTGGACTGGTGTAAGAAAATAAATCCACCTCTAAGGAGGTATGAGGAAAAGTCCCAGTATCTGGTCAGAGGTCTGGCCAATAAGGATGGGATGAGTTGCAGCTCTGTGAATGCCTTATTCCTCACACTTCTCCTGTGCTAAGGCCAGCTGTCAGGGGTTACACCGTGCTTTGCACAGCATCTGAGGTTTCTACTTCATATGTCCAAGTTTCTGACACCAAAAACCTTGGGTGGAAACTTGCTTATGTCTGGATGGTTTGCAGCAGGCAAAACTCCTAAAAGAAGAGCTAATTGCATATTCATAATGGCACACACAGTACTTGAGAAAAGCCCTTAATTTCTGCTGTGGTGGATCTGGAAATTCACCTCTGGCCATACTCGGCAACATCTATTCCCAGTCTCTGAGGAGCATGGATCAAGAGGAGCTTTTTTTGGCCCTTTTCCTCTGAGGAAGAACCACTAATTTCTTCAGTTTGAGTGCATTATTTTTTTAACAAAAGAACATGATACAGCTCTATACACCAGTTGGGAGCAATGTGATCTGTGTCATGAATACTAATATGAGTTTGACAGTATCCTATAAATTCAACACGTTTTGAAGAGCATTAACAGGAGTTGTAGGAACCATACTTAAATTCTTCCTTAACTTTTTTTTTTCCCCTTCCAATTAAAAGAGAAGGAAGCTAGCAAGAGTCTGTATTTGTATCCAAAACAAATATGGCTTGGGTCACGGCAAGACTTCTACATGACGTGCTAGACCTGGGTCTATAGCACATTCATTGATTTTTGTCTCCATGAATCACCCTGAAGCTATAAGCAACAAAAGCTGAAGCTATGTAGATGTGATTTCTAGTTCATTTGTTGTTCATTAGAAAGATTTTCTCTCTCTTATTTGCGGCACCCCTGCTGCTGCGTGTTCATTAGGAGAATGGAATGTATTCCAAATATTTCCTAGCTCTGGCAGGGCAGATGGTGGAAAGTAATTTTCCAAACTCTTCTGGAAAAGGGGAGGAAAAACACACCCAAATAACCCCAAGTCACCCCCTGTACACCAGAAGAATTTGGTATTTCTGAGTGCAGACGTGCTGTACGCTTTCTGTCTCTCTGGTTGTACGGTGCTGTGTGTCGGAGTGGTGGGAAGTGTGTATGAATGGGGATGTATCACATTTCATGTGGGATGTTAGCAAGGCTGGCATTTTTTTTCACAGGAAACTGCATTTGTAAAGAGCACACAGCAACATGCAGTACCCTAAAAGATGTGTGTGAGGGAGTGAGCAAGATTAATTTCCCTAAATCTTCTGGGCAACCCAATGCCTAGGGGAATCCCAGGGAGGGAGGACAGAGCCTGGGCCATGCTCTGGCTTCTCTGTCCAGCCCTGCACAGAGGCACGAGGCAAACTGGAAGCTCCTCAGACACCCTGTCCCCATCCCCTGCCCTTCACCAGCACGGGCAGAAGGATGTCCAAGTGCTCAGACAATGGTGGAGGAAGCGGCGCTGGCTGCGTTTCCCTTCTGCTCCCTGGGGAGTCGGGGGAGCGCACAAGCCAAGGCCAGATTTAGCTCTTGGATCCACATGAAACACCTCTGCGCCGACTGCTCCCTTCCTTCGTGCTCAGCCTCTTGTCACGGGAGTGGAAGTCGCACACACAGACACAGAAGGGGAACAGAAAAGCCGAGTCAATATGCAGCAGGCAGAGCCGGGAACACAATGCGGGTGAGACAAAGAGTGGGGCTGTATTCACGGCCTTCCTGGTGGCATTCACTTCTTGTGCTCGGAGCTGGTTTCCTCTTTTCACGAGCCTCTTGACCTGCAGATCCCTCTCCTTGGCAGGCAGACCCCAAAGCCCCGTGGCTGGATCCTTATGCCTCTTCAGATCAAACCACCAAAACACTTTGAACACAGAGCCTGAACTGTGTGTTTGCATCCAGGCTTTAAGCTCCTTGGAGCTGGCACCCAGGGTTCCTATTTGTTTTCCAACTCCTGAGTTCAGCAATGGTGCTCTCCAAGTCAATACAAACAAACCAAGAAAGGCTTGAGGCAGCGTGGCAGAGCTTAGTGTCACCATCCCTGGGACTGTGCTGTGCTCTGGCCTGTGGAAGGCGCCTCTGGCACTGATTTGGGCTGTAAGCACCCCCAAAAATCTCACACACAGGAACCTGGCAGAACAAGGAACTTCCTCAAAAGGGCATCAATTGCCCCATCTGAGGCACCAACACAGCCAGCTTTGGAGGGGGGGCACTTTGACAGCCGCTGTAAAACCCCATCAGATTTTCAACGCCCGCTGTTTGTGCTGGATTTTCAAGCCCAGGCACACTCTGGTGCTGCAGTGTGGGTGCGGGTGGAGGTGTTGGGTCCTCTCACTTGATTCATCTCCACAGCTGGGCGTTTGGGTGCAGGTGTAAGAACAAGCAGCTCACAAGCAGATACTGTGAAGGGCTGCAGCCGCTGAGCACGAGGCAGGAGACCCCTCTGAGCCTGCGTTGGGCAGCTCTGTCCCGCGGCACCCGAGCTCTCTGTGTGCCGAGTGAACGTTAGCACAGTAGTGCCCTGCACATTGTATGATGGCTGTGTGAAAGCAGGGCTGTCAGACGGATGCAATCTGTAGCTCCTGTGACCTTAGAACCCATTGCTCAGTCACCCAGCGAAAAAAACAGAGAATTCCTTCCGAGCAGCCGAGGGCCAGTGCCCTTCAGGAGCTGGCTTTTCCTCTTTGACTAGCCAGAGCTTCCGCCAGCCGGGACTGTCTCGCCACACTCCGTCTCAGCTGAGAGTCAGGAACTTGTCTGAGCTACATCTAATCCCTAAACCTGTATTTTGTATTTTTCACAGCCTGGCAGAGTATTAAACTCCTCTCCATCAGCTATGGCCAGTAGCCTTCAGAGATGAGCCATGACTATAATTGATTCATCAAGACTCCTGTTAATTTCTTTTTGCTCAATTTGTTGCAATATATTTGATTCCCAGTTATTATGCTCTGGGAGTCAAACTTCCTTTAGGTAATTTACAGTGTAGCCTACATATGTGTAAACAATTTATCGCCATTGTGTTTTTAATTAAAATGCATACGATAATACCGAAAGGAGAAGAGAAGGAGGACAGGAGGGAACCCAGATTAAGTTTTTAATTGTTTTAATAGTGAGATTTGGTTCAGTGAGAACAGGGCATATTGGTTTCCTTGGAAACATTGGCGATGTATTAGCTGTGTAAAATCTAGCATAAAAGATTGTGAAAGTGAAGCCTTTAGGTTTTAACTGATATTGTAACTCTCTTCATTTGGAAAATCAGATTCATACATGGCCCACTGGAGTCACAAAAAGGTGTTTTTTTGGTGTTGTCTCTTAAGCCTTAGAATTAATAATTTCACAGATTATCAGAATCAGTAGAAGTCTAAAACTGCAACAACAACAACAACAAAAACCCCTTCAACAACTCAATAATCCTGATTCATACAGTTTAATTAGACGTGCCTGTAAGTTCTCTTTGTGTCAAGCAGTGCCAGGCTCAGGCAAGACTCCACGTGATTTGACAAAGAAGTATAAAAATTTGGCTTTTTAAACGTTCCAATAAAACTTAAGATTATGGGTAATTGAGCAGTAGGTGATGTTCAGTTATTTTATTGCACACAACACTGATACCTGGATATACAACACACCATGCACTCTAGCCAGCTCCACGCTCTGAGAATCGCTGTAGCTGCTGCTAACGATCTGGCCTCACACAAAGTGTTCGATGCCTCTATTTTTCCAGGCATATGTCTTAGGAAACAGAGTACCCCCCAGGGCCCCATCCCTGGGGACAGCAAGTTGGGTTTGGGGCTACCACACCCCAAGGCACCACAGGAGGTTAAATGTACATTTTAAGGTTGTTTTCACCTGAAGTTAAAACATTTTCCTTTTATTCTTTTTTGAAAATCCGGCTCTCAAGTTATCAATGTTGTCGCTTTCATGTTAGAAAATGAAGCCTTGTGAGGGAGGATTCAGCTCTCTGCAGTCAAGTGGGATTGGAACAACCAGCTTTAATATCTGTGATTCACCTCTTGAGTCCAAACTGTGATGATATAGTGCATCTGGGGATCAAATACTGCAGAAACTCCCTATTTTAAACAAAAGGGAAAAAAACCCAACAAAACAAAACCAAAACACTGCAGATAAAGTACCAGATGTAGGATTTTGGACTATCAGAGAAGGGAATGGACGGCTTGGTTTTAGCGTGTAAGACTAATCACTCAGCTGAAATCATTTCAGCAGCTGAGTAAATAGACTTACGGAAAAGGCATTTATGGGAGCGTTTGTGTTGCAGGATCCTCCCTCTTTCCTAGTCCTCCTGTTTGTTTGTTTTTCTTTCTCTTTGGTGTTGAAGTTTCCCAGTTAACAGGTTCATTAGGTGGCGATGAGGATGTCAAACGTGCAGCTGGGCAATCCGCACGGCCCGGCACATGGAGAGCAAGTTCAAGAGCCTGTCCATGAACAATGGGCCTCTGCAGCAGCGGGGCTGTTCAGCTGCGTGCTTGGCTCGCCGCCACCCAAAGCCATGACCACTGGAGCAGAAGCTCAGCCCGTACCACACACACGCACACACACACCCCTGCATCTTCTCGGCTTCTCCTTCTGCTGCGGTGTCGTTCCCACCAGCAGCACCCCACTGCCTGCCCGCACTAAGAGCTGGGGTCCGTCCCGGGTGACGTTTCCCGTCGGTGTTTTCCGAGGTGTCAGGGCGAGGCACTTTGAGGGTAGAACAGAACTAAAGACCGGAGGAAAGCCGCGACCCAGGGCACGGCGCTGGGCAGCACCCGCTGCGGGCCCCGTCGCTGCCTGCACAGCCCGGGCTCCGGCAGCTGAGCCCCGCAAAGGCGGCGGGCGGGCTGCGGGGAGTCCTGGCTGCCGGCCCCTCCCGGGCACGATCCCAGCCCGACGGTCCCCGAGAGATGCTGCCGGGTGCCCTCGGTGCGGCCCGGCCGTGCCAGCGGGGCAGGACCCGCACCCCACGCACACGCAGCGTTTGACTCGCACCTTCCCCTGGCACGGGCACCGCATAACGGTCGACCCGGCAGCCCCAGGCGGTGGGGATGGGAATGGCCCCGCACCCGGTTCCCTACCCCGCACCGCCCGGCCCGGGCTCTTTAAGGCGGCGGCGCGGGAAGGCGCGAGCTGCGCCTTTGTCACGGCACCGGGTCACCGCGCGGTCACGGCCCCTCCCCACGTGGAGCTGGAGCCCACATGGCCGGGCACGCCCCGCCCCCCGCCGCTGACTGGCTGCCTGAGGCCCGGCGGCCGCGTCCCCCACTTCTGATTGGCTGAGCGCGCGCGTCATTTGCATGCGGAGGGCGGGGGAACGCCCGTCCGTGACACCGGGCGCCGTCTGGGGCCGCCCCCGCGGCGTCTGCGGAGATTTAAAGAGACAGAGCCCCGCGGGGCGCGCGCTTGGGGGGTTGTTGGCGTGAGGGGGTTTGAGGCGCGGGCCGCCCGGTTGCGCCCGGTTTCGCCCGGTTTTCGGTGCGGGGAGAGCTGGAGCAGCCGCGTGGGAGCCCCCGGTCCCGCCCCGCGGGGGTCTGTCCCGCAGCACGTGTTCCCCATGTGTAACGGTGTCGGGGCGTGGGGCAGTGCTGTCCGTGGGGCACAGGGCTGGGATGCCCGGCAGCACCCGTGTTTTCGCCCGGCTTCTGGAAAGCTCCAACCCATTGGTGTGTGTCAAGGTGGAAAAATGCAGAGCTGAGCCTGGGCTCCTCTGATCCCACCTCCCATGGAAGAACCAACAGAGCCTCAACGCAGAGCAGTTGGGTTTTGGCAAATCCGAGTGTGTCTGTGGGTGTGTGTCCATGGGTGTGTGTCCGTGGGTGTGTGTGTCCGTGTGTCCGTGGGTGTGTGTCTCTGCCCACGTGTGTGGGCACATGTGGGTGTCACAGAAGCACAACCCAGCCCCGCACCGTTGCCGCGAAGCCGCTGTGCGTGGTTCAGCGCTGGCTTTCGGAATGACTCAAGTGCTTCCTCGGATGAGCTCAAAGTCTTCACTTGGCTACGCCAGCTCTCAGTCAGGGAGTTCAGAGTCACCTTTGTTTGCTTTCCAAAGCACCATTCCTCTGTCCAAAATGCCTGTTGTTCCATCAAGAAAAGTCAGGGATTATTTCATGTTTATGCATTTAAAACTTTTCCTTAGCGCTGTTTTATTTTACATAGGCCATCCTGGTTTTTCTAGCACAAGAAAATGAAATGTTTTCAGCTGGGGAGCTGTGAATTCGGAGGGTGATTATTTTTTTGTTAGTGAAGTGATATATTTCTTACTAGTGCCTCCAGTAAAATGTAAAGGTAGGGTGGAGGCTTTCCATTGACGTCAGCTGGAGTTATATCAGGCCCCAAATGAGACAGAATGGGTTGGAATAACATTCTGGTGGCTTCAGTAAAAATTTTCATTACAAACAAATACTCATTGACTTTTTAGCCCTCCTGGTTGGGAACAAAACCTCCTAAACGGGACCCAACCCAGTGCTGTGCAGAGATGGAAAAACACACTCGGGAGGCAGCTGTGAACTGCCTGGGCTGGTGACAACTGCTCCTGCCCCAGGGTCATTGGCCATGTCAGCCCAATGCCACCATGGGAAGGAAGGAGAGGAAGGTATTTCAGAGCCACCTTTTGGGTGGAATATTGTTTGAGGTGAGTTATTGACACTTAGCACATGGGATGAAGTCTCAGAAGGAAAATGCTTCCACCGTTCCAAATGAGGATGAGGGCTTGTCTACTCCAAAGACTTAATTCATGGTATCTCCTACACTTCCAGTCGTACCTGAGCTGTAGCTGAACTGACTTTGAAAGGCAAACCAGCCCTTAGCTGCAGCTGGCGAGCATCCACATCCCTGCCCAGCATTGTTCTCCTGGCGCGGCAGGGATCTCGTTCTAATGGTTGGGGAGAAAACTTGAGTTTCTGGTACCAAACAGTTAAAAAAAATAAATTAAGAGGTTAGTCACCAGAAAGTGGAAACCATGTTTGGAACTGTTAGAAATAAGGCTTGCTTAAAAATAAATATAGAATTATTCACCATGGTAACTATTGCGCTGTTGCGTTAGTGCATATCGATTTAACATTAATCCAAAGACTAATGCTGTGAAATATTTGGTCTCTTTAATGGACAACTGTTTAGTTAAAAAGCTTTGGGGAGTTGTGGAGTTTTTTGTTTTGTTTTTCCTTAGATTGCCTCAACCACTTTTGGAAGAAAATTATTTGACTCTGCGTTCCTTACGTCTCGCATGGATCTCTCCTTCCAATTCCATTGTATGAATTCACCCTCGGTGCTGCGCCGTAATGATGATGTGGGGTCACTCAAATCTGTAACGAATGCTGAAGTGTTGCAGGGAGGAATAAAAGGAAAAAAATTAAATGTGACCACACAAGCAAATGCCTGACTTCTAATCTGGCAGTGAGTGAAATTATATTACAGTCCAGAACCAGCCAGAGCAGACTGATGTGCCCATGTGGTTCAGCTTCTCCAAGGACATCAGATGTTACCTAAGCTCCTGTCTGTCCCTTTCCGTGGCCCAAGAGCCTGAGGCCCAGCGGGCAGCCCTGGCTCACCCTGAAATTTCATGGCAAAACCAGGAAGCGAGGGGAGGTCTCCCAGTGCCAGACTCGTCCTGGAGCCATCAGAGGTGTCTCTGGGGAGAACATTAAAAAAAAGAAACAGAATCCAGGAGCCAAAATCAACCCAAGTGTGTTCTGGAAGTATCCCACCAGCCGAGCAGTACTCGCTGCTGCTCCAGAAGAAGCTCTGACAAATGGCAGTGGGCTGGAGGGTGGAGAGCGTTATTACAAAGAACAGGGTGAAGCACTTAACTTAGCTGATGTACTTTTAATTTTTACAAGCCCATCTGGGATGACTTTAATTATTTGTTCTTAAATCACAGTGGAAAAATGCTGATTGTTCTTAAAGCCACATGAGTCGTTCAGATGAAATCGGGGTGGCGGTAAACAGTGCATTTTTAAACCAGCATCGACTTGCAAACAGTTATTTTTCTTTTTTCTTTTTTTTTTCCAGAAAGGTTAGGAAGATGTATGAACTTGCAGCAGCCTGCATTTGAAACTGGAGCCTTTATCCACCAAAGCTTTGCAAACTTGTAAAAACTCCCCCTGGAACAAGCCGCTGATTCATGGGGTGAGGGTGGACGCCTTTCCCCACGCTGGAGCCGCCTCTTCCACAGCTCAACCACAACCTGGGCACCGGGTCCTCCCAGCCCGGGCTGGCTCAGCCATCACTGCTGGTCGGGGTCCCTGAGGTGCCTCCACCAAGGCTCCTTCTGCCACAGCGCCCATCCCAGCACGTCCTGCTGCGAACAGGCCTCCAGCCGTGCCCTTCCACGTGCCGCCCGGCCTCCCGTTCGCTGGGCCATGGGTGACGCTGTGCCCGTGGCAGCAGAGCGAGCGAAGGGCTCTGTAACCCACCCGTCAAGGAACTGACTCGCCACCGAACAATAATATATTACTTAAAACTGCATTTATTTGCTTCAGACCATTTAAGGATGTACCGTGTCTGTGTCTTAAAACACAAGAATTCTGAATCAAACACAGACTGTGGCCGCATCCGCGCAGCCGATGACCCCGCGGGGCTTGGCAGCGGTGGCAGGGCTGGTGCTGGCAGCTGCCACTGGCTGGTACCTCACGCGACACGGGGAAGCGTGCAGTGTTCACCTGGACTTATTTATGGCAGTGCTGCGTATTTTAAGTGCGAAGGACTGTTATTTGCAAGCTGGTGGGCTCAGCTTAGCTTACAGCTGCCTTTTTTGGCCAGTCAAGCAAGGTCCATTGGAAAAGGGTCTCTAATATTCAGCTGACAAGTGTTTTAAAAAGAAAAAAAATATATATTTCCAGCTAAATAATAATAAAAGTGGGTTGCTTGATAAAGCTCTCTGACTGGCATTTGTCTTCGGAGTCTGACTGTGCATGTGCCTTGCTTTAACTTTTGAGCTGGCCTTTCTGGGGCTTGTAGGCTGCCACCCGAGGCCCACATCCCTGGAACACATCCCTGTAACACATCCCTGGAACACATCCCTGGAACAAGGGTATTGTTGCTTTGCATTTTCATGAAGCATTTCTAGAAATTTGCCTGAAAAAGAAACCGAGACTCCAGGACCAACCTGAAGGAATTGGCCAAAAGGCGGGTAAGAATTACCCCTCCTGCGTTACCAATGAGGAAACTGAAGCTGGAAATATGAAGACAGGACTGAAAATGGTTTATTTCCAGTTCTAGTGTAGATTTTTTTTCAAGTAATTGTCCCTCCCAGGCCTGTGGCTCTGGTGCCACCCCCGGCACTGCTCCCCCTGCGTTTGGAGAACGGCGCTGGTGCGATAATTCACATCTGCTCAGCACTGGGAAGCACAAACTTCTCAAAGCTCATTTCTATCCCAGCTGCAAGATCCTCTTCCGTGTTTCCTTTGGATTAGTAATTGTTGGGAGTTACCATCTGTCAAGTGGCAAAGAGTAAAAGATTAAACAACCTGGCAATTCCTTGTTCCTTCTCTTCAGGCGTTTTCACAGGCCTGGATGGGGCTGCAGGAGTAAAGCACAGGCGAGTCGCCAACACGAGTTTGTAAGTAGTCACGTAGAAATAAATTCAGCTTTTTAGGGGGGAAATAAAGGTTAAACCTTATAATGGGTGCCACCATGCCTGGCCTGACTCTCGACACCATTCGCCTTGTGTGATTTCTACAGCTTTGCACGAGACTGGGGTTGGTAGCCTGTCCCCTTCTTGGTGCCACCTTCCCAGCAGCATCTCTCAGGAGCGCAGGCCCAGCTGGGGACTCCGGGTACTTCCAAATCCCCAGTCAGGGCTATCAAAAATGATGGGAAAATGTACTTTTTCAGAAGATAACGAAGCTGCCTTTATTTCCCAGTAAGAAGATTCACCAAGAATTGTATCAGCCTTCACACCACCATAGTTAAGCTTGTTTCAGCTTTTTCGTTATAAACCTCTGTTTCACAGGTTTATTTTCCAGGAAAAAAAAGAAAAGAAAAAGAAAAACTGTCTTGACTGAAACTTGGCACACTGAGCACTCAGGGAAGAGATTTTTTTTTCCCTTTTCCTGTCTAAAATGGGGTCACTCCATTTTAAAGCGGGCAGTTTGAAACAAAAATGGGAATTTTTGTCTGAAATAGTTTCTGTGCGCTGCAGGAGCAGCGATGTTGGCATCAGCGCTGGAGCTGGCGGCAGAACTCGCACCCGCTTCAGCCGGGGCCCAATCGGCCTTTACAGGTTTTCCCCACTTTTCTGTCCCAGTCTTTCCCATTTTTAGTTTGAAAAGCTGCATTTGGAACTGTCAGGGCCCAGGAAGGCAGAAGCTCGGTGGCTCTCGACCGGCGGTGCCCGGGGGCCGGGCCGGTGTGACTCGGGTGGGTGTCGTGGGTCCCCCCAGGATGGACAAATCCTGACGGTTTTGGTGCGGGTTCGCAGAATCACCGCGAGGTTCTAGAGCCGCTGGTGCGGGAGCGGCGGGTGCAGCGAGCCCACGGGCGGCAGCACCCACCCGCGCAGACGGGGAATAAAAACCAGGGGCGACTGGGGAGGGTGAGACCCGCGGGTGCGGGGTCACGGGTACCGGGTCACCGGTGCCACCTTCCCCGCTCCGAGGCGCTCGGCGCTGGCCTCCCCGCCTCCACCCCCGGTGGCACCGGCAGCCCCGGGGCGGGTCCTGGGGGAACCACCGAAGCGGGGCCGCGGCGCCCCCCCCGGCCTGCGCGAGGCGGCGCGCGGGGCAGCCCGGGGCGCGCGCCCGCCCCCCTCCCCACCCCTCCCCGCCCGGCGGCGGCGGCGGCGCGAGGGAAGGGCAGTCCCCGTCTGGCGCTGACGTCACGGAGCCCGCCCGCGGCTGGCGGCGGCGCGCGGCCGCGTCCCCGTGGCCGTGAATGAGCGCGGGGGGCGGGAGCGGAGCGGGAGCGGAGCGGGCTGGGCCGCGCTCCACCGCGCTGCACCGCGCTGCGCCCCACAAAAGTGCGGGGCTGCTGCGGCCGCGCCCAGCCCAACCGCTTCCCGGGCCGGAGGGGCGCGGAGCAGCCGTCGTGCCGGGCCGAGCCGAGCCGCTGCGGGGGCCCCCGCGCTGCGCCGGGCCGGGTTTTTATTTCCAATTTTTGATCGCAGCTGCATTTCCCTCCCCCCGCCCCCCCGCGCCGAGGAGGAGCCCCGGCTTTATGTGGTGCTGCCCGGAGAGCGCTCGGCGGCCGGGAAGTTCTTTGTGTCGCCGTCGCCTTCTGGGTTTTTTTTTCTTTTTCTTTTTTTTTTTTTAATTTTTTTTTTAAATGTATAACTTCATGGGTCTGAACAGCACGGCCGTAGCTATTCAGCCCAATGTGTCCTGCACATGCAACTGCAAAAGGTCTTTGTTCCAGAGCATGGAGATCAGTAAGTACTTGTCCTGCTGCTGCCGCGGGGCCGGCCCCGGCTGCCCCGGGTGCGGGTGGGTACGGGGGTGTTCGGCCGCCCTGGAGCCCTGCGCCCCTTCCGCGGGCTGGGAAGTTTCCGCGGGGGCTGCCGGCAACGCCGGGACCCTTCGCTGCGATGCGCGTTCTCCGAGTGATGATTATTGCTTTCTCCCGTCCTCCGGGCGGGCTCTTCGCTCTCCTCTGTCGCTGTTGGGGTGTCCCGGGTGGCTGTGACCCGGTGTGACAGAGCGCGGGGCCAGCGGGTCCCGGCGGGACGGGCCGGTGGAGCCTCCCCGGGTGCCCGCGGCGCGCGGCCGTTCCCCCGCTCTCCTCTCCCCCGTCTCCCTCCCACCATCGGTGGGTGAAACCCCGGCTCTTCCCCGTCTTGCCTCCATCTCTACCCGCTCCGTCCCCCGCGGCTCGGCCCCGGCGATGCTCGGGCCGGTGCAGCCACCCCTGCCCCCCGTGCTGGGGGTCCCGGCCCCGAGCTCCCCCCGGGTGTGCTCTGTCCCCGGTGTAGATCACCTCCCTCTCGTTCCCGGGGGTAGGGGAGCCCCGCGGTGCAGAGACCCGAGTAGGGTTTGTATTTGGGAACCTGTTCCCCCGCCTCCAGCCCCGGGGGCTTTTTCTTATGAAGGACTATTTGCCTTTTCTTACTGATATTTTTCAGCCCTGGCAGAGTAGCAGCGAGTACAGAGCCTGACCTCGATATCCACTACTTTTCTGTTTGCTCTTTCCCTCTTGGAAATGAAGTGAATGGAGGTGAGAGAGAAAGAATATTACTGCTGAGGAAAGAGAAACGAGTTGGTTTCTCTGGCAATTTAAAGCAAATGGTATTTTCTGTCAAGGGAAGGCTTTCAAGGCATCCCAGGCTGAGTGGGTTGTCAGGCTCGTACCCCACTTAACCCCTTGTTCTGTGCCTTGAAATCCGAACCCTACACAGACTAATGCAAAATGGCCCAAAATGAAAACTTGGGAAAAGAGTCTCGATTTTGCATATATTCCTGGCACTGCGACGGGGCAGGCTTGCGCTCGGTGCATGTAGGGGAAAGCCAGCTGAGCTGTGCCTGTTTCTGCGAGCTCAGGATTTGCCCCGTTACCTCCAGTGGGATTGGAGAGGAATATTTTAGAGCCAGCATCTGTCCCTTGGTATTTTGGATGGCTTTTGTCCAGTGTCATCTGCCTTCGCCTTCTCCAGTGTCATCGTTGTTTAATTCAGGTGTCTGAGTCCCGGAGAAGGTCTGTAGGCATTTGTGTACCGAGTGCTAAAAATGTGTTCATTCTGAATTTTAGCATAAACCGTACCCTTTGTACTGTATGCACATTTAATCTTGATTTGATCTCATTCGTGTTCAGACAAAAACTAAGCTGGATTTGCCTGATTTTATTAACACTACCGGCACTGAATAGACCATTATTCTTTCCTGACTTTAACAGGCCAGGCTAGATGTACATACCAATAGCAGTGTATAAATAATGAAGATACAGTTCTTCTTTGTGGCAGCCAGTTGGTGAACATAAACTGTGTCCCGCAGAACTGCAAGGATGAGAGACTTTACTTGGTCTCTGATCAAGGCTCATGATTATGATAAAAGTTGTGAATTAAAATGTGTAATGTCTTTTGAAGAAAAAGCTTCTCTTCCAGTCTAACTCTTGGCACAAGGTTTTGTTGGAACAACTCAGGCTTTTAATTTCAGTCCTTGACTTTTTGGAAATAGCATACTTTGTGATTTTTTTTTTTTCCCCATTTTTTCAGCATATGAATGGCTTGGTGGGAGGCAGGTGCCAGTTGTGAGTGGGAGTGTGTGGGAGGCTGGGGACAGTCAGGTACTGTGGAGGACACCTTGCCTGAATTTGGATGGTTGTTGTGGGAGCCTCATGCCTGATGCCATACAGCTCCCAAAGTCCTTCCCCAGCTTGTCCCCTGCCAGCACTGTGCCTGTTCCCTTGCGTCACCTGCTCAGCTCTGGGGTCCTGACACTCAGGCACTGAGTTCCCATTAGCTCTCCGGAGCGTTGGATCGAGCTCCCTCAGTGCTGCCAGCCCTTGTTTCATTTTTGGATAGGTTTCTTAGTCACCAGTGTTATTTCCTTATGTCCTGCCGATGGCGGGCAGCGTTCACTCACCTCTGTGCTGCAGGAGGGCTTTGGCTGCACCGCAGGAGCTGTTACCTGATCGCTTCCTCCACCTGGGTTCAGTGGAAAGAACAGAGTTGAGCCCCATTGAGATAAATTCATTTTTCCCCCCTCCGACCGCTTGATTTCATTTATCTTTCCAATACGACTTTGAGGGAACCTCAGAGCAGCTACCAGCAGATGCTATTTAATTTTCCAGCCAAAAGTTACCACGCAGGAATGCTTTGGGAAAGCGGCATAACTGTAAACTCTTTTAATTTAACCCTCGTAATTAGGTTAACTGTACAACTGATCCCCAAAAATATTTCTTTGCAGGCTTTATTCCGTATGGCAGGCTGCGGCGCTGCGGTGGAGGAAGCAGCTGGTTTCTGTGTGTGGCGCTCCCAGATTAGGATTATAAAAGGGTTTTTTGGGGGCGGGGGCGCGCAGTCTCGCCCCCACCGCCGGGGCTGTAGTGCCAATATGCCGGGCGGCGTTAAGCAGCCAGACATCTGCGGCAGTGGTCTCTAATCGCTTCGGCTGGGTGAAAGAGGTCAGGGGTGATTGTGGTGGCGGAAGAGTCTGTAAATAACTAATTATTTGGCGCAGGGAGCAGAGTGAGGCGGTGTGTTGGCCTCGCCCAGGGCAGCTCAGCTCCTGCTGCTGGGTCGGTGTGAACCCCGATGGCACAGGGACCTCTCGCCTGTGCCAGGGCCACTTCACGGCCCACAGGGACTTCTCACAGGGGGTTTGGATGCCCAGGCTGGGGGCACTGCCTTTGCAGGCACCCACGCATCCCTGCCAGAGGATGACTTCGGGACGTGAGGGGAGGTCTCTCTCTGGGCTGAGCAGCTCTTGGCAGAGGCTTTGCTGGTGCAGTGGCATTAGCTGGAGCACTGGGCAGTTTCAGAGGTGTTGTTGTGTCTCCCCAGGGAGGTGGGGCCGTTACCCCCGGCTGGCAGCAGGGCTCTGACACCAGTGTCGGAGCAGCGTGCCCGGCCGTTGGCGGGCTGGGGCGAGCGAACCGTGAGAGCGGGTTTCTGTCCAAGCGAGGACTTCTAGGTTTTCACATTCTTTGATTCAATAACAAACCAAACACAGATGGCTCAACCAGGGATCACGTCTCCTTTCCACTTCAGACTGCTTTTTTGGCAAATACTTTTCTTTCCTGACACTGTGTCAATGGCAGTTACAGCTCCTTCCAGGGCACAGTGGTTAGTAACCGTGAGCTTCTTTATTCCCCCCAAGTCTTCCTCCAGGAGGTAGGGACACAGGGGGAAGCCAGAGCTGCTACCAGTGTTTCAGCAAGCTAGAGAGTGTTTGCACAGCGTACGTTCAGTTTGTGGCATCTCCGTTTGACTCAGCCAAGCCGAGGAGTTCCCCGTGTCTGGCTCTGGCCGTGTCTCCGTGACAAGCGCTGCTTTTTGCTGAGATCAGCGTCCCAAGGTACGACCCAGGAGGAGTGGAGCCCAGATGGCTTTTGCATACGGTGGCCTAAGGACTCTCTGTGTGTGCTCTTGGCCATCCCCAGGGACCCTGGCGATCTGCAGACCCAGCTCTGAAGGTCCCATCTCTTGTACCCAGGGAAGCAGGGAAAGTCCCAATTCCCTGAGCCTAGAGAGCACAGGGGTCTTAAAATTACACTTTATTTTGTGCCCTCAGGCAGTGATTTTCATGTTAGTGTTTTATAATCAGTGTTGAATGGGAGAATGAAAAGACGCAGAGGAGGAAATGGAGAGAAAATAGTCAAACTTTGTTTTTTTCCTCTGGGTGTACACCTGGATTGTGTTGTGCTGCACAGCGGGACTGGCACACATGGCACCAGAGGTGATCCTGTATAATCAGAGGTGATTGTATATTACGCCAAATGAAGACAAGACATGGCTAATTCTTCCTTCAGTCAGTATTAGGGTGTATTCAGAGGAGAATGTTTGACACAGTAGGTCCTGCCATGAAGGCATCCTCTGCCCCCTGAATAAGCATTTGGTTTGCCTTCATTTTATTTAGTAGCATGTTTTCAGATCCTGGTTGTGAGAGGAGCAGCACTGAAGGGTGTAAGGCAAACAGCAACTATATTCCTTTCCTTAAAGCCAGGAATTCCCAGGGTAGGGGGTGGGATCACCTCTAAATTTTCAGGATACTGACTTAGCCAGACTACCGCCGCTTCCTTTGCAGATGGAGAGAAGAGTACCTACAAATGTATGTTCCTCCTTATTTTTGTTTGCTGTTGCTCACTAAATATACTAGTATTTTTAGATTTCCCAGGCTGAGAGCTGGTGGCTAGATAAATCCAGTTTTAGAATGAATTTGTAAACCTAAATTATAAATGAATAGACGTGAGGAGACCTTTCCAAGGGAAGTACCAAAATACATGGTGTCACTAATAGACAGTAATTATAATCCAGCTTCTTTCCCCAGTAACTCATTGTACAGTCATGTCTGTTGGTCTTGTTTCAGGTAATAGCAACCGTCAGAATTTGGTAACCCTAATTAGCTAAAAAAGGTCTTTTATTTGTAATGGTGTTTCATGTAAAAACTGACTTACCAGTTTGCTTCCTGGAAGGAGATCCCGTGCGTGGTGTGCGGTTTGTCTTATCAGATCCCTCAAGTTCTCGGGTGCATCCGTTGTTGGCGTGTTTCATCAAAGTAATAAAGCCTGGCTGGAAAGCCTGCGAGGAGGGAGGTACAAGGGCCACTTTGCTGCAATTAAGTGCAAACTTGGTTCACACCATGAGCACACTCCCAGACGTCCATAAAGCAAAGGAATCATTAATGTCAACGGGGATCTTTTATGCAGTGTTCTTCCTGTCTGTGTGGCTAAATTGCTGGGTGATTATTTTATAATTATTTTGGGTGGCAGAAGGTAGGTCACTTGGGCAGATCCCAGGTGAGGAAACACATCAGAGACCTGCTCCAGCTGCGAGCAGCGTGGCCAAGTCTGGCTCCAGAGAGGAACAAGGAAGATTTCCGCACAAGGCTGCCTTCCGTGAGAGCAGGATCTGACCCATCATCTCCGTCTTTCAGAGCTGATTACGTGGGCTGCTGCAGTGGGCTGCCTTGCTGCATGGAACCTAACGGTGGTCTTGGAGCCCCCTGCGAGGCGATGCGGGAGCGCGGGCTGTAGCAGAGCGGTGTATCGGCCGTACCGGTGTGATGCACGGAGCCACCTGAGCTGGTGGCACTTCGGTGCTTGCAGGATGAGGCCACGAACACACCTCTGAGAGCTGACAGGTTTTCAGGACTTGAAGAAGTATCGGGGTGCAGTCTATGTGTGTATACAGGCATAAACACATTGGTGAAAGTTAATTGATTTAGTAATACAAGAAAGTAGTTCAAAATGAACTGGTTAATGAAGTAGTTGGTAACCAGAGAAAGGAGTTGTGGGGTTTGGGCTTTTTGTTGTTGGGGTTTTTTTGTTTTGTTTTTTTTTTTTTTTTTTTTTTTGTTTTTTTTTAAAGCAGATAAATTTCAGCTATAGGAGTTTATCATCCAAATCAGAGGATTTGGGGAGCTATTGAGAGTAAAGAGAGCTTTGATGATTTGGCAAGGAATACAGCTTCTAAGGCAGCACTTTGATCTGCATTTTAAATGTTTCTTTGTAATGAGGGTTACACAATTTCTTTTCTCATTTTAAGTCAGTTTTGCAGAGGTATGTTTTGAGAGAAAATAGTAACAGCACATATTATTCTTGTTGGCTTTGGAGCCAGCTAGAACTTGTAGTTCATCCCAGATCTTTTGACTACTATGGTAAATTTATGATTACACCAAAAAGGAAATTAGTAGAGATGTTAAAATATTATCAAAGCTTTGCAAATCTTTTGAAATATCTCCAGTGTGAAACCTGAACTTGCATTAGCATTTTTGCTGCGGTATGTTGTTCCTGCTTTAGCTTTTTTTTTCCCTTCTAAAGGACACGTTAGTGTTTAGCACATGCGTTCTTTTTGTCTTGCATTGCATTGCACCTGGAGACCTTGATTCTAGTGACTCAAGCTTTCTAAAGACAAGCCGGTGCTGCTGTAGTGGTGCTATTGGTAACCTTTTTCTTCCCCTTCTATCTACTGCACATCCTCAGATAAACTCTCATTGGAAGGAGAAGGTTGTTCTCGCCTACGTATTCTTATACAAGAGAGCTTCTTGCATTAATTTATGTAGTATGGGTAGAGTTGGAGAGAGGGTAGGAATTGGGAATGTTTATTAAGGTTTTCATTTAAGTCTTGCATAGCATCTTTCCTTCTTGTAGCCAGTTTGGGGTTGGGTTTGTACCTCTTTTGGGAAATCAGCAGCCTTAAGGGTGAGGACAAATAAGCAAGTTTCCCCAGATTGATGTGGTAGCTCTTCTGGTTCTGTTTTTGGCCTCTCCTGAATTGTGACTCTGAGCTGTACTAGGGTGGCAGCTCTCTGCTGGGGGACTAAGTTCAGCTGGTTTGTAGAAGAGAGCACACATTTCATTTGCAAGCTAGATTAGCCCATGAAGTTGGGTCTTCAGTTACATGTAAAGGGTCGCATCACTGGAAGGCCTTAGACATGGCATTGTGTATAGATTTAACTTACATCCTTTTCCAGACTGTCAGTGACTTTGGACATTATCCTTGTTATTCTGCATATCTCTCTGGTACAGGATGCAGAATTAGAGCACGTGAGGCTGCGTGGCCCCAAGACTTGTAAATTCAACCGTCATGCTCCAACCCGATGCTACAACCAGTGCACGGGTACCTACTGCAGGCTCGGGTTGGCACCAAGTCCATCATCACCTCTGGCTTTTCTCAACACTACTTTTTCACTGTGTACAGCAAGGTAGCGTTGCTAAGGTGATAATCGAGACAGTGCCCCCTTTTTTCTCTTGAGTACTCAGGCTTCCAGTTTCTCATTGATACAAGAACAAAGTTCCCTTGCACATCTTCTGAAGCTCGCCTCACGAGTTGTCAGTGTTGGGGGATGTCCACAGTGCTTTCAAATGGTTCACACGTTTGTGTTCGGTGGATTCAGTCTCGCACATATCTTTAATGAAATGTCTCAGACTGGCTAATTTTTCACTTGCAGTACACATTCAGAAATGTGCATTTAGAAAGGCAAATGCTTTTGCACATGGCAGTTCTCTGATCCATTTGTGAGACCCTGCTCGTGCCCGTGGTGCTGAGGAGCTGTGCCTGTGATGGTTTGCTGGTGTGAAGTGTGTGCACTTCAGCAGGTGCAACAGGATTTCCCACATTTGCAAACTTGGCCCAAGCAATCCAGCAAAGCAGAGTTTAGCCTTGGAGAATGAAAGCTGATTAACCCCCAGGACTGGAGCATACCAAGAATGAAAAGAGGTACTTGCACAAAAAACACTATTACTTTTCAAGAATATATGCAGGACATGGTTTGGGGACTTTTTTCCATCTCTTCATTCCATCCAATATGTTAAGTAGCTGGTTTGTTACTCTAACCCCCTACAAATGATTGTCAGTAATAATTCTCTAAAACTATGAATCAACTCTGCATGACTTTGTGCAAATAGACTGAGTAATTTCTTTGTTCTTTTCTTCTTACTTTGTAATTGGAGTCTGTAAAAGCCCAAAGGTTTGGTCTTGCGGAAAGCATGATTCATTTATTGGTGTCTGTGCCGACTAGTTATCTTTCAGTAATTCCAGAGTGCTGCTACAAGCCAAGAGTGATTCATACATGGCTAAGTGCACAAACAAATGGGGTCATGGCCATCTGCAGAAACTTTTCTAATCTATTTATGGTATCGGAGAAAGAAGTGGGTGTATTAAGAATGATGGAATAGGTGTCAATTACATTAGTGAATATAACCGGTTAAGTAACGCTAACCATTACTCAAAACCGCATCTGCTCCTTGCTAAAGATGGCGACAGCAAGTCCTATTTAAATGTTAACGTAGGTCTGATAGGAGATGGATTGAGTGTCTAGCTTGCCTCCTAAGGAGCTCACCATCTTAACTGCTGTGCTAGTCTCTTCTACCTGCCTTGAGATTTGGACATTAACTTGCACTGTGAGTATTTGTAGTAGCAAAATCCAGCCCTTTGCTGTTGCAGACCTCAGTCATTATGTTTTACCTGCAGAATTTGGCCTAATACTTAATTAACTTGCTATTGACGGTCAGTGGTAGGGTTTCTCATTTCCACACCAGGCAGAATGGCTGTATAACATCTTAGTAGAGACAGTGGTGGTCAGGTGGGTCGGGTTTCCTTCCAAATGCATCTTCAGTGCTTTAAAATCTCAGAGGGAAGACAGCCTGCATCTTATGAGGTAGCTTTCCTCTACTTCTGTCCCATTTTACTAATTGTGAGGATTAATTTTCCCCTTTGTAACTCTGATAACAAAACCGCCCTGGCTGCAGCCACATCAGAATTGCTTTGTTGAGATTTTAGTCTTTTGCTTTGGGAGAGACAGTTTGCTCCTGCCGTGCTCGCAAGCAGAGGAGCTGGGCTCCGGGGCTGGCTCTTGGGTGCCTGAGTGGATGGTGAGAAGGAGGGAGTTTGAGACTAGCAACAGAAAATAGCAGGGGCAAGAAGCACTCCTGAGGTGTATGGATGAGGGCAGGTGGGGGGCTCGCTCCAGCCCCCCACCCTTGTACTGCTGGTGCCCACCTGCTCCTCAGCTTGCACACCGCGGCTGGCTTTGCACCCGAGATACGTGTATCCAACAAGATCTTGCGCTTGTAGAGCACGTGGTGGTCTCGGTGCTTTAGAAACATCCCACGTCTGCAGGATGGGTGAGCCTTACTCTGGAGGTGAGCTGGAGGCACAGGTGAACCAGTGCCATGAGGTTTGGAAGTGGCTGTGGCCCCATCTCCCCGAGCCCCGGGAGACTCGTGCGGTCACTGCTCACTTGTGTTTGATTTCAAAGGACTTGACTGGAGCACAGACCTCACGGACTCAGATTTCTGTAAATTGAATTTAAGCATTGGTGCTGGCCAAAAATATGGATGAATTTGGCAACGTGTCGTCGTTGTCCTTTTACTGACGTTTTGAAGGCCGTGGCCATTTCTGCTGCACCCTCGCTGTGCGTGCGTTCATGGAGAGAGACGGGGCCCTGGCTGATGCACCGGGTATGCTGCGAAGTGACCCAGACTTTTGCCCCAAGGACTGATGAGCCTCTCCTGATGTCTGAACAGCTCTCCTCTTCTGCCCTTGCTTTATTTAAGTCAACAGATTGTGTAAGCCACATGCTAGATTTACCTGCGGGGCAAGTGGGAAGGAAGCAGTGCCATTTGGATGAATTCCCAAAAGACATCTAACCGCTGAGCATTAAGACTAACATTTCCAAACCCGAGTCTCTACACCATCCTCCTGAATCTGCTCGCTGCCTCCTCCATCCGTGTGCAATGCACCCGTGGCTTCGACTGCCGAGGACGAGTCCCGGGGAAGCTGCCTGCTGTGGCTGCTTGCTGGCGGGTCTGTGCTGACCGAGCTTGGGAATTCTTCTCCTTAGTGGTTTCTGTTTAGTATTATGATTGATATTGTTATTTCTTATAAAACCAAAAAGTCCCCCCCAAAGAAAAGCTGTGTCCCAGCACCCTCCTGTGCTGTGTGTCCCACGGTGCTGAGGGTACCGGCTGCCAGTTAGAGCTGGGATGGAACCCACCATCTTAAATGACCCAGGGTTGGGCTTGTTCTTGGTGCACACTCCAGGCTTGAAACAGGCTGGATTTCCGTGTGCTTTCTGCAAGTATCAGCACAATGAGACCCAGTTCCTCAAGGGTCGGAGAGCACCAGCGTCCCCTGCACTGGTCTGGGCTGCAAGGGCTTGGTTTTGCTGAAGGCAGGTGTTTTGCCTGCTTTCCTGGAGGAGCAGGTCCTGCTCCTTCTGTGTTTTTTTCATTCTTTCTGCCATTATTCCACCTTACCAAGGGTGGTCTCTTGACTTCAGTAACTTACACCTGCATATACAGATCAGGCTCTTTAGCATTGAGCTCTGAAAGTGCCTTGGGCTGTTGGGTGCTGCCTTTAGGACACTTAAGGAACAACAGAATTTGTGGACACTTGCTTCACACAATTCAGAATAAAATTATCTTAAATTGCAATAATTTCCTGTATAATAAACAGGAACCTCACTTTTATTGTTACATTTATATTACTGTAATGAGACTTTGCTTGAACTGGAAGATGTGTTTTTGAGTTCAGTGTCTCCCTCTCCAGCGTGCTCAGACACACACACGAGGTGTGTAACACTTAATGATACTGATCACTGGTGTGTAATGCAATTAATGTTTTATATTTCTCTAGTGTGACTTATTCATAGCAGTATATACAAATCACACCTTTTCCAGCTTTTGCTGTGAACGCAGGTGATTTTCTGTCCTGTTGACTGATGTGCCTGAGGTGAGCTCAAGAATAAAGAGAGGGGCAGTGGTCTCTGTCAGGGGGTCACACTGGGGTGCTCCAAGCAAGGTGCAGAGCAAACTGTGGGGTTACAAATGTATTCCGTCTTGCTGATAGCTTTTAATCCTCATCATTCTCATGGGTTTCCTTGATTAATACTTCTCAGTATCCATTGACTTGTCATCCAGTCCTGAATTGTAAGGAACAATAAATGTAATGGACAGCCTTGATTTAATAGATTCACTATGAGCTTTTTATTCGTGGTGGGGTTTTTTGGAGTTTTTTTTTTTAAAGGCAAAGATTGCTGCATTTATTTAAGCTCAGAAAGTAGCTCTTTCAGATCTGAGGGGAGCATGCCTGAGTGGGCTCAGTTCAGCTGATGTGGTTGTGCAGCGAGGGAAGGATCCATCCTGCCGTGCAGCCTGCAGGGCACTGGCTGGTCTCGAGCGCGTTAACAGCCGCGTGCAGATGTTCAGGAATTTCTCTTTTGACTTGACCGTGGTTTTTGCTGCTCTTCAGACCACAAGTGCTCTCCAGTCACAGCAGGTTCATGGGTTTGGAGATGCTTTTCATCCCCTCCTTTTCTTTCTCTTTGCTTTGGAAGGGATTGTGCTGTATCTTGCAGCCATGTGTCTTCCTTGGTTACGCTTCTAGAGATTTGCAGACCCACGTTAAGTATCTATTAAATTAAGCAAAATGGCCTTTAGAAAGCTGCATTTCAAGTGGAAGAAATGCTTTATGTAACGTAGGGGTATGTGAGGGGACCTAAATACAAGCTTAAATTGGCTGTTACGAAAATAGGTATAATTGGTTTTTTGCACAGTGATTTTACAGCTTACGAGTTTAATGTCCTGATGAAATCCTGCATCCAGTCCACGTGCAGCCGAGGAGATGGGAGTTGAGGAGCCTGAGTAATGGGACCAGTTCTAGGAACAGCCTTACCCTTGTTTGCAAAATCAGACCTCCCTGCCATTTGCTGAGGCTCTGCTTTGTTTGAGAGGTGTCTGGAGCAGCGGTTTGCCCTGTGCTTGCCCTTCGGTCTCTCCCTGCAGCACTGGGCCACCCGGTGCTGGGGCTGGGCAGGGGAAAGGGTGACTCTTACTATGGTTGTAACTACTTGCAGGTGAAAAATACAAAACTCTTGCAGCTGTAACCCCCAAAACTGTGCAGATGCCAAGAACTGCGGCTTTATTTTCCAGCCTGATCAATGCAGTTAGTTTAAGTTGGGTGATTTAGTAGCTGGAGGCACTTCTGTGGGCTTGGAGCGAGAGCGGCTGCTTTCCTTCCCACCTTGGGGAAGGCTGGGGAGTGTTTCCCCTGAAACCAGGCTTCCCTGGTCGCGGCCAGAGCGAGGTGATGCTGTGGGGCTGTCACCCAGTCATTCCAGGATTGGGAGCCTGAGGAAGTGGAGGATATCGTGTTTTGACCTTGCATCCTCATACTAATCCAGATAGTCTTTCCTGTTTCTATATATAAAGCCTTTCCGTTCTTCTGTCTGCAGAGACAGAGCAGAGCATCCGTTCTCTTGGGTAAAGACTGACCCGTCCTCTTTTGGAGAGCTGGTCCCCAGGTGGCTTTTCTCCATAGAAAACAAGGCTCCTCCAAATGCTGCTGTCAGGAGTTGGAAGACTATTTTTTTTTTTTAGTTTGGTATATCTTCACCCAGTTAGGAGTTAGAGGAGGTTTTCATTCCAGCTTACCAAAGGTCTCTCAAGGATGAAAACCCTGTTGCATTCCTAAGAGTGTCTTAGCCAACACATGGGAGGAAAGCCTGGCACAGTGAGACAGGGTGGAAAAAGCTGAGGTAGGATTTACTGCTTCTTTGAAACTATCCCTTTTTAATTGTCCAAACAATGTTTCAAAGGAAATTTCTGCTCTTCTCTATCTTCTTCCAGCATTTTAATTCTACATAATCACTTTTTTTTTTCAGAAGAGGGAAGGGATAAATTCCAGATGTTGTTGGGATACACTTTTTGCCTCTGTTTAATGTTTAGTGGCTTTCAGTAAATAGGCTGTGAGAGGTGGGGCTGATGTTTTTATTCCAGGACGAATCACAGACAATAAATCCCATCTGCCGAGGGGGGAACGTATCTTCGGTGTGACTTGGCGCGGGTACGAGCTGATCCTGGTTTTCCTGCCTCGTAGAAAGGCAGCGAAGGCTGAGGCTGGCCCGAGCACTCCTTTGGGGTCTTTGCCCTTGGTCCTTTGGGGTATTCGCTCTCCCCTTCCCACCTCACTGCTGAGCTCTGGCTCCATGAGTGAGAAATGCTGCCTGGGGGTCTGGTCCCCTGCCCGCGCGGACCCCGGCGTACGGCACCGAGGGAACGGGCGCTTCTGCTCCAAACTGACTTGCTGCTGTTTGGGAGCAGCTCCGGTCTGTGGGCAGCCCTGGGCAGGTGAGGGCTGCCCTGTCCTGTACAGGATGCTTGGTTCAGCGGGACTCTTCTGGCTGTGCTGCTGGCCAGCCAGGCTTCTGTGGTGCTGCAGCAGCAAAGAGCATCCATGTGCCCTGCACCACAGCGCGAGGCCAGGTCCAGGAGCTGGGCTCCAGAGACGGGCAGTCCTCTTCCCACAGCAAAGCCTTGTCTTTTCAGTGTGTGAAATGCCTTTACCTGCTTTTGGAGCCTTCTTGCAGACTAAACCAAAAATCATTTTCCAGCATGTGTTGCACACAGGTGTCGTGGGACAAAGAGGGCAGCTCGGTTCCCTGTTTCGTGTTTTCACCTGTTTAGACTAAGTACATCTTTGTTTTGTTGGCAGCCTATTTCGTTGCACAAACAGTGTAAGACAAAACCACTAGCAGGTGTTGGTCCAGCCAGTGTAATTACTGGTTCTTTGCTGCTGCTGCTGTAGGCAGACAGCGTGAGCCACCCTTCACATGGAGTCGTCTGGCAGGACTGTGGCTGCAGGAGGGCTGCGGGCACTGATCCACAGGGAGTATGTGCCCACTGCTCAGCCACTCCTGTATCGCTACCCTGCTGCCCATTACATAAAAACAAAAATAATTATGCATCTAGGGAGGAAGGGAGGAGAGCTGAGGGTGGCTCTGGTCAGGTTTAAAGCACTGACTTAAAGTGCAAATTTTCATCTGCATTTAAAAAGTTGGTGAAGTGTGTGGCTAGAGCAAAAAGCCAAATGTGAGCACCTGAGAGTGGAGCTCTTAAAATCCTGCCTGACTTTGGAGAGTTCAGGCTCACTTCTCCCACACATCCCAGGCCATTGTCAGAGCATCTTGAGTGAGTGAGACCTCGTGTGACGGGGCACTGGGTCCATGTGTGCTCGGGGTGTCGTGCCTGGGGCGCTCAGCACCGCCGCGCCGAACTCTGGTGGGGACATTGCCTGTGCTGCTGGGCAGGGTGTGGGGGAGAGCTGCTGACTCCTACCCTTTGGAAATTTAACCAGGGAACAACTGATCCTGATCTGACCAGCTGTGGGCACGGAGGCTCTTTTGCTCAACCTCTGCCTTTCCTTTGGACTCCCACCCCTTTTGGGCTTCTGCTTTTCCTTCGGCCTCCCACACACCTTTTTGGGCCTCCCACCCGTTTCCAGTCTCCACTTTTTCTCAGTCTCTACTTTGCCCTTCAGCCTCCCACGCCCTTTTGCCTTCCCACTCCTTTTTGGCCTCCCCTCTTTTCTCAAGCTCTACTTTTCCCTTGGCTCCCTCCCCTTTTTCAGCCTTCCAGCCCCCTTTTGGGCTTTGTGCAGCGAGCCAGCTGTGGAGGAGGAGGTCCAGCGTGTTGCCACACATTAGTATTTAGCTGGGTAGAATTCCTTTTTCCCTTTTTCCCTTTTTCCCTTTTTCCCTTTTTCCCTTTTTCCCTTTTTCCCTTTTTCCCTTTTTCCCTTTTTCCCTTTTTCCCTTTTTCCCTTTTTCCCTTTTTCCCCCCACTTCCAGTGGGGCAGCAGTGATGTGCACGTGTGCAGAGGCTTTTGGCTGTACACACTGCGAATGCAGGTGACACTGCACGTTTGCATGTGTCTTTTTCATGCCTCCTGCACACAAATCATTGATTTGCAACACATCTGAACCCCTTCCTCTAAATCAGACAGACTTTAAATTAGTGAGCTGACTGTGAGCCTGTGGATCCCAGGTTAGTTAGCTGCTGCAGTAATTTACAGCAACTCTGACCCTTCATCTTTTTTTTCCTGTAGTGAAAGCGTTGCTTATCCCTGTCCTCTCAGGTGCATGGAAAGTAACTTTTTAAAGCCTTACTTGGGAGGAATGATGTGTTAATACAACCTCTTGGACCTCCCAGCCTGCTCTCCTGCACTCATGAGCAGCGTGAGGAGATGCGGGAGCCTGGTCTTGGTGTGGCTGGCGGCTGGAAACCTCTCTTGCTCTGGGGTTAAAGGGCGCTTTCATAGGCCAGAGGACTCCTTCGTCAGACTGCAGGAGGTACTAATTAGTACCAATTGAGCATTACCAGTGACAGACATTTCTGAGGGGTTTCATTGAAAAGTCCCATACGCAGGTTTTCTCTGGTGAGATCTCCCACCGGACTCGGAGCGCTCGCCCAGCCCGCAGGGGCTCGCAGCTCGTCAGGCGCTGAGGTTGTGCTGGTGGGACTGGGGGGGATCTGTGTCCCATCAGCCCATTCATTGGCTTGGCAGATGGCAATGTCCTGCTTGCTGATGGGTGAGAGACAAGTCGTGAGTTGTCTTTCATTCTGAACTTCTTGCTGCTTTGTTTGTCACTTAAAATACATCTGCTCGGCATTGCATCTGGGATTTTGTGCAAGATTGTGATGTAGGTCTTCCTCTTCAGCACCCCACACCCTCTGTCCCCCCACTGGGGATGGGGTGTCAGGAAGCCCTGAACTTCCACCAAGGCTCAGCAGCATGTGGGGCTCAGCTACACGTGTCTGCAGAGGAGACAGCACATATCAAATAGCCCACCGGTGCCTGGAAGTGCACAGTGATGCTTGGGGCCATGGACAGGCAGTCTGGAACTGCTGGATGTGATGGGAAGGTCTCTGGGGTGGGCTGAGTGATCCCAGAAACTTCACAAACCTTTGTAAGGCTTTGGCATGTCATCAGGCGAGTTGGCTGTGAGTGCTGGGGGAGAGAGGTGCTGGGACATCCCACGAAGTGGCATGGCTGGAGAGACACGGGACCTCGTGCTGCAACTTCTGCTGTGGGAAGAGCATGTGGGGTCATTATTGTGGGTGGTGAGATCCAACTTGTAGAGCTTTTGGTACTCCTGGCTACAGCAGAGGTGGTAGGCTGGGGTGCAAGTCAACCATGGTTGGCTACAGGGGAGCTCTTTAAGAATGGGGAGCTGGGGTGTGTGTTGCAGCCGGTCGGAGGTGACTCCCATCACTGATAGATGCTTTCTGTTTTTCTTTCAAATGTCTCCAGGCACTGAATGTTTAGGTCGCACCTTTCCAGGTAAACTGGGTAAGTGAAGTATTTAAAGAGTTGCCAAGATCTAATTATGAAGGCTGATTGCATGATTGCAGCTGCTGTACTATAAACACCCTGGTTACTCTCTTGATGAAATGGGTGGTACGTTGCCTTGCCCTGAGAGCAGCAGGTACCTGCTGTCCGGGCTGCAGTGGTGTCTTCAGAGACTGATTGTGCAACCCTGGTATTTTTTGTCTGCTGGTAGCTGTCTACACTTTGGTAATCCTGAATGGGATTTTTTCTTCTGCTGTTCAATGTAGAAACATCTTCAAAAGCTGAATGTCTTTTTAAGTGCCAGTACTTCCGTTTGCTGTTACTCTGTCAAACTAATGAGCAGCATTACATGGAGGAAAAAAAGCTTTCACTGTATTTTGTGATAGTTTGACAACCTGAATCTTTCTAAGTCATGGCATGTTGGACTTCTGTTTAGTATGGCAGGAGCTGCCCGTGTTCAGGACAGACAAAACCAGGCATCAGGAGCCCTGTTGAACCAGGCTGCTGGATTTGAGCTGAACCTGCTTGCAAAAGAGCCTTTGCTGGTTTAAAAAGACATTGTTGTAACATTTATGGGTCTATCTCTCAGTTTAGAATTGAGTTGATGAGAGTACCTGAAAAGTAAGGCATTTTTGCTCAAATGTGGTGTCCCAAGCCTGCTGGGGAAGAACTGACTAAATAAAGTGTTAACAAGTGGTGATAAATGATTTTAATAAATGGCTAATCAATTGTTATAGAGCCTGGGAAGTCAATAGAGCTTATGACCTTGGCTTATAACCACACTCAGATCTTTAGCGTGCTTATAATACCTACAAATCATTCATGAGGCTTTTATCAAGCCTCTATTAGCAAAAGTCATAATCTAAAGTAAGAAAAAAACCAACCAAACAAACCTATTTCAGTTGCTTTATTTTGAGCATGATGGTACAGTTTGGTTGCACAGCAAAATAGTCCTTGTTTATGTAAAAAAGCTGTAAGACCCCACTGGTCCCACCAGCAGCGTTACCGTGGTGCAAACATCAGGCAGGGAACAGCCAGAGCCCGAGGCCGGGAGCAGCCGGTGCATGCAGGGCAGACACAGCCACGGTGCTGGGACGCTCACACCAGTCTGTGGGGAACCTGTCCTGCAGCAGGCAATGATTTATTCATATTTATTTTATATTAATGCCTTAAAGGACAGATTTCAGCAGATAAGCCAGGCAGGCAGACGAAGCCCCAGTGTCACACCGCTCGGAGCAGCGTAGCTCGGGGTGTTTTCACTCCAGCAAAAGGTGTTTGCTGTTGCTCGACTGTTGTAAAACTTACACCCGTTTTCTTGTTCTGTGATTTAGGAAAGCGTGAGAAGAGGGATATGCTCTAGCTGTGCTGCTCTTCCTGCTTTCCATGGTCTTCCCTGTCCCATTTTGTGTGTATGTTTGTGCCTCAGGGAGGGAGGCAAAGATGCAAGTGAAAACATGCGGTTTTCTTAGAATATAAATAACAGAAAATTAAATATAATACTTTTTTTGTTGCAGAGTTGCTCCCCGCTGTTTCCAGTTGCTTGCTCCTTTGCCACACTCTTGTACTCTTTGAGGGTTTTAAATCTTACTAGGTGGATACTATTTGGAGTATGGTGTAGGGCACTTCAGCGATCTTGCTGCTAGCTCATTTGTGCACCCAGCTGTGTTTGCAGACATCGGTGCATGGCCAGAAAGTCTCCCTGGGCTTCTGAAAGCCACGGTCTGCCAGACATGGCTGCCTCTATCCGATGGCTTTTTGCCTTGCCTTTGTTCTCTGGGTCCTTGTCTGCAGCTGCATTGCCAGACATCACCACCTCCATCACCTCCACCACCCACTCCCACCTGGAGCACCCTGGTGCTGCCTGCAGAGCCGGGACCCTCGGGGAGGGATGCCTGTGCCCATCCCGGTGCCACCTGGGCTGGAGCCCTGCACATGGAGGGTCAAACACGAACCCTGGGCTGGGAGCACCACCCGAGGCCAACTCAAGGGAAGTTTAGCTTTCACTGGGATTTTTTGGGGGTTTTTAAACTGTTCCACCATCTTCCTGGATGTCTCCAATGTGGGTGCCAGACTGCTGAGTTTCTGTAAATGACTCGTGGATCTTTCTCTCCTGGGAAGAGGGGATCTGTTCGGCTGAGCTGCAGCCTCTGCCCAGAGCCATACACCGGGGCATGGTCGGGCACTGCTGTCCTCCCCATGGAGAGCAAAAAGGGATGCTGCAGTTTCTGCTGGGCTTTGTGTTGGCTCTCCTGCTTCTCACAGAGGGTGGCTGGGAGTGAGTACCGAGGGTGAAGAGGAGATGCCCACACCAAGGAGCCACTCATCTGGTTCAGGAGGAGATGCAGTCCTTGCACTCTTTAAAATCAAAGGGCAGAGTGGAGGGCTTGCACAAAACAAAAGTCACAAGCCAAAATATGTAACTAGATGAAAAATGCATGGTCAAACTGATTTCTTAGAGGTTTGAGTGAATTCTGTCCGAGCGGACACACAGACCTCCCCTGTTTCCCAGAAGCTGCATCACACTCTGTGTTCGCTGCAGTGCTCCCCTGTGAAAACACCCGTATGCATCGTTCTTTATTTTATTGTTGTAGGGTTGGGCATTTTGTTATATTAATCTAAATGGGTTTGTTTCCATAGCTGCATACTGCTGATAAAATCCCAGTGTCGGATCTCTGTCTCCCTGTGCACGTGTGCCAAAAATAAATCCCGCGCGGTTGTCAGAAGATGTGCTGCTGCCGTGGCAGGTGCAGTTTGGGCTGGACCTCGCTGTCTCTGCAGGTGCATGGCATCCTGCCCTGGTGTCACCACGCAGTGTCCTGCTGCAGCTCCCAGCTCTGAGGCCTCATTGGTGCCTGGGTGGCCCTGGGGACCTGGAGCACTGGGGAAGGAGTTGCTGCAGGAGGAATGATGTTTTGGAGATAGGGTAAGAAGTGATGGAGGCAGGGGGAGAAGAAACTCCCTGTCCCTAACCTTTTTTTCAGGTAGAAGGGTATGGATGTGGCAGGGTATATTGGTGAAGGATTGGCATTAGGTGGCTACAAGGATAATAAAACTCTCTTGCTCTGAGTTCAGTGTATTCAGCATTAGCTGTCAATATTTCATCTCTCATCAGAAGAGGGTGGACTTTTAATAGCTGTATAAACTATCTCAGCTGCTGGGGCTATTTTTGCTTGGCTTTAGGCTATAACTCCAAAGGCCCAGCCTGGGGGTGGCAGGAGGGTGGAGGGTCCCCTGCAGCTGTCTGAGGTGGCTGCTGGTTGTGCCCAGGGTTGTGGGTCCCACGTGAAGTTGTGCTCCTGGGCCACCGAGTGCTGCTGGTGCTCAGGTGGGACTGCACCAGTGCCACAACCTCTGCACACGTGGGTCCCTCTGGTTTCTCTATCTGTGTAGCTGGGTTGGAGCTGGCAGAAAACCCAGTTTCTAGGAGGTCATTATCTTTCCTTTGGGAAACGTGAAACTGATTATTTTTGTTTTGTCAAAAGTTCTGATCTGCAGGGTGGTATGTTTTGGTGTGGGACCATCCTGGGGTGTGGGACTGTCCTGGGGAAAACCTTGTCCTGAGGGTGCATGGAGGTGGCTGGCCAGGAGCGCTTCCCCTCGCCACTCTGCCAGGCGTGTCCTTGAACCCTGGCTGCTCTCTCTCCTTTAATGCATCTTTTTAAAGTACTGGGTAATAGTGTGTTCTTTCTGGCAGAGATGAAGGAGGGCTTTTAATAGGTCTTTTGTTTTCCCTTTGTGCAGTTCCCTGCCGGTAACCTGCCATTAGCTCTAGCATTTATTTAGGGTGTTTGTATTTTTATAGTGGGGACCTACAATGCTGGAAAGCAACGGGCTTGTCCAGGGTCACAAGAAATACGTGGTAGAGCTGGGTCTTGACTTCAGCCATTCTGAATGTTGAGCTGATCTCTCGGCTTGGTGGAGGGAGGAAATCTTGGTTTGTCCCTTTTTCACTGAGACAGACAGGGAAAGCAAAAAATAAAGGCTCTGTGGAAGGAAATGTATTTTTTCACCCTGTCCTGTTGGTGATCTGCACGGAGCTGGAATCGTGGGGTGGCTGCGTTTGGGAGTGTGGGGCTGGTGTGTGTGGAAAACACAGAGGCAAAGGGAAACCCTGCACTGGTCAGGCTGGAAATCTGATGAGCAACTTCATTGCCACTGAGTCCAGCTGTGCTGGGGACTGGGAGCTGCCCCGAAAGCCGCTGTTAAACCCTGTGCTGGTGAGGAAGGGTGGGCTGTGCGTGGCCTCCCTCCCCCACAGCCCGGTGCGTTTTGGGGGCGATGGCTGCAGCTGGGCTTTGCACGGCTGCTCCGTCCCGCAGCGCCTGTGTGCCTGCCCTGTCTGCTGCTGCACAATACTCGCCTTCACTCCCCGTCAGACTGCAGGTCTAGACGCTCTCCCTGCCTTTTGTGATCAGGGTCACAGGTTAGGGAGCGTTCCCAGCTCCTTTTCCCTCTGCCGATCAGGAATCCTTCCCAGAACTGGATGCTTCACTCAGGACTGCAGTGGGGACCCCTCCAGAGCGAGTCACCCCGCTGCCCAAACACACTTAGATTTGAAATTATTTGTGGCAGCTCCCTGAAAGAAATGTGCTTTTGAAATGCAGTCGGGATCACCCCCACTCCAGTTCTTGCAGGCACAGATGCTCAGCTGACACCAGCTAAATAGAAACCTTCAGCCCTTGCCAGTAAGTCTCGAGCAAACTGCCAAAAAGCATCGAGGACCAAGATACAAAACGAAGTCAGGCCGGAGCAAAGTACTTACGAATGGAGGATGGAACTGATGGGCTCTGTCTCTTCATTTTTAGCACATAAGATGCTTCAGTCTCGGGGTTTTGTTAAAATACAATGGTGGAATTTTAAAGGTTTTCAGCAGATACAAAGCAAAGAAGTCCCCTAGCAACAAAGGAAAGGTTTTTTTCCCTTAATGCAGACTTTTTTGACATGATGCATTTGTGAAATTTTTCCCCCTCCTTTAAATCAAAGATGAGTTTTGGTGAAGGTGACATTTTTAATGGCTTTTACACATATTCAGAGATGGGAACCTTGATGTTCATCTGCTTGTTCCCCCCACCCCAGCCCTCCCTGGCTGGCTGAGTGCTCTCACAGCTTCAGCCTTCACCGGGCCTAGGGGCTGAGGAGCCCCTTTCCTGGGGGGTAAGGGGTGTGGAATGGTTCCATAAATAATTTGGTAGCACGTTTCTTGCATAGTACCTTCTTTTCTTTTCTTTCTTTTTTTTTTTTTTTCCCCCATTTCTTTCTGGCAAGAAAATATAACAAAAATTTGGCAGGTTTGTACTTTTTTATTATTGAATTAAAAATCTATTAAATAATAACAGTGAGCCAAAACCTGAAATAGCTATTAGGCAGCGCTCTTGGTGAAGTGGAACACTTCTGGATCTGGCTCACTTCTGCATTTTGTGTGTATGTGCATGTGTATTATGTGTGAAGAATGAGTGTATGAAGCTCAAATAGAGGTTTTAAATAGAAATAACACTGGCAGCTCTTTCTCCGTGAATCCAAGGCTATTATGTGTCTGGCTCTTGCCAACATGAATTGCAGAGGAAGTTCATGTAAACTCCATGGCTGATTTGACAGCTGCACAACCGTGGCAGGTTCGAAGCCTGGACGCTGCTGCGCAGAAGTGATGATGTTTTTCTGTGTCTGGTGATTTACCTCTTTTCACAGTGTGAGGGGAGACTGCTCCCTACTCCAGTCCTGGCACCTGTGGGGATGGGCACAAGCAGTGGTGGCATTGCCTCCTGCCCCACCAGGGTTTGGTGCTTCCATGTCTTACTGAGGGGCTGTGATTCTGGAGTCACCAAAAGCCAGGACAGGGGGGGTGCCTGCAGCCGGGTGGTCATCGGGGACCATGTTTTATCCTCATGGCAAAACACGTGAGTTACAGTCAGGTCAAGGCACTGCAGCAGCTTGAGCTTCTTCCCCAGAACTTTACCGGTGGTCTCGGTGAACCTGTGTGCACTGTGGCTATGGGGAAAATTTGGGGTTAATTCCTCCAGAAACCCGCAGTGCACTGAATGATGCCGCCTGTATGGAGCGTGGGGGAAATAATGTTAAATTAAACTCTCCATAAGGGGAGAAAAGCATCCAGCCCCATTCTTTACTGCTCATTTTGGTAATTTCTTCCAGATAACCTACACATCTGTGTCAGTGCAATTAAAGCAGAAATTCTGTCTAACGAACAGTTGTAGCCCTTGGGCTATTGCAGAATGAGCACTGAAGTTGAAAACAGTCTTATTAAAATAATAATTAAGAAACAAGGGTGGGGAGACAGAGGGAGGTGCAAACGAGGTGGTGGTGGTGGGGGGATGCTGTAGGGTGAGGAGCAGAGAGGAGTCAGCCTGGTTTTGAGCTCCCAGGGGTGACCCCCCATAGAAGTGACCGTATGGTGCGGTTGGACCCAGGGCTGGGTGTACCCCAGCTCCCTCTCTTGCCAAGGGCATCTGCTCATGTCCTGTCACCACAAAATAAAGTCTTTAAAAGGCAGTCCTGCATTTAGTTAAGAGTGGCTGCCTGCAGTGTGACTGCAGGCCTGTGGGACCCTTGCTCCATTGTGGGCAGCATTAATCTTCCTCTTAAGCTAGATCAGCTATTTTGCTTTTTGAGATTTTGGTTCTCCCAACAGCTGATAAAGCTCAGGAAGGGAGGAGAATGTTTCTTATGTGAGACAGGTTTATATCTGCTTTTGCTTTTTCCAGAAAACTGTCCTTTCTCCGAAAAAACCCACATGCTGTGCACACCCACATAGTTTGCTTTAACTTTTCTTTCTGTCTTGCTCTCCTGAGGACAGTGACTGCCCAGGCTGAACTGTGTCAGTGATGGGGACTAGCCAGTTTCTCTCATGTGAGGTGATAGTTTATTCTTTTGCTTCTAAATAAATTTTAAAAATCCCCCTACTTTTCCATGTTAACCCTTGGAATTATAATAGTGTCTCTCTGCAAGTCATCATTTTACATCAATAAATCAATTAATACTTGGACTGGGCTTTAAACTTAATACACTGCTATTTAGAAATGCATGTGCTGCAGAAAGCTAGTGACATCTCAGGTTAACAAAATAAAAAAAAGCAAATGCCATATTAAAAAAAAAACAAACAAAAGCCAAACAAATCCCACTGGAATGATATATTGGAATGATTTTAGTGGGATTTATATCTATGAGCTGTGGGGTTTCTGTGGTTTTTTTTTCTTTTGAAATGGTTGTGAACCAGAGTGATTACTTATCATTTTCATTTTAACTCCATCTGACAAATCGTTTTAGATGGAGAAAGCAATACTGCATCTTTAAATGGCTACTCTGTCAGCGCATCTTGCAGGGCTTTAAATGCCCTTTGTTATCGCAGTCTAGACAGGACGCAGGCGGAATATTTGATATGTTATAAGGCAAAGATTTGACAAGGTTGAATTAATTTACTGGCTTATTTAAAACTGAATTTCAAAACATTTTTCCTTACAAACTTGTCTTTCTCTCTCTATCCTATATGGTTTTTTTCAAAGTTAGTACAGTATGTTTCAACTGTTTAGACTAGGAGAGGAGACATTAGCTTACTGCAGCCTGCAGTACTTTAATTGCCCTTTTTATGACTGTCTAGACATCATGCAGATGCATGTTTGTGGTGAGAAGACATTTCCCCCTCTGGTTATACGATAGTCTGAAACCTTTACATTGCCTATCTCCTTACCCCCTCTGTCTTGGAGTGTGCTTTATTTCCTCTGAAAATCACTTTTTCCCCCCGATTTATTTTTTTGAAGGATGCTTCAGTCCCTGTTTTTCTCTTCTCTTCCAAGAAATGTTAATGCTTTCTAGGGGAATAAAGGTATGTGGAGCAAATGGCTCTTGGAGCCTCACGGGCAGGTCCCGCTGCAGAAGCCACAGCTGAGGGTGGCTTTGTGCAGCGTCTGTGTCTGTGCCGTGTCCTGCGTGTACCTGTGTCCCTCTACAAGTACAGCAGTGCCTGCGGACGGCTGTGTTTGTTTGGGTTCCTCTTGCCATCAGAGCACAGCCTTGCAGGCCGGGTTTAAGAATGAAAATATCAGCAAGGTTTGAATGGGTTCAGAGTTTTAGTTATGCAAATCGGATGCATTAATTAACCCCGTTGCTATAGCTACTGCTTTATTGTTAAATGCAGTGAAAAGGGGACAAGCTGTGTCCGTGGATAATCCTCCCCTCTGTGCTCTTCCCCCATTCCCTGTCCCCCCCAATGTCGCCCTCCATCCCGGTGTGCGGGCAGCTGCCGCTCCTCTCCAACGGGACGGGGTGCCCACCTGCCACCGAGCATCCTTGTCCCCATGGGCAGGTGGCGGGTGGCCTGCAGAGGTGGCTTGAAAAGACAGCCTAGAAATCACCTCTGCGGAGGGGACGGGCGAACCAGGGGGCTCCTTGCCCCCGCGGCCTCTTCCCTCCAGCCGCCCCCAAAACCTATTGTTGAGGCTGACCTCACGGGTCAGCTCTCCACCGCTGTCCCATGTCATCAATCTGCTGTCTGGGGGCTGCGTGGGGATGGGATGGGGGTGCTGGGGACAAGGGGGCGGGCAGGAGGGATGCAGATGGGCCGGGGATGGGGATTGGGATGGGGAAGCTTCAGCTTGTCCTGCCACGGCCAGGCGAGGGGAGAGCATGGAAACCAGACCCATTCTCAGCTCTGAAAACCGTCTCTCCCGAGCAAACGCTGCTGGGTTTTACATGGGAGAACAGCTTCTCTTTTTGTGCGTGTTTAAAAACTCAAAATGCAAAACACTACAACAAAACTTAGACCTTCCAGCATATCTGCCGTAGGAGTGAAAACCTTTCTCAGGCTGTTGCCACAGCTGAGGTGGAAGTAAATGTATTACCTTTAATTTTGTCAGATTTGGGGCGTTTTTACTCACCTCCCCCATTCACTCTGGTGTGTGTATATATAAATATAATTTTTTTCTTCACATCTCTGTGTGAGAGTATGCACACGCATCCACTCCCATCTGGTGGTGTTCAGACCAGTTCAAGAGCTGAACTTGAATATTGCAGTGACCAAACGCAGTGAGCGTGTCTGGGCATTTGCATACATTTTGCATATTTTTTTCCTGCCGTGCATAATTATGTCTAATTTAAGGTTGTCCTTGTTCCATGGGAGTGACTTACCTTGTGAAAGGTCACTCCTTTTGTAAGCAAAAGCTGCAAAATGATATAGGCGGTTAAGAAGAGGCAGAGAAGGGAGAGGTGTCCTGCTGAACAGCCCTGGACAGGGCTGAGGAAATCCGGTCGCAGTTGCAGCCCTGTCATGACCTCCGTGGCTTTGGCCAACTTGCTCAATCCCTGTTTCGACACCCGTCTGCGAGCCGCCCGTCGGGGCAGCCCGTGTGGCACTGCTGCCCAGGGCACGTCCCTCGGAGCCCCCGGGGTGCTGCAGTGATGGGGACACGGCGGGGTCCCTGGCACCGCTCCCGAATGCCGATGGGCTCCTCGGGGCTGCGCCAGGTTGATAAGTGAGGTGGCACGGGGGGAGCAATGCTGATCCACACGGGAAAAGTGCTGGAGGAGCAGAGGTTCCCCGGCCACATCTCGAGGTGTTTTGCGGTTCTCTGCACCTCTGCTGCATCCCTGAGCTGGGCGCTGAGCGCGAGTCAATGCGGGTCGTGCTTGTGGCAGGGAGGCACGGGTGTCACTGCTTGTCCCCACGTCCCTCTCAGAGTACCTGTGCTCCAGCACTGGTCCGTGTTGGGAATTGGCTGATAAGCGGTCTTCCCAGGAATAAGTGAAAATGGAAACGTTCTAGAGGACAGCCAGGGTGGAGGGAAGCAGAAAGGACACTGGGAAGGGAGACCCAGTAAAACAGTTCTGGGAGAGGCTGCGTGCGTTCCACGCTGATGACAGCCATCAACCTGCAGCCCTGCACCGTCACCGCTGGCTGTTTTGCAGTGGGGTGTCCCACACCCACACGGAGCAGGAACGCCTGTGCCACCTCACTGCTTTGCAGGCAAGGAGAACGCTCGGCTGCTGCCTTCCTGTGCACGCAGCAAATGTGGCGTAACGCGATCTCGTGACCTGCAGAATTAAAGTTGCCTGGTTTTGATGGGCCTGGTGGCTGATGACACGCGTATTCCTTAGTGTCGTGCAGCAGCAGGAGCTGGGAGCAGGTTACGGCACTGCCGGCGGCGGTCGGTGATGTGCTCTGGGTGATGTGGTGCAGGCGGCTGCGGCTGACTGTGAAGCTGCGGGTGCCCCACTGGTGCGAGGCAGCTCCGTTGCAGCGGGAGATGGAGCTCAAACGAAGTCGGAATTGGAAACCCAATCCCTGTAATTGCTGTTAGCTGTCTGGAGAGGTGGCAGAGCCCTCCCTGGATGGAGCACTTGATCTCCTCAGAGTGTCTGCGACTGACAATTTGTCTGTCGAAACAGATGTGGGCAGCAACAAACATCTATTTCTATAACTAGAAACAAATTTGGTAATTGCCTCTTTCAACAGGACTTGCTCAAGCAGGAAATGAAATTCCTAAATGGCAGTTAGCAAAAGTATTTATAGCTAAGTTCATAAATGAGATGTGCTTTCCTTTGTCATGAGTTTCTGCTGGGTGGAAGGAAAAAAAAACCTCTATGGTAGCAAGCCGCATATTGATCAGGAGTGTTTCCAGGGTATACGAAAATACTTATTTATTAATGTGTTTATTTTTGCTAGCTGTAGAGATGCCCCTGACAAACAAAACCTCTTTGGTCTTTCAGGGTCAGCTGGCAGGCTGTGATCTGGATATTGTGTACTGTGTTTTTTCACTCATTTCTTGGTAGATTTTTTTTCTGGTTCTTGCTCTTTATGATTGCAAACTGTACGCTCTAGTTCTGTCTCCCTTTCTGGATGCTGTGTTAGAGGGGGTGAGGTGTTGCACTGCCCTCGCCCCTGCCCCAGACCTTGTCCAGGCCTGATGCCATCATCCTGTCTCGAGGAGCAGGAGGTACTGTGGTTCTTCTCAGCTTGGTGGGGGCCAGGAGCCTTGCTCAGCGTTTTTTAGTGAGAGAGCAAATTTACCTATCTTTTAAGTGCAAAATCAAAATTACTTTATTCTTTTAATCCAGTTTAGCTGTCGTTACCCTTGGGAGTAACTTCAAAAGCAATGTACTCCTTTCAGTCCTCTCAGTAGGCTGGGATCAGGCTTACAGTGCATAAAATGTGTTGCCCCAAAATCCTGGAAAAGGGCAGGGTGAGAGAAATAGGCACAAAAAAGGAGGGGAGGGGTTGGTGTATGCAAAATTTTAGAGAGTCTGAGTGTCCCAAAGAACCTCGTTAGTTCTCATTGTTCTGAGGGAGCTGGTTAACTCTTCAGGAGTTTCTCTAAACCAGTCTCTAGTGGACAGGTCCTGCTCGGAGCCTGGGGGTGTCCTGGCTGGCAGAGCTGCTGGCCCCAGTGCCCAGGCTGGCAGTTCCTGTGTGCGGGTGCCCCGGGTGCTGCTGCGCCCATCGGCATTGCTGGCCCCGCGGCTGCTGCCGTGGCCGGGCTAGCTTGGGGAGGTCACCTTTAAAATACAGACACGGTGGTGTAGTGGGGACAGTTACTGTGTTTTAAGGACTACAAAATTTTCTGAGGCCCAACCAATCTTATATTTCGGTGGCTATAAGGATGAAATTGGGCCATTTCCTTTAAAACAAACAAAAAAAGGGTGTGGGGGTGCAAAATGAGGCCGTCACTTGCTGCCAGTGACTCAGAGGATGTGATGCTTGGTTACCCGGAGTGAGAAATGAAGAAAAGGAACTAAATTACATGTGCAGTTATGGCCCAAGGATTGACACTATGAACGTGACTTTTTGGGGCCCCATTGCCTGTTCTCCAGCAATGTGTTTTTTTCAAACTGGCTCCTTTTCTGAGTCCCACTTGCTCTCTGCCCTCCTGCTCTGTTCTCAGCCTGCCTTTGCTAGCTCCCATGGCGTTATTTCTGCTTTCTGCATCAGAACCAGCCACGCTGAATTTGGAAATGCAGTTTAGCTCTTAAATGTACTGATGATGTATGAAGCAGGTCCAGATCCAGCGGAGTCTTCCCAGGTGTCCTGCTTGTGTCACGGGCCTGATCCTGCTTTCTTCGATGCCCCAGTGTTGCTGTTGCAGCTCCAGCTTCAAGATGCTGCTGATTTGTGCCAGCAGTGGCAATGTCAGCATCAAGATCATATTCCATATTTATCTCCAGTATTTCCCATGCTGCCTTGTAAACAAATACAGTTGTTATCAATCTGATGGGCCCTTCGTATGTGGTTTTATGGTGATACTATTTAGAAGATAAATGTGGCAGATAAATGCTAATACACAAATATTGCAGTAATGACTTTGCCTGGTCTGATTATTTCTAAGATGACCTAACAGATGAGCAGCAGAGGGTGAGTAATCTGCCATCTGAAGTTCTTTGTTCTTTCTTCTCTTCTTCCTCGTCCACCGTCTCTGAGAGGGAGAACATTGGTGTCTTTAGTGAGTGGGTGAAATGGCCTCTGAGCAGTGTTGGGTGCTGCACCCTCTCTGGCAGCCTTTGGGTTCCAGCTGTTGCCTGGAGCTGTTTTGGTTCTTGCTTAAATTAGAGCAGTTCAAATGTAATGTTTAGCATAATGGGCATGTCCCTTTTCTAAGCAGGGCTGGCAAGGATGTGCCAGGGCAGAGCTGTTTGCACTGGGCTGTGTTGCTGCTGTGCCAGGGTATGTTCCTCCATGACATATCCATGAACTGGGAGGGTGAGGGGCTGTGGTCAGATGTGGTCCCAGCACTCACCCTGTCCCTCTCCTGTGGGATGCTGCAGAGTCCGAGCCCCTGCAGATGCTCACTGAGGACTTGTGAGTTTATTCCCTACTAAAATCAAAGCTCGGAAGGGTGGTGAGATTCAGACAGGTCTTCTCAAATTCACATTCTTTAGCCCTGAGTAGAAAAAATGAGGTCCACTTTTTGGCTACATTGCTTAACCCACATCCTCTTACAGAGACTTTGATGAGCATCTGGCATAACAACCACCCTTCAGCTGGACTCTGTTCTGCTGAGTGTGAATCTCGGCCTTTCCAGGGAGCCACATGCTGGTCCAACAAGTGCCCAAATCATGGTGCAGCATCTATCCCCTACTCTCTGAAAGCGTGCTTGCAGCCGACAGGCACAACTGCACGCTCTTGGGGTGGGCAGGGCTCTGAACCAAGCCCAGGTAGCCATGCATGGGGACCAGGCAGACCTCAGGCTAGCTCCTGGGCTCCTCTTTGTCCAGGCCTGCTGCAGACCAGTTCAGTAACGTCAGCTCACGTCCTTGCTGGTTCTCTGCTTGCAAAAGACAGCGTGTCGGTATGTGTAAGGCAAGGCAGTACAGGGTGTCCTCAGCTTTCATTTCCCGAAAGTGCTTAGGACTTGTTTTGTGCCCTAATTATTGGGGCATGCAAAGTAGCGGTAGGCTCTCAGCTGTTCGTGGCAAGGACTGTCCTTGTGTGTCTCCTTGTTCCCGATGGTGCCTCTGGGCACTGCTAAAGCTGTGGTGCTCTGAAATGTCAGCGAGGACCGGGGAGGGGAGCGGGTTGGGCTGTCAAGTAGCTGACAGAATGGATAAGGGTGTCTCTCCTCCTCCTCCTCCTCTGCAGCCCGATGGTGCCCAAGCCCCTGCCCTTGCTGCTGCCTTCAGCTGGAGATGTAGGTGCTGAGAATGGCTGAAAGTCAGACCCATCACTTCTAGTTTAGGGCAAGTGTCTCTGCATGCCCATTGGCAATAAATTCCGTGCGAAGACGGCAGCCCAGGTCTGTTGGAGAAAATGCTGGGTCGTACCCTTCTTCCTCCTGTCAAAGCCCCTGGGTGGGCAGGGGAACAGGCAGGGACCTCTGGACCGGCAGCTGAGGAGGGTGCTTGCTATAGGATGCTAACGAAGCAGCCCGGGCTTTGGGTGCTGACAGACACTGATGCTGGAAGAAGGGGACCTTGGTCCACCCCTATTCCAAGGTTTGTTTTCCATTTGCTCTTTGAGGAGCTGCACAGGCTTGTTGAGAAGCCCCTAAGGTTACTGGCCTGAAACTGTTCTTGGCTGAACCTTTGAGCATCCCACAAAGCTTGTAAGTGCACAGTTTGGGGAATCACAGAGGGGGAGGAAGGATACCTGGACTCTCTTCAGCTCCAAGCTTCAAATTATTGCCAGCACCAGTCTGATTTGGACTTCTGTTTCTCCTCACCACCTTCCCGATTACTCTTCCATAGCTTCATCTGCATATGCTCAATTGAAAAGTAGCTGTACGCTTATTTATGTCTGGTTTAATGTAACTAGAGTGCTACCATCAAGGCTACAAGGAACCTCTTCAAACAGAAGATGCCCAATGGTGGTGGTGGATGAAAAGGTGGAAAAATTGGGAGGAGAGCGAGCTGCAGTCAGGGCTGTGGTGATCTCTGCTGCGTCTTGCTATGAGTCCTGCAGCCAGGGCAGCTCTGTGGATATCGGAGGTGTTAATGGAGAACCAGGGATGAAAGAGCTCACTGCAGATTTGTGAATACTTTTCATTAATTTGTCTGGTTAATTTTGCCGCATCTGGAAAGTCTCTGTGTGTGTAGAGACCTTTCTTTTTGGGATGTGTGTGTGGGGTGATGGAGGACAGAGCATTGCAGTCAGTTGAACTTAGCCTAAATCCCCAAGGATTATGGAAGAAGCTGGGACATGTGGTGTGACATTACAGTGCCACCATATTTAGCCGATGGTAGGCAGCAATTCATTTACAGATTTCATAAAAGCTTCAGCTCTGGATGTGGCCCGACTGTCCATGGGGGCTGTGCTGGATCCTGGTGCTGCTTGCTGGGCGCTGCTGTGGGACGGTCCCCACCGAGGTGACCCACCCCACATCGTTGTGGGCTCTTGGCTGGAATCTGTTGAATCACGGTGCTGAGTCACCCGTGTGAACCAGGCTCCGTAAATAACCACAGGGGCTCTGAGGAGCAGCCGTGTGCGGCGGGGAGCGGAAAATGCCGCTTCATCGTCAGAGCGTTCCAGGGGCAGAAGGTGGGGTGCTTTTCTCAGCTCTGCTTTGTCTGAGCATCACCCAGCTCTTTGCACAGTGCCAGCAGGTATCCTGCTGTACATGTTTGCCCAAGGGCTGTTGCTGGCAAAGGGCTCGGGTGCCCTGTGCTGAGGGTTCCCTGTTCATGCCAGTAGGTTTGTGCCCAGTAATTGTGTCCTGCTGCCATTGAGCTCTTTGGCTCCATGCCTGCACCGAGGACCATGCTTCTGCTGTCCCAGGAGCGACTGGGTTCTTTGGCGAGACTGAGTCAGAGCTGGGCCTTGTTCTTGGGCTGAGTGACCCAGGGAAAGACTTTGTCCCTCTGTGGTGGACGGGCCGGGAGCCTGGGCTCACCACTTGGCACCTGATCCAGGTGCCTGGGGTCAGGGTGAGCACTCTCCACATCGCCATGATGCATCTCCCATGTCAAGCTCTGCTCCAGCTGCTTGCCCTCTTTGGCTTCCCAGGGACCTTAATTACTTCATTCCCGACTGCCAGCCCCCTCTATCTGTGCATTGACTTCATCCGTAGGCCGTGGCTCTGCTGCAGTGTGTCCCTGTGTACGGTGGAAAATGGTCAGTCTGGGAATTTCCATACAGCTGGGTTGCAGGGTAACATCCCAGCACAGACAAGGACTCTGTTCTCTCCGATTGCAGGTGTTTGTGGAGGGTCTTCAACAAGACAGTCCTTGCGCTGTGGTGGGCTAAACCCCTTCCTGGCTGCTGGGAGCGAGTGCTGTGTGGGCAGTGGTGGCACAGCAGTGATTCAGGGGGAAATGCTGTTTTCACAGTTCTCTGAAATTTCTGAAATAGCAAAATCTGTGTTGTTCTCGGCCCCTTTCTAGTCTTCCTGACTCTTACTCACTTCCTTTTGGATTTTTCTACTACTCAAATTCACATCAGTTTCTAGATTAGAGAAAACAACTGGAGTTAAGCTGTCATTTTAACGCCCCTTTTTTGCCTCTTCTGTGACCTGTGCTATTACAGGTGTTGGGGTGATGTTGGAAGTTTCCCCATGGTGGTGGGGCTATGCCCAGCACTCCCAAAGCCCACTGAAGGCTTCGCCTGCCTCTGTTACTGGCTCTCCTCTCTGACAGGCACACAGAGCAACCTCAAAACACAGTTTTTAGTTGTATTTCCCCACAGAATGGTAATAAAACGAGTGATAATGGGGCTTTGATGCTGAGGGACCATCATGGGAGCATCCAGAAGCTGAGGTGCATATCCCATCTGTCCTGGGTAAAAAATTAACTGATGGCTCATTCGCTTTGCGAGGCTTGCTCGGGCGGTATGTCCTGTCTGGTGTGGAGCCGGGCGCTGGGTTGCCTCATGCCGGGCTGATGTCCACCAGAAGATGAAATCAGCAGCAGGAATTTTTTCTCCACACCCTTAAGAGCATATTTTCGATAGTCTGTGTAAGCTTGTCATCAGACTCTTCGTGCTTGAACTGCCCCAGCAATCTGTTTCAAGTCAGAACTAAAGGGGATTTTAATGATAAAAATACCCAGAGGAAGTGAAAATAGAAGAAGCGAAGTATTCTGCAGGGGATTCTCTGCTTGCTTTACTTTTGTCTCAGCAGAACAGACTTGGGTTTTAGCACAGTGCACCACAGCATTTATGATGACTGGGATTTTTTAAAGAAAACTTTTTTTCTTAGGAATTGTGGCTAGTGCAGCTACTTTTGTTCAGCTTAGCCATTATCTCCTGAGTAATTTCACTTCTCCTCATCACTTCTCACGCGATACACAATTCCAGTATATATGGAAATTGTAATTGAAGCTTACAGATAACTGTTTTGACCTGCAGATGTGTATTATACTCGACTGAAAGCGGAGGTCATACTGGCTGAGACCCTCTCTGAAAGCTGTTCTGTCCACTTGTAAATGATAGCTGCAGTACCCATAATTATTGCAGCAAAATGCAGGTAGATTTTTTTTCCTTCCTTTTTATACCTACCGGTGCTTTGGAGCATTTGCCTTCAGCAGTGATAGTCTATGTGGAAGGAAGAGCGTTAATAAAGTTTATAGTAAGCATTTTACGAACTGGAGTGTAGCTGTAAAAGTAAGGAAATGCATTTAAAGTCTATCACAGCCTCGCCTCCCCTGCGGCTGTTGTGAACCCTGTGCGTGTGCAGAGCCTCAGCTCTCCACTGACTCAAACAGCTCTCCCTCCTTCTGAAACTACTGGTAAATTTTAAACCTGTGGGTGCTGAGCCTTTTGTCCACAGGCACCTGAAGGAGCTCTGAGATGCACCTTTCTGCAGCTGCTTCTCCAGAGCCTTGAGCCTGGTCTGGGGTGGGAGGAGCGGGGCCAAGTGTCCCGGCGGCTGTGACACCAAGGTGCTGCCGCGTTGGCACTGTCTGCCAGCCAGCCACCATTTTCATAAATTTCAGGCACTTTAGAGCCTTATCATTTTAGTGGGCAGTGGGCACATGCTGCCTTGCTCCAACAAAAGCCTTCTGAGCAGGACAGCGGGCACGGCCAGCGCGTTGCGGAGCCACCAAGCTTTGGGAAGCGGTGGAGTCTCCTGTCATTTAATAATACAGTGTTATAATCTCCTGTGAAACCCTTATTCGAGGCAAATTCGTTTTAAGTGGCAAACAAGTGATGAACTTGAAGAATGGGACGTGACAAGTGATTTTACTTGATCACGAAATAGAATACCCGGTTTCAGGACTGTGAGAATCTGGGGGGAAAAATGCTTACTTGCAGAACGGTTGCGTGCGTGCTGACCGGCTCCCGGAGCTGCAGCGTCTAGACAGAAAATACAGAAAAGCAGGTTGTGTCACTTAAATGTGGTGTCTGAACCTGTTAGTTTGAAACGTATTCTGGAGTAAAAATTATGCAAAATTAAATTAGTGTGACCTTACTTTGCATTTGGAGGCTGAATATGCCCGTCTTGTAAAGCCTAGTGCATTTATAACACTTCCCTTGGGGGAAATTACAGAGAGAAATGGAATGAGGTCTCTTCTAATTGAAAAGTGACAATGATTAGGAAGCCAAATACAAAATGTGTTGAGTATTTTTTTTTCTTGTTTTGTTATGTGTGTGTTTTTAAGAATACCAGTAGAATTATAAATTATGTGCTTTGCAGTTTAGCTTGTTTTTCATTCCCTGAAGGCTTTTTATTAGCATAGCAGCTGAATTGCACTCGTATAATAACATATTAACTCAAAGTTTGGGTTTTTAATGATCTTTCTTCGTTAGTTTGACTGAGCTGTTTGGATTAAATCTTACAGAGTATATCCAGCTTTCCAATGTGTTGGGCTTTTTCTCCCCCTTCTGCAAATGAAGCCTATGAAGACAAGTTGAAACAGAGGGAGAGTTGGCAGACTTTGGTGCCTTGAGTGGGTATGAATCTCCTGAAACTTGAAAAGCACAAATTTGAGTGTATGGGACTTTCTTTGGTTTGGTTTGATTTTTATTTTATTTTTTCCAAAGGCCAGATTAGGCAGTGTTGAGCGTTCTTGGGATTAAAGCTCATCTCAGCATAACCTGATAAATGTGCTCCTAGGCACTGCGGGGCTGTGCTGCTCCTCACAGGCTGGGCTCGGAGCAGAGCAAAGCTCAGGGTGCGGAGGGCAGAGGTTCCTGGTGGGTTTGGCCTCCTTGTGTATCCCTACAGCTCTGGGGAGAAGTTATAATTTCAGCAGCACCACCAAAGAAGACTTGAGGGCTGATGTATTTCTCGTGTATGATACTGAAATGTTTGAGCCCTCATCTGTGTTGCAGGACAAGGGTAGATGTGCTCTTCTGCAGTGATTGAGCTGGTTGCTTCCCTGCACTAATGAAGGAGATCGGAGAAGAGCGAGGCTATTGGCCTGAAAAGTCCAAAGTCCAAATGGGTGAAGCTGATCAGGTTTTATCATTCAGACATGTTTCACCAAACCTGTTTACAGAATGTTAATTTGCAGCTTAATTGTCCTCTCTCCTCCTAAAAAGCAAGATATTAAAATCACTCTTCTATTGATAACACCAGTGTGATTGCGGTAACATTAGACTAGATTCTGCAGTGAAATGCCTCAATTTGCAGCTGGCAGAGCAAGGTGTGAGGCATGGCTGAGCCCTGCTTGTGTCTCCTGGCCTTGTCCCGTGGTCCCTGCAGAGCTCCAGCCCCTCCAGCTCCAGGAGAACACAAGAGGGAGACACGGGGCAGGAGTCCCTGCTGGAAAGCAGCATCCCCTTCATTCTGGTGATCGTCCTGTGCGTTACTATTGCAGCTCTGGGCAACTGCTTTGTAACACCCCAGTTACAGGAGTCCCAGAGAATAAACAGTGTTCAGGGCTGGATGGCGATGGATGAGACTCCAGTGTGTTGTCCCTGATCCTGATGGCGTTTCCCACCTTTTCTTCCACTTCATGGTCTGCTCATTATACGTCTGTATGTGTGTGCAGGAGGCTTGGCTGAGGTCCTTTGTGAATGACACGTCTCATGTGTGTTCCTTCCTAGGGCAGCACTTCCTGATGGCCAAAACTTCTTCTGTGGCACCAAAGTACCATGACCAATTTATCAAAGTTTTTATCATTTAAGGGACCTCTCATTCTAGGAAAGGAGCTTTCCTCTTGAACTACCTTGATCTTGTTTTCCTTCAGAAATATAATCTCTTTTAACAAAAAAGAAAGTTTTCTGTCACTGGAAAACTAGCTCCTTTTTTTTTTCTTGTGTTTTCTTACCATGGCCAAAGCACATGCTGCATTTTGAGGATAAATTCTTCCTAAAACCCTTGACCGTGTTTTTGTGTTGTGTTTTGATTTATTTTGTGTAATTAATTCTGCAAGAAGCAAGCTCCACGCCCAAGCTAGGTGGCTGCTCTCCAGCCCATGTGTAGGTGAGGCAGAGGGGCTCTGGATCAGTGCCCCTGTGGGGTCTGGCTCTTCACAGGTGGCCTGGAGAGCACCTGGGGGGGTCTCTGGGGCATCCCATGCCTGGCTGGGGTGCTGGGGCTTTACCCCACCAGTTGGGCACTGGAAGGAGACGGGGATGCTCGGTGCCTCTGGGTGCAGCTGGCACTAGGACATCCCTTGGGGCCCTGCTGGGAAATTCTCCATAGAGGGGACAACATGGGAAGAGATGTCAATTTTTTTGAATGGTCTTGCATCATCCTTTTTTCCCAACCCTTTTATGTTTCAGTGTGTTTGTGCATCTGGTTAGTTTGATTTGTATTTAGAAGGAACAAGCTCCTGTTTCAGCCACTTCCTCCAGCACTGGGCACCCGTGGCCGCTCTTGGGTCCGGTCACCGATTGCTCTCATGGATGAGCTGTGCCACTGCTTTAGGGCTAGATCAGAAATTGTTGGGAACATGATTTTTTCCAAGCTCTTCCCCTCACAGTGGCATTCAGGCACCTTGCTATGGAAGACCCAGAGCTCCTATTTTAAGAAGATGCTTTTAGCTAAAACTCCTTTGCAATGTTTGGCTTTTAATCTCTCTCTTCCCACCCTGTGTGCAATCTTCCAGTGCAGAGGCAGCTGTGTTTTAGGGATGCTGTAAATATATGGGATCCAGGTCATACATCTAACTTCAAATGACAGATAAGGCTCCTGCTTTCAAGGCATAATTCTGCTTTGTGAAGGTGGTGGGCAGAGCTGGTTAAGCATTTTGGGCAATGGCAGAAATAGCTGCTGTTTAGCAGAGTGAGCTCCAAGGTAACTGGCAGCACTTACCACCTGGACTGTTTTCTTGACATTTATTTGCTTTTACTGGCACTTAAATGCCACCTGCCAGGAGAAAACTTGCCATAAAAAAAATAAAATAAAATAAAATTTGCCTGATTCAGCAGAAGCCACTCCAGCTGGTAACAAGTGGTGTGGTGCTGCCCTTCAGGGCGTGATGGGTCCTCCTATGTACACACTGATATATACATGTGTGTCTGTATAGATAAAAGCTATAGATAAAAGAAAAAATACAGATGGCAGTATCCATGATAGCTCAGGGCACAGCTTTCCAAAACCGGATTTTATAGCTAGCCCTACTGAGAAAAAAAAGACCACAAAGTTTAAATCCCCAGAACTACTGAATGTTGCTGGTCTGGCCCCTCCATTACAAGCACTGGAGTTGCTGCTGCCCAGCCCAGGACACAGCAAGCCCTGGGTGCTGCAGGCAGGAGGGGGCTTTGGGGGAGCAACAGAGCGGTTTGGGAGTGGCATCTGCTCTCTGGGTGCCAAATGCATGGAAATAATGACCCCAGCACTACAGCTGCCTCCAGTACTCAATTTTCCTTAGCCTCAGAGAGGTGTGAGGAATTATTTCCTTAGGAAATTTTAGGAGCGGCTTCTTACTGCCTCCTGCCAAGTGTCTCTGGAGTTAACCGGATAGTCTGTTGTTTGCTTGTTCTTGTTTGTTTGGAGGAATTTTGGCAGTTTTCCTTTATGCCAGTTCAAGCCACTCAAGCTGCCGCTGTCAGCTGGCCGAGCCCTGAGCCCAGGGATGTCTGGAGCTCCGGGATGCAGCCCCTGTGGGCAGCCCCATCGTGCCCATCTGGCATCTCACCAGAAAGCAGGAGGTCTCCCTGGCTGCGTCCTGGGGTGGATAGGATGGCAGGAGGGGGCTGCAAGCACCACTGCCTGCTGTGCTCAGCCATGTCACAGGCTCTTCTATGACACTGAAAAAGTGAATTAATGAGGGGTTTTTTATTGAGTAAGTAGCTGGGCTCAAAGCATGCAGAGCCCACGTATGCACGTGGAGAGCTTTATGGGGAAAGGATGCAGCGGTGTCTTTGGCATCTTGGCCACATTAGTTCTTCTTGCACTCAATTACGTCCTGCTTTTTCTGGTGGCTTAAAGTCTGTCTGTCTCTCTTGCAGCGGAGTTGGAGTTTGTACAGATAATCATAATCGTGGTGGTGATGATGGTGATGGTGGTGGTGATCACGTGTCTGCTGAACCACTACAAACTCTCTGCGCGATCCTTCATCAGCCGGCACAGCCAGGGAAGGCGGAGGGACGAGAACCTCTCATCAGTAAGTCACGCCAAGCTCTTCCGACCCGCGTCGTCCTGCACTGTTTGCCAAATTATGTGAAATTTGGGAAAAGTTAATTTGTCTTGGTTTGTGTTTGCCCACGTGCCACTCAGTACTGCATGAAGTGACACCCTCCAGGTTGGGTCTTGGCATTGTCTTCTGTCTCTGTTATGGAGGGGGCCTTTTAGGGATGCCTCTGGCTCTTCAGGGTGCTGTATGTGTGATACGTGGTCAGCCATAGCCTCTGTCTTTGCCCTTAGCTTTGCAGTTTGAACTTTACATCAGTAAAGTAACTGCACGAGGCTGGTTTTGTGTGCCCCATCCTCGAAACCACGTACCCTCAGCTGGTTGGGGTGCGTATTCCTTGCCTCTAACAGTCCCAAACTATCGAGTCCTTTGGTGCCTCAAGTTGGAGAGTCTCAAATGACTGTAGAAAAGCTTAGTGCCTGCCTTGAAGAGAACAAGAAATCCTGAAAGGCTTTGGCCAGTTTTGAGTTCTGCCTCTGATGGGGACTCTCCAGCCTCGAGGCAGATGTTGGTTTGTGCAGAGCTGGAGGGTTTCCTCAAACGCAGCCGTTCAGAGAGACTTATGAGAAGCTACAGAGAAAAGACATCGCGTTTTCTTGGAGGGTGATCACGTGCTGTCACCACTGCCTACATGGCTCTGTCTGCCAGTGCAGGGATATCTTGTACTGATACACGTTTTTAATTTAGCATTCACCCTGAAGGATCTTAAAGCTCTTTAAACAATAGGGCTTGCTCAAGGTCGCTGCTTCATGCGCTCTCCTGTGCAGGCTTCCAGGGCAGGCAGAGCGCACGGGTGCTGCCTTGTGGTGGTCTGTGTGGGGCCGTGCTCTCCTGTCTCTAATCCATGCTCGCTGCAGGAAAAAGATCAAATACTGGGATTGCTTTATTTTGTCTTTTTTTTTTTTTTTCCTTCTCTCTCCAACCCCTCCCCCCCAAAAAAACCCAAAAAACAAAACAAAACCCCAAACAAATAACCCATCTAACATCTGGTTTGGGAAGTCTCCAGGACAGTGCTGTTGAAGGCTGTCCAGCCAGCAGATGCCCAGGGCACAGGCTGTTTAAAAAAATGCCTTTTCACCCTTTTTTCCTTTTTTCTTTTCTTTTTTTTTTTTTTAATTTTACTAGGCCAAAATTTCCAGCCACTTTTTTTGTCCCTGTCCTCACACCAAAACAGCTTTGTTATTTATTTAGCCTTCAGACACATCAGCGATTGAATGGCTTTTCAGCAAAGTATGTCTGCTAGACCTCCGGGAGGATGTGGATTCTTCAAAACTTTTGCTGGAGCTAAGCAGAGAAATGCAAATTTGGGGGGATTTCCCCTCTGTATAACTCTTGTCCCTGCCCTTTTTCTGCTGGGGGTGCAGTGTTGATGGAGTGCCAGCCAAGCCTCCCTGTGGCCTGAGCACCCTCCTGAGGGGACAGAGAAGCCCCTTGTGCACTCAGCAGGAAGCTCGTTCCAGTGGGATCAATCATCATAAAGATTTTAAAGGTAGCTCCTTTTGGATTCAGCACAATATGTCTTTTTGTAGAAAACAGCTCCAGCCTAAGTAAGTGCTGAAGGCTGGCAGGGAGAGGCTGCACTGAATTGCATACTGGTTTATGTAATCCATTAAACTTGCGCTGAACTGGTGTTGGGCTTTTTAAATCCCAAACTTCATTTTGTTGTCGTGACCGCAGATGGGCACTGGAGCTGCACACACGCTTTTCATCTGCTGAAATATTAAAGTAGTTCATGCCATGGTCAGGAGGCTGCTAGGTCTGCTGGAGTTGTCCTTTTTTGTTGTTGTAGCTCAGGAATTAAAACTGAAGGGGAAATTAATTTCCCTAAAGCTTTTTTTTAAATTCAGTTCTTGCTAGGAAGGAATTCTTACATTATGTAGTGTATTTCTCCATCACCGTTTGCACTGTACCTAAACTGTCTCCTTAAAACAAGTACCTTTGTTTTTCCAGAACTAAGACTATTTAAGAAATGCTACTAAAAACTTTTTTGCAGTAGGACTGCCACTGTCCTCACAGCTTTGGAACAGTGAGATCCCATTCCCCCAAGAAAAAGTGGTTTGAATACAATTTTCAAGCATATCTTTGTTCCCCAAAATGGAAAATATAAATCCTCCTGAAGGCTCAGAGACTTAATCTGCGCCATTCAGCTGTACAGAGAAAATTCTCTGACATCGCTAAAACAAGTGGTTCATTGATCTCTAAAAGGAAATTAAAAAGTAATTTCTGCAGTGAGTCCTGGGATACTCACGGAGGCTTTTACAGCCGTATTGCCCAGCAGAATCTCAGCTTTTGTTTCAAAATGCCATAGTTTTCTAGGCTCAGCCATTGGTGAGATGAAAGCAAGTCCGAAATATTCCAAAAATCAGAGGTGAGTGGGGAGAGCCCTGAGGATGAGGATGGACAGTGGTGATGCTCCCTCCAGGGCAGCGGTTTTGCTTGGCTGGGTGGGGCTGTGTAGCCATCCCACAGCCAAAGCATGGAGGCTCCAAGTACTTGTGTTTTTGTCCCAGGTTTTATGGGAAGCCCCGGGCCGAGCAGGGCGATGCTCCGCACACCGGGAAGTGCCGGGCTCAGCCGCCCTCGCGGGAGCCAGCTGACATCACTCCCGGGAAGGGGGAAGCAGATGGGCTATTGCCATGGCACTGCCCACCGCCAAGTTAAATATAAAACATCTAGCAGAAGGCAGCGGGGTACTCGCTGCTCAGGAAGTCTGCCACGGGGACGTGGCAAAGTAAACACAGTTTACAGAGCGCTTCCCGCTCCTGCCCGCTGCTTCAGCATCCTTCGGGGTGAGGTGAAGGGCTGGCAGCACGTCTGGCAGTGCTGGACACCCTCCCCGTGCCCCTTTGGTGGCCAAGCCTGGGGGTTAGAGGCAGGGATTTATCTGTGACAGATGCAGTTCCTCTTGGGTCTTCTGGCTGCTGGGGGAATTTGACTGTAGACTATCCCTTCAGGCCAGAAATACATGTAAAATGGACCAGACTAAACAGTTAGTGCCTGTGTCAACAGTTGCATTGTGAAGTCTCAAGGTCTGTATAAAACATGGCATTGCATTGCTCAGGAAGGGCACACAGCTCAACCAGCACGTTCATTAGCTATAGCCAAGGAGGGTGCCAGTGCTGCAGCACTTAACCTCTGCTCCAGGGAGATCTTCCCTAAAAAACACTGAGAAGTGGGAAGAATCTGGGCCATCTCATTTCCATATAAATCACTGTTTTCCTTGCACTGGCAACAGGACTGCCTTGAGGTTTATGTGCAGAGTTGAGCTTCAAAAACAGGAACCTGATGGGATTCTCTCCATATCTGATACCATGTGGGATGCCATGAGAGAAAATATGTTACAGAGTTGAGGAAAATAAAGAAGAAGGAGCAGGAGAGAGGAGGAGATGGGAGATATAATAGGTGGCTTCTTTGGAGATGTTAACATGATGCTAGAGCTGTGTTTTGGGCAGTGGGATGGGTGTTGTGGGGTGCCTGGGTGCTGGTGCTCTCGAGGTGCTTCTGAGGGGAGCGGAGATGCTGATCAGCGCCTGGGCTGGATATAAGGAATAAATTTTTTTACATTGAGGGTGGTGAAACACTGGCACACATTGAAGCCCCATCCCTGGAAACATTCAAGGTCAGGTTGGACAGGGCTCTGAGCAACCTGGTCTGGTTGAAGATATCCCTGCTCACTGCAGGGGGCTTGGACCAGATGACCTTTAAAGGTCCCTTCCAACCCAAACCATTCTGTGATTTTCTTTCCACTGGTGGTAAATACTCCTGGCACCAGCAAGTCAGGCACAGGCAGAACTGGAGATTCCCCTGCAAGGAGCCACGAAGTGCCAGCTATTCCAGGTTATAATTATGAACGTTCTGGCTTGTTTTCCTCCAGCCTTGCCTGCCTGAGGGGTGTTGCTGTATGTGAATATTAGCAATATTTAAATATTTTAGTTCTTGAGGCAAAAGTGTCTAGGGTGAACTGTGTATGCTCAGAGTATCACCAGCAAAGGGGAAGAGCCTTTGTTTGTTTGTTTTGATCACGAATTGTAAACTAATCTCATGGTTTGGGGGAAATTGGCTTGTGGCTTTATCGTGCCTGGGGTTGTTGGCGCCTGGGTTTGGATTGTAGGATCAGGGTGATGCTTGTGTGTGAGGAAGCCTCTAGATCACAGTTCCTCAGTCTCTTTAAGCCACTTACCATTTTAGGGAAAAAAAAATACTCTAGAGCCATCCTGTTGCTACAGATTTCTGGGGGTTTTTTTAGCCAAATCAAAATTAAGCTAACATTTGGTTATTCAGTTATTAGCTTTATTTTCCCATGATTTCCTTGATTCTGTGCATCAGAATGTGGGTGTGAGGTTTTTCTGTTTTTTATTAAAAAAAAAAAAAGTTCTTGTCATTATTTCATGGAGCATTTTCTGATGTCTTGTGAATCACCCACGACTCACGGATCACAAATTGAAAAATACTCCTCTGGTATGTTTGAACCAGAGAGAGAAACATGCCGGGTGGGTGTGGGTGGGAGGGGGGAAGTCTGCAAACGGGAGAGCGTTGTTTGTTGGTGTCGTTCTCATCATTCATTCTGCAAGTGATCTATTCAATATAAACGGAGGTGAAAATGGAGGGAAATCTTCATCAGAAGTGTTGTTTTCAGTGGTAATCTGCTCATACCCTTAGTATGTACCCGTGTGGTGCCCAGCACGTGTGATGATCCCTTAGTGGAGCGGGTTGTCTTGTTGGAAGAGGGTCTGTGCCGTGTGTTGCTGCGGCCAGGGCAGGACCAGCGGCAGCAGCACCTTTCCCGGCTGCGGTGCAGGATGGAACCCGGCACGAGCCGTTTGCAGAAGGAGCTGGACAGTCAGACTCACTCTGCCCTTCTTCTTTCCAATGCAGGAGGGAAGCCTGTGGCCTTCGGAAAGCACCGTGTCGGGGAACGGAATATCGGAGGTGAGGGCGATGCGGGCGCGGGTGCCGCTGCCTTTCCCGCCGCCCCAGGCTGCGGTGTCTGACCCTTCTCGCCCGCTTTTCTCTTTTCTCTCCCCTTCAGCAGCAAATCTACACCCCGAGACCCAGCGACCGCCTGGCAGTGCCGTCCTTTCTGCAGAGGGACCGCTTTAACCGATTCCAGCCCACCTACCCCTACATGCAGCACGAGATCGACCTGCCGCCCACCATCTCGCTGTCGGACGGCGAGGAGCCCCCCCCGTACCAGGGACCCTGCACGCTGCAGCTGCGCGACCCCGAGCAGCAAATGGAGCTCAACAGAGAATCGGTCCGGGCTCCCCCCAACAGAACCATCTTCGACAGTGACTTGATAGATAACTCCGTGTACGGGGGGCCGTGCCCCCCCAGCAGTAACTCTGGCATCAGCGCGACCTGCTATGGGAGCAATGGTAGGATGGAGGGACCGCCGCCGACGTACAGCGAGGTGATAGGGCACTACCCCGGCTCGACGTTCTACCAGCACCAGCAGAACAACAACGGGATGCCTTCCATCTTGGAGGGCAGCAGACTCCATCATTCACAAATCAATGGCCTTGAGAGCACAACCGCGTGGAACAAAGAGAAAGAGAAACAAAAAGGGCACCCCTTTTAAAAAAAAAAAGGAAAAGAAAAAAAAATAGAAATAAAGCAAGAAAGTAAATTAAACACTCTGCACTTCTCGTTAAAAGAAAAAGGAGAGAGAGAGAGAGATGAGGAAGATGAGCAAAGAAAAAAAAAAAATAAGCCCTTCCCTATCTCTCCATGTATAAATATTTACTTGTTATGTCTGGTCTGAATGCACAAGCCTACCAAGCTTGCAAAAACATTTCTTTATTGAGCTGTGTCTAGACGTTTAAAAAGGAAAAAAAAAAATCAACTGTAGTCCTTTCTTTTTTTTTTTTTTTTTGTTTCTAGTTGAGCTGTGTGTGAATGCTTTTTTTTTTTGTTTATTTCACTTATCTTTAAAGACAAAATATTTGCACAAAAACATTTTGTTTAAAGATCTGCAATATAAATATATAAATATATATTAAAAATAAGAGAAAGTGTATGTGTAAGGAGCAGGAGTATTTTTGTATTAGAAGAGGCCTATTCAAAAAAAAAAAAAGTTGTTTTCTGAACTAGAAGAAAAATGGCAATTTTTTGAGTGCCAACTCAAAAAGCGTGTATTACATTGTAAAAAAACAAAAAACTAAAAAAAAATCAAAAGCAGGGGTTTAGAGTTATTTATATAAATGTTGAAATTTTGCACTATTTTTTAATATAAATATGTCAGTGCTTGTGTTGGTCAAAGCCTCTATCATGTCTACCATGAACCTGTTAAGGGATATATGTCAAAGTGAAGAACAAAGTAGCTGGAAGGGGGTGGAAGAGCGCTGAAGTGGAGCTGCCAGCCCTGGGAGGAGCGGTGAGCCAGACTGCATCTTATGCAAATCCTTAATGGCCAGAGTCCCTGCGCGTGGCCGCCAACAGTCACGGCTTCATACATTCCCTACAAAGCACGAGGAGCTGGTGTGTGTCTGTGTGTCATCCAGTGGGATTATTGGAGTAAAAAGGTAAAATAAAAACTCCCTGCTTCTGAGAGTCAGTCATGACTGAAGCAGACAAAAATTACTTGATTTTTTTTTTTTTTTTTTTTTTTTTTTTTTTTTTTTTGGACAACCTCTAACTTTTTGGAGGGGGGTGGTGGGGATGAGAATAAACTTCTGTGTCTGAAGGAACAAGTGTTTTTTGGTTTATTTCTTTCAATGTTCAACTGAAGGGCCTTATTTAGAGGTAAAGCGGTGATAATGGAAGTTAATGTGAGTAAATGGTAACGTACCCACCGGCTGCCTTTCGGCTGGGGTTTAAATGGCTCAGTTTCAGTTCAGGCTGAAAAGTGTGGTGGTGATGAAAGTAATTTTCATTTTGTATTAACCTCCCAAACCTCTGTTTAGGATAAATGGGTGCAGCTGTGTCTCACAGCTCTGACATCCCCCAGGCTGCCTCTGGTCCTCGCTATTTTTTTTACTTTATTATCCTAGCTAAAGAGGCGTCAGGTACAGTAGATGGAAATGAATCTGCTCCTGTGATGTATTAATTAAAGGCTAAAGAAATAGGCTTAATGCTTTAGAAGCAAACCCCTTTTACCTCTTCGGAAGATGTCCTCATCCACAGCAGCACAGTCCCACCTGCCCTCCCGCCCGCCGGGTGTTGTGCGTCTTTAATTTATCTTGGTTTTTGGAAGCATTTTGTCTTACTCTGCTATTGTTTACATTTTTATATTGTGTAGGTGTCTGGTAGGTGTTTTACCCTCGCGGTGAATTTGTATGTGATGGAGTGAGCGAGTGAGAAACCCGAGAGCGGGCGAGAGAGAAAGCGAAAGGGTTAAACCCGTTCTCGGTCCCGTCTCCCCGGCCGGGATAGCGTCTCCGAGGGCCAGGAGGGGTCGGTAGGGGAACCACAGAGAGCCAAGATTTTACAAGGAGGTGTAATTCCATTTTCCGCAAGATGCTATCTAGTAGAGTGACATAAATGAAAGATATAAAGGCAATAACTATTGTTTTTAAGCAACTTTTTCTATTACTTGAAAAAAAAAAAAAAGAAAATAAAAAAAATAACCATGAGAACTGTTTTGAAGTTCTGACCATTTGAACAATATTTATATATATTTTAAAGATGATGAATAGCTGAACTTGAAGTTTGATCATCCTTTTTTGCTTTTTTTTTTTTTTTTTGCCTAGAAATAGTCCTGTACCTTCTCAATATTTCAAACTGCTTTTCCACAGCTCTTGAAATCTTCATAGCTTTACAGTCGTGTAACCTAAATTTTGATGACCTAAAAAAAAAAAAAAAAGCCACAAAAAAAAAAAAAGTCATGCAAAGGAATAAATCTAGTTTGTCATGAAAGGTACAAAAGTGATGAATTTATACGAGTTTTTAAAATGTATCTTTCCTTTATGTAACATGTCTATTTAGTGCCTTATTAAAGAAACAGTAACCCTCCCTTTATACAGAAGGGAAAACAAAACCATCGTTAGCGTCACAAGTAACCAGCGTCTGGTCTCTTGCTCCTTTGGACCTTGCATTTGATTTTCCAGTCCCTTCATTCCCGGCAGCACTGCCTGCTCCCTGGAGCAGCTCCGGTGCCGCTGCTCTTCTCCGCCTGTTCCTAAGGGAACTTGAACACATTTATGCACATTATCCTACCCGGGGCGGTAGGAAACTGTGGTGGATATTGTAAATGAGATACCAACCAAAAGAGAAACTGAAATATAATATCTACTGCCCTCTTGAGCCAAAATGCGTGAATAGTGGGGTTGGGTGGGGTTTTTTTTTTGGGGGGAGGGGGTTGTTATTCTGTGATCTGTACTAAGTTTGTTAGCTACAAAAAAACTCTGGTTACCTCAGCAGGTTTTGGGTGGAATGTGCATCACACATCTAAAACTGAGCAGTGAATAAGGAGGTGTCATGGGGGCTGGAGATGTGAAGTCATGGGATTGTCTTGTCATGTGGTGTCACCTGGCCACCGACCCCTTAGAGAGGTGGGGGAGTGGGTAGGGGCTGGAAAGGTGCAGGGGGGGAGTGGGAGAGGGTCTCAAAATGCAGTGCAATTAAACCCAGCTCTCACGCTTTAAGTCCTCAAAATTTCAACTGATTCTATGTTTGTTTTTTTTCCTGTTCTCTTTTCCCCAATCCACTCCCAGTGGGAGCTTTTATTTCTCAAGCATCACCCCAAGCATCTGCAGTTGAGTGATCAGTTTGCTGAGTTCTGGGTCCAGTTTCATTTACCTCTTTCTCTAGTTTGAGGAATTTCATGAGTGTGAAATGGAGTGGTTCAGCAGCAGCAGATTTCTGTTGCTAATGATGCCTTTCAGTCCCGGCCATGCACATAAACTGAGCTGCTGCCTTTCTCAGTGCCGGTGGGAGGGGTTGGGGGGGAGCCCCGGGTCCCAGGCAGCGGGAGCAACTGAGTCCACCTCAGCAGAGCCAAGCTGCCACCTTTTGTCTTTCTTCTGTCCGTCCCTCTGCTTTTCAGTCCCATAGAACTGTGTATTTCCAGTGCAGATACCAGATCCGGGGCCCAGATCAACTTGCAAGTTCTGAATGGATGTTTAGGAATAATGGTCTGTTCTTTTTTATTATTATTGTTGTTGTTATTGTTATTATTATTATTACTATTTAATGTTACTTTTTTTTTGCCTCGGGGTCCAGTCCTTCCCTATCCCCACGTCCTGTATTGCCACCAAGGCAGAGAATTTGCTTTGCACACCCTTGCTGATGTCTCTACTCCTTTCCTTCTGGCCTTCATGCAGCTCAGGAGAGATCTGTATTAGAAGCTGGACTGCGGTCCTGCTCTGTAGGAGTCTCTAGCATCTTGCAGCTGCCAGCAGAGAGATTCAGGCCCCTTAAGAATGATTTATTTTTAAACAAATGCAGAAGAAACAAGGCATTGCTAATGCTCAGCAACCTCTTGTCCTAGCCTGCCTTTTTGCTCGAAGTTTTCAGAGTCACATTAGCTTTAAAAGGGGTTGTTAATCTTGGCGAGTTTCTTAGGTCACAGTATGGCAAACAGCATCCTTAAAATGCCCCGAAATCTTAATGGCCTGGAATGGGAAGGTGGCTTTGTCACTCAGGATGGTGAGGAAGGATGGGTTTCATTTGGGGCTGACACTGGTAAAACTTCTGTTCCTTTCACAACTCCCAATTTCACCAGTTTGAAGATTCAGCTTTACTGATCTAGTGCGTTGTTTCCATAAGTGTTACAAAATCCATGCTGTCTTAAGCTGGGGTATAAGGAAATCCAATTGCTTTCTGGAGAGTCACCCTTTTGTGTGTGTATCGAGCTATAAAATTGCACTAACTGCTATATTAAAAAATAACGAAACAAAAGCCCAACATTTTTACTAAGAATTGGGAAAAGACTGAATCCAGATGCGTAGCGTTAACAGTGCCAGGTGGGAACAATGAATTTTTAATCTCTTCTGTCTCTGCATCGCTCAGAGATTTTCTATGTACGACACAAAGCTACAAAAAAACAAAAAGAAGTTTTCCAGCAACCGCGCTTCAGATTTTTGCTGTACTATAGAAGCTCATGAAGGACAACATTAAAGTCCTAATTTGCCTGCCTTATAGACACATTTCATTGTATTAATATTTTCTTAAACTTCCAGTTGCATTGCTTTGGCTTTGGAGTTTGTTATAGGCAGTCCTGTATCCTGAGTTCTGTTCAAGTTTAAACTTATGTAAACTATTGACAGCACATGCAATGCAGTACTTATCTATATTTTGCTGTTTTAGTATGAATATGTACTCTGATGCCAATTTACAAGAATCTGTTGTAAACGCTTATTGTGTAACGGTAACCGATAGTGGCAATTATCTGTCATTCTAAAAGCTGCAATACTTATACAATAAATTTTACAATACTTTGGAAAATTTGCCTTCACCTTTTGCTTTGTTACCCCATGATCAGAGTTTGCCAACACAATGTAATTTCAAAAGCTCTTCCTGTTTTCAAATATTGGAAAATGAATATTCTCAGTTTTTGATATTTGTGTGGTTTTTTCCCCCCTTCCTTGTTAAGGAGCCTTCTGAATAACAGGCCAACTTCTGTATTGCCACGATGTGTTTGTCCCATGAAGCTGTAGCTGGTTCCCGGTGTATTTGCATGCTCGGTCCGTGTGTGCGTGTACAATTCTGTTTTCTTTTGAGTAGATCAGGTGTCGCAGCTTTAATCCCAGAAGAAGCATTCCTGGTTTGCACCAGTATGTCCAACACTCGCGATCCTGCCTTTCAGCCAAGAACATCACTGATGGTCAGAAGGTCTTAACTTGAATAACCGTCAATCAACAAGAACTGTGTAGATTGACTCAAATCCTAAGCACAGATAATTTGTGACTTTTTCCTTTCTTGAGACTGTGGTCAAATTGCAGTGATCACATTAAAATGATTGAAAACTGAACTGTTTGCAGGGGGTTTTCTTTTTATGTTTCTGAGGGGTGCCCTGTAGATTCACCCAGACCTTGGGGTCCTTTTAGGGATTAAGGAGCGTGTAGTAATTAATCCCTGGGCTTTGCCTGAAGGCTGGCAGCTTTGGCTAAGCCCTCAGTCTCCCCCCCTGGCTTTTACAAGTGGCCCTTCCAGCCGATGTGGATGGGCAAGGAGTGGACACTTGGCTTTAATGTGGGGGATATGTGAGCACGAGGAGCGCTGGTGAACGTCAGCGGGATGCCTGGATGATCTGCACGGCCGGTTACTTGCAACGCAGCCCTGAGCTGATGGCCAGTTGGGAAAATGTCACTAGCAATGACTGAAAGCAGCTTAATTGCAGCCCAGGAAGGAGAACCCCAAATCCAACCCTCGGGCTCTGATCCTGGAACTGTGCCACTCGCCTCCCAGTTGCAGTTTATTTTGTGGGATGCCTGGTGTCCTCTGTGCATTGGTGATGGAAAGGCGACCAGGGTGATACAGATACAGTACTGGAAAGCAGCTGCTCTGGGTTGGAATGCTTTAATTTTTCTCCTTGGTAAGAAATTGGCTGCTTTAACACCGTGCTGTTGCCTGGCTCATTGGTGGGGCAATCCTGGCTTCAGGGAATGCCCACCAGAAACTGACCACAGGCTCTGATGGGCAAATACCCAGCTGAGTCTAGTTTGGAGCCCTTCTGCTTTTAGACCCAAATTACTCAACATACCCCAGTGTCAGCACCTGTAGCATGGCTGGGAGGTGTTTGTCAGGGGACTGTCCCTGCCTGCACTCAGTGTGCCAGTGAGTGGTGGGGCTTCAAGCCTGGCACCATCCCTGTGCCCTGAGGGAGATGGAGGTTCCCAAATTGCTGGGGTATTGCTGGGAGGAAGAGTGTGTTGCCGTGCAGGCAAGGTTCATGAGCAGCACTATGGGTCAAATCGCTCTCATTGCAATTTTTAGACGGTAGGATCCTGGTCCCAGCACTCTGGGCTCCAGGATGAGTGATGAGTGATGATTTAGAGGTGCAAGTGGACTTCTGGAGGCATCATGGAGCACCTGAGGTGATGTATTGGGGGTCCTGGAGGGTGTGCTGTGTGCAGTACTGCGCAGTGCTGCCAGCGTTCAGTGCCTGCCAGTCCATTTACAAACCACCAGCTGTTAGCCAGGAAGATTTTTTTTTTCTCTAAATCATGTTTTAAATGAGCAGAACCCTGCCCGCTCCATTTCAGTGACTGAACTACTTTCATTTGAGTATTTGGAGCTAAAGTTTTTAACCCGTTTGCCATGAAGAGTGATGCTTTCTCCTGCAGCTGGGCTCTCCAGCGCTGGATATCCTGTTCCCTTCTGGGACGGTACCTCAGCAGCTCAAGGCTTGTGAGGAGGTGGGTGACAGCCCCGGGGTGGGGGGGGCTGTGCTGTGGGGTGGCTTTTAGGAAGCAAAATCTGTGTTTCAGTCTTGAGTGCACAGATCAAAGCAAGCAACTCCCTCTGTTGCTTGTGTTCAAGCTGGTAATGAAGATGTGAGTTTTTGTTTTCTTTGTGATCTTCATTAGCCCTGCTCCTGCCTCAGCTGCCACGCGTGTGAGCACGGCCAGGATTAACCCTCGGGATGGTGGGAGCTCCGCAGGAGATGACACGGCTCGTGGAAACTGAGGCTCCCATCCTGGAAAGACACCAATGTGTCTCAAGACACAGCTCCCTCAAGACACCCATTGCCTTGAGGTTGATTGTTAATAGCAGCAACAAATCACAACCACAATTCACTGTGAGTAACACAGATAAGAATTCAAACGAGTTACTCAGTGTGTAACACTGAACATGGGAGTCTTGTGGGATCAGGACCAGCAGGAAGACACAAAAACCCACGGCAGGGATGAGTTGATCTGCTTTACCCACACAGCGCTTTGACTGCCAAACATGATGCCACAGGCAGGACGAGGAGCTCGGTGCTTCAAGCAGCTCCAAACTCACTTTCCCATCCCATGTGCAAAGAAACACCAAAAAGCTACATTTCTGAGAGGGGGGAAATGCCCCAACCTTGCCCCAACCCAAGTATTTGAGTGGGAAACATCCACCTTGCTCCAGGCACGGCGAAGCGGGGGAAAGGGCAAGGTTTGGTTTGAATCACTGCTTCAAAATTACATTTTTAATTTTCAGATTCATGGCTGAAACCAACATCTTCCCACAGAAAGTGAAAACTCAGCTCTAACCACATTTTCCAAAGGGGAATTTTTTTAAATGAAAAAAAAAGAGCCAAGTTCAACTAGAGCAGTGCATGGGAATGGGCAGAGAAATGCTGTTACTAAGCTACCTTTCCGCAGCTAATGAGGTGATCTGGGGACACTGCAGCACGGCTGATAGGCAAAATATTATTTTTAACCTCTTTTTTTTTTTTTTTTTTTTTTTTTTTTGCAACTCAGTGGAAGAAACAATTTTGTGACTTTTGAAAACCACAAGTGCCAAAGCCTTTGATTTCTGTGCTGCAAATTGAATAGGACTTAAGAAATCAGGTTCAGCTTTCCCCTGTGCTTCCAGCATCGAAACCCTTTTTGCAGCACTTCTGGCCTCCCTGGCTGCGCTCGCTGGAAGGTGTAAATTCCAACTTCAAAGTATCTGAACTTCACAGCAGCTTTTGGTTTTTTTCTTTTCTTTTTGTCTCCATATTTAATCTGCTTGTCCTAACCCAAACTCTTGCCCCCATCTCCCCGTCTGCCGGTACCTCCCCTCTGCCATCGCCCTCCTTGGGAGCTGTTATTCCCTGTGGAGTCTCCACAGCAGCTCACACCACATCCTGCATTTAATCTGGTTTGTGCCTGGAGGGCATGAAGCAAAACCCTCCCCAGGGCTTGTTCAGCTCCAGTCTTGGTGCTCAGAAATGGTCCCTGCCAGTGATTCCCTCTCAGTAAAGGAGATGGCTTGGGGTGCTTTGAGGTGGGGAAGGTATAAAACCTGGAGTCAGCTTCTTGCTTTTTAACCTCCTCAGGCTGCTTTTCCCTCAGGTTGATTTACCAGAGGTTTTTTTCCTCCATGCTGCTGGCCCCAAAGCCCCTGCACAGGCTGAGACCTGCCTCAGTGTCAAGGGACAGGAAGCCTTGTCCAGGGACAGAAACCCCGACTAAGGGGGCTGGAGACACAAATTCTCCCTCATGGCAAGTGTGGCAGTGATGGGTTACACTGAGATTTATTATGAAAGCAGCGTGCTCTCACAGGAATCCTTGCTGGTGACTATCCTGACTGTACCAGGAGTTGCTGCTTCCTTTTCTTTAAAAAAAGAGTCTAGAAATTCCCACTGCTTTGACATAGAACAGGACTGTGGAACAGTGTTAGTAGCAAAAGCAAAAGACTGGAGAAGAGAAAAGAGGAAATAATTCCTGTCTTGTGCTCCTGGACATGATCAGGCTGGAAAAGCACTGCTCAAGATTCACTTCATTTAAGGTCTGAAGGAGCCAAAACTTCTTCTCCATCCCTCTTTCCCCTTCTTGGGAGCTCTGCAGACAGCCCAGTGCAGGAAGACTCATGGGTTTTGCTCTGTGAGTGGACAGGCAGGGATGGACAGGGACGAGCAGGGACAGGCAGGGATGGACAGGGATGGGCAGGGATGGACAGGGATGGACAGGGATGGACAGGGATGGACAGGGATGGGCAGGGATGGGCAGGGACAAGCAGGGCAGCTGGTCCAGCTGGGAGCTTTAACACAGGTGGGCACAATCTAGGAGTCAAATTGAAGCAGCTCCAGGGAGGGTGGTGGCTGGCTAGCTGTGGGGATTTCTCTGCTCTTCTGCTGAGTAGGAGATTCTGAAGGGGGTGTTTCCTGACCACCCTGTGCAGCTGCATGGGGTGGGACTGGGTTTTGATTCAGCGATACCCTGGGTTAGTGGAGTTGCCTGGGTGATGTGAAGGAAAGACAAATCCTCTGAAACAGCAGTGTCCTGCCACTTCATTGCTTACTCTTTTTGAGGTGAGACTGAGATTTATGGCTTTTTTTTTTTTTTTAGGGTACCTAAAACCAGGTTTCAGGGTGTCCTGGAGCCACATGCTGCAGGAGCTGTAGGTGTGCTTTTTCTTCCTCTACAGCTGAAAGTGCATTGACCACTGATCACAGCAGCTCCAGGGCCTCCTCCTTGGCTGCCTGTTCTCTGGGAGGACATGACCTGCTGCTCCCATGTGAGTGGGTCTGCTGCCTGCCAGAGAGATCCCCCCCACAGCTTTCTCCCTGGCTCAGTGTATGGAGAGCCTGTTGTCAGGTGAGATTAAAAGGTACACAAATGAAATTTAGAGCTCTGGCTGACTAGACTGATGGCTCTGGACTAGGCAGAGGGGAGATAACATGAAGCACTCTGTGCAGTGCACTTGGAGTGGGTTTTGCAACGCAGAAATGTGGGAGAGCGTTGACTGCTGGTCAGGATTCATGAGTTGTCAGCTCTTGGTGGGTGTTCGTTCCCTCCACGTCGCGCAGTCCTGACTCTCTGTTCACGTGCACACAGTTGCCCTGAGATTGATTGTTAGTAGCAGCAATAAATCACAATCACAGCAGCCAGTGGTGAGTTTTGGATGCCAGTCAAAATGCAGCTCCTCGGAGTATTTATCTCTTGCAAAGGCAAGGAACCTGGACATTGAACAATCAGCCTGGTTCTGTGAAGTTGCATTTGATTAAGAGAGTAGCTCTGAAGTACAAAGCTAATGCTCTGGAGCTGATGTGCATCGCTAATAGGCAGCCTGGTTTTAAAAAGGAGAGGCTGGAGACTCCAGTACAAAGCACTTTGCTGCTTTGCTCACCGAGCAACGTGCTGCACCCAGGCAGTGGCTTTGTACCGGGCTCCCACCTTCTCCTTTCTGCTGTGGCCTCGCTATTGTCAAAGCCTAAATGGAGGGGAAAATGTGGCTTTTGCTGATTGGAAGCTTGGTATAGATATAATATCTTCTTTCTGGAATACTGCAGAAGTTAATGGGCTAGTTCCAAACACCTTTAGGATGGATATAGCTGACCCAGGGAGGGGAATGGCTGTGCCATCCTGGGGACCACAGCAGCTCTGCTGAGCTGGTCACCAGCAGGACGTGGCCGTGGCTGTATGTCCCAGGCAGTCCCTGTAGTGTCATGGGTGGGTATTCTCAGTTTGCCATGCTGTGTCCCTTTTGTATTGCCAACAGAGAATGGGCTGTGGCCACAGCTCCTGCTCCTGTATTGTAGTGAGGAGCGTTCAGTACCAGTGCAGGCAGGTACCTTTTTGAATGAGGTGTTTACAGCATTTTAGCATTTGAGCCCATTAAGATGGGTAAGAATTAGGCATCCAAAACATTTTAGGAGCTCTAAAATAGGCACATGAGCAGGCAGTTGTGCAAGACTAACCCCTTCTGGGTGCTGTGTGGTGTTTTGAGGAGGGTTTGTGTAAATCTGGGGCAGTCAGCAGAGATGGTGTGAGTGTGAGGAGGGAGCTGGCTTGGGGTTTAACTGGGGATGAGTGCACATCAATGGCTTTCTTAGGCAAAATGATGAGCTGCAAGCATGTGTTCACTCCAAACAGCTTATAAATGTGCTTGTCCACCACAGTGTACACAGACAGATTTTTTTTTTTCCTTGAATCTCAGACCAAGGCTCTGCAAGGTTCAGATGAGCAGAATCAGGTTAAAAACCAAATGATGCACGACCCTGATGGGCCAGCTGCTTTCTTTTTCTCATCTCTGTTTTCCTCTTGTGAGAGCTGCTGTTTCCCTCTGCTCTGCTGAGCAAGTCTGTTGGTTTTTCTTTTCTGAGGAGGAAAGCTTGAGGTTTCCCAAGAGCCTGGCCCTGGTGCCCTGCCTCCCCGCTCCCAGGGCAGCTCTCCCATGGGCACAGTGGAGCTGGAGCTAAATATAAGCTGGGAAGGGAAAAAAAGGGGAGTGAGGGAGGGTGAGTGAGAGGATCTGTTTATTTTCCCTCTGATCTCTGAGTCCTGCTATGTTTTATTGCTTTGCAAACAGGGGATCTGGAAAGCTTCCTTTCCTCCTGAGCCAGTGCAAGGTCAGCTGGGTGCATAATTCCTACACTTGAAGGAAAAAAATATTAAATAGATTTACAGTAATGTCGTAAGAGTGGCATGAAACTGGAACTCTGTTGACCCAGATTTTACTGTAAATGCCTACATAAACTATTTATATAAACAATTTCTGCAAATTTGCACAGTGCCTAGGTGCACCCTGCTGCCGAGAATTTAGATCCAATGAGTAACCTGTGGCAGAAGAGCAACTTCTGTTGCAGAAAACCCCCACAGAAGGTGATACAGGCAGGTGCTTTGCATGCCTAGAGGAAGGTGAGGCACCTTTAGCACACTTGCTCTTTATGTACACGTAAGGATGTGGTCGCCGTTGCCTATAGCCTGGCCATGCTTCAAAGGAAACTCTTCCGTTTCGGGGTGCATGGTGTTTGAGTAGCTGTGTTGGAGAACAAAGATTATATCAAAGCATATAATCAAGCCTCCCTGTGATGTAGAGAAGCACAGTACTTCCTTAAGGCTTTGCTTCATAGACTAACTTAAAAACGTTTGTTCAAGTTTACTCAGCTCTGCTGGTTCGTCAGACGATGCCTGACTCCTCGGCAAGGTTTCTGTCCTGAATCGAGGTCTTCTCAGACTGAGTCATGAGCAAATGTAAGGAGCTGTGAGTAATGGCTGGAACCGAAAGTGAGTTTAGAAAACAGGGTTTGTCTTTTCTCTTAAAGTTTTGGTTTATGGGAAAAGACATTGGTTTTGCTTTCCTGCCCTGGCTTTTGGTGCCACGTGTGGGTAAAAGTGCAGCTTCGAGTCGCTGTTCCTGCGTGTGCTGCCCGTGCCGGGGGGTTTCTGACACCCCCGGGAGGCTGTGCCCATTGCTCACTTCCTGTCTTGTCTTCAGCTTCTGGACAGACTTTAGGACTTGGGCAAATGTCATCCAGTACAGGTACATGTTGCTTTTAAAGAAATTCTACATTATCAGTCCTTCACAGAAAAAAACCCCAAACCCTCAGGGACTGCACCACGTTGTCCTCCATCTCCACGTGCTGTCTGTGTGTGCTGCCATCCTCTCTGCTTCTGGGTGCCCATTAACCCAGGACTTGTTCATGGCTTGAGGAACAAATAGAAAGAGCCCAGCCCTGTCCTTTGATGCATCTCTATGTCCTCACAGCAAACCACAGGCAGCACTTCCCACCACCACGACCCCTAATCTGCCCTTCCTGGAGATTCTTGATTCTTCTCCAGATCTGGCTGAGCTATAGGATGGGAGTATAGGACTTGAGTGGAATCAAAATTACATTTTAATTGTAAACATTGGTCCAGAAATTAATGTTTCTGAACTAATGTTTCTCTCCAACCAATGTGTTTGGAAACAAATGACTCTTGCTAATTGATTTTCCCCGATTAACAGGAGAGGTACATGTAGAAAATCAACCATGCATAATTGAAAATCCCCCTCTTTCAGCAGGTGTCCACATAACCATTCAACTCATATGTTTGCTTGTCCTCTGGCAGTTATCACCTAGGGGTCACATGGCTGTCTGGAAAGGGTTAATTTTTTCTAATTTTTGTTTCTTGAGCTGAATTAAGTATTGAAAATCACTCCAAACAAGCTTCCACGTCTAATAAGTTTGCTTATGGTCCCAAGTAAGTGTACCCGTAGGAGGAATGTTATTGATGGCTTCCTCCCTTGGTTGGGAAGGTATATTTGATGTCTTCACACCTCTGAGATCAGTAATTTCATCATGTGTCCCAATATATGAAACAGTTTTAAGCAACATCCAAGGGCCTTTTAGCAGCTGATTGATGGCTCCTCTGCAGTGAAGGTGCTTGGCTCCACAGCCCTTGTTTCCACTGCACCAAACCGACTGCCTCAGAACTCCAGAAACCAAACAGAGAGACGACAGTCTGAGTGAGTGGGAGCAGACTATAAAAATAAGTGTAAAATAAGTTGTAAAAATGAAAAGCTGTGATTCATTGCCTCTCATAAGGCAGGTGAGATCTTGCCCTCCTGCAAACCAGATCTTGAAGGTGACAACAGACTTTAGTTGCTTTAGGAAGGCAAAAGCAAGTCCTGCCCATAGCTGGTGCATGAATCAGTGTGTTAAAGGAGAGTTGCAGGGTCAGGGTCCCTCTTGGGAGCATCCCTCGCCTCCCTTCGCTGTTTTGGGTGCCTTAGCCCAGTGGCACATGAAGCTCTCCTGCCAGCAGAGAGAGGTTTCCTCAAGGAAGTGTAGAAACTGGTCACAATGCAATAGCACTTTGAAATCTGTAGATGCTGAGGGGAAGGCAGGAAAGCCCAACTGGGGAGGGAGCTGGGTCAAAAAGAGCAAATTGTCTTTGACCTGTCCCTGCAGGAGGGGGAGCAGCAGCTCCTCGGGAGCTGAGTGGGTGGCTTGGCCCTTCCAAAAGGGCTTGTGGCAAAAAAGACCCCACCAGAACTGCACCTGGCCAACGCAATTTGGAAAGCAGGGTTTGCACGTGGGGAAGTCAGCAGTTCACAGGAGCTGGGCTTCACTTCTCAGGGGATGGAAAAGGTTACAAGATGTTTGGGGCTCTTTGTGAAAAGTGCTGTGAAATAGAGGAGCTGAGAGGTTGCTGAAAGCATACTGAGATGGGATGGAGCACTGGGTGACAGGGTTATATTTAGTGGCTGCTTGAGGGCCAATTCTACTCATATGAGACTTGTAAGTAGCCATGAGGTTCCAGGGCTTGGCTTGCACCTGGAGTGACTACACAAATGCCAGTTTTGGCCTCTTTGAAAACTGGGGATTACATGGAGCAACTTCCCAGCCTTTGACTGATTGCTGAGATCTGAGCCTTGGAAATGCTGAAACCCAGGAGCACGGAGGAAAGCACAACCACAGCCTGGGGTAGCTCGGGCTGAGCATCCCAGCTCTCCGGTGGCCACAGGCAGGGAGGACTGGCAAACTGGGCTGCACAAAGTGCTGAGAGCTGCCCAGTGTCCCGGGCTGTACGTGGGATGGATGTACCTCTTGCCAATGTATGGTGACAGCTTGCTGTGTCCACCATGGTACTGGTCAACATTGCTTCATACAATGTTCTCACTGCACACCTTCAGTAACAGCCCATGATGGCTCCTAGCAGTCATTTAGTATTTTACAGTAGCTTCCCTGTGCTGCTTTGACCTCTCTTACTATCAGCCTGAAGAGACAAAAGTAATCAAGGTTTGTTCAAAAGTAATTTTGCATTAGAGCTTCTCTTGAAGAGCAGATAATCTGGTGGGGTTTTATTTGGGGTTTTTTTTGTGTGTGTTAATAAAGCTGCATAACAAAGGATTTAATCATTCCAGCAATACTGAATGTAATGTTCTTGCAATAATTAATGCCACTACTAATGGCAGATTGGAATTTTGCCTTAATTATATCATTAAGATACATTTCATGCATTTAATTGTTTTTGTAAAATGACAGCTAAGCTCTCCTGCCTCACATTTCCCATTTCCTGATTCAATTACTTCACATGCAAGGGCAACCTGCTAGTAATGGCCTTTCACAGCTTTTGCTTTCCAGAGGAAATCAAGTGGTTTTTGGTTAGATATGCCAATACATTTCAGGTTAGCAAAGCTTTTCTGTGCTGTTTGTCAATGTTAGTGGTGAACAGATGCACTGAACTCTCTCCTCCTCCTCGCTGGCCCGGATTTCATGAGAAATGGAAAGGGAAAAGAAGTGTCAAGACAGGCCTGGGAAGAATAAAAAGGTTAAAAATCAATCTGCAGGTCTTGTCGCATGCCCTGCTGCATTGTGTCTGGCCCAAAGGCAGGAGTCTCAGGGTCAGGCACTCCAGCCTTGGAGGGGTTGATGTGTTGATCCAGGAATTCAGTAGCAAAAGTTGCTGGGTGTTGGTCATGTGAAATCCAGCTGCTGGAGAAGAGCTGGCAGCTCCCAACGGGTCCATCCCCTGCCACAGGGAACAGACAGAGCTGAGGATGAGATCTTTTTCTGTATGTCCCCAGCTTCCAAGCTGATTTAGCTTGCACAAGATAGTGTGACCACACAGAATATGGTGCTCTAGAAGAGGTGTTTTTGCAGGAAGACCTGGGAGATCTGCTCCTCTCCTGGTTTGTTTTCCTGTGGTAGTGCTGATTCCTTAGCTGTGATGGTGCTGACCGGTGGGAGCAGGTCACTGATGGGAGATGGAGCTTCTTGTGGGGGAGCACCAGGAGGCTCAGGGCTTCCCTCCTGGACATGTGCTCAGTTTCCTGCTTGCTCTTTGAAATTACATGAGCTTCTGTCTTTGCAAGGCCAGGGCCAGTCACCCACAGCAAGCCCAGTCTTCTGGCAAGGCATCCAGGAGGCACGTGAACCAGTGTGGTCTATTGTAGTCCAAAATAGGACCTGAAGCCCTTGGCAATGGTGATGTACGTGGATTTGTTTTGGATGAGTAAATACAGTAAATACAGTTTTCACTGGACAGGAATCTGTAGTTATGTTTGCAATTCCCAGCTGCTCAGAGGGATGGGAGTGGTGAGTGCTCTCTAATTCGTGCCTTTTCTGACTGCAGCTCTCCCAAATCTGAAATCATTGTTATGTGGCTGCACAAAAGCAAAACTCAGGAAGAGGGTAGTTAGGAAATAGGGGAATCTTTGGCTGCAATAATCACTACAGAAAATATTGTTAAGTTGCCTTGAAGGGTAGGTAGCTTTTTGCTTGTCTTCAGCATCACCACTGGATTTTGGACCATCTGAGAATAGTCAAAGTTGCCCCAAAGGCCATCCAGATTGCTACTGCTGTTCACTTTGCAAAGCCAGAAGCCCACAGTGTTATACTTGCTATGTAAAAGCAGGTAAAACAAGTGGAGAAATACAAGTGGATTTGTACAGAAAACAGAGTGGGAACTTCTGTGCCAGGTGACAGACACAGCAACTAGTAAATACTTGAAAACTTTTCCCAGTTGCTACTGTGACATTGACCATGGGAAGCATTTGGGAGCAGGCTTTTGTTCTCAAGCCTACAACCACGCTGCTGACTTGATGAGTCCTTGAGCTCAATTAGTTGTGTTTGTTATTTGTAGTCCAATGGGAATGAAGTCAATTGCCTCTGTCTCTCTCCTTTCTTCCCATCCTTTCTTGCTTGATGTATGACAGAGCTGGAACTTGGCTAAGGCACAAATCCCATCCAGCACTTGATGGGTTTTGCCCTAACAGTGTCCTGGGTGATCTGCAGAAGCAGCAGAGGAACCCTTTGGACTCTGTAGAACCTCAGCCATGGGAGGAGAGTCCTACATTAGAAATGTCCTGCTGGAGAGGCTGCACATCTGCTTTGCTACTGGCCTGCTAGAAGCCTCGAGCAAGAAGTTTCACGAATCTCTAATGTATTTGAAAGTGATGGCAGACATCCATGCACTAGTTCCTAGTCACTTGAAGCTCATTAGGGATAATAACTCAGTTACCATCTATAAAAAGTGTTGTCAACCCTGCACAGTTTCAAACCCCTAGAACACTAGTACACCATGACCTGTGTCGCTGGAGCGGGCTCTGTGCTGTATTGTCAAGCTCTGGAAGTCAGTAACCTTCATGTTGTTTCTCAGGTAAACTAATTGCCTGTGTTTCTACATCAAAACAGACCTCAGAAGGCTTTAGGGGCTGCTTGTTGGAAAGACAACACAGAAGGATGTCAATTCATGTTATACAAACTGCAGGCAGAGAGCCCTGAATTCTGATCAAACACGAAGCAGTCGGTTAATGACCGTGCAGCAGGTGTCCTGAGATTTATTTTTCTATTTGTATGGGTAATGCTTAAAGGAACTTTGTCTTTTTGATTATTGATAATTTCAGTTTGACAACAAAAAGTTCCCTCTCAGTTCTCTTTGGGTTAGAGACCACTGGCTGCTCTTCAATTTTCTGATGCTTTTCTTGAGTTACTGATGCTTATGGTTATCACTGGATTTATGTTTAACCTTTATGGACAGGAGCGGGGAGGCTGGGTCTGAGCTTCCTCCGCTGTGACAGGGAAGAGGGCAGAGGGTGAAAGAAGACAGAAAAAACACTGAGCTCCTCCTCTTTTCCACTCTTGGTAAAACAGGGCTAAGTCTGAGACACCATGAATTTTTGGCTCTATATAGGGATGAGACATTATGAAAATACAGATTTATGTCAGAAAAAAAAGAATCCAAAATTAACTAGAACTTCCTTCTGTCATCTGATAAGTTGCACTTGCTTTCAACTCCTTCCTACTGACACTTGGGCAAATGGCAGTCTGAGACATTAGAGAAACACTAGATACTGAAAAGAGCTAAATAAGAGGTGTAAGGAGCTCTGATTTCCACTACATAAACTAGTGCAATACCATCTTACATCTTTCTACTAGGAAGCTGAATTTCCAGTTCAGTTTTGCTTATGGATTCTGTGTCTAGAGTGTTTTGTCAATAAATATCTTCCCCTCAACCCTGTCCTTGCTGTGATTGTTAGTAACAAATTTATGTTGTGCTTTATTTCAAGTTGTCCAACAAATTTTGGAACAAAACTGAGCACCATTAATTGTTGTTCTCAGAATAAACCAACAGCATAATTTATCAATGTGGCAATAATAGTAAAATTTGTATTTCCTAGTCTTGAAATACTTGAATTGGAAATGACAACATTATAATTGAAAATAATGGTAATAGTCTCTTTGCAAAGGTGTTTTGTTGCTGCACTCAGTATCTTCTTTGAACACAGCCATGAAGAGATGTCACCATAAGCAACAATAAACTAAAAATTCATTTTCCTAGAGATTGTTGCACTGCATCTGTTGTGTGGGAAATAACAACTCTGATTTTTGTTTTGTTTGGGGATTCAAAATGGTTTGTAGATGGGAAATTTCAAACCAAGATCATCAGGAAAAATCAACTGCTTCTGTTTAGCTAAATTTGAAATGGAGGGACACCTGGTCTTGGGGTGGGGTCCAGCAGTAGCTCCATGCAAACATTTAACTCCTTAGATCCTTATTTCACCTTAATCTATTGAAATTATTCCCTTATGAACTAGTTCCTGATGTCTTTACTACCTGAGGATTAATTATTAATTAAGCAACCCAGGCTACTTATTAATTCAACTTGTTAATTAAGTATAGGATGCTAATGAGGCAGCTTGTTAATTGAGTTGTCAGGGGGAGGGGAGGAAGAGGAGGATGATCTCTGCCTGGTTCCTGTGGCAGAGCTGGGAACGTGGCTCCTTGTGGGGCTATGGGTTGTGGGAGCTTCCTGGGCTGGGTTGTGCACTCGCAGCTTGGGAGAAGCCCTATTTGTGTTTATTCCTGTTTTCAGCCCAAAGCAATCTGTTGAGAAGAGACTCCAGGACTTACAGGCCAATATTTCAGTGCTTCACGCAGGGCTAAGCTGGGGCAGGACCAGCGTGACCATGGGATGAAGGTAAGGAGGATGACCTGGAGGTGTGGGAGGTGATGGGCAGCGATGTCCTCCTGCTTTTGTCAGTCCTAACGAGAGCCACAAATGGGAATTGTGCTCCTTGAAATGACTTTTGCTCCAGATGAGAAAGATCTGCAATTGACAGAAAATAACTAGAGCAGGAGACAAATGGGTCCTCTGCTTTGCTGGAGCCTTTGCAGCAGGCAAGAGCCACGTATCCCTGGTAAGTCACCTGTGGGCTGCCCCAGCTCTGCTCTTTCTTCTGTTTGCAGGATCAGGCCAGGATCCATTTGAGGATGGAGCTGCTGAGCTATGCTCCTGTGTCTCCCCAGAGCTGTGAGGGCAAGATCCTTCCATGTTAAAGCTTTGTGAGATAACCCCATCAGGCATCTTCCTGCATATCAGCATCAGGTAGTTCAGACCGATACGGTAATTTCAGGATGTTTTCTCTGAAAAGTTTGCTGATGGGCCATTTCTCGTTGCCAGCAAGACTCTCACGTCATTGGTTTGTTCCACTGCTAATGCCATTCCCCAGGCGAGCTGAAAATAAAACCATTTCTAATCACTTCTTAAAGTTTCTGAAAAGAATGGGGGGAGGGAGAGAGCTAATGAGGAAAACACACAGCTTTAGAAACAGAAATGCATTCCCTCAAGTCAACAGCCTAAGAAAAAAATGTTTTGAATATTCATTTCTGCTGAGATTTTTCTATCGCTGTAATTAATTTGTCACAAATACACTGACAAAGCATTTCTGGTGGAGTGATGAAGGCTACAGGCAGAGGTTTACTTAGTGTCTTTTGAAGAAAAATAACTAGCTATCAAATAACTCTGAACTCTTAAAGCTTTACTGGCCTGATCCTGCTTTCATTAAAGAATGCTACTTGGCTTTGAAGACAGCTAAAGCTGTTGAAAAATTGTAATATGGATTTATTTTTGGTTAATTCATTCCATTCTGGTGCATTGGTATATTATCCACGGATGCTTTGACAGGCACTGGATTTTTGTTTTCTCTTAATGGAGAGAGAAGAGAACAAAGCCTTTAAAGCATCCACAGAGTCGTTCAGGGCTCAGGTCTGCTGGTTTTCCCCTTCCTTTTTGCAGTGATGTTGAGGTCCTTGGGACACTTCCTCAAAGTAAAAGGTTTCTGACAGCAACCAAATAGCAAATCAATGCCGAATGTCTGCGATGACTGACACGTAACGACATCTGCCTCGTTAGATCAGATCAGCGCTCCGTGCCGGGCGGGCTTGCACCGCCAGCGGTGGGCAGTTCGGGGAATCAAAATCTTCAAGGTTTCCTCCTTTGTCTTTCTACCTCCAAAGTCATTGCTGTGTGAGTCATGGACAGGACATCCTTGCAGCACCCAGCCACTGACTCAAATCACTGGGAATATTCTTTTGATGGGAGAAGGATCAGACCTGATTCTGTAGTCATTACTCACCCAAAGTAGCACTGGTTCAGTAAGTCTGTTCATGTCAGTAAGCCTTCACTGACGTGAGTAATGGTGGCAGATTCTGGCCCTGAGTTATTACATGAAACCATCTTGGGCTCAGGAGAAAGCTGCATGACTCAGATATAGCTTTAAAAATAAAAGTTTTAAATCCCAAGGTATAATGTGCCATTTGGCTCCTGCTGAACTTGGTTCTAAAAAGGCTGCGCTAAATAATAAAAAAGATCAAGCGTTTGATGTTAAGTTGCATGTTCAAGCATAAAATCCAGCCTTGATGATGAAGCTTAGCCTGGCTTATTTCACTCCAGCAAAGACACTAAACAAGAACCTTACACTATTTCTCACTTAGAGGAAATGTCTGTGCATTAAAAAAAAAAAAAGTTTTGACAGATAAGTAATGAGGAAACATCTGGCCAAAGCGAAGGCAACAGAAGTGATTCCAATCAAAGGTGGTTCATTGAAAGCTTTTCATCTCGACTCCAACAGAAACGGCAAACTTAGCACTTAAAAAAAACCCTAAAAATTCCAGCTTTCTGATGAAGTGTTAAAAAGCCAGACAGTGAAAAGTGCATATACATCCACCGGCACAGGAGGCTGAATGGAGGAGGAGAGAAAATACTGGGCTGTGCATGTGCGGAGGTGTGTGCCAGGGACCCAGAGGGAGGGCCAGCGTTTCCACACTGTCACGGTGTTTTTGATCCCATTCCCAGCAGCCGCGTGGCTCCAGGGATGACTCGTTATTGCCAAGGCTGGCTACCCAATGGTGCTGTGGTTGCCTTGTGAGTCCCCAGTACCTGCTCCAGCAGTGCCTCCTGCACCGGCTGCTCCCCATGCCCCTACCTATGGGCACCACAGGACAGGTGAAGCTGTGAGGGTGCTTCATGGCTGGTTTCCATCAGCCAGCTGGGAGGTTGCTGCAGTCCTGACAGGCCTCGTTCCTCCTTCTCCAAAGCTTCACCAGGGTGATGCACAGAGTAACGGAATACCCTCATCGGGGATTTTGGGTGAGCAATGCTCCCTTTTAGTAGACTGTTTTGCATGTTATGGTGTTTGGAAGATCGTTCCCCACATTTAGTGAATGCTGGTGGTTTGGAGGCTCCATTAAAAGAAACACAGGAATTGTTTGGATGGTTCCCTCAGCTAATTGCACTGGAAGGACTTTGATGCACTCCTTAAGCGGTGATGTTTTCTCATGGTGTTTTGGCTGTTGCAGCTCCTGCTAGAAATGGTCCTCCAGGCTCCTTAAAATTTCAAAGAAGTTTCATTTTGAGTTTTTGGGCAAAGTTCTAGATATATTTTTTTCTTCATCCTGGCAGGTTTACACCTCTTCAGCCTCCATGACCCTTCCTTCATAGTGATCACACATGGTACCTCAGCAGGGGTGGACACAGGACAGTCACTCTGCACGTGGTGGAACTGGCACTGGTGAGGGTGCCCATGCACCAACCTGGTGTTGGCGGGGGCTGGTGCTTCTTTAAACTGCCCGGTTTTGTATTTTTAACACAATAGATTAAAAGCCCAGAGCAAAACTCGCTGCATGTCAGTGCTCAGCACCCAGCTGCAGACTTGAGCTCTGCCAAGGCAGGCAGGAGGGGCTGCAAGCCCCGGAGGAGGGATGGGAGTGGGCGAGCGCTGGCCGTGTGTCCACTTGCCTCCCTGCCCAGGGAAGCAGGAGGGGGAAGGAGAGGATCAGAGCTCCAGCACAGCAGCCATTTTAAGCTGCTTCTTGCACAGCTGGAAATCATTGTGATAGCATCAGCTGCCAAGGAGAGTTATGAGATTTGGCAGGATTCAGAGGGAAAGAGGTAGCAGCTAAATCATTTGTGAATAGTAAGTGCTTCAAAGACGTAGCGAGGGGCCCTGGCTCACCGCCTGGTGCCAGCGTGGTCCCACTGCCCGGAGCTTTGCTCAGCCAGGGCCACCCAGCCCCATGGTGGGATGGAGCAGGACCCAGCACCAGCCTTGTGTTGGCACCCAGGAGGGCATGAGGCTCCATGCGGGGTGAAGGGCACCTGCGGGGCTTGAATTGCTCCTGCCCCACCAGCGTGTCCCCAGGCACAGACAGCTGGAATGCTTTACAGCTGGGAGAGGTTTATTGTTGAGTAAGGAAATATGTGCTCTGCAACCCCACCACAAAAAACCTCTGTAAAGCAAGAACAGGAAGTGTACAATATATTCCTTTCCAAATTAATTGCTATTATTTTGATTAAAACACATTATCATATAAATATTTGATTAAGAATGCGATTAAATCTTTCTTGCTCATGAACTGTGACATCTTTAAAGTCTAACCTTTTATAGCTTGGCACCACATCATTATTTTGCTCATTAGCTACATTTAATAATTCGATCTCATAATATGCTTTGCCATTTGGAACCTGCCTTTGTGTGCCAAGTTCAAATCGATGCTGTTAGTTATTTGTGCCACTGCAGATAATTAAACAAAAATTAAAAGCAATTTAACCTTGCAGTCTGGCTTCGGGTAGATGAGCATTTGAGGAAGGGAGCAGGTCACAGAGCACGAGTCAATGAAGGTTCTTCTGCCGTTGGCTGCGTCCATGCAAAGCCATCCGGGAGCAGCTCAGGAAAGTGGAGGTGTCTCCTGGGGGACAGGGAGGCTCCAGTAATTCAGAAAGTCCCCTTCCACCCTCTGAAGCTGCTGGGCATTGGAAACAGAGCCAGAAAACTTGCTGTGGACTCTTAGAAATGACAAGAGAGGGTAAAATACTGAGCAGGTGGGTTGTTGGTGTAGGGGAGGGGAAGCAGAGCAGCTCCAGCTGAGGCTGCCAAGGGGTGACCTCCAAGGCAAGTGGTCTCCCACTCCCCCAGGACACATCTCTCCAGGGTGTGAGGGTACTGCCTGCCTGCCCTGGCTCCTTCTGCTTGCTCCAGGCTGTCAGTTTTGGCTAGCACAGTGTGCTCGGGCTCCTCCTGTCCCTCAGCAGGATCTGGCCCCAGCAGGCTGTCTAGAGGCAGGAGGATGCCGCTGTCTCTCCCAGCTCACTCCAAACAGCCAGAGCCCACTTTCCTAATTTAAACTGCACACAAAAGCTTGCCTTACATGGTCATGGATGCTATTTTTAGGTTTGCCAATTAATCCAGCTCCGTTTGAGCTGGATTAGAAATCACATACCCCCTTAATTATAGGTGTATAAACTCCAGACTGGCAGCTGTTTTGACATTCTCAGCTGGGAAATTTGCTCTAAACAGCCACCCCCCTCCCCAAGCCGCAGCAGGACGGCGGGCTGGGGGCTGCCTGCCTTCGTGCCCATCTGCTGCGATGGCAGCACGCCTGCTCTCGGCGCGCTTGGACGCCTGCCCTGGGACACAGGTGCCAGGCAGCGATGAGCTGCGGTGGGCAGCCTCCCTCTTGCTTCTTTCTCTTTTCTATTTTTTTTTTTTCCCTGCAGGAAAATCTCCCCTGTGTCCCCCAGGCCCTTTCTTTCCACTAAAGACATCTGCCAGGAACAAGAAGGGGCCCTTTGCTGACACTTTCATGGCAGGGTCCCTGTCAGCCAGGGACCATGGGATGGGCAATAGGGCTGGCTTCTGGCACTGTGGGGCACTGAGTCCCCATGCAGGGCTGCTGGCCTGGCATGACTTGAGGTCCCCACACCCAGCAGTGCCAGCCCGTGCAGGGCTGCCTGTGGCACCTCTGTGTGCCATGGATAATGAGGGAGGCTGTGCCATAGGGCTGCTGTGCACTCCCCAACCATGCAGAGGCACACAGGCAGCACTGGGACCACCAGTGACCCCCACAACCACTGCTCTGGGTGCTCGAAGGGCGAGATGCTGCCCCTCTCCCGAGAGGGGAAAGGGAAACCTGAGTGAGGAGCTGCTTTTCTAGTTCTAGTGTGGGTGGGGGAGATTTTAATGTTGAACGTCCATAGGTGACCCCATGGTCTGGGGCCCCCGACATCAGAAGGGCATGGAGCTACTGGAGCCAGTCCAGAGGAGGCCACAAGGATGATGCAAGGGCTGGAGCACCTCTGCTGTGAGGACAGGCTGAGAGAGTTGGGACTGTTCAACCTGGAGAAGAGAAGGCTCTGGGGAGATCTTATAGTACCTGAAGGGACTCCAGGAAGGCTGGAGAGGGGCTTTGGACAAGGGCAGGGAGTGACAGAACAAGGGGTGATGGCTTGAAACTGGAAGAGGGGAGATGGAGATGAGATGTGAGGAATAAATTCTTTGGTGTGAGGGTGGTGAGACACTGGCCCAGGTTGCCCAGAGAAGCTGTGGCTGCTCCTCCCTGGAAGTGTTGAAGGCCAGGTTGGATGAGGCTCTGAGCAACCTGGTCTAGTGGAAGGTGTCCCTGCTGATGGCAGAGGGGTTGGAACTGGATGAGCTTTAAGGTCCCTTCCAACCCAAACCATTCTTTGATTCTATAGCGTTGCCCATTTCTAACACTGCCAGCGCTGCTGAATGGTGAGTTTCTGGCGAGAGTCTGTTGCGTCCTAAAGCAAAGAGGAAGAAAGCAAATTTCACAGAAAGTTCAGTGGGGTCTCTCCCTGGGACAGGGCCGAGGCAGGAGCTGAGCTCAGTCACTGAGGACCACCCCGTGGCACTTCCAAAGGCCGCATGTGCCAGGGCAGAGAAAGGCCAGGAGGTCAGACCCTGCCCTACCGAGTCCTGAGTCCCACCCTGAGGAGATTTGTCTGCTGAACTAATTAGCAAAATTCAGATGTTTTGTCCATGCAGTAGATCCTGAGATACCTGTGCACCTTACTGCTGCATTTTTCAGCAAGACCCACCTCCCAGCCATGAGCATCCAGGCTCCTGCCACCATGAGCCCACTGCTGCTGTGGGAGTGGGAGGTCTGCACCCCCGGGGAGCCCCTTCCTGCAGTGCCACCAGCCCTAGGGCAGCTTGTGCCACGGCAGCTCTAGCTCAGGGTCTTGACATCCCTAAAGGCATGACAGAGAGATGGAGAATACACTTTTTAAAGTCCTTTTTACCTTCTCTTCAGGCTCTGAATTGAGTAGCTGCTGTGGGGCCGTACCCAGACACAAACCATGTGTGTGAGCCTCGGCCCTGCTCCTCCATGGTGCCTCCCTGCTGTGCACTGCTGGCCGGTATGGGAAGAGGGGACAGAGCAGGGGGCACAGGGACCTCCTTCCCACACACAGTCCATGGCTGCTCTCTGCTAAGACTAATGAGAAAACCAAGTGAGGGAAGTGAATTTATAAATCTCTGCAGCAGGAACTGAACAGGGACCTGCTGACTTCATCTCAACATGCTGACCACCACTGACCAGTCCCAATCAGGGCTGGTCACTGGGAGAATGGGGCTTGGATGCTGCTCACAGCATCCAGAATCCTCTTGTCCACTGCCAACACAGTGAAGAAACCCCCCATGAGATGAGACAGGCCCTGCCAGCCTGCCCTGATGCCTTCGAGTTCTCGCAATAGCCAGCGGGAACTGCAATTAACGTCTGCTGCAATTTCTTCATTATCATAATGACAGTGCTCAGCAAAATATACGGGAGACATTGATGGTGACGCCCAGATGCTGGAACCATAAGATGCCACATGGAAAATCATGGCACAGTATAAAAACTAGGCTTTTATTTGGTACAGCTGCCTCTGCATAATGCCCTTGTAATTTATCAGTGTACAGCATCTGGTTCTTTGCTGTCATTCTTAGACTTGCAGACAACCATAATCTCAAGTGTCTTAATAATAACACAGACCTGCCAGACAGGGGAGGAGGGAGGACAGGAAGGAGGTGGGGAGCAAAATTGCTCCTTTTTTGCTGTTCATCCCAAATTAGAGGGGAAAACCAGAAAAGGGGTAAGTCTAGAGGGGACTGGGAGTGCTGCAGGGTGAGGGATGCCAGAGGAGAGACTGGAACTGCACAGCAGGTCCCGGAGGACCCTGCCCAAGGAGGCAGATTGCAGACGCTGTGGCTTTGGTATCCAGGCTTGGAAGAGCTTCCAGGCATCGGCTCTTTCTGGGGTGATTTTCCCTTTGTAGGTTTAATGAAAACCATTTGGCCAAGCCTGCAATTTGAGTGTGTGCACAGCAGTGGTGCAGGGCCTGGCCCCACAGCCCTGGCACAGCACTGGGTGGCACGATGGCCGAGCTCGCTGGGGTGCAGCCCCGGGTCCTGCATTGGCTGCCTGGAAAAAAACACTAAAGGGTTTGAGGCAGGAGCCTTTGGAGCTCTGCCACCACACTGCTGGTGATTGCAGAGCTGTGCCAGAGCAAAGCTGCCCTCCCCCTGTCCTGGCAGTGTCCCTGTCACAGAGGGGCTCTTGTGGCATGTCCCTTCCCATCGCAGACACTTGTGAGGGTGCCCAGCCTGTGACAGCAGTTTTGGGCTCCCCAAGGGTGGGCACCTGGGCCTGGAGTGCTTGGGGTATGAAGACCCAAACTGTTAAAATCTGTTACAAGACTGGGAGCATGAAATCTCTGCCATGGCCAGCACACCCTCACCCATGTCGTGTTAATCTGCCGGTGCATCGCCTATCAAAGTTGGGAGAGATTTACTGGGCGTGAGCCCTGAGCGAGAGTGACGCCACAGAGAGGATCTGCAGGCACGGGGCCAAATCCGTGCCCTGGTCACACAGGTGTAAACCCACTGACACCGCCGGGGTGGGGTCATACTTGCTGCAGGATGAGTAAGGGGGATCTGACTGGTGTCCGGGACCTCAGCACCCTGTGGCACAGCAGTGTCCCGGTGCCTGCCCCATCTGCAGGGCGCTCTGCGCCCCTGGAGAGGGGATGTGGGATGCGGGGACCTGGGACATGGCAGACTGCCTCTGCCACCACGAGATGGCGAGCGAAGGAGCCTCTTTGCGGGCTGTCCTGGGGAACGGTGCTGGGCTCTCGGCTGCGTGGGATATCTCGGCGTGATTTTCCGTAGGAAGGGATGAAAGGAGGGTGGGGAACAAGTATGGGGACATCCATGGCCAGGCTGAGCAAGAATAAGAATATTTGAAATCACCTGAGCAGAATTTGGAAGTACCAATTTTTGGGAGCACAAATTTTGGGAGCACATGGCAGCGTGTCCCGTGGCTGTTTCTACCCCCTGACTTCTCCTCCTTTTCTGCAACGACCCAATCTCCAGGGGAAGGGCCGGCTGCCTCTCTCCTTCCCCTCTCCATCCCTGTTACTGCCGGGATAACCCATTGCTTCCCCCAGTCCCCAGCAGCCGGGGGCAGAGGGAGCAGAGCCAGGGCAGGAAGGGGTTAAGGGCAGTGCCCTCAGTGCTGATGAGGGGCACCTTGGGGGTGGGAGGCCCTACAAGAAGCAGTGGAGGAGCAGAAGCTCTGCTTGGAGGTGCTGCCTGGGGAGCAGTAGAAAGGCTCTGTCCTGGGTGCAGTGGAGGAGGGGAACGTGTGGCTGCAGGAAGGCAAGTGGTGGGTGCTGGCTCTGCCCGGGGGTGGGGAGGCTCTGGGTGAGCCCTGCAGCAGGGTGATGGTCATAATGAGCTGTGGGGCTGAAGTCTTGTTCAGCTGATGCTTGCCCCTGCTGCCTCTGGGGCTGTCTCCTGTCCTGCCATCTGGGTGTTCTGCTCCAGTGTGTGCTCATGAGTACCAGGCTTTGCTGGGCTGTGCATCTTCTCCTGGTGCTTCCCTGGGGGCTTTGACCCAGCAGGAGCGCTTGGGCGGTCCCCAAGTCAGCCTGTTCCCTGTGATGCAGGGTAGGAGTGGTCCCTCTCTGCCCTAGTTTGCAAAAGAGGCAGTGAAGCGTTTCCCTTTCCTGTGGAATCAGCTTGCACCTCTCCTGGAGAAGATACCTGCAGGAACAGAAAGGGCTTTTTGTTAAATATGTGCACACAGAATGTGTATGTGAGCTGTCTAAACACTTCTCCAGTCCTTCTGGTTGGGGTGGGCATCTACACGACTGCCTTTTAGAAGTGAGACTTGGCCTGGCTGCTGTGACAGGAGCAGGAGCATGTTCAGCACCACAACCTCCAGAAGCGAATCCCGGCTGTGCCCTGAAGGGGCATCGGAGTCCACTCATCTTTCAATTATTGCAGCAATTACTTTACTGCCCTATTAATGGTTCAAAGCTGCACCAGGGGAGGTTTAGACTGGACATTAAGAAGCATTTCTTTACCAAGAGGATGGTCAAACACTGGAACAGGCTTCCTAGGGAAGTTGTTGATGCCTCGAGCCTGTCTGTCTTTAGGAGGCATCTGAACAATGCCCTTAATATCACGCTTTAACTTGGTCAGGCAGTTGGACTATGTGATCATTTGTGATAGTTTAACTTTGCTGGCAGCAGTAGATCCCTTGCAACTGAGAGACTTGAGTCTTTTCTGCTCTGTTGAGACAAATGAGAGTGGTTATGACAGCTGTTTTGTAATGGGAATTGGCAATCTAATATAGACACAGTTCACGCTCCCCCAGTAGTGCTTTGACCTGCAGACCTGTTTCAGTAGATATGATTTGTGGCAGTCCAGAGTATCCTGATTATTATTTTTTTTTTATTTTGAGTGCACAGAAACTTCTGGCTACTTTGTTCTTTTAAGACAGGAGGTGAGTAGAGACACAGGGGTTATTTTGCCCTGCTCTGTTTGTATATTAAGAGATAAGCACCATATTATGTTAACCATCAGACAATATGCGATAAACTGGAGGTATTGGTCCTAGCTGGGACAGAAGCTTTATCTTGGGAGGGTGCCTGGGTGAGGGGAGATCCCTGGCTGGAATGAGTGCAGATGCTGCCAGCTTCATCTTGCCATCAGAGAGGAAGTTTGTTCAGGCTTGCTCTGAACTCTTTGGCAAGTATCCAGATGTGAAGTACCTCTCTGCTGGGTCGTTTTAGGTTACTGGGGTTAAACATTGATTGTAATGAAGTGCCTCAATGCATGGGCAAGGCACTGAAGCTTAGTGGTAATGTTAAGTGAGCCACAGAAACTGGCCTGTTAGTCCTCAGCATGTGTGCTGGGGTAGTTTAGCCTCATGTGAAAGAGGTTTAGATGAATGCAGTCTGTGCTAAAAGCTTGTTTGTGGCCTGGGACTGCAGTTCAGCTGAAAATGGGCAACATAAGTCCCAGCAGCATGCTCCTTCCTAAATCAGTGCACAGTTGTGTATTCATCAAGGGACTTTTTGCACCATTAATGTTGAACTTTCCTTCAGTGGTTACCTGAAACACTCTCTGAAACAAGATGTACTTTTAAAACAAACAAAACATCCAGTTACAGAAACCCCAAACCCTGCTTTCTTTCATGGAGTGCTGAGATTAAGTGACCCAAGACAGCCTCTGGCCATGCAACAGCCTGTCCCAGCTGGGTGGGCACCCAGCCTCTTGTGAAGGGACTTTGTGCTTCTTTGTGCAGGATGGGGTCTATGTCTTGCCTGCCCCATGTCTGGTGTTAACAGAGGTCCTGTGTAGGAGGGAGCAGCCTGACTCTCAAGGGCTGATTTCTTTAGCACTGGGGAGCTGATTTGGGCAGAGATGATGTCAAATGGGCAATGCAGTGTGGGGTAACTGGGAGATGTGAACTGGTCAGCAAGGCAACTGGTGTGTTAACTTCAGAGTCCTGATTCCAGCCCTGAACTACTGGCCTGGAGTGTTGGGGTGCTTTTTGTCTCTGCTGGAGACACACTTCTCAATGATGCAGTGGGATAGGAATTATTTCCCAATGTGTCTTAAGTGTATAGACTAATGCACAATTGCAGGCTCTGGTTAGATCTCCTCACCAAGAACTGAACTGTGCTCGCAGCCTGGGCTGCCTGCCCCTGCTAACCACAGCCTGAGCCCTCCAGCAGCTCTGCCTCTTCCCTTCTCCCCTGCCCCCTCCAAACCCAGACCACCACAAAAATCAACTGGTTTTGCTGCTGTGGGAATGGGAGTGGCCTGGGCTGCTGTGATGCTTCGGAGCTCCAGCCTCCCCATAACTGCTCCTCCAGCCCCCTCCTTGGGAAGCAAAGCCCCCCACACCAGCACAATCCCTGGGACTTCTGCAAAACTGATACATTCTGCCCTGCTCTTTTGCTAAAAAGGCTGAATATAAATAAAGTTGGTCTGTCCTGTCCATCAGTTTACTCAACCAAGTGGTGTGTGCGTTGCCCTCTGAATATACAATGTTTACCTTGGTGGCTGTAGCTCTAACTAGGTTCATACATTCAGGTGAAATGTTCCTGGACCAAAGTGCAGCCACTCCAGCCGGCTGCGAGCAGGAATCCAGCGCGTCGGAGAACAAACACGTTACGCCAGCGGGTGAGCTGGAGCTGCATTCCTGAGTGTTTTTGCCCAGCATGGGTGTCCCTGGGATAGAGGAGCCAATGGGGGAGCTGCCAAGTGGCCCCTTCTCTTAATTAAAACAAATGTTTAGTTAGGCTTTATCAGGTTCAGTGTTAATTAACACACTGGGATAAATCAACTTATTTTCGAGCTGCCTCTTTCCTGTACCTGCTGGTCATATTTTTGTGGTAAATCTTGATTCAGCTCCTTTTGCACTGATTCCCTTTGTGTTCATGGAAGTGTTGAGTGAGAGGCACCTCAGGAGGGCTTGAGTTTGGTCCTTGAGATGTTGCCAGGGCCAGTTTGGGTCAGCTGTGTCTTGGCTTAGAAACTTCCAAGACAGAGACTCCTTGGCTTCTCAGGCAGCCTCACTGCATTGCACCAACCCTTGAGGAGAAACTTTCCTGATTTTCAATGTGAGCCTCCCCAGGTGCAGCCCAAGTCCCCTCAGCACATTCCCAGCATTGCAGGACCCGAGGCTCAGCTCTTCAAGCCTTGCCAGTCCCTTCTGCCTGGTTTCCACCTTTGGAGCAGTTGAAATGAGGTAGCCTGGTAGGTCTGGGGATTGTCAGTGAGGATTATCATCCAAAGAAATACATATTTTCTATAGAAACAAACACTGCATGCTCTTGTTCTTGCTGCCGGCCCAGGTCAGTCCTGAGGTCTGCTCAGTCCCTTCCTGATGGGCAGGAGGCTGCAGATGTCTTAGGGCTCAGAAATGAAACCTGCCCTGAGAGGAAATGCATTCCTGGTGCCCAGCTGGGAAGCCTGAATTTTTCTGTCCCTTTTTAAAACATTTGTATTTTAAAATGCAACTTATCCACTATTTCAGCTGAAGCTGGAGTGATGAATGCTGCTGGGAAATGGGGTTTGGATCTGAACACTTCCTTTGCGACCTCCAGAGGGGTAGTGGAGTCTTATCTCTCTTCAGTCTCCCTTGGCAACATCTATTTACAGGGCTGCATAAGCTGCTGAAATAGTTACTTCATCTTAGCCTTTTGTTTTGTTTCATTGGAAACCAATATTTTGGCCATGTCAAGGCTTAAATTCTTTTGTGGCATGTTTAATTCAGGTTCGATGGCTTGCTCAGGTCCCAGAGGTAGAAAACTGAGTAGAAATAAATAGAGGGAAGGGATTGTTGGGATGTAAAAGAAACTGGGGAGGTGAAAACCCCTGAAGTCTCAGCAGTTTGGCAGAAAGCCTCTATCTTTTATGTTTTTGTAATATGGCTCATGAGACTTACGAGTCTATTTAAAAAAGGAGGGAGATGGTTTCAAAACCTCTGGTGGCATAGCCAGGTCGTTAAGAAAGTTGTCATTGATTGAAGGTTTTTGGGTTTCTGAGTATGGCTAACAGCAGTTAGCCTGTCCTGCATGTTGGGGATGCTCCTGTCTTCTGAACTTTTTCTCTCCTGGCTGGTGGCAGCAGCATGGGACAGTTTTGATGGGTGTTGCCTCTTTCCAGCCTGTGGTGATGGGGACCTCACTGGTGAGCTGGCTCCTGGTGTCCCTGTCTCTCGTCTCTGTAGTTTGTAAACTAACAGCACCCTTATCCTTAGAGCTAGCCTAGGGGGAAGCTGCTTCCCTGGGGTGGTGGCCTTGGATTGTGTTTAAAGATCCCCCTCCTGCTGGGTCTCCAACCCATCCCTGTGCCTCCAAGGAGGGCTCTGGGTGCCTCTTTTTCCTCCCAGCTACTCTGTCTTGCCTGTTTTGACCATAAGTTCTGTGGAGAAGGAGCTTTTGATGGAGATGGGAGGTTATTGTCCTGTTTGTGCCTGGTGGTGCTGATATTTCAAACAACCACAGCAGTATTTCTGCTGTAGCTGAGCAGCCTTTGCCCAACCACGTATTTGCATGGGACCCTGGAGGAGAATTTCACTTACTGCCTTATCAGCGTTATCTGCTTCTCCTCTGAAGCCAGAGCAGTGTTTTCTTCTCATTTATCTGTGTACCTGCCTTAGTGATGGGCCAGAAGAGATGGGGAATACTGTAGATATCTAAACAAATCACTTTCTTCCAATGTGCATAAGTTACTCCAGGAATCAATTTCCCACCTTGCTTATCAGCCCAGATAGGGCACTGCTGCTCCTGCTGCAAAGCTCAGACCCAAATCTAAGCCGAATCTCTTGGAAGGATTTTATCTAGGTTTGATTTCTAGCAAAGATAGGCATGATCTCCACAAAATAAACTTTTTTGCCCTGTGACCCCTAGTGCTGTTACAGATGGGAGATGGTGATGGGACTGCCAAAACAGAGCCAGCCAAAGGACCAGTTTGCATTTCCTTCTCGGGGCTGGGCTGTGTCGTTCTCACTGCTCTGCTGCCTCCCTCGAGCTCCTTGCATGCTCCCAGCCCTCATCCCACCCCACAAGTGTCTGTCTTCTCCTTCTCAAGCCCATATGGATGCAGCCCCACAGGAGGCACCACATGCTACCATAGCACAGGGCAGTTTATCCTCCTCCTCTTCCTCATATTCCTCTTCCTCCTCCCTTCCTGCTGGTGCTAAGGGCCTGGAAGAGTCTGACCCTCACCCCAGGGGACCTGTGTCACACCTTTGTGATCGCTGCCTTGTGTCTGGCAGCACATCATTGCTAGTAACACAGGATAACTTGTCCTAAATAATACATTACAAGAGCTGATCTCACTGTGCAGATCATTTTGCTGGCTTTGTCAAGTTAATCAGTTTACATGTTGCCACTAGGTCAGGAAAGCTCCATTTACCTTAAATAATTAATTAAGATCAATTAAACACGAGGTAATTGTTAAGAACAGCAAAAGGCAGTATCACCCTAATTTCTTCCACTACTTTAGACAGCCCAGTGCAACAGCACATCTTACAGAGCTTGGGCAGTGGAAGAGTAACTTACATTTATGTTCAGTGATGACAGCTCTGTCCTGAAGGTTTGACCTAATTACTATGTCTTGTCTCGACTTCTGTCTGGGAGTTATTGTTGCTGTCATAGTGGCAAATGCAGCTAATGAAAACATCCAGTGGTTCCATTAAAATATTAGCGTGGTGAGTCGGCTCTGTTGTGCAAGTGCAAATGAATGTTCCTGTATTTCTGAATTTTTTTTTGGTGACTGTCTTATCAAATGTATCATCAAAACAAATACTTGTTAGAACTCCTGAAGGATATTTTCCAAAGAAGAAACTCCTTGAAAATAATTCTATAATGCATTTAATAATCATTAAAATGCTGATAGAAACTACAGAGGACTGAGTTTCTGGCAAAGCTGGATGAGGGAGCAACATAACAGACCAGAAAGCAGCATAAAGCATCCCCTCTAACAAGGAACTGAAATATCTCCTATGTAGGATAACTTTACAGAGGCTGAGTGCTTTGGCCATTTTAGCTGATCTGGCGGCTGTGTGGTGATAACTTGTAGTAGTTCACAAACTGCTTTTTGGGCTCTTTATTGCCTAAATAAGTTGGTTGAAGACAGTAGCAGCCAATACAGAATCTAGCAGAAAGGAGCATGGTATCTCCCAGTGGCACAGCTCTAGACAAGCCCTTTGGAGATGGGGGCTGGAGAGGTGATGTGGGATGTTCCTGGAAGGAGCCCGTTTCCTTCGCTCCAGCCAAGTTACAAAACTTGTTTTCCCATTCGGAGAATCATCGGCGCAGAAGGACCATAAAGAGTTTTAAGAGGACTTTCTTTGGCTCTTTGCAGCAAACTGGCAAATGCCTGCTGCTTGCTGGCTGGCCTCCTCCCAGAGCAGGGGAAGGATTAGGTAAGGTGACTGTGTTTGCAGTCCTCTTACCTGGTGTAAGAATTACTTGGGTATGATAATCTCTCTGGCCCTAACTTCCAGAAAGAGCAGCAGCAGTCCCTGAGCCGTGGCAGCCCGAGAGGAACACAGACGAGCAGGATACTGTAACATGGGCTCTTTTTCCAAAATGGGAGACTCTTACCCCAAAGGAGCAAAGGCAAATACTTTCTGGCTCAAAAGGCTGTGCTCAGAGAGATGAACAGAGTAGAGATGAATTACTGCTCTGAAACCATCTCTTCTGCTATCCTTCACTCTGGTGGAGTCTGTCTGCTTGTGGTCTGTTGTGATAGCTTTGCTTATTCTTTGCCCTCAGACATGGTGTTTTTATATGGATACATATAAAACATATGTAATTATAAAAGAAAACCCCATTCTGTACAGTGGAAACTTGCTGATCTTTTTCCTTCTGATATGGAAATTGAAGAGGTTTTGGCTGTAATTCCTAGAGATCAGCATGTAAATGAAGTAGTCAACGAACTTTGGGTTGGATGTCGCAATGTTCTGCGAGCTGTAGTACTTATCTGGATTACTTCTCAGAGGACCCATGTCCTGCCTGCCCCACAGGGAGGTTCATAGAGCGGTCCATAAATCCTCAGTAATGCAAACAATGGATTCTGTTCTAATTTATAATCTACCCCAAGTCACAGTACAGTGCTAACTAGTTGTTGATCTGGTGGGGCGGCTGCTGTACTGACATAACCTGTGTGCAACGTACACTGAATATCCCTCCAGGCAAAAGTGATTCCCCTTCAGTCTAAATCCCCCTACTTGCTGACAAAGCACAATGGTCTGATATGCCCAAGGCCTGGACATATTTATGCTACAAGGACTTCTGGGCTAATGTGTGGCTGGTGGTGTGGGTTCCTGTGTTGTGTGCACACAGCAACTGTCAGGGACCTCATTTCACTCTGTTAATATTGAGAGGTATCCGGTTCTGCACACAGGCAGGCTGCAAACCTGCTGTTAACAACATCAACCTCCAGCCACCAAAATCATTGACCTACTTTGTTCAGAGGGGTTTCATTCCTTCTTTTAAATGCTTTTGAGGTTTAGCAATAAGGGACTACTCAGCACTATAATCAGAAGTTTGGGAGAGGAAAACTGGCTGCTGTGGGAGCCTTGGGTGCCTGCAAAGAGTTAACTTGTACCACTGGTTGCATGACAGCCCCCAGCTGTCTGTGCCTTCCTCTCCAGCGTTTCTCTCCATTATTTTATCAAGTCAACAGGCATGGTTTTAATTTTCCATGACTTGCTTATGAAATATGATCCTTGCTGTAATAAAGAAATTATTTGGTTTGTAATGGATACATAAGAAATCAATTTCCCATTTTTAAATTAGATGGGATTAACAATGAAGCAAACAATAAGCAGAGAGGAGAAGGATGAGAGAAAGACCCAGCAACTCCCAGACAGGGCTGACTGCACTGGGACATGTTACACAGCATTTGTTAATGGCTTCACAGAGACAGTCACAGCTGTAGTGTTTCTTCCAATGTATATTCATTTTCTGCTTGAAAGTCATGATGTTGGGAAGATTGCTGTAGATTTATGGCTTTCCTTCTGCCTAGCAGTGACATTTAAGGTGCAACATGGTTTCTGTTCAAATTCATCGTTCAGAAAAAAGGCACCATCACAAATATCTTGGGAACAGATGCCCTCCCTGGCCTTCCCGCTGCATCTGCAGCAGGGACAGCATCCAGCAAACACATCACCTGGACTGGGAGGTTGGGAGCTGAGCTGCTCTTCAGTGCTGGCACAGAAGAAGCTTCCAGCTCCTACTTTCTAAGGGCACAGGTAACATGGGAGAGAGCTGCTTGTTTGGAGGCACCACAGCAGTGTGACATAGCCTGTGGGGAGTTTTTGAGCTGTCATTGCTAGAAACTGTCTGGTCCCCCTCCTTTACCTTCCTCCTACAGCACTGAACTGTGCTGCCTGGGGACCCCCAGGCCAGTTTTCACCAGTCCTTCAGTCCTGCACAAGACTAATCTGTACAGTCACCTTCCTGGCAGCTCCATGCACTGTATCCCTGCAAAAAAAGGGGAATTTTCCAGTCCCTGCTGTAGTAAGTATTCCTAGCACCTGGTAATCCTGTGCTGGTGTCCCATGTCCTCTGCCTGTGCTGGCAGAGGTGAGGTCTGTTGGAGGGGTCTGAGGGGGACAGGGATTAGGCTTTAGCCTCTCAAGATGCTCTGTGTGCTTTTTCCCCCCTAGGTCTCCTGGGAATCCCACCTCCTGTGTGGCACGAAGCGGGTACAGTGCCCGCTTGGCACATGCTGGGGAGCAGGCGCAGGCTGTGCGCTGCAGAGGCACCGACTGCACTCCAGGACACGCTTCCTTGAAGCTGCAGGCGTCTCTGAAGGCAGATTGCCCTTTAGACCTTGGACTGCAGACAGTTGATACAGGCTCCCCTGCCAAGCCGCCCCGAGCCTTGCCAGCGTGTGTGTGTCGTGCACAGATGTGCTGTTAGTCCGTCCTGCGCGCGCACACGGCGCACGCTCCCCGGTACCGGGAGCTCGGGGATCGCAGTGTCCCTGGAGCTGACTTGAAGGGTTTTGGAGGTGGGGATCTATATGTTTGTGACACTCAGGGTAACAAGCCTGTCCTCGCCTGTCCCCCTCAGCAATCACCAAATTGCAGCCTGGACTTGCTAGAGCTGCTCTTCTGGTGCCAGCGTCTCCTCCTGGCCCAGCTCCACGCCTGTGCTAAGTGGCTTTGGAGCTGCCCCAGGGGTCTGTCATGGGATTAGAATTAGAGTTGCATTTGGCTGGCTGGTCTGTCTTTCCTTCCTGGATGCTATTGCTTTTTTTAGCTTATCTCAGTTCTGCATGGGTTTGTGAGTTCCTGCTGAAGTCTCTAACAAGATTTGTATGGTGGCTTCTTTTTCCTCCAAGCAATCATAATTTGGCCAGAAATAAATGTCTGCAAAAATCTTTTTAAAGTCTCTCCTTCATGTAGGTTTCAGCAGCCTCCTTGAGAGACAAGTCATAAAAACTGATGGGACTTTTGGAAATGGTTGGTGGGACTTCCAGAACTGGGCAGAAGTCCAAACAATTTCTTGTAATCTTCTCCACATAGATGTGTTATTGCTGGGGCAGGTACCAGATGCATTATCAATACTAATCTCCTTCAAGGGTGGAGGGGTGCCTGAGTGTAGATAACTATGATGAAATAGAGCCAGATTTCTGTCTTTATAGAATAAAGACCAAGAAAGCTCCATGGAATCTGAGGCCTGCTTCTACTCACTGGTGTCAGAAGGATATTGTTTTTATACTCGAAGACCACCAGTCAACCCACAGCTCTCAAACAACTCCCTCTCCCTTTCCCAATTGCTGTCCTAGTTAAATATATAGCTTTTTTTGTTTGTTTCTACTGGCTACTTCTGGAGCTTCAAGTAACTGTTGGTAGTATCCCCAACTGAAAGGCAAAACCAGACCAAATATACAAAACTGAACGTCAGCAGAGAGCACACAGATTCTTCTTGTCACTGCTGAAGCCAGTGGGAGCTCTGCTCTCCAGCTCCACTGTCACTGCCATGAGGCTCTTCATGAACTTGCTATTTGGCATTAATGCAATCCAGTGTCTGAGGTGGAACAAAAGTTCAGGCACACTTACCTCAGGCTGGTCATACTTGAATGAGCTATAGCAAAAGGAACACAAGAGTCAGATTGCTCAATGAGAGTCAGTGCAATGCACTGTCACCTCCAGAAGGTTCACTTGGGCCTCACCACCCTTCTGACTTTGTGCCAGCAGGAATAACTCCTGGGAGAGTTGTACTGCTCTAGGCTTAGACGTGTGTAGGTCATGCAAAGTCACACCACTTTTGCAACGTTACTGGATACTGGAGGTGGTGATGTTCACCCCGTGGGCTGGAATTTGTCTCCATGCCACTTGCAAGTAAGGCTCTGTTAGCTTCTGAGCTGGCTGAACTGGCATAACCTTGTAGCACTGAGGTTTCATGCTTTCCAACCTTGGTGAAGTTTAAAGCTGCTATTCGTAGCTGCTCTCGGGATCTGGAGCTCCAGGATACCATGGGAGGTTTCTGGTCTGTTCAAGAAGACACAGATAAATGTAGGGATGGTTTCTGGTGGGTAAAACGAGGTTTTGTTGTGCTCTCATGTTCACAGCTGAGATGGCATTTGTACACACACGCTGTTGCTGTGCCAGCCTCCACCACAGTGACGGGACCTCCCCAGGGTTTCACTAACGAGATGGGGAGGGTGGAGAGTTCAGACTATTGGTTTAGTTTAAAGCTCCCAAAACTGTACAAAGTGGGGGTAAGACCTATTAACTGTGAGCCTAGAAACTATTTTCCATGGAGGATGAGCTTAGTTTGTTCTGGAGAACAGCTGTTTATCAGGAGCAAATTTCTGGGAAGGATTGTTGCTTGGCCATCTCAACCTGGGAAATGGTGTTTTGATGCTTTATAAGGAAAAGAACAAAAAATAGTAGCTTGGCTTAAAAAAAGAACATCAACAAGAACAAAACCCGCAGCAGTTGTACAAAGGGGTTTTTTTTGCTAAATAAAAGGCCTTGAGGATGTGTAAAAACAGCATAAAAACTTTGATATGTTCCTTTGGGAGGATTAAAACAGATGTTTTCTCTTTTCCAATGGCCAGCATCTGACATTTCCAAAGAAGACACAAAGAACATTTATGTGTTAGAAAACTTTCTGCTAGCAGTGCATTGGGTTGAATGAAATCTGAAGTTAGAGAACTGCAGAGCCTACATCTGGTCACACTTGCACTGGAGAAAAGCCACAGCAAGTCCAATGGCGCCAGTGTAAGGAGGAGTAAAATGGATTCTGAGGTGACCAATGTCACTGGTAGTAGTGAAGGCAGGATAAAGTCCTTCGTGTTGGGTAAGGACAGTTAAGAGGTCTACTGCACAGCCTCTTACAACAAAGACACCATAACGATGTTTGTCTGTGACAGGATCAGTTATAGCCTGAGTTTTACATGTTAATATATGTGTATTTTTGCAATTTGTTCACACAATCCTTCTCTGTTGAAGTTTTGCAGCCAAAAGTTATATCTGTGATGGCTGCAGAGTGCAGTAGAGCCATACAATAGCAATTCACTTTTTTCTTTCCTTTTTCCACCTAGCTGTTCTGCACACAGATCCACAGATGTGGCAGAAGGTGTTTTGGAATCTCAGGGACTGGGGTTTGCCAGCACCCATTTGACAAATGTGCACTTTTGTACTGCTGAGGTTAAATCACTGCTAGAAATGTCCTCTGTGATCAACAATGATGATTGCTAATTTGGAACTCGGAGCACTCTGCTTTGCCATTCATAAGCAGTATTGCAGCAGTGCTCCAGCCAGGTACATCTCTAGTTGAGATAATCGTCTTTCAGTGAGGGAGCTAATTGACTACACTGCAGCAAGTATGGAATGAATCATGTTACTATGGTAGCCAAGGTTTTTGGAAAACACTATTTCCCAGAGCACAAATGCCATTTCTCTAAATTTTATTTCTTTCCCTGAAAATAGCCCTATCATCGCAGAATTGAGAGAGATTTGAAGTTGGGTTTCACTTGTTTCCAGTAGAAGTTCTGCAGCAAGCTGTGTGTTACTTCTCATATCTATTTATTTATGTGGTTTAACCTTCATAATGCTGACAGACTACAGGTGTGTGGATACTGACATACTCACACTAATTACTACTGAGACTGACATCTGAGAGAGGGATTTAAAGGAATAAGACAAAACATACTCAAAATTTGACCTTGAATCATTAGAAATTAGTCCAAAGGATGGCATCAGGCGTAGAGACTTCTCAACCTGTGCAAAGATTGGACTGAGGTCTGGGTCTGAGCTCTGTGGTTTTATCTGTGCTAGTAGGAGTACTTGGCACTGAAGCTGGACTTTTTGCCCATGTAGCTAGAGGTCATTTAGAGGGACTGCACTAAACCTGAAGGGAGTCGAGCACAGGCTGCCCTGGACATGGTGCATCCATCACTGCCTTGTCTTGTTCAGTGAATCACAGCATAAACAAGGTACCAGAGACCGTGTCCTCAACAGCATTAACGGTTAAACTGTGATTTTCTATTTTGTCTCTGTTCTTTGCAACCCCTGGTACATCCACAAGTGTTTTAACAAAGTATTTTGTTCCTTGCTTCCCAGAATACCAAGTGCATTTCATAACACAGCTGTTGCAAATGTTATGGCTCCGTACACTTCATGTGTTAGTCTTTCCTGTGCTTCCCTTCTCTGAATCACATTTAATAGGCCAAGTTTTATATTTCTCTACTAATTTGCTGAAATTTATTGCATTTGTTGCCTTCCCCTCTTTCTTTTGAAAATCAGAGGAACTTCCAAATTTCAATTTAAAAGCATTTTGTTCTAATTCATTTTGTTTTTATGGAGCATAGTATTTGTTGGATGGAGAGAAGTTGAGATCATAATCTGGCACGGTTGACTAAGTTTCTAAATTTTAAACCACCGCCTTCTCTCTTTTAAAACATTTTCTCTGCCAATACTAAACATTTTGATCATTCAAAATGTAAATTGTACTCCCCATAGATGCTGATGGGTTGCAGATATACTTATGTACAAAGGAGCTGGTGAATGACTCAAGCAAAAAGTTATTTTCTTGTTCTCAGCCTTAACAGTACAGCATTTTTCCCCCCCCATTTTCTGTAGTTTCTGGAATGATTTGCATGCCTGTCAGTCTCTGCTCAGTGTTTGAAAAGGTGCATGTGGTTAAAATGTGTGGAAGGGGAGAACTGCAAGTGGTTTAAAAATTTTTGCCAGAAGTGCTCGTGATAGCCACTTTCCATGAGTTGTGTTATATGGAAAGAATACCCAGAGGAGAACCCCAAGGGCAGTGGTGGTCAAGGGAAGGAAAATCTGCCAGGTTCTTGGGGTGAGGAGGAGAAAGAGAAGGTTTAGTCAGAATACACAATCCAGTGGTTTGGGCAGGGTATAATGCTCTCAAGGCAGTCAGCACCTTATAACACCAACCTTGCTGGCTGGGCGTGTGCTACAAGGTCACGGTTGTGTTGGCCCACAGTGGTGGCACCTTCTCTCTTCCCTTGGCAGCATTTTTTGGGACAAGTGTCACTTGGTTCTCCCATGCCCACAGGCCTGCTGGGCTTGGACCTTTGGCACCGATTCCTCTGGCATGAAGGATAAGTTGTTTCTTTTGTAATATTCAGAATTTGGAGTCTGCCTGTGTTTGGGAAGGCAGAACAGCACACTGGAGCTGCTCAGAGCGCTCTGGGAAGCGCTGAGCTCCTGTACATCTCCTGGGCAGCATTTCAAAATGTGCTTGGAACATGCTTGCACCGCTCAGGAGTGGGGTCCTCTCAGGAGGCCCATGAGAAACTCTGAGATTGTAACTGGCCATAACTCTCTGATATTAGCATAATGGATTTTCTTAGATCTCCTTGTTCTTCATTAGACTTACCCAAACACTAGGTCCAGTACTGCCACATCAGTTTGAGAATGGCTTAAACCGTTGATCAATGACTTATGGGATTACGTTATAAACAACTTTATTTTGTAGATGTGATAGTAGTCCTTGACTCTGAGGAGTGCATATGCTAGTGTCTCTTGGCTCGCTTCCACTGACTTATTTACTGTCTTCATCCTGGATATTTCTTTTAATTTGAAGCCCACTCAAGAGCACACAGGCTAAAGATGACCCTACAGGAGACCTGCATCCATGCAGATGTGGCTTTTGACCAGCAATCAGGTCAACCCATGATCATCTCTGCAGAGGCTGCGGTGCTCTCCTCCACTGTCGTCACAGCTCTCTGTTGTCTGGTTTTTGTACGATCTGTCTATTGACTTATGCTGCATTATTCACTTCAGAATTGATAATGTTTGTGTTAGGTCCTAAACATGGAGTCAGGAGGTAGTTAGAGGCTTTTCAGGCTATGTGACCTCTCCTAGCAAACTCTGAAGGGCATCTGTTGACCAGCTCTGGTACTGTTTGTTTTGCAAGGAAGCAGGGCCTATAAAAGGGCTTATTACACAATGTAAGTGATTTTCTTTTTGCTAAGCAAATATTTGCAATATATTTTTGGAGATCAGGCATTCAAAGTGAAAAAGCAGAATACCTGCCAGGGATGTGGGAAGTTTGTAAAGGACATTTTTAATTGCGAGAACATGGGATGGTTTTGGTATCTTGTATCTACAAGGAAGCCATCACAAGCTCCTACCTGTACTTTCATTGAGCTCTAAGGCTTTAGGCACCTCAACAAATCTGGAAAACTCTTCCCAAACTGTCTTTACTTCAACAGCTCCACCAGTTATTCTTGCAAAAGCCAAGGTACTGTGGAACAGAGACAAATCCTATGACTTTAGCAAATGAGCAAGGTCCTGATATGGGGCTTTCCTAGAGGGTAGTTTGTTTTATAAATGCCTGAAGTAACTAACAATGCCCAGTTATGGAGAGCACTCACTAGCTGGATGACTGCTCACAGCTGGCATCATAATTTCTGGATCATTCCTTTGGCTTGAATAAAAATTACAGAGGTGCTACGTGGCTTAAACTAGTTGGTTTATGAGCAGCAGATCAATGCTAGTCAACATCTAACTTCCAAATGTGAATTTCTCTCTGTGACCAGGTATCGACAGGAGGCCCAATTTATATGCATGTAGCTTAGAAATAGTGAGAATACTGGAAATGAGGTAATATTTTGTATAAACATTTATTTCAACAGTTTAAAGAACAAGCCATTCAAAACATCTGGAAATCACAGGAACACGAGGCATATATAATAGCAATATCTTAAATACACATTGGTAATACAAAGCCATCTTTCACTCTGAAAGTTACAACTTCATTTTTCTAAAAAATATTTAAGAAATACATTTTGGTAATACATATGTACAGCATCTAAGTTTCTTCTTTCCTGTAGAGTCTAAGACACTAGTGGCTTGTGTGATAGGAACAATGTGCTAAACTTCCAAGGCTGGATTGGTGTGGATTGTCTATGCAGAACTAGGCACCTATTTGCAAAAACTGATGCAGTTATAAATCATTAGGTCTGGAGTTACTTCTAGAATGCCCCTACCTATATTCTAACCCAAACTAGGACCTACTTTTCATTATAACTCCCTGCCCATCAGTGTGCTGTTACGCTTCCAGTGGTGATTTGGTGAAATGTGTTTGTCCTGTCTTGGTATATGTGGATTGATAAATAATTGTGGGTTTGATCAGCTACAACTGTTTTATCCTCATTTCTAAGGCGAGCATTTCTCTTTCTATTTCATAGGGAAGGTCAGCATTAACTTGCACTTCAAAGTACTGTTTGATTTCTTCTACCTCCTTTTCCCAGAACTCTTTAGAGATATCAAACAGTTCGGTCAAGTTGACGTCTTCTAAGCCCTTCAGGTTCAAAGCAGTGTCAGCAGGGATGTAACCTATGGCAGTTGGCTTGGCAGAGGCTTTCCCTTCAATTCTGTTGAACATCCACTCCAGCACACGGGAATTCTCTCCATAGCCAGGCCACAGGAATTTCCCTTGGCTGTCTTTCCGGAACCAGTTAACATGAAAGATCCTCGGTAGTTTTGCAGCTGGCCGATGTGCCATGCTGAGCCAGTGGGCCAGGTATTTGCCAAAGTTGTAGCCAAAGAAAGGTCTCATGGCAAATGGATCGTGCATAATGATTTTGCCTGATTGAAACACAAATGAGGAATGTAAGGTAATAAAAGATTCAGATCCTCCATGGATTTAGTACCCATGGTCCCTTAACCACCCTTCTGCATCTGAACCAAAAGAGATTTAAGAAACAAAAGAAGTACAAAACAATTTAATTTTTGTAATCAGTGGAAATTAATTTCTTAAATCTCACATCAAGCAGCCTAAATAAAGATCCTCAAGAGCTGACTTTCATTGTTCATGTATTTATGTGGAGCCCTAGCAGAAGAGAAAATTTAATATATCCCAGACTGTAACAAGAACTCTATATCAAGGCTTCTGGCGACCCCGTGCCTGCACCCTGTTCTGTGTGCTTGCCACCTAGGGGATTATTTTGCTTAATTTGACTTTTAGAGAGAATTTGGCTTTTAATTCCAGTATGAACATTTTCTATTGTGAAAATGCTCAGGTTGCAAAATTAGCTGCCAGGACTGAAATGCAAAAGAGCAGGGGAGGAGGACAGAGCAGGCAGTGCAGAGAGGATTGCTTTTAATACAGGTAGGCAGATTAAATTTTGATTTACCTTTGTGCTCAGCAGCTGCTGTTGCTTCAGATCTCATAGCTGCTCCTATAAATACTCCATGCTGCCAGTTAAAGGCCTCGTATACGAGAGGCACACCTGTAAAGAACAAAATAATTTCAGTAATTAGAGGTCCAGAAACATTTTTATAACAGGCTTTGCTACCTGAGATACTGGTGAATGTGTGATTCTGTATAATGTATTCTAATTTTTCCTCTTTTTTTTTTTTTTTTTTTAAATCAGTTCATTTCCTGCTCTCTTACAGCAAAGAAGTTTACATGAACATTTTCAAAACTGGCTGCTGATTACTGAACACATCCACGTTTATTTGCTCAGTGGGAGATATCTGGGACTTCAGAGTCCCCAGCAGATTTTACTGGAAATAGAATCTGGTCCTGTGGTCATGATATTAGACTCAAATCTAGCATTACTTCTGTTTCTTTATTTAGCACTACTTCTATTTTATTTTTTCTCCTAAAGTTCTTCCAACTTCAGGTGACCCTTAACAGATCAATTTATTTTACTGCCTTTTTTGTAAACTGTCTACAACTGGTTCATTTCTCTGCTTCCTATCAGAACTAGTAAAAGCTGCAAGCAAATTAAGACAAGTACAGCAATTTTCTGTCTATGTATTACCCGGGTTAGTGGGTCCTGATCTCCCTCCAGCCCTTTATTATTATTACCTGTTTTGTGTTAACATCTAACAATTCAGACATTGGAATATCAGTGGCTCTAAGTGTGTGTGTGTCAAAGGCTAACATGGAGAAGTTAGACTAAAATGGTTATTTCTTTGCTTTTGCAGCTGTGAAAGCAAAACCTGTCTATGCCCAGTTGTGTTTCAACCCTTCTGTGGTCAGGAATTCAGCCTTGATGTGTGGCTGCTGCATCTCTTACCAGCAGGTCTGCGGCCTCCAAATATTATCCCTGCAATGGGCACGCCCTCGGGCGATTCCCACGCGGGGTCCATGATGGGGCACTGGCTGGCTGGAGTGCAGAATCGTGAGTTGGGGTGAGCACAAGGTTCCCCTGTACAGAATACAATGAAAAGGTCATAGTGGCAGAATTAACTTGAATTCAGCAGAGAAAGCCAAGAGAGGCTGTGCAGTGGGCCAGGTTACCATTTTCTGGGGTCCAATCCTTGTTCTTCCATGAAGTCAGTGTCACTCCTGGTGGTAATGGCTCATCAATGCCTTCCCAATAGACACCCCCATCACTGGTTTCTGCTACATTGGTAAAGATGGTGTTCTTGAAAATGGTTTTAATAGCATTGGGGTTTGTTTTGACTGAGGTTCCAGGGGCAACACCAAAAAAGCCATTTTCTGGATTGATTGCCCTTAAGTTGCCTGGAAGTTAAATGACAAAATATAAGTAAATGAAACTGGTTTAATTCTATTCAGAATTTTGTAGCTTGTCCTGTTGCACCTACAAGCAACTCGTACTGGACTGTGAAACAAACCCATTTCAGTTCCATACCTTGTTCATCAAATTTCATCCATGCAATATCATCACCCACACATTCAATTTTCCATCCTGGCAGGCTTGGGTTCATCATGGCCAAGTTAGTTTTTCCACATGCACTAGGGAATGCTGCAGCAAAATACTTCTTTTCACCTTCTGGATTGGTAATGCCCAGGATCTATTGAAGAAGTAATGCAACTGTTACAAACAGGCTTTTCTCCTTGCACTTTTCATTTTGAAGATTGTCCCCCAACAAGTGGTAATGATAAAATATTTAATTATGCAAATTTGTTCCTGCAGAAGCACCACCACATAATACAGTTGATAAATAACTCAATATACTTTATTAATCAAAAAGTCTACTCTTCTTGCCCTTAGAATATCTGTAAGGATTTCTTATATTTTTAAAAAATGTCAGGTATGTATATAATTAAAACATTTACTTTTATGTTGCTGATTAAAGATACACAGACTGTATACAGCTGTGTTTCTCAGCTGAGACAGAAGAAAACCAGGCAATATTCTCTTGGCTGCACAACTGGAGTGAAGTCAAAGTACTTTATGTATGGATACTCCTTCACTTCTCAGAGTCCATAGATATTTTTTCTGAGACTGTTCTCTTCTGTGCTTTGGAATTCTTTTTTTTAATGGTATTTTATGGTAGTAGAATGTTTAAATGACAGCAGAAAGTAAAGGCAGGAAGGGTACAAAGGAGAACTAATTTAGAAAATCTAATATTTGCAGATTTTTGAGTGCAGAGAGCTCTTTATAATATGAAAGCCAATTTTCAAAACTTGCATAAGTCTTTTGCTGTTAGACTTGTAGGGGCAATGTGGCTGCCCAGTGATGATGTTTAGGCTCTGCTCAAGCACATGGGTTTGCCTACAAGTAGCTGCTATCAGAATTTCCAAATCTCTCTTGGTTTCTGGTTTTACAGGCACCATTTTAAAATGTTTGGTACTTAACCTTGCAAATAATTTGCTATTTTTCATAAGCCTGCCATGTGATAAATTCATATCTAATGTTACAGGACTATCCATATGAGACTAATTTCATTGATAGCAAGATGTGATGTATTTATGTTGAGCTAATTTAGGGTTTAATGGCTGTTCAAACACACATGATTTAATAGCTCTTACCAGCATGTGCTCAGCTAGCCAGCCCTCCTCTTTGGCAATTCTGCTGGCAATTCTGAGAGCAAAGCATTTTTTCCCCAGTAAGGAGTTTCCTCCATAACCGCTGCCAAATGAAATGATCTCTCTGCGATCTGGGAGATGGGCAATCAGCGTTAACTCCGGGTTGCACGGCCAGTTGTTGATTAATGGTTCTGCAGAACAGAATGTTGTACTCATGAATACAGCAATTTCCATGCTGGGTCACACTGTTTCATCAGCATCAAGCTTCTAACAGCAACTCATACCAGATGCTTTAAAGGAAACCCCCTGTTAAGTACTAGGGATAATAATCTCCTTTCCATAAAACTCTCATTGAGAGCTTTAATTGCTTTAATTGAGTTCTGAACCCAGTGCTGTTGCACAAACCACCCTGGTCTTCTATGGTGGGTGTCTCCCATGTGCTGAGAACACACAGACAACTCTAAAACATGCCCCTGGGAATTTCCAGGGGTGACAGCTTTTAATGTCTCTTACCTTTGAGTGGCAGAGGACATCCAACGGAGTGAAGGCACTTTACAAACTCCCCATTGCTCAGGGCTTTCAAAGCAGCTGTTCCCATCCGTGTCATGATCCTCATGCTGGCCACTACGTATGGTGAATCTGTCAGCTCAATCCCAATCTTGGACAAAGGAGACCCAATAGGCCCCATGCTGAAGGGGATGACATACATTGTACGTCCTGGAAAACAGGGAGTAGCAAGATGTGGCAAAGAGCAAAACAAGGAACTTTTGAAATAATCTTTATTAACAAAGAGGTTGCTTCTTGCTGCTTTAAAACCTGTTTGTCTTGTGCTTGTTTCTGATGATGTTTAAAGAGCTGTAGCTTTGTTTGTCTAATCGTGTAGCAAGAAGTTTTATCTTAAACGCTGAAAGCAGCTGTTCAGACAAATTGTCTAGCCAGTAGTAAAGGTGAGTAGAGGACAAGTTCTCTGTTGGTGTAGATCACTGAACCTGAAATTATTGCTGGGGATGGAGGTCCTCCATTCTCACTCGCTTCCTATCTGCTGCTTAGTTGCTGTGTGACTTGCTGAAAAAAATCATCCAAATTTTCCTACTTTACTTTGCCTTCATGAAGAGAAAAATGCTGGAAAGAGACAGAACTGTCCTTGCACAGGCACTGGGATCTATGGTAAAGATCCAGATGAAACCAACAGTGACTCATATCAGGGGTATAAACCTAAATCTTCAGCTAAAACCTTTCTTTAAAGATTATAGTAACTACTACTAGTAGTAGTGTCTCTGTAATTCTAGAAGTTCAGTGTCAGCTATCCTTTTCTTGCCTACCTTGCATGCAGCCTGGGAACCTGGTATTGAAGGCTTTCTCAAAATCTTCTTCAGACATCCAGCGACCCAGCTGGCTAGTTCCAGTTTTAGGGATGGGAGTGGTATCTCTCTGTTCTGGAGTGATGATGACAGTTTTGCTCTCAATTCTTGCCACATCTCTTGGATCAGTGAGAGCCAACCAGCTGCATTTCACCAAAAATCAGGAAATTAGACTTTAATTATCAAGAGAGTACTTTTTACCTTTCTGTGGGACTGGTTTAGCACAAAAGGGTACAATGCTTTGTAAGTCCAAAACTACAGTGACAGAGCCAGTACAACAGACAATCTGGAAAATCAGCCAGATAGATTTTTCTCATACAAATTGTTTCAAGACTTTCCAGTATGAATAACGAATTATATGGCCTAGGAAATTCTGGTTACATGCTAATACTACTTTTCCTCTTATCTCAGTCTTACTCTCTGTTGCTAACTTCCAGGGAAAAGTTAATCCCATTTAATTCTCATTCTCATCAGTGTGAAGTTGTTTTGCATGGGGACCACAAAATGATGCCTCAAGCAAAGTGGATGCCAAGCAAGTACTTTAAGAGTTAGTGTAAGTGCCTGTGGGATCAGAATCCAGCTTAGTGGATTGGCATAGTCCTTTAAGTTAGGGGCATCACAAAAGAAATACTGAGTATAAGCATGATCACTAAAAGTGAAGGAGTTTATTAAAGGGAAATAGAATTTTTGCCATCTATTTACAATAGAGAGGATTGTTTTAAATTTTCACCTCTGTGCATACAAGTTTTCCATGAGTAGAAAAATGTTCTAGTTGGGCTGTCATAACCATCATCACTACAGCTAAGCATATAATTAACAATGAATAATTTATCTGGTGAATCTTGCCCTTTTCTCTCCCAAATAGTCTGCAAACAGATTGCTAAATTCCTGCACTCGGTTATTCAAAAGTCTTTGCAGATTTCTTACATGAAGATCTCTTGGTCTGCACGAAATTCCTGAGTATGTAGTTGTTGTTAATATTCTCCTTTCATGTTGGGTTAGTTGGGAGAGATGATGAAATATTTGAAAAAAGTATTTGCTGAATACATTACAGTCAAAGCTCATCGGCATGATATGAATAATGCCTGTACTGAATAATTTCTGAACACCCACAGAGCTATTTGAATACCACAAAAAAGTATTTTATGAATAAACTAATTGATTAAAATAGTAGAAGTCTTCAAAAGACATATTTGCTAAATAATATTTAGCCATTGCTAATAAGTAGTTACATAAGTCTCATGACATTATTTCAGTTTCCTGATATAACTAATCAATAGAAAAAATGTACAGTTGATAGTCCAGCTGAATAATATGCTTTATATTAATTTTAGAGGAAAAAGTTGGCTTTTCCTGAGCATTTCATGTATATAAGCTACAGTGCCAGGATGCTCATGGAAAGCAAATATTAAAGGGTTATAAGCAGTTTTAAAAGTAAACATGATAGAAAATGCATATTGCAATGCTGAGTTGATACTTGACTTCCTTCAGGCTACTCACCAGTTCTCATACTTGCTCAGCTTCTTGATCATGCCTTGTTCTACCATGATGTCCAGAATCATTTTGTTTTCTTCTTCTGAGCCATCGCAGATGTGAATGCTCTCAGGCTGGCACAGCTTGGCATTGCTTTCAATGAAATCCCTTGCTTCTGGAGGCAGGCTCTGCAAATCCCCCTGGACAACCTTGGGCATGACATTTACTTCAGCTTTCAGCTGTGGGGGCATTATTGGACCTGTAGTGGATCTTGCTGATGGCTTTGAAATACCGATCACAATCTAAAATCAAATATATTTGATGTGTTAGCTTACTATGACATTCTAACCAGGCTCAATAAGCCTCCCTAATAATGTATAACACAAAGGTAGAATTTCTAATAGACTTGACCATGTGCTTCTGCTTTAAAATCAATATAGAGAACTTGGATCACTGGTAATTTCAAGCTGGAAAAAATAGAGGCCATTCTACTTACTGTCTGTCTAAGATTGAGTTGGATACCGGAGAGGCTTCTGCTGTCCCTTTCAGCTGATCCTGCTTCACTTGCTTTGGATTACTCTTGCGATCGCTGCTTTCCAAGGAAGCATCCTCCTTCCTTAAATATTCTTCATGGTAGTGTCCATCCCCCTAGGTGAGGTGAGGGAGGCTTGGCTGTTACGTCACCACTGGATGTGCCTTGGGACAGTGCCACTGACATTGTCATCAGGCAGAGTCGTCAACCAAGCAGCCCTAACGAGGTAATCATTTAACAGGTTTGCTTAATGAATGCTGAAAGCTTGATTCTTAGCCCCTGGCTTTGCTCTTTTGAAGCGGTTACAAAATTTAGCAGTTTAACCAAACTTTGATCCAATTTGGCTTTAAAACCAAAAGCGTTGTAACCTCTCTGGGTGGGAAAGGTTGAGTACAAAGCGTATCTGGAACTGGGAACAGAGGGGTCGTCCAGGCAAAGCGCAGTTGGCGCGTTTGGTAGGCAGATGCTCGCTAGTTGGCTGTGAAGTGGAGGCTCGTCCAAGGTGTGTTTACTCACCTTGGGAACATTGCCTGATCCGGGGATAAAGTTCAACAGTGAGCACTGACAGGCCTGAATAACCACGACATATGCCTGTCTGCAAGCCTTATTTTTGTCCATGCAATTCTGAAAAAAACCCCAAAGCAATGTAAATCTAAATGTTGGGTTTCCTTTAGTGCCACAGGAAAGTTTTTGCTCATGGCTTGCTGTAGGCTCTTGCAAACTGAACAATTATTTTCTATTGCTACAAGCTCAGAGACAGATGAGCAACTGCCTCAGTAATTAACCCCCTTCTTCAAATGTTATGTTTTATTTTACTGAGAGTCCTATGGGGGTCATAAAATATCAACCCATCTTTAAATTAGTACTCAAAGAAAAGGCACAAAGCTGCTCAGGAATGTGGCTGCACACTTTTGTATGTGTGAAGAGCACTATATGCATATGTATATATACAGACACGTGTATCTGTTGTGGCAGCACATGATACCAACAGCCACCACTGCTCTTATAATTCTGAGGGTGAGAGTGTGACCTCAGACATTCTGAGATCCTGCATCTAACTGTTCCTGTCTGTCTTTCAGCTCTTTACCTTCCTACTCCATTTTAGACCATCATTCCCATAAAGAAAGGCTGATCTTCACATCCATTTGTCCATGCAGGCTGGGTTTGTGAAGATTGAAGTATTTTAGGCAAATAAAACTAGAAATATCCCTGCTGCCATTTCATCTCACTCTGCTTACACCCAGTCCCAGCAAAGCACCCGGGCCTTGGATGAGGTGATGCTTTCGTGCCAACCTGTCTCTTTTTATATTGATGGGGCTTCCACCATGCATATAAAATATTGTCAATAGTAGTTTACAGAATAAGAAATCTATGAATCCCAGCTAAGTTTCAGGGAGCTCTTTAAAGCAACAAAACTGATGTGAGTATCCTATATAAAGGATGTTCATAACCTGCCACTCGCTGACGTTTGTGCAGTCAATGAGGTCTTTCCAGCAAGGCTTTCGCCAAGGCAGCCAGCAGTGATTTGCAAGCCCTGAAGAGCCAGGTCTGGCAGAGCAGCACAGATCAGGATTGCAGCTTGCCTTCCTGCCCTGCAAGTCTAAAATACCACGGAGCTGAGTCTCACACTGCAGGAACGCTTCCCCTGGGACTGTATCCTCTATCTCTCCTGTAAAGCTTTTTATTATGTTTTGTAAACGCAAAGGGAAGAAAATAGTGAAGTAAGAGGAGCTGTCCTTGATGCACTGCAAGGCCAAACATTCCTGAAAAGGAAAACAAAAATCTGGTAGGATAAGAGGTGCTAAAGCCTGCTCCAGAGGGGGCTCTGCTATAAGGAAAGGTAAAATCAAAGATAATTTAATAATGACAGTGGTGGTGGTTGTCTTTGGAGCCCATATACTGTGTTGGTGCTGGAGCTGATCAGAAATATTTTGGCCAAATGATTTTCTTTTAAAATCTATCATAAGGTACATCATCAAAAATAAAATGGGGCATAATATTCAGTAATACTGAGCTGACCCCTTTTTCAGTGAAGCACAAAAATACTGAGTCCTTCTTGCTGGACAGGTAAGTTATTATACATAGAAATAACAACTGGGAGTAAAACAGCAATGCTTCAGTTGTCAGAAAAAAGATAGTGGACCAGAAAATGATTATATTGCAGGACAAGTCAGAATAAAAGCTTAAAATTGACACTGTAAGACAGAAGGATCAGTCCCAGTGTCACTTCACTTTTGAGTGGAGGAAAAAATCCCCAAACCCAGAGCATTAGTTTCTGCCAATTAAATTATAGTCAGGCAGGTGTTGTGCAAATTTTCTCACACTGCAATCCTAACCTCCCACAATCTTGCTATACAAACTGTGGGCTTCTCTTGAGAAGACACTAAATATGCCAAATTGGTGGCACTGTGTTATGAACATATGTCCATTAAAAATCACATTAAGGATTCCAAATGTTTTTCATTTGTGATGGCAGCAGGGCTTGAGTGCAGATGTCCACTGGGAATTCTAGACACTTAAGCATCAAATTACTTGTATTTAGGTAACACCTCCCATCAGAGGATCTCAAAGCATATCACAAACACACAGTGAGCCTCAAGCCCATATATAAAACGTGCATAGTATTTGGTGCAATGAAATAACTGGAGCATATGCAAATCAGGGCCAAGATTTTTTTCAGGAATCTTCTCATTTAGAGATCCAGCTTTTAGGTACCCCATAAAATGCATTAAAGGTTTAATTTGAAGATAGGGAATTCTCATCACTCTCAGTGGCTCCCACAAAAAAAAAAAGTCGCATCTCCAATCACGCAGTTACAGTGGTCTTGAGATGTTCACCCCATTCCAGTGTGCACTGCTGTTTGCCGTGCATGTGTCTGCCTTCTGGATTCAGTGAGCTGGGAGATCTCACTAGTGAGAAACATGGGAGGTGGTATGGGGGCAGTGTAAGGTCTTTAAAAAAAAAAAAAAAGTCTTGAATGTAAAGTTTATTTTCCATTTAAATGAGAGATCTTTTTTAGTAGTAATTGTATTCTAATACTCATCTAATAGCTGATACAATTTCTTTGGATTTAACTTTTTTGGCACTTTTTCTCTGTGCTTCTTGACACTTGAATGTGATGCTCATCAGGTGTCTTCTTGGAAGCTGTCAAATTATTTAAATGAGTGTAAATCTGACATTTTGAGCCGATAGTGTTCAACAAGTGCCTTGAAAGGAATGTTTTTGAGATGTTTGCTTTGATGGACACTGTTTAAGCTGCTCAAAATAAAGGTCTTGAGCACTTCAGCTTTTACTGACTTACTGGAACTCAACTCAATAAATGTAAAGGTTCTTAGATGCTCAGAAAGTGTCATGAGAAAGCTTAACTACTCACTACAAATCGAGGTGCAACAAAGCATTTTCAATGAGATCTGAAAGTTGTTAATGACATATAATAATACACAGAAATTCTACTCCCTTTCTCATTTGCTAATTATCCTACATATTGTCACCTCCATACAATTTGTTACTTGTGGTTTTTATTTTTAAAAAAATTGTAAAAAAATCTTTAAAAAAGATTCTGAGCTATTCTACTAATCGAGGAACATTGCTTCTTGATTGTTGTTTTGAATGTGAAGTTGTGCTCAGCTGATACTGAGCGTACTGCAATTGCTGCTGCACTGGATGCTGCACGAGCCCAGATCTAAGGGCAGCCCTTGCAAGGACACAGCTCGCAGAGAGCAGGGCAGGGACTGTTCCCTCAATTTCCAGAAGAAAACATGAACCGTGCAAGTTGCCTGCAGTTGCAAAAGAGTCTGTGACTGAGCCAAGGGTCTGTTCCGGACCCTGCACAGCTCTGGTATTTCCGCTTCACAGCCCCTTTTCTTACAGGCAGTTCTTGGGCGCTGACCCAGCTGCAGGCGGTCTGGGGGCTCTGGCCACAAGTGTTGTGCCCTCCTCTCCTCATGCACCGCATGAACCGTGCGACTGAGCCTCTCAGACCAGGCAGAACAGGTAGCAGCAAACAGTATGTGTCTTGGGCAGAGTGTAAGCTATAATGTTTGTGGATCACTAAGGTGACAACTTTTTTTTCTTATCTTCAAGTGGCTTGTTCTGATGGCAGAGGAATGAGAAAGGGGACAAAAATACCCAGATTCATCATGATTAGTCTGCACTTTCGTTAGCCTGTTCAGCATTTTCATCTTGACAACAGACATGCTAAAACTTCTCAAAACAAATGGAAGTAAATCTCAGCAGAGGGGAATGTATGTTAGTTTGTGTCTATGGTCTCTGATGAAAGTCACCAACCTTTGATGCCTAGTTTACTATCAGCTTGAGTGATCAATCATGGGCTGTATTTTAGGGAAAGTCCTGGCTGTGCCACAATCCATGCCAAGGCTGACACTATACCCCAAGCAGCCTGGTTTCTTCTTTGTTATTTTACTTTGTCAGAGGAACTATTTGCTCTTTTTTTATTCTCTTTTCCATTTTCTCTCATAAGGAATAAAAACTGAAGTCTTGGCTAGGATGGTACTGTGGCACATCCACACATTGCCTGTGAAGGATACTGGAGGTTTAATGCCCTCCTGTCACACTGGTGACCCTCCTCAGCAACACAAGACACTTAGTTTGGACTCTGATTTTTGCACCTGAATGTCAGGTGGGAGACAGCACCCCACATGTCAAGCACTGAGCAGCTCCCCACTGATGGTGTTTGCTCAGTTAGAGGCTCTGAGCAGCATATTGTTCACTGTTCAGCATTCTCACCACCTCGTTAGCCCTGGAGATGGGATTGATTCATGTAATCTTAACCCTGATAGGCAGTTGCTGCTTTGGAGTTATTTCTCAAGCTGTGACTCTAATCTGGAGACTCTTCTCTGTAGGAACACTGTCCTCTCCGTCATAAAACCAGTATCAGGGATCAGTGTATGCGAGTAACGGGCTCTGTAGACGCTGGTATCTGACCAGTGGCTGGGTATGTGTAGTCCTGTGAGCTCAGGAGCTCCTCTCATCTACTGCAGAGGTCTAATAGGCTTGCGGAGAGCTTGGGCCCACCAAGACTTCAACTGACTTTACCTTAGCACAAGGTTGCTAAGAACATGACTATGATATTTGCATGGTTGCTGCATTTTTTTGGCTGGATGCACAGACAGGAGTGGAGGGGACAAACTGTACTAAACAGAGTGGAAAACAATCAGCATAAGGTTGTGTGTTTCCCTTCACCTATGTAGCATCTGCTCTGCTCAGTCATACAAAGCCCAGATGGCACGGAGATTCAGCTTTGCAAATAAAAATGGTAACCCTTGCTGGAGCGAAATCTGTTTACCACAGAGGTGTGTGTCTGCAGCTGTCAAGAGCTCCCTGCTTCCTGTCTGTGGAAGGGGTAAATGACAAATCCTCACACGCAGGTTCAAGCAGCAGGAGATGTTTCAACCTCTTGTTCAAGAGCAGTCTTCTGGCTTCCTCCTGATAACTAGGATCTTGCTAACAGTGTCTCTTACAGAGACTTCATCTCCTCAGGCCTTAAGAAATGACATGGCAGCATCTTTTAAAATTTAAACTGGTTTATTTTTTCTAGGATGAAATGACTGTTTCCTCTTGCTCCTTCCTTTCACATGCTGCTCGTTATTCCTCTGCGATCCTTCACTTGCTAGCAACACTCTGTTGTCAGTTGTCATTTCAGGGTTACACAGCTCTGTCTACCTGACTGGCAATGTGTTTTTCTCATTTATTTAAATACTTTCATTTACCTTTTGTCTCTTTTGTTACTTTTATGCCTCATTACATGCAGTCTGACCCACAGGACACAGTTCTGCATGTCCTTCATGAACCACATCCTTTAAAGGATGGCTCTAACCAGTAAGTGTGTGTGCAGAGTCAGAAGGTTTAGATTCTGTTTCTCCCTTCCTGAAATCCTGCTATGGATTTCCCAGTTGACTTTGGACATGTAACTTTAGAGCCCCAAGCCTTTACCCTCTCCATGGGAAGGGGGTTGGGAGGTGATAATGCCAATTTCTCTCTCTTCTTGTGCATTCTTCCTAGTTTGGCAGATAGTTCCCAGTCAGAGGAGTTTAAAACCTAAGTAGACAAGATCGCTATCTTGTCTCATCTTTGTATCTGTGCCACAGATAGTACCTTCTGGGTCCTGTCTCGATTATTGTAATGCAAATAGCATGCTCTTATTTGAAATGAAAAACATTGACTGTAACCTGCTTTCTCCTTTGATAAAAATGCAAAAGCTCCAACTTGGGCTGAACTGTGTTTTCTGTTCCAAGTGAGATTTATTCTATATTATTCTCAGGAAAATAGCTTTGATAAATATTTCAAGCATTTTGTAACACTGGAAGCAACAACAGGATAGAGAAGCTGACTGTGCAGAAGTAAAAGCAAGGGTACATCTGAAGGTCAGAAGGCAAATGTGCCTATGTCAAGGACTACATACCTTTTGGTTCTTGAACCTGACTGCTGTAGGAAAATCAACATTACAAAAAAACAATTACCTCTGTAATAGGTCCCATGTTTACTGGAAAACTCTGATGAAAGTGTTAACAGGCCAGGTGAAATCCTACATACTGTACACATATGCTTAACACATTTCTAATAGGAAAAAGGCAACATGGGTAGACTGCTGTGGGATTTTTTTTTTCTATGTAAAAGCATTTTTGTTTTGCCAGTGTAAATGGTTCCTACCAGACAAGTGCCACAAGTATGATTATTGCTACAAATAACACTTGGAAAAGAGGTCAAGGGTTCAGCTGGACCATACTTTTTTTTTTCTTATGCTTTTAGGAAGGCAGAATTCTGACTCTGCTATACATGCTTCTGTTGACTGACCATCTGTACTGTCTCCAAATTTACTGATTCAGGATGATTCATATGCATATGAATACTGTGTACTCAGAGCAACCTCTCATACATGAGCTTAAACTAACATGTACAAATGAATAGCAACCAACTTGTATTCTGCAAATAAAATAAAAGTAGTAACCCACTTGTTAACCTTGTTCAGGTATTTGTGTCGCAATAGCACTGAGGCAGGACCTTATTATTTTGGGTGAAAGCATAAATGTGCTCTCCCCAGGAGATCTTACTGTTGAAGACAACAAAAGAAGGGTATGAATGACAGATCAAGAGACTGCAAGTTTGCAGAGGCAGCTCTGAACAGAGTAATAACCATTATTCATAAAACACAAGTCACTTTGCTACTCTCATTTGCTTTCTAAGCACTTCCTCATCTTGTTTAAAAAGATTATGAAGAGGAGGACTGTAAGACTGACTTTGTTTCTTCTTACAGGAGCATAAAAGATGTACAGTTATGCCCAATAGATCATATTTCTGTTACCTGTTCCTGATGGAGAGGCATGAGGCTACCTGGTTTTGGTCTTTAGGTGATGATTCATCACTGTAGCAGGGAGGAAGACTAAGATTTAAGGGATCCCTGCTGATAAATATCAAGGAGTAAATCACCTGCTCTCAGTGGAGTCACACTAATACATGCATCTTTAAATATGCCCTTAAATGTTGTAGCCCATACTAGATTTATTTGGATTTTTGAATCAAAAAGCTTGATTCAGGCTCCTCGGAAACTTTAGCGCCCGTGCTGATTTGTGATCTGAGCTGGAAAAAAATCACACAGGAAGCCACTGCTCTTCTGAGCACCCACCAACCGACTCCTTACTGCTGATTTTGCAAGGTTTAATGTGCACTTGCTGCATATCCACGTGGAAGCAGAATTTGAACTCCTTTGGGTTGTACATCTCACTCATTGATTTATTAGGACAATGATTTAATAGCCTTGTTCTCTGATGATCCTATTAACTTCCAAGCAATGGAGCCTGTTTAGCTGTGCACAAAGAGCTGTTCTCAGAACTGTTTTTCTGATTAAAGATTAACAGTGTGATAAAGGCAAGGAAACATGGGCATCCTTGGAGTTTGTTTCTTACATCAGCTGGGTTAAACCTTTACTATCTTTTCTTACTGTGTATCTTCACTTTGTGTTTGGCAATCAAATTCTGCACAGCCCTAGCACGTTTCCTCCAGTTTAGTCAAAACAAGAGGAAAACTTTCTGCCTTTTAAACTTTTAACTCTTTGACCCTTGCACAAACAGCAGCAGAAACCTTTGCTAACTAACTAAGGGGAGTTGTCTTTAAAACTTTCTTTGCTATCCCTTGGATTAAAGAGTATTCTGTAAAAACAGTGGAAGTCACTGACGTGTAGTTAACTGTATAACCATTCTGATGTCTTTTAAAATGGAAGAAGTAATACGCTTCTCAAGTAAATATCCTTCCAAACAGACCCAGGCACGCAGATCTGCCATTTGCCACAAGCAGCAAATGGAGCATTACTGGATGGCAGAATTGTTTCTAAATTTATCATGACGTTAGCTGAAACAGTTAATAGATAAATTGCAATTATGGTTAATATTTTTTAGACCACTTCCCTGACTTGTGTCTGAGCAATCAATCATCCCTGGTACGTTCAGCTTCAATAAGCTTATGTCAAATACTTCTTTTATATATTCCACATCTGTATGCTGGTTTTTTTTGTCATACTACATAATTATAATCATTAGCAGTATGGAGCAGGATTTTAAAAGCATAGGCAATACTTTCAAAGCATGAAGTTCTTTAACTTAATAGAAGTTGCTTTGGTTCTTCTACAAGAGCCACTCATCTTTAAAGAGATTATTTGTCTTCTCAAAGTCAAGATTAGCACTGCAGAGCGAGGGAAGCAAGGCTTTCCCTGTGCCTGAGGCACATCTAGATTGTGCAGGAACGGCACAGCCCAAGCAAGCGCAGCGCCTCTGAGACAGCTCTGCAGCTCTCCTCACCCGCCGCTTTGCACTGAGAAAGAGAAGTGGTAATTTATAGCTAGGCTAGACACCAGTCAATCAGTACCCTCCAGGATGACTTCCATCTGTCTTTGCTTTGCTATGCTCCCATCTTCCCTTTGCTTTGGGGAATAAGGGAGGACACAAGTAGGGCTGTCTATTCTGAAGTTCCCGGGTCTGAGGTCTGACTGGCTTTCACATGGCTGTAGAGATGGGGACCGGAGAATTGTGTTCTTTTGGGTGGACAAGAAACCCAAGTCAGATCTGAATCTTAAATGTCTGCTAGAATAAACTGCAGCTCTTATCTCAGAACTAGATGTCTAGGGGAAAAACAAACAAACAAAAGCTAAAATATTTTAATAATACTCTTATTTTCAAGTGATCAGTATATTCTTTTAAATTCAGATTGCATAATTTCTCCTGAGAATCTTCCAGGCCAGCACTGAAGCACTAAATTAATTCTGAATCTGCAACTTTCAGTTGCTTAGAACAGCATCCAAAAGAATATAATCCTTTTTATTTTGTTTTTTTCAGTCTCACTCATTAGCTGACATGCTTTCAGGTTTTTTTAGTTATAAAGTTTTGGGTGGTCTCTGAAGAAGGGCTTCACCTGTGTGAAAGTGGGATGTTAAAAAAAAAACAAGTTGACAACACCATCATAAAGTACAGTGAAAATATTTCGACCATTTAGTGACTACAACTTCACAAGCTGAACAATATTTAAATGAGCCACGTGAATTAGAAGATTATGAACCAGGTGATGGTGTGAAGGAGGTTATCTACTGCTGTCATCATTCAGAGGGGCAATATCTCACTGCAAAATAGGTGATGAAGGTAGCAATTGTCCCTGGTGTAAGAGCAAAAGGAAAGGCGTGTGTGTTTTCAGGCCAGTGCTAAGGCACACAGATACCACCATGACAGGTGCAGTGTGAACATGACACATACTTGGAAACAAAAGTGGGACATTGGAGGGAAGTGAAAATGGAAAACTTTCCAGATGCCAAGTGGAAAATTATATTAAAGCTGTCAAAATAAGTCACAACAGAGACTAGGTTTTCTCATAGACTAACAGGAGTCATGTTCTAGAGAAGAATGGAGTTTTCAACTACAAGATGGAATATCATAAATGAAACAATTATGAACACTGGGGGTTAAATTTGGGCTTATTTGTTTGGCTTTTTTGCTTTGTCTTTTATTTATTTTTTTTTTAAATCCTTCAAGTGTACTGCAACAGTCTTAATTTACTCTGAGTTTGGGGCCAGGTCAAAAATATGTAAATAAATCCCACCATTATTGCTTCACATTGTTATTTATTCTGGGCCTAATTCCAAACCCATTTAAATCCATGGCAATCCTTCTGTTGGCATCAGAGGATTGTAGTTTAGGACCTATGATAGGAAGATGGAGGTGCAAAGCACACAGAGGAAAGGCTGATTATACAGCCCCTGCAGTCATCCAAAGTGATTTTCTAAAGCACAGGAAGGGAATGAAACTGAAGATTCTGAACTACCTTCAAGGTCAAATATGCTTTACGTTACATGGTAATGGAGCTTTTCAAAAAGTCAGCTCCATCTAACAAGCATTAAGCATCTTAAATATCATAAAAGACATTATTCATATTTAAGACTAACAATCTGAACAGATAATCCAATATTTTACTCATAAAAAAAATCAGCTGCACTGTTATACTTGAAGGAAAATGCAGATAAGAACAAAGTTCGCTGTGTTTCCTTAGTGCAGCCAAGGGTAGAATTTACTCTGCTGATTTAGGATTTTAGCTGTCTGTGTATTCACTTTCATGCACTGGTAGATCCTTATCAGCAATTTATCTGCAATTTTGTGGTTGAATTTTGTTCCTTTATGTAACATTACTTTAGCACAAGAGAATGTGCCTACATTAAATTCCTTATATTCTTCATAAAATGCTCCTAACAAACAATAATTCATAGTGAATATGTTTACCCCCCAAAATATAATTATGACTTTAAAAAGGTCACTTTTTATTTTCGTGGTAGATTTTTCATGCAGGCTGTTGATCTGTTAGAAAGAAATAGACCCTTTAGAGGAGTGGGTAAAAGCTTGATAGTGGTTAGAGACAGATCATGGGGTGGGCAGTATTGGTAACTGGAGATTGTGTACACAATAGACCATAACGACCACTATGGAGCTGTTAACCTCTATTGTGTCAAAACCTAATTAGAAAGCACTAGATTGCTGACCAAGTGTTTCCTTTAAATTCAACAAAAATGAGCTGAAGGGCTATTCTGCATTTGAGTTATAAATCCTCGAAAATATCAGTTTATAATAGAAATAATGACAGACCTCTAACTGTAGCTGTATGGATGGTGCTGGTATTAATAATGTAGAATACCAGGCAGGACAGCTCTTGGCTGCTGATGACTGTTCAAGTGCAGAAAAACTCATTAAAATGACCTAAAGGAGGATATATTATTATAACAACTTTTTTCCTCAGTGCCCTTCAACTATCATAATTGCACACTATGGGTAGCAACTTGAAAAGATTCAGAAATGTGTAAGAAGTAAAATCTCTGGCTACAGTTACCAGCAGCATAATTATATTAATATATTGTGTATTCTGCATCCTGTTCTTTGGTTTTGAGAGCCCACAGATTCTGTAGATGATGAATAATGTGGTATCTAACTAAAATAGCAGCCCTAAATTGGTGGAATACATATTCAAGCTTAAATAATTGCTTTGGATTTGTGTTGATTCCAAGTAACATAATAGTTATGACTAATTTTCAGTTATTAAATGTAAAAAAAAAAACCCAAAAAAAACCTTTTGCATTTAGGGTTTTGCAGATTTGTGGATAGGGGTTGTTGTGAAGGGTATTTATGGGAGTTACAGGAACTTGCTGTCTCTAAGGATAAAGCCCAGTAAGGTCAGTGACCTAAAATCAGGCTTGGCATGAGATTCATTTTTCAAAACGCAAAGGTTTTAATTTTTCATTCTTACAACTTGCTACAGTGGCCTCGCTGATGTCCTTTTCATGGCTACATCCTTTGCTGTAATCAGAATCACTAGTTTTTTTCCAATGGTGCTGTACAGGCAGCGATCAGACGAGATGAGGGGCTTTTCCCGTTTGAGAGAGATGGACCTAGTTACACACCACCGCTCCCTGGATACGATCCTCCCGAAGGAAAATGCACTGATATCACCAAAGTATGTACCCAGTGATGGAGGAATTTGTTCATCTGGCATGAGCTACTCAGCTGACTGAAGGGGGAAAGAGTGGAATAAGAATAAACAATTCCTTCTACAAGTTAAAATACTGTAGGTGTGTGACTGTAAAAAAAAAATATTAATGAAATATGTTTTCATATTTCTCAGGCACCAAAACCACAGAAATAGTGATAATGTCCCTGCCAAATTCAGTGGGGAAGGGGGCGCGTGGCTCCTGGGTACCCAGCAGCGTTAACTGTACTCAGGAACACGCTGTGTAATATCGGCTTTGTGCAGAACACCACCTCGCCTGATGGAACAGCTCAGCTGAGCAGGCCAGCAGCATTTGCTGCTGTTTTGTGCTAAGGGTATTTCACAAACGCCAGCTTTAATAGGTTACTTAGGCAGGGAAAGCCACAAATTGGTTAGGGGTTTTGTTTTGTAAGTTCAGTACATGGTTTAGCAGCATCTGGGCCATGCTGGGCTATAGTCACTTTGCTATGTACAGTACTTTGCAATGCGCTGAGCTAATATTTAGAGATAAAGCTCCAAATCCATCCTTTGCAGCAGTGTATAATAGAGTATTAATAGTAAGTGGGACTTATGAAATGTTTGACGCTGGAAATTGCTAGTCTAGAAGGGTACACAAGATTAAATGTTAAGTCTCTCAAATCATACAAGTTTACCTCAAAGACTTTTTTTACAATGTCTTTGGAGAACTCTTTAAATCTACAACTTCTTGTTCTCACTGAATAACCAACCCTGGCCTAAAATATAGTGTACTGATGCTTATATATCGCTCTACTGCCTCTGCAAACGTACTTCAGCCAGTTTTGTAAGATACTTCAGCTCCCAGGGTAAGAGAAGCTGCGGCACCAGCTCTTCAGCGGCACTCCAGCGACATGGCACCCTGGCTGAAGTGTTTCCGTGAGAGAAACATGGGAAGTACTTCAAATATTTTGCAAGCGAGGAAACCAATTGAGCTCAGCCCTGTGGTCTCCAGCCAAGCGGGAGCAGAAGGTTAAGGGCCTACAATTAGGAATGAGAGATCTTCATCAAGGACTTGAGCATGACAAAATGGCAGCCTGCTCTCACAGGGGGGGCTCGCTGCCTAGAGCCGTGGATCTGCTGCACTTCCACTGAGGAGAAGGGCTCTTTGCTGAGCCTCGGGCACGGGCCTTGCACGGGGAGGCCTTTGGAGGTTCGTCCATGTCAGGCCCTTGCACCTCTCTGGGAATTAACAGCTGAGGAACCTGCTCTCCCGCACGGGACACGCTGCCCACGAACGCACTTCGGCCCCGCTGCTGCCGCTCAGGGGGCGGCTCCCCGCTGGAGGCGTGGGGCCGCCCACGCCGAGCGGCACAACAGGGAAGGCGCCCTCGGCGCGGAGCCCCTGCTCTGCCCGCCCTTCCCTGAGGGCAACTCGGGAGCCACAGGCCTCCCGTACCCCGGGGGTTGGGCCCGCCTCCGCGGAAGGAGTGCAGCCGCGGGCGGGAGGAGGCAGGCGGCGGGCGGGAGGTGTGAGGCTTCCCGCTGTGAGGCGGGTTGGGGTGGGGGGAGCGCCTGGCTGGGGATCAGGGCGAGTTTGGGGGGTGAGGGCTGGCAGGGAGGGCTTGGGAGCGTGTGCCACAGGGATGATTCCGGGGCTGGAGTATCAGGCAGGGCCGGGAGTTGTCCTGTGATTTGCCCTTGTTTTTTAACCTTGCGTTTTGAGCAGGTTCAGTCAGCAGAGGACGTGGCCTTAGGGCTGCTGGAGCCTTTCACCAAAATCAGGGGAGTGGAAAGAAACAGGCACAGAAGAGGAGAAGAGTGTGCTGAGGACAGCATAACCCGAGTGAAGGAGAGGAGCAGTGCCAGGGACCACAGCGCGGGACTCAACATGCAGACAGGGGCAAGTGTTCCCTGAGAGAGGTCCCTGTCTCCTGAGGAGGATGCCAGACACTTGGTGACACTACAGACAGTGTCTCTGAAGGCAGAGGAAGAGGACTTGGAAGGAGGTTGCCAGATAACTGCCCACCTGGAGAAGGGGTTGGCGATGGCAGCGCTGGCCAGGGCAGTTGTGCTGCAGCCGGGGGTGCAGCAGGGGCAGGCTGTGCTGCATGCCATCCCGGCGGGCATGGCCGTCGGTGTGCAGGAAGGTGTCTGTGTCTTTTATGACTTAGGGCTGACACATGTTAATGTTTCACAAGAAAGAGGGGAAGTAAAGAGTTCAGAAAGCAAGCCAACAGAGAAACCACCAGCCATGCTACTGATTGAGGTACAGGTTCTGGATGTGGTGAAGTTGGTGATACGTAAGCTGTTAGCTTGTACTGTCACACTCATTTGGGTCTGACTCCAGTATTATTTTTTCTAGACGTTCAATTTTGTTGTACTTAAGTATATAATCCTTTGTGTAGCTTTTTATAATTTCATCCCATGTTTAAAGGGCAAACTAAAAATTTAGCCTTTCTAGACAAGTTTGTAATTCAGTTTGCCAATTTGGTGCAATTTTGTTTGCCAGCCTAGGTTTCTAAAGTGGCATTAGAGGATTGCCCTTCTGCATTCGTACAATACAGCAGTCATTAGTCAGGCTGGATGTGTAATATGGCCTTCTTTGAAGTGCATTTCGTTAAAAGAACAGGCAAACATTGGTATTTATCCTGTGCTAGCTATAGGTTTATTTAAGAATTTTTTTTTTTCTTTTAAAACTCAAGTGCCACCCTGGATAATTTCTGAGGTATGGTCATATTTATCTCATGGAAAAAGTATCACAACCTTATTACTATATGATAAAGAAAAATACATAAGCATTACAATTAAGCTGTGAAACTTCTGTATTAGTTTGGTAAGCAAATGAGACCATACTTCCTTATTGTTTTATTTTAAAAAGTAAACATACTAAAATTAAATTTAAAATGTTTTTAAAAAATGAGAATACCAGCTTCTGTGTTCTCAGTGCTGTAATCTTGAAATGATGCTCTGAAATTTTATATAAAATTTTGAAGAGCTAGGACTCAATTTCAGTAATTGTTCATCTCCCAGTTAGATTGCTGTATGTTAAGTTCAAAATTTTTGTTGTAGTTTTGTCCACCACATTTCAGGCTGAAAATCAAAATTAATTAATAGCTTGCATCCTGTTGATAGCGCAGTTGTTTTGCTGCTAGCAACTGCCTTTGATTAGGGAAGTTGTAAAACATTTTCTTTTCTAAGTAGATTGACAGAGATTATGATATTGCATTTGAAAATAAGGTCCAGCAACTGACCCCATCTGAAGAGGGAAGAGGAAAGGAACTTTCTTTCTCTCCTGGGGAAGCAAAAAGCCAGAGCTGCAGAGCCGGTGATGATTTGTCAGGCTGGTACAATAGAGCTAAAGAGCAGGAACGTGCAGCTCCATCAGAACAAACAGCTGGAAGAAATCCCAAGAATCTAAAATTTCAGATTTGTGCTTCACATCAGAAGAAAGGTGAAAAGTTAATAATCTTTGTATTCAATTTTAGATAAGTTAGATTTTGAAATGAGGTTGAAGTTTTATATTATTCATAGTGTTAATTGTTAAGTTTAAATTAGGTTAAATCTAACATTCTGTGGAAATTTGGAAGAAGGAATAATAACCTTCAGCCTTAAGTGATAAAACATACTTTGCTCAGGCTGATGTCATCTGTGTTGTGTTCAGGAGAGACATTTTTTATGGCACTGAGAAATTAATGTTCTTTTGAACAGTATGTGGTATTTGAAACCTCCAGAGAGACTTCAAAGTTAATATAGTATATAAATGTCTTTGAATAAACCTAGTAATTTCCTTAGTCTTTCTTAGTTCCCTCATTGAGCTTCAAAATGTGATTTTTCAGAGGTTTATGGATGAACTTAAGAGTGGTTTCACGTTGCTGGCTGAGGGTGATGGTCAAGTATTAAAGCCTGTCAGCAAGGTATCTCCTAGAACCTGAGTAAAAGTAACAGAAAATGACTGATTGATATAAGATCTTAGGAATGTAAAAGTATGTTGCAGAAGTTAAGGACTGACTTAGAAGGGAATGGAAAAGCAACTGTTTCCCTAGAAGCTCTGTCTGTACTGTAAAAGTTGGATGACATCAGTAATGTTCAAGGGTCTGTAAACATGTGTGTTGTAGTATCTTGCTATTGAGGTATCTTGGCTGAGATTGTTTAAAGTATGGATGTTGTACCAACTGTTAATGTCCCTTGATTTAGTTACTGTGTTTATAGGAAGCACATTTGAGCAGCTTTTAACAAAGCTAACAGTGTTCTTTTGTGTGGGCACGAATCCACAATGAATAAATAACAATAAAGTGGTTTTGTTTGCTGTTGTTGAAGTGAAGTGTTAGCTGCACATCTCTGTGTGGTATAAAGCATTGTATAAAATACATTTTGGTCTCAGCATGAAAATCATTACAGAGAGTGCACTTGGGAGCTGAGACAACTGTTCTGGAAAGGCTCTTCAAAGATGACGTATTTGCCATTTCACAGTTTCAAATCTTCTTCAAAACTGAAAGTGTTGCACATTTACTCTTAACTTGTTAAGCCCAATAGAAATTCATTACTGCTATGCCATGAACTTGGAAATGTTGTGTAATCCAGAAAGCATAACTTTATTCTAGGACTTTTTCAAGGAACAGATCTTTTTTTTCCTCAGAGTCAACTAATGATTTTCTAAGAGCCTTTTACATCATTGTTTTTCACATACACTTTACGGATTCGGGATTACCAGAAAGCTGAGAAGAGCTCAACCTGCTATTTCCAAATCTTTGAACAAGCTTACTTAGTACTAATTACACAGTTATCATCAAGAAGTGTGTTGCCTAGGTTGTGAGTGATGAACCATGTCTTAATGATGCTATCAAGAGGAATTTTCATCCTGTCTTGGAGGTGAAAGCTAGGCTCGGAGTTAGATTTCTGGGGATTAGGTTCTAAACTGTATCACTAGCACAAAGCACTATTTTTTGGGCGCAAATCATGTAAGTCTTAGACACACTCAATAATTTTTGTCTGGCATCTTGATTTTTTAATGCATTTTGAAGTTGTTTTATGCAGAAGTATGAAGTAGTTTTAGCCAAAGTAGAGGAACTATATTGAAATTGGTACTATTTTTTAAAAAAATAATAATTTTGTGGCTCGTAGGATCTAAATGTCTCTGTGTTCTCACAGGAGAAGAAGAAGTTTTCAACTGTGGTTTGTGCACGTTCACCTCACACAAAATATCAAGTCTTAATCGTCATGTGAAAACCCATTCTGATGAGAAACGTCATGTGTGTCATCTCTGCCTCAAGGCTTTTCGTACAGCTACCCTCCTGTGTAACCATCTGAATGTGCATACAGGTATCTACTGTGTGAAAATACCTCATTTTACATATTATCTACAAAAGTTAGTTAACAGGCAAATGACTTTGTCTTAGAGCTGTATTCTGTGGTCAGTTTGTGGTCAGAAGTGACCCTCCCTGATTTTGTTGGGAGTTCCATGCTGAAAGGCATGGTCTGTAGTTAGTAACTCTCTGTGTGTGTATTTATTTTCTTAAATACTATTCTAAAAAATTGTTAACTGAATATTGACTTTAGTTGTATCTGATTCCTATGTGCAGAATAGAATTTTTTATGATGTTTTCATTTTGCTATATAGCTGTATGAAGCAAATTGATAAATTATGTTTAGAGTAAACTTATGGTATACATTTATTGTATATAAAAATCCAGAGTCTCAGAAAAGGTTCTATAGAAAACTGCACATGTTGATTTAAGGCAGACAAATCATACTGTTGTGGTATTAAATAAAATTCTAAGAAACAGTGTATTCTTACAGGGACCAGACCCTATAAATGCAGTGACTGTGATATGGCATTTGTGACCAGGGGTGAGCTATCACGACACAGACGCTACAAGCACACTTTAGAAAAGCCTTTCAAGTGTACATTGTGTAAATATTCTAGTGTAGAAGTAAGTACAGCCTTACTGAATCTTTTGGGAGTTTGTAGGCTTTCACATAGTAACATTTTCATGTCCTGTAAAGTTGTAAAGGTTTTGCACAGATTTTTAACCTTGAGAAGTTTCTGCTAAATTGGGACCCACCTGTGCATATATCATAGTGTCTATATCAACCTTGGTTATTGTAAGATTTCTGTACAAGATCAATGATGTCAGTGCATTACAGAAGTAGTTGCAAATGTCAAGCAATACATTAATACTTAGCTTGTGGTGCAGATGTATAGATGCATTCTGAATTGGGAGGAATGGCCAAACTTGCATTTCATTGGTGTGCATATCTTCTCATCCCCATTGCCTCTCAAAAAAGGCATGAGTAATCTGACTTCCTTGAATCCTTACTTTGCCCCATGTAGTAATATTTATAAATCATTTGCTTCAAATGAATATTTGTACAATTATTTAGCTTTTTAAAGGTAGTTAACATTTTAAGTTCTTTTTTGTTATACTGAAATTGCTACTAGAAAAATGTGTTTGTGTGAATTTGATCCTACAACAGCGTACTTGCTCCTCCTTTACACTTCATTCCATGTAGGTAGGACAAGACTGGCTACTGTTTAAAATGAAGCTCATGTATTGTGTTTGTATGCTTAACGATGTTTGGTTTTATAGGATTGAAATTTTAATCTGGAAATAAAAAAAATTAGAGACTGCCTAAGGGTTCACTTGGAAAAAATAGGCTTTCAGTCATGCACCTGCGATTGAATCACAGTCACCTGCGATTGAATCACTGTCACAGTTTAGTGGATATCCAGTACCTAATTTTTTCATGTGCTGTGTCCAGATGTAAAAGCTGTAAGCAAGCCTGAACTGTTCCACACACCTTATCTTATTAATTAGATTTTGGGTAGCTTGCATCTTTAAAAACCTTGTCAGTTTATGTTAAAGTGTCCTGTTCTTCCCCTTGTTTTGATGAACTATTCAGCTCTCATTGCTGTTGCAGAACTCTCACTAATAGTGCTGTAAGCTTCACCTGAATCAGGAGAGCTGGAGGAGCCCCCTAGTAATACCATGCATGTGATTTGACTTTTGTATAGCAAAGATTGGCAATCATGATTAATTTTATTTAAGTGAATAGTGTTGTGGGTTTGAATGGATCTAGCAGTGAATTCATTAAGTATGTTTGTAAATGGAGGAATTGAGCATTAGGTAACTCCTAATTTTAGCTTGCATACCTACAATATTTATGTAGAACATAAGAATAGTATCGAATAGAAGACTGAATTAAACTTTTGCAATGGAAGTGCTTCGTTGGGATTTGAAGATGAATAAAGACTTTGAGTAATGAATTTGCTCATTTATTTGCCTGGGTATTTTCAAATAATTTTGTGTTTGGCATATCCAGATAGCATTAAGGTAGTAGGTATCCCCTTCAGCTGATTTAAAAATTCTAGCTTTTATGTTCTTATTATAAAATTTCCTTTTGTTTATGTTGGCACTAAACATGGAAATAAAATAATCTCGGGAGAAACTACAGAAATGTTACCTAAAACCACAACAGGCTGATTGTACAGGAAAAAAGGGTGAGAGGGGCGGGAGTGTGCCAGTTCTAGGATTGATGTGATATTTAAAATGGCAATAGATGTACTTTGTAAAATTGCTTCTATTGTAATTGTTATGTGTCTAATGTAAATGTTTCTGCAGAAAATTTATTTATTTCTTTTTGTTTTATGCAAGGCAAGCAAAATGAAACGACATCTTCGCTCACATACAGGAGAGCGTCCTTATGCCTGTGACCTTTGCAGCTACGCCAGCAAAGATGCGTATAAACTGAAAAGGCACATGATCACTCACTCAGGTAGGACTCCAACGTGAGAGTCAGGTCTGTGTCCTTAGGCCCTTAACATTCATAGTGCTCACTGCTGATTTTAATTGCAAATTCTAAAATTAACACTTTTTAAATTAGTGATTTTTGAGTAAATGTGTGCCTGAAAAACTTGATCTCTTTAAATTTTCTGGATTTGGCTATTGGAAGTCCAGCTGTACAGTGCCAGTAGTAACAGTCTTGCTGCTATTCCTAAACATTTATATATATATTTTAGAAAAATATTACATTTACATGGTCTTGTTTTCTTTGGATCAAGTTGTCACTGTTATTTCTCAGTTAGTTAATTTTATATGGAGATGTTCTGACAAGAGAGTTTAGAATGTCTGTTCAAACCATGGACATCCTTGTGGCCTCAAATTACTAGTCACTAATTTGGTCAGCAAAGAATTGAATTGTTTTAACATTGAAAGCAATGCATTCACATCATGGCTCTGTAATATGCATCCCTTCTGCAAAGGCATTTAGTATCTGTCATACTTCCAGGTTTTGCTTAGCTCAGTTGTGATATGTAATGTATGTTACTATTAGTGTTTTAGTTTGAATAAGAGTGAGAGTTTGGTTTGAATCAAATCTTCTGAATATCCTCACCATACTTTGGTTCATATCTTGAGGCAGTTTGGTGCAATTAAACTTAATTCTTTTTTAATGAGAGTCAACCAGAAGAGTCCAAGAGAGCACCTAGTGTTATCTAGTACTGGTAGCCACTTAGTCCATGAAACCAGACTAGAGCTGGTTCAAAATCTGTGTGCACGTTGGATCCTCGGCACTAGCTGTTTCTCTAGCTCTTACTAGACTGCTAATTGCCAGTGTTGATGCAGTTTTTGGTGATTCTCACACCTGATGTGACTTTTTGGGGTAGAATGGCCAAAAAATAATTCACTGCTTTCTTTTCCACCACTACCAATGGCCAATGTTGAATAATTTTTGTCATTATATTGTTACAACTGTTCACTTTCTCTCTTTGCACATTTGATAATACTGTGTTTTTGTACATGAAATAATAAAGACAAAATAAAAGTTAATGAAAATAATTCCTGATTAATAGTTTAGAAGTATATTAATGGCTTTAAAAATCATCAATTTGACCCACAGCTTCTATAGACTATTTAGGTACATTGTCAACAAATAGTACAATTGTGGTTAGTCTGGAGACTGTTGTGGGTAGAACACGAATGTTGAGATAGGTGAGAGTTTTGCATTAGTATCAGATAAGTAGAGAGAGTTTCTAAATGTATGTTATTTTCACATGTTTTTATAGGTGAAAAACCCTATGAATGTTCTGTTTGTCAGACCAAATTCACTCAAAGTGGTGCCATGAAAACGCATATGTTAGAGAAGCATGGAGAAAATGTGCCAAAATACCAGTGTCCACACTGCAGTACCTTTATTGGACGAAAAAGTGACTTGGGTGAGTTTAAAGGAAAAAGATTGAAAATTAAATGGAGAGAGAATTAGAGGTGAAATCTCTGATTTTCACTTCTTACAAGGGTAGCAAATACGTTATAAATGACCTCATATAATTACAGAATATTTCTGTGGAAATTGTGTTAATTGTTTTACAGGTAAACTCATTCTGCAAGGAGATGTGGTGACATCTTGTGGTTGATATTTTGTTTAAAATGCGAAGTAGCAAACATTTAACTTCTTTATTGTGCTTGATACCCATGACATTGTGACCTTCTGTTTTTCAGTAAGAAGGTACCTCACAAAAAATCTACGTCTAGGTTGTATTGAAAAGTTTTTTCTTAAAGCCACAAAAATTAGTCAGATCTATGTAATACCATTTCAGTTCTCACGTTCTGCTTCTTAGCTCTAGTTAAAATGCATGTGTCTAGCTATATGAGAAACTAAAATAGATTGAATGTTTTAGTATATAATTTTTTGCATATGGTAAGTCAGCTTTTACCTCTTAATCTAAAATTGCACTATGTGTTTAGTTGCTGAGTGCATTGCCCTTGTAATTTAAAGAAATACATATAGTTGCTTTAGTTAGTAAAGTGCAAGTTAACTTTTGGCTTCATCAATCCAGCATATAGTGGTTTTACTATGCTTCAAGCATTCAAAACTCTTAGAATTCTAAATTCTGTTACATCAATATCCAAGATTATTTTTGGGCTGTATAGCAGTCATGGAACACTGAAGGTGATACACAAACTCAAATGTCTTTTAGCTAGTTGAGGGCTTTTCCCAGAATGCAAAGAATCACTCCATAAGTTCATCTTCATTCTATATGCAGATAATGGAATTTTTTCCTTTGACACCAATATCAAACAGTACTGATACACAGGTTGATACTGGAAATATAAATTAAAATTTTTCCTTGTACAAACCACAGTTCTTGAAATAGAAGCTGTCACGATTTTCTGGGAATTTATACTAAATTTTTTAACTACTCTTGTTTGGATCGGTACTTGCTTGAAGTGGTGGTAAAGTTGTCCATGTCCATAAGTTTCATGTGTAAATTTGTCTTCTTTTCTAGGAAGAAAATGTTTTTGTACACATGAGAGTTTCATTAATAAATCAGTGTATTAGAAATATGACAGATACAGTAAATACTGTATTTGAAGCAATATAGCTGACCAATACCAACAAAACCTATATGAAATGTTAGGTTTCAAGAAATGTGTGAAAAAGCTCTATTAAAAAATACTTGGACATACAAAGATGCCTTTAGCATCTATTTATATTTTCAAATAAAGATCCTATTGAGGTCTATTAAGTATTTGAAGGTAGAGGTGGAATTGTTATTTACATATATACAACTTACTTGTTCATGTGTTTTTGCCCTTTTCATTTTAGTATCATAAATACTACTTTGGGTAGCACTGTCAATTTTTTGTATATAGATAAAAGCAAGCAGTTACTGTAATTTTTGAGAGGATTCGATTTGTTAAATGGTTTCCATTGAAATCAGTAAGATTTAAGCTCATAGTGGCTTAATTTCTTTGGAAAGTTATGACATCTTGCTGCAACTTTAGTTATTTTAAACTTATTTGAAAAATTGCCTATTGGGCAATTTTATCCCTACTGCAGAGAGCACAGAAGATTCTTTTTATGTATTTTCCTTTACAATGTATCTGTTACTCAGGGCTATGCAGTCTAACTCTTGCTCAAAATCATGGAAATAAAAAAAAATACCATTAAAATTAAATGCTTTTACTAACTGTTCAGGTGTCCACCTGCGAAATCTCCACACCTACATGGCAGTGGCAGTTAAATGCAGTTACTGTGAAGCTGTTTTTCATGAGCGCTATGCTCTTATTCAGCACAAGAAGACTCACAGAAATGAAAAAAGATTCAGATGTGATCAGTGCAGCTACGCATGTAAGCAGGTATTTAAATTCACTGAAAAATTAGTGCTTTTTCAGCTGATGGATTGGCAAGGTAGGGTTGGATTTGAGGTTATATTTACCTTAAGAAGATAAAAACTTTTGTTACTGCAATCTAACTGCAATAGTATAGGTTACATTTCTTTGCAAGATAAATAGTTCACAAATAAACAGTAAAATTGAAATGCTGTAAAGTCTGAGGATATTTTCTTGTTAAATCTTTTGTACATAAACTCCTTAGAATTGTAAAGGAAGAGCAATCACTTTTAGCAACATTGTGATGAGAACAAAATGTAATATTTGCACTTTAAATGTGATTTTCAGCAATGTAGCAGAATAAATGCAATCTGAACTGAAAACTGTGTTTGAAAGAATACATTTAGGATAGCATTGCTTTGGCCTTCATATGTTGGAATATACCATTGCTTCATTCTGCTTATTTTCTCTGCTAACCTTAATGAGGTCAGGAGGAAAGCCTCTGAGCTTCTCCAAGTCAGTGCACAGTATCCCAATGTGTTCTTCAGCATCTGCTTACAGGGGAGGATAATTAAGGGGACTGTGCAACATCTTTGCACTTTTCTGTGTGCCTGTGTGTTTTTTTAACAGGTATCACAGAGCTGGACAGTTATGTGACAGAGATTTTCTTTGTTTCAGGAGCGACACCTAATTGTCCATAAGCGAACCCATACCGGGGAGAAGCCCTTCACCTGCTTGCGCTGTAGCAAAAGCTTTCGACGGAAGCAGCTTCTCACTGTTCACTTTAGGAAGCACCATGATTCCAATATTAAGCCTGCATTTTATGAATGCCCTAGGTGTAGTAAGGGCTATTCACTCTGGGTAAGATACTTCCTTATGAGGAATCTCAGTGGAGTTATCTTTAGCTAGGTATTACAGATCATACTGTCACAAAGGGCTGAGAGTAAAAAGCAGGGTACTGGCTGGAATGTTAATTCCTTAATGGTAAGCCAGCACAACTTGTTTGTTTTCTATCCCAAACCTTACATTAGGGGATTAATAAAGAACTTAATGGTATTCCCCTTTAGATAGAAAATAATCTGTCACATCATATTTTCAGGATTGGTACTGGTTTGTACAATACAGTATTGAAGTTGCTAATGTTTAATAGAGTAGTCATCTTAATACAAATAAAAGGCAGTGTGGAGGTGTGAATTCTAAGACAAGTTAAAGAATTTGGAAAGATAATTGGAGTGAAAGAGTGCTAGGACCAGCTCAGCAAGGAAAGTGAGAAATTACTATTCACATCGTCAAAACCATATGCAGTGAGAACATATCTCTGGTGCACACTTCTAAAAGTAAATATAACCTTTTTTTCCACATAGAGATTTTGTATGTAAAACTTAATTGCTTATCCAGGAACCAGAAAATAATAAATTTTATTTTATACCCACCAAATGTTAGCATTCCTTTAAAGCAGAATTTTAATATATATTCTGGAAAATCTTCAGGAGTTTTATGGAGGTTGTTAACTAAGTCAGCCTTTCACTTAGTGTTCCAGAATTTGTCAGAACCATATTTGTTTTTTATGTGTGTGTTAAAGTGCTTACATACATTAATATTTGATTCATGTGTTTATGCTTCATTATGCTAACAGAATAATATGCATAAACATGCTGAAAATTGTGAATTGGTGAAGGCAAAAACTGCTACAGCCAGAAAAAGAAGCAAGGACAAAAATAAAACCCATGAGGAATCAAAGTGTGTTAAGGAAGAAGGTAATCAGCAAATAAGTTAGAATTTAATAATGTAAATTAGAATCAAGAATAAAAGGCTAAGGCAGTGAATCTCCCCTGCTGTTTAATTACTGTTTCACAATGAAACTAATTTAAGTGCTAATAATGGAAGAATACTTCAGAATGGTCTTTATTGTGTCACAAATTCTTGTCATCTGAGTTGGGTCATTGATCAGGTGCCCATTCCAGGACATCTGTTCCCCTGCTCCTGAAAACATCTTCCTAAACTCCCTGCCTAGCAGTGCTTACAGATGTGTTCTTCCTGTCCCTTTTCACAAACTCCTGTAGGCTTTATAAAGGAGGCTGACACACATTGTTACTGAATTGAGCCATAGTGAGTTTTCTTAAGATCTCATGATTTATAATATACTGCTTTAATACAGACCAGACTGAAAACTTTCCCATTTCAGAACTCGGCTACATGTTAATCACAAAACATCTTTATAAATAGTTCATCTTCTTTCTCTCAGACCAGATAGTGATCAAATAATAATAAAAGTGCTACTGATTTGAATAGCTAGAGTCATTCTGTCGTACTGTAGGGGTGGTCAGGCCAGTTCACAGACCTCTTGGTTCAGCACGTCTGTGCAGCCAGAAGCTCACTTGTAATTACTCAGTGTTACTCATTGTGGAGAGCTTGTGAGCGCTGAACATTTATTCTGTAAACTTCAATATAAATTAAAGATGGTCCCTAGTTAATCTCTTTCCTTCTATTTCTTCTGCTTCCACATCTTTTCTCATTAGGTTAAGGTTCCCAGAAAGTGGGTAAGTGCAGGTTTTGGCAGACCAAAATGGTAGACCAGTTGGTCAGTTGGTGTCTTGTCAGTGAGAACTCCACAGCAATAGTGAAGTGTCTTTTCTGTCTGGGTTGTGCTGGTACATTCCTGATAGAATCATTTATGTTTTATCTTAATTGCAACTCTAAAAACATATTAAGTGGGGTTTTTCTTATTTTCTCAAATAAACCTTAGCCTGTCACCACATATGTATTAATATTGTAGCAGTTTCACTGTACAGTCTAAATTTGACCCAGAGGAGGTGTCTACTCATAATTTCTGTGCATTTCTGTTGAATTAGACAAAGTGCAATATACAATATTCGGTTAGGTTAGGCCATGGGCAAGAACTCATGCACCCTGCCTTCCCCTTGTCTCTGATCTCATGCTGAATCTCTGCACTATTACAGGGTGAGAGCTGACCATATGTTTCTGATATCACCTTCAGGGCCACCAGGGCTGAAAAAATAGCTTTGCCTGCCCAGAATGTCTTGTTTTTTGCTCCTCTGCTTCCCAGATGCTGTTTGAAAGCCATAGTAGTCTCCTTGATAGGATTCTTCAGATGATTTTTATGGAGTAAGAGACAAGAATAGAGATACATCTAAGGCCTAGGTGTCCTAAAACCTTAAATCTTGTAATATCAGATGATATTTACGTTGATTTGTGGCCAATGACGGTGAGATAAAATCTGACATAATGAGAAGAAGAAATGTTGAAGCTTTTCTGAATCTAATGAATATATATCAGCAGCTGAGTTTACACTAGCATTGACACTTCTGTTTTCACTGGTAAGGCTGTAATGGTATGGTTAGAGAGAAATGTTACAGCTGCAGTGTTTATGTTTTTGCAATAATTAGATTTTACTGTTTATTAATGTTTTGCTGTGTGCAAACAATTTCTTTTCAATATCTTGCAAATTTCTACATAGGGAAGCTTGATTTTCTAGAGCTAAAATAATGCATCTGTAGATTTTGTTCAGGCAAACACTCAGTCTGTTAATTGACTCACAAATATTAGAAATTTCTGTGCTGGTTCCAAAAGGTTTTTTTCCCAAAGTTGACATGTCCAAATATGTTTCACTGTTCACTTCTTGCTCGTCTTGCAGGGGCCTGTGGGATCCTGTATGTGTCTTGCTTGTGTGACTGATGCTGTCAATGATTTGCTGTTACTAATAATTAAAAAATAAAATGCATATATATGAGAATTAAATTTCCAGTTAAATAATGGTTAGTTTTCCTCTGATAAGAATATCATGGGTACTACTCGCTAGCATGGCTTGTAATGTAATATTCAACATAAAATATATTCATTCTCCAAATAAACTATAATATAAAAGATATGCCTTTGTTATATATTGTCAGTATTTTCTCCACTAAATTAAGTTGCCTATTTGTTAAATTTATTGAAATATTTGCTTGTCTTTCCACTTAATCACCACAATTTTTTTATTATTATTTTTTTTTCCAAGTTGATCTGGCATCATTCCAAGATGTCTCCACTGTGAAAAATGAACACTGTGCCAGTGAGATTGTTCCTGTTTTAGATGGAATAGAAACAGCAGCTCTGAGAGAACAGAAAACAGAAATGACTTGTGAGATGATTCTTAAGACGGTGGACAAATAATGCACAAGTAGACTCTGTTCTTCCGTGTTTTCACTGGTGATAAGCTAGAAAAGACACTGGTTGAAAGCTGTTGAAGCCCTATAAGAACTACTGGGTTTACTGCTTAATTAATAATTAATTAATATAGTTAAGAGTAATTACAGTAAGTACTATTGATTATTATCATTAGTTACAATGATCACAATTCCTGTTTATGCACCGATTGCTCATTTTTTTTTGTCATTTATAATTAATACTTGGAAGCCTGTTCATAAAATCTTAAATACTTTGGAAATGCTCATCTTTAACACTGCTATTCTTGTGTTACTTTTGTTTTATAAATAAGCACTAGCATTGCTAACCAATTTTAGTAATATCAGGTCATGTAGCAAGTAAATAATTTTAATTAAAATGCCAAACTCTTATCCTAATTTCAAGATTAACATTTGTGTTTAATTTAATTATAAATATAATACAGAACTTGGCCAGTATGAAATGGTTTGGTATTGCAAGTTCTGCTGATGCGGCCAGGGGTGGTAAATTCTGCTGTGTGCTGTGTGTTCCGGAGTAACTGCAGTCTGACATCTCAATACTTTTGTTACTTTGAAAAGGCTGTTAAAATGAAAGCTTAGCTTTCTGCAGTGAGTATATTAAATGAACACTGTTATCCTATACTTGAAAACATGGTTACATGCCTGTTTGACTAGCATAACTTTTTCAGTTTGGCAACTGTTCTGCTGTTAATAAGACCCAAACCAAGGAGCTGAGGAGCTCTGACTGTCATGCAGTGTCTTGAGTATCTCCGTGTACATAACTGAGAGATAGGGATATTTGCTGTTTTAGGAGTAAATTATCCCATTTTAGAAGATACAGACCACTCTACACTAAAGGGCCTCAAGACCTTAACCAGTCAGCTCAGGTTGGTGTGAACAGGATATGAACAGGAGTTACTGGCCTGGCAATGGAAACGTCATTCAGTTTTGCAGCGTATGTCTTTAGCGATCCCTGAGAAGTCAGTGTATTTGAATTTATAAAAATTACTCTTTGGCTTTGTCCTCCTTCCACTATAACAGTGTTATTTGAGTGTTTAATGGGGATTCATAATTACTGTTTTGTGTGTGTTTTCATAATGGTAGTATTTATCCAGTTTTAGTAAGTTAATGATTTGTTCTGGCTGCCTTGTCAATAACAGGACTTACAGATACTTTTGTCCATGATAATTGCTTAAATATTGTTGTTGACTTTTTTCTTGTTGTGATGTTTCCATTTGTGTCATAAATTCTAACAACAGATTTCTTTGTTAAAATTCATTTTAGAAGTGGTATAAATTATTTGATCAATTTTCTGAATATATATTGTTCATTTGAATTGTTAACAACAAAGCTGACTCATTTTGTGCTGACATCTGAAAATTAGACTACATAAAGTGGAGGATGAATTTAATAATAAAAGATGTTGTTATCTCTGAACTTGCAAAAGGATTATTTAAGTAGTTAGAAGCTAGAAATGTGTCCTTTTGAAAATCAAGAAAGAATCCTTTGACCTCTTCAGGAGCCATTCCTAGTGGTCTCATGCTTTTTAACCTAAAACAGTGATTGTTCTTCATGACTAAGAATTTGCATCACTATGGCTTTCAGATGTTTATTTTACAAAGATAATTTAATTTAATTGTATTATTCATATATTTTAGACGAGTACACATGTATTAATAACTTTTAAAACAGTACATATTCTAAACACAGACCAATTTAAAAATATTTTAATTTACTACTTATGGAGGAGTTGTTAAATATACAGGAGTGATTCATGTCATGAAACAGATAATACTGAAGTATTCTGTAGTATTCTCTAACTGATCTTGGATTTGGTTATTTGGAAAAGAGGATTTCTGCATAAGAGGAAGCATGCATTCTGAGTCTCCTCTGCAAGCAGAACTCGTCTGGGTTTGAATAGTTCATGTGTGAGGAAAAGTACAAGTTCTGCATGGGCAGATGTAACACGTTGTACACGGTAGATAAAAGCAGAAAAAGAGTAAAAACTTTTCTTTGGATACATTTTTACTAATTATGCTCCATAATAACTAAGACCTTGAAGCACAGTAACTTCAGTGATGGGTAATGTGTGGCATATGATGCTGCAGAAGTTAAGTACGTTTTGATGTATCAATTAGAAGGAATTGTCTTCTGAAACTTGTATTGTCCCTCAAAAAACCCTACAACTTGCCAAGGAAATGAAAAGTAGCTCGTGTGAGCAAGAGTGGGGCTGCAAGTTGGACGGTGTGCTTGCATGATAGCGTGTAATTAAGCATTGTGCTGCCAGTTGATGACTGGTAGAGGTAATTAGAGGCGTTTCCTGTAGATGGCAATATACGTTCGTGTGTGAGTGAGCAGCCAGTAGAAAACTGATGATTGTCAAAGGTGCTTTGGTTTTTTTGTCTTAGTATTGACTTAGTAAAGTGTCTTGCTGATGATTTCATGCACACCAAGCCTATATAAAAAGAGTTCTTGGTATCTTTTTTCCTTAGCAGGCTACTAATTCCTAGTATCGCCTCAAAGCGTAGTCGCAGCGCGGAAGGAGGATGGGGCGTGCGTACCTGCTGTCTTCTGCTGGAGCACAGCTCTGCTGGCACGGGGCTGCCTTGTGCTGCTGGAATGGGGGTTCAGGCTCAGTGCAGTGGCACTGCCCCCGCTGCACTGCCAGTCCCTCCACACTCACAGACTGCGATGCCACTTCACCCCTGCCCCTGCCTGCGCTGTGCCTGTCTTCTGCTCTGGTTTAGTTGAGTGAGTTGGCTCAAGGGAAGGTCAGGTGAGTGCCACCAGTGCCAGGGAGGAGGTGTAGGGAGTCTGCATGAGGGATGTGTTAATATATTTTCTGTTTCTGGTAAATCATTTTAACATATCATGTGAAATTATTGTTTAACGATAACTTAAGCTGTTTCTCAAAGAAATCTTTAGTCAAAGAGATTTTAAGGCTTTTAAGAAGCAACAGATTTGTTAGGCAAATTTATAAATTCCTTTAAGGTGCACACAGACCATGAGAGCTGATAAGACCCTTCATCCTAAGGTGAGCATCTCAACTCACAGATTTCATTTCTTTCCATGTTAATCTTTGACCCAGCAGTGTGGAAATGGTGTGCAGTTAGTGTCACCAGAATAGGTCTTTTCTCTGCACGCTGTGACGTAAGATTTTACCGTGGGATGACCTTTGCTCATTGTCTAAGCATCCTTTTGGTGGAGCAGATGTGGGAAACAGTGGATTTCCAGCTGATTAGCATTTTTGTGAATGTTCCAAGAAATTTTCTTGAATTGTCAAATCTTAAAATTCCTGCCATCCTCCCCTTCATATCCAAACCAATTTTTTCACTGGCTTTCAAATCTGTTTGCTGATTCCTAAGCCTGGATTAGAGAGACGTGTCTGCTGTCTGTCAGTACATCTACTGGAGATCTTTGCCACGATTACTTTTTTGTTAGTTAAAATGGATTTGGTTATTTAACAATCTCGCAACTCTACTGCAAATATAACTGACAAAAATTTAACGGATGGGAATTTAATTTTTGTTGTTTTGAGAAAGCCTGAGCTGTCTCTCTCAGCCATAGTCATGTTGTTTCCATTGCACAGTTGAGGAGGATGGTACGCAGAACAAAATGATTCTCTGATTTAATCCTTTTGCCTTCAGGAGCAATGAAGCCCACTGATGATACAGTGTGCTGCTGCTTATTACTAGTTTAATCTCAGTGAACTAGAAATAGAAACCCAGGGTGTTGCAGCACTTAATGATTAAGTTACATTAGCAGAAGGTGGTGAGCAAATGGGCAAGGAACTAGTGACATTAATCCTGTGCTGTTAATCACTTCCAGAGACATTAAACTCGGAATATTAAAACTGAAATAACATTTAGAACTTGTTAAAGGTCAGCGCTTAAGATGATATAAAGGCACTGTGGCAGCATGACTAACAGCTGTGGATGTGAGTGGTGGTACAGCATCTCCTGAGGAGGAAATATAGTTTCATCTGGTGGTAACTGGGAAGGTTCATAAAGGAGATGCAGACTCAGTAGTCTTCAGACCTTTCTTAAGTAGGAAGAGTAAAATGTGTAACGTTTTCTTCAACACAAGTAGAGGCCCTTTTGCTGTCTTTCCCACTAAAAGTAAGCTCACTCCATGCAGTCACTAAGGGATGACTGAATTACAGATGACATTGTTATATGGCTCTAATGGTAACTTCCACTTGTACAGTTTATATCTATTTTTTGTTTTGTTTAAGAAACTGAATGTGCATTTGAAAGCAATTGACGTTAATACAGTATGCCTTCAGGCAAACATCATTCCCTGCTGTTGTGCTTTCAAACAGCCCAGCTATTGTTTGAAGTTAGTCACTGAAACAGTTGGACTCTGTCTGGCGTTATGGGTGTGTGATCGTTACAAAATGGTAAAGAATTTTCTGACAGTTTTGGTTCAATCTGTTTTCACTTTGAACTGGCACTTGCCAATGAAGAATTTCATTTCTTTCCTCTTTGGTAGTTGACTGAGTTATCTCTGTAAATGATTTTGTTTATTTTTAGCTTTTTTTTTTTCCAGATTCAGTCTGTTACTGGTTTTATCCCTGCCCCATCCACATAACAATGTTTCCAGCTAATGGGAGGATGCAGTGGAGGAATGACATTACTGTTTACTTTGATAAGAAGGAGCCTTGCTTTTATTACCAACTAATCAAATGGTAGGTGGCAGCTAATGGTGATTATAATTAAGCTTTCAAACTGCCATCTTTTTTCTAGAAGCACTGTATGTTGAGAGAACTAAGCTGTCCTCTCTTTAGGGCAAAAGTGTTTTTTCCTTGTTCTGTTATAGTAACTCATCAGCTGTTTCACTGTGAAGTGAAAGTTATCAAACTGTTTATAGTAGCTATTTTCCCATTCTATTTTAAGTGTCTGGCTCTTAAAATAGATAAACTAAAAAATAAATAAATAACTGAACTCAGTTATTTATCCCTTCATAATTTAGCATTACTGACTGAATTAAAATTGCTTAATTTTAAATGGGCTGTATCCCCCAGGCCGTGCCCTCCGACCAAACTTCTGCAGTTTTACCTCAGTAACAATTGTGTGATAATAAATGTCACGTTAATGGCAGATTGTGCCCCATCTTTGCATAGGTGTAAGTTTACAGGAAATCCATTTGGTTTGGTGAATTCATTCCAGTTAGATGGCAGCTGAGAGTGGTCTCTTCCTTTTGGGGCTAAGTTCCAAATATTGATGCATAATCAACAAATCCCATTGAAGACCGAGTTACTCAAGGTTGGGCAATGCTAACCTTGTACTTTGCTAATCATGTCCTTTGCATGCAAAAATATTTTTTTTGCTTCTCTTTGAAACTCCTAAGAGAAAGGCAGAAGTGTGTGAGGGTGCCTGCTGGCTTCATCCTGACAGAAGAACAGGACAGGAGTAAACTGCTGCTCATTCTGGGGCTTGCTGCTCCGCCTGGCAGATGCAGGCTCGCTCCGGGAGGTCACACGTACGGGCGGGCAGGCTGTCCTAACAGCGGAGCTTTCTCTTCCTCGGGAGCAGATGATTGCATAGAAACAATACCTTGCTTTCCCCACTTGGTGATGAAGACTGACAGTTTGTAGGAGATGAGTCAAAGGTTACTGATGAGAAGATCCATCCAGATAATTGCTGTAATTGCACCCCGAGGATGCAGCTCCTATGACAAAGCATTAGGCAGCGATTCTGTTTGTAAATATATACTTGACAGTGAACTTCATCCTATGCCTTAAATCAAGAAAGATCCTTCAAGAGATGTAAATGGAGAAAGTTCTCTTTTGACTTTTCCTTAATCCAACTATATTTTCTTTTGTTGGCCAGTGATTACAAAATAGTCCCATTCTGAAACAGAGAAGTAGTTGTGATTTAAACATAAAAATACCCTTTAGTGTTAATGAATACAGTAGCTGCTGTTATTTCACAACAAATACCATTAAGCAGCATGAATGAGTGAATATACATAATTTGCCATATTTAATTGGAGAGCACATCTTTTTCTTACAGTTATTGGTTCATTCTTCTTGAATTTGTCCATAACTTTACAATTAAATACAAAAATCTTTTCTGTTGGAGAGTGAACAGTTACAGACAAGACACTAGCAGCACCCCTGCCACAAAATTAGCTCTTTATTCCACCCCTTCACAAGGCACAGAAATCAGCAATGCTAAAGCATTAGGATGCAAATTTATATTGGGGAATGAGAGGCAATGAAAGCACATCAAATTTCTCAGCATGTCAATAGTTGCTATTAAATAAATGCTCAATTGTCGTGAGCTAGAACTAAAAAATGAGTTTCATAACAGCTAGGTAGCAATTTTAGATATTGTGGCCCTAGCTTCTTAAGCTTGTAAATGAGAGGGAGGCGAAAACATTTGGGTTTTCTAGAAAACACACAAGTAATTTTAAAGGTATTTATGTGTCTTAAAATGGATTAAAATATAAATGTAACTCTCAGAAGCATCAATGGCTCGGTCTGTGGCAGGGGTGGGTGGTGCTCAGGTATCTGGTGGTGTTTCCAGGTGAACAAAGTCTTGTGTGCTCCAGCCTGTTTGTGACTGCACTTGGTATGAAAGCAAGCCTGAATTTGAGAACAGCCACTATTTAATAGGTGTAGACAAAGCTGCTTGCTGTAACATCCATTGAGATAATTGATGAAAGATTAATTTTCATTTTTCATAATTCAGGTTGTTCTGTGGTTGTTTATGAACCCAGTAAAAGTCCCTCTAAGACTTTGAAAAAAATGAGATTCATTATCAAATCCTGTTAGAAACTGAAATTGTTTTGGTTTTTAAGTGCTCTGACTTGAGAATATATCTTGCCTGAATACAAGGGTACTCTTGCTTAATAAAGAAGTAACTTACATAAGTTCTTGTGGTGCATGATACAGAGCCCATTAGCAAGGAAGTGAGGAAGTGGTGAAATTTGTTCTGTTCTAGCCCACGCTCTCTGGAACATGCATCTGGCCTGGGAAACAGCACAAACTGGGCACAGAAGTATATTTATTTACATTTACCATAGAACTCAGCTGTTAGGAATGTCTTTTCTTTTTGAATGTGACTCAGTATTTTATGACTATATACTTAGAAATTGTAAATAGTATTGATCACTGACAGCAGTCTGTTCCTTGCAGCGAAGACTTTTTAGATTAACTGTTGGTTCTGAGCTTATATTCATGCCTTATAAAGGATAAAAAAATAATGACATCATTTTATGCTACTTTGTAGCGTTACGAAACAAGGCCAGTCTCATGCTCCTTACTGGGTAGGACTGAAATCCAAGAGCTTTGTGGTTGCATTGCTGAGTGCAACCACGGAAATAAGTAACACCGTAATCTGTCAGCCCAGCCCTTGGCACTTAGGGTTTAATTACATGAAGAAGAAGAAACCTTAAATAGGGGTTGTGCCCACCAAGAAGGGGTTAAAATGGCAGGAACTAACTCAAATACAAAAATTAGGTTGTGTTTTTTTTACCTCAGACAACAGTTTATGTTTGAATGTTGCATATACCACAGAACACTTCCTATTTTGATAGACTGTTTCTTTGCCCATGGGGGAATTTTGTCTTCTCTCTCTCTCTTATTTTTTTTTCTTTTTTTTTTTTTTTACCACAGGTCCAAGGGATTGGAAGCAAAATGTCTGTTTTCTGAAAGAAGTTATAATGTTTGTTTTCTGACAAAACCAGAAAGAACCCTGATTAGCCAGCCGTTAGTGAGGAAGGTGGGTGCGCATCCAGCCCTGCCTGTGACCTTGCTTATTTACAGCCGTTCACGTTGGCCGTTCAGGCTGTGCCGTGCTGTGTATCGGTTTTCTATGGTTACCAGAAGCTGACAGAATAAAGAAGTGTGGGGGTAACCTTGTGCTGCTTTAAACAAAGACTTGTTCCTCTCCAGTGCACTCCGGGGCTGGTTTGCATGTTGAGGCATGCTCCTTGCCTGCCGACACTCACACAAAGGCGAGGGGAGAACACCATTTTCTGGGAACTGCTCTATTTTATTTTATTTGCTGTTATTTCCCCCTTCATAGACTTTTCTGCTCAAACTCAAAGAAAGCGTGCTAGGAAGAACGAGTCCCTGTGTCTAAAGTATGTGCCAGTGTAGGTATTATGATAATAAAGCTTTATTGCAATTTATTTAGTCAGTTTTCTTTTTTGTTCAGTTAAATTGCTGTGAGACTTTTCACACTGATGAAGGCTGCAGTATTAGAGACGTGGTGGTTTGGTTTACATCATATAACTCTCACACAAATATTAATTTAAACTTGTGTTTACTATTATGAAATAAGTAGGTAGTAACACAGTCATAAGAAAAATTGTGCCAACATAGATTAGTACATTTAGAATTAGATTAGTACAAATTGTTTATAGGTTTCAGACTCCATTTACAGTCGAATATGCATGCAATCTGTAAAATTCAATTATTCCCCGCTTACTCTGCTAGAAATTCCCTTAAAATAACAAATGTGTAGTTCAAAACAGAATTTTACATTCTTCATATTAGTTCAATAGCATAACAGTAGTTTGATATTATGGTCATTTAGTTTATTCCTTTTGCAACTTATTCAGCAAAATGTGTAACAGTACTTTGTACCTATCGTATATCTTGGTATTTAATTCACTCAGTGTCTGTAATTCAGATACTCTTGAAAGTTTCCCCAAAGCTCTTGCTCCTGGGAAACTAACAGACTTACAACACCAAACCTGTCTGCCACTACTACAAGCTATTTGATGAGAAACTTGGAAAAAAAATCTTCTTGAAATACAGTATAAGAGAACTGCAAAAATCAGAGACTGTCTTCTTGAGACAACTGCTGCACAGGAGCTCTGGCAGCTATTTTTGCTGGGAGTGCTTTGAGTAGAAGACAAACATGGTCAAATTAGCTAGAATGTTGGAAGTTCAGTCAAGGATACTGCCTTAAATAGTTCACCCAGAAAAGGACAAAGCTTTCTTAGGGCAGCCCCTTCAGAATTCCAGTTGCAGTAACAATTTTTAATAAGTAAATATCAAATATAGTAATTTTTCTGTGGTTTTGTTTTACAACATACTCATGTTCTGAGGTCAAATACAGCCCTATGAAAAACTCACTAATGCAAAAATATATAGCTGAGAGTAGACCTTGATTAATATTGTTGTTTTCCTATGCTAGGTTATATTTTTTCCTATTCATGGTAATAGGTCACATAGCTGGAAAAAAAGGATGATAACAAGATCCTTAAATTTAAAGGAAAATGTGTTCATTATTGGGCTTCTTTTACTGTGAGATTGTTTTTACTTCTTGACAAATACCTGCTATTTGACCTTCTCTGGGCTATGATAATATTGACCTAAAGAACACAGGAGATTATCTTCCAATGTAGGAATAAAATTCAATATTTACTCTTAAATATTTTTGTATTCATTCTTGTTCGGTTGTGAGGAAAACAGGGAGGAGTGAGGTTGCAGTGCAAGCTGCTGAACAAGAAAGCATTGAAGCTGTTGTAGGTGTAGGCCCTCATTCATTAAAGTCAGTTCAGGCTTGTTCAGGAGGCCACAGAAGTTGTCTGGAACATCTACCTGTGCTTAGGGACAAAGGAGCATTTCCAGAGGACAGCAGCAACCTGGAAGTTTTCAAGTGCAGTTGGACAGGGTGCTTGATAATCTCATCAAGCCTCCCTTTCCCAAGGATGGTTGGACCAGGTGATGGGTTGAGGTCTCTTCCAACCTGGCCTGCCCTGTGATGCTGTGGTTCATTTTTGCTTTTCAAAGGCAGTCTAGTGTTTTTTGATGTGCTGCTTTATGTTACAAGCATATCAGAGCTCAATTTTGGAAGCTTTGGACAGCTGGTTAGAGGTGGCCGTTGTGAGAGAGGTTGGGAATATCCTTCTGTTGCCAGGAAATTCAGGTAGTTTGAGCTTGAGATAGGTGTGTGCTGGCAGGCTGCAAAGGGCTGACCCTTCTTTTTCACCCCTCAGATGTTCATTTTGGCCTGCTGGTTGCCATTAGACTTCAGCATTTTGGGTCAGATTTGGAGGGGAATATTATTGTGTCTGATGCTGGACATCCTTATTCTTCTCTTCTGGTGCTCTCTCAGGTGAAATGGTCACCTACCAGCCCATCTTCTGGCTCAGATATTCCATGCTAGCTTGTCCCTGCTTCTCACATACATGTTCCCTGCTGTGCCACTTCTACAGCCAACATACACATGCCTGACACTGCGAATATTCAGCCTTTTTCTTGATCATTCCTGTTCTCTCATCTCAAATCCCTTCAGCTGCCACAAAAGCTTTACAGAAGTTCCAGTCTCTCCCAAAATGCCGTATGTGTGGGTGCAACATCTGTTAATCAACCTTTGCAGGCACAGACCAGTGTCTAACCATGTGGGCAGACAGTGGCTCTACTCAGCCCACTTGTATAAAAGAATAATTTTCAAATGCCCGAAGCAGAAACAATTCTGTGGATCAGTTGTGGCGACCCCTTTGCAAACGCAGCCCCTCGCTGTGGTTTTACGTTGGTCCCAGCAAAGGGTTAACGTGGGCTGTGCACAGCCAGTCCCCGTACTGCCTCTGCTAGAGAAACATTAATTATAGAGAGCCCTACGGGTTCAGAGCAGCTAAAAAGGCTGAGTAGTATTTAAAACCAAGACAGTCAAATAACTGGTTAGATCTGATCTCTAATAAATTACGGTGTTCTGATGATAAAATTCAGCAAGAGTGTGACAGTCAGATGGGGAGGTTGGCAGCAAAAGTTTTAAAAATAAATAGTCTTAAATTGCAGGGAATTACAGCAAGCAGCTCCTTGGAGTTATTTTTCTCCGTGCATTGTGTGTCTGAGAAGGCAGGCAGCCTGCTGGCAAGCTTTTGACCTTTTGTGTGTGAAATGAAATATGCAGGTGCAATAGTGTGAATGCACAACGGGTGACAGTGACTTTCAGCTGCGGGTTTGTGCACTGAGGGCCCCACAGAGCTGCCAGGCTGCTCCAGATTAGCCCCATTATGCTTGAGATAAACACGGTGAGAGGCTCTGGCTGTAAAGGATTGCAGAATAGGTGTGCTTCCTACGTATATTCTTGTATTCAAAACCTGTAAATCAGCCAATGGAAGACTTGTTTCAAATTATCTTGCTGATAACTGAGCTGATTCTCATATTTTCCTATTCATATTTCAGTCTGGAGTAACTCTTCTCAGAGCAGTTGAACATTTAGCTCAGCATTTGAACATTTAGCTCAGCATTTGAACATTTAGCTCAGCATTTGAACATTGCTGCAACCGTGAGCTCACTCCCAGTTTCCTGTGTGAAAGGAAATCCCTACCTGCATGATACAGACTTCTTCTTCTCTGTGTAATTGTATCTGAAGAAAACCAGGACAAATTTATACCAAGACCTTTTAAAGTTCCTTTGACCACAGTATTTGAGCAGCTCATCATCTTTGATGTACTTTTCATCACAAAAAGCCCCTGTGAAATTGGGGAAGCATTATTGCCTTTTTTTGGGTGATTTTGGAGCTGATGCAGTGTAAGACAGACTTACTCTCTAGAGAAGTTTATGGGAGAAAAAGCCATGCCAAGCTGTAGGCTGACGCAGCAGCATTTTTTTCTCATGATATCTTTCTCACAGCAAGCAAAATATAGGGATGTTTTAACGGGGGAAAAAAAAAGGGTTAGCTGTTATTCTGATGTTTCCTTGCTATCCTGAAAGTTTCACATGAGATTCTTTCTGCATGGAGGATAAGTTTTCTGTCATTTTTGCTTTGTAGCATCAATGTTGCTTGGCTCATCCTAAATTGTCATCTGTCTCTTTTTTTATGTGAAAAATATAATGATTTTTTTTTCCCCAAGACAAATTTTAAAGATTAAACTATACCAGATTAAACAAATATCCCATGTAGCTTGTATTATTACACTCTTAGCCTTAAAGAAACATTATTTACTTGATTCTAAATGATTTATGTTTAAGAGGAAAAAAGATAGATCACATTTAGAACCAAATTTTAGCTTCCATGTTCTTATCAAAATACTGTTTTAAAAAAATTAAAGGAGACATTTTTGGAAGCCTAAATAACCTATGTAGAGAAATTTGTATTCTTGTCTAGGTTTTTCAGCTAAACCCAGTTCTAACTATTATCTGCTGGTGGCACCATTACACCAGAAGAATTTAATCTCCAAGTCTTAAACAGAAAAAAAGCCACAGATGACACCTTTCAATCTGATTTAATGGAAAAATGTAATTTTTAAAAATTTCTCCGTGTGGGTTAGACTATTTAGCTTATTGTCTGCCCTTCTCAACAACAGACATTATGAAAACAGGTGATTGCAGCAGATTTTGGACTGAGCATGGCAACATGGCTCCAACAGTTAATAAGGAAAGGAAGAACGAAGACTTGTGGAGCTGAATGTAGATATTAGATTTTTACATGAAATGCATGTGATATTGCTGAAATCCAGCAAGAGCCAATGCCTTGAGATTCTGGCTGTCCTGTCAGGACAGGACTCTTTTAGATACAGCAGGGTTTCAGGGTTGACCATAGTCTACACCAGTGAGCTTCAGAGAGGACCAGCTCAGACAAAGAACTGCAGCACTCTGTCAAACAAAGGTCCACATCCACAGCAGCTGGAGAGAGGGACATCAGCAGCTGGAGAGAGGGACATCAGCAGCTGGAGAGAGGGACATCAGCAGCTGGAGAGAGGGACATCAGCAGCTGGCAAGGCTTTGGCTATCTCTACCCATATGTTAAAATTGCTGCCTTAGAGCTCCAAGAGCTGTTAACTCTGGAAGCACCACTCACTTCCACCCCCAGTGCTCCGGGCTGCTCAGTGCCCCCTTTAAACAGCAGCAGAGCCTGGACCCTGTCCTCACTTACAAAGCCTCCTGTGAATATGGCATTTTGATGCCATGGGGCCTTTGTGGGTGACTTTCAAAGAAATCAGCTGAATAAGGAACCTAATGGTGAGGTAACAGGGAAGGAAATTGTCTGGCAGTGTCGCCTAAAGTGGGTGATCCTTTATGCAATCTTACCCTGTTTTCTTCCTGCATCAGAAGTCTTTCTACACTGAGTTTCTTTCTGTCTTTCTGTCTGTCTGTCTTTCTGTCTTTCTGTCTTTCTGTCTGTCTTTCTTTGCTAAATAGATAAAAAGAACCTTGGAATTTGGTTCATCTTTTGGATGCTGATGATTATTCTCTGACACTTGGCGTTTCTAATTGTAAGTGGGTAGGAACAAGGCCCTTAATCTTATATCTCCTCTATATTTTGACAAGGGTTTGGTTTGTGGTATGATCTATTGATAGAAAGCTTCCTGGTAGCTCTTAGTTTGCTACAGAATGACTGAACACAGGTATACTAGCTTTTGTCTGTGGAGTAACCACAACCCTTTGTTTTTGTTGGCAGCTAAAATACAGCTGATTCTGTTTTATTCACAAGCTTATACTTGTGTGAAAGATCTATGGACTGAAAAAAAGACCATTTTTGAAATATATCCGTTGTGTTTGTATGTGCAGAGAGGTGCAGGGGTTTTTGGTTTTTTTATATAACACTGTACATTCAGAATATTTGAATACAGCTTATATCCACTCTATACATTGTAGCTGCATATATGTATATGTATTTAATGACTGCACCAAATCTTTCTGCTACCTTAAGTTTAATTTTTAAAGATGATATGGGTTGCTGCAGTTGTCCTGTTGTTAATGTTAGTGGTGTTTACCTTGCCTGTGATACTCCTCTCTACAGATCTGCTGTTGGCCACTGCTGGGAGCAGGTTACTGTGTTTGGTGGCTCCTCCTCCAGCTGATGAATGGCAGCAGTTGGTAGTTAAATAGTTATTTTCTGTACACTTTTTCTTTGCAGAAATATATTACAGGAAGTGTTTTGGATGTACATTTTGCATGTGTTTAGTAGTTGCTCGGTTTCCTGAATCTGCATTTCCTTTGTTTCTACATTCCTTTTCTGACTTGGACAAAAATTCTGAGGTGTGAAAATATATATACTGACTTTATACTCTCTATTTCATTTATTTCACTGAGCTTTTCCTAATCCTTCCTGCAATTTCCTAGACTTTTTTCATTATTGATAGATATCTTTAGGAGACAATTATATACCACAGTACACAGCTTGGTTTCTCCCGTGGCTTCACTTCCAACACATGGAGTGGTAGGTATCTCTTCACACAGGTTTCTTCTAACTTTAGTTTTTAGCTTACTGCTATGAAGATGGAAAACTTTTAGTAGTTACCTAAATTAATCTTTCTCCTTCCTAGAAGACACAAAAACTTCCAATTAAATACATAATGTATTCTATTAATTCTGTTTCTTACAAGGAACTCATTACTGTAGTCTTCTTCCTTTACTCAGACATGGGAGGATCACATAACACTTCAGACCGTTGTGAATGTCCTTATCCATGGCACATGATCTTCTGTGTGTTAGGATTAAATGAGAGAGAAAATTAGGCAGTTTATAAATCCTGTTATAAACCCCAGTAATTTTATTTTCCCCTCAATTTTAGAAGATACAAATCCATCCCATGTTGCTCCCTCCTTCTCATGGTTAATGTTGCTTTATATCTTGGCAGCAGTAATTTGTGCAAGACATATTGCTTATAGGACAGTGCCTAAAAATATTTCAAAAGGTCGCTGCACATCAGACAGAACTCGGTGCTTGTTCCAGCCGCTCGCTCTGAGCTCTGCAGGTCTCTGTTAATATTAATGGTGTATATTTTAAACAGTTCATGTTTTAAAAATAAGCTTCACAAACATGCAGTGATGAACAGTTGTAAGCCCTGGGACTGGATAGTGGAGGTCAGATCTTCACTGATGATTTTAGGCATAAATGTTTGCTGTTCTCATTAACTTCAGGGTTTGTGAGTTAGAGCCATATTATGCGTAGGCTTCCAGGGAAGGGGGGTGTATTTCCACACTCACCGTATCCAAAAATACCAGTGAAATAAAAATAGTAACAAGGATGTATAAAGTTCCAGGAAGATTCAGAGCTAATAATTTGCACAAACATTCACCATAATTGTGCTTATAATAGTAACAATGCAGACAGAACATGGGAAAGGTCTGCTGCGAGATCAGCCCACATTCCCTACGTGCTCAGAAGTTGAGCTGCTGTGGGGAGGTAAATGTCCAACCCCAACAGCCTCCTGCTCCTCTCTGCCTGCCTTGATCATAGAACTAAAGAATCATCGAATGGTTTGGGTTGGAAGGGACCATAAAGCTCATCCAGTTCCAACCTCCCTGCCATGAGCAGGGACACCTTCCACTAGACCAGGTTGCTTAAAGCCTCATCCAGCCTGGCCTTGAACACTTCCAGGAAAGGGACATCCATGATGCTCTTTTCAGGTGAACATTATCTAAAAATTACATTTTTATTTAAAACCCCCCCTGATTCTGATACTTTTAGATGGTTCCAGAGAAAATACTGCAATATTTGAAAGGCTATATCAGTATTAAACAAAGAAACCCTGACACCTGGACACCATTCCCATCAAGGCCATCTCACTCTAGTGTGCTTGGCTTGTTTTGTAATTTATCCTTAATAAGTAAATGTTGAAAATGTCTTGTTCTTGCTTTGCATCAAAGGCAATGGGGCTGTACATGTACATCATTGTTCATAATGTGACTGCTGCATGGCAGTGTACAAACCAAATTTATATTCCTTTTGAGTATGGATTTTTTTTTAACTGATGCATAAATGTGTTTACAATGGTAATTATTCACACAAATTTTGAAGAAAAAAAGTGCTGAAAGTATGAAGTGTGGGGAAAGCGACAGCTTCCAGACCTTCCAAGTCTGGAAGGTGATGCTGTGTAGGTAAAGTCATTTCAGAAATTCTTTACATGTTGAGTTTATTAAGATAAATATTAATTATCTTTTGAAAGAAAGGTTGAGGTAGAAGATATGGGGTAGTTGCCCAGAAAATGGTTTGAAAGGAAGCAATGTGCACATGTTGACATTTCCTGCTTTTACATCAATTTTTTTTTTAAATAACTTATGAAATAGCCTTGAGTGGAATAATTGTGTTTGTTAGTGTGGTGTGAAGACAAGCATTTCCAGCATCTCAGAAGGGCTGTCTTGCACTGTACCCGTCTTCTGTTGTGTTTGTCCACCCCTGTTCATCTCTGCCCAACACATGGTTTTATTTTGCTTCTGAGAAAGCAAGATGTCATGACTTGAACAAAAATTGAACAGCATCTTTTATGTGCCATGTGTGCAGCCTTTTCCACCTAGAGAGGTTACATGTGAGTAGGACTTTGACCACTTTCCCATGCCTGGCCACTGGAGGTGGAAAGTCATTGTCCCTGCTTGCCCAGGGCACAGGTTTCATCTGTGTCTTCCTCTGAGCACGTTACAATTCATCAGCTCATTCCCACTCTCCCCACCTGAGAATCAGATCCATGAAGCAGATTTGGGATGGGAGGACATCACTAGATTGAAGGCCAGGGAATATCATCCTCCCTCATCCCTCCTGGTATCCATCCAGGTAATCCTGCCCCATGTGCTGGATGTGTTTGACCTCTCTGCTCCCAAGAGACCCCCTGGATTTTCACTGCTAGAATCCCAGTTCCCACCCTGAGCATCCCCCTCCGAAGCATCCTGTAACTCAGCAAATAACGTTCTGCTGTCTTTTCTAAGTAACATTCAAACATGTGTTTCATATGGAGATGCTGATGGACAGCAACATCTGCTGCTCCCAGCCAGCTCATAAACTCTTATTTGGACTGTAATTACTTTGTTGGCTGTGACCTGTGTCCTGTGTTTGTCCACTATCTATTGCCGTCAGGTCTTCGTCGTCTACAAACTGCCCATTATGCAGTGATAATAATTAAATCTCCCTTGCACCAGGCAGGTCTGAGCAGTGCAAGAAGGGCCCTCCTTGTCCCTGCAGCTGCCAGAGAAGATGCAGCTTGTAATGATGCCTTAATCACCTGCCTGCTAGACAATGGCTGGGACCACCTATTTGTTTCCAACAAGCTATTTTAGCAGCTGTCAGATGCTAATGGCTTTCAGCTGCTGACAACCTGTGCCCTATGCAAACCAGGGCACATATCATGGAAATGTGCATAAATATTCATGTGGGACTAACAAAACCAAAATTGCAAGCCTGGTTATCAGAGCTCTTGCATTAGTATATTGTAGCTGGTCCTGCTGTGTTGGTTTTAGCATGATGAATGCAGGGGGATGTTCTGCAGTAATGTCCTTTTTATGTTTGTGAGAAAAATCCAGTGAAGGCAGTTGGGGTTGCAGGGGCACATGAGTAAGAGCAGGATTTGTGTCCCTGCATCATGCAGGCAGCTCTAGATCAGCACTGCTATCTGTCCTGGTTGATGCACTGAAACTTGGGCATGGAGAGAGGGCTTGCTCTGTTTAATCAAACTGTTTGCATTTCTCTTCTGAGCCTGTATATGAAGAATTAAAAGTCTCTCACTAGATCTGTGCTAGATGCTTAAGGAACACAAGAACCCGGTGACTGAGTTCAGTGGTTTACTTTTTAAGTTAATGAAGTAATTTCAAGAACAGGATAATATCTGATCTGGTCAAGACTTTCTGATTTCCCACCATTCTAGCACCCTGAAGCCTCAAAGCTTTGACATCAAAACAGAAACACTGTGAATAAGTCTCTTCAGACTGACGGTTTTACAAATGAATTCTGTCAATGTGTCTGCATGGAATTATTTTTAAAATATTTTGTTTGTAATGTGTTTTTATTTTCCTTAGCAGATTCTGGATAGCCCTGCTGAGAGGAGAGACTCGGATTAAAGCACTCGATGGGGATGGCAAAGATTCTGTAACAACAGTCGATGGAAAAGCCTGATGGTCCTCTTGGAATTCTGCCTTGGTAGGTCCCTATAAGGCATATAAGAAGCCAGTGAGATGCATTTGCTCATGTTTCTCTACCCTATCAGTTATTTGCAGTAACATTCAAAATCTGTAAAGGGTTTTTGATCAGTCTGCTGTAAAAGTAATTGATTTTTGGTAGACTAGTAAAGCTGTCTTTATATATCCCTTCCATCTTTTACCTCTACTGCACAGAGTGAAGTTTACCTTTAAAAATCACTAAAAAGTTTCTGGTTTTAGGATTGCCTAGAAAGGTGCAGAGCTGGACAGGGATTAAAGAATCAGTCCTGCAAACTGTTAGAACACAACTGATTTTACTTATGAGAGCTTTAGTGGGAAAAATTTCTGCTGAGGTTTGATTGCAGTCTGATTCTCATATGCACTGACTGACACAGGCTGCTAGAAGTGGGTAGAATTCAGTCATCAGTGGGACTCCCCACACGAGGAAAGTTTCTTGGGTGTATGTGAACAAGACAGGCTTTATAAAAGCATCTAGTTAATTAGCTTCATCTAAATGTGAAAATAATTATAAATTGTTGCTGGTGCTTTAATTCCCTTGCACAACTATCCATATAGACTGTGTATATATTTTTTGTGGTGAAGAGGTCTTGTGAAAATAAAGTTAATTGTGTTTCAGATAAAGAAGGTTATTTTAGTTAGAAATTGTTGTTATAATAGTTACACAAAAGGATTCAAATATTCTGTAATTTGGCATGAATAAAATATTAAAAGATACAGGTGTTGCTCATGAACCATCAAAGACTTTTCCACTGCCACCGTATTTTATTAAAATGAAAAGAAGAAGAGAAAAGAAAAAAAAACAGAGCCATGTGCTAATCCTTTCCTTTGTTGCTTAAGGGAAATTTCAGTATAAAGTAGCAATTTCCATATCATTTGAATAGCAGTTGCAACCCATTGATGTTTAAAGTAAAATGTGCAACTACTATAATCAGCAAAACAGATGCAAACGTCTGTCTTCAAATGTAGCTCCCTACTTGCTGTCTCAATTAGATTTAGAGGGGAAAACTTGATCAGATAATTAAAAACATAGAAGCTAATTTTTTTTCCTTTCTTTCATAGTAATAGTTTGTTCAAAAGCAGGCTGGAGAGAGCTTGGCTGGATGCAGCAGCAGCGTGAGCGAGGGTCCGCGCAGCACCGCGGCCAGCCCTCCCTGCGGGGCCACAGCCTGCGCCGCGTCGGAGGTGGGAAAGGGACACATCTCCTACCACTGCCTGACCCTTCTCCTGCCCCTGGGGACAGGAATGGCCTTTTGGTTCTGTTTACACCCAGTGGCATCCCTGTGCAAGTCTCTGTACATTTTTGTAAATAAGCAATAACAAAAATAAATGACATTTAGCATTTGGATCGCAGCTCAGTGGTTTTGTTTGCGCAGGGTGCAGTGTAGCAGGTTGGATAAAATCCTGCTGAACTCCCTGAGCTCTGCCATCCCAGGCTTTGGGTGGATGAGCCACTCCTCAGAGTGCTTTTTAACTCTAAAAAAAATTTGTAGTGATGTGAAGAAGGAGTTTACTTTATCCTTTGCTTTTCCAAACAGAGAACACATGTTGATGGTGCTTTTCTCTGCATGGTGGATCTGAGCTGCTGGCGTAACAACCAGGGCCAGCTAGGGATTTCCATCAGAATGATTTCTGACTGAAACTGCCCTTGTTTGAGAAGGGAAAGCTTCTCAGGAAAAAACTTGGGTTTTGAGCAAATTAAACTTCAACTTCTGGTAGCTGAATGAAGCTGATGACAGCTTGGCTATTCACCTTAGCAGTTTCTGTAAGGTGTCTGCTGGTAACACCCCTCTTGTGTCTGGGTGTAGAATGAACATGAAATGGAATAGTCTTCCCAAACAGGTTGCTGATGGGATGAGAAACTCTGCCTTATTTCTTCTAAAACACTTTCCTGGAAAAAGACTGTATATTTTTTTAATTAGTATTTTTTCCTGATCAGGAGACATCTTATGGAAGAGGATTTCCATCTTGTGGTCAGCTGTGGTAATAAAACACTCCTGCTGGGTTCTTTTAATAGTGAAAGAAAATGGTTTTAATAAGGAAGAATGCAAATCTGTTGTAGTTCTTTGTGAAGATAAACGTTGAAGACCTCACAAAGTCTGCTTGCGTTTGTACTTGACCATGTCTACCTATTAGGAGGTAAAAATGTTTCAGGATTAGCCCCATTTAGAAAGTCCTCTTTAGAACAAAACAGAATTGGAAAAGGTATAATATAAACTATTTGTGACAGAACATTAAATTTTGACAGATTATACGGTATGATGGCCTCAGGAGCCGTGCACAGGAGCCCAGACTCAGAATGATTTGTAGCCTGAGTGGAAAAGGGGCAATTACTCCTGAACTTCTGGGAAAATTTCTATTCAGAGCCAAATATTGTTGCTTGGATTTTTTTCTATTCCAGGATGGCTCTCAGGCTCAGTACAACATCGTCATAACTTCATGCAGATATTTGTTCTTCAGGACAAATTTTGAAACTCATGATCCAATCTTGAAATAGTAAAATGCTGCAGGGTTAAGTGCTGGAGTTCACTGGAAAATCTGCTCACTTCAGTGGGAAAGATTTTTAACATATTAAAACGAAAACAAATTTGGAAAGGTTATTTTAAATATTAAGAACTGTGACTGAAGGGCAGAGCTGTGTGTGCTGGCGAAGTTTAGTGCTGCTGGCATTCAGGATCCAGTGCAGGTTGTCTCTCCAGTGTCCTTTAAATGATCTCTGTGTCCAAGCTACAAATACAGGTGAGGCTGTTAAAGAGGAATAATTTGGTTCTGATGTTTAATCCTTACCTTATTTGTCCAGTTGTGCACTGTGATGTTTGTGATGCCACCACTGATTGCACTGAAGATATGCTGACTTCAGTGAGAGCAAGACCAGCCCTGAATATTTATAAGGGAGTTAAATAAGATCTCAGATCAAATTCTTATAGATACATGTAAGAACTTTATAAGTTTTTATTTTGAGGGCTTGTAACTAAAGGAGATGTTCAGTGTGTTCCTTAGTGGGTGCCAAAAAGCTTATTTTCAGAAGTGTCTGAGTCTCGGGGAAAGTCGATGGCTGCTATATTTAATCTGAACTTTATGCGCCTGCTGCTGAAATCAAGCCCTGTTCTTTTTGTAGGAAAAATGAGGAAAAAATACAGCATTTATGTGAAGAATCAGGAACCATACATATGACTTACATGACACAGTGAGATAGATTTTAAAGAAAAAGTTAATCAAAATTATCTGAGGTTGTGCTTTAAGCTACTGTAAGGAAAGTAGAAAATAAGAAAAATTTGTGAATTGCAGTATTTGAGAAATAGTTTCTGGGAAAACTTACAAAGTTTGCACATGGGCCTTGTTCTATTGGTAACTGCACTTGGTGGCAGCTTTTGCCATTGTCTTTACTGAAACAGGATCCAGTTTATTTTTTTTCTTCTTATATGGAAATACAAATCTGGGACCTTAGTCAGAAGAACACTTAAGGAGGAAAATACTTTGTCTTTTTATTAAAAAAAAAAAAAAAGGAATCTGAACTACTGGTTAGTTAAAAGCATTAAAAAGCACTCCCAAGAAAACCTTCCTTAAATCAAAAGATCTCTCATTTTCCTTTTAGGCCTTCCTGGAGAGGGCTGTGTTTATACCATTTATTTTAAGTGTGAAAACTTTACGTCAGATCAAACCATTAGCAACTCTCCAGGGAGCAAAGAGCGAAGTGCCCGGCATGGCTCGGGGCCGCCGTGAGGAAACACAGTTTCTACACTTTGCATTTCACCACAGGAAGCGAGCAATGAGGAGAAACAGGCAGAGAGAGAGCAGGGACGGGTCGTTTGGCAAGGAGGGGAGCGGTGGAGCCCTCCCGGGGTGGAAGGTGAGCTGGGCTCCCTGGGCATCCCCAGCCAACCCTTGTGACCAGGCGCCAGCAGTGAGGTGTGATGTGAATGATGCACCCAACAGGCCAGGCTGGCTGCAGTCCCCCGGGTCCCTCTCTGGTTTGGGGCTATTCTGTGAGTTGCAATATGTACAGGGATGGGTATTTCTTCTTTCAAAGTTCTGGGAGCTCATGCCCATGGTAAAGCCAAATTGGGATGCTTTGCTGAGCTTCCTGGTGAAGATGCTGGTTTGAGGGATGAATAACTTTTTTCTTCAGTTTACTGGATTACTTCCCTTCTCTGTTTTGAACTACTGAGTAATTATGTCCTTTGAAAAACTTTGCCTCATTTATCTGGTTCTTTGGACCTATAACGTTACCCAGTGCACTGTATTTGTGTCAGTGAAGAAGTGTTTTACTTGTCTGAAATTGCATTTACGTGTCTACTTGCTTGTATGGAGGTGAGATTTGCACACACACTTGTGTTTTCGTTTCTAAAGGTTTGCCCTGCTCAGTAATTGTACCCATGTAAGCTCTCAGGTATCCTGCAGTCCTGACAACAGTGGGTGGGCACCATCCTCCCTGCTTCTGCTATTTCCAGCCTTGGAGAGGACTATTTTGAGCAAGTTTTGGTTCCCACATCCTCAGCTCTTCAAACAGTGATGAGGAAAAGAAGTATGGGTGCTTTGGAGAGAGCTGACTGACCAAATGGCCTGTTGTTTTTTTCCTTTTATTACCAGATGCTAAGAAAAGTCTGAAGGAAGCTGTCGAGCACGGCTTGGTGGTGTTGCTTTCCATATAAATGGGTCACCAAAGAATGGCCTCGGAGGGGAGAGGTGGGAACAGCAGAGAGGTGTCCCAGGCAGGTATCAGCAGTGGCTTTCAAACAGACAGGGAAGCACTTGTGATGTGGGCTCTCCTGGGCATGATCTGTGCCAGGACACCTCTGGGGAGAGTTGCTCTTGCCTTGGAAGGGGCTCTCCTGGCTACTCCGCTTGGTTCCACTTGGACTTGGGAAGCCTGGTGTTTTGCAATCCCAGCACAGTGGAGATCAGGTGTCTTGATAAGTGATGGAGTTTGCTGTGCCTCAGAGCAGGGGTTTCACACACCCAACACCTCAGTTGTTTCTATGACCAAATATGATGTGGTTTTTTAGATTGGTTTTATTTTTTCTGTGACACTAGGCTGCCAGCTTTCAACAGCAGCATCCCAGAAATACTAGTTAATCACTAGTTTATTAGCTTATGGCCTTAGGCAAACCTGAAATCATTAACAGCCCATTTGTTGAGCTAATGACTCTTTTTTACTAGATGTATAATTTAATATATGGTAACTTTCATGCTTAATTATGCTCTTCAGAGCTTCTTTTGAAGGAATTTATTTTTCTGCATACATGTATACAAAAGAGTTGGGAGCTGGCTGGCTCTGCTTGCATGGTACTCTGTTAAAATCTAGATAGTTTATTTGAGAAGGTTTTAATTTAGATATGAGTATTTCCTACTTTGCTTGTTCTTTCAATATTTTTGTCTTTGAGTGTTTGAAAAATAAATAATGATGAATTATCAGCACATTTAAAATGGCATCATTTTCTGCCCCACTGTAGCTTGCTACATTGTTTTGTACAAGACGTAAACCCAAAGTCCTGATCAACAGGGCCATTGTGCCAGCAGTTTCCAAATGAATGCAAGTCTTGATCTCAGTGTCCTGGCTGCGCTCCAGCCTGGTTCACATTTTACTCAACGGCGAGTCCTGCTTCTGTTCTCACTAACTTCAGTGGGAACAGAGGCAGAGCACTGTGAAGTGCTGCTAATCCCACGTGCCATTTGCATGCAGCACATTCTGGGATCAGTTTGGATGAAAAAGGCTCTGGGTGTAAGATGTTTGTCGTTGGCATCTCAAATCCGGTGCTGTATCAGTGAAAGAAGGTTGACACTTTGTCTGTTGGGATCATTTTTTTTGAGCTAGGCAGCTGATTGAGAAAGATAAATTTGAATTGAGATAAAAATGAATTTGATTTTCTTTCTGTGAGCTCTAGTGTCCCCTTCATGGAGATTAAAAATTTCCTGGTACTGTTTTCAGCTCCACAGAGCAAGCAAAAGATAATCTCCTGCTTGGATATACTCACACTATTGCGATCCACTAATAGGATCGCCGTACAGTTTTGACTTAACAGGCACTGGGAGAGGATAATCCTGTTTATTCGGTCATCCAAAACACTGATGATCTGAGATAATCAGTGGGCCGAGAGCAGGGGAGGAGGAGGGATGTGTGGGGTTCTCTTTGCCTGGGTGGCTCATCTGGTCAGATGCTCAGTGCTGGGGAATGGCTTGATCTCATTACTGCAGCCCCGACAGAGCACGGGAGAGTACCCAAAACCTCCTCCTAACACAAGCCACTGAGAAGCCAACCTGACAAAATAACAGCGTTGGGCAGAGTCTGATCCAGATGTTGTGCTCAACGATTGTAAATTGTTCTTTTTGCAACTGATTTAATATAGAAGGACTCAGATAAGTGTCCAAATGGCCACACCAGCTACTCTGTACAAAATGCTTTGGCTACCAGGTGGCAGCGGTTGCATGGTAAATGGGTCATCTCCCCGGACTCACTCACGTTTGCAAAGTAAAGCTAATATCTTCTACCTTGATCCAAACTTGCTGAAAGTACATCCAGTGCCATTGTTGCTAGACACAAGACACTGGTTTTTCATAGGACATTGGGTATTTGTTAGTGGCCACTAGATCTCTGTGAGTGTGGGGGCACATTCTGCAAATCTCTCCCCAAAAAAACAGAACCTGTAAAAGACTTTCCCTGGTGACCTGGAGACACGCCTTGAACCTGGGGCGTACCAGATCCCTTGAGAGGGCACCTTAGTGAGCTTTCAGATTATTTTCTTTTACTATTCCTGTGATCATTAAAGCTTTCACACTTCATATTATATCCTAATCACTTGCCCATTAATTTATTGGCTTGGGTTTCTGTGAATTGTGTGTATTTAGTAGTCAATATTTTCCTATTGTAGATATTTTTGTATTTGTAACATTTAACTTTTACAGCTGACATGAGCCATGGATTAACTTCAAATAGTGATGTAGTCTTGTAAGCCTTATTTATGATCTCTGAGCTGTCATTTTCCAGATGACAGGTTTATAGTTTGGAAAGCCAGTAGCAATGGCTGAGCAATTGCTCGCTAGTCTTTATAACTAAAGCACTGTAGCTAGGTGCAACTGCTCACCATGGTGACACTTGCAAATATTGAACACACATAAAATGATTCATGGGACCCAGTATTATGCTTACTTTAATTAATATTTTACAAGATGCAAGCTTTATTTATCTTTCCAAATACGAGTGGATGTGGGGAGATGATCCAAAGGACAGAATGTTGCTATGTAAAATTTATAGGCACCCATTTTTGTGTGCTTGTTTTTAAAATATTTTTTTTTAAAATATTTTTTCTTCTTTCTCTGCTGGCAGGTGTTCAGGGCCCTGCAAGTGGCTCCTGTGTGTATGTTGAGATGAGCTCTGAAAAGTGGCATTCTTTCCTGCCTTCCTTCCTCTTTTTGCCTTTCCTGTGTGCTTCCTGAACGTGCTTTAGGATACCTTGTGCAGAGGGCACCGTGCTGTGGCACAGCCCCAGTGAGAGGTGCACAGCATCACTCATGACCTCCTGTGCGCAAGCACTGATGCACCCTGACCCTTCAGACCCTTCAGGATTCATAGAATCAGAGTATTCTGGGTTGGAAGGGACCTTAAAGCTCATCCAGTCCCAACCCCCCTGCCATCAGCAGGGACACCTTCCACTAGACCAGGCTGCTCAAAGCCTCATCCAACCTGGCCGAGAACACTTCCAGGGAGGAGCAGCCACAGCTTCTCTGGGCAACCTGGGCCAGTGTCTCACCACCCTCACAGCAAATAATTTCTTCTTAATATCTAATCTAAACCTCCCCTCTTCCAGTTTAAAGCCATCACCCCTTGTTCTATCATTACTTGACCTTGTAAAAAGTCCCTCCCCAGCTTTCTCTGAAGAAAAACTGTTTCTCTATGCTTTGCTTTCTGTATAAATTTCCCATCTACAACTAAGATTTCCTTTTGTAATTTTTCCAACCATAACTATAAACAAGAAAAAATTATCAGATCTTTTAAACTCAAGAGCATTCTTCTGCAAGCAAGGAAAAGAAATGGCCCATCATTACCTGTTTGTCACATGGCTCCAAGAAGTGCCCATTAGTGTGTGTCCCGACCCCTTTATATAAAACTGAGAGCAATAAAGACACCAACAGCCCTTTTATTTGTCTATATTGAATCCTGCAGAGATAGCAAAGAAAAAATCCTGCTCTAACAAAATAATAAATTCCTCTTCATGTTAACATAAAATACCTTTACAATGATGAAAAGATTTGGGTTCACTCCAGTGTGGTTTTCCCTGTGTGGTTGGTTTTTGCATTTCTTTCAGCTTGCTCTTTGTAATCCATTTCCAGTTGGGCTTTTTTCTTTCCAAGTCTGACATATAGCATGATGTTACAAATCCTGGCCTGTGACAGCTTGAGGACTATGTTTATTTATTTATTTAGACAAAATCTCTTTCCTTCCAAGTCTATTTTAAATGCCATGGAAACATTCTCTTAGTCTTGAGGTTTTGTTTGTCATTGTTAGTTATTAAAAACCTGTGCTCAGGGTCAGCAGTGACTCAACCATCTTTTGTAGGAGGCATCCTCCACAGTCCAGGGATGGCGTGGGAGGTCATGAGGGGATGATGGAGAGGAAGATTGAGGGATAAGAACTTTTTCTAGGTGATTTGACATGTGTGCAACCAGCAGTAACCATGAGGCAGGAGCTGAAAGCTGACACTGTGCAACGCTCAAGCGTGGCCCTGCCCGATGTCAGGGGACAACCTCTGGTGAGTTTTGTTTCTTCTCCTGTGCTCACAGTTGGGAATATGCCATGATTTAAAACCACTGTAGCGTTAGCTGCCCCATTACACAAAGCAGAGATGTGAGTGACTGACCTCATCTGCTAGAACAAGTGTTTTAGTGCTGGCCAAAGTTCAAAACAATCGAAAGGTCGAACTTGTTTAAGGCAGTGAGTGATAAGAGAGGGGATGGCTCAGGAAGCTCATTCCCAGGCACTGGAATAGAGCCAGCCTGGCTGCAGGAAGAACTCCAGATAGCACAAGCCCTGGAAAACAGTGACAACTCAGGAACTGAGGGCTGAGCCTCCCCTTGCTGGAGTCAGTGACCAGAGGGAATTCCCACCAAATTCAATAGAGGAAAACTGGACCCTGGTGAATAGGACTTCAGGTAATTCTCCTGGCCAGGGGACAATTCACGGTTTCTTTCATTTGGTGAGGTTTTCAGTCAGGTGGTGGAACAGACTGTTAGAGGAAAATGGGATTTCCTAACTGGAAGATTTGTCCCTGTGAAGAAGAAAGGCTGAGGTTGCATCTGTAATTAAGTGTGCTCATAGCATAGCAGCTCTCTGAAACGGCAGATCTCTGGTGGCATCTCCATCAGCATGAGCATGGTGGTTAAAGACAGATGTGCAAAACTTCAGGTCAGTAGGAGAAGTTTGAGGGAAGCTGAATCTGCCTGAAAGAATCGAACAGTTTATCCCCTTTGGGAGGGATATAAGGGAAGAGGAAACTCAGAGCTTGCTCAGCTGAGACTGGAACAGAACTTTTCCCACACTATCAAAGGTATAGCTTTTCCTGCTCTTTGGAAAACTCTTTACACAGTTTGTACTGGCTGCTTTTTGAAGGATCTAATGGCTTTATTTAAAACTAAGGGAAAAAAAAAAAGTGAAGAGGAAATGAGGACTTCTTAGAGTGTGTTCCTACCATTTGAATTATGATGGGGGACATTACTGAGGAGCTAGAAAGCCCATCAGCCTCCATGGCACATGGCCATGCTTTCATAAGCTTGCAAGGGATGGATTTGATATATATTTAAAAAAAAAAAAAATTTTTTTTTTTTTTGGTCAAATAAAGCATTCTCCAAGGGCCAACTACAGAAAAAAATCCTGGTCTCTTTGGCAGAATTCCCTGTTACTTACACAGCCAAGATTTTCTGTGATCCAGCTCTTTTGTGTGACCCACGTTCTCAACACATCCAGAGCCAAATGAGGATCTTATGACTCAGGGCTGAATCTGACCCTTTTTCTTGTATGGAAAAGGTGTAAATAATTCTGTAGGCAGATGAAGAAAGGTGATGCTCAGGATGTCTAAAGGTGGCCCAGGCTGCTGGCCTGGTATTAAGAGGAAGGATGGGTTGAGGACAGACCTGCTGTATCACAGGACCACCAATTGCTTGTTAGATCTGATGGGAAGTGGGGGAAGGACCCCTGACCTGGAGGGACCCTGCAGCAGCTTGGGGCTGTGCTGGTGGGTGAAGAGCAACTCATCTGTGATGCCATGTGTTGATCATATCTAACGGAAAGTAAACTATAACTGAAAGCAACGTGGCTCCCTGTGCTCAGCTCTGCAGAAGCACTAACACAGAGCAGGCAAGAGGCATCTTGTGATATTCTGGGCCTGTTTCTGTTGATGATGCTCTTCTCAGCAGCAAGCAATACAGTGGCCCCAGGTTTGCCAAGCCAGTGACCACTGCACAGTGGCTGCACCCCAAAAACTTTGGGATGGTGGTAAGAAATATAAGGTCTCCCTTGGGAAAGTAGGAGGCATCACAGACCTGGGATGCAGGCAAAGACCAAGCAAAAGTTCCCTGCAGTCCAGCCTGAGACTGAGCAGCTTGGAAAAGGATCTGCACAGAGTCCTTCCAGGCTCAGAGGTTAGATCTGCTCTGCTTTTCCTTGCCTTCAACATCACCGTTGGCCAAAGCAGTACCAGCAGCAACATTGCAACAGAGAATGGGGTTTTTTTCTGAGCTCTGATTCATGAAACCAGATGTGCCTGTGCTTTTTTCAAGCTCATTTGAATGTATGCACTGGACTTCCAGCTTTGCAAAATCATCAGTTACCAGATGTCTTTTAAATTGTCTACCTTGGAAAATCATCAGTTACCAGATGTCTTTTAAATGGTAAACCTCTGTAGTCAGAGGTTAAAACTGTGTCAAAACAGCCACTGATAAGAATTCATATTACACTTAAAATACACTATGATTTCCTCCAGCTCTTTCCCCTGAAAAGTTCTCTCACGGAAATTTTATGGCTCACAAAAGATTTGGCACCCGCCCATCGCTATAGTTTCAGTCCCAGATTTACTGATAAATACTTTTAATAATTAACAGTTGCAGGGGCTCTGTACCTCTGTCTGATAGATATCTCATCTCTGACAGTAGGAAGAAAGAGCCTATTGTAACTGGAAGAGTCACAAGGGCTGTACCTGCAGCTGTACAGTCTGGGTCCAAATGCAGATCTTCTCCTATGACTGGAGTTGTTTGTAAGCAGAATTTTGTCCTGGGCCCAGTTTTGAGCTTGAGGTAGCCAAAGAAGCAGAGATGCTTGCAGAGTTCCTAAGGTAACAGAGGTTTTGGGGCCATGCAGAGCTGTGCAACTCAACAGGACGAGCAGCTGGGGCTGTGACTTTCCTTCTTAACCCGGTTCTCCGGGGTCACATCCAGCCTCTGTGCTGGCTGCCAAAAGCTGAGACTGAGCGGCTATTTTGGGATAAAGCAACACCCACTGTTAACTTCAGAGATGCTTGGAGAGAGACTTAATAAAATCAGCTAATAAGGTTTGACGTGCTGAAGATTAGAAAGAGCCATTCTGAACATCTGCCCTGGCCTGGGAGGTGGGAGGCTCAACAGAGACACGTGTGTCCCAGGGCTGGGATGTCCTCTCCTGCGATGGCCGGTGGGACACGGCCCGCTGCTGCGTGCTGCACAGACAGCTCAGCTCTTTGTGACGCCATCTCTGAACTGTGAGGGCAAACCAGCAGGATAACCTGGCACTGGCTGTTGGCCTTAAAAGAAGAAAAAAAATAAAAGAAGAAAAAAGGCCGCTCTAAGCTGTTGTGTGTTTAGGAGCCGGGAGCAGGCAGGCTCTCTGTGCAGCAGGCAGCTGGGCTGGTAAATTCAGCAGTTGTCCCCGTGTAAATCATCCTGTCCCTGGATCAGAAGTTCACGTGGTTCGTGCTGGGGAGCCGGGGTTCCTGCCCACGGCCGGGCGAGCTCCGCTGGAACAGCAGAGCCAGGGCACAGCCCGCGCCGCTTGTTACAGCACAACTGCAAACTGCTCTGGGCTGTCAGCCTCTGGGTTTGTTTTGATGGTTTGTTGGGTTGTGTTGGTGTTTTTTTTTCTTTTCCTTTTTTGTCATAGGACCAGCCCAGAATAGAATCACGAGATGGGTGTTTATTACTTTCCAGATAATCTGTACACTGTTTTTAGTGCTGACACTGTACGAGAGGCTGTGTCACCGCTGCGCTCATGTTTCCATGTGACGCTGAAGCTTACTGGTTTTTCCCATTTCATAACTCATAAGTGAAATGAGTTTGACAGCCTCGGTTTCAGCTCTAGGTTGTTGGTTCCCATGTCACAGATAGGCTCGGTTAGCAGCAAATTCTTGTCAGAAGAGAATTACAGTTCAAGCTTGAAATGTGCTAGCGTCCAGTGCAAAGTCTTAAATTCTTGACCAAAGTTAGATAAAGCCAGCTGAAAGTGTGACGTTTGAAATACACTATCTATTTATCTTTTCCTTCTGACCAAAAATACCTAGAATGGAAATATGTGCTTTATTTGCATCTGAGCAGGGAACAGTTGAGCTCCTCTGAAGAAAAGTGTAAACACAGCATTTCCAATATTCTGGTTTTTAAAATCTTTGCAATTCTCCCTCTCCCTATGTGTATATATCATATATACAAAAAGAAAAAGACAGATACATATATATATATATACACACACACACAGATATCTTTAAAGAAAACAGAATGATTGGTTTTCAAGGTGTAGGAGAGCTTATTTAACTGGTAATAAGAGAAAAATGCTAGCTCTCCCACAGCAGTCATTAATAGCCCTGAGTTCCATCCTGAGTACAGATGGAGCTTTGATAGGACCACAGTTTTGCAGTGAGTATGTGCTGTGTATCCTGCTGCTAATCCTGGGCTGGAAATCGGTTCCTCTGAACACCAGGTGCCAAGACACAACCATTTGCCTGAAGCTGACACAACCAATGTCAGCTAGAGCACATGCAGCCTGTGGGCTGGACACGGGCACGTCCTGGCTGGAGAAGTCAGCCCCGGGCACTTTCTCTGCCTCGTGCTGTGTGCCGAGCTCCTCCTGCCTCCAGACACCGAACCGCTCCTCCGCAGCCGCCGCTCTGGGTCGCTTGCAGCTCAGCTATTTATTCGAGCTCTGTTTTTCTGTTGGGGACTGCTCCTCCCCTCCGGGCACACAGAAAGAGGATTTGTTTTCAGGCAATGTTTTTAGTTATAGTTTCCAGCAGGATGAGCCATCTCACCTCACAGCCTGGGCAAGGGAGGAACAGCACGTGGAACAGAGCAGCTTCTGGGGTCAAATGAGGAGCAAGTGCCTGCGGAGCTGGGAGCCCTGGGAGCTCCTGAGCCTCCCCGACCGACTGTGGCTGGGCAGGGAGTGAGAGTGCTGTAAAAACTGAAGTCAGCTGTCTAGTCCTGATGTTTTTGGCCATTTTGCTAACTTTTGACAGTCGGGTCTTGTTCTTTAGGAGTTTTCTAGAAGCTGTATGAAGACTTTAGGGGGTTTTGGAGGAGCTTTTTGGTAACAGTTTGCTAAATTTATGTTTTAGATCTGAAGGGACCCTTAGCCTGACCTCTGGTATATAACATTGAGTATTGAATTTCATGCACTTAACTCCCACAGTCTATCCAAGAATTGGCTGACCACAGTGCTTTCCTAAGAAAAAAAAAGAAAAGCTCATAAATAGTCATGTCAGTATGGTAAAAATGTTTCTTATTCCTAATAACATGCCAATAGTTAGGAGCCATGTGGATTTTCAAGGAGGCTCTTGGACAAATATCTCCTAACCAAGGCTCTCCTTGCCTTCTCCTTGACCTATCACCCTCCCCAGATTGCACTCTGCCTGCTGCTGCCTCCTCTCCTGGTTGTGCTGGAAGTTAGAGAGACATTAAATAAGCTAAAGGGGCAGAGGGTGAAGAAATATCCATTTGGTAATAAGAAAGGGGCAACCTGAAAGTGGAGATCATTTAACTCAGCTCAGTAGCAATGGGGTTAATCTGACCCTGCCCTACATTTGGGGGAAAAATTGTCAACTCAAAACTGGTATTTACTATTCCACACAGATGTCTGCAATGATGTATGAGCCATCAGTGCTGTTCCTTTGCCTTGCAATAGCGCTGAAACAAACCCTGTTGAGCTGGGCACTTCACCCATGCAGAGCAAAAAGCTGTTCCTACCCCAAAGAGGTCTCAGACTCACAAGGTAAGTACTTATCTTCATCCATTAATTTCCCTTTATCTTTTTTTTTTTTTTTTCACTACCCAGATACTATAATTTCTCTCCCAGATTCAAAATACAATGACAAATAGCCAATTTCTTGTAACCTTCTGAGATAGGGAGAACCGAGACAGACGTGTTGTTATCGGGCACTGACCCGCCTGGGGTAATGAAAGATTGGGGGATTCGTGTGGGGGATGCACAGATCTGGAAAGCTGCTTTTCTAAAATGGCACAGCCAAAGATATTCTACAGATTACCCTCCAAAAACTCAGTGGCCAAGGGCTTAATGGCTTAAATAGTGGTCAGATGTTTGCTTATTATCAATCACCTATTGCCAGTTGAACTGCATTAATGAAAGTTTCTTGATAAAAGCCGCCTTATCATCTGGAACTGAGATTCCCAGTCTCCTGTGCTCCTGCAAGGCTGGGGGAAATGCTCCTTTCAGCAGCAAAAGAGATGATGTGTCGCTTTCCTGAATTAGGCTGTGTCAAGTGGATGGCCAGGCCCCCCAGAAAGACACAATTTCTTTCACCTTTTGGTGTTAAAGGACTCCTTTATGCCTGTGCCAGAAAGGATTCTGGCTGCCTTGCAGGAGTTTAGAGTCCAAGCAAACACACCTTGCTGGCCATTTGCAGTGGCCTGGGCTGAGGGCAACCACAGCAGCACTGGGCAGGGTCATGGCACCCTGAGGAGATAGCACAGGATGTCCCTTGTGCATCCATCTGCCATAACCACGTACCTCCTTGGAGAAAATGGGCTGGAAAAGGTATTTAACATTGTTGATTACAATTTTTCCAGATTTATTACCTGTTTTTTTTGTTCACTGTTTGGCTGCCTGTTCCTGCTCCATCTGCCATCCCTGTAATCCACCTCCTCTTATCTCAGCACACTTTGCTCCACCTCTTGCTCATTTTCATTTTATTGCCTAGCTAATCTCATCCTCCTGCTTCTCCTGACATGGCTGCCCCCTCCCCATCTGTGGAGATTAAATCACTGCTCCTTTTGTTTGATGCCACTCAAAATTCCCTCATTTCGCTCAGCCTTTGGGATGCTTCCAGGCACTTTTGCTGTTGTTGCACACATCCGTTTTCCTGGCACAAAAAGGCCCATCAGCATCTGATGGAAACGTTAGTGAGTCCTTGTTTTAACTAGTTCTGAATCTGAAATGGAGCTGAGCTCAGCCTGAGAAGTGCATAGTGTGACACAGGCAGCTGTATGTGTCTGATCACTACAGGAACATCAGTGAGATGCTTAGGAGAGCTCTGCAGGGGTGTCAGAGCCTGGCATCTGAATATTGGTTGAGAAAAATCTAGATCTAAGACATGGGATATAAAATCTCCTACCTACCAAAATGTGAAGTTTTGGAAGTAGTTTCTCACGTTTTTAGGTGATGTATCACTGCAGTCAACCCATCATCCCTATTTACAGCATCTAGTGGCAATCCAGTAGTCATGGCCTCGGGAGTCCCTCATTCTAATTACTGCTGACAGATGCTGAGGGTTTGGGACTCAAAGTTGAAACCAGCCTCCCTGCCCAAGGGTGTTAAGTGTGTCCTGGTTTGGGGTCACAACTGCAGGTACAGATGAGGACACTGGATTTTCAAGCCACATATTTCTGACACCGTCCCACCTTCCCACAACTGAGAACAGTGCTGGAGACTCTCCTAACGATATCTCCTCCACCCGTGTGACTGTGCAAGTCCACTGACTTCAATGCTGCTAATGTCAGAACCAGCAGAGCCTTTAACTACCTGACAAACCCCAGACAATCTCAAAATGGCTTTTAGCTGAGGGACCACGTCCATGTACAGGACTCCTCGCAGCTGCCAGGCTGCTGTTCTTCCCCTCTGTGAGGACCCAAGCGTGTTTGCTGACAGCAGCTGGATGAGAGCAAGTCCTAAAGTCTTGATTCAAATAAAACCACCTTTGAGTACATGGGAGATACTTCCCTGAGTAAGGACCACTGCTGTTTGGCTCTAATTGTTGAGTTTAGGTATTCGTTTTTAATCTGTTTGTTTTTTATCTCTTGCCTTACTTCTCAACTTGCAATGCCAACTGTGATGCATTTGCTATATCTCCTCTCACTGCTTTTATCTGCCAACATGTTTTGAATATGTTTAAAGAGTACAGGAGCTAAAAAAAACCCCACTCCCCAAAAAAACAACAAAAAACACCCCAGTCAGCTTGAGACAAAAGCCAGCAGCATGCTTTTAAAAATAGACCGGGCAGCCCTGCGAGAGGTGCCGCGTAAGTGGGTGCACAGGAGGGGAACGGAGCAGACTGAAGAGATCCTGTTGTTTAAACAGAAGGCAAATAAGTGGCAGAGGGAGCTGCAGTTCATTTTGTTCCCTTACATGTTGCTCAGATAACGCAACATATCTTCAGGCAGGCTGGTTCTAAAAATGGATGCAGCTCTTGGGTTTCACTGGGTGACTCTCAGGCTGCAGCTCTCGTACAGAGTCTCCTGTGAAGCGTCCGTGGGAGCAGAGCGAGTGCATGCCAGTGAAATGGCACTTAGCATTTCAACACCAGCAGCAATACTTGGGTCTCAGCACTGGTACTTTATGAAGAAGATGACTTTTGCAGCAAGGAATATGTGCTTTTGTATTACACTGAGGTGCCTGATGCAAGAGGAGCTGCCTGTAAATCCCAGAGGTCAGGCAACATTTTGTTAAAATTCTCTTTCCTGCTGCGTTTGACTTGTGAAAACAGCAGTTGTCTGACAGTGACAATGGTACTTAATTAGTAATTCAGGTTTGAAGCGTCCCATCCAATGAGTTATGTCACAGAAGCAGAGTTTAAGATTGAAGTTAGTTTAATATAACAAAACAATTGCCTTGAAAGCCTCTATGGCATTTTAATGGTGTATTTCTTGGTCTAAATATGTGAGAAGTTGAGATGATGTGTAAACCTGAGCAGGGGATAAAAGGGACCAAGAGAAAGAATCAAAGGTATTGTCCAAACTCCATGCTGTTAGGCAATTGTGTGAACTGCAGGGAGCTGCACTGGTCACCGTTCCTCTCCCACTGCTCCAGTGTCATCATCTTTCTTCTTACCCTCCTCTCTCCTACCTAGTTGAGCCCAGCTCAGCTGCAAGAAGGATGACTATTTGTCAACCTTCAGCGGCTGTGGCAACAATAGAGCAGCTCTTCTCTGCTTCCAAGAAGATTATGTTTGAAACGGGCACATGTTTCTCACTGGCATGGGGAATTCTCCATTTCTTGGATAAATGAGTCTTCTCAGCCTGTCCCTGTTCTGTAAATAGCAGTACTCCTTGCAGCAGTACTCCTTGGCCAAGTTGTGGTAAGCAGTTGTGTTCTCACAGAGAAGAAGGCGGAGAGTGCTGCCTTCCTCCTGGGAATAGAGTGTTCCTCTGTAAGGTTGGTGCTTGTTGGGCAAATTGTTGCCTACAAGATTAATTAGCTGTAGAAAATCAGCTAGAATACTTGGGAGTAATGAATCATAATGCATCCTTATATTTGAGGAGTGACAAGCTAAATTCATGCATGTTTTGGACTTGTTTTAGTCAGAATGGAAAATAGTGCTACACATTTTTCTGTTGTTCTGCTTTCATTTCTAGATGTTGGGAAGCAAATCAACATGGCCTGAGTTTGTAAGGTCTTGCGATGCTTGGTTGCACAATGTTTAATCTCTCTCCTGAGTTGTTGAGCTGGTCTAGGAGCAAATCCATACGTTTGCCCCCACCTTCAGCAAATGTGATTTTGACCCATTATTGATAAAACACAAAACTTCTAAGATAAAAGAGGAAAAAAAAATTATGTTGTCCTAATACTTTGAGTGGTAGTGTTATATGGCCATTCTGACTGGGGTGTAACACCCTCATCTAGAAAAGTAATGAAGTAGATTAAATTATTGGTTCACCTCCTATACCAAGGTGAGTCAAGGGACCTATTGGTCACAAGACTCATCAGATCCTTCAAGCTCCTGCTGTCCCCCGAAGAATCTCTGGAGTTTTTCTATGGAATTAGACCTAGCAAATAGCAAGCTAAGGGGTAGATAGACATGTAACCCTTGAAAAAGCTGGGAAGTGAGGATAAGCAAACTACTTCTACCTGGAAGATAGCTTCTGGAATCTCGAGGTAAGATGAAGGACACTGTGAAAAAGAGTATCTTTATGGGAAGAATTTGTTCTTAATCCCCTTCAAGAATGATAATGTGTCCCTGGCTGAGCTGAAGCCTGGCACAAGCTGTTGTGCTTGATTTTTGGGGTTTTTTTTTGTGTGGTACCAAGTACCAAGGTTCAGCTGGTTCAAGGTTGGAGGAGCTGTGAGCTGCCAGCAGTAGGAGGATTCAAATTCACAGCCTTCCTTTTAAATAGATCAGTGGTTCCAGGAGAGTGGGTGGGACTGCTGCAGTGTGTAAGTTCTTTGCTGGTTTGATGCCTCTGGAAGTGTTTGGAGAGATTTGACAAATCTTTCTCTCTTGAAGGAGCACACTGGTGTTGATCCAGCCATGACTGCATGAGACAGATTATTGCTTCTGCTAATTATATGTCAAAACCTAAGATCGATTAGCACTAAATTAGTGCATTTCTCCAGATGTTTTCACACTTGCCCTGACTGCAGCACAGTGGGTTATGTTCTGAGCTGTTAGGTACTTGTACTGGTGTTTCTCCACTGATGTGGTCGCTCTTCACATGATCAGGTGCAGACTCCCACTTACTAAGTGCTATAAAAGGCATCACTCTGACACAAAGTGGAAAATTCTCCTTGGGGTGCACAGCTCTTAGAGGAGGCAGTCAGTGGGGGTGACTGCTTATAGACCTGGCCCCGTGCTTTGGGATGTGAATTCATATACAACATCTTCTGTGAAAGCAGCTATTCTTGTGCTCGCCAAACTGCTCCGAAGACCCATACAATGATGTTAATTGTAAGCCACAAGCTGGTTCTTATCTTTGAATTGTTTTTCTCTAACAATTTTAAGAAGAGCTCAGCATGTTCTCAGTAGGAGCTGATAGATTCTGAGCACTTCTGAAATGCTGCCAACTTCATTTAGGTTCCTAAATGGAAACTGAACGCTTTTGAACGTATGATCCTAAGGGTGCATTTTATAACACTGCAGCTCTGTCCATATAATTTCTTTCCTCTCTCACTGTCCCCAGAATGTTCCCAGCAGTGGCAATAACACTGGAGGCACTGGGCTAGTCAAGGCTTGAGTGATGTCTCGGTGATTATGTCAGCTCAAGCAACGCTGAACAGAATTAAATGACAGCAGTTAAAAGGCGGGTGCCTGTCTGCATCCTGTCTGCAGTAGGGTCTCCATCATCGCTGCCAGCAGTGCAGATACTGTTGAGATGGCTGTAGTGGATTTTATATCTATGTGTGTGTATATGAAAACAGAAATCTAGTGCAAGCTCTGCCTTCCTTTTCAGAGTATTCCATCCCGTGTTTCAGGCTGTGTACGCTGTACCTGACCATGCTCTGACTCTCAATTTCAGGATTCAAATTTTCTCCTAAGTAGGTTCCTGGGGCAGATATAGTGAATGGTTTTTAGTGCTTGTGGGGCAGCAGAGGAGGGAAGACAGGCCTTTATCTGAAGCTTTTCCAACAGAGTTAGTGCATGGAAGGCATCTGTTTTGGTCCTGTGAGGCTGACATCCTCTCCCAGCAGACTTGGCAGTGAGTGGAAGAACCACATGTCAGAAAATCTGGGGGGCCCACGCGCTGTGGACAAAAGTATGGCAAAGAATTTAAACATTAGCGATGGGAGTGCTGCTGGAGGGCTGGCTGAAAGCGATTAGCATAGCGCTGTGGAATGTGGCGTTTCAATAGCCGCTCCAGAAGGATCTGCAGCCCCATTGACTTCTGCAGCGTCAGGAAATAGCCCTTGCACTCTGGCTTTGGCCAATGTGAATGGGTGAACGTGCAGGGCAGGATGTGTGGCCATCACAGAGCTCCCTGCTCTGGCTGCTCATGGGGACCTGCCCCACACACCTGCTGACAGGTATTTTCCTTTGCTTCAGAGAAATCCGATGTCCCAAAGACTCCAGTGGCTGCCAAGGTCCTTGTGCAGTGCCAGAAACCTCTTTGACAATCTTCATCAGCTACAGTTAGGCTGTAGCCTTGCTGTTAGTTTGCCCTGGGCCAAAGCACTAAGGGCTGTGCCTGGCTGTGATCAGGCTGTTGTTAGCTGTGCGATTCGGGTACTGTGTCTGTGTGGGGTTTGGGTTCTTTGTTTCCACTGCTGCCTGGGTTTGATCTCTTTGGGAATGCACGCAGCAGGACTGAGCATGTGTCTGTGGTCACATTCACTTGTTTCGTTTCCTTTCCTTTCCCCTCCCCTGCCTCCCACCTCTTCTGATTTCTAGATACATAAATCAAAGTGTGGAATCAATTAAAAATAAAGCTGGGTAGAAGACCTGACTGATGTGAACACTTACATTTTCAGTTGAGGTGGGAAAGGAATGCACTCATTCAAGCCCTGGTCTAGGGCAGGGAATTCCCTAGCTTTTGTCTAAATATGGCATGCAAGAGCAGAGCGCAGGCAACGCAATACTTCACTGAGTATTGTTTAAAAGGGCGCTTGGCACCGACCAGCAAGTAGGATTCTTGTAAAAACATGGCACAAGGAGTTGTTTGACAGATTCTGACATAGCAAAGTCTTTACAAGAGGCAAAAAAAAAAATAAAATAAAAGAAGGAAAAGAGAGAAACTGCAGAGTCCATGGAGCCCTAACCATTCCCTCTGCCTAGGAAGAGTGTAGAATAAAAGGCACTTACACCGAGTCGTACCCTGCATGCTATGTGGGTCTGATCCTGTTAGTGATCCATGGCACCGATCACAAATCCACTCCTAAGTGATTGTTGTTGTCAGTCAGACAGGAGAGGTGATGAAGAAGAAGTGAGAGCTGGGGAAGAGACTGCTGTGGCTTGAACCCACTAACCAGAATCTCTGTCCCAGACTTCCCTGGCTGGATGGACCTGTCCTCTGCTGTCCTGATGTTGCTGTGCAGTGTTTACTCCTGCAGGTAGTGGCATTTCATGAACACATCTTTGGATGCAACACCAAGCAATCCCATGGCTTGGGTGGGTGTCTCCCTTTTTGCAAAGCTTATGCTGAGTTGTGGCTTTGAACACCCACCACAGCAGTGAGCAACCATTTGTGCCTGCAAGAAAGCCTGTCTCCCACTGCCTCCACCACGCCTGGAGACATTGTGAGTCCCTCGGAGCACAAAGGCCTTTACACATCTCAGCAATGGAAATTTTTGTCTGTGAAATTCCTAATGCTCTTGAAATATGAACATTATGTAACTGTGTTTTGAGGGAGGGAAAACTTACCTGGGATTCAGTGCACTTTTGGAGGTCTCAGATGAGGACAGCTCACTCAATGACTCTATTATTGACACCAGCTACTCAACAGGCTGTGTAGCTCATACAGAGAAGGTCTCAGGTCAGCCTTCCCTGTGTAAAATGAAGCCCTTCCTTGAATTTGTCTTGAATGCAACTTCCATATTTGATCACAGATAGAGCTTCCTCACATCAAAGATCAGATGCACTTCCCCAAGTTGGTTGATTGGGTAGCCTCTTGCAATGTAAACTAGAATGATAGATAAGACAAGTAATCTGTAATTAGGACATAACCTCAGGTAGTTTTGTTGTTCCTGAAATGTAAGGACTAAATTGTGTTCTGCTGCCACCCTATTGGCTTAAGGTGTTACTGAAAGCTGGAATAGGAACCAAGAGGTCTCAGATCAACTCTTGTGGGCATCTTCCAGTGAAAGCAAAGAGCATCATATATTTTAATGTGTTGCCCATCAAATACATTCAATGGCAAAGCAACAAAGTCCAAGAGTTTCTGGGCCATTTTAGCAAAGCTCAGGAGAGAGCGGAGGCACAGGAGCACTCCCCCACACTTTTTGAGCATTTCAGTTGATGTTGCTAATTGTAGTGGAGTTGCTGCAAATATTTCTGAAAGCAAATATTTGATGTCCCCATCCACTAGAAAATAAGGAGAAGAACCAACCACCTGCCTGCTCACCTGGTCATCTCAACAAAACCCAGCCAGGGCTGAGAATAAAGAGCAATGACGGCTGAGCTTTTGTAGTCAGCTTCTCTGCGAACCAGAGCCGTGATGGGAGAGCAAACACCACCTGCCCAGGAGGAACTGGGCATGGGCTGAAATGGGAGTGGAGGCTGGTGGGCTGCGGCTGTGTGTGCAGCCCTTGGTCTCCAGGATGGGGCTGCTGGCAGAGGCAGGAGGAAGATGGTATCTCCATCAGCCCATGCTCATGCCATGCTAATGCCATGCTAATGCCATGCTAATGCCATGCTCATGCCATGCTCATGCAAGAGGCAGAATGAACCGGTGCCCTCCATCCCTCCTCTCTGCTTGGTGAGTGATGGGTAGCAGGTCCCCGTGCCTGCCAGGAGGAAAGCCTCTGGGGCAGGAATTGCCCCCGAGCAGGTTCTGCTCTTGGCTGGTGTGTGGGTCACACCAGAGGACAAATCTCAGGGTTGACACAGGGAAGAAAAAAGGTGGACAGTCACTGCTCAGACCTCTACCCAAGTATGAATTCTGCTAAGGAAACCAGTACCACCCAGTGATCATTCCAGAAGCTATCTTCCAGGTAGAAGTAGCTTGCTTATCCACACCACCCAGTGCCCTAACTAGGAAGCAGAGGAGATAGGATGTTCTTTACATGCTCTGGCTGGGCATACACACCCCCCAAACACCTCCTGTCCAAGTGATTCACGTTTGGGTGCTGGGTTTTTTTCTTAAATTTTCTTTTTTTTTTTAGCCCTCTGAAAACAAACTTCAGATGCAAATGATCTCATTGCATTACAGATTCCCTTTCCTGGGAAACTAAACTTCTGGTGTAATCATGGGAAAGTCTCACCTTCTCTTTTTTATTTTCCTTTAACCGAGTTTCTATTGAAATTAGCTTGGCAGGCTAACAACTCAGAAGCTAAGAGACAAAAGACAACCCTTTGTTACTATATGTTTTTTTAATCCCATGATTTGCTTCCCAATCTCATGATTTTGAGGCAATGGCAAGTGATTTTTGAATATTTAACGATATATATCCAAACCTATACAGAAGGCAGGCCCTCTCACAAACAAAAAAACCCACTAGTCTGTTTGTCCCACTGCCAACAAAAAAAAGGAGAAGTAAAGGCCAGTAATTATTTACTGCTCTATCTTTTTGTTGTTTTTCCTTGAGCTGCAACACTTTCTCTTCACTCTTACTCTTTTTCTACACCTCACTAATTCTTTGCACAACTGGAAACCCGGCTCAGCAAATCCAATCCAATATCACTATAGTGAAGCAAGGAAGGGCTTGGCTGCTCTTCAAAGGAAGCTTTTATCAAGTGTTTGGTGTGATGTGACAAAGCAGGGAAGTGTGCCATGGATGCGACGCTTCCAAATCCCCCCCTTCTACCTTGATTAAACTTGAGAGCGATTACCCTTGCCAGGGTGATGAACTCTGCCAATGTGCATCTTGTTTACAGCTGTGCTGAGTTTTTAATGTGTTTTCCTGTTTCTGGCTAGGAAAACAGGCTTCCACTTTATGCCCTGCCTAAAATCCTGTTTAAAATATCAAGTTTCTAATATTTTGCCACAAGAGCCATAGAAGCTTGAAATCCATGTTCACTGCCTGGCACCCTGGGACAGCACTGATGAGACCTGCATGGTCTCGCTGTCAGTGCAGGAAAGCTTTGGATAAGGGTAGTAGAAACTAAAACAATTTAGCCTGGGACTATTTTATTGTAGTGGGGACAAGACTATGTTGTCTGCTGTGAGATGGTCTAATGCTGCTGTAAATTTCAGGTGAAAATTTCACAGCATTTGCCGCTTCATTTTGCCCTATTTTGTGTGTTTCCTTCTCATCCCTAGGTTCTGCTTTATTCCTAATTTTCAGAAATTTAGATCACTGGATCACAATCTTATTTTTATCAAAAAAACCCTAAACACCACATTTTGGCAAAAAAAATACTTGACAAAACATTTTTATTTTACCAGTTTCCCAGTTGCCTGTAGCAGTCACTTTAAAGGTGGCTGCATTTAACTAGTTTTACTTGAAAATATCCTCTTTCTTTTCTCTCTCTCTTCCTCCCACCACCTTCTGAAGAACCAGAGCAGTTTTCAGAGAAAATTTAACAGGAAAAGTGCACATGAGCACCCTGTGAAATTTCCATGTTTCACTTTGAATCTGTCAGGTTATGTGGAGAAAAAAATATGTTGTGTATTTTCCAGTTCAGTGAGTTTGTAGTTTGGTGTTCTTGCCCTGCAGTTTGGGCAGAATGCACTGGGGGGCTGGAGCTTTTCTCCGTGGTTGTCCCTGCCTCTGCCCTGTGTTTCATCCAGCTGGCCCCAGCCCATTGCTCTGTGCCCAGGCAGCCAACTGGCTCCCTCCCCTTCTCTCTGGATAATCTTCTTCCCTCTTCTTGTTGACTGCAATGACATGAAACACTGTTTCATTTGCAGGAAAAATCAAGATTGTGATACGGTGCTGAACCCTTCTTTGCCAAGGACTCACCAGTTACCTCTGAAGCCATTCGTGGGTGGTGGTGGGACACCAGACCCAACCCATGGTTGAACTTGGCTCTGTGCTGTGACTCCAAACAAGGCACAGTGCTGTGGTTGTGCTTGCACCCAGGGCTGGAAGAGGGTCAGGTACAGCATGGTCCTGGGTGCAAAGGCACCCTGTGCCCAGGGAGAAGGGCTTCCTGGTGAGCCCATGCTGCGGCAGCACCACTTCAGCTCTTTGCTGCTCTGCCCACCTCACAGGCAGAGAAAAACCTTGGTGTAACCCAGGTGAGATCCACCTTTGAGCGCTTGGAAGGCGGAAGTGCCTAATTGCAGGTTGGTACACGCTGCTGGGAAATGGCCTTGGCCTTCGGCCAGCCCAGAGCAGGGAGGTGGTGAAGCTGCCTTTGGTGCCTCGGCTCCTGTTGAGTGGTAGCTCCTGGAGGGGTGGCCCTGCAGGCAGAGCCACGGCAAGGCTCTCTGACAAGCTGTCCCCATTCCTGCTCACCATGGCAGCCCACCTGCTGTCCACTGTGCTGGAATATCAGCCAGTGCTGGCGCCTTGGCTCTGCTGATCCAAACCCCAATGGGTGATTTTTAATCCTTCTATTCAAAGTGTTTTGAGGAACAGGAGGAGAAGCATACGGCATATGCTCACCTCGGCTCCCAGGAGATGTGGAGGAGAGTGTCCCAGCAGCTGCTGGGGTAATCCTTGTCCTTCTGTCGATGATTGCATCCAAAAGGTGTGCTCAGAGTGCTTGGGCATCACCCCACAAGCAGGTGGGCAGGGCTGTGGGGGGCAAAGTCCCTTCCTTCCCTCTGTGGCCCAACAGGGTCATGGGCAATGGCATGGGCAGAGGGACCAGAGGAGGGACTCCATCCTCTCCTGCATCTCCTTTAGGCAGACCAGCTCCACAGTGGTGTCAGGGGCACCTGGAAAACACAATTTATCCAACAACAGTCACACTGGGGTAGAGGTTTTCAGGATTCAGGTGCCTTAGGCATTTGGAAGTTGGTTGGATTAAGGACTCATGTTTGACCAAAGAGGGTCTATGGTGAGATCAGCCACCAGAGTCCTTCCTCTGGGGATCCTGTACCACCTGATGTCTTCCCTTGTCATCAGATCTCCAGCACATCACGTCTTGATGTACTGTCATTGCTAATTGTGCTGACCCTCCTGAGCCTACTGCAGTCAACTGGAATGGTGTCGGTGGTGTTGGTGGAACCAGCATCTCCTCTTCTCCCTTTGCGTGCTCCCTCCTGCATCCCCTCCTGCCTGTCCTGCCCTCAGTCTCTCACTGCATCGCCTTCTCTGGGCACCATCTGGTGAATTTGGGGCTGTCTCATCTCACCAACTGTCGTTTGTCCTGGCTGTGGTGTACATGTGCTCACATTTTGTATCAAAGGACCCCTAAACCATTCGCTTTGTGGGCCAGCCGGCCTGTCGGACAGGAGCCAAGCAGTTGGCACTCAACAAGCAACGAGCATTAATAAAAGCATTACAGTGAGGTTAGTGCCTCATTAAAGTAATGCTAACGAACCGGCTGCCTTCCAGAAGTATGAAATTTTAACTAACACTTCCTCCTTCTAATTTTATGTGTAATTAAATCTTCCTAAGGAGGCAATATTCACTTCTCCAGGCTGCTGCAGTGTAAGCAAAGCCAAATTCAGAGGAGTTGCTCTGGAAACATGCCAGCGCTCTTGGGAGTGATCTCTGGCCCCATCCTGCAGCCTCATCATACATGGTGCAAAAACTGGGCACAGGCACACTGTGTGGTCATGGCAGAGTCCTGGGGGCTCGCTGGACCCCACTCGGGGTGCCCCCCAGCACCGGGGCTGTGGCTGTGCCCCAGCCCTCCCTCTCACCTGTGCTGGGTCAGGGCTCTGCCTGTCCCCATCCACTGCAGGTGTCACTTGCGTGGGTGGGATGAAGGCAGGCTCAGGACCCTGTGTGCCATGCTCCAGCTCTAACCCACACTTCCAGCCCTGGCTGCAGACCCCAAACCTTGGGGGGCAGCCAAAAGGTACCAGGCTGGCATGGACCTGGCCCAACGTGCAGGTAGTGCTGTTCATCACAGCTCTTCTCTGCTCTCCAGGAGTGGGGTGCAGCTGGGAGGCTGGGCCAACAGCTGCCATAGCCCTTAGAGATGCTGAAGTGAAAGGCTGGGATTTGCTGCTAGCACCCTTTGCGTGGTGTGTGCGGGAGGGAGAGATCCCAGGGTTCCTGTGCGGGAGCTGTGGTTGCCCTGCGGTCCAGCCGAGCTTTGCCGATGGAGATGGCTGGGTTTGGGGGCTGGAGACTGATGTGTTTTGGCCAAGCATCTCAGATGGGAAGCAGCAGGGATTTGTACCCTAGGGGTTTTGCTCTGGCCCCTCCTCCAGCCTCTTTGAGCACCTTTAGGGTGGCTCCAGGTGCTGCTCCTGGCTCCCCACGCAGCCCCTGGGCTGCAGCAGCAGCAGACACCCAACTGCCCACCGAGCCCTACTGCTCATTGTAAAGCAAATTAATTCTCCCCTGAGGGATAGCTGTGCTCTTGGGAAGGTTTGGCAGTGAGGAAAGCAGCTGCTCCAAGTCTCACAGCCCCTTTTTATGTCATTTGCCTGGTTTTAGCAGCATGTGACGGGCACATGAGTGACAGTGCTGCCGGACACGCAGCCACCAGGACATCTCGCTGGCTGGGCAGCTGAAGCAGCTGTCTTCCCCGCTCATGTGTGAGCACAGGTCTTCTCTCTCCTGGTCCTCCTTCTCTCACCTCTGACAGGTTTTTATTCTCTTTGTCTCTCTGAAGCAAAGCCAGAGGTTTCATTGTCAAAGGACAGTGCTTGATGGATAGTCCTTCTCTTACCCTGCCTGATGGGATGTGTACAAAGCAAACCCAGTGTTTTTAATGACACACACCACTTTCTTGAACAGAAACACCCAATCCAAGTGGTTTCTGCTGTGTTTAGCATCTCCTTTGGATGGTCTGCCCAGGGGAGAGGCTGTCATCAGAATGAACCTGGTGTCATGCTGCTGTCTTATGACTTGTTGCAATGACTGACTCGGAGCTGGATGCAGCTGCAGGGTTGTGCTGAGGCTGTTTCCTGCTGCTGCCTAAAGGTTGTGGCCTGGAGGGAGCTACACAAGCACCCCTGGGCTTTTGGGTGTGTGTGCCTGGGGCATGGGGAGACCACAGCCTGGGGGGCTTCACATCTCGCTGCAAAATTTCCTCTTCATTTCAGGCATTACAGCACACATTGTCTTCTTGCAAAGGCCCCAGCTCTGCAGACAAGCATTATCTTTGCTGCAGTGAAATTAATAGGGTGTCTAAGGGCAAAGGTAAAACTAAAGTACATAAGTAAATGTTTGCAGGATCAGGACCTTATTCAGACATAAATCAGGTAGCTTCAGCCAACAATAGAATTACCTAAGTATAAAATCCCATGTAAGCCAGTAAGATCAGCTCCAAACCTGCTATGAATTTGCTTTTTGTTTCTGTGCCAAGAATATATCACTTCTAACTGCTGCAATCAGGTCTGGTCCTTTTTACTTTTTTTTTTTTTTAAGTGGTTTTGGGCACATTTATTTCCTGTCACCAGCAAATACTCACGGAGCCTGACCCTCCTTTTCTTGGGCATGCCTCAGCCTGCTTCACCCACAATAAGGTCTTGCTATCAGGGGATGTTTTTTTCCTTGCCTTGCCTTTCCTCTTACTGCATTCAGTAAACAAAGGGACAGCAGTGACAATCCAAAACCGTTTTTTTGTATTTGCCTGGGAAAAGAGTCAAATATTTGTTGGTCTTTTGTTGTTGGTTTGGGTTTTTTTTCCTTTTTTAACTGATGTATTTAAACAACTACTGGTACCTGTGGTGCAACGTACACTGGCGTTGCAGGATTTGTTACCAAAGGCACTGGACTGAGGACAGAGAACTGCATGTGGGAAGTATCAGATCAAACCAAAGGTCCAGGGCAAAGTGGTGCCCACTGTTCCTCCCAGAGAACGTTAAAATAACCTGCAGAGATTTCCTGGTCATTGTACATGCCTCAGTTTCCCCAGTTCTCAGCACACTGTTTCAAGATGATGCCACAAAACACCAGTCTGGTGTTGTTTGCATGCAGTTGAGCCAGGAGGAGACCAGTTCTTGTAAATAAGCTTGGCAAAATACCCAGGAGAAGGAAGGCAGGGAGAGATGGTAGAGAGAGAAGGAAGCTGGAGGCTCTCTTAGCTTGAGGGCAAATTTTTATTGTCTTATCCATCTCTAGGGCCTGTGCAGCAGCAGGACAAGTAGCAAAGGCAGCTCCCAGAGCAGTGTTTTCCTGGTAGATGCCAGGAGAAGTGTCCCAGCTCCCATTACCATCCCTGCCTGTCTCTCCAGTACAGCCCATGGAAGGGCGCTCCAAAACACTGGGCAGAGCCCCCCTGCCCCACTACACCAGGACACAGCAGTGCCCAGGACAGGGGCTGTGAGGAGCAGGTATGCATTTCCCAAGTGACATTGAGGCTCTTAAATTATTTTTGAAAATGATCCAGAGGGTCTTAATTTATGTGCTGTAGAAAATGCTGCCTGTGACCTGCTTTGCCACGAGCACCCCATATGGTGGTTTGTTTATAGGCTTTGTGTCTTGAAGCAGAAGCAAAATCCACCAGGTAACTGTAAGTGCTGTTCTCATTGTTGTGTTCTCCTCATGGCACACCTCTGCCGTGACGGCAGCGCGGTATCTCGGGTGTGTCTGAGATGGGAGTCCTTCCCTAACGCCATGAGGGGATGGCTGGCTGGCAGGGAAAATAAATCCCCCTGAGCTGATGTTCTTTTGAAGCCATTATTTCAATAGACCACAAAAATGAAGAAGTGCTGGGGGAAGCCAGGCGTGACTCGCAAACGGCCACGCTGGAGCACTCGCCCGGGCTCCTGCCCTTGGGGCGGGAGGAGCCGTGTGCCAGGCTCGGCTGCCAGCGCTCCTGTCCCGGCACAGCAGCTCCCAGGCAGGGTCTGCAGCACAGCAGCCTCCTCTCTCCTCTCTGGGCTGTTTTGGGGAATGTTTTTCAGCTCTGTGAGGATTTCCCCTTGTGCTGGCCAGTGCACGAAGGGGCAGGGAGGGCAGTTCTGCGCTGCTGCCCTTCTCAGGGTTTTTTGGTGTTTAGTTTTGTTTGACTCTGGAGCACAACCCGAGCCCCCAAGTGACCACTCAGTGTCAAAACATCCTCTTGCAGCTCCAGAGCGATGTTTTCCTCCCATATGTCCCCACACTTTGCGCACTGTCATGGACTGGGCACACCCTGGTGTCATCAGAGCCATTTGTCACCCCTGGGTGCTCAGGGGCAGGGGTGGGAGCTGCTCCCCTGGCTCCACCAGCTGTAACCACCACGCTGCAAACCAAAACCCCCGCAGCCAAACATCCCCGGGAGCCATATGGCATCTCTGAGGCTTTGATCGAGCTGAAGGAAACCCAAAGCAGCCTGGCAGGTTGGACTGCAAGTGCAGTGTGTCCAGGGGGGCCTGTCCTACCCTGGCTGGGGTGCGTGGCTGCCAGCCCGCACCTTAACGAAGCGCATTAGCATCTCCAGCCGGTGTGCGGGAGGGAGAAGCTGGTGGGATTGGGAGGGTGTTTTCACGTGAAAGAAGATGGTTTTGTGGTAAAGTGGAGGGAACAGCATCTCAGGCTGATGTTTGAAACAGCCAGCAGATAGAAGGTGGGTCAGGGGAGCTTGGGGACACGTGGTGTTTGCTGTAAACTTGGGCCATAAAAGCCACAATTCAAACCCATTCTCAGGACCAAGGCTGGCTCTGCCAGGTCACCATGAATTGCAAGAGAGCCCTGACCTGAGCTCTGCTCTTCCAGGTGGGAATGAACAGTCCTGGAGTATGTCAGAAGGAGAGATGCACGTATGTCTAGCCCACTGGTGTCCATCAAAACAAGTCCCACATCCACAGAGGCAAAAAAAAAAAGACCTGGGAGAATTCCTGCTGGATTTGACCTCACACCTCACTGCGGTCCTTTGCAACGCTTTAACTTTGCTATGGAAAAATAAGCAGCCCAGGTCTGTTGAATCTCAAACCTTCTATTATTAAGCATTTACTGTCTGGTCTCCAGGGCAGAGCCATCTTCTTGTGCTGTCACCAGGCTCAGCCCTCAGCCCCTGGTAGCTCTGGGTGTTTGTGAGCAGCATCTCCCCACGCTGGGATGGGTGGGCTGGAGGAGGGACGTGTGCCCTCCTGCCTGCAGCTACAGGGGCTGGGGTAACTCACTGGTCTCGGGGGACTGGCCAGATAGGAGAAGGACCTGGTGCTGAGGATAGATTATTGATGTTGCAAAGGGTTCTGGAGGTTTGGTCTATAGTTCTCATTATATAAAAATGCCTGATTGTAGACTTTGCTTTAAAAGAAAGTGAGGAGGTGGAGGGATGACAGTTTCTGGCTGATTATAGATTCATTTTTTAATTGTGTAAGGTGATGCCATACAAAAAAAAATCTAACCCCTACAGAAACTCATTTCAAAATGAGTAACTGCGACATTTTTTCAGTCGTTGTCTAAAAAGGGTGTTGCAGTGTTGCTGGGACTTCCTTTCTCCCCCACTTCTCTTCACCAGAATATAATATTCTGATATAATTGATGGGGCATTTGGATTCTGATGGCATTTGCTTCCACCCAGTTTCTCGTGAAAACCCTCCTGCTGCCTTGCAGAGCCACATGAAGGTATGTGAGCTTTACTCCCCGACTTTCTCCCTCCCAGAAGAAAGACAGGAACTGGAAAATTCCTCCAGTTCTTCATTAAAGGGGTTGAGGTGACAGGACTCTGCAAACAACATCTCTGGCAATGGGCACTTGCAGCAGTTTCATCTGCTGGGCTGAAAATCGTGACCTCAGCTACTGCAGCAGATGCTCTCTGGAAGCACTCTGCAATGAAATCTGTTTAAATAACAATAGCAGAACTGCTGGAATAATTTATACGTTTGAACTAGCAAAGGTATTAATCTGTCTCAGAGGTAAAAAAACCAAACCTGTGGAACTTCTAGGGGCTTTTCTCGGTTTCCCTGCACCTGAACAGGCTCTTAGGCCTGTGCCTTGTGCATTGCCTTGGGGAGGAGAACGCACAGAGAGGCCACTTCTGCTAATAATGGGAAAGTCAGTGTCTAGTCCTCCTGAACACAGGCTTTGCCGTGGAGAGAAACCTTCACAAATCAGCTTGCTTTGTAGCATTTTTATAGCAAAATAAATGGTGCCTGGAATTATTTGTTGGTCACCAAGCAAATGTTTTACTGCTGAAATGTTCCAGGAGTCGTTTACCAAGTCTTGATTGACAAAAGTGATGAAAATTTATAACCCTCCACATGCCCCCCCCCTCCCCTAAGGCAACCCAGGCCCAAGGCTGGGATGGGAGATGGACATCAAGGTGGAGGTGGAGATGGAGGTGGAGGTGGAGATTGAGGTGGAGATGGAGGTGGAGGTGGAGATGGTGACGGAGCCTCCTCCTGCAGCAGCCGCAGGGGTCACTCAGGGTTGAAGTGTGGAGAGAAGCTCATTTGCTATGCAAATGTCTGCTTAAACCTGGCGTAGACAGTGGAAAGCTCTTGAATTGTTTTAAGCAGAGGACAAAAGTTCTTTCCTTCTCCCTATCATCTTGGATCCTTGTAAAAACAAAACAAAACAGAAACCTCTGTGTGAACCATCTGACAATGATCAGCACTTGGCTTTCCCGGCAAGAGCAGGGCAGCTGGGTGTACACAGGCGCATGGAAACAGAACAATTAAGAAAAAAAAACTGTATTGGAAGCAGCTGGACTTTATTTTATTTTGTCTTGATGACAGCACGAACTAATCATCCTCCAGCCTTATCTCTGCAAGTGTGCAGGGGACAGGCGTGCTGCGGGGTTATTCCTGGGTGACTGGCAGAGATGCTTCCCCACTGCCCACCTGGGGCGGGGGCAGGCTGTGGCTCAGCCCAGGCTTCTCTGGGTGAGGAGGGGAGCAGGGATGGCTGGTTTGGTGCCCAAAGCACGTGCAGGCCAAAAGTTCAAGCTGGCAGCCTGGCTCATGCAGAAAAGCCACCCGTGCGCAGCGCCCAGCTTCCTGTGCCGGCCGGTGACTGGGCTCTCCCGGCCGCCTGCTCCCGCCCGGGGCACCGGCCGTGGCTTTGCACGAGCAGATGTGTGTTTCACCGCTGCTAAGAGCATCCCCTCAGTATTTACATAGCGTTGAGGGGCAGCAAGGGGACAAAGCAGAGCCTTTCCCAGGTGGGCTATGGGACGACACTGCTGCACGCTGTGCTGCACACACACTGCTGTTCCCGTAGGGAGAGCGGCCAAACTCGTGCCGTGTGCTCCTGGAGCAGTGGCTGTGCAAAGGAGTGGTGCTGCCTGTGCTCTGCCCACCATAAGTCACAGTAAAAACCTCTTTTCCAGACAGATTGCACCTCTCCAGAGTGGTTTTCCCCTGAGCCAAGCTCTCCCCTGGCCTCAGCATCCCTATGCCCAGACACCATGCAAAAGCCAGGTGGGCAGCTGAGCTCTGGTGTGCAGAGAGCTGGTTAAACTGGGAATAAATCAGCTTCTAAAAAGGAGTTTCAGAGGGGCCACTGCCCTGTGCTGGCACTTAGCAGGCTGCTGGCTGCTCCCACAGTGCAATCATGAGGAGAATGCGCAGGTCTGGACCTGCAGACTGACCTGAATTGTCTGATGTCCACCTCCCTCTTCCCCTGCCTGGGGCCACTTGGCCATTACGTGTGGCAGCGACTGCACACATGCACAGTGCGTGGCAGGGGATGAGCCATCGTGCTGGTGGTTCCCAGTCTCACACCACCACCCTGCCTTGCCACTGCCACAGCTTCATCTTGGCATGGGACAGGAGGGACCGTGTGTGTCCCCACGGAGAGGTCTGGGCAAAGCCCCTCACTGTTGTCTGCACCACAGGGTGGGAGCAAAAAGGCTCATTCCAGGGCCAGGAGCTAACTGGAGTGAGCTCAGCTGCTTTTACTAGCCATAGCATGAATAAAACAAATAGTATAGTGAAGAAAAGAATAAGCATGGTGTGTCACAACAGCCCGTCCTCAGAGCCAAACTGTGACTGAAGGTGACACTGGGACAAGCTTCATTTCCTTAGTGCCAAGTCTGCGCTGCAAATTCTCCACTGCAATTCTTCACTGCTCAAAAGCAGCTGCTCTCATGGGCATATTTGAAATTGTTAGAAAAAATCTGTGTGGACATTGCAATGTTTGTTTTCTCTGATGACTATTTTTAATCTTGTTTTCCATTAAAAAAAAAAAAATCAAGATAGATATGAAGTGAAACTGCGCATTTAAATACAGCACGCTTATAGCTGCTCAAAACTAAGCACAAAATTATGGAGAGTTGGAGTATGTACCTAAAAAATCTGTGAGAGCCTTTGCTGATGCTCGCTTGGCAGCACTGCTGAGGGTCCAGGGACCAAGTCCAGGCGCTGCATGGGCAGCTGGTGCCAGAGGGGTTAAAGAAGTGGGGTCACCCTGTGAGGAGGGAGCTGGGGCTGGGGCTGGGGCTGGGGCTGGAGCTGGAGCTGGAGCTGGAGCTGGAGCTGGCCTTTCCAGGAGAGGATGCTGGCATCAGCTCCCTCAGCCTTCCCCATGGCACCCAGCCTCAGGGAGCGGCCGCGGTGCCCCGGCAAGGCCCGCAGCAGCCCGCGCATCCCCTGGCAGTGCCAGGAGCGGTGAAGGCAGCGAGGGGGATGTTTGGCTTTCATGCCCCGTTGGTTTCCAGTTGGAGAGGAGCTGCGCAGGGAGCTGCACCCTCCCCCAGCTCCCCAGCCTGTTGCTGGGCTCTCCGCTTTTGTTCCCTTGCTGGGGACTTGGCCAAGTGGCGTTGGGCTGAGCCCAAGGAGGGATGGCCAAGAGTGCACAGTGCTCTACGCAGCAAGCCGGGGACAGGGGCCCTGCAGTGGGAGCAGGGGGACCCCAAAGGCAGGGACAGAGCCTTGCTTGGCCATGCTGGCAGTGCCACGTCACACTCAGTGCCCAGACAGCACGATGCTCAGGGACAGGAGCAGCTCTGCACGTGTCCTGCTTTGGTTTCCAGGAGCCAAACCTTCCCCCGGGGTTCATGCCCGAAGGCAGGGAGGGAAGACGGGGGACATCAGTGTGTGGGAAGAGCGGTGGCATGGACCCTGGCGAATGTCACGCTGAGCTATTTTAAGATTTATATCTTGCTGCCCTCTGACAAAAATGTGCTTTGGCGCAGAGCTTATCGTGTGCAGTTTGGCACACGGGGGCCGGTGAAGGGGCCGCTGAGTTCATCCCCATGAGCCGGGACAGGCAATGCAGGGCAGGCAAGCCCGCGGTGCGGCAGCTGTGGGTGCTGCCGGCGCAGCCGTGAGCGTGTGCTGCGGGAGATGGGCATGAACGGGCACGGGACTGACCCAGGCAGCTCTCCATGGGGACAGATAAAAGCAGATATCTGAGACAAAATCCCAGCCCAGGTCTGAACTGGGGGAGCACCAGGCTTCGCCATGCTCCCGGCTTCCCGGTGTCACCCAGCATCACCCAGCCTATGGGGTGGCTGAGGATGGACTTTGGGGGGGACCTTCCCTGCCTCCAGTTCCTAAACTTGGAATTGTCCTGAACAGGTGATTTAGCAGAGGAAAGATGCTGCCTGCTGGAGCCACTTTTGCCCATGGTTGTACCCCAAGGTGCACAGGGCATTGAGTGCAAAGCGAGATGAGCGGGACATGGTGCCTGTCCTCTGCTTGCCACATCCACCAGCTCTGGCTGGTGGCTGGGGGAGGGCGAGGGGGTGCTGGGCTGGGGGGAACATTGCAGACAAACCCCCCTGAGATGGGGGCAACTCTGCAAACACTCAAACCAGCAGCACCACCCCCCCATCGCTGCACGCCGGGGTTGTGTGAGTTATCACCCGCACCCTCTCGGCTGCTGGGGCTGGAGATTAGGGAGCTGCTCCTTATCGGTCGCCAGCCCTGCACCCGGCCCCGCGCCCGCGGGGCTCCTCTTTCGGTCTTACTCACTGGAGAAATAAGTAAGTCTGTTGTAACCGTCACGCTGTGATGATCTCGGGCAGCAGGCTCGGGCTGTGCTTGGTTGGGTTGGGGTTGGGTTTTTTTTGAAGCTTCTCAGTGCACAAACCTGCAGCAGCCAGGACACGTTGCAGACACCTGCAGGAGCCAGGGCCACGTGCTGGAGCTCAGCGCCTGCACGTACAGAGCCCACCATGTGGGATGGGAAGAGGAAACGCTGCGTGTGTGTGTGTGCTTGTGTGTGCAAGAAGGGCAGAGGGAAATCCAGGGTCCTCACTGTGCCGACAATCTGGCAGTGCCTCCCTTGCAGAGACACCCTCATACCCACCCCCAAACCCACTCCCCGTGCACAAAGCTCTTGGTCCTGTCTCTGAACCTGGACCCAGCTCCTGTCTGCATCCACCCATCCATCCATGTGTCCATCCGAGCAGGTCTCAGCCCCTCCAGCCTCCTCCCACACCACACCAGGATGCTCTGCACAGCGACCATTTCTGGCAGTTTGAATGGCAGCTGCAAGAAAATATTTCTGCACTCTTCAGCTTTACCAGGCACATGACCCAGACAGTGCCAATGGTATCAACATTTGGATTCAATTCATCATATTTTCTGCAGGCTCTGTCTCGGCCGGGTGGCTATGGAGCAGCTCTGGGCCTGGGGCTGATCCCCTGCCCATGGGGAGAGGGGCCAGGGCGGGCGTTTACCCAGCTCGATGGGATATTTTTATTTTATTTTCCATTCAAGCCCATGCAGAGCTTTCATCCAGATCACAGATGCCCAAAATATCTATATTCTGGACGGAGCAGACTGAGGCTGAAGAAGTTCTCCTGGTCAGCTGACTGAAGAGAGCACACGGGAATGCAGAAAGACAGACAGACACCCACAGGCAAAGTGCCTGAGTACATACGGCAGCAGTGGACAAGGGGATGAGGAATGTCACTGGTGCTGCTCAGCCCAGGGCTCCCTCCGGCAGGAGCCAAGGACGACCCTGGACTAAGCATTTCCATCTCCCAGCCACAGCTCTCACTTCAACAGGTGATTTTTTTTTTACTATTTTTTCCAACTTGCTGACATGTGGGCACAGTCCAGGACATGGTTTTGACCCAGACCCGCTCATGCCCATCCCAGTGATGTTGGAGCACAGCTCCAGGGCTGGGTCAGCAAATTGAGAGCCTGGGAAGGGAAAAAGATGCAGCACACAGTGGGCAGGTGAGAGCTGTGCCTGGTGCTGCTCATGGACCTTCCAGCCTGAAATGTCTGAGCTCCTGTAAACCAGTCCTACCTCCATTAAATTGGTTATATTATGTTGCTGCTATGTTATGCTCCTCATTTTAAATCAATTTCTAGCATAAACTTCATCTGGCATCTTCAACAGCCAGGATTTATGAAATAAAATACCGGTTGAAATAAGGCACAATGTATTCTTTCACATACACACACATATGTGAATGCACACAAATATTGATAGAAAACATGTGTTTGTTTATACATACATGTTTCTAATCAGTTATTTATTATATAAATATATAAATATAGTATAAATATTTTTATACATACAAAACTCATTGGAAGCAGGAAATCCAATTAGTTTACCTTACTAAAATAGCATGAAATAAAGAGTAGCACACGCTGTTGAAAAAGGATCGGATGTGGTTTTTGGAGAGTTTTTTCTTCCCCTGAGGGTTCATTCTACCATGTTTGTCTCTAACCTGCTAATTTTAAAGCCAGCTCACAGAAAACTAATCGTGTGATTTACTGATTTCATTTCACTTTCATTTTGCAAAGCTCAAGCCTTGCTTTATGTGCTAGCATGTAAACACAACTAGCTGATGGTACCGGAGAAAGCAGGCGGCTCCGGGTGTGCACGCTGACCCCCCGGTGTTTGTCAGAGGTAGAGATTAAACGGGAAACACTCACCGTGCTTAGTCTGATTTTAAAAGATCATCTGAGTGTTAAACGTGTAATAAGATGCTTAGTGCTATTTTCAAACCAAGGCACGTTCCTGGCTGATTTACAGAGGGCTGGCCACGCTCTCCAGCTTTAGGTAGGTAAATACTTTTAAAAATCAGCTCCTGGGACTTCGGTGCTCATCGATTTAACAGGATCGGGCTGCCCGACCCGCTTCATTATTTCACCTTATGCTTCTCCATCTCATTTCTGCTTAAGGATGGGTATGGTGGCTGTTGAAAGATGCAAAACAGCCTTTAGTAAAAGCTCATGGCATGTGAATACCATGGTTTGTTTTTTTTTTTTTAATATCTCCAGGGAGGGAGATTCCACAACCTCTCTGGGCAACCCATCCCAGCCAACCTCACAGTAAAGAAGTTCTTCCTGATGTTCAGGTGGAACTTCCTATGCTGCAGTTTATGCCCGTTGCCCTTCATTCTATTGTTGGGTGCCAACAAGAAGAGTCTGGCCCTGCTCTCTAGACATTCTCCCTTTAGATATTTATAAACATTAATCAAATACCCTCTGAGTCGTCTTTTCTCCAGGCTGAACAGGCCCAGCTCCCCCAGCCCCTCCTCATAGAAAAGGTGCTCCAGTCCTTTAATCATCTTAGTCGCCCTTTGCTGGGCAAGTTCCAGGAGCCCCACACCCCTCCCATACTGGGGAGCCCAGAACTGGAATAAGACTTACTTTGTGTATATGCATGTGTATTTTTATATATGAACTACATATGTAAGTTTAAACATATCTGTATATTTAAATTATATGTAAGTTTTTATATATATATATATATATATATACACACATATATATGTGTGTGTGTGTGTGTGTGTGTGTGTGTATACACACAAATAAATAAATATACTAATGTACATGTATGTAGGGATGTCTAGAGAAAGGCGTGCAAGCCCTGTGCTCATGGGCAGCACTGCCTGAGTCCTTCTGCGGGCAAATATCCGTGCCACAGTGGCACTGCCCTCACCCTGTCCCAGCTGAGGCTGGTTCACCACGTGTGTGCTGTGCCTTTATTGTCCAATTTGACCCTAAAATATTGCAGCACTTTCAGAACAATTGTCTCTGACTTCTCTATCTCTGATGTCTCCATCTCTGACCCTTCCATCTCCAACCTCTCCATCACCACCATCAGACTCCCAAGCACAGGTACACAGCTAATAAATCTGAGCCTTTAATTGCCCTCCCACACAGCATGGCCTTATCTGAGCCATCGTCCCTCTCGTTGTGCCTCGTCACACCTCTGCGTTTGCAGGTTTGTGCTGCTGGTGTCAGCAAAAGGCTAGAACTGCAGTTATTTGGCTTTGGTTTTAGGCACATTTTCCACCCAGTAACACAGTCGTTTGCCTGGTCCTGCAAGATACGCCTGACATGGCGAGGTGGCTCTGCTGGAGGGGTGATTTCCAAACACTTGGCTTTTATTTTATTTAAAGTCCCCCTTTCTGGATTATTTATATAGCTAAAACTACGCAAAACAAAAAATAACAAGGGGGAAAAAAAAAATCCCATTGCTAAAGACACCAATAAGAGCAGAGGGGCTGCTGGTGCTGGGAACACACGAGTCCCAGTCACCACTTAAGAGTTGGTTGTTACTCAGGTCTCAAGAAGAACCAATATCTCTGGTACCCAAGGGAGATTTATTTATTTCCCTGCCCCCTTCTATGAGTTCGGGAAGTTTTCCGCAGGCTCCGGCAGAGCGGGGCCGGCAGAGCGGGGCCGGCAGAGCGGGGCCGGCAGAGCGGGGCCGGCCGGCGGGCGCAGCGGTATCAGCAGCCGCAGCCTATCGGGCTGAGCAGGAGCTTTTCCAGGAACTATCTAGTGAAACACATGACCGTGCCCCGGCCGAAGGCTGATACGTGACAGGTATTCACCGAGCTCCCAGCGAGTCAGTTGACTTTGTTATTCAAACTATTTTAGTGATGGTTTTTAATCCCAGGCTTAAGTTTTTCTTTTTTTTCTTTTTTTTTCTTCCCCCCCCCCCCTTTCTTTTTTTCTCTCTGAACAAGGGAATCTCTACGTTGGCAGGATTCAGAGAGGCACAAAGGAGGGAAAAACAAGTTTCAGCCAGAAGAGGGGGGGAAAAAAAATAAATAATAAAAAAAAGGGATGCTGTTAGCATTCCCTGTATGGAATGGGGTAAAAACATTTTGCTGTGAACTTTATTTTAAAGGGTAAGCGCCAACAGCAGCCTAGTTGCTATGCAAATAAATCCTGCGCTTGGCCTTTCCCTCTCAGCCATCGAATTCTGGTGCTGGGGCTCGCTGGCTGAGGGAGCTGGGCTGTGGGGGCTGGCAGTGCCCCCCATGCCCCCCTCCTGGGAGTCCCCAAAGCCCCAAACTCAATGGGAGCTCGGGGGGGCCTCCCCGAGTGTCTCGGTCAGATATTTAGATGATGCTTCCCCATCACAGCAGAGGGACTGCGTGTGCTCCAGCTCGCACAAAGCCCAAGCTCACCCTGACAGCCCGGTGTGAGTGTTTCCTATGAAAAAAAATTTGAATTTGTGATGCAAATGACTGGCATGTGGGCACAGCTGCTGGGAGGTGGCCTGGAGCGGCTCAGCCACCAGCACGGCCACAGCGATGTGCCCAGGACATCTGGACCCTGTGGTCCCACCCAGAATCTGTGCCAGAGAGATGGTGCTGCCCTCCCAAAACCATCCACCCCTCACTGCTCCTCTCTGCATCCCAGCAGCCGCATGTTGCTGCACTGAAGCTCTTTCAACGGCACCGTGACTCCGTGACTTCCCAACCAGTGCCCACCCTGGGCTCCCATCCGCCCAGAGCACAGCTGAGCTGCTCGCGGTGAGCCCGCTTCGTCCCAGGACAACACAAGGCAGATGGTGCAGATCAAAGAGGATGCTCTGGCAAGCTATGCTTTCATTTAAAAAAAAAATATATATGTATATAATAATAATAATAATAATAATAATAATAATAATAATAATAATAATAATAATAATAATAATAATAATGCTTGTAAGCAATTGCAAAGTGATTTAAGCACTTGTCCTGTACTACCCTGACCAGTCAGGAGCCACACAGCCACTGCCTCTCATCTGCACCCCAGTGCTCACACACTGTGTTTAACTCTTGTCCCTCTAACGCAGTGACCCGTCGGGCTCTTCCCACTCTCCCAGCCTAGCACCAGGAAGAGCTTGGGCTTCTTTTTGGGGGTCCACAGACTTCCCTCACCACCTGCCATGGCAACCCCACCTCCTCCCAGGAAGCTGGATAGAGGGTTTCGTTATTATCCTGCCTGGCCACAGTTTCACAGGTGGGTTTTTGCAAACAGGAAGGTGGCAGGTTTGGCTGCTGTTTTGATGTGGTTGTTTCTCAAAACGAGCCCAGAGCAAAGCTGAGCAGGATCCAGGAATGGCATCTGACAGCGGTGGGCTGGGCGAAGGAGGCGTGTGGCTGTGCAGTGCCGCCTGCGCTCTCGCTTCCTGGCAGTTCTGGCCACCTTTCAGGAAATTAGAGTCAGCTAAATGGAAAACCATCACTCTTTTCACTTTAAAATGTACCAGACACATTTAATTTTTCAATGACAAATGAACCTTCGAAGGTCTCGGTCTTCTTATTGACCTGGGGAGACATGGGTCCTTGGTGGAGACAAAAGCTGACATTCAGCAGTGCTGGAGCCAGGCAGGAGCTCTGCCTGAGGATGGGCACCATGACACAGCTCCCAGCACCCTCACCAGCCTCCAAAATCCTCCTCTCCCTCCTCCTCCTCCTCCTCAGAAACTCATGACAGGGAGAAAGAAGAATTGCTGAATAATCTCCAGCCCCGATAGTACTTCAAAGGCAGGTTTCTCGGGCCAGGCTGTGCTCCTCACCAGTGCTGTGCTGGATGCAGTGCTCAGCTCTTACTCCTTTGGCAGCCCCACAGCCCTATCCAGAAACTAATTACTTAAAAAGGAAATAAATGTCACCCACACGCTTGAAAGCAAAACCCTGAGCAGGACAAAGAGCTGCACCAGGATCTGCATTCTCACACAGTATGAGCAAGGGAGGAATGAGCTGTTTCCATTCATTGAGATGGGCTGTTTACTCTGAGGCCTACTGATGATGTTAGACATACCCACTGTGTGCCTTTAAGTTCTCTGGGGCAGTTGATCAGACACAGGGCTGAATTGCCTCTGCTTCCATCCTATAGCACTCTTCCCCCAGAACAGCTTTGGGCACCATCACCTTCTGGATGGCAATATACACAGGTGCCAAAGATGGAGGGACTTCCTGGCACTAGTTCTGCCATAATTTGTACAGAGATAAACTAGATCACTAGCACATTCAAATAGAAGATTTTTATTTACTTTCAAAAGCTGAAATTCACAGTTTTTAATGGTCAAAATCTGAGATTCCCTAACTAGAACAGGGCTTTGACAGACTACTCACTTTCAGATGGGTTTAATTTAGGGAAAAACCCCTTATTCTAAGCAAGTAACAGAAAGAAAGTGATATCCTGAGGATTCTGGGCTAAGATCTGAACTCAGCTGTCATGGTTTCCATTGGAGCTGCACGATGATGGCAGCACTTTGTACCCTCCACTCCACACAGACTGTGTGTGAGCAAGTGCTCAGTGCCAGACACAAGCATTAGGAACCACACAGCTCCAGCATGATGCTCCAGGAGCTCAAAAACCCTGAGGTGGCAAGAACCACAGGTGACCTGGGACATGCAGAGCGAGCAACAGTGTATGGGGCAGGCTGCAAGGGATGGCTGTGCACACACAGTGCCTGGGGAATGCAATGCTGGGTGGGGATGCCAGCGGGGGCTCTTGCCAGGTATCAGACCCAGGAGCTTTGTATAAAATTCCTTTCAGTTTGGGGCCCAACTTGTTCCTGTCCTGCATCTAGTATTGGCCCACAGAACAGTAAAAAAGGAGAGCACAGTCTGATGTACTGACCTTACACTTGGCTACATAAACACGTGCCAAGCTCAAGGCAGTGCTGGACCCGCTGCAGCGCAGGACACAGGCTCCCACCCCACCCTGGAACACTCACAGGTGAAGTCCCAGCACAGCCAGATCAGGTCAGTGTGAAAGTACTCCCTCACAGACTCCAGCCAAGCAAGCATGGTACCATACAGTATCGAATCACTTTAAAAGTTAAAATAGTTTATTGCTGTTCTTTGTAGAAATGCACTTAACTTACATCATCTGTTCTCTTCCTTTATTTGGCTGTTGGATTATAGGCATTAAAAGGTCAGGTTTACCCATTTGTTCAATGACATAACACCCTTTTCTCTTTATGATATTCTCCTAAGCTTTGCTGGCCAACAGCCCCACATCTCTTTTACATAAATACTGTAAATGTCTCCATAGGTTGCAGCATTGTAACAAAAGATCTACCAAAGTAGACAAAGTGTTCGGTATTCTTGGTTGTTTTTTTTTTTTGCATTTAAAAATATACCTAAATTTGAGATAATCTTAACAGAGTAACAATTACAATAAGAAAATAGTACAGTGCGTTGACTAAAGGAATATTCTGCTCTCCTTCAAGCCAATATTCCCTTTTGTATGTTGAAGTGATTCAGCAATTACTTAAGAACTTTTACCTACATACAATAATTTAGTAAAATGAGAATTAAACAAGGCAGATACTTACTACTATTCTTCTGTCTGCAATTCACAGCTCATGCGAATAACATCGCAATAAATATTAAAAAATAGTTTTTCTTTTTCTTTTGTGTTTTTTTTTTCTTTTCCTGTAAGGCATCTCTGAGTATTACAAAGTTTTTGTACAACCAAAAAAAAAGATTGCTTTTTTCCATCTTCTCGGAGTACCTCTGTACCTCAACAGTAATTAAGAGGATTGCAGGGTTGATGGGGAGGGCTGACGGGGTAGGGCCAGAAAGAAGACCACAGGTGATGGAAGCAGACTGCGACGTGTGCAAGAATCTGTAGTTTTCCTGTGAAACATTTCAGTCACTTTTAGAACATCTTCAAGACAATATCTGTCCAGATTGAAAAAAAAAAAAACCCAACAACTTACCAGAAGTCCATTTTCATGAGCACAACCAGACTGCATGGGTTTGTGTTCGCTCTTAACACTATAAATAGCCTGGGTATTGATATGCACCTACGGAAAGGGGATAAAGGGGCAGGGTGATTTTTGTTTATTTTTGTTTCTTTTGTTGGGGTTGTTTTTTTTGTCGCTGTTGTTGTCCTAGCCGTATCCTTCCATGGTAGAAGATTGTCCTAGGTGGTGAAGGCATGGGCAGGGTCCTCACTGCATGCGGTCAGGCTGCAGCTGTTGGGGCTGGTACTGCACGAAAGCGGTGGCGGGTGCCGCTGGGTTGCTGGCGGTGATGGGGGGCTGCACTGCCCCCGTGTAGCCGTATCCCACGAAGCCGGCAGCGGGGGAGGCAGCGTAGGGGTACTGGTCGTAGGCAGCTGTGGTGTACTGGGAATAGGCTTGGCTGGCGGCTGTGTAGTCGATGTAGGGAGACGTGATGGACTGCACAGGGGTCGGGATCACCACGCTGGGCTGGATGATAGCTTGGGGGTAAACATAGTGAGGCGTGAGTCTGTGGAGGGAAAGGGAGAGAGTCGGTGAGGGGCTGGGCTTCCTCCAGCCTGCATGTCCTCCCTCCTTCCTCCCCAAATCCGTGTGCATTGGAAATAGTGCCGCCCAGCAGTGCTGCCCTTGAGTCAGGGGTGGAGGGAATGAAAAGCAAAACACTCCTAGACCCCAAGGGTGGAAGTAGTGCACAGTGAAGCACAGACTGCAAGAACAGACACACACCCTGGTCTTCATGACTTGTATCTCCCACTACCCAGGCTGCTGGTCTCCAGAATAACCTCACTGGATGGCCACAACACAGCCCCTGCCTGACTGACCAGCCATGTCTTCTCCCTAGCCCCCAAGTGCCCTGCCTGTCCCTGCCCACACTGGCAGCCTCACCACCTCCCATATCCCCCAGGTCCATGCTTCCCCCACACTGCCCAAACTCTGGTGAAGGCTCCTGAGGACCCACAGCCCCCATGGCACACCTCTCAGCACTGGGGACACCACATCACTCATCTCATCAGGGATAACCACCATCCCCAGGCACAGCCCAGGGCCTTCCAGCTTGCCAGCTGTTATCAGGTAGAGCCGGTGTTTCCATAACACTGGATGTTTAGGGCAATGCTACAGAGTGTTTGTTGTAAAACATGACATACTAATTCTGGTTTTCTTCCCTTCAGTAACATTCCTTAGCAGGGACCAGGCCAGCAGCCCCTTGCCCAGCAGCGATGCTCACATGCCCATGAGTTTTTACATCCAGAATCTGTGGGTGAAAGATCCTGGAGATGATTCATGCAGAGTTGCCCACCAATTTGCTAGAAACTGCTAATGAGGAGGAAAGAAAAAAACCAAAAAGCAGCAAAATGAAAGGGCTGTATTTTCCAAAGGGCCCAAAACAAGGCAGGCCTCAAAAAAAAAAAAAAAGGCAAAAACTGTGCAAATCTGAAGGTTTAGGTCCATCCACACAAACTGCCACGGGCCAGACAGAAATGGGCACCTGCACATGCAACTGCAAACGGTATCTGCCTGCACAGCCCTCGGCAGCTGAGAGCTCCGTCTGCTGTGTGCAGACTTGACAGGTTTAGGGCTTGTTTAAGAAACAGGGGTGTGCAGACTGTCCCCTGCAAACAGCAAGTGACCACTGAAAGATCAGAGCCACGTGCACCAGAAAGTACCGCTGTGGAAAAGGTCCCTTTGTCTGGCTGCTTGCTGCATCACGTAAGGCAACAGCATGAACCCAAAGCCATCCTTCCAGAGAGCTCCTTCCACCCTGCCCCCAAACCCAACAAAAAAACCCAAAACCAAAAACCAAGGTAAAACTCTGCAAAGAGCTTATGCAGATTCAAATATTTTGGGGATTTGTGTGTGGATGTGTGTGACGGCACATTTTCAAACACAACCACTTTTAAAAGCCTCCCACAAGCTTTTCACAAGACACAGGCTTGTATGTGGCTAAACTGCTCTCTAAAGCTGAGTTCAGCTGCTCGGGGAGAAGATCTCTTGCCCACTCATCCATCCAATCTCCAGGGCTGGAATCCCCAGCAGTGGGACCTGGTGCTCTGGTGCTTCACAGGGATTCACAGCCAGGGACTGGAAACCTCTGCTGATGCATCACTGGCTGCCCTTGTTCCATCCAAGGGTCCTTCCTAGGTCTCAGTCACCATCTACAACGTTCTGGGGTCCCCCCTATCCAGCAGTTACAGGGCTGTTCCCATTTGCTTTACAACCAGCACTGGATGGTTTAACCTGCTCCTCAGGCAGCAGAAAGGCCTCTTGCAAACAAGCACGCATCTGAACCGAGTTTTCTCTTGTTTTCCCGCTCTCATATGCACTTTGGTTTTTCTTGAGGCAATTTGCATGATGAGAGAATGATTGCTCTCCTCCCCCCACACAGCAACACTGCCTCCAAAATCAGGGTCCTTGGATCCAATGAGGCCACCACTGGAGGAGTGGCACTGAGGAAGGGGATGGATGGAGAACAGCACCTCAACCTTTGGCTGATTAAGTGCAAGACCATCTCCAGAGGCCAGAGCCATCCCCAGTGTAGTGCAGAGAGAGGGACCCCACAGCCCTTCAGCCCATAAATGCACCACACCTAAAATCACCCTGTCACTAACAAGAATGAGATGAGGTGGCAGAAATTCACAGAACCCCTCTAGCTCCGATCTAAACTGTGGCTGGCACGGTTGAACCAGAACTAGAGCTTACACACCAGTTCAGACCAAGAGCTCTTGGTGTCACACACTCACATCAGCCAGCAGCAGCAACTGCCTCTCCAAGGAGCTGGGCTCAGTCCCAACTCAGAGGTTCCTCACACTCGGTCACTGGGGGGTTTTGTCTCATTTTGTTTTAATTAATGCCGAGGTGCAATGCTGCTCCCTTGGCCTGCCAGGGTGTGGGGAAAGGCTCTGCAGAGGCACCCCCAGACATTGGCCAGGGCAACTGTTGGGGTGACATGAGCTGACCCCAGGCACCCCTCTTGCTCTATTGTAAATTGGCAGCTTGGACAACAGCCTGCATCCCAGATTGGTGATGGATGCTCTGGCTACCTGTTGCTTCCCCCTGCATGTGTCCCACTGCTGGGCTTCCTGCTATTCCAGGGCTTGATAAAGTTAAAATCACTCCAAAAAACACAACAAAAAACCAAATGCACAGTCCTCATGCTCAGGACTCACTAAAAACCACCCAACAGCAGCAGCAGCAGAGGAGGGGCCTGTACTTTTCCTGCACACAGGCATTCAGCTCACGTGTGCAAAATGACCACAAGGATGGTCCAAGAACCTCCACGCCATCCAGCATGATGTCTGAGCAGCTCTACAGGTCATTCCCTGATGTCCCCTGCCACCACCCAAGTGCTCATTGGAGCCAGCACACCCCAGGCAGAGGATGTGACCACGTGTGGGGCTGTTAGGGCAAGCACACACTCCCAACTCATCCCCGAGAGACTCCGCACGTCAGCTTTGCTTGTGTCCACATACACAGCTCCTCCATCACAGCTCCCAGTGTGCTCCAGAGACAGCAAATCCATGACATCCTGCACTACTTTTGCTCAGCAAGGAAAAATTCCAGCTCTTTGATGCTACTTTGAATAAAAAGCACCATTAGCTAAGAGGACAGTAAGCATTCCCGTACTCTGCTTCCAGAAATACATCCCAGCCCAATACATACACAAGTGCACATCACACACCATGGTTTGCTGCAGTAGAAAAATCACACTCAGCAACTCCAGAATCTGCTTCTATGGCAAAGGGAAGGTTCTTTTGGTCTGTGGGGTTTTAATAATTTAGCTAGAAATTTCAATCATGATATGCAGTTCAGACTTCTGAATTAGGTGGAGAGATGGCAATGCATTGATCAAAACAAAACACACAACTCAAGGCAGGGTCACTTTGATGACTTGCAGCTACAAACAAAACAAAACCCAGTGCAGTACAATGAAGTTCTCTGCTGGCTATGTTTAGCATCCACAGAAGGTCTTAAAATATTTCCCCTTCTTCCACTATTTCTGCAGAAGACCTTTCAGAGAGGGGGGAAAAAAAAAAAACAACAACTCTTTTAGAGTTATTTTTTCTAAAAATCAGCAAACTCTAATCTGAATTTCTACAGAATGAGTCACATCTGTGTTTTAAAATGCCTTTCCCTTCCTCCCTCCCCCACGATGGGCCCTGCCAGCCAGAAGAGAACTTCATCTAGAACACACACAATGTGATTATAAAACGTTAACCAAGTGATCAGCCACCGCCACCACACACCAAAGTCATCCCGTGAACAGCAGACGTACGAGATGCTCATGGCATCACAATCACGGGCAAAGGCCACAAAACACAGGCAGCATGGTCAAACCTAAGCCTAGAGCCGGCCACGGCCGCAGGAGGGACTCGGGAGGGCCGTCGCGGTGCAGGGGGGCAGCCAGGACCCACGCTAGCCCACGGTCCTAACTACGTGGCACGACACCACGCCGCCCCGGCAGCCAGAATGGAAAGACACAGAACAAGAGAGATGGTTACAGAGCCACTGGCAGAGGAGATGAGGACTCGGCTTCTGCTTTTGCCGCGCTCAATGGGAAGGGCAGAACAAAAGCAGCCATTTTGGGGCAGTCCTGGGTGGAGATGTTTGAATGCAGCAGGTGAGGCTTGTGGTTGCCAGCACCCTTGGCTCCCGGGAGCTGCTACCTGCTGAAAGAGCAGACTTCTTGAAACCTGTCATCACCTGGTTCTCCCCACCATGCTGGCTGGCCAGGGGTGGGCGGTGGCAGCAGCAGCCCCAAGGGCAGCCAGGAAGAAGGGACAAGTCATAAGGCCATGTGTCCCACACCACTTCCCAAATGGCAAGGAGGAGGAATAAGCTAATGAGATCCTCTCCCTTGTCAGCAGCTCTATCTGGCAGAGCTCCTCTCAGAGACGCTTTATATATTTGATTATTTTAGGTGTAAACCTGACCTAAAATGTGTTTTAGCTGCAACTTCCAGTTCTCCCCTATCCTGTAGGACTTCCTACACATGAGCAGCTCCTGCAAGCTGCACGGGTCTAGGAGAGCAGCATGGCAGGAGCTCCTGGACACCTCAAGCTCCGCCAGCCACGCCAGGAGCTGGTTTTGCTGCTTCTGGAGAGGTGGGAGACAATTGCAACGCTCTGTCAAGAGGGACACGGCATCACATAAACACTTGGGAAACAAGGAGGGACACGGGGCTCTTGGCAGCCTCACAGAGATCAGCACACAAATGCCACCGCCATGACCAGCCTTTTATTCCCTGAAGAATAAAAGAAACAGAGCCCTTTGTGTCTGCCAGTGAAGGCACCAATTCTGGCATTTGACCCCAGGAATTTGGCCTCCATTTCCACTAGAGTTGACCCGTTAGCTGCTACAGGGACAACCACACTGCCACAACACGATGGCAGGCAGTGCTGAGCTTCAGTTGGTAGGTGGTACTGCAAAATGAGCTGAGCACAGCCACAGCTGTCCATGACAGCAATGTGAAAACTACCTCTGGTGATGTAACACCTCCAACCACAGCCTGGATGACAGATTTGAAGATGTATTTTGAAATAGGTCCATGAGTGTAAGAGCACCAAGCAGGAGCTGCAACACCAAGGGAAGGAGGAGCAGTCCAGGAGCTCCTCACTTGAATCAGCAGTGCTGCAACATCACCTCAGTGTTGGGTGATGCACAGACACAGCCTGATGTAACTCATGCCCCAAGAACATAATTTCTGGGACACTCCCAGGCCAGCAAGGACTCACCTCCTGCAGCTGCTTTAAGCAGACCTGTGTGGAGTGGTGGCAGGCTTGGCAACACGGGTCATACGGGCCCCAGACACAATGACAGGCTGTAGGAACCAAGAAATTCAGGCCCTGTTCTCAAATCCAGACATGATGAGGACAGGCTGTGGGCTGGAGCATGGCCAGGTCAGGCCCTGCCTGCCAACAAGGACTCTTGCTCCAGGAGTAGATCACATGGAGTTTACCCACTAACAGTTTGGTGTAGAGCAGGGCACTCGTGCCTCAACCACTCCACCATCCATCAGCTCTCACTGACACAGGCTGGGCTTCAGGCACGGACATAACAAGCCTCTGAATACTCATATGTCCCTCCTAAAGTTCCTTTAAACATGCATTGAAATATCAACGGCTTCTGCCTCATCAGCTGGCTATCTCAGCCAGCTTGAAGAAAGACAAGGATAAACTCTGCAGCTCCATGGTACATATTTACCCTCTCCTACTACAACATGGCACAAACACAAAACAGCAAACCAACAAACCCAATTTCTGCTCATCTTGTAACTAATTTGCCTGTCCATCTTCTACTCTTCCTCCTCTGGCCCTCTGGAAAGGTTCAGACAGCAGCCTGAGCCAACAGGTACATGACTGGGTCTCCTGCTTCCCTTTTGGGACCAGATGTCACCACACCAGTGGCAATTGCCAAGAACTTGCTACAAAAGACTGTCCCAGGCTGGAATCAGTGTAAGAGAAAAAGTGATTGTATTACAGGATTCAGCAGTAACCTCTTCTGGTTGCTGAGCCTACCAAAACCATAGCTCGATAAATACAAATGTGAACTCAAGAGTACAAAAGCAATCCAGTGGTTTCAATTTATTTTCATTTTGGCAGAAGAAAGAAAACTTTAAAAAACAGGAGGCACCACAGTAGCTGAGAACCTACCATAGACCAGCAATGTCCTCATTTTACAGTGTTAACACATCTTGACTTCATGATGCAACAAAGTAAGGGCCCATACAGCAGGAAGGTGGATCCCAAAGAAACAAGTGAAAAGAAATGCTGTCTACACCTTCCCCACAGCTGATGCAGAGGTGTGGGGAAGAAATAAAAATAAATGAATAAAAGAAGTTGCAGATCAAAGACAGGAGTACATCTCACAAAGATCTACCCTTTTTCTCAGCTTAACCAGGAGTCTGAGATCAACAGGCTGAGCTCCACCACGAGTTAGCTGGGCTCAACAGTTCACAGCTTTATCCTCTGCATCTTGCTTCCCCCACGCCCAATGGAAAAAGAAAAAAAAAATTAGTAATAATCCCAAACAAAGGCATGTGGGGCCAGACCAAAAATAGTATTGGAGAAGCAGGCTGAAAAACACTCAGGTAGCAGGAGATAACATCTGCCTGAAACAAGAGCCATCTGGCACCAAGGAAAAAGCCACATGGAAGTTTACCCGCAGCTAGTCAGCTATCCAGAGAAGGAAAAACCCCTTCCCTTTCGAGTTACCAGCACAGCCACAACAGAAATGGACTGACAGAGAAACAGAAAATGCTCAGTGCACTACAGGAGCCCAAGTCCTTCAGCATCACTGTGGGAAACCCAGGAGAACACTAGATTCATCCTGTCCACACAGAAGGAAAACCAGAGGCTCTGACAGACGAACCCAGGCAGCCCCAGGAATTCTGCCTTTAACTAAGCTTTCCAATTTTCTCCTGCAATTTGGAGAAAAACAAAGGCTGCAGAAACATCTCTAAAGTCTTCTCAAATACCCAACAAGTTTTGGCATAATATATATTAAATTGATTACTTTCAACTGGTTCAATTTTTTAACAGACTGACTTTCTTTATGCATGCCAGCATCAGCTCAGCTATGACACAGGAGAGCTGAAATGCTCGAAGCTGGCAACAGGCAAATTGCAGGGGACAGCACGATCCTGTTTACAGGATTTAGGAGACCGAGAAATAGGAGATACAGTTTTAACTCCAAGGTCCACGACTTTTCATCTTTTGTGATCATCGAGTATATTTAGCTCTGGTATGTAGCTTGCTCCCATCTGTGGGGAACAAGTTCTTCATGCAAGTTGTATTTAGAAGTGACCCAGTGTCCTTGCTACCAAATTATCAGGACAACTGTCTAGTTCTCTCTCTGGTGTCCTCAGCTCAGAGGCAGCCTGGTCAGAGCTGTATTTAACATTCAAATTACTGGGCATGTGTTTAATACTACAGAGTTAGGGACCAGTATGCCAACAGCTGCTCAAAGGAAAGATGAGATCAAGTACAAGCTGGACTGCTTTGAAAATTCAGATGCATGCATGGATCTGCCACATTGGGACTAAGTGGCACCAGGCAGATCAGAATAGGAGAATTCTGATCTGCAACAAGGGAAAAGGACTTGGGTCTCTGCTGCTAAGGCAGCTGCACTCATGCTGGAGAGGATGAAGAGCAAATCCACCAAAGGCAATGGGATCATGCAGAGAAGACTGCACAGCTCATCATGTGCTGTGAAGACAAAGCTGAAGCCAGCTCAGCCTGTGCCCTGGCTGCACTGGAGTGGCACATGGCACCCTGCACCAGGAGCCTGTCCCCTGCAAAAGGTCCAGTAGTGCCTTGAGCTTGGCACACATTTATGTAGCCAAGCGTAAGGTCAGTACATCAGACTGTGCTCTCCTTTTTTTGCTGTTCTATGGGCCTGGACTTGATGCAGGACATGAACAAGTTGTGCCCCAAACTGAAATGAATTGTGTACAAAGCTCCTTGGTCTGACACCAGCATTTGCCAACCTGAAGTAGATATTCAAGAAAATTCACAAGGCCATCTGATCTTCTTATAAATATGTATCAACTCTTAAAAAAAAATAAAGGAAAATTAAAAAAAGGAGCTCTCTGGCTGGCAAGCATTTGGTCTGAACAGCAGTAACCATGCCTGAGAACTAGCAGCTGAAGCCATTTGGAAAATGGATTTGAATGTTTCTTAGGAAATCCCCCTCAAAAAGCTTTCATGTTACTGGCAAACGATAGACAGCAGGTGCTGAGTGTGCCATCCCCCAGGAGCTGCTGGTGACCAGCAGAGCAGCCCAGGGTCCCACAGTGTGACAGCCTTCAGGGAAGTGGTGCAGTAGGAAATGGGAGCACGGGGGATGCCAGCTGACAGAGGCTGAGCAGAGCAAGGCCAGCATGCGCTGTCTTATAAGCATAACCACAGAAAAGATGAAAGTTTATTTCCTTTTATTTTTAACCCAACAGAGAAGTTTTAAGGATAAACAGCTGTGAGGGAGGGTGAGCTGACACAAAGAGGGACTTTCTTCACTTCCTAACTGCAGCAGCATCAATGCATGAAATTTCAAACTCCAAGAGATTTAACTCTTTCCAATGCTGCTCGAGACCAAATGTGGGCCAGAGTCAGGGGGCCAGCAAAGCAAACAACTACACAAGGGTGGGCAGTGGGGTCTCTGGAGCAGCAATATCCAATGCACAGATATGGAAAGAGCTGGATCCTGCTGCAAGAGACAGCTCTATGTTTCCAAGAGCTCAGTCACTGGTAGATCTCCCACACAGATATCTCCTTTGCTGAGGCACAGCCACAGGAATGTATCTGCCATATGCTGCTCGTGTCCAGAGCAGCAAGCACAGCTGCAAAAAGGAGAACCAGGGAATCCCCATTCCCCAGACAGACACAAACCTGTCTCGAGCACCAAGTCCCAGAGGAGAGGACCAAGAAGGGAGCACTGAGCAGCTCTGCCACATCACCATGTACTCCTGGTGAAGGATTTTACACAGTTGCTCCTACCAGCTTCCAAGAAGTTTCAAGTTTCTCAAAATTTCTTAAAAGAGACACTGCTGCAGTAAGAGACAGCTCCATTTGGAGAGAGAGGGTCTCCCCATTCTCTGATCACATAAGCACAGCTCTGTGCTGGGGGGTCACAGCAGGGACACGCTGTGCCATTGCCTCCGAGCAAAGCGCAGTCTCCAAGTTCCAGGCCTAACGCTGCTCCCCTAAACTCAGCAGCCAGATCTCCAAGTCACCCTGACACAGACCCATCCTTTGCCATGCACTGCTGTCAAGGTCTCCAGTTACGACAATCGAGCGAGTACTTTTCAAAACAGGATTTACTCCCGACCCCGTGCTGCCGGCTGTGCGGGTGCCTCCCCTGCCAGGACCGCGGGGAGGAGGAGAGAGGCTCTTCATGGTTTCTCTTTCTGTTCTGCAAACCCCAGGCAATATTTACAGCTGCATTTGGGTGTCTGGGGCTGGAGGGGAAGCCTTCAGTTTATAAATAATCCTCACCGATGTTTGGGTAATTTTCATAGTTTCCATTCATTTAAAGTTTCACCAAAACCTGCATTTTGTGGTTTGATAGCTGCCACATGACTGGCTGGCTTTCGCTTACCTAACCGCCTAGCAGTTAACCGGTTGTTCATTCATTTCTTCCTTGCCAAGTCCAGCCTGCACACCTAGTACCCTGTGTCCCATAACAATCGTTGTTTGGAAACCACATGCCAACCCCTGGGCACAAACACTTTGCAGAGACAGGAACTGCAAGAGGGAGAACTGGGCAACATCTTACACTGTGGGCAAAGCAGACAAGCCATGGAGCTTCGTTTGGGGAAGCTCAGGATCCACTCCACACGGTGCACAGCAAGTGGCCAACAGCAATTTGACAAAGCTTCCAAAGACAGACCAACCCTGATAAACTATCCTCAGACCCCACAGAGGGCTAAGGAAATTGTGGGTTTAAGGGAATGCAAGAGTGGAGCCTGGCAGGCTCTCAATTTTGTTGGTCTACTGACAAGACAAAGAGGGACCCAGCAGCCAAGCTCTGTTGCTTGACTGAGCACCTGACAATTAGCTCAGAAGCCACAGATCAGCCCCAGTCACGGTACTCAGGTAAACGGCTCCACATTTTGCCAAACCCACATTTTCAGTGATTCTGCTCCAGCAGTGACTGAATGCAACAAAATTCTTGTTTACTGATGCTTGCAAATAATGATATATGATCCCCTTGCTCCAACCCTCCAGTCTCCTGGTTCCTGTCTCTTGGCAACTGATAAATAATTTATAGTGCTCTCTGCTATATGTGCTAACTGCAGCTCTGCTGGTTTAACAATGAAACCAATGCCTAAGAGCTGGAACAGTAACTGTCCAGATCACAAGGAACACACAGTCAGTTGATCTCACACTCCTCTCTATGTGACACTAAAAGCAAACAGTTAAAGAAAAGTTGGGTTCTCCTGAGCTGCTGGGCTGCGGCTGCCGGGTAGGGACAGCACCACAGAAACAGCAGATTATCTGCTAGAGGAAGAGGCATGCGCTGGCACCCCTGCAAACATGAGGAGTCAAGTGTGCTTCACCATTTTGCTCTTTTCTGTGTGGAAAAAAACATGGGGAGAAAACTCCTAACAGGCAGGTTTTATCATCTACTTCTCTTGTGCACTCCTGTGCAATTTGGAAAGCCTCTGGGGTCACATCTCTGAGGAACTGCTGCTGTCTGCTTTGGGGGCCAAGAAAGCTACGGTAGCTCCCATGTGAGGAGAGCTTTTAAAAAGCAGCATCTTGTCTACTGTTGTAGAAAAAAAAACAACCCAAAACCCCTCTTAATTTCATGACAGATGTTCTTCAAGTCTTTCCAACAGAGCAGTAACCACTTATGAAAACTGGCATGTTTGAACCCTACACAACACATGTACACTGGGTGTGCACTATTGTGGCAACACAGCCTCTTACATCCATAAACTCGTTGGAATGAGATTACCCAGGCAGCTGGCAACTGCAGCCAAGAGGGCAGAGGAGTGAAAGTTTCTGTTTTGTTATTAGAATTTTTTTCTTTAAAAAAAAAAAAAAACACAAAGAACCCACCCCAAAAAAACATGATCAGCGAGCAGGAAAGCTATGAAGTATTTCTGTTGACAAAGGCCAAAATCCCATCTATTTATATTAGAGTCACACAAAAACCACAACAGAGCAGTGCTCAAAAGGTTTAAAAAATGCACCTACTTTCTTAATGCTCTTAGAAAATAATAATAAAAAACCCTATCAATATTCACTTTCTGAAATGGTGTAAAAAAAGAACTGCATCAATCATTAAACAGTTAAATGAAGGCAGTATGACAGTCACTATTGTTCTCGTGAAGCACACTTGTCTTTTGCAGAGCAGCTGCCAGATCCTATTAGATGTATAAAAAGAGGACTTTTCTAGCCGAGTAGGGATGGTATAAGCTATTGAAAACAGCAGACAAAAGCCCACTTTTGCAGACTATTCAAGCCTTGTATAACATCTGTCTAAAATCAATTTTTGACCTAATGTTACTTTCATTAAGTAACAGACTTTGTTTCCAATGCAATTTGTTTTCTAGGATAAAACTGTATCCTAAGCATTATTACGTGGGAAACGGTACAGAGAAAGCAGATCTTATTTGAGAAACATGAGAACAGAATTTGCTTAATTGTTTTGACACCTTAAGTACTATAATAGCAAAACTATTTTCCATTTATTTGAATTCTTGAGAATTCTTGAGTTGGCAAAGCAGCAAGCAATGCATTGGGTTTATTATGACTCAGATTTACTGAGGATAAAGGAAGATCTTTGGGAATTACATTAAAGGTGACAAATGCACAAAACGTCTGAGATCTTCACCAGAAATAAAGTATTCTGAACTTTACAACAGCTGTTGAAACTGTCCACGCTTGACAGCTAGGGCTTTTTTCATGCATTTTAAATAATGAGGAAGTTGATTCATTAATTTGAATTCAAACAGTGAAGAAACATTTCCACTTACCCAAAGGGTCTCTGAATGAAGGCTGGATGTAGCTGCTGCACACCTATGGTAAAACCTAAAAAAGTGTTCAGAAGAAAGAAGTATTAATGAACATCACCCATTGTAACACTCAACTCGTAACATACATGCATAATGGCACCTCAGACCACACGTACATGCGTTTCACCTGCAATGCATGTGAGCAAATTCAGAGCCCTGTTTAGAAGCAAGTTAATTGTAAAATGCGTACGTGACATGCACGAGGACCAGATGGGAATTCAGATTAAAGCACAGTGTGAAAGTGCTGTTATTGAACAGACAATGGGGTATAATGCCTTATTTTCCACACTGGGCATTGTGGTCATTAAAACAAAGGGCAGAATGATGAAATGGATTTTACTGTTAATACCGATGTAACAAAGAGAATAACGTAAAAACTGATAGCTGTGGAAGAAAACGTCTCTAACTCAGTTACATGACCTTGGGTGCATAACACTAGTGTAACAGGTACGAGTAAGAAGATATGGAAGAGAGGTAACTGGACTACAGCATCCTCAGTCAACAATCAAAACTCTGAGGGATAAGCATGCATCATCACATAGATGAATCCAGCCTGAGCAACTTGTTCCCTTATCTTACAAGTTATTCTAATAGAGAGAGATGAGATCTCCGGGATGCCTCACCAGTTTGGATACTCCTTGGTTTTGCTCCTAAATACGCCAGGTTCACATTTGCTTTCCTGCCATCAATGATGGGGTTTGGGTCTTTGCACGCTCTTTCAGCTGCGGCTCTGTCTGCCATGGTCACCTGGAATTAAGCACAGCCTTGTTTGTAGCAACGGTGCTTTGTAAACACTCCAGCAACAGGCACTCAGTGGAGTTTATTTATTGTTCTATTTTGAATCGGGAGCTCGACTCCGCTTCATGCGGTCTCAGTGGCACAGGAGATGGGGAGCGTTCCGGGGGACTGGACAGAAGAGAGGGCTGCTTCCCCCCCGCCCCTCGCCCAGTTACTCCCCTGGGCTCTCACCAGTTGTTTCCACCTCCTCCCCCGGGCTTTCTTTAAGCAGCCGGTGCAGCCGGTCCCAAACCCCCCCGCAGCAGGGAGCTCCGGGGAGCTGCCCGGCCAGGATCCGCGCTCGCCCGCCGCGCGGGGCAGGGACCGCGGGTGGCACATCCCGCCTCGCCGGAGCCGCGAGGACCCGAGGGAGGTGCTGAAACAAACGGCGAGACCCGGACCGGGCTGGGGAGCTTCCCCCGAGCCCCCGTCCAGCCTTTGTCTCGGCCCAGCCACCCCACCCCGGGCACGGCCTCCCTGGCCGCAGCAATCTCCGCGAAGCGGTAACGACCGGAAGGACGGCAGCACCGAGCCGCGAGCAGCGCCCTCCCAGCGCGGGGTCCGCCGGGTCGGGGCACCGCTGCCAGCCCCCTGCCAACCGCCCGCCCCGGGGCGGCCGCGCCGCCCCTCACCGCGGTGTCCGGCCGGTGGGGAAGCGGAGCGGCACTTACAAAGCCGTATCCCCGGGATTTGCCGGTCTGCCGGTCGGTGATCACCACCGCCTCCTCGATGTCCCCGAAGACCTCGAAGTACTTCCTGAGGGAGGAGTCGGTGGTGTGGTAGGGCAGCCCCCCGACGAAGATCTTGGTGAAGGTGGTGTCCTTCTGCACGGTGTGCATGGTGCCGGGCGCGGCCGGCCCCCGCCGGCATCCACCAAGAACCCCCCTCCCCTCCGAGCCCCCGCGGCGGCCGAGGGGAGCGGAGCGGCGGCTGGGTGCGGGGCCTACAGCCGGCTCATGGCCGCGCTTTGTCCCGGGAGCGCGGGCGGCTCCCGCCGGTGCCGGTGAGTAGCGGCCGCCCGCCGCCGCCGCCGCCTTTGTAGGGCCGCGCCCGCCCCGCCCCGCCCCGCCGCCGCGCAGGGGCGCTCGGGGCGCGTAGTCCGGCACTGCGCCCGCCCGGGCACCCGCCGCGGCCCTGAGGGCGGGAGGCCCGGCCCCGGGGACCCCGAGGGGACGGCGGTTAGTCCCCCTGCGGCGGCGAGGTCCGGGCGATGCCCCCGGCCCAGCAGCGAGGCTGCCTCGAACCGCGGCCGCCTTCCCCCAAGGGGTGCGGCCCCCGCCGGCATCGGGACCCCGCTGGGCTCTGCAGACCCCCGGGATCCCCTCAACCAGAGCCCGGCCCAGCTGCGAGTCCAGGCGGCTCCCGGGGAACAGCTACAAACGCCGCGGGCAGCGGGCGGGGGAAGGCGAGGGGAGGCTGCGGCAGGAGCCCGCCAAAGAAAACCGCCTCGACAGAGTGAATTTTCACTCCCCCTTCCCTCTTTTCGGTTGCACAATGATCTCAACTTCGAGAGTTTAATCCCTGGCAGGTTCGGGCACAGGGACAACGCCATGGAACAGCCTGCCAGCCTTTGTGGCACCGGCACGTCAGGCAGCCAAGGCAGGAGGAAGGGACGGTCCTGAACCAAGTCTGCGAGGAGGAGTAGCCAGGGCTTTAAACACTGAACTGAGCTCCAACAGCATCTTTCTGAAGCAGGTTCCTAAGCACCCTCCTTCACCGCTGAACACAGGGACAACATCTGTCTGTGCAGGCCCTCTGTGGGACAGGGATGCTTTATTCCCATTTCCACTGGTGGTCAGCAATGGGATTCCTCTCCCCTGTCCTTTTGTGTTTTGTTCCCTCTCAGGATGGGCAGCTCATACAAGGGGGGCTGTGAAATGCCACTGTCTTTGGTCTGACCTGGGAAAGCTGGGATTTAAAGCTGGGAGTATAGTTATTGTAGTGCAGCCCCATACTCAATTCACGTAACTCTGTTCATAACTGCAGGAAAATAAAAGCTGAAAAGCTACTTGGTACCTCAAAATCCACCCTTGAGAACACTCCAATGGTCAGGTGCCTGCAATGCTTTTATTCCTCTCCCCCAACATGGGTCAGAGCCTGAGGTGTGGGAGGAGGTCCTAGAAAACATTTTTCATTCATAGTTTCCATCACCCAGAAATTCATCAGCCAGAACCTCGAGTACTGCCCCTGTGCTGTCGGTTTATCTTGCCTCTACAGGGTTACCATTTGGCAGAGAGATTTTTTGCCACATGATAAATGCAGAGGTAACATTTTAGCAAAAAAGCCAGTGAAGTTCTACATCACCATCTACTTTGGCTTCTATACAACAGGTTCAGACTCTGCTGACATTTTTCTTTTACAGAGCCCACGGAGAAAAGCCAGTTATTTCAAGAGAAAGGAATGCATTAATGTCTGCACTCCATAGTTATTCATTAATATTTTTCTTGCACTACTTCCATAGTCCTAAACACCCAATGCTTCATAAGAGAAAGAGGAAAAAAAAAAAAAAGCCAAGGAAAGCCATTAAGCTTTTCATTCTGAAAGCACCAGACTTCAAGACTAAGACATTTCCATTTATTACTGTGGAGGAAAGATAGAGCTGGGCCAGCAGCACCCAACATCACCGCAACATTAACAGCCTTCTGCAAAAGGAACAGTCACGTGGGAATCCTCAGAGTCTTTGTGTCTGATGCAGTGATGAGTGTATGTGCAGCCACCAGCTGTCCCTGGTCCATCCCAACAGCAAGACCAGAAATCACCTTTGGGGTGGGAACACGGCCAGAGGCAGGAGCCCCTCCACCACTGAGTCACACCCCTTCTGTCCGAATGACTTCCACCACAAACTGCACATCAGCTGCTTCCTGGGCCGCCCGAGCTAATGACAACACAGTTGGCATTCAGTTGCTGTCCTTTTACAGAGCTTCATTCTGCTCCAAATGATGGCAGAGTTTCAAACCATCCAAATAGACTCCGGCTCCTCTGCAAGGAAGGCAAGGCTCGCAGAGTTCTCAAAAGCTACCAGAAGTACCAGTTCTCGATGCTCATCAGAGGGAAGAAAAACATCACATAATTTTTCCCCTTTCAAATGAGCCCCACATCTCAAATCCCAGTTCCTCTTCTTTCCTAGAGGCAGGAACAGAAGCTCTCTTTCAGAAAGAGCAAAATAAGAAAGAAATTGGGGCGAAACCTGTACATAGTGAACTGTGCAAACCCCACAGCCCTGCTGGCGTGGCTGGGGGGAGTGCACATTTGTTTGCCACACCCTGGAAAGCAGGATGGGAAATGAAATCTCCTGTCTCATGGTACAGCTATTATAAGCACAGGGTCTAATGAGCTGTTCCCACAAACACAGCGGGGAAGGGAAGAGAAGAGAGAGAGAGTTAAGGGTAACTTTATGTGAGTTTATTTTACATTTTTTCCCTCGTTCTTGCGATAAGCAGTCATCCTCCTCAAAGCACCAACAGATTAAATCCAGCCACCAGATGAAAACTGCAGGTAGAGGCAGTTTGCTAACACCTTCCTGTGCTTTTACTAGAATGGTACCTGAGAAGAGTAGGTTTCGAGTTTCTCTGGTCAAAGAGAGCTCCAGCAGAGACAGGTGTATCTCAAGGTATGAAGCTGCCTTGGGGAATGCTGGACAATGCTTCACACAAATCCGAGAGCAGACTGCAAGCAAAAAAAGAGAAATGCAGATCTGATATGTGCTGTTGTAGGGATGTATTTAGCTCTTTGTATTTATTAAGAAATAAAACTACCCTAGTCAATCAATGAGGAGGCTTGGAGAAAAGTAATCTTTAGCAGTAGTGTACAACTGCCATATTCTTAATGGGTAGGATTTGTATTGCAAATCCAGAGCATCCTATTCTCATACAGATTGGGAATATTAATTTTATGGTAATTCAACATAGTTATGAGAACTCACTGGCTTTTTACTTACATGTTAACATACTCCTTGAGGCTTATGCAAAATTGATACACAAAGGCTCCTTCTGGTGGACTTCAGCAGCATTATCCAAGACATGAAGTGGAGCAGCTGCAGATCACCAAGCCAAGTATCCTGGATTCCAATGAAGAACTTAGAGAAGGTGGCACTGCGTGACCAGCCAGGTACAGAACCACAGAGAAATGGTCCCTGTCTAAAGGAACAAAACCAAATTACAGCAGAGGGAGTTGCACAAGAACAGGATAGAGAGATGGGGAAAGAGCAGCAAATTAATTGCAGGGGAAAAGCTAGCCCTGTTCCTTGCCCTCTGCAATGCCAAGAAGTCTCTTCTGTTCTTGTCCCTTCCTTGGCAGGGAGGGGTAGAATGAATGTCAGAGAAGCTCTGTGGTGCTTTCCTTGTGTACCTGTCTGAGCACTTCCCTTTCTTCCCTTGCTATCTTTGGGAGAATAGTGTTGAGACATCCCAGGTCTGTTCTGAAAGCTACTGAAGAACCTCTGATGTCTTATGAAACTGATGGGCTTTATTTTTAAAAAGGAGCAGGGCTACTGTGGAGCTCTGACCTTTTTCAGTTTCTGCTGCTGCTCAGCCAAGACTTTGTTGCTGTAGGGCACTGCCCTTGGGTTTTGCCATGGATACCCATGTCCTGGCTATGGCAACAACAGGAGATGAAACATCCCTCTTAGAAGCCCCGCAGTTAAATAAGTTAGCTGGAGAGCAAGGGACTTACTGTGGGAACTGCCTGGTTTGTTAGTTTTACTAATGCTCAGTCTGGATGCTGGCCACCAGCGAGGCTGTGAACAGTAGCGTAGCTGGGAGATCTTGAGGGGAGCTGCGTGCAGTGGCATTTGGTTTAGGTTATAGCAGGAAATTCTGCATCTGGGCCCTTTGTCTCAGATTTTCTGCTTTGATGCCCTGAACACACCATGACCATTGCTTAACTCGGAGCTGCTGCTGCAACAAGAATTAAAAAATAAAAATTCCTCCTCTTCAGGCCACTTGTAACAAAATATTTGAGTAGAGGCTGTTCCTAATCAGGTCTCCTTTTTGAACAGGGTTTTGCTTCAGTAGGAATCTTCCAGTAGCACTATTTCCTCTTCTGAAATATTTCAGAAGAAATACTGAAATATTTCAGAAATATTTTCAGAAATGGGGATACTGAGTAAGCTCTGTTTCCTTTTCCAGCTACACCAGCTACGCAGAAGCAGACCATCAGCTCTAGTGGTCACAGACTGGTCTGGTTTAGTGATGCAAGTACCTGCAATATACAAACATGATAGAATGCCACATGGATATGGACATTGATAACTCTGGGATTGAGAAAAGCAACAAATGGAACATCTGACTGGACCACAAACACATTTTAGAGCAAGAATGGTGAAATGAAAGGTCATTAAGAGACTAGTTCTACTTCTCCAAACTTTCCTGTCCTCCCACTTCATAGCCCTTCCCAAAGTGGAAGTTGAGTGTCTGGGCCAAGACTGAGGACAAAGTAAATCACAATAACAGCTAACAAGATAACCTAGAAAAAAACCCAGAGCTAGGGAGAGAAATTGAAAGTGAGAAATTGAGAGAAATTGAGAGAAAGCTCATAACTGCTTGGAGGATCTTGCCACAGGAAGGCAGAGCTGCAATGCAAGCTTTGGATGTCAGTCTGGATTAAAATATAGGTGTAAAAGGAATAATGGACAATGAAACTAAGAGGTTGTGCCTTCACATTGCTCATACACCTGCACCAACCAGCAAGAACTTCTTTATTCATGACTGTTGTGCTTTGTTCTTTATGGATGGTATGTGTCCAGAGCCTGCTATTTCCCACCTCCCCTCCCCTGCCTCAGTCCTGCACTTCCCAGGACCAGTGGACAATGTTAGAAATCAAAATCTACTGGATGGTAAACCATTTTCAATTGCTACCACCAGGTGCTGCCACTGTCAGACCTTCCTTTGCTCCTGTCTACCCCAGGAGATGTGTTGTGGCAGTAAGACTCCCTGCAGCTCACACCACCATCACTGTTTCCTATGAGTTTCTCAGAGACCAGGCTGAGCTGCAACACAGGAGCTTGGCACCTTTTCTTCCACGTGCTCTTGTGCTGAGCATGCACATCACAGGGGAAGAAAGAACCACGTGCTTGGGACCAGGAAGGATTGGGTCAGCAAGGAAAAGTGCTTCAGTGAAGTAGTGGTGAACATGTGCTGCACCTTGAGGGGTCAAACCTGCATTTACCAGTGCTGGTATCAGCAAACTGCTGCTAGTTACTCTGCTCATGGGGAATTTCTCTTCCATGATCTGCAATGTGTTGTTCATCACAGGTAGCCTCCTGAGAGTTGTGTGTGTAAATGTCTCAACCAGACCATACCCAGTCTTGCCAGAGCACGCTGGGGAGCTGGAGTGACAATGCACGGAGGATGCAGTGGGTCTGGCTGGGCCTGCCAACTGGGGATTGTCACAGCTTGACAGCAGGGAGCTGGGCTGGCTTTCTGAGCAATGAAAATACTGCCCTTGATTAGGCTGGTGACTTGTTTTCTGGCATTGTTGGCATCTATTCCAAATAGTTTTGTCATCATCAGTATTGTAATGTCTTGGCCTAGAGCAGTGGTAACCCTTGCCTTTCCTGTGACCAAGGGGATGATTGCTCTTTGGCCCATTAGTGACTGAACTAATGAAAAGTGCTGTCATGTTCCAATTGCAACTAAATTGTGCAACCAAGCCATGAAACCCTTCACTAGCTGATTGCAGTTTCTTCTTTACTTTTTAGGAGAAGACATGAAAGGGATGATAAGGGTTCGAAACAGAAAAGGAACAGGACAAAGCAAACAACTCGTGTCTGTTTCTGGACCAGAAGTTTCTATCCAGATTTTCCACCACAGCTCCTCCATTGATAGTTAGTAATGGTGAGCAGAAGCTGTAAGATGGAGAGGTCTGTTTTCCTGCTATTACAGCATTAGGTGGTGGCAGAACAACATTAAATATGTAGGCCAAAATACTGTCCATTTCGTCAAGTTTACCTTTGGTGAGGCAATGGAGGAAGACAGGCTCAGGTATCCCCAAATCTGAAGGGAAGGGCAGGGCAGAGCATGGGGAGAAGGGGGAGAAAGATAAAGAGGCAAGACTCCACTCATCATCTACTAAACACAACCTACAACAGATACTGTTCTTTTCCTGAATTTCTGCACAAAAATTCTGGCTTTTTCTAGTGGGAATATTGTCCCAGCACTCTCAGGCAGAGATTTAATTATTGAACAAAAGGGTTTCCCTCCCTGAAAAAGATTTTTAGAAAAAACATTCAATTTGAGTCCTACTTCAAATGACATTTTCATCAGCCTAGAAGAAAAAACAACTCTTCTGTTTCCTTACCAGAAGGGCAGCTTTGACAGCACTGTCCATGAAAACAAGGAGGCCTAGTAAGAGCAAGACAGTAGCATCTAGGTTCTCTGATGACTCCATGATAGGGAAGTTACCACTGGGGAACCTTTCCCTGGGCCAAGCCATGTTCAGAATAGTTTGGAGAGTTCAATCATCTTTTCTTTCATTTCCTCACTGCTGCTGGCAGGACCACCAAAGAAAGGTGCTCAGATGATGAACTGGGTGACCTAAACCGTTGTGAAAGACATAGGTCAGCATTATAGAATGACTCGAACTGCATCACACAGCCTATGGTTGAACAAAGCTTGATTGGAGATGGGTTCAAGGAAAAAGGTTTTGCTGTTCTCTTTTAACAGACATTTCCCACCTTTCTGTGTTTTTTGTGAAAAGCTGTTTCAGGCCAGTGAATGTATTGCTGAAATGCTACATACTAATGTTTGACAACATTCAACAGTGTAAAAGTTGTTCTTTACAAATATATAGATACTGGTCCATAAATTAAACATTAATGCATAAACAGCCAATTACTGTCTGCAACTTTGCTGCTTTAGACCATGAATGAACATTGTGTAGAAGAAGGAGATCTCCAAGAGTCAGATGTCTGCAGAAAGCAATTACCTGGCAGTAAGTGATATCTGTCCTTTTGAGTCCATGTAAGTCCCACCCTGTGTTACAGCAGGAGGATGGCAGACAGCTGCCCATCTGAAGGAAAAAAGATTGTATTTTAACTCTGCTTTTAGTCCTTTGAGACCAGTTTGAGCTGCTGCATTATTTCTGCACTTTACTGAGTACAGTAATCATGTTTTGTTCTAAACAAAATGTGTCTCCCTTTGTTGTAGATTAGTTCTTGTATTAGAACTAATACATCTTTCTCTGTATTAGCAGAGAAAGATGACTGAACCAGTTGACAGTGGCTCAGAAAAGGACATTTGAACTTACACCTTTCTGGGAGATGATTAAATACCTTAGAAGAGCTCAAAGAAAATACGTTACTTGAGTTCTGCTTCCTAGTGTTCCCTGGAACTGAACACTATCATTTTCCTTACTTGGCTCAGCAAAGCAAAGAATGCAACACTAGTAATGATTTCCATTTAAGAAATATTAATGACAGAAAGCATTCAGTATCAAACTACAAAGCATTTGTTAATACACTATCAAGTAAGAAGGAGACTTAACTGACCTGGGTATTTAACAGGCATTTTTCTATCGCTACAACAAACTCATTCGTGGATCTCAGCATACACAAACCTGCAGAAGAGACACTGGCCAGCAAAGGGTGAACCTTCTCTATTCACAGTTAAGAGCATTACCTTAATCTTTTATCTAGGCCTGCTTTTCAGTGGCACTTGATACAGGAGCTATACGAAACACTTCCTTGGATGCATAAAGCCAGAGATTGAGTTACACATGATTGAAGATCTATGCTGCTAGTAAGACAAAAGCTCCTATATTACCTGGCACATGCCTGCTAAATTATTGAAGTGTCTCTTCAAACTGAATATATTCACTGGATAATTAGTCAACAGAAGAAAACGGTCTCTCTTTACAAAGCTAATGTTGACAGATATTGTATCTTTCATGCACTGTAGCAAAAAGGATTTGCAGAACTGATGCAACACAACCATTGGGAATTGCTCTGTCGCTGTTCCCGAGGCGCACGGCCCCCTTTGTGACATTACCTCAGTCTCATATCACCTTACAAGCAAACCCTAAACAGTGTGAATTCCTTTCACCCAATGCAGCACTATCCCCATTTCAGAAGCAGGTAAATGGTACAAATAAACGGAGGCTGGCTTTGCATTTGAGGAACAAGTCTGGTCAAACCGAAATAACTGTCTGTAAGCCCAACTCCAGCCCCACACTGTTCCAGCTGCTGCTGCTGCTGCTGCGTCAAGCGGGACGCACCCAGGGCAGATCACTGCCACTTGTAATTCATAGCACTCATAGTTGTGATACCCCCGTGTGCCACTCCAGAAGCTGTGTTCTCACCAGCCTGTTTCTGCTGCAGATTCTTGGGAACACAGGCTACTCCATGTGTACACAGAACATACCACACAACGAGAGTACCAGCATCTGTCTGCTGCCACCACTGCAGCCAGCCAGCTGATGTTCCTTTGGTTATTCTGACCTGGCAAGGGAGGAACAGTAGCAGTTTCCACACTTAAAATGGCTGTCCCATTGCTCAGAGCAGTAGGATGGTCTCTGTACTGCCTCTATATAAACCTAAGCTTACCTGGAAATACGAATAGATGGCTTTCAGCTGTTTGAACGTGAGTTGTCAGATGAAACACACAGTTCTACCAACTCCAGCTCACAGCCTGAGGTGTGCACGGACGACATTCTATCAATGCTGGGTTTTTTATTTTAAATTACACCTGTCACCCAACACTAAGGGGACAGACAGGATCTCTTAGGGATCCTTGGTGGAATGATGATAGCAATAAACTTAGTTACAGTTAAAGCTTTATTTTCTTAACAGGGTAGTACGATTAGTATAGCACAGAATTTACAATAGAAATGGCACAGGATTTCTACAAGCAGAATCAATGTAGTACAGGTAATACCAGAGCATAATACAGAATTTATAATACAATTTATAATTTCTAATCACCTAGACTATCTGCAGATTGGGTCAGGTCTTAACACATGGTTTGCTGTTATCAATGTACAATCATAATCTACACTCAAAAATCACATAAAAGAGTATGAGTCACTCAGTCCTCGGAGGCCAAGCAAACAAGGATGGAGGCATCCCTGGACACCAGGAGGTCACAGATCTCACTGTCCAACAGCAGTTTGAGTCCAAATTCCCCACTTAGTGCTTCTAACTGCTTGATTTATAGACAGTGCTCTGTGTGCTGTTATGCTTCCCTGTCTGTGGTGGTGTCATCAACAACACTGGGCTGGCTGGGTGCCTGGGACCTTCAAGGCCGGCAAGGAAGGGAGTAATCGGCCGGGAGCCCAGGAATCTTGAGGCCGGCAGGGAGGGGAAGCAGAAATCTGTTTGGTTTGTCTGCTTGGTTCATGGGACCTTCAGGGCCCGACAATGAGGGAAGGGGAATGAACCCACGACCCACTCGGACACAGAGAACGGCTGCTTGCTTTATAAAATGGCCATATTACCAGGGGTCAGGGGCTGGGGCCCCAAGGACAAAATAGCTACACGGGGCAAATAAGCAATTTAGAAACATTAAAATCTTAGAATTCAAGACTATTTCTCCCTTTCATCACCTGGTGCATTTCCCAGCTTTGAAAATGAAAATAAAAAAGATACTGCATTTCAAATTTTTGGAAAAAAAGTGTCCTTGTTTTTAAGTAGCTCATCACCAAGCTTACCTGTTTGGTTTTTTTAGTGAAGTATTTGTATTGGCTTTTTTCTTTCTTCTTTCAAGAAATCCAGTTTAGGGAAAAAAATCTAGAGTTGCTTACCAGTTTTAAATCTAGAGATAGCAGTATGAAAACTAGTCTAAGTTATTAGGATTTGTCTTAGAAAGCGATTAGAACGCCAGTAGCCAACAGTCCAGCTGATGTGCTAACTCCCTCAGCTCCACCCTCACTCACCTAATCCTAAACTCCTAAAACTCTGGTCCCCAAATATTTTACCAACACCTTTAATACTACTTAGGTCCCTAAAACACAGGCAGCCATACAGATGTCTCTGAGCAGCTAAAAGAGCACCTCACAGTTTGTTCTGAAAAGGTCTTGGTTTACATTTATGGATGGTTATCATGGACACTCCTATAAAACTCAAAGTATTTCCATCTTGCATGTGTCTTCATCCATTCTCTGAGTATTTTGGGATAGCATGGTATTACAAATAACTGTCTCTTGTATTATAGCACACGTGCAGGAGCTCTGCATGGCACTGCCAGGTAGATGGAGAACTTCAGCACAGACAAGTGTGCAGCAGCCCACGCTGGGAGGAAAGCTCTAGTCAAGAAGCCATCAACGCTGCCATCCCCTGGCATAACAGACCTACAGCAACAGCCTCCGAGGACACATTGAGAGCATTGTGCACACACTGCAACTGCTAACGGAGAAAATTTTACTAGGGAGCTGGTTTTATTCTGAATTTGTTACATTCATTGTTTCGTATGGCCAAACTAGATGATGATTCTCACCCTGCTGGTAAGCTGAACAACCTAGGGGAAGTGTTACACGTGGTGAACCTCCATCAAAACTTTTGCAGGGTGTTAGCCTTACCCCAGACTGCAAATGACACTCAGCTAGCAAACCTGGAGATGTACAAACCTCACATCATAAAGCTTAACATTTCATTTTGCCCTGGTTCATCTCTACAAACAGCAGCAGCAGAAAAGAAAACTAAATAAGTGGCTTCTATCACTTCAAAGGCCAGATAGTGCCAACCTTTTGAGACTGGTTCAACACAGTGCCCTGTAGGACACAGTCGCCCAAACACCACCTCTGCAAACAGCACTTGGTCACAATTAAAATCAGCCAGGTCTAGGCAATAGTTTTATTGACACTTCCCACATCTACCTGACCCCATCCCAGATCCGTACTTCTCTGGAGAATGACTCACACTCGCCTGTTTTCCCAGCCTAGGAGCGAGGCTGGAGCACTTCCCAATTCAGCTGTTGCATTTCACCCGACAGATGGTAAATTCAGATCCTCTGCCTGACTGCTTGCCCTTGTGCAGACACGGCTCACTTTTGTTTGTGAAAGGCTTTAGCAGACAAACTTTTTGTCAAGTATTTCATTTTCTGAAATACACTTTATTAAACCATCTTGAAAGAGCACTGACGTGAGAGTAGCAGGAAGAAGGTTGATAGCTTATCTGAGAATGTTTATAAAATGTCCCCATTTTGGGGGGCTTAACTGAGTTGCTCTTTATGCCAAAGATTATTTTTCTGCAATAAAACACAAACACTAACAACAAACTTTCAAAAAAAATTAATGAAAATGAGTTATTTGATAAATCTAGCAATCCTATGGTTAGCTTTGTGTACACACATTAGAATCTTACCTTCTCCTTCATTCATTTTGGACAGGTAACTGCCACAGAAGAGCAAGTTAAACATGTCTAGAACGTGCACTAACACTTACCTGTGTGTGAATAAGCTCTCCCTTCCTTCGCTGCTTGAAGGGGTAGAGCTGTGTGAACTTTACAAGAGAACCTCACAATAATCCCTGAGAGGAGAAAATTGCCAATGAATTCTCTTACCTTGGATAATGGAAAACAAGTCAGTTCAAAGTTTGACTCTGTCCTTCTAACTGAATGTATCTAATGTGCACAGCAACGTCATGGAAAATATGCCCTTCTAAAATTAGTCTGAACAATTAATGTGATGACTAAATTATTCTGAAGCCTTGCTGACAGATAAAACTAATTTGATTCCAACAGGAGAATAAGGACTCAACAGATTAAGAGAGAACTGTATTGCCAAACAAGAGGGACTTGCCAGTACTGGCTGCATAACAAAAATATATTTTGGTCAAACTTAGAATCTACTGAAGTAGGTGCAACTCCAGAAATGTACCTGCTGAACTACAGTGAATCCATTTTCTCATCACTCATTCATATTGTTCAATATATAAACAGAGAAACTGATTTTTTTTAAACAAGAAACAGACGATACATTCCATCCTTCCCTGTTTACACCAGTGGGAGTTCTGCACACAAGATATTAGATTTTTTTTTTTGCCATCAAAGATCACACACACTTAACCTTTAGCCTGCAGTTGCTTGGTGGCATTCATTTCACTGGGAAGACTGGAAAAATGTGCTAATAACCAAAGATTACAGCATAACAATCACAGCCTTTAAAAATAAAATTCAACAAAAACAGAAGAAATGTTTGAGCAAATGACCAGCTATTGACATAACTGCTGGGAACGCTTTCCTATCTTAAAGAAAACAAATAGCCCATAAATGTGAAATCTAAAACCTCGTATAACATAGAAGTAGCAGGAAAAACAAAACAAAACATGATCCTGAGAAATAAAATTCAGAAAAGAGCATCTCTAAGCAGCAGCAGAGTATATTTCATGGGCTTTCCTCAACTAACAATTACACCAAACAAGAAACACACCCAACAAAAACCGTTTCACATCATGAAGAGTGTGAAGTTAAAGGATCAGTAGGCTACAGAGAGTTTGAAGACAGTGTGATTCATTTGTACCATAGAAAAACTGTCAGGTGTTTGGAGATACAGGAGATAGCAAGGAACTTGATTAATTCTCTTAAAACAAAAGATCTTTCAAACTACTCCTCTTAATTCTTTGACACAAAACCACAGGAATCATTCATAATGAAACAGCAACTGGAAAAAGCATCACAATTCCAGCTTAAGCAGCTGAAGGAAAAGTACTTTACTTTCAGAAAATGTATCTGAATTACAGTGAAAGGACAAGAACCAGTTTTTATAGCTGAAGCACACCACCCTGCCCATGTTTATTATAACACAACTTTCAAATAGAAAAAAAGCATTTAGTAAAAATTTTATTTGAAACGTAGCATGAATCCATAACCATAAGTGTTACAACACAGTTTTACAGAGAATTTGTACAATATGATGGGTATTTCTATACATGCGCCCTCCCATTTTTATGTAATCATTATCAAACAAACAATAGTTCAACAGGAATAATAAGCATTCACTTCTAAAAAGAAAACTTTGGCATGTATACAACTGGCTAGTTTAAAGTAAACAGTGGTAGATTCAAGTCAGAGAGAGACCCACTTGTTTTGTTTCACAGCATTTTTGATCAGGATGAAACTCACCAGCACTATTTTCTAGTTAATACAAAAATGAGTACTTTTTTTTCAGTCCAGAAAGCCCTGTTAAGGGACAAAAAAAACCACGTTGAGAGATGCAAAAGAACTCACTCCTAACTCTAAAAGGTGTCAGTTTTAAAACAGTGTAGGCCACGAGTACTTTGCACACATTGGTTTGGTCATGAACAAAAGAAACCCTTTAATAGTTTGCTCCTGTTATTGAACTACGTATCACTTGGCACAACTGACAGTCTCTGCTTTGGACTAGAACAAGCAGGAATATGGTTGGCTCAAAAGTCAGGTGCATTGCTGGAGTGTAAGAAAAAAACGAAGTAGAATTTGCATTGTGCCCATCTTCTGTCTTGAGTTTCTGTCACTGCTGTTGGCCACTTAGATACCTACCAAATTCATCCAAAAAAATGAAGGAAAACAATTTGCAAGGCATTTCTTCCTGGCATACAGTAGACAAAATTTCCATTTTAAAAATCAGAAAGCAATGAAAGAACCCCTGAATAGTAAGTAATAACAAGCCTTCTCTGAGAAGAATTACTTGCAATTCTTCAAGTACTTACAAAAAATACAGTATTTATACAACTTCTCCAGAACTATTATAATTAACATATTTTAATGTAGTACTAATAAAATAAATCCATAGATACAAATGGCTGCACTTTTAAGCAGGAATATCCAACTCAGATTTAGATTTTGCTGCAATTTCATTATTGCTGTGGAACAGACAGTGGTAAGTCAAGTGAATACTAACCTCTCTTTCTTATACACATCAGAATATCTCATTTGGAAACACGTTCTCTAGCAAGTCAGAATACATTTAATGTAATTTTTACAGTTCCTGCTAAATGTTAGCGATCCAAAGTTGACTGAATCATGGTGCAACAGGGCACAAATGTCAGAAGAGCAGTGGAGTAGAGGCAGGAATGGCAGAAAACAGTAGAATAACACAAGCCAGACTCATACTCACTACTTCTTATTCCTAGGCTTTAACTCTTCTGCTGCATTTCGCAGAAAAATGTAGTTTTTCTTTTGTGGATTATAAAATTCATGACCCTGAAAAGAAAAATAATCTGTATTTACTCTCCTCAAAGAAATATCAGCATTACCTTAAAATGTAAGAATATTAATATGTCATTAGTTTGGTTTATCAAGATTTAATCTTAAAGCCTTGGGTAGATTGCAAGCTACACAGATCCTGTACAACATTAGTGGATTAGAAACATCTTAGTATAACAAGTAATTACAAGAATTGTGTATATAAGTAAAATTTAAGGGATTTTTATCAATTTTTTAAGGTATAAAAAAGCTTTTCAGAAAAAAATAAGCACATATCTCTAAGCTCCACCTTACAGATGCAGTTTAAGAGTGCAATGTGCTTGGTTTTTTTAAACATCATGCCAGGCAGAGAAGAAGCTAAAATTTAATGGCTGCACAGTTGCACTTTTTATTTTCTATCTTTTAAATGAAATATGGTCACATTCTTTTCAAAGTGAAGCCCAAGTTCTACAGGCAACTGCAAAAATATCTGTTCCCCTCTGTTTGCAGATGCAAATACACTATTTTGCATATTGACATTATTTGCATACACATTACCAAGTCCATACACGAGTATTCAAATCAGGGAGAGCAAACACTAATAAAGCTATTAAACTCCAACGCCCAACTTACAAATTGCCAACTCTACCTGACAGAAATGGTTCTAGAAAGGAAACTTAGTACTCAGTACCTGCTGGTTTTACTCCTTAATAATGGTTTACAGATCTGGAAGATACCTCAGTACGCACCTACCACTGCACTTAGAACAGAGGACTGCATCTGTCCTAGCATCTAATGAAGTTATCTTACTCTGGGCGTCATCCAGAAGATCAGATACAATGCACCACATGAAAACTTTGCTCTCTTTGTGGCATGCAATCGAGTTCATCTGTGTGATTTCTGCATTCATTTCAGTCAAAAACACCAGGGATGTTATCCTCAAATTTAAAAGCATTAGTTGTAATAGGAAAGTAATATTTTTAATGGAAGTTGCCATTACATTAAAACCAGCTGCACTTCAACCCTGCAACTCCCTTCTTAAACTATTAAGTATTGATTTTCCACATATTATGGTCTGTTGTGATTCTCTTGCATCTGTATTTATGGTTGACTCAAGTTTGGAAGAGAAATACATAAATAACTGCCACCAAGGAGGCTGCCTGAGTGTTACTGGAAATTCAGTACATGGCATTCAAAAAGAGAATCTGCACAAGAAGCAGAGATGTGCCTTTCAAAGAGATTTGTGGGAACCTGCTGGGGTGCCACATTGCCCCATGACATTCTCCACAGCAGAATGTGTGTGAGCAACCAGAGTAACTTCTGAATCACGTAATTTATATTTTGCTCGTCCATATTTGCAAAACAGAATTGTTCAGCAATCTTACTCCAGTGAAGTTAATAAGCTAATGTGTTAAATTTAATCAGCTGTCTGAAGTGACCACTGTAAGTTTTCCTGCATGCTTGTGAAATTAGAAAGACTTGGCTGCTATTTCTAAAGAACAGTGAAAGCCTCATGTGAAAAGTCAACTGCAAGTATGAATATGAGTCTGAACTTTCCTTACCTTTGACCAATCGTAACTGGAAGCATATGCAAATATATTGCCATTGTGGTTGAAACAACAAGCAGATATCGGCTGGTCAAGCTGTTCTGATGTTTTTAGCTTCGTTCGTGCATCTTTATCCCAAAAGCTGAACCTACCATCAGATCCTACTGTTGCAAGAGTACCATGGACAGGGTGAAATGCTATCCCATTTACCTACAGAATCATAAAAAATACTGTGTAAAACACCACACACAGGAACAGGTGATGGGAACACTCACAACGTGTGTGCACACACACAGGAACAGGTGATGGGAACACTCACATGTGTGCACACACACAGGAACAGGTGATGGGAACACTCACAACGTGTGTGCACACACACAGGAACAGGTGATGGGAACACTCACAACGTGTGCACACACACAGGAACAGGTGATGGGAACACTCCCAACATGTGTGCACACACACAGGAACAGGTGATGGGAACACTCCCAACATGTGTGCACACACACAGGAACAGGTGATGGGAACACTCACAATGTGTGTGCACACACACAGGAACAGGCGATGGGAACACTCCCAACATGTGTGCACACACACAGGAGCAGGTGATGGGAACACTCCCAACATGTGTGCACACACACAGGAACAGGTGATGGGAACACTCCCAACATGTGTGCACACACACAGGAACAGGTGATGGGAACACTCCAAACATGTGCACACACACAGGAACAGGTGATGGGAACACTCACAATGTGTGTGCACACACACAGGAACAGGTGATGGGAACACTCACAATGTGTGTGCACACACACAGGAGCAGGTGATGGGAACACTCACATGTGTGCACACACACAGGAACAGGTGATGGGAACACTCCCAACATGTGTGCACACACACAGGAACGGGTGATGGGAACACTCCCAACATGTGTGCACACACACAGGAACAGGTGATGGGAACACTCCCAACATGTGTGCACACACACAGGAACAAGTGATGGGAACACTCACAACGTGTGTGCACACACAGGAACAGGTGATGGGAACACTCACAACGTGTGTGCACACACACAGGAACAGGCGATGGGAACACTCCCAACGTGTGTGCACACACACAGGAACAGGCGATGGGAACACTCCCAACATGTGTGCACACACACAGGAACAGGCGATGGGAACACTCCCAACATGTGTGCACACACACAGGAACAGGTGATGGGAACACTCACAACGTGTGTGCACACACACAGGAACAGGTGATGGGAACACTCACAACATGTGTGCTGAATCCTCAGGAGTAAATACAAGGATTTTTCTTTTTTAATGAGATATTAAAAAAACCCCAACAAACCTATACTTCCAGATATGTTCTCAGGGGAAAAAAAAAAAAAGAAAGAAAAAAAAAAAACCAGAACAAAACTAAAACCCCACCAAAGCACCAACAAAAGCATCGTATTTTTTGTAGTAGCTAAAAAACTCAATGCATAATTCCATTACAGAAATACATTAAGCATTGTTTCAATCCCAGCAAAATCAACAAGTGTCATCTCCACCAAGATGATTTAATCACTGGTTGATCTGGTGCTTCTTTTAAGGAAGTACAAAAATTTGTCTTTCCTCTTAATAGATGACTATGACTGGTCGTTAAACCTACGTCTGAGATGACCTTTTATCTTGCCTAAAGTTAAGGAGAACAAACAATTCATAGTCAACTTTACATTAAGAGTGTATATTGCCTTGTATAAATAATCTAGTGGTGTAAGCTGAATACTTACAGCATAGATATCCTGAGGGGCTGATGTGTTTGTTCCATTGGAGCGGTGACATTTGAAAGTGAAATTATCTTTTGCACTGGGGAGAAAAAAAAAGTCTTTTTACTTTCCTCATTCTAAACTGAGCAATAGAGAAAGGATGTTTTACTAAGTGATACTCACGGGTTTGGGGGGTTGATATAATGAATAGCTACTCTGCCTTCAATACTTCCAAGGGCAAATCCAGTAGGTTTGTTCACTTTGTCTTTAAAAATAGCAACACAGCGATGCTAAATTTGAGAGAAAACAAGATTTTTAGACAGAGGCTTGAGGGCCAGATTCTCTGAATGCTGTCTGTTTTCCATGGGGACACAAAACATCACAGACATCAATGCAAAGCAAGCAAAGCCACAATGTCAAGAGACAGGTCAAATTCTACTGAGAGCTTGGGTGACAGTATTTACATTTCTAAATCCTTCTGAAGATCAGCAACAGATCAATGGCAAACCAGGACATCTACCATACCAAGATAAAGTACTTTGGTTTTGAAATATCATTTGTTTTTAAACAAAAAATGGCAAGAATGGCAGAATTTCAACAATCTGTATAAATATGCTTGTAATAAATATAATAATTTACCTGGTGTTTAAGAGGAGATTCTATTCTTCTAAATTCAGAAGGCTGATTCTCTAACTGATAAACTATCAAGCCCCTTTCTGCAGTGGCCACAGCAGCCATAGGATGAACCTAAATATTGTAAAATAGGTTGGAAGAAATACATTTGTGTTAATAGCACGGCAGGGAATTCTATTTATTATTTTACAGAAAACCCTGAAGAAGTTCAAGGAATTAGACTATTCTCTGGGGGGAAGGGAGGGGGAACAAAGGGAAGAAGAGAAAGCACACAGTTCATTTGTAGAAATATTTTCAAACAAAACAAATCAGTTCTTCCCTGCCATTGAGAAATGAAACATATCAAAAATCTACTTATTAGCTGACCCTTCCAATGTGAATTGCAGTAGTGATATACAAACTCATCCAGAAATAAGGGAAGGTCAGTCCTAGTGCTGGTTTGGTTTTGGGATGTTAGAAGGACACTAAGCATGTTTGGTATGATGCAAATACCTGTTTCCAGAGGTTTGATCAGTAAGATCAATTTGTTTTAGTGCTAAAATCACACAGAGATTGAATGCTAACAGCAGGTGTTTAGTGCTAACCTAGAGAAGCCTCACAGACTGGCAGTTTACTCACGCTCCCAGTCATCTAGCTGACACCAGTTTAACATGAATCATGGCTTACCACATCTGCACAGTAACATCTTTCAGGGAGCTGCAATGTCATCATAGGTGTTGGTGAACGGGTATCCCAGAACTGATGGAAACAGAAAAAGATGAACAAATTTATGCTTGCTGTTGAGGATACACCATTTAAATTACTTTAGTAAAGAGAATGCAATGGTACCAAGTTGTTTCATTCTTGTCTTTTAATCAGAATATTGCAACTCTCCATGAAGTGAGGCTACTTCATTAATCTGTTTTTTTGCATTGGAATTTAATAAAATATTTTCACTGCTCATAAATATTTTCACATACAGTTTTCTAGCATGCTTTGTGTCCATTTGTTCAGGTAAAAAATCATACCTTTAAAGTTTTATCCCAGCTTCCTGTCATCACACAGCTATAATTTGGTGCTTTAATCCAGTGGATAGTCTTCACAGGAGCATCATGCTGAAGAAAAAAAAAGGACAAACACATACATTTACTAAGATAACAGTTCACATTTCTTCTTTATGCTCCTCATATTTTTTGTATGCATTTACACTTTTTATCCATTCAAGAAAAGTGGTTCATTATTTTCAGTATTGTAGGACAAAGGTTGGTTGTGACCTTATTGTGCTGTTGGTGCTGTAAAGTCACCCACTTAAGAAAAAAAAAACATGATTCCTGACACAAAGAACTACAATTAAATCACCTACATAGGACAGTGGTTACAGCAGAAATACAAATTATGAACAGCAGGGCTTTCTATTTATAAAGGATATTAACCATCATGCTAAAAATCAACACTTTTAAATAAATAATGTAGTACAATTAAATAAAAAAACCCCCTAGCTGCTTCTTACAACAGCTACAGAAAAAAAAGCCTATGTTTATTACACCAACATGATTTTAAAATCAAGGCTGAGAATCTGAATTTTATCACTTCAAATAAGATAAAAGAAGCAATCACTAAAAGGACTAAACTGTCTTCTTAAATTCTGTATAACTGGTAACTCATAGTAGTCACCGTAACTACATAATTCTAAACAGACACTTCTAAATTGAGAATGTAAGTTATAATCCCTGTTACTGCTGCAGCAGAAAGCTGGTACTTGTGAAAGTGAATTCCATGATTTCTTAAAATTTTCTTTCCCCTATAATGCAGCAGGGTGACTTAGTGAGATCATTGCAGCAACGAAAAGAGCTCTTTCAAGTAAAATACAGGAACCAGATGCATAGGTTATTCAAATTACTTTGATTGCAGGTGTCCCTACTCATGTGCACTTCAAGATCTCAAAAATATAAAAAGCACCCTACAAACTCTTCTACATATAGCAGCATCTCCTTCAGAAGCACTAAGCATTAGCTTAATTTGCTAATAAAGGTAGCTTTTAACAAAAACAGCAAAGGAAGAAATCCACACCTAATAGTTTAGGGCTCACTTACTTACCTGTGCAATCTGAATAGCTTGATTACTGTTGAGATCCCACATTTTGGCAGTTTTATCACAGGAAGCAGTAAATACTTTACTTCCATCCTACAAAAAAAAGCCAAAAAGCAGAAAAGGCCAAGAGATTAAACAGCTCTGTTGTGCAGTATCTATTAGAAACCTGCCAAGTCTTATTCTCTTCTAGTAATAACATAACATTAATGTAACATATGCACAGGGACTGCAAAACAAAGCAGAAACATGAAAATGGAAATTTATTTACAGCTGTATGTTATGGTGGTGCATTCAGGGATGCCATCAAAATAGACATTTCTCTATGTTTGCCATTACCATTTCCTATATCTATCTACTAGTAACAAAGGTATGAGCACACAAAGGTCATTTGCTCAAACACACTTAAAAATACTCAAGTGTTTAGTTAGAAGGAGAAAAAAAAAATCCCACGGGTAATTTTGCCACTGCTTTTTCTTCCCCTGTATTTTGAAACATTATGCAAACACTTAGCACTGATCACTGCCCTTACACATTTTGCTAGTCAAATAATGAATAGCTTATTTCAGAGACCCTGCACTGTTGCTGTAAACATGCTTTTGCAGAACTCCATGGGCCTGGCAAAATCCTACAGAAAACAATACTATCTATTGCAAAGTATGAACAACACACAACGGAAACTCAGCTTAAACTACAGTACTGTCTTATACTCAAAGTTCTCTATTCAAGGCCCTCTCTTAATTTTCTTTTAAATCAAAAGAGAGAACTGTACTAGCTATTATCTAACTTTAAATATATATATATATACTTATATATATATACTTTAAATATATATATATTATACTTTAAATATATATATATTATACTTTAAATATATATATATATATATTTTTACTGTTAAACTCACTTTTACCCTTATCCACCGACGTTAGTCTACTCTATTAGGACATGCTCACATGCTCAGCACATATTTACAGTAACATAAGTATTCAGTAATCATGGGCTGCACCTACACGAGGCACCCGTGTCTGTCTGGAAACCATGTGCCAATTTATTTAGAGATTTGGTAAAAATTGTTTATTTATTTTTAAATAGGAACATACATCACTCCAGCAGCCATCTAGCACAGGCCCTGTGTGCATTTGCTGAGCCTTTGGAATTGTCTGTCCATTATCTTGAACTTCCCAGCAGCGAACCTGTAACAGGAGAAGCACATACAGACATAACATATCAACACTAAGAACTTAAAAAAGATTTCTCTTCTTGAAGATCCTAGCCTTAGTTTATCCAACATTCAACAAAAAAGTATGATTATAAACACTAAGCTTTTTTCAATACTAGTGAAAACTTATTTTCCCTGATTATGTTATTATGTTATTTTTTTCTGTATAGCTACAACCCAACCTCAATTCAAAAGTGCTTAATGACCATGTAACACCTCCCAGGGCTCTCCTGGACAACCCTTAACTGCCAGTCTGGAAGAAGCTGCCTGCTGCAGGCCACCGGCCAACAGACCAAACAGATCAGTTAAAAAATGCCCTCGTGTTTGTCTTCCTCTCCCTGTTTGTGCCAGCTTCAATAAGGTTTTAGGAACTTTATCTTTCTGAGTCTAGACTGTCAAACTAGATATTTACAGCTGTGTTAGTGGTTCTTTCACTGGGTAGAGCATAACTATGTTATCCTAAATGTATAAGAAAATAAAGCTAAAAACCAAACAAGTAGGAAAAAGAAAAATCAAAGTAATAAAAACCTATTGACTAAAAAAACCTGACTACATATTTCAAGCTGAAGCTTAAAACACACAGGCAGAGGAATCACTCATCTGAAAATCACAACTGAATTTCTGAGTTGAAGCAGCCCAGCTATGTCAAACTCGGTGCCTTGACACCAAATACAAATTTTGCAGTTCTGCAAAGAGGAAGATTTTCACTCGCCCTGGCACAAGTTTTTAAGATCACATTTTGCAGTTTATGCACCAATGCTCCCACTTTATTCATCTGCAGGTCTGATTGTCAGTACTTACATCATTTGCCCATGATCCTGCAATGAGGAAATTACCCGGCAATGTTGGGGGGCTAAATGCTAAACAAGATATGCTGTCATCAGGTGGAGACGTTACTTCAATATCCTATAAAGAACAAAAGAAAAAGAAAAAGTAAAATTAGCCACATATGAAAAGCACACACTGAGACCCCATTACCCCTACAGGGTGAGTTACTGTGTGCTGCTGTGACACATTAAAAAGGCAGCACAACAGCGTTTCCCAGGGGGGCAGTGCACATACCTTCATCGGGTTATGGTTATCTGCAGTCGTGCTGCCAAACATGCTGGTACCTCCGGTACCAAACCCCGACGTTGATCCAAACAGGCTCATTCTTGCCCTGCAAACGAGGAAACGGCTTCACTGAGACCTGAGCAGCGCTCAGGCAGCCCCAGGGTGTCTTACCCCAGCCACGGCACCCGCACACCCTTCACCCCGCCTGGGAGACACGCCCGGATATAAAAACACACGAAATTAAAAAGCAATCGCTCCCCTCGCTGCAGCTGGAGCCCTGGCATCTCCCAGTCGCCACCCTGTCCTACTGCCAGGGACCCTCCGGCCGTCCCCTGGCGAGAGATAACCCCGCCATGGCCCTCAACCCTCCTCCGGCACCACTGGGCTGCGGGACCAGCGGCGCCTCGGAGAGCCCGGCACAGCACAGCCCGTCCCGGCCCGGCGGCATTCCCCCCCCGACACGCCTCCGCTTACAGCCCGCCCGGCGGGACAGCGCGGCCGGACGGCTGCCGGGGACGCGCCATTGCGCAGGGGTCCCGCTCCCGTCCGGCAGAACCGCCCGGCGCGAGGAGCGGCCGTTTATGGGCCGGGCGCGGCGGGACCGCGGCGCTGCCGCACGAGGCGGACCCCGGCGCTGACCCTCACTCACCCGTGCGCGAGCCCGCTCGGGCCCGGTGCCTCCAGCGACGCGGCCCAGCAGCTACAGCGGCAGCAGCGCGGGGACAGGCCGCGGCCTTCTGCGCAGGCGCCGCGGCCGGCGGGGCGGAGGCAGCGCCTGCGCCGTGGGCAGGAGGGGCGGAAAGGGGCCGGGAGCGGGCGGGCCCGGGGAGCTGCGGCTGAGGGCCCGGGTCCGCCCCCCCCCGCTGTCTCCCGGCCGAGAGGAGCCCAGCGCGGCGGGGCCGTGACAACTCGTGGTGTAACGGAGGCACTAAATAGAGCTGCCGCTGCGTGGAGCACCTTTACATCCCCATAGCGTTAACCGTTGGCTAGATACTGCTGCGAGTATTTCGGAAAATCACTTATTCTCATGAAAATCACTTATTCTCATGACAATCAAGGCTGCCTGAGGAGCTCCGCCGCGGCCCGCTGTCTGTGTGGCTCTGACCCTCCTGCAGCTGCTGCAGGAAGAGCTGTGCTTGCCTTTTAGGTCTGGACTGTGTGCGGCCGGACACCAATCACCGGTAGATAGTAACGCTGGTACCGCACAGTAAATAAAAAGGAATTTTAATTCCTTTTGAATTTAACACTAGTGGAACAGGAGTTAAAAAAACCCAAACCCAAACCAATTAGATAAGTCTACTGAAAATACTATCTGTAAGATCCATACTGATGACTGGATAGATCAATTTTGGAAGTATTTTCTGTGCAATCAATTTGCTTTCATCACATGAATTTTACTGTACACTTTAATCACCACAGTTTCCTGCTCTCTTTTACTGTTCTAGAGCCAACTACATGAAGAAAATGAACAAGAGATTCTGTTATGATGTGCATCATTAACAGGATTGTTTATTAAACTCTTAATCAGAACATCTCTTTGCTTACTTGTTCATCGAAGACAAACAGTTATTTGGTTGCTGAAATACAGCTGCTTGAGATATGCAGTCATGAAGAATTATCCCTGACTTTTCAGTCTGAATTTACAGTGAACACAAAACGCCACAATGCTGTACTTAAAATAGAGGCACATGCAATAAATTGTTAATGACATCTTTTACCCTCTTCAAAAATAAAAAGGTTGGGACAGCATCACCTCGTGCTTTAAGTCAGAAGGCAAAGCAATTCCTTGATACATTTTTGAACTGAACACATCTCATTACCTTTTACGTATGTGCCATCGCATTTGGCAGTGTTACGGGCACAGAATGGAAGAAACAGTGTTCTGTAAAGGAATTGTAGTTTCTCTTATGGTTTGAAAGAGGAAGAAGAAATAACAACAATCTCAGTACAATGATAAAGAAACCTAACACGAAGCTGAAGCGTACTCCTCTGTCTCTGCATTTTTTTCCAAAAGCAGTCAACAAAATCAATCAGTATCGAGAAAAACATTTCATTTGCAAACGAGCATTCATAGCCATCCACCAAATTGCAGTTTGTTTGGTAAATAGACTCTGGAAAGGTAATCTGATGAAAGAGAAGTTAAAACTTGAATTTCAGCCTTCAGTTTAGATGCTGCCATAATTTCCAGCTTTAAAAAAAAAAAAAAAAAAAAAAAGAAAGAAAGAAAGAAAAAGAACAAATTAACGTGTGATGCTGTAACAGCCCAATTCAGGGTTAGGTAATTTTTTAAGCAGGAGTTACACTTGTTGGATACACATGTAGAACTGTAAAGTTGGTATTACTGGAAATGGTGCTGTGAACTCACAGCTGGCACTGAGCTGTGATTCATTTTACTGTATGTTCACGTGTTCTGTAGTGTGCACTTCACAGTAACACAATTTCTAAGATGAGTATAATCAGGAAGGAGAAAGTACACAATGCCTTTTCTTCCTTTCTAACCATTTCACACAATATTTGCCTGAATTGAGATATATGGTTTAAAAGCTGACAGCGAGATTAGAGGTCTAGTACTGAGTAAGTAGCTGCTGTAAGCCTTCCCCTACTTGTAAAGATGTAATATTCTCTGTAATATTTGGGAAAGTAGGAAAATCCCATGTGCAGCATATGATCATCAGACAACTAATGGCAGGAAAGCTTTAAAATGCTGCCAGTTCTGGCCTGTGAGCCCTTGAGGCCCACAGATTCAGAGACAGCGGGCATGGGCTCTCTCAATCCTGCCTTGTTTTAAGGCTGTAAAACCTTACTGGTTCTGCTACGCAACGAGTTTGACATCATAAAGAGGAACGGGATTGCAGATGATAAGATTTGTCAAAACAAATAGGAAACAACAGGTGTATACATACTTCTCTTTTCCACATTGGCTGACAAGCAATGTAAGGTCTCTTTTGGAGACTTGCTAACTTATTTTGATCTTGCTTTGTAAATGGAATCAGGACATCCCTGCGTATATTTAATCTGAAAAGAAAATAACGCTGTTAAATTTTCTCATTAAAATATTTATTTCAACTTACTTCTTTATATTAAACCAAAATAATTTATTAAAAGACTAATGGATTTAAATGTCAGTTGACTTTTTGTGCATTAAGTCAGACTGCACTTCCTGTCTATGGAACAGAAGAATGCTTCTGTTTCTTTTGGGGAAATGACTAACCTCTCAAGATCAGATGGAAGGAGACCAAGCCACTTTATAGATGGAACGGTGAGATGATGGGCCTCAAAAGACATTGACTAAAATAAGAAAGGTCAGCTATAACATTCAGTGACTTTTAGTTTAAATTATTTGAGAACCATGCCTTCCAAGGTCATGGTCAGATTTTATTACAAAGATAATTAGGTACTTTCACTATCACAATGGTATGGAGACAATAGAGCAACTGGAGCTATCCACGTACCCTTGCTAGAAACCATTCCTTTGCTAAGGCTTGCATCCCTCAGCCTGTGACAGATTCTGGACTAGTCCAGTTTAGGCTGCTCCAGTCTGAATTGGTTTGGTTTGGTCAATATGAGTATGATTTAAAAAAAAAAAAAAAAGCCAAGAGGAGGAATGACAATCAAATCTGGAAATTTCTGATAATTTCTGCTGGAAAGTATGGCATCGTATAAAAGTAGCCCAAAGAGAGGTTCATCTGGTCCCGTGTTGTGGCTACAGTAAATATCTTAGGGAAAAGTGTAAAAACAAATAAGCATTTAATGATACTTCTCAGAATACTCCCCCTGCTCCCAATGGATTGTGACTCCAGCTCTCTGAGCCAGAAGTGGTGGTGGTGTAATACTTGATTTTGTCAGGTTGCATTTAGGATCCATGAAAACTTTTGTCATCTACAGCACCCTACAGCAAAGTATCACAGTTAAATTTAATGTTGTTTATGGGAATACTCCCACTGGGGTTTTTTGGGGGGGTTTTGTGGTTTGTTTTGTTTTTTACTTCAGATGTGCTTTCTCCGTTGCTCTACTGAACCGTTCACCCAACAACTGTTCCTGCCCTCTGCCTTCACCTCAGTCTGTCTGCCTTCACCTTAGTCTGTCTGCCTTCACCTCAGTCTGTCTGCCTTCACCTCAGTCTGTCTGCCTTCCATACTGTTTTCCTGTACCTCATCTTTTACCAGCGTAGTGTAATAATGCCTTCTTGTTCCCTGTGCCTCTTCTTCCATAATGTTCCACACCAACACATGTATCCACAAGTGAATTCTCACCCCAAAACAAAATCTTTACCAACATAACATGATTTTGTGGAGAGTCACCCATCTTTCAAGTTATGTCCTCCTCCTCCCAAGGTCCCTCCAGCCTTCATTTTTCTTCTAAGGCAGAAACAAAGCAAACTGGAGAACACTTTTCTATTTGGCCTTCCTGAAAACTGCCTGTGCAGCAGGGAAAAACTGAAATATAGTTAAATGAATCACCTGTCATTGTTATCCAGTTTCATTTTGTTGCAGGAAGAAGCTGTTTCTGAAAGGCCTAAAAACTGTGTCTTTGTGTCTAAACAAAATGGCACAAGGCAGTAACCTTTCTGGCAAAGGCTGTAACATTTCATACATTCCAGCTTCAAGGCTGGGCCACAAAACAACGTATTTGAAGTGGAAAAATTGTACTCACCACGGATCCATATTTGTAGACGCACATTATTTCTATACCTGGATTGCAGAATACCAAATGTCAAGTGTCTGTTTATCTGCACACTGGGCATCTTTAGGAAGACTGCATTAAGAATTCAATTTTATGGCATAACAATCAAAACTTTATGTGAGGTTCTTTATGGTTTACAATTATTTTATAGTATGGCAAAATAATCAGACTTTGAGCATGACATGTCACCTTTATATAGTTAAATGTTTCACTGTCTGCATAGTCATTTCAAAATCAAGGATAATTGGCTCTTTTACACATTGTCCAACACCACAAGAAGTGTCTTTCTTTATCCTGTGTAATCTGTATCTTTTAGTGCTATTGCTTGGAGCAACTGTGTCTCATTTTGCAGTAATCTCTGTAACTTCAGGTGGTGTCAGTGCAGATACATAAGAGATTTTCTACGTTTTGTGTATGTGAATTCAGATTCTGAATTCGAGCAAAGGCATGCACACTGATATACACAGTGTTCTTCATGAGATGAGGGACATTTTAGACCTGCCACTGATGTAACAGAATAGCATATCCAGATGTGATGGACTTGGTTTGGGATTAACTTTATTCCTGCTGGCACTACACTTGTAAATTCAAGATTTCACTACTGTACACTATTGACATGGGTGCTGAATTATTAATGTAAGTGTATGTGAACTACTTTAAAACCAATAAAAGGCTCACTTTGCTCAAACATACTATTTTCTTTGTGTCTGTCTGCCCTAACATCTGGTTCATAACATCATTAAAAAACTTTCTTTATACCAAACCGAGCAATGTTCACTGAAGTTCCTGTTATTTCCTTTTATCTTAGAAGAGGAATAGTATATCCCACAGCTGGAATTCTTGACAGAGCAACATTTTCAATGGTATTGAACTCTCAAAGATATAGCTAGGACCTCCTGAAACTTTTAGAAGGGGTCAAGTGCCTAACTCCCATTAAAATCAGTGGAATCATGCAATGGATCATAAAATTCTGTTGTCTTTATCCTTATTTTTAGGCCCAGAGGTACTTTCAAAATCTCACTCTATTCTGGGCTAAGAATTGTATTAAAATATTCTTATTAATACCTCAAAGCACAACAAATCATCGCAGAAGGTATTCAATGGGGATGTAAAGCCAGTACTGATGTTTCAGTTAAACTCCTTACGTACTAGATATATTCTGCATAAATCAGGAACGTTTGATTGTGTTGGATCTCTATTCTAAGTACCTTCCCATAAAAGTGAGGAAAGACATTCTAAATAAGTTTTGCTTTCCTTCTATGCCATTGAACCTCTACAGATTTACCATGTGGATCTGCATCCATAAGGGTGAAAACAGGAATTTGAAAAGTATCCCACAGCCTTCTGACCAGAAGTCGTGTGTTAAGATCTGGTATGCCTCTTCCCTGAGGAAATAAAATAGAAGCAATCAGTTTAAATTAATTAAAACAACTTCTGACTACTTAAGAGTTTACATTTGTCATTTAAAAGCAAGCAAACAAACAAAATGCTGGCAGAAGTATTTCTCCAGCAGCTATTTTGCAGGGAAAGTTGTACGCTCCTATTTTGGCTCTGTGAGGAGGGAAGGAGGAACGTGCTGGGGAGCAGCACGGCAGATGTCCTGGATTACAGGCACTGTGGACGTATCATACATTCCTCTATTTAAGGAGTTAACTCCTAAGGTCTGGGAGCTGATGTATAGATGTACCCTCATATCTGTATAAGCTGGTGTAAAAAGGCCACTTTTTGCTTCACAAAAATATTTATGGCACTAATGAAACAATATAAAACAAGTTCTTGCCATGACTGACTGTAACTGGACAGTATGCTGCACAGGATAAATGCTTCTCTCTCTTAGGCATGGGGATAGGTTTTTTCTTTGTTGTGGAACAAATTTGTCCCAGAACAAGTAGGTATGCATATTCCATTCACTATTCCATTCCTATTAATTCTCCAGGCTCTATAGCTCTTTCAGCACAATCCAAAATCAACCACTTCTGTTTCATTTGGGTTTGCTGAACCTGGGATCCTGGAGGACAAAAGGTTACTCAGTGGTTAAGCCTTTCTGGGACTGAGTGGGGCAGCTACTTTGCAGCAGCACATGAAGTTGATAAGCTACCAAGCTCTAAGGAGATGTTGGGAGGAAATAAGTCATTAGAACATGTATTTTGTATTTCTATCAGGAAAATAAAATTGAAAAAAAAAATATTTAGACATGTTTCATATTAATTGTATTATGGTCTTTTGACCAAGTTTGAGCACCACCACAATGCTAAAGTATCATTTAAATTCTCACATCTAGCTAGAGAATATGAAATGTCAGATGCATACCGTAATCATTATACATGGGGACAATTTATTGCAGAAGTCATCATCCAAGAGTCTCTGAAATGTTGCATCTTTTTCTACAATTAACATAAATTTGGCATGTGAGATTAAATCTTTTCTGTTAAGGCTAGCTGCATGTAAAATGATCCATCACACCAATCAATTAAAACTAAATGCTCTAAAATACCTGTTCTGGAGCCAAAATCAGTGTTCGTGACTCAATTTCAGAGCCAACAAGCAAAGAAAAAATTACCAGAACATTGTTTAACTTGGAATATTCTTTGTTTTTACTTTATTTTTTCAGTCTACAACGAGAGTTCTTGCTCAAAGGATACTTTTAATTCCTTGAACATTAGATGGCACAGTGACTGCCTAAAACAACAAAAATGAGATTAATAATTTTAAATAGAGAAAATAATATATTTTAAAATAACAACATTAGGTAATGAAGGACAAAATTACATCCTGAAACAACTATTCTTCTATATAAAAGATCAATCCTGACATTTTCACCTCTTTATAAGCATATTCAACCATTCATATCCTGCTCTGTTGTATGGCTGTATAGGAGTCCTCCTGTTATAACAAGATGCTTTTCAAAAGTGTTTGTGCTCCTGTCACAGAAAATTGTTCATCATACGAGCATTACAGAGATAAAAATGTCCTGATTAATTTTTTCTCTCTCTTATCCAGAAAAAAAGTCTGCTTGGTGTGAAGATTGCAAATATAATACAGGCTTAAAACATTTAAGTGTTCTTTTTGGAAGATCATTAAATCCTTTCTTTTATTAACCTGTAACCTGATTTTATAACTGTTTTGGAGCAGCAACTTTAAGACACAGCGATGTTTACTTTAGATCTCATATTAGGATTGGCTCAATCTGGCAAGCATATGGATGAGAAAACAGGAACTGGAGGAAGAACTTGGGAAAAGAGTATGTATATATTGAAGTGTGTGGTCTGTTTTGACTTCTGACTGCTAAATCACCTCCAGTGCCAAGGTGAAAAAAATCAACAAATAAAAATACAGAGAGCTGTAGAAGGGCATTAATAACAGGGGGCATCATGGTCTGCTTAAAAACAAAGTGTAACAGGCAGCCAAGGTTATCTTTCCATTTTAAAATTACTGATTTAGGTTTACAACAAACACATATTCCAGGAAATCATGACAACAGTCAGCAAGTCTGAGTTCTGTTTCTGATTTCATAGTCTTCATGGCTATAGGAAATCTTTCAGGAGTAGATTAGTTGCATCTCATCTTCTCAAACCACTTTTGGCTCTTGACTCCTATCAAACCATGGTTATAAACTTCTCTTTAGCTCAGTACCACCTTTGATAAAATTAGTTGAGAACACAAGCCCTTCTAATGTCTGTAATTCTTGTATAAGTGATAAACCTGAGGCCAAACAGCCTGATGTTATGTACCTTTGGTTGTACAGTGCTGGGCACATTCAGACAATATGCTGATGGAGTATCATCATTAAACTTCTGCAAATGAGAACATAATTTGGGTCCACAAAGAGATTTCTTTCTCTAACTATAGAGGCTCAGTTCAGTCTCTCATCTGTGCTGTTGCTGTTAGAGGAGTCTGCCCAGTGTGGTAGAAGAATCTCACTGAGGACCATACGAGTTTGTTAACTCGTGCTGCAAGACTTGCTTTCTTACTCTGCCAGAAATCAATCTGTCGTGACAGAAATGAAGTATGTTTGGAGTGCCCAGGATTCTCTGATTCAGAACACTTACTGGACAGAACACTGTAATGCAAAGCCTAAGATACACAATATGCATGCCTTCCTCTGCAAGGCTCTCGTGGTAGGAGGTAGTGCTAAAAACGGTATCCAAAGGCTATATTCCTGGGGAGTACATAGCTGGGCCTCAGAACTGCAATACACTGGAGCACTACTTTTTATCTCTCTTTTTTTCCCCCCAGATTGCAATGTCTCAGTTTGCCACAAGCACATAATAAATGTATAATATATGTATCCAGGAACCTGAGCTACAAGAAGTGCAGGAATTCACAGCAAGGTAGATGCTACGAATTACTGTTACTGTTTTATAATACATACTGTTGCACTGCAGGTACAATTCACTTTTGTACCATCTTCCTCAGTGTAACTTAAATTACCAGCAACAAAACCTTTAGTTGTAGACAGCTGAAAAAAAATAGAAAGGTGTATACAGTAAATTGGAAGTTACACAGTTTTATGTTATTATAGTGCACAAGCAAAACACGAAACTTCTGAAAAGGATTCTGACTGGTAATAAGCAGTTGTTGACTGCTATTAAACTCTCAAACACTAAACAATGTTACTGTCATCATTACTTACAATAAATTATGTTAACAACTGCATTTTTAGATTATATATAAATAATCTAAATTATAATCTAAAAAATAATCTAAATTTTTAGATTATAAATAAATTATTGTAAGGCATGAGATATAGGTAAATTTGAGAAGTGGTTACATCTCTGACATACTTCAAATTTTCCTTTAACCCCCAAGTTAGCAAATTGTTAAGCAGATGGCTTGCACTCTGAAGTTCAAGCACTGCCTGCACTAGAGAACAGCAAAAGGCCCTGTGATTTTAGCTGGCAGTTTGTCCCAGGCTCTTTGGAGCAAGCAAATTCTAAGCATAAATTTTCTCTGAAGAAAGAAACCTTTTCAGGGCTACGACAAACCACAATTAGGTTTCATTTGCACAAATGATGCTTTTTATTTTAACTATGTATTTCTTACTGATAACTGTTCTTGATATTTCACCTTTCAGTTCAATCTATATGATTGGGAAATAATGATAAAAATAATCATAATATGTCACTTACTATATGCAGACTTCTCCGAGGTATCTTAAGCATGCAAGAAATGTCATTGATTATATTGTCCACAACACTTTGGCTACCAAACAGTAGTGTATCTGAATAATATATATCTCTATCAAGACAAAATAGTGTATTTGTAATTATAATACTGAAACAGCTGTGAGCTCATGAGAATTTTATAGAGGGCATGGATAATCAGATCAGCCTAAAGCATTTTATGTACAGGAATCCATTATCCTACAGGTTTGCATCCTATGGGTAGTTTTTTCACAGTAACATTCTTAAAATACAACTTTATTTGAAATTACAGAAATGTAGTATGTTACCTTTTAGTTGCATAAGTATTGCTCTGCACCATCTTATAGATCATAGATAGTATTTTGAGTATCAGAGCTGAAAAAAATACATTTTACAAAATATTTAATCCACTTTCAGAAATGCATATACAATAATTTGTCTTTATATTGACCCATATTTGTGTCTCATAAAATAAAACTTTGAAGCATATATTTTAATGTGCTGTGAAACTACAGAGACACTGTACTAATCAATAGGCTCAATCATTTCTACCATAATTAGAAGTATGATAGAGTTAATTAAAGGAACATATGCCCTGCTGTCCAAGCCAATAAATTAGATTACCGAGTTAGAAAAAATAAATTAGCTTATTGTCCATATTCCAAGATTCCTTTACTAGCTAGCTTTTTAAATAAGGGTGATGTTTTTACATTGAGACCTTTTGAATGTTCCTTCAGCTGATACTCGTTCAGGGAGGGTAGAAACTGTAAGAATGGTGTATTAATTTCACTGTCACTCACTATAATTTAATAGAGAAGAGAAATGCTGAAGGGCTGGTTGTGATATCAGGTTCTATTAGCCATGCACTTCTAAATCACAGTGCATAATATTTCTTTTTTAATGGATTTTTTTGTTTGGGTCAGGGAGGGCAGGTTTACAAAGTTTTGAACTAAAATACAAGAAAAAACAAGAATTCTGCTTTTGGACTTTTTTAACTTACCAAATTTTTGTGCTGACTTAGGGCAGTCACTTCTTACTTGTTTTGTAGTACAATGTGGTATCATCTGTAGACCTACAGAATCTTTAAATCTGATACATTGCAAACAAATACAATAAAATTGTAATCTTATTTAGTAAATGTAGTAAGTGAAAATTATTCTCTGCAAGGTAATTCCGACTCAGACCCCTTTCCTACAATCAAACATGCTAGTGCTATTTTTTAACTCAGTACAGAAGCCATCACCTTGGGTGACATTGGAGTGGCCAAGGAAAAAAGCAGGCAGTACTCATCATCTGCCAAATGACCATTCAAAACATTACTGAACTGCCCCAAAACTGATCATTGCCTTCAAAACATAAAAGAGTTTTGCAAGAAGATGCTTCAAGACTGGATTTAAGCCTAAAATTAATAAGTTTCCAGACAAAGGTAGAGACAAGAAAAATATTTTATACATTTATAACTGTTAATATATCAGCTTCAATTATTATTTAGCATTAAAATAAAGGAATAAACGACAGGAAAAAATGCAAATCATTATTATAAAACAAATCAAGTCTGACACAGTGACTTTCTGATGTACAGTGTATGAAAAAGTGTTATTATCTCATATTATAATAATATTTTCTAATTTATGGCCTTAAATTATTATCAGAATAACTCAATTATATTCCATTAACTTTTGAAAACAAAAATGTAGTCCATCCTATTCCCTAAACAGTTGTTAAATCTAAATGAGCTCCACCATTTCATGCTTCATCATTTCATGTCTGAAGGTGCATATTTCACCAAAAGAATCCTTTATTTTCTTAAGGACACTTCATTATTTCATTTAAAATTATTTTAGTGCCCTGTAACAGTCCTGTCTGTAGAGCATTCTTTTCAATGTCAGAGTTTTTCAGATACTTTTTAAAAGTATTGGTGGTAAAATGGCCATAATTTTATCTAAAACTTCATAATGTTTCGAAATTTGTCGGAGCTTTTGCTCTGTGCATCCTTTGGGTGGCAGAACACACCACGGTGCACGCAGATACAGTGACAGCGACAAACAGCACAGGGCAGCATCTTGCCTTCGTGAAAGGAAAACTTGGCCGGAGTGCTCCCCGGGGTTAAATGAGGAAGGCTCCTTTCAGAAAGCAGTGTGCTGGGGAACCCCAACGGTGTGGCTCCCACAGGTATTTCATAAAGGCAACTGCAAAGTGGCACCAGGTTGGACATCCAGCAATTCTTCCCAGGATTGTGTTCACTCCAGCAGAGTGGTGTTCTATAAAATCTTTCCACTAACGGGAAATCTATTATTTATTTTATTTTGCTTTATTTTTTCTTCCTGGAAAAATAAAGCTGGACAATGGAAACTGTATTGCTTTAGGCCTGGCATGCTCACTGATTGACATCATTCTCCAGTAAATACCTCTCTGGGCATCTACAAATATTTACAAGGAACATTTCAAACATGAAATCATTCTCTTGTTTTACTAGTAGATTCCAGCTGCGTAGATTAAGTATGAAAAGGCTGCCTAAAAAATTTTAAAAAGCCCCACTGACTCTACTTTCTTCCATTCATATTATATTTTGGCATTCTGTTTTTATTTGTCTATTTATTTTTATTTTAATCTCCTTAAACTGCTGTATTAAAGTGTGATATTGGTCACTATTCAACGGAAATGCATATCTGAGATTACATTTCTGCACCATAAATAATAGTTCAGCTTTTTTTAATGTGATTGATGAGTCTTATTTTTAACATACTGTGATGTTAACTTGTTCTAATTTGAGTGGTTTCCCCTCTATGTGTTCTGTAACATCTCACATTTGTTTTTGTAGCCTGGAATGCCATTTCCCTGAAGATTGCCAAAAATTGCAAAACCTTGTTATAGTATTTTAATTTTACAGACATAGGAGTGAAACATTTCTGTCAAACTATCAAGACTCAAACCACCATTAAATTCCCTGGAACATACAAGCCTTTCAGTTAACTGATCACCTTCAGGCCTCTCAGGTTTTTTGATTGACAGAAATTTATTGTTCTCATTAAATGAGTATTCCACCAAAGTCTTACGTGTGGAGGCTTTGCTATGCTTTCTCAACCTCAAATATTTGTAATGTGTCCACTTACAAGCACCTCTGCAATCTTACCAATCTAAATATCCTTTAACCCACTGACGTCCAAAACTATTACAGGGCAAGAAATGGATTTGCATCTTCCTTGATCCTTTTGCTTCTGTGTTATAGAAAGCAATTATCTCTCAGGTTAGGTATTTACACTTTCAATGAGCTCTCCTTGGGAAAATGCTGCTGCACAAGCAACTTCTACAAATCACCAAGTGTGTTATAAAGGAGGACAGGTTGCTTTTTCTCTGATCCTGTCTAGATAAGCTGGCATAAGATCTGAAATTTAGATAACATTAGAAACTTGGTTTGCTTGATTTGGCTGGTAGAACTGAAATTAGAACACAAGACAGAGGCAAGAAATATAACAGGAAGAGGTGGGATGCATCTTATCTGAAGAACAAAAAGAGATGTTTATCAATATCATTTTAAGAAATAAGATACCATGAGGAAAAGCAGAGGAAAAGAAAATAGGATGCACAGAAAGGGCATTGGAGGATGAAATTGCTAGTAATTGTTTCCAGCCTAAACCAGATTTTTTCAGTCTAACACAACTTATAATTTCTGGTTTCTATTGCTTCCAGAAAATGATTGTTTATAGGACCTCCCTTTCCTTTCTAACCCCTAATACAGTAGTTTTACATTTCCCGTTATGCTGTGGTCTGCTGTTACTTAATACATGATGCCTGTTCATGCAGAATGGTTACTAACCATTATTTTTTATTTATCTGTTACTTTTTAAGAAGGCAAATTCATTATTGATTCTAATACTTATAGAATTACATAATATCAATTTTTCTGGAAGCTATATAATCAAATTTACATTCATGGCATTTATATTAATATAAGGCAGGACACTAAAATACAGAATACTTACTCTATATTCCTCCAATCTGATCTGTTAGCCAGTGTGAGAACAGGTGCTTTTTTTTGGGCCAAGCTTTTAAGTACATCGTGAATAACGTTCTCTATCGCTTCAAGAACTTCAGAACTGAAACAAAATAAATTAATGATACAGTACATATAATAAAATCTAGTGCAGCTTTGAGTTTTGATCCTCTATCCCCACTCCTACAAAAATAATGTAATTCGGAACTGCAGCAAGGACTTTTGTAATATATTTTTTTTTTTCCAAAATGTGGAGGAATGCTTTTGGTTTTTAATTTTATTTTGCTCAGTTTCCCTAAATTCTTTGACTTTCCATTCCAGACATGTGACTGAGGACACACTTAAAAGTACATTTCTATTCAGTCCTGAAACCGTCAAATTTTTCACCAGCTGAACTTTTAGAGGAGTCACAAACTGGTTGGTTTGTGACTAATGATTAATGTTTTACTATAAATGATGTAATATTGGCTTTGGCTATGAATTAGGCTAAGTTGTTTTTAAATGCTGTAAATATAAAAAATGTTCAAGAGCACAAATACTTCCTGTTGTACCATTGCACGTTAAACTTTTGATCTGCTGCCCTGAGTAAACTGTTAAGGGTTTTAATTATATGAAGGCTTAGTTCTCAATAGATGCACTGTGAAAAGAATAAAATCTGTATCTTTCACCTAAAAAGACAAAGTAACCTTGCAGCAGATCCTTTACAGCAAAACTGTAGGCTGGTTTGAATGTTGTAACAGATGCTTTTTAATTTCATTAGCAATCTGACTCCAACATTTCAGCTGTCCTTAAAATTACAAGTGTACTATAAACCGTCGAAAGTTTAGGTAAGAATGAAAAGAATAGACAAAATTTATTTTAGCTCAAAGTTTTACCAGCAAAGTCCTATTTTGCCATTAAGTAAAGTACTAAGAAAAGATGAGTCGATACAAATGCACACCACACAAAATGAATTATCCCCCATTACAAAATCAGCAAGGATAATTTTTAAAACCTAGCAATGAGTCTTAAACAATAATGAAGTGTCATTAAAGCTCTCTTCTATCAGCTGAATATGTTTCTTCCATTTCATAGCCCAGCTTCCACTTACTCCTCGTTCTGCTGAAACTAGTTTATAATTTTTTGAAAACCATTTCTGGAAAGTATTCATCTTTTATTTTAAAATGTTATTTTTAATAGTATCTGTACAAAAAAAAACCCCTACTAACATTTTTGTCAAATAATATTAAACTATTCAAAAAACCACAATGCAAGATTTTTTTCTGGTTTTCAGATTAATAGACTTGGACACAGAGAGCCTAATGGTTTTCCAAAGGTGAAACAGTGAAGCATTTGCAGTGCTGATAATACAAGGTGGCTGGGTCATGCAGCCAAGATGTAAATTCATTTTCTACTGTATTATAGTTTCATAATCAAGTCCAAGATTCCCTAACTTACAGACTCATCCTCCTAACTAAAATCCTACATCTCACTGCCATATCTAAAACAGAAATTCTATTAAGCACAGAGGAAATGGTTGGCTGGTGAGCTAAATGTTTACTGCAGTAAATGGTAAGAGTAAAATAGGTAAGCAAAGCTGACTCCGGTGCATGCCTCCAACATAAAAAATTAGAGTGTTGAAGGCAATAAAAATATGTATGGGCAGATGAAAGAACAGATAAGTAGAGAGGAAATCTAAACCATGTAATTGCATTGATACTCATAAATATTTTACTTATTCATTTGGTTCTCTCCACTATAACTGTCTTAATATTCCAGATGTAGTTCGAAGTTTGCTGCAGAATTTGAAAGTCCAGGTTCCTGTTCCAATCTCAATTTCCCGATTTATTGGCCAACAGAAATTGTAAAGTGGCAAAATAGGAGGAAGAGGACAGCAATTCTCTGTGCACCCCTTGCTGATATTCTGTCTCCTTTTGCAGAGATTAACTGAATTTTAATAAGCAAACATACAATACTGGCCAAGTATGCCTACTTGAAATTCACTCTGGTTTAGTTAACAGAGAAATCTGAGCAGAGAAGGGGCAGGTATATCTCACAGGGTTTGCCTGATCATTTCTAACATGTTGCAGCATGACTAGATACTTGTTTCTGTGTAGCACAAGAAATTAACTTCAACAACATTAATAGCAAAAAAAAAAAATCAATATTCTAACACCTTTATCAAGCAAACAATATAAATACACAAGAGAAACAGTTACAAATAAAAATCTGCAATGCAATAAACCAACACACTCCAAAACCCAAAACTGCACGTCACTAAAGCCATACGGCTCCCACACGCTGCCACGAAGACCGAGAACTCTCCAGGTCATCATCGTTATTATCATTATTATTATCCTTTTTCTTTTAAAATACTTCCATAATGTATACTTTCAATACTTTCACAGTTTGTCCTAGCCTCTGAGGCCGATATACTGTGGATGGAAAGAGTCTTTAAAAAAAAACAATGAGAGTTTTTTGTTAATGAAATTCAGTATGTTTGTTCCGTCACTCTTTTCTGTATTTCTGTCTGTACCTACAGACCTTTTGGGGTGGTCTGAGGGAAGGGAGATGCTGTTTGCAGTATGAGAGCTCCTTCTCCCCTGTGTTTTTGTAGGGGAGTGTGTTTTCCACTTTTGCACAAGCCCATTAGGTGCAATGGTGCACAACCCGCTTAAGTTACCACAGAAGGAGGGTATGGGTGCTGTTTCTCACATCTGTTACCTAGGAACGTGGCTCTCATGACCAGACAGACTTGTTTCCCTGACGCTGGCCTTGCTCCCAGCTGGCACTTCAGTGGAACACACACTGTGGTCCTCCACGAATGTTGGTGCAGAGCAATCCAGCTTCTCCGGAAGGGATGAAGCCATGTTAAAAAGAGGCAAAAAAAGAGATTACCAAAGAAAATAGAAAAGGCTATTCTGCAAAACTCATGATCTGAGGTCAAAATATAGGCCTAGAGACAAAAAGTAGAAGTTTTTGTAGAAAATAAAGTCAAGATTTTCCAGCCCTGGCTGACTGAGGGCTTTTCCCGCCCTTCCTGAAGGGCAGGAGGTGGCCCTGACACTCTGAGGGCTTTTCCCGCTCTTTCTGACTGACCAACGGCTTTTCCCGCTCTTTCTGACTGACCAATGGCTTTTCCTGCTCTTTCTGACTGACCAATGGCGTTTCCTGCTCTTGATGACAGACAGGAGGAGGCCCCACCCACCCTGACCGCCTGGGCCCTGCTCCCGCCCTTCCTGAGCGCCCACATCCTGGCGGGGAGCTGAGCCCTGGAGCCGTCTCTGGAGCTGCTGCGCACGAGCAGATATTTAAGCACAAACATCACAGCACCCAGATCTTGGGAAAAAATCTGGCCAAAGTGGTTAAATTGCTCCTCAATATTTTTTCTCATCCTTTCTGAACAAGCAGCAATTATTTTCTTCCCTCAGTATCAAATGTCTTTTCCTGACTGTTCTCAGCAGCTGGAAGAAAGCCAAGAAAGCTGAAAGCTCTAGTGCAACTCCAAGTGTTGAAAAATCAGCTTCCTTCCCCAAAATGGAATTCAACTTCTATTGAGATTAAATATTTAATACTATTTTTATAGTTTGCCTTCAGCATTCAGGAGTTTTAGAATAGACTTGGGATATGTTTTCAAATCTTTCTCAATACACTGTTAAAAACTTGTGTTCTGAACAAACAATAAACCCCCAATTCTAAAAGCCATGAATCACCAGCTTCCAAGGAAGCCAAGATTTAAGAAAAAAATGCTAAATTTTGTAAGGCTTACGGCTGAACCGAGACTTTTATGATTCATGTGGCATCACTTCAAAATGGATAAACTGTGAATTCGAAAAGAAACTCCCCACACGATTATCATTTTGGTGCATTTCGTACCTGTTGTCTTTAAGTGTTCACCTTTTCCTACAAAACACCCAGGCTTCTCTTTCCCTTCATAAATTTTAAACTTTTTTTTTTTTTTTTTTACAAAGTTAGTTTTTACAAAACTAATTTTACAAAGAAAACGTGGTACTTCTGGGAGACCTTGTGAAGGACAGAGAAGTGCACCAGCATGGCCAGTTCCCCTTCACTGCTGCAGCAGCCCCAAGTACTCCTGGAGAGGAGCACATGCTCGGTTTCTTCAGTGGGTTTTGAGCACAGAGATCAGGGCTCCTTCACCAGCAGCTCCATGGTGAGAAAAAGCAAATCCTAGGAATTTAAACTGCTCTTCCCTTTGCAGTTATGATATGCCAAAGTGTATTTTCAACTTGTAACTGCATCATCATAACTGACTGCCTGGTAGTGGTCATCCCGAGAGTGTTGGCAGTTACTTAGGAGATAAATACCTTAAAGGCTTGTCCTAGCTAGAGAAAATTTTTAAAGCCCACTGTTGATAACATCATCTTTTACACACAGCAGCCAGTAACGCTGGAAGCTGTGCTGTATCTAACTTGCTGCCAACAGCATTTCAAATGTTGCGATGCTTAGACTTGTTGTTAGCAAATTAGATGACATAGTGTTTAAAATGTTGGAGGCAGCTGGTTTCTCCTGCTGTTCCATGAGCTACTACCCCTGAACCTTTCTTCTTTGGTACTCATAAGAGTAAGCAGTCCAAATCCAGCTTGCGTAAGTAATTAAAAAATTCATGCATTGATTTATTTAAGGAAAACCTCAGGCTATGATGATATAAACACAAGGTGCTTCAATTAACAGAGGCAAGCAAAATAAAAGGGAATTAATAAATTGAAATTTTCAGATCTTTCATCTTGAGTCTTTGGCCTTTGGGTACCTTGAGATCACTCCGGAAATATTTATGTAAAAACCTCTGTAGCTCTTTCCAACAATTCAACATCAAAATCAACAGATTTCTGTATGATATAGAACTGACAAAATTATATCATGCCCCTAGCAACAGATTGCAAACAAAACTATATACATCAACTTCTGAGAAGCTAATTTAATGACTTGTCTCTTCTTCATAGCAGCAAGCAGCAACTACAAAAAAGCACAACCCAAATACTCAATGCTTATACTTCAGTTAACAAAACAGAGACTGAAAAACAAGCAAAAATAACAAAAATTTACACGGTTCAACCTGAATATTGCACATATATGTGTAACTATATATACACATATGTATAACCACATAAATTAGTATCCAGAATATGACCAGTAAATGAACTATGAACAATTAATGAACGAGCAGGTTCATTTCCTAAAGCCTTCTTCTTTTATTTCCCCTTTTAGAAATCTATTAAAAAAAAAAAAAAAAATCAATTGTAAGGAGTGAATGCATTTTTATATAAAGTAGAAGGAAAATTATTAGGAAAACAAATAATGAACCATTATTAAATGTTAAGATGGAAAGAAAATGTGAAAAAAGCAGTGTAACCGATGCTGTTATCTCAATGTTTGTCTTGCTTCTACAGCGATGTGCAGTAGAGGGCACCACAGATGGCAGAGAAAAGAAGAATACTACTTCAAAGCTGTTAAATTCAACGCTATGATTTCACTAATCCTTGATAAAACAAGTATGAAAGGTAATGAAACACTTTCAGATTTGTTTGCTTTAAAAGATAGCCTGTTACCAAAAAGTTCTCTTATGGTTGTTTCCTGTTATAAACATATGCTCCTACCAGTATACTTTTGGAGGAAGCTACGCTATGAAATAGTCCGCATGAGCTGTCTGATGCCAGTTTCAAAGTCTCTCTGTAACCGCTGAAGAAGAACCTGTCTGAATCAAAAACTGTTGCTATCACTACATACCCCACAACAAAAAAGCTATACAGAACAAAAATGTGCATTTATCTAAGTGCCAAGATTTTAAACTGCTCATTACTGATTTCTCATATATAAATAACTGCATTAGTAGAATAAATAATATATAAAATATGTAAAAAGTGTATGTATGCTTTTTCCTTTTCTTCACTGCATACCTTATCAAAAGATTTTTCCTCTTTTCATATGTAGCTAGTCTCTTACTTTAAGTTTTCATGATTGCTGTGGTATTTCTCACCAAATGGTCTGTCCTTGATTCTTTGCATAGAGTGGTAGGCACACCACTGGACCTGATACACTTATTTTCAATCAATAGCAAATAGCATGTGAAATCCAGTCTTTCACTCAAGACTAAAAAAAATAGGGACCTCTGTAAAAGGTAGTGATGCAGTGCAAGCAGGAGTATTGGGCCAGACAGGAGCATTAAGGAGACAGTGAGACAGATGAAGGCTCAAAAAGTACAGTAAGAAGGAGGGAAAAAAATAAAACTCCACCAACCATTTAAATGCATCTTGGAAATATGGCTACAGTGTTCCAGCAAGCTTCAATTTCTCTCTGGCTTCCTTGGTTGTGATCTGGACAATTGTTGGAAGGACAGACATTTTGTGAGCCAACAGATTTTACTGTGAATAAGTTAGGACAAAACAGGAGCCAGGTCTATCACCTGCCAGTTACATGAAAAACTACTGATCTTTTTCTAAAGAGCAAAGCTGAGAGAAACAGGAGATTACAAGTCATTTGCCACTAACAGCTCACAACTTCAAATGGGATATCTCCTTCCAACCAACATAGTTGGTTTAAAAAAACCCACAAGACTTATACATGTTTTCAGTTTACCTAGCTCTGGAGTGAGAGACACCTGTAAAATATTTATTCTGCAGTGAGACAAATCACCATAAGAGGAAGTGGTTTTTCGTTACCATCTCATCTTTTTGTGTTTTATCTTTCAGCCAGAAATAAACTCAAACAGGCCGTTCTTAAAAGGAAAAGTAACTTTCATCTAACCTATGTCACAGAGATTTTCAGACCTAACATTTCCTAATGGTTTTAGGGGCAGTAAAGTATTTTGGGTGGCAGGGCAAGACAAGTATTTGAGGTAAAGAAACACAAAGTAAATTAAATAAAATAATGCTTTTTCCCAATTTAGCATAAATGCCACATGCACTCTGGTTCATCGACAGTAACTAAGCTGCAAACAGGCAGCATTATGTGACTGCTTATTCAACTGTTTATTATTTATTGTTCAAAGACATAATTTTTATGTGCTGAGAAGTTTAAGCTTGGCCAGTACTATCATAGCCACTATTTCTCATTCTTAAACTGGTCTCACACTAAGATAGGACACGCTTTTCGCCTGATTCTCCCCCTGTAGTCCCAGTAACTGCATCAACTTCTCATCCTCGCCAGTTTTAAAACAGGAACTGCAGGCTGTAGGCATATACCCAGCTGGGGGGGCGGGGGGAGAGAAATAAATAAATAAAATCAACAGCTGTAAGGCTTGGAAGAGTTAGACAAAAATGAGAATAGGATTTTATATGGACAAGCTGGGTATTCTGCTTCTTTTATTATTCTTTGGAAGAGCATGTTGTGGAGAAACATAGAGAAAATATTTTGAAACATCCAAGCCTCCATGTATCACAGAATCATAAAATGGTTTGGGTTGGAAGGGACCATTAAAGGTCATCTGGTCCAACCCCCCTGCAGTGAGCAGGGACATCTTCTACTAGATTAGGTTGCTCAGAGCCCCGTCCAACCTGACCTTGAATGTTTCCAGGGATGGGTCTTCTACCACTTCTCTGGGCAACGTGTGCCAGTGTTTCACCACACTCATCGTAAAAAATTTATTCCTTATATCTAGTCTAAGTCTACCCTCTCTTAGTTTTAAACCATTACCCCTTGTCCTGTCACTGCAGACCCTACTAAGAAGTTTATTCCCATCTTTCTTGTAAGTCCCCTTTAACTATTGAAAGACCATGATAAGAGCCTTCTCTTCTCCAGGCTGAACAACCCCAACTCTCAGCCTGTCCTCACAGGAGAGGTGTTCCAGCCCTCGGATCATTTTTGTGGTCTCCTCTGGACCTGCTCCAACAGGTTCAGGTCTTTCTTGAATTGAGTGTAAGTGACTGCTGAAAAGAAAACAGAGATGGTCTTGCTGCTGAAGAACCCACAGGTCTCTCACAAATAAATATAGTTGTCTATATTATGGACAAAATGTTAAACTCTTACTCTCCTGTCTTCTATATCAAAATTCCATGACAGTTGAATAATAAAAGAGATCAGGCAAATAGATGGCACCACTCTGTACCTAACGCCCATCTATTTCTAAGAGAGGAAAACACCCATCATTTACCTATTACCCCATTTTTCATTGCTAGGAATGGGAATCAAATTAAAATCTGGGTTGAAGTGCTTATATAGCAGCTAAATAAATAATAAGGCTAGGGGACTATGGGTGAGTTACAGCCAACTCCCTCCACTCTCTCTGGCAGCTCCCAGAAACCAGCTGCCTTTATTGTCTTTACGGTAAGAATTTGACTGAACCCACTTGTCAACAGTAGTAAGTTCTCACAAAAGTTCTCAGGTCATACCATAGAAGCAGTAAGAATATCTAATGATTTGTAAACATCTATGTACTTGTAAAAAATACAAATCTGGCTTTAACTGACCATTGAATAAACTTGTTATTAGGAAAAATTCTGATTAAAAAAAAATGTGTTAAAGGGAAAATACATTGGAACAAACAAATGGAAGACATTTGTGCTAAAACATAACTGTAAAGCAAGAATGCCTTCTATTCCATGTTCATGTGACAGCTTGAACATAGTGGTCTTGGAAACATTTCTTCTGGCTATCAAAAGGTAAAATGTCATGTTTATTTTCTGTTTTCCTTTTGTTGGCAAAATCCTAGAAAGTATGAAAACTCAGGTGTGATTTTGCTTTTTAAACTCAAAAATGCCAGCTGCTGCACATTAAAAATACTTGAGCCAAAATCTGTTATTTCATTTATATGAATGCTACACCACTGCTGTCATGGCCCCAGATTTATGCCAACAGGTAAAACTCAGGATGGACTTTAGACCTTTGTTATTAACTATTTAATAATGCCTGGGGAAAATGAAGTCAGAGGATGACGTAGGAGTCTATTCTGACACCGAGTTCTGTGGGCCGTATAAATAATGGAAAGGGTGGGGCAGTTGATTAACAGACTTCGACTTCATTTTTGGAAACCTAGATTAAAATCAACTTTATGTCATCCTTTAAAATGCATTTGGTGATTTTAATTAAGCTACAAACGTTAGTGGGTCTACACCACAAAAATGCCAGGGGCACTGTGATGTAGTTTTGGATAAATAGCAACCTTTGCTTTTGAGGGTTCTAAGGCTCAGTAAAAAGTATATCAAATAAAAAAAAAAATAGCATAGATGTCTTATCTTGGTTTGCTCATATTTTTTACTGGAGGAGAAGAGAAAAACCATGATTAAACATAAACATGAATCCAGCCCAAAACTTGTCTTACCAAGATGTTTAAAGTAGTTCTGGATGCAGTGAGATTGTTAACTGGCTTTCAGTGGCGACTTCTCCACGCTGCCTTTCCAGGACACATTTTTAGTCCATTCAAACATTTTTCAAAGTCTTTCTGTATATTTATAGACCAGTCTTTTCTCTGTACGCAGAGCAAACTCAAATGTGTCAGCTGGATGTCAGTGCTGTAAACCATCTTCTGTATTTGGGCACGGAGGGAGGTATGGCATTTTGCTCTGGTTTGCCTTGTTTCATTGCTGTTGGTGATGAAAGAAACCGACCATCTTGAGTTTGGCTTGATGGATCTTCTTCCAGGCAACTTTCTGTCTGCTGGTTTAGGACTAGGCTCTAGAAGGTAGTGGATCAGAAGAATCACAAGGATCTCCCACAGCCAAAAATGTGTACAGCTCATGGCTACAAGAAGGTGTTAATTAAATGTTTGGTTAATAAAACTGTGGAGTCTGTGCACATAAATGCAAACTATAAAGCTCTCCCTGGCTGATCTCATGTATCGATCCCAAAGGGAGTTCAGTGCTGAATTTGGGCCTTAAAGAATTGAATAGAACAGATTTATATTATTCTCTGAAGACAAAACCTTCTGGCACAAACAGGAGGTTGGAGCTGTGGACTAAGGGCTTTTCTACACTGGAAAATTGACTGGAATTGCTATTGCAGAATAAGCTATTCTGCAACAACTTACTGTCTGACCCATGGCTGTTCCAGACTAGAATACCCACACTGGGAGCTATTAGGGATAGTTTATTCAGAAACAGTCCTTGCGGTCACTTTTCCGGCACAGATAAATGTGCAGTGTCCATGCATATCACAGTAAGGAAAAAGCTTCTTTTTTATTTTTTAATGGAAGAATACTTTTTGTCTGATATATAACATGTGGCAAAATGGTAAAGTAGAAAGGGAACTTTCAATCAGATCATGATGCAATTAATTAAGACCCTTTATTTCATTTACTAATATAAGATATATTATTATCATTTACTTTGATTACTTACATGCTAAGAACATCTCTACATCTGCAGGGCTATGTCCATTACAGGATGTTGCATCAACTTAACTAAATCATTTAAAAAACCCCCATACCTAATTAAGTCAGTGCAAAAATATTAACAAAATTACTTGCTGTAGTCTCTGATTGACGGATCTCTCATCTCAGTCATCAGCCTCCTGATAACATCATACACGTTGTTATAAAGAAATATACAACAGTCCCATGCCTCTGCAAAAGCCAAGCTTTTTTGGTGTTAGCAGATTAATTTTAATAAACAATAAATAAACAATAAAGAGCCACTTGCTGTCAGCAGTACCTTTTCCAGGTTAAGAATGCCTGTTTGTGCCTTAGGCACAGGTGGATGGCAGGTGGGTCTAGCACTTGTTACCACAGAGAGGTCCTTTCTAAAAATCTGATGTACTGTTAATTTATTATTTCAATGTTTTTCGGCATGTTCTCTACTCTGCAACGTTAAAGGGTCTCTCATGCATTGCACTGGAACGCTGCCATGTTTGGATCCACTCACAAGGAGTTTGAGTGCCAGGAATGCAAGGTTGGGACGCTAACGTGTAAAGGAGAAGAAATAAAAAAGAACTGGTGTAGAAATGGCATTGCTGAAGATGCTATCATCCATCTGTTAGTTCTGAGAAAATAATATTTAAAGCTTTCTCTATAAATTAAGCTGGAGGGTTTTTTTCAGCCACTTCATAAAGTTTGATACTTCCTCAGAAGGAAAACTAACATGCTCATCAACCAATCCAGACTCTTACTTGGTGTGGAGAGCTGGATGAGATCATATCCTCAGCAACACTATAGAATGCTAAGAAGCAAATCAGGAGAGCCAATTCCTAACTCTCATTTTAACGACAGGGTGCCTCAGATTTAGTGATGTAATGTAAGAAAATAATAGGTGTTGCTGAACAGCTGCTATTACACTATATTGGCTCTTCTCTCTCCAAGATTCAAGCAGGAGAGAACTGTTCCTTTAGGTAAATTGATTTTCTAGATACTTCAACCGTATTATGATGGCAAATACATAAAAATCTTCATTTTTACTTAAAATATTCTTTAAAATTATTCTATTAAAGTTAGTTAATTCCTGTAGAATATGCTTATTCTATAGACAATACATTCACTGAAATGTAGATCTACTTCCAGGAAATTGGATTCACCAAACAAATCTTATAATGATATGTAAGGAAATTAGTAAGCAAAACAAAATACTTTCAAAATATTTTTCATTTTCTATAGTTTTTCGAGGACTCTTGATTATAAAGATTTACAATCTAAAATGAATATTCATATATATTATATATTCTGATGGGGAAAGACAGAACTTTATATAAAGCCATTTTTGCCAACAAACAAAAAAGTTGCCACAGGAAAATAAATACTCAGATTCACACAAACTGTTGGCAACAAAATTATATTTTGAATAATTAATAGGAGGAAGATAATTGCACCACATCAATTGTCTGGAAGGATCCAAATCTCTACAGATGTGTGTATGTGTGGGGATTGCTGACACACTGCTGCCATATAGACACTTCTGGCCTGGCATTTCAAGGTAATTCTAACGGTTCTAAGAAGTGCTGTGCTGACAGTGTGTTTTCTGGGAATTATGGCTCTACCCATGGGAACTGATGGGAATCAGACTGTCCACTCACACTGACACAATGAATGGCCACAAGAACAATTTTGTGTAATCTCCTTGGGGAGAAAAAGGCTGTGGCAAAAGGGTTCCCAGGGAGCCCTGGGAAAAAAAGAAATGAGGTTTCATTCTGGTGCAGCAATCCATTACAAGATTATTACCTCAACCCTTTCATGTCACTGTTACACTGGAAAGAACCAAAAGAGTGGCTAGTAGGAAGAAAATGATAAATAGAAGTTGGAAAGTCAAACTAGACATCTCTCAGGCTAGAACTGGAAGAAACAGAACAAAGAAAGAGAGGAATTCAGTTAAGCAGGTGGAATTATGGAATCATGATGCAAAAGCCAGTATTTATAGAGATTCAAATTGATTTGCAAGCCCAGTGGAAAACTTCTAATTTCATAAATTAAATAGTTCCTTTTTACAAGATAAATTCTTGCAGAATATATAGTCATCATCCTCATTCATACTAATTTTCTACTATTATGGCATAAAAATAACAGAATCTTGATTTTCTTTCTGTGTTACAGATCATTCAGTTTTCTGATAAAGAGCTAAAGTGAAAGTATACTTTTACTTTGAAATTATATGTTTCAGTATTTTGTTTGATACACTTGTAATAAAGACATTAAATTATATACTGAGGTCAGTCATGCTAAAACACTGTAATAAAAATACTTTCTACTGAATGCTTGAGAAATTATTATCAATAACTGCTTTCGAGTTTTCGTAATTGTAAAATCCCAAAATGGAACTGATATTTGATAAACATTTCTGTGCAGCACAAATACATATTTTTATCCCAATTTTAAAAAGAAAAAAAACAGTAAATTTTGCCAACTGACTTCCTAGGTAAGAGCCTGGCCTCCAAACGCAGTGAGGCCGATCGGTGCTAATGATATGTAAAGTTCATCTCTGTACTCCATTCATTCTCACATCATTACTGGCAAGATAATTAATAGTGTATTTGCATTCATTTATACCAGCTATTTACAGTCCCCAGGGCACAGATGCAGAAGTTATTCATCCATGGAAAAACCTGCCATACCCTCCTATTTTCTAGTCATGCTCCTATCTATACAGTAGTAGGAGAGATGGAGTTTCTATCACTGGAGCATCCAGCAGAGAAGTCAACTTCTCTAAAGCCATATATAATGGAAAAATATTGCTTTGCTCATGGCTGGGGAAGGTGACCTAAAGACCACAATAAGGAAAAGGCTGAAGTTCTTAAACCTTTTCTTGCACAGATTTGCACAGACACAACACGCTCCCAGACATCTGTGTGCACCAGTGCAATCTGGAAAGGACAAGGGCAGTCAGCAGTGGTGGAGCAATGCAGGGACTGTGCAGTCAAGTTGGACACACTCAAATAGATGGGGCTGGTGATACTGCACCCAGTTTTGGTTCCCCCAATTTAAGACCCATGTGGAGAATCTAAAGGAGGTTCAGCAGAAGGTTACTGAGATGCTCAGGGTTAAGAGCACACGACCTAAATGGAGAGACTGAAGGTGCTGGGCTTGCTTATACTGGTGAAAAAGAGGCCAAGGACTGATCTCTGCCTGAATGGTAGTTACAGAGATGACAGCCAAGTTCTTCTTGGTAGGTAGTGTCATATGACAGAACAAGGGGCAATGACCACAAATTACAGCGTGGGAGGTTCAGTTGAAAATTAGGAAAAACTATTACTCATTTTTCAGGCATTCTTTGAAAAACAAAAACAAAAAAAACCCCTCAACAACTACAAAACAAACACCCCATTATGACTACAATTGAAAAACCTAACATAAACAAAAAATTTGCCATCCTCTGGTTTCTTACTGTTTCTGATATCCCCTACCTTCAATATTATACATATTTTACTATTACATGTATTTTATCACAGATGTATGCTACATATATTATATATGTTGCCTGTATGCTACATTTTTGTTTAAAATCCTTTGTATGCAATTAGTAATTGACAGAATGCCATTTTTTTAGTGAGGAATGAGTTCTTTTTGCACAAGCCAAAAGCAGAAGTGCTTAATTTGGAATATAATATTGACTATCACCTCTTTGAAACAAAATTAGCTTTTCGGAATGAATTCAATGAATTGTGTGGGCACCATTGCATCACTTTGTCCCATGGGATAAAGAAAAAAGTTGGAAAGAAAAACTATTGAAAGGAAACTGCAAAAATCCATTTGCCCAGACAACATCAGCATGCTAATTAGCTATCAGCAGTTACTTGAATTATCAAGACAGGTTATTTCTTGTATTTATTACAGGTGCTTTCAGGTATTTATTACATCAGATGTGATATCTAATCATCTGTTTAGAGCACCACACTGGAACATGTGTGCTGTTGATCATTTTGCTCATTTAAGTTGTAGAGATTCTATTTAAGGTACTTTGTGACACCAACAAATTTTCACCTTTCCCTTAGGATTTTAAATCTACTAGCACTTTTCAGACAGCTTATACTAATTTTAGTGCTTCCCAAATCCAGTTCCAACCATTTAGCTTCTCATTACCCAGTGAGAAAATTGGTTTCCTTTCCTTTGCATCTTCTCAGTTTCCACAGACCAGTGGTTAATATTTTCAATACAGACTCTTTACTGGTAGTTACAGAGATGTAACACAAAAGAAACACAAAATGTTTACAACATGGGTAACAATTACCTCTACAACATTAAAACCTGAGGCATGGACTTGCCTACAGGCAAACCAGAGCTTTCTGACCATTTGATTGCTTTCTCTACAGCAAATTTGCAACAGTAAAGATAATGACTGGAGACACAGAAGTATTGACTTATGCTTTATCAGATCAGCCGGTGTGTGCAACTATTTTTTTTTTTTTTTGGAAAGTCATCCCTCAGAGTTCATCCCCATTATACTGAATTCATCAGTTTGCATCTGATTTAATAATGTCTCTGTGCTTCAACATACAGCTGACAGGACTCATGAATTGCCACAAATTTTCTTGATGAGAGAAGCTTTTGTATGAACTTTTTAGAGCAGCTGGCAACAAAATATAAGAAACGTACCATGCTTCCCTGAATTGGTGTAATAGATGGAAAAGGAGAACAAACACCACAACACTTTGTAGTCATCTTTGACAACTAAGAGCTAAATTGCCTCTTAATAAAAAGCATAAGATATGTTATGCCTGTTATCCCAAAGTCCACCTAGCCTGATAGCAAACAATACTGGACATCATGAGGAGAGTTTATGAAAAGCATCTAGTGATGCTTTCCCAGTCTCCTTCTGCTTATGACTCAAGGACCTCTGGAACCAGAGGTGGTGTCTTTATATTAATTGAATTTTGCTTCTATGGATTTGAACATGCACATTTTTAATATAAAAAATATCCTGTGATAGGGAGTTCCACAGATTAACTACCTACTCTCAAAGATGCGTCTCCTTGAACCTGCTACCTGCTAGTTAGTTATGATGCCCCTTACTGTGTTGAACAAGACTGAACAATCAGCCCGTGTCCACCCTTCCCATGCCACTAGTTGGGTTTTTTTAAAAACCTTTAACATATCCCCACACTGCTTCCCCTGATTCATGTTGTCACGGACTAGGGGGAAAAAAAAAAAAAAGAAAAAAAAAAAAAAAAAGAAAAGAGGTGCAGAGGAAAATGGGGAAAAGCAAAGAAAGAACCACTTAGGAGCCTGAACCAAGGAGAAGGGAACACCGTGCTCAGGATATTTGCAGGATGGTACCTAGGGCAGAGAGTGAGAGCAGGAAACTAGGCTGGGAACAAACAGAGAGTAGAAATCCTTAAATGACAGTAACAGGTGACAGTTCCAGGCAAGAACCTCTGTCTTGTTTTGGATGAAACAGGTATCGAGATTCAGAAGGAATTTTGGTCATCTGAACTTGGCTGGAAGCTACACACACCCTCTACTCCTTCCTTCCCTGATACACGTCAGCTCTGCAATCAAATAAAAAAATCAGGTTTTAAATTCCTTAACATTTGGGTGTACATAGTCAGGTTTTACCTCCCGTATACTCCCTGCAGTCCCAGTGACTTCAGTCCATGGGAATCTGAGATCATAGTTTGGCTCCAAGGAAATTCAGTGTACAGAAGTATGTTAAGGAGATATTCTATCTTTTCTCACCACTGGAGGGAACTTTTTTGCCCTAGCTTGAAAAAGAACTTGAGTGCGATTAAGATAAAATAGGTTATGGAGAATTTGATATATGTGTAAATGTCTCCAGATATTTAATCAATGGGGAAGCAGTGGAACAGGTTTGGGCAGCCTACAGGTTGATGACCTGTTCTGATAAAACCTGGCTGGACTATAGACGTCATTCAATATCCATCCTTGCTGCAGTTTCTCATGGTCAGCCAGCTACATGGAGCACTGATTCCTGACTTTGTTAGACTTTAACATGCCACCCTCATACCAGTTACCACATTAGAATACAAGAAAGCAATCTGAAAGGAACATTGAAGTTTTACCTACCCCCAAAAACCAACATTATATATCCAGGTTGGGATGGAGAGGAGGAGACTGTAAGAAATACTGGCTAGGAGTTCTACTATATGCATAGACATGAAATCTTGGCTGCCCACTGTATGAGCTAAAATGTTGGATAGTAACAGTGCTCTAGAAAAGATTGAACCCTGGGGCTTACTGCTAGGCATGATGGATTTAATTAGCAGGGTGTGTCTACAGGGAATGAAGGAGATTCTTCGCAGGACATGCCTACACTTGAAACTGTGTGGCTTTTGTGCATCTCTGTTAAATGATTTGAAAAAACTATTGTGTGATCAATGCACACGTACCTCCTCGCAATACTGTCCTGGGCATTGTTATTTTCTGTCCCTGCAGTTCTTCATGCAATTACAACATACTCTTTATGAGCTTAGTTTCATTTCTCATCTTGTTCAAACTCCTTTAGTCTTTTGTGCTGTTTCCCACATGTTCAGTAGTGAATAATTTCACACCTTTTCCATTACAAATAGAAAACAAACCTGGTAGATTAGTGTGCAACTGAAACAAAAAAACCCCAGTGAAAATGCTAGTGCCCCGGTTTTGCCTCTGGTCAGCAGATTACATTAAATAGCACATTTCCATTTATGCAACAGAAGATTTTATTAGTCAATAAATCCATGCAATCTTAGAGGAAAGAATTAATCTTACATAACTGGAGTTTTGTTTCAGGAAATGAATTTATGCTAAGAGATTCAATCTCTTAATTGAAAAGATTTAGTGTGTTCACGTTCCACTTAGCAGTTTTATTTGTTCTTTAATTTGCAGGAGTCCATACTGGGAAATAATTTAATAAAACTGCCAAAAGGAAAGGGATGTGCATACCAGGTCTGTGTGCAGACAAGAAACAGGGTCTCTTGAGCTATGCTACTTGTGACTTTTAAAGACCTCAGAAAAATCTCTGAACATTTACATGGTAGTTGCTCTGTCTGTAAAATGGAAATTGAGTACTTGGTTATCTCACATAACCCCCGCCACTGTCGGAACGTGCAGTTGGTAAGTGCATTACTAGTATTACCAATGTAACAAAATCAAAGAAAGCAGGATAAGATTTCATGGATGGGAAACACTGCCTTAACAAGAGCCTTTTTCAAAAGTCTTTCTCTCCTGACAAAAGATGAGGAAATTACTAGTAAACGCGTTAAATTGTATGACAGGAGGAAAAAAAGCTGCCATCTTTATATTCTGCCAAGAGGAGAAAACCAGCATTGAGCTGTACTATGTACAAAAATGTTTGTATATTGAGAGTGATCCTGTATCAAGCTTGTGTCCCAGTGTGGGAATTTCCTTTGCAAAAGAACTGCAGGGATTGTTCTGCAAAAAGCACATAAACCTACGGACCCCCCTGCCTTTCCCAGGAACTCTTGCTGCTTAGCTTACTCTTTCTGGCTGTGAAGTCTGAAAAGAGTTCACAGAGGAGCAACAGGATCAGACTTCCCTCCTCACCTTTTGTTGCAGAAAAAGAAAAGGGCTTGATCCAGTCTTCTAAAAACACTTCAGACTGAATTAGACCCCAAACAAACCCTTATTACACACAAAATGTACACTCACAAAAGATGTCACCTTCCTAACTCCTGGAATTAAAATCTCTAAAGCTGCTGCAATCAATATAGCCAAATGTCTTTAAGACCTAATACAAATTATACTGAAACTATCATTTGCTATGACTTCAATAAGTATTCCATAGATCTGATTTTAGCTTCCATTGAAAAGTGATGTAAGGAACCACCGATGGATGCACGGGCATATGCACATGCACATATTTCATCCAGCACACCACTACCAGTTCCAGGTCACACTGATTAACACTTTTCACATAAACACACTTTTTCTTATTTGAAATGTTAATGCCTGCTTAGTGCAAGGTGAAAGTCTATCCAACGATAGAATCCCTTAAGAGTGTTAATTAAACAGGACAATAATAATCCACTGGTGATTTATAGTGAGGTGGATTACTAGACCATAGTGGTTGGTCTGATAGGCATTTATTGCCTACTTAACCATTTAAGTATAACAAAAAAAAAATCATTGTGGTACAAAAGGTGATGAATGTTTCTGCTAAAACAGTCCATTAAGATGATTCATTAACATTACAAAGAGGTCTGCAGCCTGAGTGCCACTTGGAGCCTGTAAAAGTCTGGGAAAGTGAGAGGCATTACCATAGGAAATGCTTTATGCTAAATGTGCGCTGATAGAATCTAAAGTCCACTTTCTGCAGATAACATCACTTTTTACATTTTGCACTACAAGGTCGAAGGATGCTTTGTACTTCTCAATTCTCCAGCTGAGAATGTGTCTTCCTAACAGCGGAGTGTGGGAGGAGTCATAAAAGTCCCAAAGCTCTGGCATACATTGGAGTCCCTCACGCTTCCCTTTGAACTGATGTTACTGGAATGCCGAATCGCTGGTTACACCACTGCAGAGTGACATGGGAGTCATGAGTTATAGTTACAACAGCTACAACTTATTAAATGCACATCAAATAAAGCTGGTATAATGATCTTCTCAGGTCAAGTAACAGCAGATTCCTGCTGTGTAACAGCAAGGAGGGATACCAGCTACAACCAACACATGGAATTGTAGAAGGGTTAAATCAGCGTGTAAATGTAGCCAAAATAACAAAATTAAGACCTCAATATTTTCCTAACAAATTATTCCCTGAAAAGTGGAACTAATGAAGCCTGATTCTGTATGGATTTAAGTTACACATCATACATCTCCCTACTGGAATAGCCCCAGCTGTCCTCCTGTCCCCCACCACATCACCCTGTAACACCTCCAGCCCCCTTCATCCTTCCAGACTCCCCACCCTACCAAGAACACGCAGTACCTCTTATTCCCTGGGGAGTACCCTAGCATGCCCTGGCACCTTTCCTCTAGCTGTCCCCTGACTGTTTTTGATTTGGCAGCTGAATAAAGCAGTGCTTTCACCAAGGAATATCATGGCAATGTGCAAATCAGTCAAATGATTTGCTGTTGTCAAACACAACGAATAACTGTGGAATTGTCCCTTCTGCCTCAGTGGGAGCACTAATAAGGATTCCTTCCTCTACATGGGTGCTAATTCTTGTAAAACTGGTAAGGACACAGTATCTCTGAAACACCTATGGAACCTGTGACAAATGTGTCAGCATATTGGAAACTGGGTCAGACAAATAGTAAGATTGTGCAAGTAGTTTCCCAAGGGAACCAGACTAAGAGGCGTGATAGGATCTCCACTGACCAGAAGTCACTAGAATCTTGTTTATATATTTCACCTGCAGTAGAGCATCACCCAGTGCTTCCTAAATTATAGGAAGTGTGTGCAGCACCCGTTCAGACTACCGGCGTTAGCTCAAAACAAGCTAGACCAGGTCCTAGGAGCAGAACAAGAAACTTGCACCAAAGCTAATAAATTCTGTGTCTCAGTAAGTAATTAGACTAGTTTATTTCTTGGTAGGTGAATTAGCACAGCTACACCAAATCCTGGGCTGGACATGACTTAAGATAGTTTTGCTGTCCCTGCATGGTGTTCATTTTCATTTCTAGAGACTTCAGCTGTTTGGAAATGAATGTTAAAAGTGAAACATTGAGGATTCTGAATCTGTGCAAGGGAATGGAGCGGAGACACATGTGACATTAAATATAGCTACCCCCAATATTGTTCATCATAATTTAACTGCTTGGGGAATGGGGCAAGACACATTTAATATCTGATGCAAAATACATTTCCATTTTGTTCTTCTAGGAAAGCAAGGTATCGAGTGCATACATAATCTGTAACAACGCTTTATTACAAGGCATGCTGAACTGGACTGACTTCATCTGCAGTAATGGGACAACTGTTTTCAAGTAAGGACATTAACCCAGTAATCAGCTTCCCAATAACCAGTTACAGAAATGGTAAGTGTCTCTGAAATTAACTATGCTGATTAATGAATTGAGAGTGCACCGAGGCACGGAGAGTGCACACTGTTGACATGTACGCTCTCCACCTCTACATACCCCTTTAAGTTCCCCTGGGACACTTGCAAGTCTCAGTTCTGAGTCAATAACGCCCAAGGGCACACAGCACTAGGGAAGTGCGTTTGTGGTAGGATCAGGCCTGGGTGTAAGACAGACAGCAGGGAGGGAGGAATACAAAATAGTGGGAGGTTGGCAGGAGCACAGGCTAAACCAGAAAGAGAAGCTAAACACATGTGTACAGTGGGGCTGGATAAGATTCAGAGTGGGATTGGGAACAAGGATGAAAGGATTGGATTGAAAGATCCATGTTTGCAAAGCAAAGGAGAAGAGCTGAAATTTCAACCCAATAAATTTTCTGTTTGTTTTTTTTTCTTTCCCTACATACTGAATTTAACTTAATTTCAGTATTAGCTGAGAGACAGTAATGAACAGCTTTTTATATTTTACTCTACATATTCCTTATGAAGTTCCCACAAATTTACACACACTGATTTTATCATCCCAGACCACATTTCACTTGTGAGCTCTTCTTAAACCTGCAAAAACACTTTAGGTAAATGCTTCACATTTGCACAATACAGAGGTAGGGCTCAGCTCAAAAAAGCTGGTTAGGAATTTTTGGACAAAGTGCTTTTTGCCATCAAAAACCGCCAACTTGTCAAAATTGAAATTTTTTAAAGTAATATATTGATTTCCATGGAAATATAGCTAGGCAGGTTCAGATATTTCCATGAGAAAAATCTGTACTGAATGAGAATAGACTAGAATGTTACTTTCTTCACTCCTAAAGTCAGAAAAATACCCAAATGTATGATAACACCCTACCAAATGCAATAGAACAAAGTGGCTGTCTATTCTCTCTGCAGCTACTCTACTTTGGTGGGGTTTTTTTGTTTGATTTGTCTAGGTTTTTTTTTAAAATAAAATTCCCTAAGCCGAAGGGAGACTGAGTGACCAAACAGCCTGGTGACTAAGTCTCACCTATGAAGTCCAGGACTCCAAGCAAGCTCTTTTTCAATCCACTTCAGAGCCCAAATTTGAGTCTGACAAAAATAATGTTGAAAACATTATGTCAAATGTCTGCTCCAAATCCCATAAAGCACTACTTGGATATAGCCCAAGTAAATACCCTAGCCACTGGATGTTGGCTATTCTGGGATGTCTCATTCTTTCTATTCATGTTTTGTTTTTTAAATCATTCTGTGACAAATCTAAAACAAATGTCAGAACCGTTAATTTTTTTATATACTAGATTTTTTTGTTTGTTTGTTTCTGGACAACTCTAATTCTCAGTGCACCACCCTTAACTCTTAAATCCAGTTTTTCTCTTATAACTTGATCCAAGTTGCTGGCCTTTTAGAAGAGCGAGACACATTTAGCTCTTGCATAGGAAAAAATTAATTTGATTTGTTCTTTCTGTATTGTCCTATATCACTGATTTTTTAAGTGCACTTCACAACTGTTTGGGGCCCATGAGCTGCTTTTACAGGGATCCAAAAAGGCAAATAAGACAGATTGATACGACATAAAGAATTGGCTGACGCCAAAGTCTGCAAATGAGATTTAAAGATCACTGCTTTATACCAATATACCTGGGTCCTGCTGCTGTTAGCAGCAGGTTGAAAGCTTGCAGTAAGCTTTTATTTGCACTGCAACAAATAACTACAAACATTACTAAAATCTAAGAGAATCACAAGACTGTTTGAAAGACAGTAAGAAGGATACTTTGGCTCAGGAGATTCGTGTACAATCATTCATCACTTTGAAGAGAAAGCAATTTTGCATCAGTTACTATTAAGTTCATGTTGTTATTTTTTCCTCATCTTTATCCTAAGGTAATCACACAAAAACTACAAATAAATATTCCTCTGATACTATTGTTCTTCATGATTAACAGTTATCAGATCTCTAATATGAACTGTAAACATGAGAGTTTCTAGCCAAAACATTAAATAAAATATGGTTCACATGGCATTAAACACAGTTAGAAATCCATCTGTTAATTTATTCTGATAAATTAACTCCCATAAACTTCTGCAGATAGATTCCGAAGACAAAGTGTTTTATCAGCTTATTCACCTGGACTTCTCAACCAGAAAGCCTCTGAGGCAGCAAATCTGAGTCAGATAAGTCTTTAAAAAAAAAAAAAAAAAAAAAAAATCAGTAAAAACAATCCTCAAATGTGGATTTTTGAGGAAAGGGGTGACAAAATTAATACTGTACCTTCATGCTATCACATTACACAGTTACCGTATTTAATGCTGAAAACTAGACCTACAGCACTTTGTACAACGCTTACATGCAGACAAGTGAGAAAAACAAAACTGCATTCATGGAAAACATTGTCTCGTGCTTCTGGACCTTGGCTATGCTGCCACAAAAATTGGTCATTTTCAGGAAAAGCCAGGTCAAGTCTCAGCTGCTGTTCCTCAGCTTTCACAGAAGCATTTTCTCTGTCCCTAGCGCAACAACACAGCTTGCAGTAGGGAGACCAATTAGGCTCTGCATTTTATTAGCTCCCTTGATGTCCAAACTGCTCTTCCATACATACCAAATATAGTAAACAGCAAATGCTCAGCTTTTTGTTCTTGCCTCGAGGCTTAGAAACAACTTGCAAATCCTCTCAATTCATTTTAAGTCCCCATTCCTTCCATCAGACTTGCGAGCAGTATCTTTCACAAAGATTCTTTTGTTTCTACTGGAAATATCTTAAAGATTTCTTTGACATTTCTCTTTCTCTCAGTATCCTGTCACAGGGCACTAGACCTTCATCCTGAACTTATCCAAATCCTTCCTTTCTCCAAGGCACACTGAAACCTTCTATCCCACTCTCCTGTGAAGGAAGAGTGAGGACATGATCCGTAACCAAACAACAAAAGCCCAAAGCTGGAAACTGCGGAGCCCTTCCCACAAATGGCAGGGCACGCTCAGGCCCCCATTACACCTGGAGGCTTGAAGGTCTTCTGAATCTTGTAGGAGATACTTCTCTCCATGATTAAGCCTGTATTCAGAATATGTGATTCTTGTCTTAATAGATTTTCTTTTCCCTTCTCCTTCCATGATCTCTTCCTATCTGTTTCCAAATGAAGCAGTAGCTTGTGCTTTAAGTTAGAAATACCCCTACTAAACAATGCAAACTCCAGCTTCTTGCAGAAGAAGCTGGCATTTCTATTTGCAAACGTAATCAGTGTCATTCCCAAATAATCCAAATTAAGGACTTTCGCTGCCTGACCTATCATTGCTTCCCAATTACATACAATGAAGATGCTCTGTAAATAGGTTTTTGTTTAAACAGGAGGTTTCTGTGCTGCTGTTCTGATGTATTCAGGACACAGGAATAGGGACAGAAATAATCAGGAAGTGATTCATAATCTCCATAGCCATCAACTGCACGAAGACACACTGTCTATGCTGCACGCATCTGTGCGGAGCGTCCTACAGTTATCCGTCTGGAAGAACAAGAGTTTGGTCCTTGGCGGTTTCTGTTTGTTGCTGTATCTCCAATTTCTCTAGAAACTAAAGAACTGAAACCCTTCCCCTGCTCAGAGCTTCCCCCTGCTCGTGATAAACATGTTCACAAAGACGATTTTTACCCCTCAAACAAACGTGAGGATCCTACCGGAATGTAAAAATCTTAGCTTCTTCGGACTTTACATTTTTATTTTCAAATGAGCTTCACAGATAATAACTAATCTCCTCAAAAAATATTAAGCTTTTATATGGAACTCATAAGAGTCTATTTTATAGCCCCTTGATTTAAGTAAACAAACAAACAAACTGCTTCCTTCTGCTCTTTTCCCGACAATCCAAATATTTAGAACTCTTCGTAGGATACTAATTGTGGAAATTCATGCTTTTAAATTATTATTTTTGGGTGCCTTGTACAACAACAAAAACAACAGATTCTCTCTTGCGGTCAGACCACCAAAGGGGAGTAAAGTGCAGTAACTCTGAGAGTTTCTGCCCCATGTTCTGCTCTGCTTGTCCTTTTGAAAGGGGTCTCAATGAAGAGCCTTGTTGAGACCTCCGCTGGTGCCACTGTTTATAGAGGGGGTCATTAGGAACAGTTTAGTCAGAACAAAAGGGGGTTTGTTTCTATTGTCCCGCTTGCAGTTTGACGATGTCTTAACTGAAAAATTATCTTAATAGTCTAACAGTATATATTTGCCTATGGGGCTCAGACAACTGCAGAAAGGGCTTTGGCTGAATACTGAAAAGATGCACTTTACAAAGCAAACTCAGTGCACGCTGCGTGCTATTTAGGAAGCAAAAATTTTCCGACTGAAAACTTAGAAGTCCCGGTCTCAGAAAGATAAACTCTTACAACCAAAGTATTCTCTATAAAAGAGCAGCAGTAACACCAACCACTCCATGCGCAGTCACCGGAGAGCCCCAGGTCAGTTCCCGGGCTGGTGTAAGCCAGCACACTCTGTCTGCTCACACGGTGCTGTGCTAGTTCACACCAGCAGAGGAAAGAGTCCCTTCATATTATTTCAAAATCCCCCGGCATAAACTTCCGATTAATGATTTTCTGCTGCTAAAACTCCAGGAGATTGCTTCATGCAGCCACTTGTAATGTGGCAAAACCTCCTCCCTCAGTCGGACCAGGAGCTGGAACATCCCTCAAACCATGAAGAACCGGGGCCAAACTGTGCTACTCTGTGCAACTTGGGAAGAGATTTTTGTGGCCAGGGCTTTAGAGGACTGAACAAATCTTCAGCTTCCATCTTGTTTCAGACCAGTTCAGAAACACTGCCATAAATCACCACAGATAGAAAGTAAGTTATTTTAGAGGCAGCACCAGAGACAAAAAATGCACATTCTATCTCTGCAGCCCCACACAGCTCGAAATTGGCAGCTCAGAACTTCCAATTTGAGTGGCTCTAATATGTATTCAAAATAAACAGTTAAAATAATTGTTCCTATGGAAATGAAATATAAATAAAAGTAGAAGCCGAGACCATATTAAGATAATGTTGGACCAAATTCTGTTTCCTGCTTATTTAAATGCACACGATAAGCCTCAACAGGAGAGAAACTGTGGGGTGCAGCTGTTGTATATAATCCTGCTTCCTACAGACCTGTAAAACCCATGGTCTCCAAAGATCTCTCTGCTCCAGCAACAGGAGTTTTATGATTCAGGGGCATGGTACATATGGTTTAGCATACACACCCCAATTTTCCATGCAACCTCCCCTGTTAGGATTACTAATACTTGTGGCATGAGTAGTTTGTACAGCAGCTGTGCAAGGGTTATGCAAGCATTTATGTACACGTTGGAATAAAGGCACAAAATAATGGTTCTTTTGAGGTATTACTCTGCACCTGCCTGAAAGAGAAAAAGTTCAAGCCATCCAAATTTGTCCCATTGCATTTTACAGGTCAGAATCAGTTATTGTTGTTCACTTTGAAAACAATGAATAGGTTTTATAGGCTTTTTGTACGTAGCTGAGTGTGAAAATCCCAAACATCTCTATCTTTAGGGAATACAAACAGCAGGAAACTAAAAAATACATAAATATACATTAATATGAATACCGCCGACTATCTGATGAAGGACTGTAGAAGTAAAGATCACCATTTATGTAAGAAAACGTTACAGATAAGCAGACTTTCAGAGCCACATTTCCAAGGTGCTGCAGCTTGGCTTAAGTCTGCTCCTACCAATATGACATATGAGTGTGTTCTCAGCATGGGTTTTCACAAATATAAGCCTAAAGTTTCAGATGTTCAGATTACAACGTTATCAGTAAAGGAAATGCCTGGGCTTATGCCAAAAGTCTCAACCTAATCAAGTGTGCACAGAATAATTTAATAGTGCAAAATTAAATTGAGGGGTTTTTGGGCTGCTTTGGCAATATATGGACCTAAAACCAGTCCTACACTAAACAATACTCATATTTATGTATCTGTGCCACAGAAATATATTACTTAAATAAAGTTTAAAGATATTGAAGTATAGTGCTGCATGCACACATACACATGCTCATACCAATACTCAACTGAATACAAACATATATAAAATATAACATAGGCCTATATTCAAGCTATACCTAGATGTATGATAAATAAAATACTACAAATGTTTCAATGATATGAACTCATTTCTAATGTTCTCTAGAGCAAATAATAGTAAAAGAATCCCCATGGAGATCCAGTTTGGTAAAGTGAAGTCCTCTGAAGTGCTGAACTGTGAAGGGCTGAACTTTGTCCACCTTGCTCAGTTGATGAACATCAGATTCAGCACTACAGTCCCATTTCATAAATCCAAAGACCATTTCCTATTTTAGTTACCACTAGCAACTCCAGAAGTAATAATGCCCTTTCATACTCCAATACAGATTTCCTTCTGACTCTCCTCTGATCAGTGGCAATGAGAATCAATGCTTAATTTCTGTAACAAAATCAGCACAGTCCAACGCAGCACAGTTCAACCCAGATCTGCTCAGACTCCCGGATTAGAGCTAATATAATGGCTTACCCATAATGCGATTACTTTCATGTTGGTATGTTCTCAGTAATAATGCTGAAGAGATGAATAGAAACTTTTGATAAGAATGATCCAGTATAGCGTAATTAACTATGCAAGCTAATTATGCATTCTTACCCAAATAATAATGCTATTAGTTTTGTTATATAAGTGTTTTGCATGCGCAGAGCCCAGAGGAACAATTCAAAATTCCCCAAACACACGCTATTTAAGTGGGATTATTTGGAAGAAGAAAAAAGTTTGCTATAATTTAGGACTTGCACTTTGTTCAAGACAAATGAGGGAAGATGCAAAACAGAATGGAAAAGAAACATGGTTAAAGTTAAAAAGAGGACATCAAAGTAGGAAAGCAAGGAGCTTGAAACTGATTCAGCATAAAAGAGAAAAAATGCTTTGTGTCTGATTTTTAAAAAGTCATGAAAGGCGTTTGTGAACAGAACCCACACTTTTTACGGCCCATTTGGTAAAACTGAATGCAAATGGCCAAATTCTGTCACTGGCATATTGCTAATGCGGGTACACCATGATGACAGCAGCACATACAAATTCATCAAGCACATACCTGCACATTTTTGTATTTCATGTTTTAAAATCGGACCCTTTATCTCTGAAGTATGTGCTTCCAACACAGAAACAAAAACAATGGCAGTAGTTGGTACAAAATCAGATAAGAGCATACACACAAAGCTCAAAGAGATCAAAAAGTTACTCAATTGGTAATGGGGCTTGCGCAGAACCTCCGAAACATTGGGAGTTTGTTTTTATAGAAATTATCTGAAGCAGCAAGTGCCAACAAACAGGGATTACTTCACCATAAGCATTTAGTATTCCTTCTCAAGAGAGAAGGACAGACAAGAGAAGCAGAGAAGAGTAAGAGGAAAAACTGGTTTCTTAATTGATCCAGGAAGGAGGAGGGAAAAGACAATGACATGAGGGTGGCAATATTTCAGCAACCTGTGTGGAACTGATCCTACAGGAAGCAGGATGGGGTTTATGCAGCAGGCAAGAAAGGAGGGAAGAGAAAGACGTTGTCCATGAGAAAGGCAATCCAGTTTGTACCTTTCTGGTTCAAAAGGTATTTGAAATTCAAGCTCAGATCTGAGGACTGAACCATTGCAGTTTGAGTTGCATCATCCTTCATTGTACACAGCAGAATAAATGCTGCTCTTTGTTGGGTCCCAAAGCAAGCTGAAGGCAAGAGCCAAGGACCCCATATTCAAAAAAATTATTCTTTAACAGATTCCCTTTCTCATCACACACTCCTAGAGTGGTTTTGTTATGCTGTTTTAAGCTTACTTGCAAGCAGTACCCCCATTGCAAACTATCACACGTTGATTTCATGCTGTACCTGGTGCAATAGGATCACAGAAAGTACCACTATGAGAGATTAAACTCTCCCAACTATTCCTGTATGTAGGACACAGTTGCAGCAGTGCCCTCTCTTTAAAGAACATAATCCTGCATTAAATCAGCATGTATCTAAATGTATCTACCAGACCACTTAAACAAACAAACAAAAAAGGAAATAGACCCAAACATCACTTTTTCAAGAAATTGTCAAATCAAAAGGTTTCAAAGTTTGCTTTTCTTCCTCTGCTGTTTCTTCAATGACACATACAGCTTCAACAGTCGTTATCTAAGGTGTTAACGAGTCTGGATCCAAACCTCCCAAACTATATTTTATTTTTTTTCTCTCCAAGAGTGATGTCACTCCAAAGCACGACACTGACCTAAAATTTACTCAGTTTTTAAATACGAGCTACAAGCAATTCAAGTGTAAGTAACTCGGGCAGCAGGGACACCTGCTCTCCAGGCCACTGCTCCATCCTTACAGATTTTTTTTATCTTAGTCCATGATGAAGGCAATCTCCTTTCCCTACTGCTCAATGAAAGGCCAACACTCAAAACTCTGGAAAAAAAACAACTGCCTACAAGGAACAAAAAAGAAAGTGAAATCAAGTTATCTGCAGCTGAAAGGGAGAGCGGAGGGATGCTGATGCTGAATCATCTGTCTGCCCTTCCACCACCAGTTGAAGCCAACCTAAGGCAGCCCAGCCCAGACACCCTCTCCTTGCCCCCAGCTGTGCATTCCTGTGGCCTCCTGAGTTCCAGCACAATAGTAGTCAGTCAGAACAAGGAGCTGATCCAGCAGAAAATTAATTCAGCAGAAACACATACATAAATGGTTAAAAAAAAAAAAGATTACTTTTAAAAACAGAATCAGCTGCCTGACCGGTGAGTGCATGTAAGTGGTCGTACTGGCATTGGAGAGGGATGGGGTTGTGCAGCTGAAGGTCCAGGCTAGGGTGGGATGAGAAAAAAACCATCTTTTTCAGGAGGAGCCTGGCTTTAGAACAGCTGAAGTTGATCTAGAAACCATACCCTCAGCAAGAAAGAAATTTAGGCAAATACCTGCCTGGTTAAGAGCAGGTTAGTGCTGCTCCTCAGGAAGTACAGAAGATGCTAAAGAGTTTGATCTGAACTGGGCATTCAAAATGCAACTGCTTAGGCATTGGCATTTTCCTTAGTGGGGTGCAATGGGAAGGCAGGCACAGGGGTGGTGTTTGAGCAGCCCCATTAGCACCAGTGAGTTTAGTAAGTGCTCTCATGTTACCTAAGGTAGATGTGTCTTCAAGATCTCTCTCTCCTCACCATCCTCCCAGAGCTTGAGCCATTCCTAAACATGTGTTAGGACTGACCTAGGAGTTTAATGCTGGTTCCACCACTATTTCAATAGCACCAATGAGTCATTTTGATGTCATGCCTCAGTTTCCCTGTCATTAAGAGGTGCACTTGCACACATACAAACACACTAAATCACTCAATGTGTTTCCCATGCAGCTTTTCTTAACTAGTTACCCACTGTTCACAGAAGGATTTTAAACATTAAGAGCTAAAAGTGCTGAATATTAGTTTCCAGAACAGATGCAGGATCTGGTGCTGAATAGTACTGGATATTGCTCATCTGAAAACATCAGATGAACAATCTAACAAAAAAACCAATGCTGACCTCCTTTCTCCCCTGCCCCTCTTCTTCCTCCTTTCCCTAAGGAACAAATCTTAATGTCAGCACGAACCTGGTGTGTATATATATATGGTTTCTGAAATTACCTTGGGCTGGATTTGGTGACCCAGATAAACCCTTCCACCCTGCTGTTCCCTTGCTTTCCAAGTCAGATTTGGGAAGCAGTAGTCTACATTTGTTATTTGATTTTGTTACTATTTACTGTTGCAATAGACATCTACCTGGAGTAACCAGGACTGAGGCTGTTATGCCCACTGAATTAAAAAGAATAAAAGTCACTGCTTTCAAAAGTTGACAATCCATCTCAAGACAGTATTCCACAAAGTCATGTACTGGACAGCAGAAGGAAGGGGAAGGTGAGACAGCAGGATAATGTGATGGCATAAACCACCCGTGGGCACAGGTTGATGGTTCCAATCCAAGTCAGCGCTGCTGATTTTATGACTCTCGTACAATAACTCCCCCCTCGGATTTCTGGTGCTTCTCCATTAACTCTCCTTGCTGCCAGTTGAAAAAAGTGACCTGGGGCTCGACGCACACAGACATACGTGCGTGAATATATAATCATCACTTGTAAATAATTTAGTGCTGTCGGTTTTGTCCTGGACAGCCTCTCCCCGTCTGTACTTTAAAAAATAAAATAAAATAAAAAGGGTGGAAGGGAAGCAAAAAGCACGCCCGTGTATGCATGTTTGTGCAGACAGACGTACGCTTGCATCTGTAAACTCTCTGGGAATTTGGGCCCCCTCCTTCTACACATAAACCGCCCTCCCTCCTGGGGTGTCTTCTCCTTAATTAGGTTCGCGTTAATTGAAGCACTTGGGACCGGCTCACCCTCTCCCCCAAGCCAGCAGCCTCCGCAAACATCCTGAAAAGCAACCTGATCAGATGTTCCTCCTCCAGGCGCTTACAGGGATTTTCTCTCCCAAGCGGTTTGGAGCGGGCGAGCGAGAGCGCTTGGGTTTTCCAGCCTGCTCCTCCCACCAGAGACAACCTCCCGCTGCCTCCCCGCCGGCAGCACTGCACACACGGCTCCGCCGCGGCGTGCGGGACGCGGGCACAGCGCTGCTGCCGCTGCCGGGGAAGGGAAGCGCCCCGGGCCGCCGCCGCTCCGCTCCGCTCCGTCCATGGGCCGGGGCCGCTAGCAGCCCCCGCCGGCGGGCCATGAGCGGGCTGCGGCTCCTTCGCGGGGGCTGCCGGCCGCCGCAGTGAGCGCCGCTCCGCTCCGCGCCCCTCCGCTCTGCTCCGCGCATGCTGCTGGGGCGCGTCCCGCGGCGGGGCAGCCCCGCGCCGCCCCTCCGCAGCCGCCGCTCCGCGATGCCGGCGGCGGGGCGCGGGCAGCCCGCCTCCTGGCTGCTGGTGCTGGGCGCCGCCGCCCCCGCCCTCTGGCTGCGCTGCGTCCTCGCCGACTTCACGGTGGACAACGAGGTGCACTCCAGCTTCATCCACCGCCGGCTGCGCGGCCCCGAGCGCCGCGAGATGCAGCGGGAGATCCTCTCCATCCTCGGCCTGCCGCACCGCCCGCGGCCCCACCTCCACGGCAAGCACAACTCGGCCCCCATGTTCATGCTGGACCTCTACAATGCCATGTCCGTGGAGGAGGGGGCGGCGGGGGCCGCCGCTGAGGACGGCGAGGGCTTCTCCTACCCCTACAAGCCCATCTTCAGCACCCAGGGACCACCCCTGGCCAGCCTGCAGGACAGCAACTTCCTCACCGAGGCTGACATGGTCATGAGCTTCGTCAACTTGGGTGAGTGCCTGTCCTCAGCGAGGTCCCGGGATGACCGCACTGGGGAACCGTGCCCGGGGGAGGCTGGAGCAGGGCCATGGCCACCGACGGGAGGGCAGGGGCTGGTGGTGCAGGTGGCCCAGGTGGGAGCTGTTTCTGCAGCAGGTCGGATGGGTGGCAGCCCGCGAGGACGGGCAGGTAGTGGCCCTTGGAAAGGCAGCTGCTTTGCGAGGCAATAGCTAAAGAGCAGCAACACAGAGAGGGCTCTGACTTCCCATGGCAGCATTTGGACAGCCACAAGCTCTCCCCATGCTCCACCCCACACACCGACACACCAAGTTCTTTGTCGTCTTCTCCCTTTGATAGTCACTTGCCACACCTCAGAAATTGGATTTGCAGGTAGGAGTTGAACAGGACGATTAGCTGGTCTGTTTCTCATCCTGAACCACCAGGGAAGACACAAAACCCAAGCAGACCCGGCACGGGTCCCAGCACCAGGCTGAAGCTCGTGTGGGATGCAGAACCACGGCATCCCAGCGCTTGCTCCCTTGGCCAAAGGGGCTGAGCTGCTCACACGTGTTTTCCTAATGGCCTGAGACGGATTCCATAGTAAATCCTTATTTACTCCTGCAGCTTTTTCTGTTGACCCCAGTTTATGCAGCTAACTCGCCTCTTTTCACAAGCACATGTGGATGGGTTTATGCAAATGATACGCAAGTTGGCATGCTTTGTATGCAGCTCGCTGGGCCTCTCTAATTGGATGCCACGGCCCAATCTGATTTCCATTTGCTTGCTGTAGATTGCACACCCATGTGGACTGACTTGGCCGGATTTGAGTAAAACATTGTTGGGATGAGCATTCTATTTTAAATATGTAATTACAGACCTGGTTGACTCTATCCATTTTTAGACCTCATCATGTGCAGCTCTGAAACCACCACACGTACAGATTGGGTGCTTGCAAGTTCAAGACAGAATCTGAATAGTATTTCCAAAACAAGATCAACTCAAACTTTGTCCCAAACAAAGGGACACGCAAAGGGCGAGAGGAGCCCACCCCTGGCACGTAACCCGCCAGGGATTACAGCCAGCCCCGTCGCCAATAAATCCATTAACACCTTTATGGATGTCACTGTTCTGGACGCTTCCACTGTCTGGAACTTCAGAGGCAACAAAGATTAGATCACCGTCTAAATCACCACCTCTAATCCCAGCGCTTTAACTAACTGAAAAAGATCAGTAGCTGTGAAGGCTCTGTGACACACGTTAATAATTATTAGACACGGTAGCCATCCCGGCACAATTCTTGCATGATAGGGAGACGCGGGACGCTGTGGGAGATCTCTAGTTTGCATGAGCTGCGCTTCCTTATTAACCACCATAAGCTTCCCAGTGGGAAGCTCTGAATTACATCTGGCCCGAGGGCTGCGCTCGCTGCGAGCGCTGGTGCTTCCCATTCGGAATTACAGTGTTTGTCTAATCGCTGCTAGATACTTAAGCCGATCAGCAATGATACATGTAAAATCAAATATTTGAGCAGCCAAAAGTAGCAATGGTGGTCAAATATTTGACTTTAGAGCAAAGGGTGATCTTGCTGACATTGCTCTCTGTGGTTCTTGGGTCCCACACTGTGTACAGCCAGAGCGCAGGCAGAATACAAAGGATGTGGAAGTAACGATAATGAAATTCACAGTTCTGTTTCCATTTTGGTAGAGAGGAGGGAACCTTTATGTAACATGTAAGTACCTAATGGAAGGGAGTTTCGCTCTGGGGAGACAGCTCTGCTCCTCGGGTGTACTTTATTTACTGCATAACTCATCAGTGAAACTGCAGCGCTCCCATCCCATCCTTCCTAGGTAAGGAAAAGTCTTTGCAGCCCATGGCAGTTTTTACATGAAAGGAATTAATATTCAGGTCCTCAATTATTTAGAACACAAAAGCTTGGAATCGAGCCATAAACTGTGAAATAAAAATGACATTTTGGATATGTCTGAGTGAGAACTTTCTATAGAGCAGGTTATACCTGTATAAACCGTACGTAATCAGCAATCGACATCCCGATGCCATGTGATGACTACAGTGGATATTTTTCATGCATTACGACCTGCTGGGTTTTGTAGTTGGCTTAGAAATCCAAAAGCGTTCTTCATGCAAAATCCTTAATTATCATTCTATTTAATTGCTGTCAGCTTGGTCAGTGAGTACTAGGAGAGTAGGCAAAATCCAGCAGTTTTAAGAAGTACAGGTGACATTATTATTACCAGCAAGGCACATTTTGGAGGTTTATCTGTACTGTTTTGTTCCCTTGTCAACAGTGCATGCCAGGACGAGTTTAAAAAGGACATAGATCTATAATAGCTTTCCTCATCGCTGTGCACACCTTTCATCCCATTATAGTCATCGGTCTTTCATCTTTATAGGACAAAGACGGGCTTGTTTGTGGACGTTTTAATGAATTAGACCAGCCACTCACTCCCATATATAGTCAAATACAACACCTGCTTTGATACCTACAGTTTTCTGTGACATTCAGGAAAAATTATAAGATCTATTGTAGAACTGATATTTTTTTTTGAGACTTTCTACAATGATCCCTTTTAAAGCAGAACTGAATCGCTAAATGCAGACTGTAGTAAACTGTGTCCTAGTTTTGTAAGAGATACCCTGTGAGCATTGCATTTCACAGGTAGGCTTTTATTACTATACTAGAGCCATCACAATGAGGAAGTGTCACAGCGTAATAAAGTCTCATCTTAGAATGGAGGAAGTGAATAAAGAAATAATACTTTTACATTTCAATAAATGAAACATGCTATTCCAGGCTTCCAAATGCTATCCTACAAATCCACTTTTTTTTTTTTTTTTTTTTTTTGCTTATTCTTATTCTTCATTTATCTAGCTGTACAACTTTAAAGGAAAAAAATACTAAAAAAAAATTAAATTACATTACGATATTTACTGGGCTACATAGTAAAAAACCAAAACAACAGCCCCCCCCCCCCCACATTGATTTCTGTGGACATACTGTGTATATTTATTCCAGAGAATTTATACTGGGTGTTGGTAAGGAGGAACCACAATACAGGTGCTCCATTTCAGGCTTATGTTGCAGGAAGCTTTGTACTAAGCATGTAATGTTACTGTAAAATCTTGACAATTAATTAGATTTAGATTTATAACCAGTTAATACACGGGTTATATTTTGTCTTAGCTTACACCTGTGCTAAGATGGATGGGGAATGGATCTGTGTCAAGAATGAAGTTACATGTAAATTAAAAGATAATTTAGCCACAGTGGTCTGACTAAGTTAGTAAGTTAATTACTGGCTAATTTTATAAAATTTATTACTATAATTTCAGCATTTGGAATTTAATTTGAGATCCTGTCCAAGTACAGTTTACAAACTGATCCATTTTAGGAGCTGAAAAAACGCAAAGCATTTTTTGCACAACTTTAGTTTCAAGTTTATAAACAGAAACTAATGAGTAAACATCCTCTAGATTACTTAGACCCTCTCTTCTAAAAATAATCAAGTTGTCCTTATGTGGGTAATCTTGCCTTGGTAAACAGACTTGCTTAGAATATTTTTTAAAAGAGTCGGCACAAGTGATATGCAATTTGTTAATTTGTCTCGTGGTTGATTATAAAATGAACAACATTGTTTAATCCTGGCAAAAATATAAGGGGGGGGGAATTAGTCATTCTTGGAAGGAGCACATGAAAGTGGCTTTTGTTAATGTAAATCAAGAAGCTGAAGAGCCCCCAAGTTTCCTTTTATTTCATACCATCTGGCTATCCTTTTTGTTGACAAGTGTTTGGCATAGAGAACCATCTCTTTGCCCTTTAATAACAGGCTTTAACACTGTAGGGTATTAGAAAAAGATTCTATAACAGTTAAAAAATTTCCTTCGGGGAATACTTTATAAAGTGAGCACGGGCTGCAGGCATTTGCAGCTGTAACCCGGCTTGTGTTAAAATTTGGAAGGGGCTGCCTTGCATTCCAGCTCACTACAGGCCTTCATTGGTGTACAGCCAAAGGTTAATATAGATGTCACACAGTTTTTCTTTGGAGAGCCTCAGATATAAGAGTACGCGTACAGCTGTGTTTTTAGTAACCCTTTCATAATCACTTCTTTTAAACCTCATTTTCCTGCTTATATAAATCAAAGATTTTCAAGGATATTTGACCTGGATTTGAACTTATTTGATCTTCACATATTTCCCACTTGAAACAAAGCAGATTAAATGTTAGCTCTGGATGCCTGGTCATGATCACATGGTTTGTCCATACATTAGGCCAAGCCCTCGGCTGTTTTTTTTTTCTTTTTTTTTTTTCTTTAATTTCTCCTCCACCTAGCGCTGTTCTAAGCTCTCAAGCCTGGACAGGTACACCCTGTCCTTGTTTTGGACAGTATGGATATAAGCAACACTTGGTGGTATGCGATTAGCTAAGGTAAAAAACTGAAGGTATGACGTACACTGACCGTGCGGCAAGTAGCCAGCGGGCGTTCTTCAGACGTACAGACCCAGTCGAGAGAGACATTAATTAATTTCCTAACCTTCAGGTGCAAAATGGCAGCACAGGAACTATTTCCCTCTGCCATACGGGTGCCATGGTAGCAGAGAATGGAGCAGCTGAGGGCAGATGTCCTTGTGTGAGGAAAAAGGACATGGAAATTGTCCCCATCCGCTGGCACGCTTCAGCGGCGGGTTGATCCCAGGAGCAGGGTCTCTCCTCTGTTCCCACACGGGCTGTCCCGGGGAGGTGAAGCCCCTTCCGGGAGCCGTAGTTCAAAACACAACAGCTTGTAAAGTGCTTTGACAGAGACAAGCCTTGATGGCCAGACCTTGTGATGCTTGGAGCAGGAGCTGGGCACAAGTGAAGCGTACGGAGCCCGCTCCCAGCCCGGCTCCGTGTGCCGTGGGTTTCGCTTGTGTCCCTGTGTGCGTCTGTCCCCCCTCGCTCCTTGTGCAAAGGAGGTTTAGTGGCCTCTGGGCCGGCAGCGTGAACCCAGGCGTTAGCATTTCATCTGTAAATAAGCTTGAAACACATTTTCGGGTAGCGGGGGGTGAGGGATGTGTGAGAGAAGATTACACAAGTGGTTGGAAACATTAATTAAAAAAAAGATTATAACTATTAAAGCCTAGTCGGGGCTGTTGACAGGCTCCTTTTAAATAGGACACTGCGATGTTTTAGTTTAATACATTCTGGCAGTGTCACCGGGGTTAAGGCTAATACTGGGATGTGTGGATCCTGTCATGTTATTGTCAGGAGGAATGCGGGGATTAAGTTTAAAAGTGGCGGTGGGTGAGTGGTGCAGCTGTGTACACTTATTATAAAAGATTTAAGTCCCACTGGTAAAATCAATATATTAAATTGCTAGAGCCTCTGTTTTTAATTAGTTTAAATAAAATATACTGTTAGTGCCATTATGGCTTCTATCTTTGGACCAAGTGAGGAAATACTAATATTTATATGGAAACTGTTAATTTGTGGTTAAAATGATAACACATATAGTTTTATGCATCTAAATTGTTCTAAATTGATGAATGCCACTGTGACGTTGCAATGATGGATGAAGTCATCTGAGCAAGAACACAACTAAGCAAATTTTGATAGCAGGCCAGATAAAAAGATTACCTGTTGATACACAGTATTAAAAGACCATGATATTTTAAGCCCTTTCCAGTGTTATAGTCCTCCTCTCAGAGGCCTGCATTGAAATACTCATGTGAATTAAATATAATTATATATTTTATATATATAAAAATCAAATATGCTAGTATATGTATATATTTCTTCTCTAAAGGGAAGGAACTTCTAAAGAAATGAGTAACCTGTTTAAATTAGTTTCAGGAGGAAGATTTTCATTCTACAACTCTTTGAAGTAAATGGGACTCCTCACAAGGACTAATGACATGGATAAAGTTCTGCACATGCATATGTTTGGAAAATGAAAACCCAAGAGAAAATTGTTGGCTAGGTCTTCATTGGTGTAAATTGTCAAATTTCTCCTGCAGCTGGCCCTATGGTCTCATTTATACACTGTATGTCCAAAGTAATTCCCATAAACTCCCTCTTGATTTACACTAGCACGACTGAGAACAGAATTGGGCTAAAGAAATGCCCCTGTGTTGAAATAATGAGTATGCAGTAGTTTCTGCTCGAGCTTCAAACAGTTTTCTCTCCTAATCTTGAAATTGTTTTTGAGGGAGGCTTCCTCTGCTGCAAACAATCAAAACATGAACTAGCTCCTATTAGTCACCGCTTATCGTTATTAGCCCAATCCATGTTGTTGAACTACAGCTGAATTCCCATCTTTGCAACAAACAGAATTTAAGAAATAATGTTTGACAAAAATGTGAAACTGATATTTCTTAATGCGAGACATATTTCATATGGAGAAACTTCAGTGATGAAAGATTCCTGGTATCAAAATATCTGAATCACAGTACAAATAAACAGTGTGTTGTAAAGGCTGCGGGGCCAAATTCCGTGCTGGAGTAATTCCACTGAAGTTAGTGGAGTTGTGCCAGGAGATAAACTCCCATCTAGATTTTTTTGGTGTACATGTGAAAACCAGAAGTGTTTTAGGATTTTGTCAGTAAACATCTTTGCAATGAAAAAGCTTGCAGTTAGCAAAATTTGAACAGATTCTAATTAAAATCTCTCAGAAATCTTTATTTTGTTGATGAAAACTACAAAGTTTGCTGAGACTCCCTTTATTTGGGTGTGTGTTGCACAGTTCCATTATTTATACATAAATTTACCTGGTTTACAGCAGGTAATGTAAGAGGATCTCGGGCAGGAGCTTGTAGGAGCAGGCCCTACAACACACTACCGTGCACGTTCTTTTAAACATTTGTCTCTACATCTTGAAGTCAGTGAAAATCCTTTAGTGATCCAGATCGAGTGGATTGAATTAATGGCAACTTTGAGACTACAAGTTTTAGTGTAATTGCTTTATTGTTTTGGAACCAAGATGCTTACAATCCAGTTCCTGTGCAAACATGTTTAACGTGTGTTAATGTGTTTCTAAACCAGATCCTCTCCGCAAAATTCTGCTTTTCATTAATTGACATCAGTAGCATGGTACAGTATTTCAAAGCACTGGCCAAATATAAACTGTGTTTCTAATTTCCTTACTTTCCTGTGTTTGGAATGCCAATGTTAATTTGTTCCCATGGAAGAGTGAGAGCTGCCAACCACAGTTTTATATAAATGGCTTTACAGTGCAGGGCTGCCAACATTAAATGATACTTAGGAATTTTCATGACATTTTGTATTTAATGCTTGTGTGTGTATGTGTGAGAGAAATAGCGAGAGATATATGGGATGTTGAACAGCACAACCACTGATGATCAAGGCAAATGTTTGAAGAAATGTATCCTTTGAGTAGCTGTTAATGTTTCTTCTCATTTCAGATTTTTTTAATAACTTATCAAGTATTACACAGCATATTGCTTCTGCCTAGAAAAACCTATTTTGCAGTGAATTTTGTTGCTAACTATCCAAGCAGTTCTATGGTTCCCCCATCTTCCATAATTTCAGTTATTTATTAATAGATGAGCAGAAGGACTTCTGTTTATGTTGCTGTTCTGGTCATTATAGAGTAGATTGTAAGAACGTGGCATTACTTAGCATGAGAAAATGTAAAAGTGAAAAAAAGCTGCCATAACTAAGGAATAGGGCAATTAACTGATTTAGATTAAAACTGCCAACAGATAATTTTTCTTTAAAAGAATGGGAGCAGCTAGATAAAAGCATTTGCTTTCTTAAAGAAATTCAAGCATAATAATTGTTTCTTTAGTGGTATGTACTGTCTTTGTACATGAAGCAAATGTGAAGTTCCCTTTAAACAAATTTATTTTAAACTGATGATGGTGAAAACAAGGTTTATTTGTTTATTTCTCCTTTTATTCCTGGAGGATATTAAAAATACAAATTGTTCATGTTTCAGTAGATTCCTCTTAATGAGTGCTATGGTTTATCTCTCAATTTTCCCATTTTATTGGAACAGGTGCAATGTCTGCCATCTGTGCCAGCCCTGCGCTACACCAACAAACAAAGTGTTGTTTTGGTTCACTGGATTTAAAAGTCTCCTGAGAGTAAAGAAATGAAAGAGAAAGAATTTAGAAAGTGCCTAGTGAAGGAAAGGCACTTCAAGTAATGTGCTTTGTCACTCAAGTCTTCCCGTAAATTACCTTAAACTATTTCTAAACTGTTTGAAAATTTTATCCGTAGAGTATTAAGTTTCTGTTGCATCTCGGAGGTCCCACGCTATTCTTCATCATCTTTTGTCTTACTGCAGTAGCTTCTAAGTTAGACTTTTCTGTTGTCAGCTTGAATTAAATTTTACAGGAATATAAATTCTTTTTTCCTTGCCTTAAAGTAGAAGAATTGTAAAGTTTCAGTTTTTCACTGTTTCTGATTGCACCTCATTTAAAAGATACTGCAAATAGCCATCCAAGTTTAAACAAGATTATGTTGTAATTAGACAGACAAACTCATAATTATTTAAGGGCTAAACCAACAACAACAACCCTTTCAGGTTCATTTTGACAGTGTTTATCCAGTGTATCTGGAAAGGCTTACAATTAAAGTGCCTGAAGGGTGGGGATGAGATTTTTCAGCATGCAGTAAGTGCTATCAGGTCCACCTGGCCTGGGAAACTATGCAGGCTTTGTAGTAGAGAAAATCCTTTAACTTAGATCTTCATGGCAAGCTCTTAAAAGCTACCTTCCTTTTTTAAAGAAAAAGGGAGGGGGAGAGGGAAGGCACCACTTCCCTCTAAATAATAATTAAAAGGAGCAAGTGCCTTCTCGGGCTCTTCATGACGAGGGAGCAGCAGCGCGCTGAGCAGGCCGATCATCTTGCAGCACATCATTTGTTCAAGTTCTGCCTGTTGTGCACAGCTGCCTTTCCAATGAGCAAAAAGTTTCCTCTCATTAGGCTGCAACTTCCCAACGTGTGATGCTGGTCTGAGTGACACCTCCACACAAACCCATCGATGTCACCAGGAAATCTCCTCAGCTGGAGCCACCTGGCATGAGGCCACCCCAGCGGTGAAGTCACCACAGCTGATGCCATCCAAGGAGCTGGCGCAGTGTCTGTACCAAGTTTTGGGGGCTGGAAATCAGGTTGAGCTTTGACTCTGTTACTAGAGCCACTGGGCCAAATCCTGCCTTCAGCCACCTCGTGTCGTTGGCACTGGTGGGGCTGCCTCCAGTCCTCTGATTTTACCAATTGTTCTTCCCACAGCACAGTGGCAGTAAAACTTTTTAAAAGAGACCAGAAGAACCCTGGGAGAGCTACTAAAAAATGCTCATAAAATAATACAGCATCAGTAGTTGGGAGTTATAATTCCAATGGAGAGACAAGTCTGTTCCTGAGCGAGGGTTAGGAGCGGGGCTGGCAGTATTTCCCTGCTTGGGTGCCCGAAACACCCACGGGCTTTAATGAGTCCTTCGGCACCCCGAGGGAAAGCACGTTCAGGTTTATCATTTAAATGGAAGATGAAAAATCACTGTAATTTAGAAATTCTAGATTCTAGTGCTTACAGTTTAGTAGTGTTCAAATACTTTTGCATCAGTATGTTAGCAACAATTTCTTTTATCTATAATGCCACGAATTATAATCGTTCACCACGAACAGGAATCAATTCCTAATCGTATCCGTTCCACCCGCGTGCTCAGCGCTAGCAAGCTGCTCCTCCCCTGGTTCTCAAGGTTAAAACTTATCTTCTATCACTCAAAATATTCTGAACATTTTAATTTTGCTACTTTTATTTGTTTATTACTGTGCAGTAATTATAATCCCACAGGGACTTTTTAGATGTTAATAAAGAGTACTGCACATCACTTTTCCTGAAGCCTGTGTGGCACTATAAACATCATGCTGAGTTTAAGTTCCCCTTTCTGACCATATCCTCAAGAAATCCAGCATTTGTTAAGAGAAAGGAGGGGATTTTATTTTTTTCTTCTTAACAAAAAGAAATAGAAAAAAAAGAAGTAACTTCAGCTTCACAATCTGCTAGCTACATAAAGCAGTAAATGGTCAGTTGAGACAGGGAAAAACCAGAACTGCTGGAGATTGGTTGTTTCCTTTTGGAGGAAACAATAAATGTGCCCACTTGTATTTTAACAACATTACTACTGGGCCTCCTAATTACACAAATATACTTGTAATAAACTGCAGAAGAGAACAGCTGAAAAAGAATCATTCAGCACAGATCTTTCTCTTCAACTCAAAAAGAAGCTTTTCAGTAACCACTCTTTTAAATCTTGGCCCAAATCAGAAGATGAAGATATTTCAGCACTATGTGATGAGTCATTTGTCTCCCGAGACAGGTGAAAAGGAGCAGCTAATTGGACATGTGGTGTAAAACTTCTCTCACTGGTGTGAACACAACTTTGACCTCTGAATACAACAGTTCCTGCAACTCAGTGGCATGCATTATAATCAAATTACAGGAATATTCGACTCCATATCCATAGAAATCTCTGACTGTTATGCTCCATTAAACTGACCCAGGGAATACAGAAATACATGAAAGAATCCAGAATGATGTAGAAACCCCAAATATTTTTTTAGAAAACAGTGTCACTTTGCTCATTAGTCCACAACTGTGAGATGAGAGCTGTTTCACTGGAAATATGACAGAGCAGAGGAAAAATCTCAGTCAGCGTGTCCAGTGCTCTGAAAATCTTTCCTCCCCATATTGGCAGTTGCAGTCCAACAACTGAGAGTAGTGACTGATGGGCAAGAGACCGAGCTGGAGAAGAGTGATCTGTGTTCCTGCTCCTTGAGAGACACTTTCATAAATGCCATAATCTCATTTCTGTGCTATTTTTATTAGTTGCACACAACAGGCCATGCACTGCGTTCCCTCCATTCATACCAAACCGCTGTGAGGACACAAGTGTGTGTTACAACAGCTGATCTTTTACCCCAGAACTGCAATTGCAAAATTGTGTTTGAAGACACAAAAACCCAAAACAAAACAGAAAATGCTGTTGTTAGGGGCTGACTCAGGAGGCCTGGATGGCCCAACCCTAGTGAGAGGCTCAGTGTCAGGAATCCAGCCCTGTGATCTGCAGTATGGTATGCAGGGCTAGGTGCTGCTGATGTCACCGACGGGCTTATCTTGTACCAAAAAAAAATAAAAATTCCTCTTGTATAATAGGGATCATGGGTGGGAATTAAACTGAAAATAAATCTTCTCCTAAACTTCAGATGCTCTCATGCCTGGGGCACTGGCCACCAACATTTAAAGTGTAAAGGGGATACATGCACACACTCTATACATGCCTTTTTATATATTTTTTTATATATATATATATATATAGTCTCCCTGAGGCCATTTCTGAAATAATAGTTTAAACTTGCCATCCCTCTAAGACACTAGCATTTTACATCTACCAACAGGAATATATATGAGTGTCATCAACTTACAGATCTTTAATATTCATAGTTCTCAGACCCCTGTACCAAGTGATTAACAGAACAGACAACCCCCTGCCTCTTTCTCCACAAAAAGAAGCGTTGCACAGCAAACATTCCTAGAAAGCAAAAAGATCACATGTGTAAACTACGAGGCAAAAGACAGCGAGTGGATGTGTGGAGGTTGGCAGTGAGGATCCCAGCTGGGCAGTGACCTCCTCTCCAGTTCCCGTGTCTCGGGGCCAGGCTGTGCTCAGTGCCCCACCTGATTTTAGCTATCTTGGCAGCACAGAGGAAACATGATGATCTCAAAGAAAAATGTGAAATAGGTCACGAAGTCACACTTTCATGAGAAAGGGCACTCTGGAATAGCTGTTTAAGCAGCAATTGAGGTCTCTCAATTACTCTCATCCAAAATGTTTCCTCCCATCATTCCAAACACTGTATTTCTATGTAATAATCCTGGTTTATAAACTGAATTAATATCACTGGACCTCCCACATACTGAACACCTGAAAAATATGCAATAGATGTAACAGTAAGGATGCAAGATGAGCTCTGCTCTTGCAAGGATTTCCCCTCCAGGGCAGACGGACCTTTCTCCTGCATAGTTTGTTGCCCCCTAATCTCCCAGCACTTGCCTGACCAAGAGAGGTGCAGGTGTTTGTTATTGGACAGAGCAGCTCAGAAGGTCCAGCCAGCTGTGGTCTGAGGGCACAGCTCGGAGTGTGCACATTCCAAGTTGAAATTTTGCTGATTCCAATCAAAAGCTGAGATTCTTATCTGAGGGCTGCATGTCTGATAGCGACTGGTCATTTTGTAATATCCCACAAACTACTTTCTCAACAAAATCAGAATCTGGGATTTCAGCTAAGAAATGGTTTCAAACCTGGAAAACTGGTTCTTGAATTATTTCCTTTTATCACAGTAAACCACAAAAAGGGCTCAATTCCCCGTGCCTGTGACTCCTGCCGTGTTCCTCCCAGAGCCTGTGCAGGTGTAGACCTCTGGAATATTTGGGGGTATGCTGGTATTGTTGTGGCAATACAATATTAAAGGAGGATTAATTAGATTTATGTTATTTATTTGGGCAGCTGTTCAGTAGATGAAAGGAAGTCTAATGCAAATGAAATGAATAAGCCTTAAGAGGCCAATGTGCAGTCACTTCTCCACTCGTGTCCCTTAGCACGGCCGGTGCAGAAACGGGCACATTCCTTTGACAAAAATGAGGCATTTGAAGATTCCATCAGCTGAACTTTCTCATTCAAGTGTTGCCAGTAGATGCACAATATATACATGTGCTTTTAAAAGACTTTTATTTTGAACTCAAGATGTGAATCTATGGTATTAAGGAGAGCAGAACAATCCTTTATTTAGCTGCACCTGCACCTTAATGCCTAATGAGTTTAGTCTGATGGAATCCAGACCTCAGGAAGGATTATAAATTCTCATTTGATTTCATTTACTTTTAAAATACCTTAAACCAGCTGTACCCGTCCAGAATCCAGTCCTTCTTTCTATATCAATTTTGCAAATGTTGTTGAATCTTTTGCTGTATTAAGTAACTTTCTGCTATATAATAATACACCAGCAGTAATAAGGAACAGCAGGCAACTTGAAAAAAAAATCATGTAGTGGAAGATAATTAGCAGCATATAAGCTTGAAAAGCATCAGTTTACGAGCACAACTTTCATAAAGTTCTTCATGTTCTGGAAGCAAGATTTGGAAAAAAAATGAAACTAAGTGGGTAGGCAATATCCTCTCCCGCTGGGCCAGGCAAGGCAGAGGAGCCTGACCTTGCAAACGGTGGATGAACAATCTCTGGGGTGTTAGTGGTATGTTTAGCCATTTCTGCCTGTTTTGTATAAGCACATTAGAGACACCTGGACAGTGACCTGCCCAAGATTACTGACTCAGTCTGTTTATTATGAACAGTATCTAATTTATCATTTGAAGCCTTCCTTCTTGGTTTGCCCCAGTGTAGTTACTGGAACGCAAGAGCAGAACTGGATGCTGTCGTATCTCTACATGATCAAATCATTGCATCAAAGAGTTACTATATCACAATTTGGGGTTTTTTTGCATGTTCTCTCCACATGCCTTGCTGCAGATCAAGGTGCCTGTGCTGCAGACTCCCAGCTTCCTGCAGAGATGCTTAGTCCTTCCCTGTGCAGACACTGGGCTGTGAGCAGACACCCTGAGAAGAGCAGGGAAGCTTGCAGTGCTGCTGCCCTCACCCTCCGAGGATGAGCACCCTTCCAGATGACCAGTCACTAGTGGGCTGTCTTCCTTTACCTGAGGTTAGGTTAGAGATGGCTAAAAACATTTCAGGGAAACTTTCTTGTCTTCCCCCCAAAATGAAATTTGGTCCAAGCTGAAGACCTGTTTCACACTTGGAAGCTTTCAAGAATAACCTGGATCTTTTTATTCCAAAATTTGCATTTTATCCCAAATAGCCTATTTTAGATTTCCCTGTAGTTGTGTCTTGTGCTGCCTCTTATCTTCCCTAGCTGAAGACACTTTATGTCTGACTAGATCTGTTCAGCCACTTGTCTCTCCTTCCTTGGGCCCAGGCATTTGTTTCCATTTGCTCAACACTGTGCATACAAGGAGACAGGGCAGACTGCTGGTTTTTGCATCAGTGATTTTTTGAGAGGCCTCCCGCCTCAGAACAGGTTACAGGAAGGACCTTGAGCCCTATTTGTCTGCTGGTTGCACTGAAGGATTATTTTTCTCAATGAGCCATATTGTCACTAACTTTTCTCCCTCTTTTTGCCCTGCAGCCTCCTTCCCCTTGAGACACTCATCACCCTGCTTTCTCCTCTAGACAAGTACCACCCTTTTCTGTGCTGTGGTTGCCCCCTTCGTCTCCATCCTGACCCTCATCTGCGATTCCTCCTCCCCAGGCTGCCACTATCTCCTTGACCCTTGGATGCACTGTCAAAATGTGTGACTTGGAGTTCACACCTAACACTGGCACAGCTCCCTGCTGTAGTTAACCTCACCAGAGACAACTCTCTGATTTCACACCACCATGAAAGCAGCTTTGCAGAAAGAGAGAGCAGTGTAAAGCAGCAGTCATCTCTGTTCAAAGAGGGAAAAGCGAAATGTATTCCTGTGTCTCCACATACCTTCCACAACTGCACCCAGAGGATTTAGGAGCTGCATTAAAGAGCAGTGCACCACTGCTCTTAAGCTGTGTTATTCTGTGCCATGCATTATGGTGCAGATAGAGAAAAGAAAGCAGCAGTAATGATGAGCTTCTGCCTGTCATTTTGCTCACTGCTCAGTTTGACTACAGGGATGTTTCTAAAGGAGGGTGTAGAGAAGAGCTAAGAGTGCCTTTGGTGGGCAGGAAGCTTTGCAGCTGCCTTAGCCTGCCCCGTGCAGCCCAGGGTCCCCGCAGGAGTCCCTGGCTCCAAGCTGCTGTCCAGGTGCAGCCCCGTCTTCCAGATACACAGAGAGGAGCAACAGCCCCAGTCTGTCGGTCATGCAGTCAGCTGAGGGTAAATACAGCCCAGTTAACCCCGCTCTTGGCGACTGCACAAGAGCTTGAGACATTTTGCGATGGCCACAACACTGGCCAGTTGGGAGGATGTAGGAAAAGCCACGTTTTGCAGCATCACCACAGTCCTCAGCCTGCCTCTCTATCTCGGGAAAAACACCACCCTCAAGGTGCTGGGAAAGGGAGAGCTGCTGGGGTCACATCCCCCAAAAAGCCAGCGCTGTCTGGGTCTCCTCTTCCCAGTGAAGGGAAACAAGATTTGAGAGGCTGATGAGAGGAGGCCCTGCAGGAGATTTCCTTATATTGGATTCCTGGAAGATAAAGGTAGAAATAGAGGGAGTCTGTCTAAAGGAACAACTTCATGAACTCCCATTTATTTCTTTCCCCTGTCACTCCCTTGTTTCTCCATTCCCTCACACATCCCAAATCCCGCAGCAATCCTAAGTGCATCACAGCAGCTGCAGATGGATTGCAGCTCTGTGTGCCGCCAGGTTTCACATGTTAAGGCTGTGAATAAGGTATTCTGAAGAAACACAACTCTTCTCTGCTTATTTAGCTTTGCTTTCCCCAGATACACATACAGACACTGTGAACTCAGCATCAGGATTCGCACTACGGTCGGTCTGTTTACTATTAGGAGAGTTTTGTGTTCACAGAGCAGTCCCACGTGTAATTTTTTCACCATACCTTTCATCTAGTCTGGCTCTGATTTCAGCAGAGAAACCACAGCATAAGCGGGTATCGATCAGGGCACACTTGGAAAAGAAAATGGATTACCTGTGTGTAACCTGCCCAGATATTTCATGGATTGTCTTTAGGAAGGAATCGTTTTACCATCCAGCATTGCCTTGAAGTGCCTGCAAAGAAATCCTGGCAGGAGAATGTCTGTAAGTGCAGAAGGCAGCACACACACTTCTCTCCGTCCTTTCCCTCCCTGTGATCATGTTTCCCTTTTGCCATCTACCATCCTAAAGAATTTTAACTTAAAAGTCTCCTGGGTGACACATGGGGCGAGAGGATGTGGTGACTCGCAGCATCCTCTCATCCCCCCCTGCGGTCCCTGGCAGCCCGGCTCCCGGGAAGCAGGTGACACCGCATCGCTCTCCAAAGCCCTGCCTGAGGCGGGTACCACACCAACCCTAACATGGAAAGGGCTCCAGAAAGAGCCCGGGCATTTTGTTTGAGAACTACTAATTTCTGCCCTGAGCAGTCCTTGCTAGCTGAAGTTCAGCTTAGTCAGGAAGAACTTGCTGCTGCTTCGGAGATAATTAAACCCATCTTCCCTCAACCCGCTGTTTGTACATGCACAATGACACCATTGTTCAGAGTCATGCAACACATATGCTGACATTAAAGTGTTTAATCTTGTAGTACAGTATTCCATTATTTTTTGGACATCTGTACATGATAGAAAGGGTACGTATTAAGGGATTTGTTGACAAAGAAATGGCTAATGCTGATACATGTGTGGACTGAAAGGATCTTTCTAAGTTGTGTTCAGCAGTAGGGAGAGGGCTCCTTCCCAGGCCTGAAGCCTGGCACAGATGTGATACGCACTGTTGCTATTACCACTTTTCAATTTATAACAAGGAGTCAGTGTTTAGAAGAATTTTGGAAGCTCCCTGCTGGGTTTGTGGCTAGGTGGTCTTGCTGGCAACACCACCTTCATGCTGAAAGCTGAAAAAATGAAGTGATGGCTAAAAGAAGAATATTCACTCCAGAGGGCTTTTTTTTTCCTCCCCTTTCGAAGCAGAAATGCTTACCTGGGATAGCTTTGCAGAGAGCACTGGAGAATTTTGAGTCCCCCTGTTTCTAGCGTCTGGGGTTGGAGATCAGGATTTATGGAGCCTGGTTTTCATCTCATTGGAAATTAATGCATTAGCCCTGCTTTCCACCAGTGGATGGGGCAGAATTTTGTCCTGCCATGCACTGAATTTTCCATGCAAGAAATAGCTTATCACCTTCACCTCCCTTTACCCAGCTGTAAAATGGGTACATGAGCTCCAAGCATCCAGGTGCAGGTTCCCTTCTGCTGAGCACTGCCATGGCTGAGAGCAGCCCCTTCTGCAAAGGGCAGATGGGGACAAGATCATCAGGATAGGGCTTCCCCAGATGAGCCCAGCCCCCCCGAATGCCTGGGGCTACTTGAGCCTGTGGCTGAAGGACAGACTGTGTGTTTAGAAGTGGCAGGATGGCGGCAGTCCCTGGCAGTGGGATGCATTAATGAGTTATAGATAAACCACAGACTATTTTTCTAGTAAGATTATCTCGCAGACCAAAATCAAGGATGCATTTGTTTTTCCGTAGGTTTTTCCAAAGACCTGCAGCTGCAGTAGCTTTTAGATGAGTTGGAGAGCCACAACTATCCACTTGAAAACGGCCCTTCAAGTGATGTTTTTGTCACTCTTAAAAAAAAAATATATATATATTGCCGTCACACAACCCAGGACAATTGCTCTACTCCATTTATGGGACTCCCAATTTACATTCTTTAACTATTTCTTCAAATATTTCTCTAACTGCTGCTTTAGCTGCCTAATGTCAGCACGTAAATCTTGTAGCCGAGAGGATGAAACAAATGAAAACCAATCACAGAACCTCACATTCCCAAATTCTTGCCATTATAAATTTATTACTGCCACTACCCCTGTAACTCTTGCTGGCAAGCACAACGAGGAGGGAAACATGTGCCTTAGCAGACCATAGCCTGGCGTGACATTATTGCAGTCTTTATTATACTCCCCCTTTTCCTCAGAAAAATATAAGGACTGACCTTGCACTTCTTGCTTAATCAGGAATCCTGCTGAGCCCAGTGGGCTCCTTCAGCTGCAGAGACCCCTGGATCCTTCCCCTAATTGGTTTCCTCCTTCTTGAACCTCACTAGCAGAAGGAGAAAAGGCCTATATTTCATAAGTGACGTGGTTTTATCCACCAATTTAGAGACAAAGAAGTGCAATTTATAGAGGGAACATTTAATGCCTGTTAATTAGAATCCCATCAAGAGGTCTCAAATTTGGCATCCTGAAAATTTACAGCACAGTTTCACAACCGCTGCAAGCCCAGAGTCCAAGGGGTGGCCCTGCCCTCCCTCCCGCCGTGCTGGGAGGTCCCTGGTCTTCCTCCTGCCACCGCTGCTCTTGGGGCACCGAGGTGAGCTGGGTGAGGACAAGATCTACCTGAAAACTCATCTGGAAAATTATTTTCCTGTTGAATCTATTTCCCAAGGGAGACAGCAGGGTGAAGCATTAGATAGGAGCGCACCTTCCCTTTGAAAGCAGTAATGTGCACCGGCTGAAAATGCTGGTGGACCCCAAGCTGAGCTGGTGGTTCCAGGGCAGGTGGTTTATAGGAATCTCTGCTTGACACTGAAACGATGCAAGAGAGTTTCTGAAGTTTTGGCTTGGATCTCCAGGAGCAGAGATGGAAGGAATTAAAAGTGATTTTTCTAGGAAAATTCAAGCAAGATTTTGCACTGCTGGATGTAAATGGTGTAACTCAAAGCATAGTTTGCCCTTCATGGAAACTCTAAGGCTGCAATCAATCCACTGGCTCTCTGGATAAGCCAGCCAGCCCTCAGCAACTTCAGAAGAAACAGTGCTCATTTTCTGCAGCTCTGCAGCTATCGAGAGCCAAGCAGATAAAGACTTTCCTACCCACTAAACTCACCTGCGTGACTTCTTCAGTTCCTGGGGCCAGGCAGGCACAGGTAGACTCTGAAAACTTACATACTTTGATGCCAGAGTGTAGCAGATATTTTTGGCATCCAAATCTCTGAGGGGTTTTGCAGGCAACTGCTGATGGTTCTGCAGCTGAGTCTCCTGCCTGGCTGAGAGACTGAGGCGAGGGGGTGTTGTCTTTTGGAATCTATTTTCCTTTGACTTATCTTTCAGTCTCAGGAATTCAGGACCTTTAATCTATTTGAGATTAAAGTCCTTTACAAATCCCTTCTGGCCTTTTTTGGGAGTAAAGAAGTTACAGACACCCTACTGCACATTCCTTTTGGGGCTTTTTTTCATTGTAAATGAGAAACAAGTAGCACTCTTAATTGTTGTGAGCACTGCAATAAATGAGACAACTGCTCTTAAAGTACCTTATAAAAGCAATTAACATATTATCAGGTGAAAGTGTTAACAGGAAAATTTAAGTTTTTACTTGTTTAAATATTCAAAATGTATTCCAAGTGCATCACCTAAATGTGCCAGGGAAGAGGAGGTATGGAATTACCGAAGCTTTCCCACTTTGGCAGCCTGAGCACAGAATCTATTCATCTAGTGCTTACTTTGCTTGTGAAAAAAGATTTTTTTACATCTTCAGAAAACGAGAGTGTAAAAATACTCTGTTAGGTAGATTGGCAAAAGTAGGACCTTCCAGGAAATCCACTGAAATTAGTGGAAATATTTCTGCTGACTTCCCTGGGGTTTGGATTAGCTCTTTAACGCTTCTGTAATAATTGTTTTTTAACGTAGTCATTCTTGGAAAATGATTGCTGTGATTCACTGGTTCTTTGCTTGACACATGGAGTGAGTGATTGACATTGTGCTACTGCACTCAGTACTCAGGCTAAAACGGTCTGGTTTCTTTGGTGTGTGGAGAGAGAAACAATAGCTACAGCAAGCTGTGTCTCGCCATAGTCTTTGCTGTCGTGTGCCATGCCTTGCCTGCCACCCGTCTGTGTTACAAAGCCAGTGCTCCAGCCAGTGTTTACAGAATTAGCTCAGGTTGGCTTTGCACTTACTGGCAGTGATTGACAAAGTAGCTGAAAATAGTTGAGGCTTTTTTTTTTTCCTAGTCTCAGCGTATTTTGTTGTGAAAATGACCAAACATGGGATCAGTTGAAGTTTCCCAGCTTTATGCTGATCATTTGCTTTCGAAGTTCGAGTACTGGTGTTAAACCAAGATCACAAGACTTTCTGTCCAACATTACTTTTTTGGTCCTGGTTTCAACTGTATTGCTGTTAGTTCTAGTTGTAACTACAGTTTTTTAGCCCTGCATCTTAATGTTCTCAAGTTCTGTGTCTGAAGAGCACACTTTAGGACATGTCAAAACAAGTACCAAGTATTTGTTGACATTTTATCTCCAGCTTTCCCATATTTTTGGATCTGATAACTGGCTACTTCACACCTGAGCACATGCATCCATCCTGTTTTCTTTTAACCATCCCTGTTGTTGCACAACTATGCCGTCCTGCCTCCTCTTGCATCACCACAATGCCACAACAAAGTCAGTTTGGAGAGACAAAAGACTTCAGAGAGATCAGAGCCCTATCTGTATCAGATAGAGGAGTGCAGTCTGTGCAGCATTCAGATTGTGGACAGATAGTCAAGGCCAGACTTCCAAAGGTGCTGAGTTTACTTGCATATTTGCAGCAAAGGTGGGGCAATTTTACTGATAACCACTAACCTAAAATATGTGCTTGGTTTTTTTGGATCACCTTAATTATCTTGCACACTTTTTGGTGTCTTGCTTATTTTCTCATGAATCTGTTGTCTGCCTCCATGCTGCAGCTCTCAAGTGCCATCATCTCAACCTTTCCTTTCCCAAAGGACTATGCCAGAGGGAGTGTCTGATGATCCCCACCTACCATAGCTGCGACTAACTGCCACACTCGCCGTGCCTAAGCGTTATTTTGCACCAGCAGATTTTGAGCTGTGTATTAAATTAGGTCATAATTTGTCTACAGTGGTTGTGCCTCCAAAATGCAATACCACTTCTAGAAATGAGGAGAAGCATGCATTTACACATACATCACCTGTGAGTGACTTTGCATTGTTTATTTAGGAGAGGAAATCCACTGTTTTCCCACAGCTAAGGCACACAGTCTGTTTCATAGCAGAATTATTTTTCAAGGGTGTTCTTCCTTTTCATATTTTACAACCTTTGATTGCACATCCAGAGCTTTGGCTTCCTCTCCAAGCAGTTGCTTTGCCAAGGCATTTGAATTGTGACAGTTTCTGAGCTGGAATTTCCAATGTTTGAAATTAGGAACTGGGCTAAAACCATTCACCAAAAGCCTTTGGGTAGTAGTGATTTGTAAGGACTATGAACGTGGGACAAATATGAGTTCAAGTTCTTTGGGCAAAAAGGCTATTAAGTACACCCAGCAAATATTCCTATTGCTTGATGACTTTTAAGGGAGCATTTAACATATAATGGCTGACAAACAGCTAAGATTAAGTCCTTCAAGAATGACCAAAAGGTTCTCATTATGGTATGTTGTGTCACTAGGGATCACGGATTTTATAGATCTAATGGAGAAACTACAGTTGTATTCAAAGAGCTGCAGCAATTCTCTTGATTGTCTTGGTGAACACTTAAAATACCACTCTGCCCCTGTCTCTTTAAACAGTCCCCCCTCCCCATTTCAAACTCCTCAGGTAATTAATTGGAAATGACCCTATTGCAGTGTTGTCAAAGGTCTGACTAACACCCATCAAACCCAGGAAACTCAGACTTCTTGAGTGCCCCCCTGCTTACCTCGTATTGCTGTGCTTAAGGTATTACTGGGGTCTACAAAACCTGCACGATCATATATACTGTACCATATGTTCACAAATACCAACGCACAGCAGCATGAATTGAGGATAGGATTTCAGCCTTCATAATGAAGAGTCTTGCTTTTATGAGTTCAAGTCAGACCCTTAACGTTATTTTAACATAGATTTTGGTGTTTAATTATGTAATAAGATTTACTGCAGTCATCTAACAGATGTTGATTCAGGGTCAGTGTTTCTCATAAATTAGTTCTGAAAGGATTTGTTACTTCTGGGTCAGCAGATAGGTCCAGAGTGCAAAGAAAAAGGGGAAAAACAATAAACACTGAGTTGAAGGGTTTCTTGGGATTCTTTCTTCAGTTACATATCCACATATTTTCATGATCTTAATGACTATAGCCACAGGAATGTTTGCTTTAACACTAAAGATGGCTCAGCCCAAACCCCTATATCCAAACATCTGCAAAGCATGGGAAAGTTCAAACTTTGAGGCTCTTTATTTTATGACCCTGGCCGTTAATTTTTCATACTAATATGACACATTTTTTCTAGGGCTCTGCAGTGGGAATCACTGTGAACTCTAGCAGCACCTGAAAAAGTTTCATCTTCATATGTTTGTTGTCAGACCTTGTGTATGAAGTGCAGCTAAAGACTGGTGTTGGCCGATGTAGTTGTCATCACATAAGTACACTGAAAGGTGCACCCATCTTCCTTTGAAAATTCAGCCTTCCCATATCTTTGGAAGCAAATCATATTGGTACATCCTACTGCTAGACCTCTATAATACACCCTGCTGGTGATGTTATCTGCAATATAACTAAAACCACACAACTTTATATTCATTCTTCTATAGTTGTGGTTAAAGGAGCTATTCCATATTAAAATATTGCCTCTATAGTCTAGGCACAGACAAATTCCTTTGAGACTGAAATCCTACTCTTTATACCTTATTCTGCTGAGAATACTTTGGAAGAAAGTGATTGAGGCATATTTAATAGTGTTACTAGAAGTTACAGGTCAGTTTTAGCCTGCAAAGTGTTTTATAAACATTGGTGAATATTCACAATATACTCCCACTTCAGAGTATGAGAGGCTGAGATCTTCCTGAGGCTGTACGAGACGTTACAGCTAGAGGTGCAACTCTAACCTTGTTCATTCAGTGCACGCTAAGACTGCCCAACGTATAAAACCATTGCTGACCTTAACTGCCTTTGTCTTGGAAAGTTTAGAGGTTGCATACCTAAAAAACTTCTCCAAGATGAATCCCAGCCATTAGCAAGAGCTCTGCAGCATTTCCCTGAACAGCAATCACACAGTGGCAAACTGCGAGCCCTGGCCTCCTTGCAGAAGCAATGTGCGAGAGGAGGAAGAGCCCGCGGCCAGCTGCTGAATCTGGGCCAGCAGAGCAGCGCTGAACCTGCTCCCTGAAAGCGCCTGGACACAGCCCGGTTCCCGGGGCTCCCCACTCTCCGGCCCTGCCCCCCCGAGTGCTGATGTACAATTGTGCCGTGCCGCGCTGTAAATTTAAATAGCACTTCCCAGACACAGGCTTGAAACTCCTCTCTTTCAGGAGTAATTACATTTAAGTCAATGGATTTACACAATGGATTTACTGCTGCCAGAAGAGAATCAGGCCTGTAGAAAGACACACATTCTTTGCCAGGAAAATCTCAGAGCTAACTACTTGAATTGTGCAGTCGAGCTGCAGAGAGGTCAAGTGGACAGATGATGGGACTGGGACATACAGGAAGTCCCTGGTTCAAACCTCAGCTCTTAAAGTGACATGCGGTGTGACCTCTGGCGAGTCAGTTCATCTCTTATACCTCTGTTTCCCCATTTTCCTTTGTCCAACTTGTCTATTTAATTTGGAATTTGTTCCAAGAAGGGCGCTTCACTTCATGTGCTGGGCTAGGGCACTGACACCTCTCCTCCCCCTTGCTGGAGGACAGCCTCGAAATCTTTGTGTCCTCACGTCACTGACCCCCAGCTTCAGTGTCCACAAGCAGTGTTACACGAGCCCATCAGCTGCCCTTCAGAAGACAGGCAGACCTATCACTCTGTGGGATAATGCTCTGTCCTAACACTGTCTTGGGAAGACTCTGGCACTTTTTTCACAGTCTGGGTTGGGAGGTGGCTTTGGAAGCCCTCGCTTTGAACGTCTGCTCCACAGCCCTGATCACTAAAGGTGCTTTAAAATGAAAGCTTTGGAGGGGTGCTGTGAGTTTGTGATGAATTCAGCTGGCACCAAATGTGGGTTGCTGGCAGGAAAAGCCTCAAGGACTGGAATTTGTGTATATATGTGCACGGGTATGTGTGTGCATGTGTAATTTTCAGGAGCAGAGTCAGGCCAAGAACCAGCACTCCTGAAAAGCCCCATCTGTTTCTTTTAGCTCCTTCCTACAGCAGCTTGATCGTTATCGGTGGCAAATGTCCAGAGTCACTTGTCAAGCACGAAGCTGCCAAAAATCATTAAAACACAACGGTCACCCACACCCTGTACCAGCCAGCTGTAAAACTGTTTCAAAGAGAGCCTGATAAACACATATGTGCTTATAATAGCCCAGATAAAGTTGTGTATTTCCTACGTGCTTTAATGAACCGAACAACAGCATGAGAAGCTGCAATCAGATATTCTTGCCCTTTTCTGTTGTGGCAACTCACAAGCTTGTTTGATGGTGAGAGGAAAGGGAACAAAGCAGGTGGCTAATGGGCTGTTTTTCTGTTTCAGTGGAGCATGACCGAGAGTTTCACCATCAGCGCTGCCACTACCGAGAGTTCAGGTTTGATCTCTCCAGAATCCCAGAGGGGGAAGCAGTGACGGCTGCGGAGTTCAGGATATATAAGGATTACATCCGTGAACGCTTCGATAACGAAACGTTCCAGATCAGTGTCTACCAGGTACTCCAGGAGCACCCGGGAAGGTGAGTGACCCACAGGCAAATCCCAATGAAAGCACAGCACAGAATATTCCTTCAAAAACTTATAACCAACATTTTTAGAAATATTGGTGCCATCAAATGTGTCTGAAGAGCTGAGCTTGGGCATCAGGGTTGTACAGTGAAATCTCAGTCGATGCTAATGTGGTGGGCAGGTAGCTGCCATGGCTGGTCAGCCACCAAGGGCATGGAGAGAAGGTGCCCTGTGAGCCTCTGCACGCCCCAGGGAGCATCCCCAGCACTGTCACTCTTGTCCCTGGGAGCAGCTGGGAGCTGAGGAGCAAACAAGCCTGGCTGTGTGCTAGTGCAGGAGAAGATCATAAACTCAGAGTATTTAAAGATTTCTGGAAGACCTACTTTCTTCCTCCTGCTGCTTTATGGATCCTGAGGTGGCAAACCCACATCTGAACGCTTCCTTTCTAATTGGAGCTTAATTACTAGCCTTTATTACTGATGGCGTTCGAGATCCCTAATTAACAAAGACGGATGACACCATGCTTTTTATATTGACTGATTGTTTTGTGTGTGCAAAACTACAAGATGAGCTATTAAATCTATTCCAAGTAATTATTAATGTATGCCAAGCTCCCTGACAAATCCTCCAGCGAACTTGAATAAGAACATATGTTCAATTTTCTCATCTGTTTTTAGTTCCAATTAATCAGCAATCCCTAACCATTTATCAAAGGCACTTACTTTCATTTGCACATATTTCTTTTACATACAATTCCTACCAAAAGTGAGATGGCATTTATCTACGTGAAAAGTATTTACAGTCTTATGCTAGTCAGAAGTTATTCTCTAGGACTACTAAGCATGGGGTAATAATACCACTAATTTAGGTTTATGAAAAGAGAAACACTAGGGGTTTAAAAAAGGGCTTTATATTTTTATAAGAGCTAATAAAAATGCAGAAAAAAATGCACCACTAAAATATGACAGGAGACCTTATCAACATTTTAAAATAGTGAGAATGTCTACTGGCTTTGCTGGATAGTAAAAGTATTTAACTACTGGTGTGTTTTCTTCCACATCTGAAATTCCAATTTTATGGGTCAAAACTCATGGTTCTCTTGGCATTTCTAATGACACACCTCTTTGCAGGGTTTGGGGACTATGCTAATATTAATCTAATTTTATTGAACAATGATAACTCAACCTATACATTTTAACCAGGCTTTCTTAAAGGAGAAGACAACAAGCAACAAATGTGTGTAGGACCCTTTAGATGTCCTGCTTACTGCAAGCGTTTAAGTTTATTTTATCTTAGGCCCTTCCAGACATAGAAGCCGCCCTTTGCTGTATTTCTTGAGTAGCTTATATAGGTACAAGTCTGCAGGGATGACTTTTCACTCTTGGGAAGAGCAGAAACAAGATGTGTGTTGGCAGATGAAAAGTCCCTCACCAGCATGCCAGGGCATTAGGGAATTGCCAGAAACCTGCTCTTGGAATAAATGTCCTTCCTCATCCAATGCCAGGGATCCTTCAGATCCTGGTTTGCGAGGTAGAAACTTACTGACAGAGTTAGGATGACATTTATTACCTTAGTTTTAAGATGATACATCCACAGGTTTGTTAAAACTATGTTTAGAGAAGGCTGCAAGGCACCCACTGGACATGGTTATGGGTATCCAACTGCTTGGAGTATCAAGTGTTTCTGCAAACTGTCTCCTTCACTAATTCTTATTCCTAAAGGAAAAAATGTATGGGAAGGGCAGGCATATGCATGAACCACTGGCTGGAAGAGGTGAGGAATCCTGCTAATTATACAGATGTTTCAGCTACAAGATTAGATGCAATTTTACTGCATCATATTCACCACAGGAACACTTTTTTTAATGAGTGTTCATGCATATTCACCCATTGCATACATTTTGGCACATGCAATGGTGAGTTTTGAACACTTTGTCCTGAAAAAATATCCCTGTTGGTTTGGATTGACCAAAGGTAAAAATATTGTCCCTAACATTTGTAAAAATATTTGCTCTTTTTCTGCATTTTTCCACTGACATTTTCCAACCGGCTCTGTCACAGACCAGTCATCCAAGTCAATGTGTCATTGGGCAAGTGGAGAAAGGAAACAAACTCTCTCCAGTGTTGATCAAAAAACACCCATTCACTTTGATGCTTCCTTGGCTGTTTGTCTCATCCTGAGCAGGCTGGAAAGTCAGACCCATCTGACGTTGTTAGCAACAAGAGCAAAACAAAGCCAAACCCTTCCCCCCACGCAGGCAAGAAAACCTTTTCTCACATTTGGCTTTGTAGATTCCTCTCCCTAGAACATGGCAGGTACTATGGCCAACAAAAAACCCAAATGGTTTTCCCTCTCCCCTGTGCCCTTATGATGATACAACAGCAGTGGGATTTCCCAAGACATTGCTGGAATTGCCTTTCAGGATCTGAAACACCAGGTATTCTCCAGGCCCGTGCCCCCCCTACAATGTGCACCTCCTGTTCAGGTGCTCCACGGCCCAGAAGCTCAGTGCCAGGCTCCCCAGAGGCAGCGACAGTCGCCTCTCCTGCAGCACACAGCGTAGATCTGAACAGCTTCTAGGGCCACAGAACCAGCACGGGATGCAGCTGGAAAGCCCAGGCTGAGACTGGAGTGGAGATTTTTCCCTTTGAGGGTGAAGGGAGCGTTGGATATGCTGAAGGTTTGACTTTCAGTTAAGCCTCAAATAAGCCTCCAGTTTGGAGGGTGTGATGGTGTGCCCTCATTTCAAATAAACCATAAGTACTCGCAGTTCAGCAATTAATGACTTGCTTTACGAGTTCAGACAGGTATCTAACCAGCAACATCTCTTGTCTGCAATGTATTGCTGATGAAAATTACGGGCATAGGTCTTTCCAGACAACCAGCTGCAACCACAACACGCTGTTTCTGAATTCCTGCCCCTCGATATTACCAACATTTGAGCACGGGGTGGAAGCTCTCCTCCATCCGCCTGCTCGGTCAGGAGCACACAGACACCTAACAACTGTGGCAGTAAAAATGAGAGCCCAGCCTCGTCCTTTGTAGCAGGTGACATGCCACTCTGGACTCTGACTAATAGAAATTCTCTCTCTGTCAAACTGAAGATATTATTACAGGTGTTTATAGGAAACCAGACTAAATGGTCAAATATTCTTTCTGGCTTTTCCAAATCTATGAATTCATTGCAAGGCAAGCTTTTCAAAGGGGCAACATCTCCTTTATAAAAAGGCATGTACAGCATTCTTTAGGCACAAAGCATCAGTTATTTACTTTAAGCAAACAAGGACATTCATGAACAAAAATGTTCCTAATATGATAAACACTGTGAAAACAGTTGATGTTTTGGCTAATAGAACATGTCTCAAAGCTTTCGTGTGCATAACTTAAAGTCCAGTGACTCACGTCCAACTTCTGTTTGGTCTTCATGCTTCACTCACCCAAAAGCCTGGGAAAGAGCTTTATAAAGCCAGTGACAGGCTTGAGAAGGGTGCTGAGCATAAGGGACATAAAGTCCCTGTTTGTGGTCACAGACCCTACTTGTGGGAACTAAAGGTTGCCATGAGGGAGCTGGGTGCTGCTCAAGCCTCCATCTTCTCCCTGCTGGGTGCTGCGGGAAAGCAAAGCAGATTCTAGTGCTAGGAGTGCACATCACAGGGCACAAGGGTCTCTACAAGGTGTTGAAGGTCATTGATCTCGGGCACTTAAGGAGGAAGCATGTCAAAATAAAGCTTATGAATACAAGCCTGAGAAAAATGAACTTTTACAGTGGAATAATTACATAGTTTGTGAACTACTTTTAAAAATAAATATCCATTACCCTCGGAGTCTTCTGTTGTAAGCAGTGGCCAAAGCAAGAATTTCAAAAGGACTTAAACGCTCAAGAGACATACAATTGAGTAGTGGGCTTTCTAACAGCAGCTAGGCAGGTTGGATACCTAACTCCTATTGCAACTGATATGAACTTGTGTATTTTCAAAAAGTACCCATGCAGTTCTGGGGCAGATTATCAGTCAGGGCATCATCCTCAATTTATTAACCTGAAGCTGCAGAAAAACTGCAGACACTATAGCTCCCCTCAACACCAGAGCTCAATCCTGCCCATCTGTCTGCACCTTCAGAAGCTAAAATACCTCGTCCGGGAGTTACATCTCCGGTTTCATTAGTCCCAGCACTTGGACTGTGGAGTAAATCCCAACCCCTTTGAAGTTGATGGGAGTTTTGTTACTGGAGAGAATAAAGCCAGGTACTTGACCAGCCTTTGGTAATTGAAATGTAGTTGCTACATGTTCACTTTGTGGCCATTATGGATTTCAGAGGCTTCAAAGGCAGTGAATGATTTGAATGCTCATGTTACCAGCCCTACAGAAAAATAAGATCTTGCACCATGCATTCCTGGGTTTGACTTGCAGCTGGAACGCTTTAGTTTGTGCTTCAAACTACACCATTTCTACACCCAGATCAAACCTGAGCCCCTCTCCAGACCCCTTTTCTCCTGTTCGTTGGAGTCTGTTTCCACATTGTGGGTTGAAACATGTAATTCTAGCAACTAAGAAAGGCGTAGGTCCACCCAACCCACGAAGCAGATGTGCCTTCTTTTTGTAGCGTTTTACAGAACCAGCGAGATGGCTCTAGGGGTGGTGCAGCAAAGAAGGGTCTAGTTTGTTGTAACGTGGTGCCCAAGCACCATGACAATATCTGCAAGTACTAACAGCATCAAGAAAGGTACTGACAATAGCTTTGATTCTTTGGGTGACTTATCTGCAAATCTGTTACCATCCCGATATGCTCTTGGGCACACTAGCAAGGGAGCTTTAGCACAGAATTCTTGTGGCTCTCCAAGAACAGAACTGCACCTAGTTATCTCTTTCAGGCCATTCCTAAAAGCCACTGCAGCTTTCACAACCTTTGACAAATCCTGAACTCACTTAGCAAGGCACAACTTTTCACAGGCACTCGCATCGCTGCAGAAGGCATTCTGCATACCTCAGTGGGCTCTTGCTCAGCTCAGGGATGCACTAATGAACAGCCATTCAACAGTGACCAGAAACAGCTGTACATAAAGTGTCAGAGATATGTATAGAACCTCATTTCTTTCAGCACTGCTTTTACAAGAGGCTTCATATTTAGGAAACATGTTGCATCTCTCTGTAACAAACTCCCATTGCCAGTTTTGATCAGTCTTTGAAACCTAGATCTTACCATTGTCAAACACCACATAGGAAAGGGAACATGACTGCCAGAGACACACAGAACAGAATTAAGCTTCTTCTTAATTCTGTTTAAAATGAATTTAAAGTTAATTTTAAAGTGAATTTAATTTCTCCTAGGATTCAACTACATTTACACAGATCTGTTTCACTACCAGCACAGCCAGTTTTCAGATCAGTCCTTGGAAACCACCTCCAGCAAACTGTCCTCCCTGCTGTGGCCATCCCTTCACCTGGAGGAGACCCCAGGCTGTGTTTGGCTGGGGGCTCCTCTGTGGGACCATGGGGAAGGTTTTTACCAGTGGGGAGGGAGAGGGAAGGGGTAAGCAGGAGATCCCTCCCCCCTGAGGAAGGGAAGGTGTGGGAGGAGGGCTGCATCAGGTCTGTGTACAGAGGGTGTTGCAGACGTGCCAGGGAGAGGCCCAGGGAGATCCTGGGGCCCTCTCAAAGTAGGAAAGTCTGAAAAATATTTTCCTAAGCTTGTCTTTGGACAGCTGCAGCTGACTTTAAGCAATGACACCAAGCAAACTGGAATCTGGATAGTGCAGTTTTTTAATCCAAACAGATGTCTTCTAACCCCAGATCTCCTCTCACCCTCCCAGGATGCCCTTTCTGCCTTCTCCTCCCTCCACCTCCTCAAACCTGGACATGAATTGTCCTTATCTCCCCATGCCAGCTCTGTCCTTGGGCTGCCTGTTAGTAAATTTGCTATTGTGCACCATGCCAGTGACCCAAACAGCCCCCCCAGGGTTACAATACTAGTCAAGAGGACAGGATTATGCTCCTGGCTCAGTGGCTGTGGTTTATGTGCCGAGTCAATAAGACATTTAACATCTCTCTGCCTCAAGTGTTTCCCACTTTAAAATGGAAGTGGGAGAGTTGTGAAGCCATTTGAAGCCTGTTGCAAGGTGTCACAGTGCGGTTATTGTTTAAAACACTGCAATTCCTCAAACTAGCAGGTAGGGATCAGAGCAGTGCAGCTGCCAGGCAGCCTCGATGTGCTCTTTGGGCTCGCAGGTTACTGAACACAGGCAGGGGACAACAGGACCTGCTGGCAGTGGCCCTGCACTGGGGGCTGCCAGGACATGGCCGGGTGAGCCAGGGCTACAGGTCTACCCAGGACCAGAGCATCAGCACGTCACAGAAATCAGCTCATCTTGCAATGTAATGAAAGTTGCTGAGAGTTTCTCTTCTGCTGCCTGTCCTTTTTTCCATTTATTCCCATTTATTTTTATCCCATTTGGAAGTGCTCGTTAGTGTTTGTTACCACTTGTTGACCAGCAGCTTGGAATAACAGAGCTGATGAGGGGGATGGGGAAAGCAAGTGAAGAAGAGAGATGCCAAAGCAGGTGCTGGTTGGTAAGAGGACTACCCTAGAGCAGTATAGACCCTATAGCATTGTAGTTTATAAATGCAGAGTTTCATCTCCTTTTCTCCCTTGCTGTTGCAGAATTGCCAACTCTCATATTTTCACTGAGTCTCTCCTGTTAGTCCATGTTCTTTCTCATGCCCCAGCTCATCAAGGCAGGTGATTAGGAGAGCTGCACTTCTGATTTTTAGATATATTTCTAGTATTTATGGATACAAACCAAAGTGCAACTTAAAGGCTGAAAAATACCCCAGCAAAAGGCAAAGAACCCATTCATATTATTTTCATGAAGCTTCTTGGTTGTTAATCCTTTTTCTTATCTCAGGGTTACCACGTTGCAACATGGCAACCCTCTTCCTCACTGTTTCCTTTCAGGATACTCTTACTGCCTTTTCTGTATTTTGTCTCCCCTTATTTCTCCACTTACCCCCACAAACCTCAGTTCTTCCAGTCCTTTTCTCTTTCACTAATCCCCTGTGATTCCCTTTCTTACCCCACTCATGCCACCCGCCCTCCACATCCCTGCTCACACACAGCCCTTTGGCAGCTTCAGCCTTTCCACCTCCATAACTCCAGCTGCTTTCCAGACACGATCTCACATGCATCCTTCTCAGCCACCCTCACTTCGCAATATTTGTTATTCACCCTCGATTCCAGAAAATACCAAGTTTATTAAGGCAATTTCATAGACCACACAGCAGTTATATGACCTGTAGACAAATTTTTGGGAGTGTTTCTAACAGGAGGTGCCTCTCCTTTCTGGCATCCTGCACCAGACACTACTGAAGCAGTCACTAGACAAGCGCCAACCTCCTGTCCTCATTTTAGGCTCCATCGACAGCCTGATGCTTGAGAAAACTGAACTGAAATCCCCGAGTTTTATCATGGCTAAAAGCTTTGACACTCTTGCTGATGTAAGTACTTTGAACACTGAGCCATTTTGATGTGGTCTCAACAAAACATACTTGTGGTCTGGATCCAGACTTCATCATTTATGTAACTCTAATCTAGACATTAACATTTCCATGTCCTAGGTTAATTTTCTGTAAAATGAGGATCAAGCGCCTCTTCCTATCTCTTGATCTGGTAAGAGGTTCAGTATAGTTTCTCACATGCTCTGAATGAAGTTCTCAAGTGAAGGGATTGAATGCAAGGCCAAGGAACCAAAGTGCTGTTTGCCTCCTGGTTGCAGAGCCATTATTCACAGTGCTCCAAGAATGCTGTAAATACGCACACCGTTGGTAGGTAAGGTACCAGAGGATGAGGTGTGCACTCAAAACCTTTTCCCTTTGTGCTTAGATCTTTATCTCAAACCTAACACCCAAACCAGCCACATTACACTTAACTAGCACTATCTCACATGACAACTCATTTTAGATGGGAGCCCTCAGAGCAAATTTTAAATCTAAGCAGAGTAACATTTCTTTGCCATGTTTATTATGTCCTGTCCAACAATGATGTCTAAAGGGCTTGCTGTCTATTAGTGCATTAACACTGTTTGCCATAAGTCTTTGGAGAGCAGGGCATTTCATGTATAGGGAGGTTGTTCTTTTTAAAATAACAAGGGGTTTCTTTTCATCAGAACTGGCACCATGATCTCAGGAGCCTCTGCTCCCAACACGAATCACGTTGTACATCCCATCCCTGGCCGCTGCTGGTGGGCCAGGGTGGAAAGTACTAATCCAGGAGTGCTTGAACTTCTCCAGAGAGCATCTGACATGGGGCCTTTTAGGGTCCAAGTGTTCTAAGTGTGTGTGGGAAGGACATTTCCCTTTAGTGAGTCCCTTTGATGTCTCTCACTTCAGGCTTCACCTCCAGGCCTATTGTTTGCACATTGCTGTAACTACAGGAAAACAAACGCATTATACAGTTTCCCAGACTGACTCACCCTGGTACTTGATGCCTCATGTTGTCTGGTTACCCTGATTGCATCATGTCAGCCTGGGAAGCTTAAAGGCTGGTTTTTCTGAGTAATACTGCAGTTGAGCAGTAGCTAATAACAAAAGTTATCATTATTGCTATTATCTTCAACCTGCAAAGTACAAGGGAGAAAAACCAAGCAATCCAAATCCCTATTAACTAAACCTCGTGTGAATCATGAGTTCCACTCAGGGACCATGCTTAAATGATGCAGTATGTGAATATAAAAACCCTTTACTTCTGGAAACTTGGACTCAGCCATTGGAACAGGCCAATCTGTGCTACTCCCTCGTCCCCAGCTCCTCTGGGATGTGTTTTGTTCAGTGTGTTGTAAACAGGGAAGGGCGGGAGGTGTCCACGGGGCTGCGTCATGCGCAGTGGGAACAGGGCCATTGCTTCTGGGTGGGGATGAAACCCCAGGAAATCTGTCCCCTGGTTAGAGTTCAAGCATCTTACATTCCTGTAACTAATGTGTATGTGGAGGGAGGGGGTTATCTGTACTGTTTAGCTGTCCTAGGTGCACCCAGCAAAGCTGACAGAGCTTCAGAGAGCAGCTCCCAGCACCTGGGTTGAGGGTCTCCATTGCTGCACCACAGCCCCTTCCCAAGCCACCTGCTTTGGCTGCCCAGACATCTGCCAAAATACTCTCCATGGGATCCCCTATATGTTAGCTAGAAAATGTTGCAGCAACTTCAATTCTGATGTAGGGCTTCTTCCACAAACTAAAACTTTGTTTAAAAGAAAGCAACACTCCCTCTCCTATACCTTCCTCCATGGCAGGGCTGGGCTGAGTGAAGGGAAGAATTTAAATTGCCACAATCCTACTGCTGCAAAACATCTCTTGCAAGCATCAGACCTCGCCTCCTCTTTCTGAACTGAGCTGACACTGAAAGCCCTCAGGCTGCCACATGCAGCACTCACTGCACCCTCAGCAGCACTGAGGGTATTCAGCCCTGTCATATCCCAAGGTTAACAGCATCCTGCATTGGTGAGGAAACGACAGAATCCTCCTTTTACCCACACTGGGTGATGTGCTGATGTGCTCTGCAGGAACTAATTTCAGAAGTTTTAATTTCATGTAAGCCAGCACAGAGCCAGAGGCGGTGACATCCATTAGCTCACGGAGGAAAGCCATCATCTCTTATACACCCTGTCCCACAAAGGTTGAAAGGAAAGCTAGATAGTAAAAACATTGCAATAAAACTCCATTTCTGTTTTGACTCAGCTGTGTGGGACAAAAGCCTCTAATTTCTTGGTTTCTCACAGGGAAAAGAATCACTAAAAGCTACGAGACAAAAGCCTCTATGCCGACAGCACTTCTCAGATTCATTTTTGATCACTTGATATTTCGTGCAAACAAGAGGCATTGTGTAAACTAAGTTCAATGTATATATAGTTGCACTGACAAACCAATAGTGGCAAAATTAATAAGGACTTCTTTAAGCTTTGAGGACATGATTAAAGGGTTTTCCAAGGATATTTCTTCATTCAAAAGGATATAATTACACTTAAAAAAGTTATCATGTTTGTGCACTGTAAGTACAAAAGCAGCTCTTACGGGACTTGTCTAGACACTTCCACCGTGCTTCTTTGTTCTTCTTCTGAAGTCGTTTTTCATAAAGGAACTGCACCACTCTCCAATTTTTTCACTATTTCCATCCAAGTTTTATCTCTTTCTTAGTTTCTGATAAGAGAAGATTCCTTCCTTTACAGAACCTGTGTTTTCTCAAATTTTCATTTTACAGAAATTTGCCAAGAAATGTTTTGTAAATCCAGAATGATTTCACCCTTTTAAATGCACACAATCCTCTCCATTTCAGATCTTTCATTTTCTGCTATTAGTTCTTCAACTAGAATAACTCAGCAGTGGCCATTAAAAAAAAAGAAGTGATGAATTGAAGGAAAAATGCCACCCATAGCAGTGCAGACCTGTGACTGCAGAGGGTTATTGCCTCAATCAATTAGCTGTAACCTCAGACGAACAGATTTTAAAAAACCATTACATATGTTAATATATGCACACCACTGTTCCAGCTGGCTTGCACCAGAGCTACAATTATGCATAAAGGTTAGGAAATTATGTGTGGAAAGGATAATGAGCAGCATTGTCTGCCCAATTACCAAGTTTGCATATGCAAACAATAATTTTGCAAATCTGTGCCTGGCAAGTGTTTTTCCTGAAGTTGCATCAGCAGCTCTAAGGTTAACTAACAGCAGAGTAACCCAAAACCACCTCAACTCTGCTTCAACCCATCCTCCCTTTTTAAATTGAAGGAAAGTGCTTCATCTGAAGGAGATCAGACAGGAAAGCATGCCAGCCCAGCCCTGGTGTGATCTGCCTATTGCTGAAAAGCCAATCAAGTGTGTTGCTTAAAGCACGTATGTGAATGCCCAGAGAGACTCGAGTGGAAAGCCTGGGTAACTGGGAATTACACTTCTTTTTTTCAGGGATTCAGATTTGTTCCTGCTCGACTCTCGAACAATCTGGGCCGCAGAAGAAGGGTGGCTGGTGTTTGACATTACTGCAACCAGTAATCACTGGGTGGTGAATCCCCAACACAATCTTGGCCTGCAGCTCTCCGTGGAAGGCATCGATGGTGAGTGTCAGACACCAACATCAATCAGTGAGTCTCTGAGCTACACAGTTCCCAGCCAGGGGAAGCCTTAAGCATTCAGTACTCTTTCCTTTGGGTAGGATCTCTTATGCGTGTTTTTCCTGAATTTCCCTAAGATGCAAGTAATAATTTTTTTAAAAATCCATAGGTTAAGGATGTACTCAAATGCTTTAACAGATTGGTAACTTGTCTGCAGTCATTTCAGTATTAGCTACATACTCATCCCCATCAAAGTTTGCCTGTGCTGCTGGCTGATTTGCAGGTAGTGCAATCCAGTTGAGAAGAGAGGAAGAAACTTTTGCTGTGTGCAAAAAGACACAACTGACTGATGTAGAAGGCTGGTGTTAATTGGCACAAAAGTCCTTTCAAATTCAGAAAACAGCTAGGAATCATTTTAATCTCCTTTGTGGCAGTAGAAATGACATTAAAGTCATACCTGGTCTGCAGTGTGCTTATGGTACAAACCTGTGAGATTTGGGAATGGGTGGGAAGACCTGGGTCTGAAACATCTCCAGAAAGTGTGAGTTTAGAATCAGGTGGGGAATTTTCCTAACCAGGTCTTAATTAAAAAGTCATGCTGATTTGTCTTAAAGTTAAGATTTCTGATCCTCACTTGTAGACTTCTGCAAGGAAACCAAAGTATCCTGGATCTTCTGGGGGGTTCCCAGGACCTGGAACCATCTGAAACCGCCTGGCTGTGTTTTCAAGAGAGATTAAGCGAAACTCAGCTCAAAAGTATTATAAATACTCTGAATGTAGTTATCTAAGGACAGACTTTCATTCCCCAGATATGCATCTATGATATCACTTGCTGTTGGCTTTTATGCCACACACAATGTGTCCCATAAGTAGTATTTTGCATAAAGACTGTGTAAATCAGTTTTGAAACAGGCAAGCTGCAGAGAGTCATTTACATGAAAGGGTGATTTTTCTCATGTGACACCTGCACACAGAGAGGTGCACAGGGTTCCTTTTAACCTGCCCTTTGAGTGATCAGTGAATGCTGAAACCCAAACACAGATACAAAGCAGGAGCTTCCCCATGGAAGTTACTAGTCCCCACCCCAAGGCAGATGCATTTTGCCACCTTTGCATAAAGATTCAAATTCAGCCTGGTTTACAACTTAATCTTAACTCTTAAAGCTAAAAGGAGCAAGGCAAATTAACAGGCAAGACAAGCCTAACCTGTTTTCAAACACTTGTCCTTGTTTTTAGTTTCCAGCTTGCCTCCTAAAGGAAATTCTTGGAAGTACAGAAGTTGTGTCCATGATCATGGCACATTTGTTCAATTCTGGTTCACATATAGGAAACCCATCAAGACTGAGCCCAGAGTCCACAGAAAAGTGATAGCTGGCAGTAGGCTCAGTATCTCTGAGCACTACAGTATCACACTCTGACACCAATAAAGCCTTCTTATCACTCTGTCCTCCTCCACCCTCACCTACTGATATTACAGCAAAAGTCAGTCCCAGTTTTCGGCATTAAGGCAGACGATTTATGAATGTTACAAACTGCAATAGCAGCTTCTCAGGATCCTGCATCCAAGGAAATACTGCATCTTTGCACACACTTACAGTAACTCTGCTGTGCTGAAGCAATCAGGAGTGGACTCTTAAAAGCATGTATCCAGATCTATGACAGATAGAGCTTTCAAAGATAAAAATTCCCTGAACAAAAGCTCAGTGAGAAGTGCATTCTCATCTGTTATTTGACTCAATGAAAATTAGTAATCTGGTTTCTTTTTACATTCCTGAAAAACCTAGCTCAGTTTGTAATGGGTCAAGATCATGTAAAAAGTAACTTGCTGTTTTCTCAAAATAGATTAACAAAATACTTTAATCAGCCTGTCATTAAAGTTAGAAAAGCCAACTGCAGTGTTTAAAAAGTAAATACAGACGTACAGGACCCAATTATCAGCTTTTCTTCTGTAACCAAATCCCCTGGCAGCACATCTTTGCATTCACAGTTCTCCACCATACACGTGAATTTTTCTTTCTATTTTGAATGGCAAGGACATGTCCTTCCTTGCTCCCCAAGTTTCATTTTGGATTTAGACCAACTGTGTGTGCTAACAAGAAAGCTGCTTTTACACTTGAGCTTCATATGAAAATCATATGCTGCAAACACAGCAGGATTTTGAAGCAATGTTATATGCTTGGGCAACCCCCAAAGCTTTAAGTGAACTAGAAAAAAAAATAAAATTAAAAAAATCATTCCTTTGTATCTGTCATTACCTATAGAGATCTCTAACCATGACGCCAATACAGTCCATGTAAAAAAAGAATTCTGACATCATAAGCACTCTCCAGATGAAATTATACAAAAGATACTTAATTTATCTGATCTTTGTGTTTCTTTATAGTCTTGCCAAATAAGTCTATCAACATGTATAACTAGGGTAGAATCAAAGGGTATTTGTTTACTCTTAGAAAATGGGGATCAGCTCAAGCAGCAAGCAAAAGAAACGTTTGAGTGACTCAGTAGCCTTCAACGAGCTCTCAGCCCAACACCCCAGACGCCTTGCTCAGCAGCTGCATGTGGGAACAGCAGCTGCCCACTTGGGTTTACTTAGTTTAGTACTTAAGATCCCATTTTTGACAGTATTAAAAAAGCAGCTACATAAAAGCAGATAAAGCCATGCCCTCTGGTCCAAGAGCACAGCTTTAGTTCTTTGGGAGAAGTTTATCATTGTCAAATGGGGACTACACACGTGTCCTTGTGTTTAACCTTGCTTTAACCTTGCTTTCTGGATGTATAGGAAAGTTAGAAAGTGGATTTTTCCCATCTTTATTAAAAAGAGATATGCTACTTTGCATATGCAGCATTACACACCTTTTTTTAGCCCCCTAAGGAAACATTGCCACTGTACTGGTCTTGAACATGACAAGTTGGTGTTACATGAGGAAATCATTGGTCAAATGCTACTTATTGCTGTGCTAATGCAAAACCATTAAACATCTCAGTGCAAGCTGGGTCCCCTCCCTGCATACTGCTGACCTACTCTCTAGAGACATGGGCAAGCTAAAATAATGTACACTGGACAGACCACAGCCATAGATATACTTGCTAGTTTGAACAGATTTGGGAAGCAGAAAGGCTCCTTTGAAGGAAAACCATAGGAGCAGCATTCAGGGAGCTCTAACTCCTGCAGCTGAGCTTGTTCTCAGGAAATAAGGCTTCGATCTGGCAAAGCCTGAGCACAAGTGGAACTACTTATATATTTAGCATTAGCTACTTGCTTAAGCACTTTGTGGGCTCAGCCTCAAATGTTTAAAATCAAAATTGTTTGGACTAGCTTCCAGAAAGGAGCTTAAGCAGAAGGTGGAGGAGTTGTCGACGTGTTTCCACATCTAAATCTATGTACAAGAGTTTTTGCATTTGCTGTTTTCACCCCAGCTTCCCTGGTGCCCTGTGTGAGATCAGTTCTGCTTTTTCTGGTTTGCAAGGCCTGGCCTTGCATGGGGCATGCCATGGGACCTGGCCACACGCTTTAACGTGCTCCTGCTGGAAGACCTCTTGAGCCAGTCCTCTGTAAATCCCCGACAGTGGCAGCTTAGGACTTGCTCGCTGGGCTGCACGATTTTAGAGAAATAGAGAATGGACACCAGTCCATTTCTTGGCCTCAAGCTTTAACCACAGCCCCCTTTTCTGGGTCTGTCACATTTACCAATCTTTGTCCACGTGCAAGAGCATGAAGACAATAAGTTATAAGCCTTGGCATTTACTTTACTCATTTTAAAAATAGCAATTATAATCTATTACCTAGAAATACTTCAGGTTACCAGCTTCTTTTCACACGGCAGTCAGAAACTAGTAAGATAAGGAAATTTTTGTCAGTGGACTACAGCCCCTTGCTTGCTCTGCCTGGTCAGGCTGCCTTTCAGGGCTTCTCTAAGAAAGTGTCATCTTTGGCATATTTGATTTGTGGCTTACAAGGCCCAGCTCTGTCCTTAGCAAAAGGATCACAAAAGCCATTAACATAACTCTGACTTAGCAGCAGTACATGGTAGCTTGGAACAGAATAATTCTGAGTATCACCCCACCATCTCACAACAGCACCCAGACACCCTTTAGAGGCAACAGGGAGAAGCGTTAAACTTCCTGCTGCCACCCACTCCTTATGTCGTTTGTAAATAATTAATTTCATTCTAGGGAGAAACCACCTAATCATCTTTTACCAAAAATAGAATTATTTTAAAAGCCCAGGATGAAGAAGCATGAACAGTAATCAATAACTTTAGAACAAGGTGATCAGGTACAGTAGTGCTGAGATACAGCATTAAGCAAAATGTCTCTAAACAACTGAATTATTGGTTTCTCTCAGCTACAGTATATCTGGAACTCTGTCAACATTTCATACAAGGCACTTTTATTTTAAGTTAATAACCTTCCAGTGGGAATTTAGTGTTCCTATGGGCTGAGTTTTATGGTTCCTTTTATAGGATCACTTCAAATTATAGGTTGGTGAACTTAAAGAAACCCCTCTAAAGAATGCAGGAAAACTTAATGCTAAGCGGATTTAGGGTAAAATAATCATATGCAGGACTATTTTATGTAGCTTTTACACGCAGATATAAAATGAAGTTAGCTGTGCTGAGCTGCTCTTGTCAGAAGCAGCTTGGCCGATTAAGTCCAGGCCCTTGGTGGACTGACACATACAGCCATGCCTAGGGATCACCCTGCCCAGCCAGACAGCAGCTCTCCTCTGCTGAAAAATTGTCTGCTGAAAATGAAAAGTTCCTGCAGACCCTCTGATCAGTCCTTTCTGTTACTAAGGGCAAAGCATCAACCCCAAACTGGCGGGTCTCATCGGGAGGCACGGCCCGCAGAACAAGCAGCCGTTCACGGTAGCCTTCTTCAAAGCCACCGAGGTCCATCTGCGCAGTATCCGCTCCACAGGAGGGAAGCAAAGGAGCCAGAATCGATCAAAAACACCAAAGAACCAGGAAGCTTTCCGGGTGTCCAACATGGCAGGTACAGTGCAGGTTGCTGGGTCAGTATTTCTGCGTGTGGGGTAATGTGGGAATGGTTTCTCCCACATGGTCTGTTGTCTCTTTGGTCACCCACTGAAGTTCAACTGCTGGTTTGAAACTACTTGGGATTAGGGATTATTCTAAAAAAGTTAGAAAAATAATGTTTTGTTGAAACAATGTTAAACTGAGGGATTTCTTAATCCAATTTAAAAAGACAAAAAAAATAAAGGGGGCACCTAGCCAGAAAATCTACTTTTTTTCCACATGAAATAAATTCTCATTTTAAAATGCAAGATAAGTACATTAAAGCAATGATTAATTGATCAAATGGATAATATATTTTGATGGGTCTGAATCAAAATGCTGAAGATTTTTGGAGTTTGTGATTTTAAGTTTAGCCCCCCAGAAGTTTAGTAGTTCCAGAAGTTTTGCATGGAAGAGGAAAGCCCATGCATTGCTCAGGATAACTGCAGCTATTTTGGGGGGAGCTGTGCTTCCTAATACAGAAGGAAACTCCATCAGGCATTTGAAACAGGAACATGAGATACCTCAGAATA